>CM060922.1:314154455-315504455 GCA_030737875.1 Allium sativum | reverse complement strand
CTGGCTTGGCCCGACAATTACTAGCATAATGGCCCTTCTTACCATAGCTGAAGCACTCAACATCCTTCTTATTCTTTTTCTTCCGGCCATCCTTAGTCTGATTCTGCTTTCTCTTATTCTGAGAACCATTCTTGCCTCCACCGCTTGCTTGCGGCTTTAGCTCCTCTGCAGATGCAATCTCAGTCTTCGACTTAGGGTAAAGACTCTCTGACTTCAATGTTTTCCCCACAATCGATTCAAACGTCTCATCGATGTGGTTAATAAGCCTTTCCCCCAAGTACTGATCCAAACCTATTATGAACTTCTGATTCTTCTTCTTGGGAGTGTCAATGAGGGATAATCCATACTTCGATAAAGTATCTAATTCTGCAATGTACTCCGAGACTGCCCTACCATTCTGCTTGAGCTCCAAGAATTTCCTAAACAACTTTGACTTCTGGGCAGCTGGGATAAATTTCTCACCGAATCGGGCCTTAAACTGATCACAAGTAATCCGATCCTCGGGAGTAGCTGCCTTTATAGTATTCCACCAATTCATTGCCCGTCCTTGCAACTGACGGGATGCTAGCTTTCTTTTCATCGCATCCTCGATACCCAAGTCTTCGAAGATACGCTCAAACTATCCAACTAATCTTGAACATCCATGGCCGATTCCGTTCCTTAGAACGACTTTCCACCAAGACCTGTGTAATCCTTGTTCAGCTTGGCGAAATCGGCCCTAGGCGCCTACGCCGTTGGACCACCACCATTACCAGCATTAGGAGCTACCCCCTGAACATCTCTAAGCATCTCCCTCATGAGGTCAGTAAACATCGTCCTCATGTCAGTAGCATTCCCATTATTGGCTCCTCTACCGGCACCTCTTATGTATTGGCTCATCGTTCAATCTGTAAAGAGAAAATGATTAACCATCTCCATAGTGGTGTCAGTGCAGTGTGACTTCTTCCTTAGATATACTAATAGTATATATATATATATAGCTTTTGAAAACCAAAATAATAACAAATACGCGCTCTCATATACGTATTACCTCTCCCTGGTGTCTTTCCCTGGGTTAACTACGCAACCTAGAGCTCTGTTACCAAGTGTGACGGCCCGCCCCACAACAGTCGGCATTTCCTCCGAAATTGCGCTGTACACATGCCCGACTAGCCCGGAACGGTCGCCAAAGAAAGGAAAGAAGAGAATGAACTAATCAAGAACATGTAGAATGTCTCACAGTGCAGGGAATAAAATATAATAATAACATACTTGACATAAAACAGGTGAGACAGTGCATAAGCTGAAACTAAATATCATGGCAGCGAAAAATCCAAATACAGCTTATGTTCCACATCATCATTATTACAACTTTAAAACTGTCTCTAAAGCAAAGAAAGGAAGGGTGCACTATTAATGCCCAAAGTAGTGACCAACAGCGACACACGGAGAATATCTATATATATCATATGTGGAAGCCTCCTGCTCGTCTCCGGTATAGCTACTCGTGCATCACCAGCTAACCTGTCTCTAGTCTGCTCGTGAGAGCACCCAGAGTAATAAGAAGAGACATAAAACTCTGGGTCAGACAAAAGTCTGGTACGAGCAATAAGCAGCAAAACATAACAATAATAGGTATACTAAACCATACCTGAACCTGCAACCAAAGAATTAGCACTACATACTGTACAGTACTCTAAGGTGCCACTAACACATGGTATAAAGAATACGGGGGTGGGGTGTGCATGTCATAGTGATGGAAAACAAATCAAGCATAACAACCATCCTCACATCTCTCACTCAGTGCGTAAAGCATACGATATCCATCACTTTGATCACTAGACCCATCGAGGTAATGACGGAGTTCGACTTGTACAACTACTGCTACCACCAAGCTTATCCTATGGGATCATGACCAAACCTTTTCAAATGACCCCACTTCATTGGTCTATAGCCCACTAGTCGTACCTAGGCCACTGTGGCCCTGAATCCGTCCACGTACCGTCCATACATAGTGATCCAAAGTCCTAGACATTGACAACCCCTTAGCACATGTCCCGTAGCAAAGTCCAATCATGAAGTTAAATCATTGGTTCCCAACCGGATCCTGAGTTCTACTTCCTATTTGGACGTCCTTTGCATCTCGTGTTTTGGTCGAATTGGAGTTGTTCTTCAAAAGAGTCGTCGCGTAGTAGTAATAGCCGGCTCGGTTCGGATATGCATAGTGCTCCAGTCCTCATCGGTTCGGTTCGGTCCAGTACTTCCTAGTATGCTCCTGGGTGTGGTTTAGTTCGGTGTTCCCCTTCTAGCTTGGTTCGGTTCGGATGCCCTCTACCTGGGTTCAGCTAGGTGGTTGCTTTCTGGTTCGGTTCGGTGGTTGCTCCCTCCTAGATATCCCGTTCTGATCCCCCTCTCCTTCATTAGCCTGATCCGGTCTCATCCTTCTTCATTCGCCCGATCCGATCCCAATCCAACTATAGTGGCCTTCCTTCTCGCCGTGCTTTATCTTGTGCTAAGTTCCAGTTTAGTTCGGTGCTCCCTTGCTCAGCCCACTATCTGATCCGATCCCCTTCAACCGATCCGATCCGAAACCCTGCACAATTTTCCTGCGACTTTTTCCTGCGACTATTTTACACCATACGACGGTGTTTTCGACCATTCTAGTTCTTCTAATCAATCACAAAGCATACCATACAGTCATAGCAACATGTATAATCAACCATAAACACCAAAAACAATAATTTGATAGGTGAAAATGGATCAAACAAAGCCAAAATCCCATATTTTTCCTTAAGCATGTTTAAGCCGAACTACTGATAGGATTAGTAAAACTTAACCAAACTAACCAAATTTTCTAACAGAGGCCTAAAACAATATTTCAAAATTTATCAATATTTTTCCAAATTTTTAACATGTATAAATTTGCTAATTATCACTAATTACTCTTAATTAACCATAATTAGTGAGGAATTATGCAAATCACTCACCTTAGCCACAAACAAATTACCAAATCTGAAATCATTCTTTGTTTGGCGCTGTTCCCAAAGCTGTACAACAGTTCTACCTCGATTCTTGTGCTAATCCTCTTTGATTTGATGTAGATATGGCTTAATTAGCGATTATGAGATGATTTTGGGGTGTTTTAGATTTTGGAGGCCATTAATAGGGTTCCAAGAATGAAAGTGGCGGCTGTGAAAGTGAGAAAAAGGGTGTTCTCTAAACCCTAACAGCCCTTAAATACTCCAAATCCCGAAATTCTCCTTTGGGCCTAGCTGTTAATCACCCGGTTAAGCCCAATTAAGCTGTTTTTCACCATCTGAAACTTTTTTCAGCCATATCTCCCAAATGGTGAGTCCGTTTGGCTAATGTGACCACTCTACGAAAAGGAAAATCATCATCCAGATCTAATGGAAGTGGTTTCAGGTCAAAACTCCTTTTCAATCAAAAGTTATGGCCGAAACAAGATCAGCAAGAGGTAAAATGGTCATTTAAAAATTGGCAAAAATCATGAACATGGGAAATGATCCTAATAGTCGTCTCCCAAAGTTACATGACCATACGACTTCGCATGTGAAAGAAATAAATACTCTACGATCCTTCGATGTGTAGAATGCGGGTCGTTACACCATCCGTGGTTCTGAACGCGGTCTTATCAATGCTGTCTTCAGCCACTCTTAGCTGATGAAACCCTATTGCCAGATCTAGTTGAGGGAAAACTGACGCACCTACAAGCTGATCAAACAAGTCGTATATTCTTGGAAGTGGGTCCCTATTCTTCTTAGTCAGCTTGTTTTGCTCCCTATAGTCAACGCATAGGCGAAGTGAACCATCTGCTTTGGTTGCGAATACTACTGGAGCTCCCCATTCAGAAATACTCCGCCTTATAAACCTTTTTTCGAGCAATTCTTTGACTTGCTTGCTGAGCTCTTTTCTCTCCCTTAGAGCCATGTGTCTAACAGGTTGAGCTGCGGGTTTTGCATTATCAACAAGGTATATGCAAAAATCTATCTCCCGCTTCGGAGGTAAGCCCTTCACCTCTTCAAATACATCTGAGTACTCACGGACTACTCTAACAGATTGCAATTTTTCAATAGACGCATCAAGAGATTCTAGGTAGCTAAGCATAACAGAATGTATGGGATTACAAGAGATTTCGAGAGTGTTACCGAGGCAAGTCATAAGTCTAACACTCTCTTTTCACAATCGAGGATGGCACCATTACTGCATAACCAATGCATGCCTAGAATCAACCCATAGCCGTGAAGCCCAAAACATAGGTATTGCATCTAAACCCAACGCTTAGTATAGAAATTTCCAAATCCAAACAAATCATTGACAAATAAGCCGAGCCCCCAATTGGATTTGAAACAACCAAGGGATCCTCTACTATACTGGTGTCTAGGTGCAGAGATTCAACTTAAGCAGTAGATATAAAAGAGCGTGATGCGCCAGAATCAAAGAGTGTACGAACAGGATAATCAAAAAGATAAACTAAACTCTCAACAGAAATATTTCTTCCTCGTTCTTGCGAAAGTGCTATGAGAGCATGAACCTGCCCTCCAGAAGTAGATCCCGTCCTCTTCCTTTGTCCTTTCTTTCTTCGGAAGTCCTTAGCCATGTGTCCGGTCTCGCCGCAGTGAAAACAGCCACCCATCTTCCTCTTTTTGTTTCTGCAGTCCTTAGTCAAATGTCCAGGAATGCCACAAAAATTACACTTCCTCTTGTCATGGGGTTTGTTGTTCTTCCCGCCCTTCTTTGAATCTGTCTTCTTATTCTGCGATCCCTCCACTTTCTTGTCTTGAGGTACTTCCACCTTAGCCTCTTTCTTGCCATCCTTGTCTTCCTCCTGTAACAGTGCCATGTCCACCAGTCTCTCATAAGTTGAACCCATAGGTATATGAGACATAGCTAGGCTGTACAGTGGCTCATTCAACCCTTTGACAAAACAGAGAGCCTTCTTATGGGGAGTGTTCACTAACTCCAGTCCGAATCTAGCCAGTTGGTTGAATTGGTTGACGTATTCCTTGATCGACATACTTCCCTGTTTGAGGGCTAAGAATTTCTCCATCTGTAGGCTACGTTCTGCTTGTGAGAGGAATTTCATTTCAAACCTCATTCTGAAATCCTCCCAAGTTTCAACTGGCCTCTCAGCATTAGTAACTTCTCACCTATAAGAGGCTTCGTCTTTAAGCAACCATACGGCCAACTGTATCTTCTGCCTATCGTCTACTTCGAAGATAACAAATAAGTCATCGGTTTCTTTGAGCCAGTTTCTTGCTTCTACAAATGACTCAGTCCCGTTAAAGTTCTTTCCACCCATGGCTCGAAAATCCCTACATATCTTTGAGAAAGCATTTGCACGAGGAGGAGGAGGAGGAACAACTGCCACTTGGGGAGGAGTAACGTCTGCTGAGCCTGCATCATTAGCCCTAGCCTCTAGGTACCTTCTGAACCAGCCAGGTACCGGTAAACTCTCTGGAAGGTTAAGATCCCTAGACATGCTGAAACGAAAAAGAAAAGATTCAGAACAAAGGATAGGAAGATAGTTCATATGGCTTTGGGGGGAATTATGCATTTTAAAACAACACTTTTTCTTGAAAATGCTTCTTTAAACTTCTTTTTGAAAATTAGTTCCTAAAATTTTTTATCTGATCTGGAAACCATCAGCTCTGATACCAAGTGAAAAACCCCACCTTCGTTAAGGTCACTCACAAAGGGAATGCCTTAACTTTGGTGGAGCATTGTAAGTAAAAGATACAGACAATTTACAAGACAGATATATAAACAGCGGAAAAACTAAATTTATTTCATAAGTACGTGGTTCAGTTAAAACATTACAACAACTGTCTCAAACCAACTTCCAAATTATTACAACAAAATCTCTGTCTTGAATTAAAACATAAAGAAGCATTAAAACAACAGTAAGGCAGCATAAATCCCCAATAAGAGAGTATCCAAAGCCATAGCCTAAGGAAAGAGATTCCAAGCAATACGTTTACTCTCTTCAGTTGGAAATGATCCGAACTAAGCTGACGTGTTCCCTCCCTGCGTACCTGGGGAGGAAACAGAACAAAAGAAGACGAAAGAAAATGGGTCAGACATGAGTCTGGTAAGTCCAGTGATTATTTATCATGTAAACAAGAAAAAGGATTATGACATGAATAAACTAAATCTAGGACAGCACCCTAGAAATAAGATAATAAGACTGGATATGCTATCACACTCATTTCAACTTCTCTGCACCCCCTTACAAGTGTTTCAACTAGCACCATGTGTTCAAGATAAATGATCCACTTTTATCGATCGACTCCTACTCGTATACGTTTACCACTTGCGTCATTCGACCCTACATGATTGTAGATACATGTGTTGGTCCCACCATGGGGTGTATCAAATCCTATGGTGGCAACCCAAAACAATTCAAGATGCACAGTGTATAACTACTGATGCCCAGTGACTGCATTTTCCACTCCGGAGTATGTGCACGCCCGCACTCCGTCAGAACCTGCACTGACGCACCATCCGCCGTTGTTTTGACCGCTTATAATCAGCCCAGTAATCGTGCCCCACCCTGCCTAGTTCAGGGTACTGTGCTACATCTATGTTGGTTACTACTGAAATGGGTCCCCGTTACTAGGGTTTCCTAATCAACATGCTAAAATGGTTAAGTGTTCTCAAATTAACCTAACCCCACCCATCAGTTTAGTTAACATGTTGTATTAGTTAAGTGTTGCCTTAATTAACTTAACCCTACCGTTCTTGTCTTAGCTTTAATTCAATCATTAAAGCACCAATTACTCACATTAGATATGTATTGTTGTAGTTGCTGGATGTGCCGATCGGTTCCGAGCAGTTTAACACCGCAACTCAATCTAACCTCGGGTTCTTTTGGGCTTGATGCACTAATCTCTCAGATTAGATATATATTGTTATGGTTGCTGGATGTGCCGGGTGGTTCCGGGCAGTCTTACACCATAAATCAATCTAACCTCGGGTTAGGCAAATTCGTCTTTTTCTTAATTTACATATTTACCTTTCATATTTATATGTAAATTATCCACAATTATTGGCATCCAAGTCATGCCCCTTTTACCTTCTAAATCGTATTCAAAAAATTTGGTATATAAATTATACCATTTTTATGCCACTAATCATTCATATATTTATGGGCCAAATTATGCCAATAATATGAAATTTAAGGTCAATTCACATAGAATGTTAGGCTCGTAGCTTAGCCTAACTTATATACAAAAGGGAAAGAAAGGAGCATGTACCATTCATACAACATAAAATAATAAGGGTCTAACTAATCATGTGTCATGTAAATGTAGCATAAAATAATGAACTTGCATTTTTGGATCCAATTAACATGAGTCTTAAGCATATGAAATTACCTAAATCCAACTAGGCATGTAAATGTAAACTTTTATTTTGGATCCAATAGACACGAATCTTAAGCATATAGAATTACACAAGTTCAATTAGGCATGTGAATGTGAACTTTTAATTTTGGATCCAGTAAACATGAATCTTAAGCATATAGAATTACACAAGTTCAACTTGGCATGTGAATGTGAACTTTTAATTTTGGATCCAATAAACATGAATCTTAAGCATATAGAATTACACAAGTTCAACCAGGCATGTGAATGTGAACTTTTAATTTGGATCCAATAAACACGAATCTTAAGCATATAGAATTACACAAGTTCAACTAGGCATGTGAATGTGAACTTTTAATTTGGATCCAATAAACATGAATCTTAAGCATATGGAATTACACAAATCAAACTAGGCATGTAAATGGGAGCATTTATTTTGGATCCAATTTTCATAGATCTAAATGTAGATCTAAACATAACATGTCTTAGCCTAATAACTTGCATGTAAAATAACATGAAAAGTCACCAAATTTACATAATGCACGATTGGTTTGACATCAACATAATAACCACAATAGTCTCATAAGCATATACGGTAGAATTGTTTCAAGAATAGACATGAATCAACATCATCATTATCTTACAACTAGGAATTACTCTAGTTTTCACATTATTACAAATCATAACTTTTCATCGTTCACATCTAAATAATTACAGGGCTTACAAACAAATGAAAGTCTTGTTTTCTGAGATCTGTTTTCTGAAACTGAAAAGCTATCCCTTGACGAAGACTATCAATTCTCTAAGTTAGTATTGATTCGTAGCTTTTAACTTACTTTCTAGTTGAAGAAAAAATGGTGGCTAGGCTAGGACAATCATGGACAACATGGTGGCTCCTTGGAATGAATTTGTGTGATTTAGGGTTGAGGAATAGGGTTGCTTTTATAGAGGTTTAAACTTATGTGAGCCGTTAGATCATCCTAGGAGCAATCACAACCGTCTAGACTAGATAAGGTTATCCAGAATTGCCACTTATGCCCTAGTGACTCAGCAGCAAGTCAGAGCAGACTCAACAACAGGTCAGAAAATTGTCACTTTTTGGATCTAGGCGAGGGGGTAGGTCGACCCCCAGGTCGACCTGTATAGGGAAGGTCGACCCTCTGGTCGACCCCCTGGTCGACCTGGTCTGGGCCGGGAAAAATCCCGCCCAACCCACTTCTTTGTTTTTCGTTTGAATTTTAAATTTAAATTTGAGCTGTTTTAATTTATTTAAATTCCTGAAACTTCTGAGGGCCATAACTTCCTCATTCGAAGTCCGATTTATGAAAACTTGGACTCTATTTCAAGTAAATTTCGAGATGAACGCAATGACGTAACCCGTTTCTCTTAATTCTCACCTTAAAAATTAAGTATTCTTTAATTAGTTCTTCTAATAGACACAGAAATTTCAGGGTGTTACATATAACTCGTAAATGTTATTTTATTTCTAAACTAAAATTTAAATTAAGGAAAAAATCAATTACCACTTGATTTCCAAAGTCATATCGTCTTACCCGCGTTGCTGGATCCATCACTGATTGGAATATAATGTCCTCCTCATCAGTCAAGAGCTACTCTCGTCCCGTCTCAGATTGAAGTTGTTGGCGTTGCTCCATAAATTTGGCCTGCAAGACCAAATAAGAATGTAGATAAAATTAATATCATGATGTCATATTTTATTATAATTTAACAATCACTACAAATACTACTATATAGTATGAAATCTTACGTGGCTCTTTCTAGATTTGTCATCATGTCATGTATATGAGATGATCCTATCTGAATTGACATGCTCGATGGCATGCGTACGGGTGAACACGTCCATATATGAGGCTGGACCCTGCTCCTCAACCTCCTGAAATTGATTATTACATAAAATTATTATGCATTCAAAATTATATAGCATATTAACTTTTTATAATTCGCATTTATAAAATTTACTAACTTCTTCCGATACTGCTGAAATGACTTAGATCCTCCTCGATGAGTGATTGGATTTACATTCCTATTTGTAGAGTCTCTTTCCAACTCTTCTTGTACATTCAAAATTTTATACATTATTCATCGATAAAAAAAAATTGATATTTAAAAAAAAATTAGTACACTTCCCTTCGTCTCAGGAGTATCCCAATATCTAGCAAATCCTTCCCACACGGTAGCCTCCATCCAGCTAGGCTTTTTCATGCTTTACTTTATCGTTGACATGTAATCTTTATAAGTTTTTCTCATTTTTTGCATCCAATAGGTTCGAGCCAACTGTAAGTCCTGGGTCTGTATATCCACCTCGGCATGTATTTCACAGTAAACAAACATTAAGTAGTAAAATATGTACAACATATCAACGATAAAATAAATTAAAATGTAAAAATATATAGAACAATATAGTTATAAGGACGTCCTTCCAAATGCACTCTGTGATGTGAGGTGACATATTATCCTTGTAAGTCTTTCTAATTTTTTGCATCCAGTAGGTTCGAGCCAGCTGTAAGTCGTGAGTCTGTATATCCACCTCGGCATGTATTTCACGGTAAACAAACATTAAGAAGTAAAATATGTACAGTATATTAATGATAAAATAAATTAAAATGTAAAAATATATAGAACAATATACTTATAAGGATGTCCTTCCAAATGCACTCTATGATGTGAGAGATGGGATGATATCCCACTTCAACCAACATGCCGACATCCTAGCTCTGTACGCTGCTTTCGACACATTTAGAACAACCTTTGAAGGTTGTAGGTCGAAACCCGTAATGACCCGGATTTTTGGTCAATATAAAATATGGATTTAAACAAGATTAGTGGACTTTTAAAAAAGACTTAAAGGTAAATATATTAAAATTTGATATTTTAATAGCCTAAAAATAGATAATTTGCAAACGACGTCGTATTTTGAGGAAACAACTTTCATCAAATCCGGAATAGTAAATTATTGTTAAGTTTAAAATTTCAAGTCAATCGGAGTATGTGAGTAAGCGTACGTAATATTGCAATTTAAGCTAGAAATAAGAAGAATTTTTCACACGGTCTCTGAATCCGACGAAACCAATTTTATCGGATCTGTAACATCAAATAACAGTTACGTTTCAAATTTCATAATTTTTTGAGTTAGTATGTGAGCATACGAAAAATAAATACCAGGTCAATCAGTCAAAATTAAGTGATAACATAACAAAATAATAAAATGGTTGGTCAAACAGACTCCAAATCGATGATACCTGTTCCATTGAATCCATAATTACGAAATATGTTTGGGTTCAAAATTTTGTACTAATTGGAATTACCGTTTGATCATACGAGCGATAAACGCTTGGAAAAGACTTTAAAACATCACCTTTGAAACAAGTGAAGAAACATACATTTTCTTATTTGAGGTGTCAACCACTTTGGCATCTAAGGTGTGCTTTCTCTCCTATTACTCACACTCCAACAACTCACTAATCCAGATCGCTTCCCACTCTTATAAATACTAAGTTTCCACCTTTTTTTCATTTGCCTTTTTCCATTTTCTTTTTTTCATTATCTCCTTTTTCTCCTTTCTCCAAGCCATGGCTGCCACCCCCTAAACTCCACTCTACCTGCTCTACCCCCTCTTCCATTGTTGTGCCAGCCACCAGAAACCCCACCAGCCCTTCCCTTTGTGCTGTGGCCTCCCCTCTACTCAAAACCCTTAAAACCCTAAATCCACCCCTCCTACCTCACTACAATCCACGGCTGGACCCTACAACCACAACCCATTTTTAACACCACCAATCCAAATTGTGGACCCCACCTCCATCCCAAGCGCCTAACCTCAAGAAACACTGCCCCGTTTGCTCCGAAAATCGAAAATTAGCTCCATTTTGTTCGTTTGAGAGTCTAGAAACCCACAGCGTCGAAACTCTGCCAAATTCATTTCCAAAACTCTCCAATGATGCCGGGAGGATACTGAAGTCGTTCAGGAACATTCGGATACACTTCGATTAATGATTGGTGGAATGGAAAACTAGGTGAAAACTCTTTAACCAATTAAGGGTTAGTTCACTATTGAAAATAGTTATGGGTTGAATGAGTTATATATTGACTTGGGATTGATAATATAAGTTCATGATAGTGTTTAATGACGCTTAACATGATAAAAATATGATTTTATGTGATATACTTGTAGTTGCTTGGGTATATGACACTTATAACTAATAATGTAGACATTGGAAATTGATTGAACCTTAAATGGTCATTAGAAAATATTTAACTAAGTGTTAGTTAATTAATATTAATGTGAACCCTACTTAGGTAATTGGATGATGATTGATTGGATATTGATGATTGATATTGATTAATATTGCGGTTAATCTGTTGATTGACAAGGCCATATAAGCGGTAATGGTTTAAAGCTTATATGGTGTATATACCATGATGTGTGGTAATTGGATATTAATGGTTAGTAATAATTATTGTGTGTGAAATCCATATAAATGGAATTATATGGTGATTGGTTGAATCTCATTCCAATTTGGAATTAATTTGAACATTTTATTAATATAATAATAGGTGAAAAATAAAAGTTCAAATTTGATGTCCGATTTTGATGGGCACAAAGTTTATGTTATTATGATGAATATTTGTAAAAGAAAGAAATTGATTTGAATTAATTTTCATATAGTTAAGGCTTGTTCAAGTTTTTATTTTGAAATGAATAGTAACATTTATAAGTGAAGTTCAGTTAGGGTACCTACGAAGAGTTTTAAAAATACTCCATTTATAAAACTTTCTTATTTATTTTTATAATGGACCTAAGGAAAAATTTGGACTTCAAATAATAAGTTTTGAAAAATAATATTTGTTGGCTAGCTTTTCGATCAAGCCACCAAGGTTCACACACAAAGAAAACATGATGCCTCATGCCTTTGATCCATGAAGACTCGGTCACGATCGCCCCTCCTACATCGGTTCGTGATGTTTCCTCCAGCTCGCGATCGCCCCCATGTCCTCCCGATCCGATCCGTCCTCTCCTCTTCTACCCAATCTGATCCTGGCCCAAGAGACGTGGTGAAGGCTGTGACTAAGTCCACCACGATCCGAGAATGTTGGATTTCGTGACATCTGTCCATAACTGTCATATTGACCAATTCTCCATCAAGCCACAAACCAGTCCAAGATTCTCGAGATGTGTGCCACGTATGACCGCGATCCGCCTGAAGGAATCACCTATAAATAGCCTAGAACTTGGCATTTTTCAGGATCTTTTTTGGTAATTCTGAGTTCTGAATCCACCATTTTTACATCTCCATTATTATTCAGGGTTGTCTCGAAATTATTGAGTGAGTAAAATTTGTAAGAGTGAGATTGAGGGATAAGTCATCGTTTGTACTCTGATTCCAAGTATAATCAAAGATATAAAGTGGATGTAGGCTCATTAACGCCGAACCACTATAAATCTCATGTCTTTTCTGATTTTCTAGTATTTTTCTGATATTAATTTCTGCATAATTAAACAACTTGGGTGTTAGAGCCAATTTTGGATCTAACATTTTGGTTCTTTCACTGGGAAACGAATCCTCAGTATATTGGGTTGTTGCTCCGTTATTTGGATGCTCAAGTCCGAAGAAAACAGTCCAAAACTCCACTGTTTCATTTTTTGAAGATTTCAGCGAAGTTCAGATATTATGGATGGAAAGAAGTCTAAGGAAGTACGAGCTTCGCAGGCGAACGAAGCTGAAAACGAAGCAATCGAAGAAAGTGTCCACGAGCAGGTCGAGGAGGAGCTTCAGATCACCGAGAGGAGGGGGCGAACCGATCCGTTGAGGGGATCACGATCCAACCAGCTGAAGGGGTTACCACTCGCTCCCATGACCTCGTCACGAACCGTACCCCCAACACTTCCACGATCCGGTCCCACGGGGGTGCTCTGAGTCACCGGGGTAAGGATTCCGCGATCCAAAGAGACAAACAGGCTACGACCCGACCCGACCCGGAAAGGAGGTTATAGCTCGTTCCTCTCGTGCTAGAACATCTGCTCGACCCAGCTCAAGTTCTTTACGTATAAGAGAGAATGTTGATGATCAATTTGACCCTTCTGCCCCAGTTACTGAGGGACATTTAACTCGAATACTTGAAGCATTAGACAGGCAAACCGATGAACTGGCCGCTCAATGGCAGGAGAGCTCATTGCTGCGTCAAAATATAACTGCCTTAGGCAGAAGAAACAACGATATTCAAAGGCAGGTTTCATTACCTCCAGCTCACCCTTTCTCTCCGGAACATACATCGTCATCTAAAGAGCCCCAAAGGAACCAACGATGGCCCCCGTTAGAAAGGCCCGAAAATATAGAACGACTTCGATTTGGGTCGCTTCCGTCTCGCGAAGAGGAGACATTTAAACAGGGAACTGGTAACCGCAACTTAAATGAACTTGTTCTACCACCAAGGAATGGCATGCCTCCCGCTCGTCGCATGATCGATCGCGGCAACAGGGGGCAAGGGAGTTCTGCTTAGGACCCAAATTTTATAGCAGCACATCAAAGAAGCGACGGAGCAGGACTTCGGGCAAGGAGTGATGATCCCGAATCTACCCTGACCCATGTAGAGGTTGAAGCAATGATTAGACAAGTCATAGTAGATTGCCGTGGGCAGAGGAATGAAGATTGGGGGCATAGACCGCAGTCACACACCTTTTACTAACAACATACTGGATGTTACATTCCCGAGGCACTTCAATATGCCAACCATGAATCGCTATACGGGCAGGACTGACCCCATCCAACTTTTAATGCGGTACTCCTGGTCAGTGAATGTCGCTGCAGCTACAGACGCGGTTAAATGTAAAGCGTTCCCTATATTCTTGGAAGAAGTGGCATTATTGTGGTTTACCCGCCTTCCAGCGCGGCCACTATCCAGCTTCAGGGAATTGAGTGAGAAATTCATAAACCAATTCCGCCTTCATGCTCAGAGGTCTAAGAATGTGATCGAGTTATCCCTCATTAAACAACGACCGGACGAAAGCCTGAGGTCATATTTGGATCGTTTTAACTTGGCTATCACAGAAGTCAAAGATTGGCATGAGCAAACTGTGTTGATGGCCTTGATCGATGGCGTCAATAAAGATACCGAGTTTGGAAGATATCTGGCTGGTAAACCACCCCCGACCAGAGAAATATTTTATGAAAAAGCCAATATTCGCCTGCGTCGGGAGGAGATATACGCTAATCGAAAAAGAAAAGCTACTGATAAGGAAGATATCCAAAGCAACGTGGCCATCAAGCAATCGGGAGATAGCTCAGGAAAGGTTGAAGTTAACGATGGGAACAAGAATCAAGACAGCAGTCGCCAATCAGGGAATAATAATAACAACAATCGGAAGAGAAATCAAGGAAACAACTCTCAGAGAAGATCCCGGTCCAGACCATTTGAGAGCTTCACACCGATAAATGATACATTGGAGAACATCTTCCTGGACACATATAATGTCCTCCAGTATAAAAGACCTCCTCCAAGAGATTCTACCGAGAAAGAGTGTGAAACTGGGAAATTCTGTCTTTTTCATCAGATCCACGGTCATTCCACAAATGAATGTCGTCACTTGAGAGACGTGGTTGAAAGGCTGCTCCGAGAAGGGAAGCTTGATGAGTATAAGGTGACTCCCAGGGATAGGGGGCAAGCCGTATAAGCCCCAAACCAAAGTCAACCTACTGCTAAACCGATGGCTCAGCAAAAGGAAAAAAATATCATTATCAATACCATAATTGTTGGGCTCCACCTAGCAGGGCACAGTTTCAGAGCTATGGATCAATACATAAATGCAGCTGAACAGCATTTCGAAGTGGGAGATTGTAGTAACCCTGAGGACAACGCTCCAATTAAGCTCCGATGACGTCATATTTCGCGAGCGAGAGAGTATTGGAGTACACTCCCCAACTGAAGATCCGTTGGTGATCACCGTCACCATTGGCCCAGCGATAGTTCATAAGGTCTTGGTAGATAACGGGAGTTCCGTCAACATTTTGTTCAAGAAAACGTTCGACCAAATGAAACTTGAGCCGAAGGATTTAAATCCATGTGAAGGGTGGATACGTGGATTTAATGGGGCTTCGACCGCTCCAATAGGGTACGTGGAATTATCAGTAACCCTTGGGGAAGTGGAACGCCAGAGAGTGATGATCCTCCCCTTCGTGGTCTTGGATATTGAATCTCCGTACAGTGCTTTCTTAGGCCGACCGGCCCTAGCCAAATTCAGGGCCTGTATTGCACCCTGGTGCTTATTGTTGAAATTTCCCACAGATTCCGGTGTGGGTATTGTTAGAGGAGATCAAGTTGTGGCACGAGCATGCTACATTGCAGAGTTAAAACTGCTCTGCAAAGGAAGAGATATAGAAGCGAAAGGTGGCTCCTCCCCTCCGAGGGAGGAATCGTCATAGCAACTAAAGGAAGTACCTTTGGGAGGGTCGCCCAGAGAGTTGCTGGAGGACATAGATCCCAGAGAGGATGAAGGGCCTGGGGCAGAACGGCGACTCCCAATGAAGCAATTGTGGATGTACCAATCGATGATAGAGACCCAGAGAAGGCCCTGAAGATTGGATCCCAGTTGGATCCTGTTCGAGTCAAGGAATTAACAAAGTTTCTGAAAACTAACTTGGATGTATTTGCCTGGACCCATGCAGACATGTGCGGGATATCTCCCTAGGTTATGAGTCATTCTCTAAGCATTAACCCGAAACATCCTCCTGTCAAGTAGAAAAGGCGAATGTTGGGTCCAGAAAGGTCTGCCGCATTGAAAGAAGAAGTCGAAAAACTGAAGAGTAATGGATTTATTAAAGATTCGACGTATCCTGACTGGATTTCGAATCAGGTTTTGGTAAAAAAAGGCCAATGGAAAGTGCGAACGTGTATCGATTTCTCTGATTTAAACAAAGCTTGTCCGAAGGATAGTTTCCTGTTGCCCAGAATTGATCAATTAGTCGATTCAACTGCAGGTCATGAACTCCTTTCCTTTATGGATGCCTATTCAGGACATAATCAGATCCCTATGCATGTCCCAGACCAAGAGCATACTAGCTTTATTACAGATTTGGGATTATATTGCTATGTGGTAATGCCTTTTGGTCTGAAAAATGCCGATGCAACACATCAGCGGTTGGTGAAAAGGATGTTCTGCAACCTGATTGGGAAAACAGTGGAGGTATACGTCGACGATATGTTGGTAAAGTCCAGACAGTCGTCTGATCATACCAACGATTTGGCAGAGATGTTTCAAATTCTATGAAAATATGGGATGAAATTGAATCCTTTGAAATGCTCGTTTGGAGTAGCATCTGGAAAAAATTTAGGGTTCATTGTAAGCTCGCGTGGAATCGAGATTAATCCAGGTCAAATTACAGCAATCCGAAATATCCAAGAACCAAGGCAGATTAAGGATGTGCAAAGCCTTGCTGGAAAAGTGGAAGTGCTAAGCAGATTTATTTCGAAAGCTACAGATAAATGCATCCCGTTCTTCAAATTAATAAAGCGAGGCAAGCGCAACTATAAATGGACTCCTGATTGTGTAGAAGCTTTCCGAATTCTATTGAATCATCTGGAGAGACCCCCAATACTATCTAAGCCTGTGGATCACGAGGATTTATTCGTGTATCTGGCAGTGTCATCCCACGCGATCAGTTCGGCTTTGGTAAGAGAATAGGGTAAGGTGCAAAGACCAGTATACTATATGAGCAAAAAATTGGCAGCCACATAACGAAATTACCCAAAGATAGAAAACTCACTTACAATCTGCTGATCGCATCTAGGAAGCTTCATCACTACTTCCAAGCTCATCACATTAATGTTTATACTGATCACCCACTTAAGCAAGTCCTGCAAAGGCCAGAAGCATCGGGAAGATTGCTCAAATGGAACATTGAACTGAGTCAATTCGACCTAAACTTCCAACCTCGAAGGTCAATAAGAGGGCAGGCACTTGCAGACTTCATAGCAAAATTTACCATCCTAGAAGATGATGCAAAAACTGAAAAAGACAATCCGCCAAAGCTACTCCTTGACCCTAATGCCTTGAAGCTGCATACTGATGAAGCCAAGAACGACAGACGATCAGGTGCCAGAGTGGTCCTTGAAACCCCGGAAAAACGAATAATATACTACGCTCTTAGATTGGAGTTCCACGCGACCAATAATGATTCCGAGTATGAAGCTCTGATTGCCGGATTGAAGCTTGCAAAGGAACTAGGGGTAACAAAGCTAGACATCTTTTGTGACTCCAATTTGGTCGTGAACCAAGTTAATGAAAAATTTCAGGCTAAGAGTCCAAGGTTGATATCATATTTGGAAAAAGTAAGAACATTATAGGGTGGTTTGAGCACCATAGTGCATCTCACATTCCTCGAGCAGAAAATCAAAGAGTGGACAAGTTAGCAAAGACGGCTAGTTCTGATAATCCAGAACATACGGAGCTAGTCCCGATTGAAGTATTACGGTTCCCCAGTGTAGATCAGATGGAAGTTGATCTGGCACTGGAAATTGAACCTGAAAGGGAGTCATGGATGACACCCTTGAAGAATTTCTTGATGAATGGAACGCTCCCAAATAAGAAAATCTAGAGGCGCACGGTCATACGGAAGGCTTCCCGATATGTGTTGCAAGGCGAAGTCCTGTACAGACAAGGTTTCTCGATGCCTCTCCTCCGGTGCATTGCTCATGACGACATCAAGCATGTGCTGAAGGAAGTCCATGAAGGTGTGTGTGGCGACCACACAGGAGGGCAAACATTGGCAAAGAAGATATTGCGATACGATTATTTCTGGACCACTATAAACTAGGATGCAGCCAAGCATGCACGACGTTGTGATGCTTGCCAGAAGTTCTCCAAAATCCCTAGGGCGCCACCTAACCAGTTGAAAACAATGATAAGCCCGTGGCCTTTTGCTATGTGGGGAATTGATATCATTGAAAGCCTCCCTATAGCAAAGGGCGGAGAAAAGGTCGCTATTGTGGCCGTAGATTATTTTACTAAATGGGTAGAAGAAGAGCCTTTGACCACGATCACGACCAAACGAGTGATCACCTTTGTCGTCAAGAACATCATCTGTCGGTTTGGGATTCCAAAAGTCATCATAACCGATAACGGGACCCGATTCGACAACACGGAGTTTCGAGATTTCTGTCGGAAGTATCACATCGAGAAAAGATACACCTCTGTGGCACATCCGCAGTCGAACGGACAGTTTGAAGCGGCAAATAAGGTGATCAAATCCATTTTGAAGAAAAGGTTGAAGAGGGCCAGAGCTATGTGGGTCGATGAATTGTCCCTGGCACTATGGGCCTACAGAACAACGTACAAGTCGGCAACGGGTCACACCCCGTTTTCCCTAGCCTTCGGAGTTGAAGCAGTTATTCCGGTCGAGTTAGAAGTACCATCCCATCGCACCATTTATTACGACCCGATGACCAACAATGAGTTGCTCCTTGAATCCCTGGACATAATTGTGGAAAAAAGGGACGAAGCCGACTTACCTGCCTTGAGGCACAAACAACAAGTAGCTCGGTACTACAACAGGAGAGTCCGAGCTCACACATTCGAACCCGGAGACTTGGTTCTGAAACATGTCTTTCCGCCCCCGGTGCATATGGGCCCGAAATGGGAAGGACCGTACTCCATTTTACGAAGGCTTGAAAATGGAACCTTCAGGCTAGCAACCGTGGATGGAGAAGAAATCCCCAGAGTGTGGAACGCCCAACATATGCGGCTTTACCTGACATAAAAAGTGTCAGTTCTATTCTTTTGTTTTTAGAACTATGTAAAAAGGCTCGACTTGCCTAAAAACAGTCCGGTTACTTGCACAAAAGATTATAAAGTGGACGTAGGTCATGATTCGACCGAACCACTATAAAAATGTTGTGTGTTATTTACCCTTACTACACCATTTCTTATCTACTCTCTTATTTTGATCAATATATATATACTGTTACCATTTCAGGAAATTGTTTTAAATTTATGTAGTGATCTCAAAACAACTAATTCTAGATACCATTCGGCGAATCGGAAAGTTTGCAATGATTAAAACTTCAAAAGGTACAGCAGGATAAATTGCATTACAACTTAGCTCCTGAGATCAAGGATAGAATATAAAGGACGCGAAGATGACATCCCCGAGGCGTGTAGGTGCACCATGATAAAACCGCCTTGGCAACACTCTAACCCGCTGAAGGATCGGGAGAGTATAAAGGCGCTAGAGACTTAGCACCCCCAGAACTTCTGCCCCGCTGAAGGATCGGTGAGCAGACCAAAGATCGAGCTCGAACTCTAACCTGCTGAAGGATCGGGAGAGTATAAAGGCACTAGAGACTTAGTGCCACTCAAACTCTAACCCGCTGAAGGATCGGGAGAGTATAAAAGCGCTAGAGACTTAGCGTCGCAAGAACCATTACCCCATGGAAAAATCGGGGTAGTAAGAATATAATTCTAATTGATCGCCAACATGCCCTGGCCAGGCACTACAATGACGATCAATTAGGAATGTATACGTGCCTTACTACATGATTACTCAGCACATGTATTTCCCGATGATTGTTTACGTTATGTTTAATGATCGTTACTTATGATTTTAACATTTAACTATGAAAGCTTCAATTATGATTACTTAAACTCTGCTAACACGATGAATTTGCAGGAACACTGTGATGCAAAAGAAATAGGTCCTTATTTACTGGAAAAGGATATACAAAAAACAAGAAACTAAGCAAAAAGTGAGGGCCAATCTCATGACTATATCTTTTGGCCAAAAGAAATTCTAAAACTAAAAACGTGAGCCAATAGCTGCATTCTATTTGTGCTTGGGAGATGGTTTTGATTTCTTGTCCTTCTTCTGTTTTTCTAACTCCTCTTTATCAGTACCGGAGCGGTCACTTTTCTTCCTCTTTCTCTTGTCGACAAGGGGCTCCAGGGAAGGACTGGAGGGTTCGGAGGCAAGCTGTGAAGTTATCGACCTAGAAGAAAATCTTATAACCAACCCGGTCTTGGGGTCGATTTCAGAAATAGGAGTCACGAACACAGGATTCTGTTCCTCCCTCTTAAGAGCCAGCTGCTTCTCCTTCCTAGCCTGTATATCAGCCAAGGTTTCGCTATCATCACCCTTGGCCTCATCAATGATTTCTACCTCCTCATCTCCATGACCGCCATCTGTGTCATGCAAAGCAACAATGATCTCGGCGTCTGCAAGAGCGCCAGTGCCAAACTCCATGGGTGCTACTGTAACTCTATCACTGGTTGAGCCCCCGGTTTGCTTCGAGACCTTAGAAGCTTCGATACTAGAACTCGGGGGAATCTCAACCCTCTCGGCCTCTGCCTTCTCCTCTGCACACTTTTCGACCACCTTGGTACCTATACCATTAGAAATAAGGGTTAGCAAATCGGGAGGAGATGTGGCCAAGTCAGTTGTCTGTCCCATGGGACAACGACGAGTTACAATTGCTTTAATGAACTGTCGAGAAAATGTGGAAATACCTTCTACTGACCCATCTCCCAAACTTGTACTGGTGGTCCCGACAATCGGGGGAGTAGGTACTAAGGGGATCAATGGATCATCGGGGTTATATCCCTCCACTTCGGAGGTTCTTGGCTCTACCACCGAGCTCGAGCTCTCGTCAATTTTATCCTTACCCTTGAGCCTGCTCTTCTCCTTCTCCATTTCCTCGTGGATAAGGCGTCCGCTGCGGGCTCTTCACCTCTGAGAAAAGTTTGCATCAACTGGTGCTCATCAATTTCGTCGACCCCCAGTCGCTGCTTCTCACCCTCGATAAGAGTGTCCCATATATTGGCCAGGGTAACATGGTAGTTGGGAATCCAAGAGATATCTCGATGCTTGATAAGTAGACCTAAGAAATCAAACAACAATCCCTCAAAGCTATCTATATCCTTCTCTTTTTCGGCAAGCTTATCAGCCACATCAGCTGCTGACTCAAGAGCGCTATTGGCATTGCTTTCGGCGATAGCTACCCGCTCCTCAGCTTGAGCAAGTTGATCATTTAGAACCTCCTTCTCCTTCTTAGCAAGGGCAAGGTCATTTTTTAAGCTCGCCTTCTCTTTCTCCCAAGCCTCTTTCTCAGCAGAAAAGTGATCCTGAACTGTCTTCAGTTCGGTGTTAACCGCCCTGAGATCCTCCACTTCTTTCCTCAGGGCCACCCGTTCCTGGCTATTTAAGTCAAGCTCGTTGCGAAAACGCTCCCTGGCACTTTCCAACTCGGACTTATAATTCTTTGCGTCTCGCCGAGCTAAAACCAGTTTGGCCTGTGCATCCTCTAGTTCTTTTTCCATTTTTCACCTGGCCCTAGCATCATTGTCAATCTTTACTCTGGCCCAGGCTGCGTCCGTCTCCATCCGGCGGATGATAGAAGAGAGTAGCCGCATGCTTCTTCATTACCCCGTATTGTTTAGCTGCATGGCACACATACCCTATCACCTCTGTGTCCCAGTCCTCGGGACTGGTTCAAGATCAGGGACGAACACCATCCTCTCAAAGTAAATGTCGGGAAGCTGCTTTCATAAACGCCCTAACCTGGCCATGATCTTAGAACTGGGGGCAACATCCCTTGCAGCAGTAGTGTCCAAGTCACGCTCACCAGAGGAAGTAGGAACTGTCTTCTCCTTCTCTATGATCCTGCCCTCATCTTTGTCCTTGTCCTTTGGCTCGGCGTGTTTCTTAGAAAGTTGGGCGTGAGAAGGAGTGCTTTTTGGAGGGGTTAAATCTCTAGGAAGTTGCTTCCCCCCAGTTGGTGGCATTGGACGACTAGGTGGTTTTCCATAACTTTGCTTCGGTGGAGATCGAGGTCGTGCAGGATAAGATTGATGAGAATCCCGGGGTCGACGACTATCCCTTCCCCGACTATCGCTACGAGTGTGCTCAGGATCCGGAAGGAGGCTTAGTGTGCCCTCGCGAAGGGAACGGTAGGAATAAGATCGTTTGCGAGACATTTTTTCTGCAAGGAAAACAAGAGCGTGTTAGAACTGTGAAACACAGTAGCAAAAGAGTGTTATGATAAATGGTGCATGTGTTTTGTGCATCCCGTGGAATCCCCTTTTTTAAAAACAGACTAGAGCCCGAAGTTAGGCTCGTTTGGGTAACTTCTTTTTCTCCGGCCGGAGCACCCGTTTCTTCGGAGAGGGGAAAGATTGGTTCCCTTCCGAAATCTTCTTGGGTATAGATATCATCTGGCAAAGGAATGCTACTTAATTCCCAAAAATTTGTTCCTCCGTTAATTCGTCGTGAGCGGCAGACTCAACTGGCGATGAAGTCCTCAGTGGAGACTGTCCCTCGGAGGTTGCAACCTCCTTAGATTTATCAGCTCGTCCCTCATCTCCTTTATACACGTTTAAATCTTCGTCGTCCTAATTAATCATCGGCGAAGGACTCTTGCGAAGAGTAGTCATCTCTGTAGCTTGAGAAGTTCCTTCTCCTTCAGCTGGGGGCACATACTTGTAAGGTTTGCCACCTGCGCCAAGTCCGAATCTTATGTCCAAAAGATGATGTTTGTGGAGGTTTTCGTCAGTAATGCATTTCTTAATTCTCAAGAAGTCAGACCTGCTTTTTAGAAGACGGGATAATCGATCGTTATACACTGAGCCTTCTGTCTTGGGGAATGTGTGATTTGCGCAAAGGAAAAGGAAACATATTAATACTTCGATTATGTAATTCAGTCATGCATCTGGGGGCTCGAAACTTACTAGATTTGAGCCACCTCCTCGCACATCTGGCCTGGTGTTTTATGTAAAACCAGTCAGCTTTGGGATCCCCTATGTTGCTGCAACCATAGGACATAACCTTCCTGTTGGCTACTGATTCAAAGAAAGAGAAATTTGGGGTCGCTGTAGAACGGTGCTTCAAAAGATAGTAGAATTTCAAGTCTTTAAAAGTAAGCTCAGTTTGCAGAATCTCTGCGTACGCGACATATAGAGTGTACAAGGCTGCGTAAGCATTAGTATGAAGTTGCATAGGGGCAATACACAATCGTCTTAAGGTTTCAATGACGATTGGAGGAAACGGAGGAATAGCGCCAACCCAGCACATGAGTCGGCTGATTGCCATGTACCTTTCTGGAGAAAGATGAGGTCTATCTCCGCTTTCGGGTGTTTTTAGATCGTCCCACGGGATCCCATGTTTCAAACAAATTTTCTTAAGTTTTATATCGTCTAGTTTGGAAGCTAAAGAGTCAGTGAATTTCTCAGTTCCTAGGACGCCGAGAATCTCATCGGGAGCTCGATCATCCACTTCGGACTACTCCTCTAGCGAGGTACTCTCATATGAATTTGACTCTGTCTCAGCCTCATATTCAGATTCAGAATCCTCATCCTCTGGGTTAATTGAAGGAACCTTGGGGATTATGGTGTTCCGACACCTCCGGGTCCACCTCTTTTTCAGATCTTTCAGGAGAACGATTATCCGACATTGCTGTTTTGGTGAGCAAATATGAGGGATTAGAATACAGTTACCCGTTCCCCGTGTGTGAAAGTGCAAGTATGTGCCTGTGCATACATTAAAGAAAAGCATAAAAGTTAACAAGATCATCGAAGGATTAGTCGTCATATATAGTCAAGATCATGTTGTTGTCCAGTGTAGAAAGTCCCGAGGGCTCTAGCCTAACTGTCCATTTGTTTATCAAGGTTACGTTGTATTATTTGGTCAACGAGTCCATCGGAACGCTCGTTGCATTGGATCGTGAGATATGGATCGAATTGTCATGCGTCGACGGATCGTGGAGTATGTGCTGGATCGTGAAGAAGCTTCGGATCGTGGAGGAGCTTCAGAAGTCGGATCGCTGGAATTTCTGATCCGTCATACTTTACCAGAATGGATCGTGACAACCCCTCGCGATCTGCTCTACTTCGTGTTACCACGAATCGATGCTCCTTCGTGTCCTCGATCCGATCCGCTAGCCAAACCAACAATCCATTCATCTATCCTCCTCACGAAACATCACCACGATCCAGCTCGACCAGCTTCTTCTTCTTCCTTCTCTTTTCTCCCCTCCATCTCCGAACTAGAACAACTGAACCTATGCCGCCGCCACCGCTCCCAAAACCTTGAAAAACCACGAAATTCCGCCACATCTTCCCTAAAATCAACAAAAACTCGAGAAAAACAAGGATAGAAATGCGAAAATATATCTTTAATATGATTACCTTTCTTAAAAATGGGAAAACGAGTGGGTTTTTCTTGGAAATTGAAGATAGGGTTTCAAAAGGAAGAGCGACGGCAATAGGAAGAAGAAGAAAATGAAAGGAAAGGGGAGGTTTGATTTATATAGCCAAAACCCGCGACCGTTGATATTATGATTTTTGTCCCACTCGGACCGTGGAGCTTCGTGGGCCACAGAACCGAGCCCAGCAGAGAAAGAGGAAGGCCGATCCTTCGAGGCGGCTCGTGACCGAAGTAGGAAGGCCCCGTCGCGTCTCGTGGAGAAAAGCTCGAATGGTTGTCAGCCCAAAATAAAGACCTTGTCTCATGAACCATGAGGTGCTTAGCGATCCGACTCAGCGAATAATTATCGAAAATGAAGATTCAGAAATACTTGTGAAGATTTAAAAGTTTACCTGGCAGCCTGGCAGTGAGGTATCTGAAACTCCCAAAGATAAGAACTATCTGATAAACAAATAAATGATGGATGAGGTAAACCGATATTTATACCGGTCAAAGAGCGCGACTTCTTGAATCATTATGACATTTCAGACGGATATGATCACTGGTTTGCACCGTTCTATGAAAAGATATTTCTGCAATTTCGAAGCATGTTCCATCCCTGATGAAACATACTTCGAGGGGACAAAATGTTGGATAGCTTTTCGATCAAGCCACCAAGGTTCACACACAAAGAAAACATGATGCCTCATGCCTTTAATCCATGAAGACTCGGTCACGATCGCCCCTCCTACATCGGTTCGTGATGTTTCCTCCAGCTCGCGATCGCCCCCATGTCCTCCCGATCCGTCCTCTCCTCTTCTACCCGATCTGATCCTGGCCTAAGAGACGTGGTGAAGGCTGTGACTAAGTCCACCACGATCCGAGAATATTGGATTTCGTGACATCTGTCCACAACTGTCATATTGACCAATTCTTCATCAAGCCACGAACCAATCCGAGATTCTCGAGATGTGTGCCACATATGGCCGCGACCCGCCTGAAGGAATCACCTATAAATAACCCAGAACTTGGCATTTTTCAGGGTCTTTTTTGGCAATTATAAGTTCTGAATCCTCCATTATTACATATCCATTATTATTCAGGGTTGTCTCGAAATTATTGAGTGAGTAAACTTTGTAAGAGTGAGATTGAGGGATAAATCATCGTTTGTACTCTGATTCCAAGTATAATCAAAGATATAAAGTGGACATAGGCTCATTAACACCGAACCACTATAAATCTCGTGTCTTTTCTGATTTTCTAGTATTTTTTCTGATATTAATTTTTGCATAATTGAACAACTTGGGTGTTAGAGCCAATTTTGGATCTAACAATATTATTTAACGATTAAAATAATATAAAATTGATTAAACAATGGAATATTGGATTTCAGGGGGAAATAATTGAAATATAGTTTCCAAAAATAATTATATATGTTTTATATAATTAATAAATTATTTTGGGAAGAGTCTCGATTTAATTTTTATTATAAATCGAATTTGGTCCGAATAGGACTTGTTGTGCAGCGGTAGTTCACGAACTTCAACCGTTAACTTCAAATTGACATACCAGGAGATCCGATCGTCGGATCCTTCCAAACCGAAAAACATTGGATTCAAAATGAAAAGAGTTTTCGAATGAAATATAAGTTTTAAAATCTAGTGGTTAGATTTTAAGATAAGTTCAAATCTATTTTGAGAAAAGGTCGTTATAGATGCATTTCGGTGACCGGGATTGGAAACCAACCGAAACTACCTTATAAAAAATTATTAAAAATAGGGAAAAATTATTATAAATCATAATTAATGGTTTTGAAATAACATAGTAAGAACTGTGAAATTTTGAACTGTGATTTGAAATTTTGGACTTTTGGCCATATTTACTTAACACAGTAAATCAATATTTTGAAATTTAATTTAAAATTAAACTAAAAATTTTCAAACTTAAGTTCATTGGGTTGAAGATATTTCGATATTGGATTCCGTAATTATACGGATCCTATTTGAGGAATTTGGAAGGTTTTGATATTGTTATTCCCTATTCGGTATCTGATGATTTCAAAATTTGATATTAAATATATGTCGGTATGACTTCTATTTAAAGCCTTATATCTGATATCAATTTGGATTTTGGGTTTCTCGTGAATGATGTCTTGAATAACGTCTATTATTGAACCTAACTTAAGACGGGATTTGTTTCCAAGTTAAATAATCATTGAATAATGATTATGGAGATTAAAACTACATTAGAGTTTTAATAAACCTTTCAATAAAGTTTTGATTGAATAGAATGGAGATTAAAACTATGTTAGAGTAATAAATCTTTCAATAAAGATTTGAAATGGTAGAAGGTAATTAAACTTGCCAAAACATGAAGGGTGTTAGATATGGAGTACCAGTTTTGCTCCATAGGATGAATATGATGGGAATGGGATAACGATATGAGAGATTACCTTTATGTAAGGTTTGTTAATTCCTATAAGGCTTATAAACCTTAATTTGAGTTAAGTCTGTGAAAGAAGATCGTATAATCTTTTGAAATCATTTCCAAGAAAATACTTAAACAAGAGTTTAAATGATGTAAATCTTTGATAAGATTTAATTTAAGGGAGTAATTCCCAATGTAAAGGATATGTGAGTAAAAGAATGTCTCGAATTGGAATGAGACTTATGATATGTTTATATATCACTTGATTTTAATGATGCGATAGTTATTCAGAAAGACCGGGTTTCAACCCATTCTGAATAACTAATACGATGATTGTCGAAGATATCGAAGACAGTAGTTGAAGACCGGAGATCTTTACATCATTCGGATTATTGCCGATGCCTTGGATAGCTCCTGTTATAAGGTTAAAGCGGCTATTGTCTAGACATACTTGCAGATCGATCGGATATGCAAAGGCCTCTCTCCCTTAGGTAGAAGGAATAAGGTGCCTTTGGTCTTGTTCAGACCCGAAACGAACTTGTAAATGGATGTATATCTGACGTTGTACGTGACGGCATAACAAAATGATGTTTACTGATGTTATATCTGTTTAGTGGCAGAAAATTTATTCTCCTAGCTTAACACCTTCCTTTGAGACTTATGTACTTAGAGGGTTATATATTAATAAACACCAGTTATATGTTGTGAATTAACAATATGGCATGCTAAGATGTTGATAGATCAAAGATTTTGTTGAAAAGCAGAGCTTTGTGGATGGTGATCAAAGCAGGGTTAACACAGCGTAGCTTTGTGTTAATATGACTTCAACAAGCCCCACAGCCCGTGAATGGTCAAAAACAGGTTGGTGGGAGCCAGAGAGGACCGACATTTCCTTCCAGCTGAAAAGTGATGCCATGGTATGGAGCCTAGGCAGTTTACTTATGTGAATGATGGATTAAGGCGCCTTGGATGATGGTCAATCAACAACCAGGATGACAGTCAACAATGATCGGGAAATGTTTTGTTTAGGGAAGATTCTAACCAGTTGTGTACAGTGCTGACCAGCTCTATTATCTGAAAGGACCAAGTGTTGAGTCCTAGATACCTAACTAGGGTAGGTCCGAACGGTTAAGGAAGATCCATTGCCTTGGTCATTTACGAAAATCCAACTTCCAGTACGAACCTTGCGTTTTCAAGTGTAAACCTATATAGCGACATAATATGATGGGTTATTATGCCATCTAAGATTGATATATTTATTTTCGAAATTGATTTCCATGCTGTGCACTAGTGATAATAAAAAGAGAAATTTCACGTATCAAGCATGTTTGGCTATAATAAGGTAAAATTATATCCTTTGGTTTGCATTGCGTTGTGTGATGGGACTTGAGTCTTATAATAACTTCAATTTTCAAAAAGCATTGCGAGTTTTTATAACAGGTATTCAAGTGGAGAAAACTCGTTCCGTGTTGTACAGCATGGTCCCGTGATTTAACTAACTTTAAAATAAAGTGTAAAAATTATTTTGGTTTTCATACCAGTCCCATGACCCACTAGAGTTTATCGTTTCTCACCTAAAATCTGTGTGCCCATATTTTCCAGATAGGCAGCTTGTAGTTTAGGTTTTGCATAGATTTTGTAGAGAAGGATTCTGGATTGAAGCTAAAGCTGTGTCCAGAGCATTTGATAGTCTTCCGCTGATTGTATTTATGTTTCCGCTGTGTATTGTAATTTATTATTTTCTAATATTCTGGACTCTGATGTAAAATTATTGTAATAACAATGAAATATTCTTTTGTGTTTTTGTTCTGATATATTGTAAGCCATAACGGTCTGAGAATTTCTTCCGTTTGAATCAAACTAGTCTAGCTTAAGGTCAATCCAATGGAGGGAATTTTCGGATCGTTACAAAACCCCTATGTTAAATATAATAAACGTAAGTGTATAGTTAGTAAAAAAATTAACATAATAAATAAAGTTTATTTTTAACTCATCGGCTTTGGGCACTAAGGAAACGACGGGACGCTGTGACTGCTACGATGGATAAGAACCGTTGCCTGAAGAATGTGAAGTGCTCATCCCTCTTGATGACATATGTATATACCTATCACATACAAATCATTTTAAAAGAGAACAATAACATGATATTGAAATATATTTTATAGTTAACTGACACAAATGACATAAGTTGCTAAATAAATGACATAAAAGGAAATGAAATTGTATATACTTGTATTAAGTTAGGTCTCATATTCCAAAGAGAAACATATTACATTGCAGTTTTAATATAAATAAATAGGAGAAACTGCATAAGACATAAAAGATGTAAATAATGATAAGCTCATAATATTCAATAATTTAACAGAGTTACATGAATTGTAAAATGTGTGTCGTATACTGCATAATTACATTATAACTAAGAAGATAATACTCATCATCTACATCAGTCATCGTCATCTTCGGATTCAGAATCAGTCTCATATTCTACGATATTATCCTCCGTACTCTCGAACGCTTCTACCAAAACGTTTGATTCACCGATCAGAGGTCCAAAATCTGTATGATCATTTTCAATTATTATTTCATTATTTTGCTCAAGATCTGCCTAATAAGCTTCTTCGCCTGGAATATTTTTCCCATCGAACATAAACCTGGCTACCAGTCTGCTTTATCTCTTTTTAGAGACGGATAAGAAGTGTAATAAACTTGAAATGCTTGTTTGGCTAGTACAAAAGGATCATACTTGTGATAGTGATACATATGCTTTATTTCAATCATATTATAATCCTTGTACACATTAATCCCAGAACCTGGAACAATGCTAAACCAATTGCATTTAAATAGAGAATACCTCCTCCACGAGTCATGAGAAATATGCCAATTGCAAAATTTATGTTAAAACACTATAAAAGTCATTTATGTGATTTTATGGATTGTCACTGCCTTTAACGAATACACCTGTATTATTTGTTAATTTGTCAGCACCGTATTCTTTAGTGTTAAATTTGTATCCGTTAACAAAGTATATTGGATATGTCTTGACTACTCTTTTTGGTCCCATTGCAAGATTTTTCAACCCTTCGTCAACAACACAATTTCTGGGTTCGCAAATATAAATTGTAAACCAACCAGAATATTCTTTACTAAGATCTCCGTTTGGATGTTCACGTTCATAAACACTGCTATTATTACCAAATTTTAGCACCAAAACAGGCTATCGGTGAAGGGGTATCGGACCGCTACCAGTAAAAAGAGAGAAAAGACGAAAGCTTAGGACATAGAACCAAGGGTATAAAAGGAAACACCAAACAAAATAAAGGTAGGCGAAAGGGAAGTCGACACTAATTTACTTAGTGTTGATCTAAACGAAGTGAAGACACTAATGGAGCTGGAGCACAAATAAAGCATCCCGAAAGCTTGCATCCAGAGTCAAAGCTTGTCGATCATCGAAAGGTAACTTTAGGAATCAGCAACAGACTCACACTGTTGGAAGACCGAAACCCACTCTAGAGATTCACCGAGTGAAAATTAAAGCTTTTGAGTGGAAGAAATACCCATACTGACTTGTTTAGTGTCGATATCGAGAGGGGTGACGGCTCCTGTAACATGAATGGTGGAAGAAAAAAAGCCAATACTATGCAAACTTAAATGCAAAATCAAAAGCTTATTGGCGAAACCCGAAAGCCATTCCCAAAGCTATCCATACCAACGGGCTTGGTATCGATATGAAAGGTAGAAGAAACATCTAAAGGAGGCCTCCAGAACCGAGACAAAAAATCTGAAAGCCAAGATCGACAAACTAAAGGCTATGTCATATTCATCAACAACGTCAAGGAAGCGGCCGAGACCTAGGCAACCAGAACCGAAAGGTGAAAAGCGGATGACACCTAGCTGCCGCATCTGAAAGAAGGCTTCTGCTTGCCCAATGACAAAAGGAGGGTCCGATTTGTCTATAAATATGACCCCATGGGTCACATTTAAGGGTGAATTCTCATTCTTCAATCTTGTACTCTTTTGTTTAAGGGCAAACCCTAATTTCTCAATCAAATTAGAGATTACTACAATCTTTGCAATACATCTGAAATAAATTAAAAGGAGTAGTCCAGGACTAAATATTTCTCGATTTGATAGTCATATTGTGTTTTTCATGGTTAAACAAGGAGTTAACATTAACCTTTCTCATGGAAAGGTTAATAACATCCGTTTTGGGAGAGGAAAGGATTTGGCTAAAACCAAGGAATCTTCCTTTCTGATCCCTCAATATGTGACTTGACCCTTTCATAGTGAGCATAATGGAACACAACCCAGAAGGAAGCTTGTTGTAAGATCATGACTTGATAACTAACACAACGAAGGTCTTCTCTAGACCGGTTTGATGTGGAAGTATCACCCAAGTCGTTGAGTGCAGTAACAAGTTAACAATCCAGTTGTCATGAAGCGTTACCCTGTTTTCTTCTAAACACACTGTATATTATTTTATCCTGGGTCTAAGGGTAATTGTCGCATAAAGGTATCATTATCCTATGACCTTAAACACCCTTCTCCCAAGGCTATTGTCGACCTTGCAGTCTCGTAAGCGTGATATTCGCCCCTTAAGGGAAGGTAACTAATCTTCGGATGCAAGGTCTTAATACCTAGGAAACGGTGGAGCCTATTTCGTATTGAGATCAAGTTTCTCTTCAATGTCCTTTAGATCCATCGATTATTAAGTTTCAATACACATGCATTGTCTAACCTAATTCGGGTGTTGACAAAAATTATCGTTAACATTTTAGCATTAGAAGGAGGGACAGAACCTCCGAACATGTTACTTTATTATGAGCTAATTTGGTAAACCTATTGCTTCGTGGTAGAAAAGATGAAGTCAAAAAGGTTAGAGGATCGAAATAACGTATTAGCTCCTAATGCTACCATCGAAGAGAATGTGGACCCAACATTCAACCCGAACAACAACGCAGCGGGAACAACTTCTAATCCAGTGCAACTATTAAATCCAAATGCCATAGGGTAAAATGTTGTAAAGATTATAGCTCTAGAGAAACAAATCCAGGAAAAGCAAGCTCAAACCAATGTCATTCAAGCGCAAAAGTTTTCAAGGATCACAAATTCCGACCAAAGAGAAATGTATGAGTTTTGAAATAACCCTAGATTTTTTTAGTAATATTTATGAATTGACAAGGGTTTTAAAAATCAGATAAATGTTGATGATAACAAGTATAATGGTATACATGTTTTTATGCTTGACTTAATATATGTGTGCATGGTTGTTAGTTGCATTATAGATATAAGTTACACTTAGATTCTGGAAATAACAAATAAGTTATGACTTAAATCTTTGTACCTGAAAATAAGTAGAGTAAAACCTACATGTTAAATATATAAAAAGTGATGTAATAAAGATGTAGACATTGAACTTGGATAGAATTGTGCTAGGCTAATTGAATATAGCCAGTAAAGAGTTTAAGTGTTCATATATATATATATATATATATATATATATATATATATATATATATATGTAACACCCCGAATTTCAGTTAATACTAATATTCACTAATTACAGAATTAATAATCTCAGATGTGAGAATCAGGGGAAACGGGCTACGTCATTGCATTCGTCTCGGAAAAATACGCGAAATAGAGTCCGAGTTTTCGAGAATCGGAGTCCGTATGGCCCAGTTATGGCCTAATGAAGTTTTCAGAAAATTCAAAGTTCAAAACAGATTTGAATTTCAAGTTCAAATTTCGAATTTCGGGCCTGGAAGGCTAGGTGGGAAATTTCCCGCCAGCCAACCAAGTCGACAGGCCTATCGACTTGGCAGTCGACTTGGTAGGACCCAAGTCGACAGCCCTGTCGACTTGGCTGTCGACACATGCCAGCCGGGCAGTTTTGCCTGGTGCACCATTTTAGGGTTTGGGCTGTGTTTTGGGGCTGGTTTCTGGAAGCTTCCGAAATCTGATGGCTCTAAATAGAATTAGGGTTAATCTAAGGGTTAGAAACACATCCTAATCCTATAAATAAGACCCTAAGCTAGCCCTAAATGATCATAATCCTATCCTCTAACTAAACTATGCCAAAATTTTCTATGATCATGGCCTCCACTCAAAACCCTAGCCTCCATCCTCTTTCTAAACTATTTCTATGAAGGCTTTCATGTTCATACAAGCATTTTTAAGTTGTATGAGTGATCATTAGCTTGCATTCATCATCAAGTTGCAAGCTTTATTTTCAAGGCTAGAGTTTTTGGGTGATTTTTGGCAAGGGTTTGCTTATTGGAGTTTAGTGGTGAGTTTCTATAGCCTTAATAATCAATTGTTAAATTGATTATGATAGGATATGATAAGATATGGCTATGTTTGTGGATCAATGTGTTTATGCATGTTTGGTATAGTGTATGTTGTGTGTTTTGCAAGTTTTATGCTATATGTTATGCAAGTTTAATGCTATGTTTTATGATGCTCATTGTGCAAAACACTATGTTGAACATTGATTCATAGGTAACATGTTATGCAAGCTATATGTGAGATTATATGCAAGTTCATATGTAACATGTTATGCAAGCTATATGTGAGATTATATGCAAGTTCATATGTAACATGTAATGCAAGTTATGTGCATGATTATATGCAAGTTCATATGTAACATGTTATGCAAGTTATGTGTTTGGTTATATGCAAGTTGTGTGCATGATTATATGCAAGTTCATATGTAACATGTTATGCAAGTTATGTGTTTGGTTATATGCAAGTTATGTGCATGATTATATGCAAGTTCATATGTAACATGTTATGCAAGTTATGTGTTTGGTTATATGCAAGTTAACATGTGATATGCTATGCAAGTTCACACCTTTGTATGACATAAGAATCATATGTAAGTTACCCCTTTGTGACATATGTGCTTCATGCAAGTTTGGGTTAAATGCTGGTTGGGTTTAATGTATGCTCATATATGCAAGTTGACACCTTTTAAACCCATGATAAAGTTATATGCTATGTTGGTTAAACCTATGGCATTTGTGATGAATCTTCCCCTTATTATGTCATGTTATGAGAATGAATTACGTGGGGAACGATGGGGTTAATATGCATGTTAATAAAATGGTGTGAAATGGGTATGCTTAAGCATAACATAAAGTGAATGGACATAATTGGGAATTTACCTATTAAGTTAGGTCTACCCATATTATGGAATTGGGAATTTACCTATTAAGTTAGGTCTACCCATATTATGGAATTGGGAATTTACCTATTGAGTTAGGTCTACCCATATTCTTGAAATTGGTAATTAATTAGGGATAATTAATACAAATTATGGGGGTGATTAATTAGGTGTAATTAATCGACTAAGACATGAGGTTGGACCCTTTTGTAGCATAAGACTGCCCGGAACCGACCGGCAAATCCAGCGCTACAAATGATTGGCCCAATGTGAGAGGTCTTAGTCATAAACTAAATACGTGACAAGTGTAAAGACACGAGGTTAGACTCTGTTATGGTGTAAGGCTGCCCGGAACCAATCGGCATATCCAGCTGCCATAAAAGACAGTCTAATGTGAGAGGTCTTTACAAAGGTTACGATCTTAATTAATTAAGAAACACTTAACCAAATTAGCATGTAGTGGGGCATGAGGGGTTAAGTGGGTGCCTTGGGTGGCATGTAGTAACTAGTGGGGGTGCCTTGGGTGGCATGAGGAAACTAGTGGGTTGCCTTGGGTGGCAATAGAAAATACGATTAGAATACTTAACCAAAGTGGAACATGTAATTAAACATGATTAAAGGGTTAAGTAAGTGCCTTGGGTGGCATGTGGAAATCTAGTGGGTGCCTTGAGTGGCAATTAAAATATGATTAAAGGACTTAACCAAAATTTATAACATGTAAGTGGACATGGTTAAAGGGTTAAGTGGGATTCACTAGAAATGACAAGCTTAGGTGGGTAGCTTGAGGGGGCCCATTTCAACCAATATCCCAAACGTATCTTTGTGGGCTCGACCCAAGTCGAGGACGGGACACGCATATTGGGCTTGACTGTAAGAGGCCAAAACGGGTTAGCGGTGGCAACGCAAGTCCAACGGGTTTCATATGCGTGTGTGGACCCGGGCTGGTAAGTAAGACGTTGTTGCATCGTGTAGGTATAAGCCGTGCACCATTTATATTATCAGGTTGCCACTTTGGGGAATGATACACCCCACTGTGGGGCCAGCACGGGTATCTACGTTAGGGAGCCGATCGCTTAGGGAGTAGTAGGTACACCTAGTGGATATAGGGGCAGACGGCACCTATGTAGTCAGCTAGGGGTACACGAAACTACTATTAAAAATTACTAAGTACACTTAGTGGGATCAACCTTTAAGTAGGAATTACCCTTGGGTGTGTAGAACTGGTGTGGTGCAGTGTAGGAATTACCCTTGGGTGGGTAGATCTGGGGTGGTGCAGTGTAGTAATTATCCTTGGGTGGGTAAATGCGTCTTTTCGGTTATCTTAGTACATCCTGTGTTTAGTTGGCTACTTAGTGTAGTCATTATCCCCAGAGGTACCGTACCTTGTTTATATCATACCCTAATTACTTTAATGATTGTATTGTTAAGGTTATAGGACTCGCTCAGACTTATGTCTGACCCCGTTGTTTTTTTATCTTTTTCCCAACCCTCAGGTTTTCAGAGTGGGCCTAACACTAGTGGGCTTTGATCAGACTGCTTTATCTATCTTTTGGAGCTTGGACCGTGGATGTAAAGCTCAGTTTATCTTTCCTATTATGGCTATTAAGTTATGTAGTGGGATTATGTACTTTTGTTTTATCAGGATTGATATTATGTACTTGACTCTTGTTTATGGTTTTGGTGTAACCAAACATGTTTTACTTTCCGCTGCAATGAAATGATGTTTTAAATTCTCAAGTATTACTTATATCTGTCTTGTTGTAATTTTTCTGTTCTATATTCACTTAAAATACTCCACCGATGTTATGGCATTCCCTTAGTGAGTGACCGTAGCGGGTGTGGGGTGTTACACGTGGTATCAGAGCTTAAGGTTACCAGAACAGATAATTTTTTTAGAAAAACTATTTTCTAAGAATATTTTTGAAAGGAGTATTTTCAAAAACATGTCTTTTAAGAGAAAAGTTTTTGAAAGAAAAGCATAATCCCCGATAGCCATATCTTTATCTTTCGAATTCTCCGTTTTGAATCTCTTCCTCTCTCGTTTTGAGTTTCCCCTCCGTGTATAGATGATCTTTCTAAGATAGATAAGAATGGAAAACCACTTCAAGGGACTTAGACGTTAGTCGGATTAGAAGTTGGTTCAAGAAGGAGGAGGACTGGTAGGTACCTATTGGATAGACGATGGGAGGAAGGCTCAAATAGTTGTTTGGTTAATGAAGGATGAAACCTCATTGGTGGGAGGTTACGAGTGGAGAATGGGAAGAAGAAGGCGAATAGTTATCCTTTTGGGAGGAATAGGGCACCTTATTAGGATTGTCCAAAGAGGCAAGGGCAAGGTACGGAATCTCCTGGAGGGTAGTTGTATTCCCTCACGGCTAGTGTACCAGATGGGGATAAGACCGTCTAGGTTGGAATTTGGATTTCTTTATTATCCGGTTCGAACTTTATTTGATTCTGACGCATCGAGTTCGTTTATCTCATCACTGTTAGTTAAGTCACTGCACTTAGACACCAGTTTAGTAGATGATCCCTTAGTTGTTTCAAACCCAATTGGGGCTCCATGATGTGTTTGGGTTTGAAAGTTTCTATACTTAGCGTTGAGTTTAGATGTGATGCTTTTTGGGCTTCACGGGCTATGGGTTAGTTTTGGGCATGGACTGGTTATCCAGTAGGGGTGCCGTTCTTGATTTTGAAGGGAGAGTTGTTAGGCTTATGACCCGCTTGGGTAACACTCTCGAGATCTCTTGTAATCCCATGGAATCTGTTATGCTAAGTTATCTAGAATCGCTTGACACGTCGGTCGAGAGTTTGCGATCTGTTAGAGTGGTCCGGGAATACTCGGATGTGTTTGAGGAGGTGAAGGGCTTACCTCCGGAGCGGGAGATTGACTTCCGAATATATCTGGTAGACAATGCCAAACCAGTATCTTGGACAGTGTGCCACATGGCTCCTCGTGAGAGGAGGGAACTCCATAAGCAAGTAGGCGATTTGCTTGAGAAGGGGTTCATAAGACGAAGTATATCGGAGTGGGGTGCTCCAGTAGTTTTTGCCACGAAGGCGGATGGGTCCCTCAGACTTTGTGTAGGCTAAAGAGAACTAAATAAACTCACAAAGAAGAATAGACACCCATTGTCGAGGATTGATGATCTCTTTGATCAGTTAGTTGGCGCCTCAGTATTTTCGTAGTTGGACTTAGCCACGGGGTTTCGTCAGTTGAGAGTGGCTGAGGATAGCATAGAGAAGACTGTCTTTAGGACTCCGGATGGTTTTTATGAGTGGATGGTGATGCCATTTGGTTTGACGAACGCCCCCGCATACTTTATTGATTTGATGAGAAGGGTGTTCAGGGAGTACCTAAATAAGTTCGTGATGGTCTTTGTAAATGACATCTTGGTCTTTTCTAGGAGCGAAATAAGTTTTCGTATGTGCTCAATAGGTTGAGCAAAGCCAGTTATGGGAAAAACGGTGGTTTTGGAGCGAGACTGGCGAGGACATCCAAAGTTGGTCAAAGGCTTAATTGTTTAGCCATTTTTACTAGTATCATCTCACGTAGGTCGTCTGAACTCGAAGGAGATATCCCTTGGGTGTTTGTCTGATATTGGTTTAGGCCTTTGGGGCTTGCACTTGGGGGATGTCAAGTTCAACTAGGATGGTCTGCGTGAGAGATGGACAGTTGTGATGATTTTGGATGGGGTAATATCCTGGTTTTCTCTAAAAGTGGAGAAGAGCATGCCCTACATCTTAGGGAAGTGTTGGAGACTCTTCGAGCGCATAGTCTTAGGATAGCAAAAGTGGATGGGATTCTTAGCATCCTATGAGTTTGAGATAGCGTATACCCATGGCAAGGGTAACGTGGTAGCGGACACCTTAAGTAGAAAAAGGTTGTCCTTGAGTTCATTGTTCGTTGAACGACGGAGCTTAGAGTTTATTTCTATGTTTGACTTTAGACCTTCCGTTGACTTTGTACCCGGTTTGCTAGCCTCCTTGGAGGTTAGGCCTACTCTTTTGGGGTGGATTGGTGGAGCATAGCGAGACAACCCACAGTTGGTTGAGTTAGTAGAGAAGCTCATGAGGAGGGGGAGTCGTCCAGCCATTTGAGTAGGTACACCCTAGATGGTAAGGGGTGGTTGCGTAGAGACGGTAGACTTTGTGTACCGCAAGACGAGGGTTTGAGGAAGGCTATACTTAATGATGCACACCGTTCGAAAATGACCATTCATCCCGGTAGGGACAAGATGTACCAAGACATGAAGCGAGTTTTCTTTTAGGCCGGTATGAAGAAAGACGCGGCCGAGTATGTCGCTAGATGCTTGGTGTGCCAACAAGTAAAAGCGGAGCAAAAGAAACCCGGTGGGTTGCTTCACCCATTGGAAGTTCCGCTATGGAAGTGGGATAGTGTCTCGATGGATTTTGTCGATGGATTACCGAGATCGAGGAAGGGTAATACGGGAATTTGGGTTGTGGTAGACAGACTTACTAAGAGCGCCCATTTTATACCCGTGAAGAGTAAGAGAACTGCTCCATGGCTAGCTTCAGTTTACGTTCGAGAGATTATTAGATTGCATGGTGTACCTTCCAGTATAGTGAGCGATCGAGATCCTATCTTCACTAGAGAGTTTTGGAAGAGTTTGCAAGAGGCAGTAGGGACTCAGTTGTGTTTGAGTACCGCATATCATCCTCAGACGGACGGCCAGACTGAGAGGGTGAATCGTATTTTAGAAGACCTTTTGAGGCTATGTATCTTGGATTTTGGAGGTACATGGGAAGAGCATCTTCCATTGGTGGAGTTCACATATAATAACTGCTTCCAGTCTAGTATTGGCATGGCTCCTTTCGAAGCTCTTTATGGAAGGCCTTGTCGATCACCTACATGTTGGTGGGAATCTACGGATAAGATCTTACTTGGGCCCGATATGGTTAGAGAGACTTCGGAAAAGATTGATTTAATTCGAAGAAGGATGAAAGCGGCGTAAGACAGACAGAAATCTTATGTGGACAAGAGGGAGACGGATCTTGAGTTTGATGTTGGGGACATGGTCTTTATCAAAGTATATCCGTTACGGAATGTGGTTCGCTTTGGATATGTTGGGAAGTTAGCACCAAGGTTTGTTGGACCGTTTCCTATTAAGGAAAGGATTGGACAGATGGCCTATAGAGTGGAGTTGCCCGACAGACTTAGTGGTGTACATGATGTATTCCATGTGTCACATTTGAGGAAGTGCCTACATGAGACCGCTGAGGTGGTAGAGCCGGGCTTGCTTAAAGAAGTAGAGATAGAGCGTGATGAGACGATTCGACGAGCTCCTACTCGCATCCTTGGGTCAGAGACTAGGAAGTTGAGGAATCGAGAGGTTCAACTAGTCAAAGTGCAATGGGGAGAAGATGAGAGCAACGCTACTTTAGAGACGGAAGAGAAGATGCGTTCATTATACCCATTCCTTTTTAGGATATGCCTTTTAATTTCTCCTTTATCGTTTGACTAGTACTTATCTTATCTGTAGTATGTCCTCTCGTTAGTACCTTTGACCTTTAGATAGGGTAAACCTATGGTTGAAACATGTGTTTGAGACATGTTATGATTGATGGATGCATGTGGATGCAAGTGTTTGCTAGTGGTTGCTCGTGGATGCATATACACACACTCTAGACACTAGATCGGCTCAGTCACTTCATATTGCATATTGCATATAATTGTGTGTAGGTAGCTAAATTGATGGATGTATAATGGTTGTGTTATCATATGGATGATGCATTTTGGTGAATGATTGTGCACTCATATAGATACAGTATGTGTCGATAGGGTTCTCTCGCATACATATTGGATGCATGGCACTATCATGGTTTGCATATGTTCATACATTAGATAGGGAACATATACACACACTCTTTGCATATGCTCATACATCCTTAGAAATTGTTTTAAGGACAATGGATGCCCGTGTTTGATGGATTGAGTAGATGGTTGTTTGGATGGTAGGATATGCATTCTCCTTAGCTTAGAGATTTCGGGGATGAAATTCTTTAAGGAGGGGAGAATGTAACACCCCGAATTTCAGTTAATACTAATATTCACTAATTACAGAATTAATAATCTCAGATGTGAGAATCAGGGGAAACGGGCTGCGTCATTGCGTTCGTCTCGGAAAAATACGCGAAATAGAGTCCGAGTTTTCGAGAATCGGAGTCCGTATGGCCCAGTTATGGCCTAATGAAGTTTTCAGAAAATTCAAAGTTCAAAACAGATTTGAATTTCAAGTTCAAATTTCGAATTTCGGGCCTGGAAGGCTAGGTGGGAAATTTCCCGCCAGCCAACCAAGTCGACAGGCCTGTCGACTTGGCAGTCGACTTGGTAGGACCCAAGTCGACAGCCCTGTCGACTTGGCTGTCGACACATGCCAGCCGGGCAGTTTTGCCTGGTGCACCATTTTAGGGTTTGGGCTGTGTTTTGGGGATGGTTTCTGGAAGCTTCCGAAATCTGATGGCTCTAAATAGAATTAGGGTTAATCTAAGGGTTAGAAACACATCCTAATCCTATAAATAAGACCCTAAGCTAGCCCTAAATGATCATAATCCTATCCTCTAACTAAACTATGCCAAAATTTTCTATGATCATGGCCTCCACTCAAAACCCTAGCCTCCATCCTCTTTCTAAACTATTTCTATGAAGGCTTTCATGTTCATACAAGCATTTTTAAGTTGTATGAGTGATCATTAGCTTGCATTCATCATCAAGTTGCAAGCTTTATTTTCAAGGCTAGAGTTTTTGGGTGATTTTTGGCAAGGGTTTGCTTATTGGAGTTTAGTGGTGAGTTTCTATAGCCTTAATAATCAATTGTTAAATTGATTATGATAGGATATGATAAGATATGGCTATGTTTGTGGATCAATGTGTTTATGCAAGTTTGGTATAGTGTATGTTGTGTGTTTAGCAAGTTTTATGCCATATGTTATGCAAGTTTAATGCTATGTTTTATGATGCTCATTATGCAAAACACTATGTTGAACATTGATTCATAGGTAACATGTTATGCAAGCTATATGTGAGATTATATGCAAGTTCATATGTAACATGTTATGCAAGCTATATGTGAGATTATATGCAAGTTCATATGTAACATGTAATGCAAGTTATGTGCATGATTATATGCAAGTTCATATGTAACATGTTATGCAAGTTATGTGTTTGGTTATATGCAAGTTGTGTGCATGATTATATGCAAGTTCATATGTAACATGTTATGCAAGTTATGTGTTTGGTTATATGCAAGTTATGTGCATGATTATATGCAAGTTCATATGTAACATGTTATGCAAGTTATGTGTTTGGTTATATGCAAGTTAACATGTGATATGCTATGCAAGTTCACACCTTTGTATGAAATAAGAATCATATGCAAGTTACCCCTTTGTGACATATGTGCTTCATGCAAGTTTGGGTTAAATGCTAGTTGGGTTTAATGTATGCTCATATATGCAAGTTGACACCTTTTAAACCCATGATAAAGTTATATGCTATGTTGGTTAAACCCATGGCATTTGTGATGAATCTTCCCCTTATTATGTCATGTTATGAGAACGAATTACGTGGGGAACGATGGGGTTAATATGCATGTTAATAAAATGGTGTGAAATGGGTATGCTTAAGCATAACATAAAGTGAATGGACATAATTGGGAATTTACCTATTAAGTTAGGTCTACCCATATTATGGAATTGGGAATTTACCTATTAAGTTAGGTCTACCCATATTATGGAATTGGGAATTTACCTATTGAGTTAGGTCTACCCATATTCTTGAAATTGGTAATTAATTAGGGATAATTAATACAAATTATGGGGGTGATTAATTAGGTGTAATTAATCGACTAAGACACGAGGTTGGACCCTTTTGTAGCATAAGACTGCCCGGAACCGACCGGCAAATCCAGCGCTACAAATGATTTGCCCAATGTGAGAGGTCTTAGTCATAAACTAAATACGTGACAAGTGTAAAGACACGAGGTTAGACTCTGTTATAGTGTAAGGCTGCCCGGAACCAATCGGCATATCCAGCTGCCATAAAAGACAGTCTAATGTGAGAGGTCTTTACAAAGGTTACGATCGTAATTAATTAAGAAACACTTAACCAAATTAGCATGTAGTGGGGCATGAGGGGTTAAGTGGGTGCCTTGGGTGGCATGTACTAACTAGTGGGGGTGCCTTGGGTGGCATGAGGAAACTAGTGGGTTGCCTTGGGTGGCAATAGAAAATACGATTAGAATACTTAACCAAAGTGGAACATGTAATTAAACATGATCAAAGGGTTAAGTAAGTGCCTTGGGTGGCATGTGGGAATCAAGTAAGTGCCTTGGGTGGCATGTGGAAATCTAGTGGGTGCCTTGAGTGGAAATTAAAATATGATTAAAGGACTTAACCAAAATTTATAACATGTAAGTGGACATGGTTAAAGGGTTAAGTGGGATTCACTAGAAATGACAATCTTAGGTGGGTAGCTTGAGGGGGCCCATTTCAACCAATATCCCAAACGTATCTTTGTGGGCTCGAACCAAGTCGAGGACGGGACACGCATATTGGGCTTGACTGTAAGAGGCCAAAACGGGTTAGCGGTGGCAACGCAAGTCCAACGGGTTTCATATGCGTGTGTGGACCCGGGCTGGTAAGTAAGACGTTGTTGCATCGTGTAGGTATAAGCCGTGCACCATTTATATTATCAGGATGCCACTTTGGGGAATGATACACCCCCACTGTGGGGCCAGCACGGGTATCTACGTTAGGGAGCCGATCGCTTGGGGAGTAGTGGGTACACCTAGTGGAGATAGGGGCAGACGGCACCTATGTAGTCAGCTAGGGGTACACGAAACTACTATTAAAAATTACTAAGTACACTTAGTGGGATCAACCTTTAAGTAGGAATTACCCTTGGGTGGGTAGAACTGGTGTGGTGTAGTGTAGGAATTACCCTTGGGTGGGTAGATCTGGGGTGGTGCAGTGTAGTAATTATCCTTGGGTGGGTAAATGCGTCTTTTCGGTTATCTTAGTACATCCTGTGTTTAGTTGGCTACTTAGTGTAGTCATTATCCCCAGAGGTACCGTACCTTGTTTATATTATACCCTAATTACTTTAATGATTGTATTGTTAAGGTTATAGGACTCGCTCAGACTTATGTCTGACCCCGTTGTTTTTTTATCTTTTTCCCAACCCTCAGGTTTTCAGAGTGGGCCTAGCACTAGTGGGCTTTGATCAGACTGCTTTATCTATCTTTTGGAGCTTGGACCGTGGATGTAAAGCTCAGTTTATCTTTCCTATTATGGCTATTAAGTTATGTAGTGGGATTATGTACTTTTGTTTTATCAGGATGGATATTATGTACTTGACTCTTGTTTATGGTTTTGGTGTAACCAAACATGTTTTACTCTCCGCTGCAATGAAATGATGTTTTAAATTCTCAAGTATTACTTATATCTGTCTTGTTGTAATTTTTCTGTTCTATATTCACTTAAAATACTCCACCGATGTTATGGCATTCCCTTAGTGAGTGACCGTAGCGGGTGTGGGGTGTTACAATATATATATATATATATATATATATATATGTGTGTGTGTGTGTGTGTGTGTGTGTTTGTGTGTGTGTGTGTGTGTGTATGCTTATGTTAGAACATTAGTGAAATGGAGGGAAACATATTTGAGTCACCTAATCCATAAAATAAGATGGATTATTATAAATTATAACAACATAACCCTATGTGATTTATAAAGGCAATGCAATTCACGTGACCTAGTAGGTAATGCTGTAAATAATAAAGTACCTTTCTCTGAATAAAGAAAGCATCCGGAATTAACCATTCTCTTTAGAATTCAAATGATAATAGAATGGAATAGTGGGTGTTAAAAATGTGCACTTGTGAGAAGTTATTGAGTAGGGAAAAATAGACAATACGTAGTCAAAAACCCTAACGCATTGTTATATAAATTGGTAGCCTATAGAGTTAATCAAGCTAGTTTTCTCTAAAATATCAACTGAAGGTACTACAAAAATTTAAAGAAGAACACTTCGGATAAAAGCTAAGGAAGAAAAGCATTTTATGAGTAAATTTTATTTGAACCTATGACATTAAGTCCTATGAAAAAGGCAACCCTAAATGTTATAAGAAATGGTTTTTCTTCATTTGTTAAGTTATGTAGTGATGATGTTTATGAAGTGATGACCTAATGTGCATCTGGTGATGTTGCATTAAAATATAAACCCATATGTATGATTAGGTCCGTCTATATTTTTCTGGAAATTGATAACTACAACCATCACGGCTGATCTTTGTTTGATTCAGATAATATAATATGGAAATACTAACATAAAAGATATAGCCAGTAAGAACATAAATCTAAGTTAGTGGGGAACGAGAATACTGCTTTTGTCTTAGATTTATGAGGGGGTGAGCCAGGGGGTGCAATGATTGTTTTCATGTGCTGATGAAACACCCCACCTCCGTTAAGATCACTCACAAAGAGAATGCCATAACTTCGATGGAGCATTATAGGTAAAAGACAGAAAGTTACAAGACAGAAATATATGCAGCGGAAAACAAACATTTATTTCATACATGGTTCAATACATAAACCATTACAGTAAATTGTCTCAAACATGACTTCCAAAACATTTCATTATAATCTATGTCTTGCTTAAAACATAAAGAAGCATATAACATAAATAAAACTGCATAAATCCCCAAGTCTAGTGTGTCCAAAGCCATAGCCAAACACAAGAGATTCCAAGCCGTACATCACAGAGTCTTCAAGCTTGGAAAGATGGACAGTCCAAATTAAGCTGAGCTATTCCCTCCTTGGCTACCTGAGGGGGGGAACGAAAGAAAAAGAACAACAACAACAACAACAACAACAATAAAGCCATATATCCCAAACAAGTTGGGGTTGGCTAGATATGGAACCCAAAATGGGTCAGACATAAGTCTGAGTAAGTCTAGTGAATTTTCAGTGTGTGAATAAAGAAAAGGGTCATGATAGGAATAAACTGAAAATAGGACAGTACCAGAACAATAACTAACATAAAGCTATATAAGGCAGGATAAACCGAATATACATCGCACCCATGTTTAATTCTATGCACTTACTTATACTTGTCCAACTAGCACCACGTGTTCATGGTGAAATGATTCCCTTATATCGATCAACTCCTACTAGCATGCATTTATCACATGTGTCCTTCGGCCCCCTCTTGACTGTAGATACCTATGCTGGTCCCACCACGGGGTGTATCAAATATTATGGTGGCAACCTGACACGATTCAAGATGCACAGTGTATGACTACTGATGCTCAGTGCCTGCTTTTTCCACTCCAGAGTACGTGCACACCCGATACTCCGCCGGAACCTACACTGATCCACCACTGCCGATGTTTATGGCCGCTTATAATTAGCCCAGTAACCGTGCCGCACCCTGCCTAGTTCAGGGTCCCATGATACATCTGCATGGATTACTACTGAAATGGGTCCCCGTTACTAGGGTTTTCCAGTCAACATGTTAAATTGATTAAGTGTCCAAATTTACCTAACCCTACCCATCAGTTTAGCTAACATGTTGGATTGGTTAAGTGTTTCCTAAATTGACTTGACCACTCACATTAGACAGGTATTGTTATGGTCACTGAATGTGCCGGTCGGTTCTGGGCAGTTTTACACCACAACTCAGTTTAACCTCGGGTCCTTTTTGGGCTCAATGCACTAACCACCCACATTAGACATGTATTGTTGTGGTCACTGGATGTGTTGGTCGGTTCCGAGCAGTTTTACACCACAACTCAGTCTAACCTCGGGTTAGGCATTTTCGTCTTTTCTAAATTTATATTTTTATCCTTTTATGCTTATATGTAAATTTGTCAACAATTTATTGTTATGGATCACTTTCCTTCTAAATCAAATTCATAATTTTTGGTAAATAAATTATACCGTTTCAATGCCATACCATTCACATGGTTATGAGCCAAATATGTTAATTATGTATAATTTCAAGTTTTCCTCAACGTTGCCCCCGTTATACGTTTGCAAAATTTCATAAGATGTTAGGCTCGACATTTTAGCCTAACTAATAAACTAAAAGGGGAAAAGAGGAACTTGCAACATCCCAACGTCATACAAAAATATGGATCTAACCACAGATGTGTCACATGAACTTGGCATAATATACTTTTAATTATGATCTTGCAACATGAATCATAAAATAATAGTATTACATAGAACTACCAAAATCTAATTAGACATGTAGTGGTGAACTTGCATAGGTTGAATCATGCTAATATTAATCTGACATAAAGGCATGTGGTTCTAACATGTAAAGCTGTAGATCTAAACATATAGGTTTACATAGTCATGTTTTTTTTAACCTATAAACTTGCATGTATAAATTACATGATAGCATCACTTTAACTTGCATAAACATGGCATAATTTATAAATTGACATACAACGTATAGATGTCATCACAAGGTCGTAGATCTAAACATGTATGCATAATGGATCTAAACAGTTAGGCATAAACTACATGACTTAGCCTAAAACTTGTATAATATCACCAAACTTACATATGATAATTTCATAATATCATAGGTTTATTCACCAATTTCCAAATAACATGATAGACCACAATAATTCATAGGCATATACGATAGAATGGACATGAATAGACATAAATCAGCATCACGTACAACTTGATACAATTCTACTTTTCAATCCATTACGAACCATGTCTTTAATTAATTCACATCTGAAAAATAACTACACTTACAAACTAAAAGGAGTTCTTGAGTTCTGGGATCTGTATTCTGAAATTGAATTGCTCGCCTTTGATGTAGGCCGTTGAATTTTCTTAGTTGAATTAGATTAGATTTAATTTTGATGCAGCTTCAATCTTTCATTTGAGTTGAAAGAGATGACGGTTATTCTAGGTTCACCATTGATGGCATGACAGCTCTTGGTATGAATATTTGTGATTTAGGGTTAAGAGTTAGGTTGTTTTTATATAGTTTTAATTAATTTAAAGCCATCAGATTAACCCTAGAAATAATCAAGGCCATCCACTCAAGATAAGATAACACCTCAGCCCTAAGACTCAGCACGGAGTCAGAAATCGTCATCCTTTCAGATCGGCCCGGGGGGGGTAGGTCGACCCCCAGGTCGACCTGTAGGGTAGGTCGACACTAGGGTCGACCTCCTGATCGACCTGGCCGAGGTGGGAATTTTCCTGCCCTGCCCTCTTCTGTTTTTGAATTTGAATTTTGAAATTTTGAAACTTCCGAAGGCCATAACTTCATAAGAAGTCCAATTCACGCAAACTCGGACTCTATCTCAACTAGAATTCCGAGACGAACGCAATGGCGTAACCCGTTTCCCTTAATTCTCACATTTAGAATTAATTATTCTTTAATTCGTTTCTTTAAGGTTTATTGAAAACACGGGGTGTTACATTCTCCCCTCCTTAAAGGATTTTGTCCCTGAAATCTTCAAGTCAAGAAGAACGTATATCCTACCATCCAATCGTCCATCTACTCAACCATATAACACATGCGTCCATTCTCCTTAAAAGACTTCTAATGCTATATGATTATATGCATAGTGTGTGTACATGTCCTTATCTAATGCAAAATAAGGCGGTCTACTGATTCAGTTGACCTCCTTAATGCAAGTCATGTCGGTGTCATGCGCCAATAATGTATGCAATCTTCCCTAATCATACTTTCTACATGAGTGCACAATCATTCATAAAAATGCAAGATCCACATGATAACACACCAGGTTTCAATCATATATAAGTACATATATGCATATGCAGTATGAAAGTGACTGAGCCGATCTAATTCCTAAAGTGTGTGTATATGCATCCACGAGCAACCACTAGCAATCACTTGCGACCACTTGCAACCATCAATCATAACATGTTTCAAATACATTGTAACACCCCGTAGTTCTGTAACATTAAGTTTCACAAATTAAAGTATAGTTAATTCTAAACGTGGGAATTAAGGGAAATGGGTTACGCCATTGCGTTCGTCTCGGAATTCTGCTTGAGATAGAGTCCGAGTATGCGTAAATCGGACTCCGTATGAAGGAGTTATGGCCTTCCGAAGTTTCAAAATAAAATTTAAAATTCAAACAGCTCGGTTTCAAGTTCAAAATTTCGAAAAATAAGCTCAAACTGGGCTGGGCGGGAAAATTCCCGCCCAGGGACCAGGTCGACTATAGGGCCGACCATGGTGCCGACCTGATCACCCCAGGTCGACTATAGTGTCGACCTGGGTGTCGACCTGCCAGTCGACCTGTCTGGTCGGCCTGGTTTGTCTGGTTGGGTCCTGGCTCGAATTTCTGGGCCTGATCTTGTCACTAGGGCTGAGTTGTCTTGTTTTGATTGGCTTCTCTTTAGAACGGATGGCTTGGATTAACCCTGGCTTCATCGACGGTTCTAATTAACTAGCAACTCCATAAAAACACCCTAGGTCTCCAACTAAAATTCACACAAAAATAAGAACTTGAGCCGCCATATTGTCGGAAGAAAACTAAGGAGAGCCTTCGCTTGAAAAGAGACGAACAACGATTCAAGAAATAAAAGTCTAATCTAATTTCTATGCAACATTTTCTACTCCAAAGGAAAGCTTCGCAAATTCAGAATAACAGACACCAGAAAACAAGTTTCAGCGCCCGTTGTAAGTATAGTGGTTTTCTGAATATGAATAGAAATTGCGATGTGATTCGATGTAAATGAAATTGGGGTTTTACTATTGTAAAATATTGATGTAAATTCTATGTATTGCGTTGATTTTGTCACATTTTGTATTGGGTGTTTGTGGCATAAATTGGTTGATGCGAGCCTATTGACATTTGTACATGAAAATAAATATCACTTGCAAGTTTGTAGTAAAAACTAGAATTGACATCTTTATGTTATGTCGTTAACATGGTTAGCATACATTCTTTTTAGGCCTAAGTTGAGACTCATGTAAACATGTTCCAAGTTGAAACCTTTTATGCCTACACGACCCAAAACATTTGTATACGTTATTATGTTTAATTGCAAGTGATAATTGGGTTTATGCAAGTACCTTTTGGTTACACAAATTATACTAGTTTCATGTTGAAATAGGCTACTTGATGTAAAGTTAGTTTACACCTTTGGGTTATGTCAAAAAGTGGACATTTTTATGCTAGTTTGGTGTTTGACATTATGCCTAGTTATATGTGTATAAAACCATGTTTAAACAAGTCTAAAATTATGCCATTTCATGTGACACCAATTTAGTTATATCCTTATTGATTTCAAGTTCACATGACCCACAATCTATGTAGTGAAAACGCTATGCTGCAAGTTCATGCGCCACACACTTTTATGTATTCTAGATCAATTCAAGATTTTGTGCTTCCCCTTTTTATGTTTATGAGTTGGACTGAAATGTTAAGCCCAACATATGTTGTAATGCTGCGTACTTACAAATGGGGGAAACAAACGTTGGGTTTGAAATAAAATACAAGTATTGACATGTTTGACACATGCCAATGACTAGTGACATTTAGAGCGGTATAAATTGTTATACCCAAAATTAGTGAATTTGGATGATTTGGCCATAAACATTTACATATAAAAATGAAAAGTGACAAATATGTAAATCTAGAAAATACGAGCATGCTTAACCCGAGGTTGGATTGAGTTGTGATGTAAACCTGCCCGGACCCGCCCGGCTGTCCAGTAATCACAACAATACCTATCCAATGTGAGAGATTAAGGAATTGAACCCAATAAAGACCCGAGGTTAGACTGAGTTGTGGCGTAAGACTGCCCGGAACCGACCGGCATACAGGCAGCCACAACAATACCTATCTAATGTGAGTGGTTGGTGCTTTAATAAGACAATTAAAGCTAAGTTAGAATTGGTAGGGTTAAGTTTACTAAAAACACTTAACCAACATTACATGTTAACAAGACAAAACTTGTAGGGGTTAAGTAACTAAGAAAACACTTAGCCAATTTAACATGTTAACTAGACCAGAAGGTGAGGTTAAGTAAAAGTTAATACACTTAGCCAATTTAACATATTAACTAGACTAGAGGGTGAGGTTAAGTAAATTCAGGACACTTAACCGTTATAATCTGATAATTAGATAAGTTGGTGAGGTTAAGTAAATTTAGAATACTTAACCATTATAACACGTTAGCTAGATAAGTGGGTAAGGTTAAGTAAATACACTTACCCAATTTAATATATTAGCTGGACTAGAGGGTAGGGTTAAGAAAACTTAGAACACTTAACCATCATAGTGTGATAAATTGAACAGGGTTAAGTTGAAACATGAAGGGACAATACCTAACCATTAGAACATGTTAATTAAACAGATGTTAGGGTTGAGTTAACTAAGGGAACACTTAACCGTTATAACATGTTAGTTAAAACAAATGGGCAAGGTTAGGTTAAAAAGGGACACTTAACCAATACAAGATGAATGGGTAGGTTTAAGTAATAAGAAATACTTAACCAATATAACTTGGTTTGTGATAGGGTTAAGTCAACATGAACTACTGATAACACTTAGCCAGTTTAATATGACAAAGGAATGGGTTAAGCTAACTTGAATTGACTAATGACACTTAACCAATCAAACTTGACGAGAAAGAGGGCTAAGTAGTAAACCCTAGTTAAGAAACAATCGAGAACGGGAGCTAAGCTGAAATCCCCAGTTAAAGAAACTAAGTGATAAACCTTAGTTAACAAGATTTATGGGAAAAGAAACTAAGTGGTAAACCTTAGTTGAGAACAACTAAGTAATGATCCTTAGTCAAGAAAACTGAGCCGGTCTATAATAGATGAATAACCCGATATGGTAGATCATCGCTTAACAAGTACATGAGAAGGAGCAAACGTTTATCCGATTTTGAAAAAGGCTCCAGCGGACTGGGTTTAGAAGCACGTAGCTTCGGGGGACGTGAGGGTACTCTTCGTATCCCTCTGTGAGGTTGCAGATGATTCGCCTGGGCTCACAGAGGTTAAGGTCTGCGGTAAAAAAACCAAGGGCATGCCTTGGTTGCAGTATGAGCAACCTAAAGACTAGGGTGGATCAGCGTGGGTCGGCGACACTTAGTTTAGCCCTGTGATAGCCCGTCATCGACTACCTACCATCTTCAGTCAATCGTAGTACGCATGCGGAAAGGCAGAGAACTCCCAACAGACCATATACTTGCTATCTAGTTATGGGTGAGGCTGGCCAATAGGAAAGTGGGGCATAGGTGGCAGGAGTATAGTTCTCGTGCTTGATTTTCTTGGATTGCCTTTCATTAGTTGAGGGAGGGGTCACGTGGGACCATAACCACTGGTAGAAAAACAGACATTAGCATCTGCATCGGCATATATCTGAAAGCTCCCGACCGAGTTCCGTGTTTCTAGAATAGCCCTGCCACGGGACTCGGGTCGCACATTTCAGGACATGTGCATCTAGACAGCGATAAACGATTCGTGACACATGCGTGGGGAAAGTCTAGGGACATATACCACTCTAGGTAGTGTGTCCTAGACTAAGGGCATCGTTCGACAGGTAGTATAATCCCTAGTGAACCTAGGTGGCATAAATCCTGAATCCGAGAAGTATTAGATAAGTCGCATAAAACCTAGCTGAATCTAGGGAACGCTCGATAGAAAACCCTAGATTAAATCTAGGTAATAAATAATAGACGTGCGCCTGAGGGCAACCACAGTTACAGGGACTAGGATCACGTTATCATTTTATACAGATTACTAGTTGGATACTAGTTAGGTGGTGCAGAGATTAGTATGTGGTGCGATAGTAATTTCGATTCTAAACCGCTTTGCCTTAGTTTATGGTATTTTCCCATTTTCAGTTTATGCCTGTCATGTCCTTTTCCTTATTCATATACCGAAGCACGACTAGACTTACCAGGCTTTATGTCTGACTCTATGTTTTCTTTCGTCTTCTTTTCTTCCGTCCCCCCCGGTAGTCAGGAGGGAATAGCTCAGATTTGTATGGACCTGTTACTCTTTCCAAGCTTGAAGACTCTTTGATGTGCTGCTTTGGACTCTCTTTTCCACTGCTATGGCTGGCTAATGTTTTATTGGGTAATATCATTGTATATTTATGCTTCTTTATTTTGTTAAACAAGATAGATACTTTGTTGTTGGAAAACAATCTTTGTACAAGCTGTTTATAAATGAAATAAAGTTTTATTCACTTTTCCGCTGCTTTATTTATCTGTCTTGTAATTTATCTGCATCTTTTACCTATAATACTTCACAGAACTTAGTGCATTCCCTTTTTGAGTGACACTAACGGATGTGAGGTGTTACACGTGGTATCAGAGCGGAAGGTTACCGGATCAGATAAAAATTTGAAAAATTATTTTCAAAACGGGTTTAAAAGAAGCATTTTCAAAAGAAAAGTTTTGCTTTAAAGGCATATTCCCCAAAGCCATTTGCACTATATTTTGATTCTCTGTTTGAGTCCTTGTTTCCTTCTTTCTTGAGTCTCTGGGGCTCCTGGCTTTCTGGGAGGTAACCTCATCAAAGGGCGAAGTAGTGCCCGACTTCCATCTATAGCCGTAATAATTTCACCTACGGCTAGTTTTCTTTCGGGCTTTGTAGGGTTTTCTGTACGATGGAGGCATCTTTCGAGAGATTTGTCAACATGATTACACAAGGAAGAGGATGAGGAGTTTGGCTAAAGGGCACGACCCAAGGATAAGGAATTCATGGATATGGACTTGGCTCACGAAGGAGGAAGGAATTATAAAACCTAAGACAAGAAGGAGTAGCTTTTCTATGGTATAATAGGGCATATAATTAAGGACAAGGGCAAGGACGAGGGAAAGGGTTTTCAGGAGGACGAGTGTGTGCTTTCACCACCAGAATACCTGGGAGAGAGATAGTAAAAGTCTCCATTAGAAAAGTTTAGCTTTTCATTTGATCAACCTGTTAGTACTCTTTTGTTCTTAGCGCTTCGCATTCGTTTATATCTGCTTTCATAGTTGAGTCTCTGCACCTAGGTACTTGTATAGTAGAATATCCCAATTAGTCTCAGATCCAAATTGGTGGTTCGGCCCATTTACCTTTGGTTTGTAGGGATTTGAGAACGGCCACATTAGTGTTGAGTTTAAGCGCAATGCTTATGTTTTTGGTTCAATTGGCTATGAGTTGATTTTAGGCATGGGTTGGTTGGCTGGTAATTCTGATAGAAGGGTAGTTAGACTTTTGATTTGCCTTGGAAATACCCTCGAGATTTCATGCGATCCTAAAGGATCAGTTAGGCCTAGCTACCTAGAATCACTTGATACATCTATCAACGGTTTGCAACCTGTTAGAATAGTCCATGAGTACGCAGATGTTTTGATTAGGTTAGAGGTTTGTCCCCTAAAACACGAGATGGACTTCCGCATATATCCAGTTGACAATGCAAAACCAGCTATCCGATCAACGATAGTTTTGGAAATGGTGGTCAAGAATCTTCACAATCATGAAGATTAATTAGATAAGGTACAGAATAATGAAGCCCAAGAAGATGCGACTTAGGAGACAGAAGACTAGATACACACATCATACCCTTTTTCCTAAGGGTACATCCTTGATCTCTTTTAAGAATTTTATGCATACTTTCTAGCCTTTAAGGTATATCCTCTAGGACGTATCATCAATCCTTAGATAGAAGCCGATGGATGTAAACATGTATTTGAAACATGTTATGATGGATGGTTGCAAGTGGTTGCTCGTGAATGCATATACACACCATATGCGCTAGAACAACTTAGTCACTTTCATATTTCATTCGTATATATGTATTTGCTTAACGGATTTAACTTGATATGTTATCACATCTATGTTGCACATGGATGAATGGCTATGCACACATGTAGTATTTACATAACTAGGGATGCTTGTATACATGATTGGACGCATGGCACTGACATAATTCGCATTAAATAGGTCAACTGAATCAGTAGACCGCCTGATTTTCCATTAGATAAATACATATACACACACTATGCATATGAACATGAAGCATTAGAAATATTTTTAAGGACAATGAATGCCTGTGATTGAATGGTTGAGTAGATGGGTGATTGGATGGTAGGACACATTCTTCCTAACTTGAAGATTTCGGTGACGAAATCCTTTTAAGAGTGGGAGAATGTAACACCCCGTAGTTCTGTAACATTAAGTTTCACAAATTAAAGTATAGTTAATTCTAAATTTGGGAATTAAAGGAAACGGGTTACGCCGTTGTGTTCAGCTCGGAATTCTGCTTGAGATAGAGTCCGAGTTTGCGTAAATCGGACTCCATATGAAGGAGTTATGGCCTTCCGAAGTTTCAAAATAAAATTTAAAATTCAAACAGCTCGGTTTCAAGTTCAAAATTTCGAAAAATAAGCTCAAACTGGGCTGGGTGGGAAAATTCCCGCCCAGGGACCAGGTTGACCATAGGGTCGACCATGGTGTCGACTTGGTCATCCCCAAGTCGACCATAGTGTCGACCTGCCAGTCGACTTGCCTGGTCGGCCTGGTTTGTCTGGTTCGGTCCTGGCTCGAATTTCTGGGCCTGATCTTGTCACTAGGGCTGAGTTGTCTTCTTTTGATTAGCTTCTCTTTAGAACGGATGGCTTTGATTAAGCCTGGCATCATCGACGACTCTAATTAACTAGCAACTCTATAAAAACACCTTAGGTCTCCAACTAAAATTCACACAAAAATAAGAACTTGAGCCACCATATTGTCGGAAGAAAACTAAGGAGAGCCTCCGCTTGAAAAGAGACGAACAACGATTCAAGAAACAAAAGTCTAATCCAATTTCTACACAACGTTTTCTACTCCAAAGGAAAGCTTTGCAAATTCAGAATAACAGGAACCAGAAAACAACTTACAGTGCCCGTTGTAAGTATAGTGGTTTTCTGAATATGAATAGAAATTGCGATGTGATTCGATGTAAAGGAAATTTGGGGTTTTACTATTGTAAAATATTGATGTAAATTCTGTGTATTGCATCACATTTTGTATTGGGTGTTTGTGGCATAAATTGGTTGATGCGAGCCTATTGACATTTGTATATGAAAATAAATATCACTTGCAAGTTTGTAGTAAAAACTAGAATTGACATCTTTACGTTATGTCGTTAACATGGTTAGCATACATTCTTTTTAGGCCTAAGTTGAGACTCATGTAAACATGTTCCAAGTTGAAACCTTTTATGCCTACATGACCCAAAACCTTTGTATACGTTATTATGTTTAATTGCAAGTTATAATTGGGTTTATGCAAGTACCTTTTGGTTACACAAATTATACTAGTTTCATGTTGAAATAGGCTACTTGATGTAAAGTTAGTTTACACCTTTGGGTTATGTCAAAAAGTGGACATTTTTATGCTAGTTTGGTGTTTGACATTATGCCTAGTTATATGTGTATAAAACCATGTTTAAACAAGTCTAAAAGTACGCCATTTCATGTGACACCAATTTAGTTATATCCTTATTGAATACAACTTCACATGACCCACAATCTATGTAGTGAAAACGCTATGCTGCAACAATACCTGTCTAATGTGAGTGGTTGGTGCTTTAATAAGACAATTAAAGCTAAGTTAGTATTGGTAGGGTTAAGTTAACTAAAAACACTTAACCAACTTTACATGTTAACAAGACAAGACTTGTAGGGGTTAAGTAACTAAGAAAACACTTAGCCAATTTAACATGTTAACTAGACCAGAAGGTGAGGTTAAGTAAAATTTAATACACTTAGCCAATTTAACATATTAACTAGACTAGAGGGTGAGGTTAAGTAAATTCAGGACACTTAACCGTTATAATCTGATAATTATATAAGTGGGTGAGGTTAAGTAAATTTAGAATACTTAACCATTATAACACGTTAGCTAGATAAGTGGGTAAGGTTAAGTAAATACACGTAGCCAATTTAATATGTTAGCTGGACTAGAGGGTAGGGTTAAGCAAACTTAGAACACTTAACCATCATAGTGTGATAAATTGAACAGGGTTCAGTTGAAACATGAATGGACAATACCTAACCATTAGAACATGTTAATTAAACAGATGTTAGGGTTGAGTTAACTAAGGGAACACTTAACCGTTATAACATGTTAGTTAAAACAGATGGGCAAGGTTAGGTTAAAAAGGGGCACTTAACCAATACAAGATGAATGGATAGGGTTAAGTAATAAAAAATACTTAACCAATATAACTTGGTTTGTGATAGGGTTAAGTCAACATGAACTACTGATAACACTTAGCCAGTTTAATATGACAAAGGAATGGGTTAAGCTAACTTGAATCGACTAATGACACTAAACCAATCCAACTTGACGAGAAAGAGGGCTAAGTAGTAAACCCTAGTTAAGAAACAATCGAGAACGGGAGCTAAGTTGAAATCCCCAGTTAAAGAAACTAAGTGATAAACCTTAGTTAACAAGATTTATGGGAAAAGAAAGTAAGTGGTAAACCTTAGTTGAGAACAACTAAGTAATAATTCTCAGTCAAGAAAACTGAGCCGGTCCATAATAGATGAATAACCCGATATGGTAGATCATCGCTTAACAAGTACATGAGAAGGAGCAAACGTTTATCCGATTTCGAAAAAGGCTCCAGCGGACTGGGTTTAGAAGCACGTAGCTTCGGGGGATGTGAGGGTACTCTTGGTATCCCTCGGTGAGGTTGCAGATGATCCGCCTGGGCTCACAGAGGTTAAGGTCTGCGGTAGAAGAACCAAGGGTATGCCTTGGTTGCAGTATGAGCAACCTAAAGACTAGGGTGGATTAGCGTGGGTCGGCAACACTTAGTTTAGCCCTGTGATAGCCCGCCGTCGACTACCTACCATCTTCATTCAATCGTATTACACATGCGGAAAGGCAGAGAACTCCCAACAGACCATATACTTGCTATCTAGTTATGGGTGAGGCCGGCCAATAGGAAAGTGGGGCATAGGTGGCAGGAGTATAGTTCTCGTGCTTGATTTTCTTGGATTTCCTTTCATTAGTTGAGGGAGGGGTCATGTGGGACCATAACCACTGGTAGAAAAACAGACCTTAGCATCTGCATCGGCAGATATCTGAAAGCTCCTGACCGAGTTCCGTGTTTCTAGAATAGCCCTGCCACGGGACTCGGGTCGCACATTTCAGGACATGTGCATCTAGATAGCGATAAACGATTCGTGACACATACGTGGGGAAAGTCTAGGGACATATACCACTCTAGGTAGTGTGTCCTAGACTAGGGGCATCGTTCGACAGGTAGCATAATCCCTAGTGAACCTAGGTGGCATAAATCCTGAATTCGAGAAGTATTAGATAAGTTGCATAAACCCTAGTTGAATCTAGGGAACGCTCGTTAGAAAACCCTAGATTAAATCTAGGTAATAAATAATAGACGTGCGCCTGATGACAACCACAGTTACAGGGACTGGATCATGTTATCATTTTATACAGATTACTAGTTGGATACTAGTTAGGTGGTGCAGAGATTAGTATGGGGTGCGATAGTAATTTCGATTCTAAACCGCTTTGCCTTAATTTATGGTATTTTCCCATTTTCAGTTTATGCTTGTCATGTCCTTTTCCTTATTCCTATACCGAAGCACCACTAGACTTACCAGACTTTATGTCTGACTCTATGTTTTCTTTCGTCTTCTTTTCTTCCGTTCCCCCCCCCCTCCCCGGTAGTCAGGGAGGGAATAGCTCAGATTTGTATGGACCTGTTACTCTTTCCAAGCTTGAAGACTCTTTAATGTGCTGCTTTGGACTCTCTTTTCCACCACTATGGTTGGCTAATGTTTTATTGGGGAATATCATTGTATATTTATGTTTCTTTATTTTGTTAAACAAGATAGATACTTTGTTGTTGGAAAACAATCTTTGTACAAGCTGTTTATAAATGAAATAAAGTTTTATTCACTTTTCCGCTGCTTTATTTATCTGTCTTGTAATTTATATGCATCTTTTACCTATAATGCTTCACAGAACTTAGTGCATTCCCTTTGCGAGTGACACTAACGGATGTGGGGTGTTACATACATGTTTACATCCATTGGTTTCTACTTAAGGATCGAGAACATCACTGAGGAAAATACTAAAAAGATAGATATGAGTATGAACCAACTTAAGGAAAAAGAGATCGAAGATGTACCCTCAAAAAGAAAATGGTAGGTTGCACGTATTTTGGCATCAGTCTCCCAAGTCGCGTATTCCTCAGCATCACTCCATTGAACTTTTACAAGTTTGACTTCGCAGTTGCGTAGCTTCTTGACTTCTGTACCCAAGATACGCGTTGGAACTCTTCTCACAGTCGCCTCTCATTCTACTTCTACGTCCTCTAACATGCTTGGTTCCACCACTTCCGCAGACTCATGTAAGCACTTTCGTAAGTGAGAAACGTGAAAGACATTATGAACTCCAGCCAATCTTCCGGGCAGCTCTACTCTGTAAGCCATCTTCCCAATCCTTTCAATGATAGGAAACGGCCCTACAAATCTTGGTGCCAACTTTCCTACAGATCCGAAGCGAACGACGTTCCTCAAAGGAGATACTTTAAGGAAAACCCTGTCCCCAACCTCAAACTCAAGGTCGGTCCCTCTCTTATCTACGTAGGGCTTTTTTCTATCTTGGGCAGTCCTCATTCTTTTTCGTATCAAGTCCACCTTCTATGAAGTTTCTCTAATCATATCCGGTCCAAGTATGATCTTATCTGTAGACTCCCACCAACAAGTTGGTGATCGGCACGGTCTTCCATATAAAGCTTCGAAGGGTGTCATACCTATGGTGGCTTGGTAACTATTGTTGTAGGCAAACTCCACCAAAGGAAGATGATCCTCCCATGTTCCTCCGAAGTCAAGAATGCATAATATCAAGAGGTGTTCTAATACTCTATTCACTCTCTCTGTCTGACCATCGGTTTGGGGGTGATAGGCCGTGCTTAAGCATAACTGTGTGCCTATAGCCTCTTGCAAGCTCTTCCAAAACTCGCTCGTAAAGATAGGGTCTCGGTCGCTAACAATGTTGGAGGGTATCCCATGGAGTCGGACTATCTCTTTAAGATATATGGATGCTAAAGATGAGGCAGTCCTTCTACTTTTAACGGGTATGAAGTGAGCGCTTTTTGTGAGCCTGTCCACTATTACCCAAATACTGGTATTGCCTCTTCTTGACATAGGCAGCCCATCAATAAAGTCCATCGAGATGCTATCACATTTCCACTGTGGGACCTCTAGAGGAAGAAGCAAACCACCAGGCTTCTTCTGTTCCGCCATGACATGCTGGCATACTAAGCACTTTGAGGCAAATTCAGCTACATCCCTCTTCATGCCATCCCAAAAGAAAATCCTTTTGATGTCTTTGTACATTTTTTCTCCACCGGGGTGTATGATCAACTTGGAATGGTGTGCTTCTTCAAGAACTTTCTTCACCAAATCCCTTGCTTGTGGGACACATAACCTTCCATCCTGCCTCAACCAACCCTTATCATCGATGGAGTATCTATTGAGGTGACTAGAAGTCTTACCCCTACTCAGGTTATCTATCACATCAACTAGCTGAGGGTCTTCACGTTGGGCGGTCCCTATTGAGTCCAAAAGAGTAGGCCGCACCTCTAGCGATGCTAACAAACCAGTCACATGATCGACAGAGGGTCTAAAATCGAAGTTGGCTATGTACTCCAAGTTCTGCCTTTCAACGAAGAGAGGGCTTAAGGTCAGCTTCTTTCCACTCAAGGTGTCTGCTACTACATTGCCCTTGCCAGGGGTATAGGAAATCTCGAAATCATAGGATGCCAAGAATTCCATCCAACTCTGTTGCCTTAAGTTAAGATCTTTCTACGAGAAAAGGTACTTCAATGATTTATGGTCAGTATATAATTCAAACTTCTCACCTAAGAGATAATAGCGCCAAGACTTATGCGCAAAGACGATGGCAGCCAACTCTAGGTCGTGGGTTGGGTAGTTTTTCTCATGTATTTTCAGTTGTCGGCCACTTAGCTACTACCTTCCCTTCTTGCATCAAGACAAATCCTAATCCCATACCACAAGCATCTGTGTATACGGTAAACATCTTGCTCCCATCTGGCAATGTCAGAACTGGGGCTGTTGTTAGAGCTCTTTTTAAGCATTGGAAAGCAATATCGCAATCCAAGTCCCAAGTGAAAGTTAAGTTATTCTTTGTCAACTTTGTAATTGTAGCTGACATTTTCGCAAAATCTTTGATGAACTTTCGACAAAAGCCCGCTAGCCCGAGGAAGCTTCGGACTTCGGTTGCATTCCGTGGGACCTTCCAATCTTGTACCGCAACTACCTTTGCGGGGTCCACAGCTAATCCTTCTTTGGACAACACGTGTCCAAGAAACCTTACTTCTTCCCTCCAAAGTGGCATTTATAGAATTTGGCTTTTAACTGATGTGTACGAAGAGTGTGCATTACTCCCTTTAGATGTTGAGCCATGCTCTTCCTCACTCTTCGAGAAAATCAAAATGTCGTCTACGAAGACCACCACAAACTTGTTGAGGAACTCCCTAAACACCCTGCTCATCAAATTGACGAAGTAAGCAGGTGCATTTGTCAGGCCAAAAGGGATGACAAGCTACTCAAAGAAACCATCTGGAGTTCTGAACGCGGTCTTGTCGATGTTGTCTTCAGCCACTCTCAGCTGATGAAATCCAGTAGCTAAATCTAGTTGGGAGAAAACCGATGCACCTACAAGCTAATCGAACAAGTCGTCTATTCTTGGGAGTGGGTGCCTATTCTTCTTGGTCAGCTTGTTTAGCTCCCTATAATTGACGCATAGGCGAAGCAAACCATCCGCTTTAGTTGCGAACACTACTGAAGCACCCCATTCAGAAATACTCCGCCTTATAAACCCCTTCTCAAGCAGCTCTTTAACTTGCTTGCTAAGTTCTTTCCTCTCACTTGGAGCCATGTGTCTAACGGGTAGAGCGACGGGTTTTGCATTATCAACGAGGTATATGTGGAAGTCTATCTCCCGCTTCGGAGGTAACCCTTTAACCTCTTCAAAGACATCCGGGTATTCACGGACTACCCTAATAGACTGCAAATTCTCAATAGACACATCCAGAGATTCTAGATAACTAAGCAAAACAGAGTTCATGGGATTACAAGAAATTTCGAGAGTGTTACCAAGGCGAGTCATGAGTCTAACCACTCTCTTTTCACAGTCGAGGATGGCACCATTACTGGATAGCCAGTCCATGCCTAGAATTAACCCAAAGCCCGTGAAGCCCAAAACATAGGCATTGCATCTAAACCCCACACTTAATATAGAAATTTCCAAATCCAAACAAATCATTGACAAATAAGTTGAGCCCCAAATTGGATTTTAAACAACCAAGGGATCCTCTACTAAACTGGTGTCTAGGTGCAGAGATTCAACTAAAGCAGTAGATATAAAAGAGTGCGATGCACCTGAATCAAAGAGTGTATGAACAGGATGATCAAAAAGATAAACTAAACTCTCAACAGAAACATTTCTACCTTGTTCTTATGGAGGTACCATGAGAGCATGGACCTGTCCTCCAGAAGTAGATCCAACTCTCTGCCCTTGCCCTTGCTTTCTTGTGCAGTCCCTAGCCATGTGTCCTGCATTGTCGCAATGGATACAGCCACCCATCTTTCTTTTCTTCTTCCTGCAGTCCTTAACCAGATGTCCAGGAATGCCACAAAAATTACACTTCCTCTTGTCACGGGTTTTTTTGTTTTTCCCTCCTTTCTTGGAATCTGTCTTCTTACTTTATGATCCTTCCCCTTTCTTATCTTGAGATGCTTCCACTTTTTTCTCCTTCTGGCCTACCTTATCTTCTTCTTGTAACAGTGCCATGTCCACCAGTCTTTCATAGGTTGCATCCATAGGTATATGGGACATAGCTACGCTGTGAAGTGGGTCATTCAATCCTTTAACGAAGCGGAGAGCCTTCTTATGTGGAGTGTTTACTAACTACAATCCGAACCTAGCCAGCTGATTAAATTGGTTAATGTATTCCTTCACCGACATACTTCCCTGTCTGAGAGCTAAGAACTTCTCCGTCTGTAGGCTTCGTTCAGCTTGTGAGAGGAATTTCATTTCAAACCTCATCCTAAAATCCATCCAAGTTTCAATTAGTCTTTCAGCGTTAGTGACTTCCCATCAATAGGAAGCTTCATCTTTGAGCAACCATACCGCCAACTGTATCTTTTGCCTATCATCCACTTCGAAGATCTCGAACAAATCCTCAATTTCTTTGAGCCAGTTTCTTGCTTCCACAAAGGATTCATTTCCATTGAAGTTCTTTCCACCCATGGCTCGAAAGTCCCTGCATATTTTTGAGAAAGCATTCACTCGAGGAGGAGGAGGAACCGCTGCAGCTGGGGGAGGAGGAATGTCGGCTAGGCCTACGTCATTGGCCCTAGCCTCTAGGTACCTCCTGAACCAGTCGGGTATCGGTACACCCTCTGGAAGGTTAAGATTCCTAGACATGCTGAAATGAAAAAGGAAAGATTCAAGAAAAAGTATAGAAAGATAATGCATATGGCTTTGGGGGATTATGCTTTTAAAGTAAAATAACACTTTTTATTGAAAAATGCTTCATTTTGAAAATAGTTTTCAAAAACTATAATCTGATCTAGTAAACCTCTGCTCTGATACCAAGTGAAACACCCCACCTCCATTAAGATCACACACAAAGGGAATGCCTTAAGTTCAATGGAGCATTATAGGTAAAAGACACAGAAAGTTACAAGATAGAAATATATGCAGCGAAAAACTAACATTTATTTCATATGTAGTTCAATACAAAAACCATTACAGTAAATTGTCTCAACATAACTTCCAAAACATTTCATCATAATCTCTGTCTTGCTTAAAACATAAAGAAGCATATAACATAAATAAAACTGCATAAATCCCCAAGTCTAGTGTGTCCAAAGCCATAGCCAAAGATAAGAGATTCCAAGCCGTACATCATAGAGTCTTCAAGCTTGGAAAGTTGGACGGTCCAAATTAAGATGAGTTATTCCTCCCTGACTACCTAAGGGGGGGAAATGGAAGAAAAAGAAGACGAAAGAAAAATGGGTCAGACATAAATCTGAGTAAGTCTAGTGACTTTTCAGTGTGTGAATAAAGCAAAGGGTCATGATAGGAATAAACTGAAAATAGGACAGTACCAGAACAACAACTAACATAAAGCTATATAAGGCAGGATAAACCGAATATACATCGCACCCATGTTCAATTCTCTGCACCTACCTACACTTGTCCAACTAGCACCATGTGTTCATGGTGAAATGATTCCCTTATATCGATTAGCTCCTACTAGCATGCATTTATCACGTGTGTCCTTCGGCCCTCGCTTGACTGTAGATACCTGTGCTGGTCCCACCACGGGGTGTATCAAATCCTATGGTGGCAACCCGACACGATTCAATGTATGACTACTGATGCTCAGTGCTTGCTTTTTCCACTTTGGAGTACGTGTACGCCCGATACTCCGCCGGAACCTACACTGATCCACCACCGCCGATGTTTATGATCGCTTATAATCAACCCAGTAATCGTGCCCCACCCTGCCTAGTTTAGGGTCCCATGATACATCTACGTGGGTTACTGCTGAAATGGTTCCCCATTACTAGGGTTTTCCAGTCAACATGTTAAATTGGTTAAGTGTCCAAATTTACCTAACCCCACCCATCAGTTTAGCTAACATGTTGGATTAGTTAAGTGTTTCCTAAATTTACTTAACCCTGCCTCTCTTGACTTAGCTTTATTAGAGCACCAACCACTCACATTAGACAGGTATTGTTGTGGTCACTAGATGTGCCGGTCGGTTCTGAGCAGTTTTACACCACAACTCAGTCTAACCTCGGGTCCTTTTTAGGCTCAATGCACTAAGCACCCACATTAGACAGGTATTGTTGTGGTCACTGGATGTGCCGGTCGGTTTCTAAATTTATATTTTTATCCTTTTATGCTTATATGTAAATTTGTCAACAATTTATTGTTATGGATCACTTTCCTTCTAAATCAAATTCATAATTTTTGGTAAGTAAATTATACCATTTCAATGCCATACCATTCACATAGTTATGAGCCAAATATGTTAATTATGTATAATTTCAAGTTTTCACCAACGTTACCCCCGTTATACTTTCGCAAAATTTCATAAGATGTTAGGCTCGACATTTTAGCCTAACTAATAAACTAAAGGGGAAAAAGATGAACTTACAACATCCCAACATCATACAAAAATATGGATCTAACTACAGATGTGTCACACGAACTAGGCATAATATACTTTTAATTATGAACTTGCAACATGAATCATAAAATAATAGTATTACATAGAACTACCAAAATCTAATTAGACATGTAGCGGTGAAATTGCATAGGTTGAATTATGCTAATATTAATCTGACATAAAGGCATGTGGTTCTAACATGTAAAGCTGTAGATCTAAACATATAGGTTTACATAGTCATGTTTTTTTTAACCTATAAACTTGCTTGTATTCATAAAATAATAGCATCACTTTAACTTGCATAAACATGGCATAATTTCTAAATTGACATACAACGTATAGATGTCATCACAAGGTCATAGATCTAAACATGTATGCATAATGGATCTAAACAGTTAGGCATAAACTACATGACTTAGCCAAAAACTTGTATAATATCACCAAACTTACATATGATAATTTCCTAACATCATAGGTTTATTCACCAATTTCCATATAACATGATAGACCACAATAATTCATAGGCATATACGATAGAATGGACATGAATAATCATAAATCAGTATCACATACAACTTGATACAATTCTATTTTTCAATCCATTATGAACCTTGTCTTTAATTCATTCACATCTGAAAAATAACTACACTTACAAACAAAAAGGAGTTCTTGTGTTCTGGGATCTGTATTCTGAAATTGAATTGCTTGCCTTTGATGTAGATCGTTGAATTTACTTAGTTGAATTAGATTAGATTTAATTTTGATGTAGCTTCAATCTTGCCTTTGAGTTGAAAGAGATGACGGCTATTCTAGGTTCACCATTGACGGCATGGTGGCTCTTGGTATGAATATTTGTGATTTAGGGTTAAGAATTAGGTTGTTTTTATAGAGTTTTAATTAATTTAGAGCCATCAGATTAACCATAGAAATAATCAAGGCCATCCAGTCAAGATAGGATAACACCTCAGCCCTAATGACTCAGTAGGGAGTCAGAAATCGTCATCCTTTCAGATCTGCCCGGGGTGGTAGGTCGACCCCCAGGTCGACCTGTAGGGTAGGTCGACACTAGGGTCGACCTCCTGGTCGACCTGGCTTGGGCGAGAATTTTCCTGCCCTGCCCTCTTCTGTGTTTGAATTTTAATTTTGAATTTTTGAAACTTCCGAAGGCCATAACTTCTTCATACGAAGTCCAATTCATGAAATCAGACTCTATCTCAACCAGAATTCCGAGACGAACGCAATGGCGTAACCCGTTTCCCTTAATTCTCACATTCAGAATTAATTATTCTTTAATTTGTTACTTTAAGGTTTATCGAAAACACGGGGTGTTACAGCTGAGCTCCTGTTGCTTAATAAAATCTGTTTAAAAACATTAAGCTGTGATTTATCTATGCCTAACATCATAAGAGGTATAGTGAAGCATATATAGATGATAGATATAGGTTTTGAGGATGTTCCACTCCTTTGAAAACAACCTTGGCCATATGTATTATGTCAGTAATATTGTACATGTAATGCACCTAGAAGATAATCTGTTATTGTATGAATGATAGGATATGATGGCTAATTTGTTGTGCTTGTTTACCAAGTTTTATGCCTAATGAAATAGGTGGTTTGGATGGGCTTAAAAATAACTGGAGAATACATTGGTATTCAAGGAGTTTAAGTGAGTTATATAAAGGGGGAAAATGAGTAATGCCCATATAAAAATTAATAGGGATACCGATTGACATGTAAACACTTAATATTTGTGCGTGATGGATATTATGCAAGCTTACGCATGTCTTGTTTAAACCCAGGGATCCGAGTGATTGGTGGAATTGTTATACCCTATCAATGTGTACAAAAGAATCAAGTAATGAAAGCAAAAGGCTTGATATAAATGGATAGTCTGTCCTTAAGCAAGTGACTGACCCAAGAGTATATAGTGCTGGAAGCAGGGCAATAAAAGGGAATGTGGGAAAATGAAATTAACCTTATGAAGGGGTAGATGTGGTGTTTGTGTGCGCTGTAATTGTTTGGTGACTGTGATAGCCCGTAACTTCCCCGTGAAGGAAAGCCCGGATTACCTTGAGGACAAGACATAATAGAACGCAGACGGAAGAACATTTCATTGTTATTACAACAATTCCATCAGATACAAGAATATACAGAGTATAAATGAATAAATTACATTCGATAAATATCAGAGTTACAATAAATTACATAGCAGCGGAAAATAATACAAAGCACAACTGAAGGTGATATACGGATACAAAGCTTTCCGGATATCATTCCAACTGTAAACCAGGATCCTATGAATATAAATCTGCAAAACCAAAACTACTAGCTGCCCGTGTAGAATAGGGCCACCCAGAGTTTAGGTTAAAACAATAAACTCTAGGTCAGTCATGTGACTGGTGTGAGAACTTAAACAGTTATTTAAAACTTTACTTTAAAAGAGAGTAATTCAAGGGACCACGCCATATAACACGGAACGGGTTTCCTCCCAAGAATACCAGTGCATAGGAAAGACAACGCAATGCTTTTTTGAAAAATGAAGCTATTATAAGACCCAGGTCCCATCACACAATGCAACGCAAGCCGGAGGATAGGGTTTTACCTTATAACAGCCAAACATGCTTGGTACGTTTAAAAGCAAATCATTTGATACTATGATAAGTGTATAGTGTCAAAACAATTTCAGTCATAAATATCAATCATAGACGGCATAGCATCCCATGCTACTATGTCGCCATACTAGGCTCTACAAATAAAGCCGAAATATCTCGTATTGGAAATTGGATTTCCGTCATGAGTCGAGGCAAGGGGCAAGCTCCTCTCCGATTCGAGACACTCTAGCAAATGCCTTGGGACTACACACTCTGGGTAACCCCTGGATGCTTCAGGGCTTGTCCTCTCTTACGTTTGAGGATTAATTATTCCTGAACACACGTTTCTCGGTCCTTATAGACCTAAAATCGAGGCGCCTCATCCAACAACCACATAGGTGAAAAGTATATAAATGTCAGGGCTGGTAAGTCACTGACACCACCAAAGCTAGAAAGAAACGTCGTGCTCTCCCTGCAGTCCTTATCCCGTTTTTAACTCATACCGAGGTGTGAGGCTCGTGAATTCACGTTATACACAAATCTTCCACGTAAGCTGTGCTTTGATCATCAACCACAAGACTTTGCTTTTCAACAGAAGCCTTGATCCCTGCAACTCAGCATGCCACATAGGCAATTCATGTCATGCGACTGATGTCTATCGATATACAACCTCTGAGCTCGTACGTCTCAGAGAAGGGCGTTAAGCAAGAGAATAAATTCTCCGCCGCCAAATAGATGTATATTTAATAGAGATCAATCAACATAGAATAAAGTCCAATGTCAGACACACAATCCATTTACAAGTTCGTTCTGGGTCTGAACGAAACCGGAGGCACTTTCCTCGCATATCCATCGATCTCCAAGTACGTCTGGATGACCACCAACTGATTCCCTCATCTTGGGTGTACAGCCCAATCAAGATCATCAGTAATCACCCAAACGATGTGAAGACTTCTGGTCTTCGACCACCGTCTTCATCTTCGACTTATCGTCGAATCGATTATTCAGAATGGGTATAAACCCAGCCTTTCCGAACAACCCACGTATATTAAAACAAATGTTACACAAACACAACATACGCCTCATTCCAATTCATTAGTCACTAACCGTAAATCAGTAAGAGAGCAATTCCCCAAATATTAACCCCGAAGGCCGAAACCAACATCAGATCAATACCCAGGAAACCATTCTTCTTAACTAACCTACAGCTAGTTTCTAAATTTCAATTCTTAGGGAAAGGTTCCCATTAATTTTATCAAAGATAAATTATTTCAAATTTATCCTTTAATCTTCCATTGGATGTCATATCAAACCAAATTATGGTTTTTCCAAACTAGTCGAGATTAGCGAACCACACCGAAGTAATTATTTATTTTATTTCCCAATCCCAACCTATTCATCCCATGAAGAAAAATTGGTAATACTCCATATCTAATACCACAGTATTATCGGTAAAATTAATTACCATTTCACGTTCAAATCTAATTAAAGATTTAACTATCGCTTTGGAGCAAAACTGGTGATACTCCATTCTCGCTCACTTTCCAAATTTAGATAATTTTCATTATCAATTCACATTTCAATCTAATTGCAGATTCATTAAAACTCCTTTTACTGGATTAAAGAACTAGTGTCATTTAAAACACAGTTCACGACAAACCCAAATCACATTCTATTTATTATCGGGTTAAAGAACAAGTGTCATTTAAAACACCCTTCACGATAAACCCACAAATCAATTCTATTTACAACCCATTTCAAACCCAATTTATTTATTTAAAAATAAATGGGTTTTAAATTTTGTTCAAAACTAGTTCATTTCAATTAAAATCTATTTTTATCTTTTCAAATATGGAGTTTTTCATCCCAATTTTTCCCAAATCATTTCTTATGATTTTACACAAATTATTACTATTTTTAATAATTTTATCAAAGCCCGTACAGTCGATTTCCATCAACGGCCATCGAACTGCACTTACAACGACCTTTTCCAAATTTGATTTGGACGTATCTCCAAATTCAACTGTTAGATTTCAAATTTCTAATATTCGTTAGAAAGCTCTTTTTGATACAAACCCAACGGTTCCGGTTTTAGGAGAATCCGACGGTCGGATCTCCCGTAATGTCCGTTCGAAGTCAATGGTCGAAATTTACGAACTGCCGCGGCGCGACGCGTTCTATTCAGGCCATTATATTATATATATAATATATATTTCGTCGATTTATATTTAAAACGAAATTTATAAATAGTTTCAAATTTGTTTCTAAAACAATTTCAACCTTCATTTCAAATTCAAATCAAAATTGAATTTTTCCTTATAAATTCGTTTTAAATTCATTTCAATTCGAATTCATTTTCTATTCAATTCAATTCAAATTCGTTTTCTTTTCAATTCAATTCAAATTCGTTTTCTTTTTAATTCATTATAAATACGAATATAATCGATATAAATATCGTTCGCGTCAAAATAGCGCATCTCTAATCAACACGGCTTTATATATTTCAATAATTCCGTTATTCTATTCAACAAATGAATATTTATTCTATTCAATACGTGAATCTATATTTTTGTCAACACATGACTAATCTCAACGAATGAGTACTGTCCACGTGTGACTATTTTTGTTATTTGATATATTTTATAAAAATTATGGTATCTTTCGTTTGATTTCAAATCAGACTCCAACCGTAAATTAGTAAGAGAACGATTCCCTAAATATTAACCCCAAAGGCCGAAACCAACATCAGATCAATACCCAGGAAACCACTCATCTTATCTATTTTCCAATTAGTTTCTAATTTTATATATAATAAAGATGTAAATTTTATTGTTAAAATATTTCGTTCAACACATGACTAATCTCAACGGATGAGTACGGTCAACACATGAACCTTTATTTTATAATGATAAAGATGTAAATTTTATTGTTAAAATATTTCGTTCAACACATGATTAATCTCAACGGATGAGTACGGTCAACACATGAACCTTTATTTTATAATATTCTTTATTTTCTAAATTGGAATGAGGCCCAATCAATTACCATACAAAGTTAATTATATGGATTCCATACAACACATGTATATAATAGCAACGATACATAATCAACCATCATCCAAAGTGCACTACACTGTATAAGCATCAAATATAGATATCTAACGCTTATAACAGCCTGTCAATCAATCGATCGACATACAACTAATTATTGGGATTAGTGTATGTCGTATTTTATCCCAATACCCGTGTGGGGTTTCAAATCAACAAACACAGATTTTTATTTGTGCAGTTGGGCGATGTGTAAAATTTATCGTCCCAATCAATGTCCTTCAAATAGGTGTACATAAACAAACCCTCCGGTTTGTAAATGAATATTTATTTATTCACATTCACATTAAAAATTATATTTTTAACGACCAAATAATTCATTTCAACACATTTACAATTTATTATCGATTTCACATCAACATCACAGATAATTTTCACAACACATCAATCAAACAAACAAGCCATCCATGGTCTGTGGATGGCGGGTGTCGGGTGCTGCTAAGCACCGTCTGCATCCTAGTATATATATATAACTAGAAAAAGAGATTGAAGAGTGAGAAATTCTCACTGACTAGCTAATCCAAACGCCTTGACTCTTCTTATGTAGAAAATCTTGTCGTTCTCGCCTTTTGTCACTTTCGTCGCCCGTAGCCACTACATATATAAAAATCAAATTTTTATTATCGCCACTATATAAAAATCATATTTTTAACCATCACATCATATAAAAATTATATTTTTATATTGCTCTTCTCCTAATAAAGATTATATTTTTATTACTCTACATGATATAAAAATCATATTTTTAATACTTCTATAATATAAAAATCATATTTTTAATATGCCACTAGTATAAAAATTATATTTTTAACTTCTCTATTATATAAAAATTCTATTTTTACATCGTTAAAAATTCTATTTTTACACAACTAAAAAAATCCTAACTTTATATACATATATAAAAATCAAACTTTTTCTCCAATAAAAATATTACCTTTTCTAACAAAAATCAGATTTTTACTACTTTGCTTTCTATATTAAAATCAGATCTTTTCTACTTTGCTTTCTATATAAAAATCAGATCTCTTCCTCATTTTATATATAAAAAAATCATAACTTTATATATAAATGAAATTATTGCTTTATATATAAGTAATATAATTTCATTCTAAAACAACGGTTTAAAGAAATATAATTAAAAAAATCGGATCTAAGAGAAATAAAAAAAATAAGGGGACTTACAATTTTCAGCAGAGGGGGGGTCCAATGAGACGACCCGAACTTCCCCGCGAAGGAAAGCACGGATAGAATTGAGGACAAGACAAAATAGAACGCAGACGAAAGAACATTTCATTGTTATTACAACAATTCCATCAGATACAAGAATATACAGAGTATAACTGAATAAATTACATTCAACAAATATCAGATATTTAAATTACATTTAAATACATCGCAGCGGAAAATAATACAAAAGCACAACTGAAAGTGATACACGGATACAGAGCTTTCCGAGCATCGTTCCAACTGTAAATCAGGACCCTGTGAATATAAATCTGCAAAACCAAAACTACTAACTGCCCGTGTGGAAAATAGGGGCACCCAGAGTTTAGGTTAAAATAATAAACTCTAGGTCAGTCATGTGACTGGTGTGAGAACTAAAACAGTTATTAATCTTTATTTTTAAAGTTAGGTAAATCAAGGGACCACGCCGTATAACACGGAACGGGTTTCTTCCCAAGAATACCAGTGCATAAAACAAACAGCGCAATGCTAAATAAAGAAAAATGAAGCTGTTATAAGACCCAGGTCCCATCACACAATGCAACGCAAGCCGGAGGATAGGGTTTTTGCATATAACAGCCAAAGCATGCTTAATACGTTTAAAACACATTATTTGATACTATTATAAGTGTATAGTGTCAAAACAATTTCAATCATAAATATCAATCATATGCGGCATGAATGACCCATACCACTATGTCGCCATACTAGGTTCTACAAATAAAACCACACTATCATGTATTGGAAATTGGATTTCCGTCATGAGTCGAGGCAAGGGGAAAGCTCCTCTCCGCGTTCGAGACACTCTAGCAAATGTCTCAGGACCCCACTCTGATCCTTGGATCTTCAGGGTCGGTCCTCTCTTACTTTTGAGGATTAATTATTCCTGAACACACGTTTCCCGGTCCTTATAGACCTATATCCGAGGCGCCCCGTATCCAACAACCACACAGGTGAAAAGTATATAAATGTCAGGGCTGGTAGGTCACTGACACCACCCTAGCTAGAAAGAAACGTCGTGCTCTCCCTACAGTCACTATCCCGTTTTTGACTCATACCGAGGTGTGAGGCTCGCGAATTCACGCTATACAAAAAGCTGCGCCACACAGGCCGTGCTTCGATCATCAACCACAAGACTTTGCTTTTCAACAGAAGCCTTGATCATTTTCCACTTACGCGTGCCACACAGGCAATTCACTCCATGCGACTGATGTCCATCGATATACAACCTCTGAGCTCGTACGTCTCAGAGAAGGGCGTTAAGTAAGAGAATAAATTCTCTGTCGCCAAACAGATGTATATTTAATAGAGATCAATCAACACAGAATAAAATCCAATGTCAGACACACAATCCATTTACAAGTTCGTTCTGGGTCTGAACGAAACCGGAGGCACTTTCCTCGCATATCCATCGATCTCCAAGTACGTCTGGACGATCACCAGTTGTTTCCCTCATCTTGGGTGTACAGCCCAATCAAGATCATCAGTAATCACCCAAACGATGTGAAGACTTCCGGTCTTCAACCACCGTCTTCATCTTCGACATCTCGTCGAATCGGTTATTCAGAATGGGTATAAACCCGGCCTTTCTGAATAACCCACGTATATGATAAACAAATGTTACACAAACACAACAGACGCCTCATTCCAATTCAGAATATTCTTTTATTCACAAAATCACATTCTTAGGGAAAGGTTCCCATTAATTTTATCCAAGATAAATTCTTCTAAATTTATTTTTTAATCTTGGATATCATTTCAAACTAGTCGGGATTAACGAACCACACCGAAGTAATTATTTATTTTATTTCCCAATCCCAACCTATTCATCCCATGGAGCAAAACTGGTAATACTCCATATCTAACACCACGGTGTTATCGGTAAAATTAATTACCATTTCACGTTCAAATCTAATTACAGATTTAACTACCGCTTTGGAGCAAAACTGGTGATACTCCATTCTCGATCACCTTTCAAATTTGATAATTTAAATTATCAATTCACATTTTTAATCTAATTAAAGATTCATTAAAACTCCACTTAGTTTTAAACTTTTCAAAAATCAACATCCTGCCTTTAACTGGGTTAAAGAACCAATGTCATCTAAAACACGATTCACGATAAACCCAAATCACATTTGATATTAAATACAAGGCTCTGAATAGAAAATATACCGGCTTATATTCAATATCAAATTCTGAAACCAACAAATATCGTATTGGAAATAACGATATATAATATATCTTTCAAATTCCCATAACAATATCTGTATAATCACGAAATCCAACATCGAAATATTCCGAAGATAATTTCGATTCAACTCCAGCCCAATTCACGTATTGGGAATATTGATTTTTTTTAAAATCACTTTCAAATTCAATTTATTTATTTTAAAAATAAATTGATTTTAATTCTAGTTCAAAACTAGTTCATTTCGATAAAAATCTATTTTTATCATTTCAAATGTGGAGTTTTTCATCCCAGTTCTTTTCAATTCACATATTATGATTTTACACAAATTATCAATATTTTTAATAATTTTATCAAGGCCCGTACAGCCGATTTCCATCAACGGCCATCGAACTGCACTTACAGCGACATTTTTCAAATTTGATTTGGACATAATTCCAAATCCAACCGTTGGATTTCAAATTTCTAATATTCATTGGAAAGCTCTTTTCGATACGAACCCAACGGTTCCGGTTTTAGAAGAATCCGACGGTCGGATCTCCCGTACTGTCCATTTGAAGTTAATGGTCGAAATTCACGGACTGCCGCGGCGCGTTCTATTCAGGCCATTATATATATAATATATATATTATATATATATCATCGATTTCCTTTTTAAAACGAATTTTATAAATAGTTCTAAATTCGTTTCAAAAACAATTTCAACTTCATCTTCAATTTCAAATCGATTTGATTTCAATTCAATTCGAATTCATTTCAATTTTATTTAATTCGAATTCAAATTCGTTTCAATTCAAATTCTAATTCGTTTCAATTCAATTCAATTTGAATTTACCTTCTATTTAATTCAATTCGAATTCATTTCAAATTGATTTCAATTCAATTTCAGTTCGTTTTAAATTTCATTCAAAATGATTTCAATTCGTTTTTAATTCAATTTCAATTTAATTCAATTTGAATTCATTTCTATTCAATTCGAATTCAAATTCACTTTCTATTCAATTCGTTTTTAATTCAATTTCAATTTAATTCAATTTGAATTCATTTCTATTCAATTCGAATTCAAATTCACTTTCTATTCAATTCGAATCGAATTCATTTTCTATTCGATTCGAATTCATTTCAAATTGATTCAATAAAATTTCAATTTGAATTTTAATCTAATTTAATTTGAATTTCATTTCAAAATATTAAATTTTGAAATCACTTTTCAATATTCATTATAAAACGAATAAAATCGATATAAACATCGTTCGCGTCAAAATAACGCATATCTAATCAACACGGCTTTATATTTTTCAAAAACTTCTTTATTCCATTCAACAAATGAATATTATTCTATTCAACACATGAATCTATATTTCTTTCAACACTTGACTAATCTCAACAAATGAGTACTGTCAACACATGAATCTTATTTTATAATATTCATTATTTTCCCGATTGGAATCAGGCCCAATCAATCACCATATAATTTTAATTATATGGATTCCATACAACACATGTATATAATAGCAACGATAACCAATCAACCATCATCCAAAGTGCACCACACAACTGCATAAGCATCAAATATAAATAATCAACGCTTACACAGCCTGTCGACCAATCGATCGACATACAATTAAATAATTGGGATTAGTGTACTCAAATATCATCCCAACACCCGTGTGGGGTTTCAAATCAACAAACACAAATTTTTATTTGTGCAGTTGGGCGATGTGTAAAATTTATCGTCCCAATCAATATCAGTCAAATCAGTGCATATAAACAAATTGGCCGATTTGTTTATAGATATTCATTTATTCACTTTCACGTTAAAAATTATATTTTCAACGATAATATATTTATTTCAACCATCTCCAATTTATTTTTGATTTCACATCAACAATACAAACAAATTTTACAACACATCAATCAAACAAACAAGCCGTCCATGGTCTGTGGACGACGGGTGTCGGGTGCTGCTAAGCACCGTCTGCATCCTAGTATATATATATAACTAGAAAAAGGAATTTAGAGTGAGGAGTTCTCACCAAAGCTAATCCAATCATCTCGACTCTTCCTATATAGAAATGTTCGTCGTTCTCTCCCTTTGTCACTTTCGTTGCCCGTATTCACTACATATATAAAAATCGAATTTTTACTTCGCTATTCAATATATATGTAACACCCCGAATTTTAGTTAATGCTAAAATTCACTAATTGCAGAATAAATAATCTCAGACGTGGGAATTGGGGGTAACGGGCTGCGTCATTGCGTTCGTCTCGGAAAAATACGCGAAATAGAGTCCGAGTTTTCGAGAATCGGAGTCCGTATGGCCCGGTTATGGCCCAAAGAAGTTTTCAGAAAATTCAAAGTTAAAAACAGATTTAAAATTCAGTTCTAAAACAAGTTTGGAGCCAAAAGCGGAAAGGGCGGGAAAGTTCCCGCCTAGCCCCGTGTCGACAGGCATGTCGAAAGGGGTGTCGACACAGGGTGTCGGCCCTGTTGATCTGGGTGCACCAAATCTGGTTTTTGGGTTAGTCTTGGGCTGTGTTCTAGAGGGTTCCGAAATCTGATGGTCCTAATCTAATTTGGGGCTAATCCTATGGTCTAAAAACACTACCTAATCCTATAAATAAGACCCCAACCCTACCCTAATTTATTCATAATTAGATCTTGTAACTAAACTATGGCAAAATGAAACTTGATCATGGCCTCCACAAATCAATGAAGAGAGTTGCAAGCTAATCAACCTCTAATCAACATCTTCTTCAACTAAAGCAACTAATTCCACTTCATAAGTTTGCTAATCTAGGTTTTGGTGAGTTTCTATCACTTTGATTATCGATTGCTAAATTAAGTAGATGAGATATGATGAGATCTATGGTTTTGCATGAGGATTAATGGGTTTTCAAGTCATATGATATGATGTGAATATGCTAATCTATGTTTAATATTAATCCTATGTTTATGCATGTTGAATATGTGAGTTTATGCAAGTTGAATATGTGAGTTTATGCAAGTTGGATATGTGGGTTTATGCAAGTTAAGTATGTGGGTTTATGCAAGTTAAGTGGTGGGTTTATGCATAATAAGTAATTGATTCTATGCATGCTAAGTATGTGGTTTTATGCATGCTAAGTGTTTGGTATTATGCATAAATCATGACATGCAAGTTTACCCTTTTAAATGTGATGCATACATATGCAAGATGACACCTTTATATGCTATATATATATATATATATATATATATGCATGTTTACCCTCCTTTAAGATGCAAGTCATATATGCAAGTTCAACATGTTATGCAAGTTATGTGTATGCTTATATGCAAGTTCAACATGTTATGCAAGTTATGTGTATGCTTATATGCAAGCTCAACATGTTATGCAAGTTATGTGTATGATGTTATGTAAGTTATGTGCATGTTGTTATGCAAGTTCATATGCAAGTTATGTGTATGATGTTATGCAAGTTATGTGCATGATGTTATGCAAGTTATGTGTATGTTGATATGCAAGTTATGTTTATGATATTATGCAAGTTATGTGCATGATGTTATGCAAGTTATGTGTATGTTGATATGCAAGTTATGTTTATGATATTATGCAAGTTATGTGTATGATGTTATGCAAGTTAACATGTAACATGTTGTGCAAGTTCACACCTTTAAGACACATGCAAGTTCACCTTTGTATAACCTATGAACACTTATGCAAGTTGCCTTTATATATGACATATGTATGTTCATGCAAGTTAGGTTATTTAGTAATGCTAGTTGGGTTAATATCATGATGTAAGTGGACACCTTTTAACCCATGTTAATGCTAATGTATGCTAAGTGAAACCCATGTTAATTGTGAAAGAATCTTCTCTTGGAAATATGTCGTGTTAGCATAAGTACGTGGGAAACGATGGGGTTAATAGACATGTTAATGAAATGGTGTGAAATGGTTATGATTAAGCATACCATAAAACGAATAAGCATAAGTGGGAATTTACCTATTGAGTTAGGTCTACCCCATGGGAATTTACCTATTGAGTTAGGTCTACCCATGTTATGGAATTGGGAATTTACCTATTGAGCTAGGTCTACCCATATTCTTGTAAATGTGAATATTAATTAGGGATAATTAATAAATATGGGGGTGATTACTTAGGTGTAATTAATCGACAAAGACACGAGGTTGGACTCATTTGTAGTGTAAAACTGCCCGGACCCTACCGGCTTAACCAGTTGCTACAAATGTTAGCCCAATGTGGGAGGTCTTAGGCACAAATTAAATACGTGATTAAAGTAAAGACACGAGGTTAGACTCTGTTATGACGTAAAACTGCCCGGACCCTACCGGCTTAACCAGTTGTCATAAAAGCCAGTCTAATGTGGGAGGTCTTTATGGGAGATCACGGTCTTAATTAATTAAGAAACACTTAACCATATTAGCATGTAGTGGGACATGAGGGGTTAAGTGGGTGCCTTGGGTGGCATGAGGAGACTAGTGGGTTGCCTTGGGTGGCAATAGAAAATACGATTAGAATACTTAACCAAAGTGAAACATGTAATTAAAACATGGTTAAAGGGTTAAGTAAGTGCTTTGGGGTGGCATGTGGAAATCTAGTGGGTACCTTGTATGACAACTAGAATATGATTAAATGACTTAGCCAAAATGTATAACATGTAAGTGGACATGGTTAAAGGGTTAAGTGGGATTCACTAGAAATAACAAGCTTAGGTGGTAGCTTGTGGGGGCCCATTTCAACCAATATCCCAAACGTATCTTAGTAGGCTCGACTCTAGTCGAGTGACGGGACACGCATATTGGGCTTGACTATAAGAGGCCAAACCGGGTTAGCGGTGGCAACGCAGGACCAACGGGTTTCATATGCGTGTGTGGACCCGGGCTGGTTGGTAAGTCGTTGTTGCATCGTGTAGATATAAAGCCGTGCACCGTTGATATTATCAGGTTGCCACTTTGGGTAATGATACACCCCATCGTGGGACCAGCACAGGTATCTACGTAAGGGAGCCGATCGCTTGGGGAGTAGTGGGTACACCTATGTAGTCAGATAGGGGTACACGAAACTACCAAATTACTAAGTACACTTAGGGGGATCAACCTTTAAGTAGGAATGACTGGTGTGGTGCAGTGTAGTAATTATCCTTGGGTGGGTGGATGCGTCTTTACGGTTATCTTAGTTTATCCTAAGTCTACCAAGCTGCTTAGTGTAGCCATTCATCCCCAGACGTTACCGTATATCAAGCTTATGTCTTCTCTGGTTACTTTAGTGATTGTATTGTTAAAGTTATAGGACTCTCTCAGACTTATGTCTGACCCCGTTGTTTTTATCTTTTTCCCAACCCTCAGGTTATCAGAGTGGGCTCAGTACGAGTAGGCTTTGATCAGGCGGCATTATTCTCTTTTGGAGCTTGGACCATAGGTGTAGAGCTCAGCTTACCCTTTCTTTTATGGCTATCAGTTCATGTATTGGGATTATGTACTTTTATTTATCAGGATGGATATTTTGTACTTGACTCTTATTATGGTTTTGTGATGTAACCAAACATGTTTTACTTTCCGCTGCAATGAAATGATGTTTTGAAATTTTCAAGTATTACTTATATCTGTCTTGATGTAATTTTTCTGTTCTATATTCACTTAAAATACTCCACCGATGTTATGGCATTCCCTTAGAGAGTGACCATAGCGGGTGTGGGGTGTTACACGTGGTATCAGAGCAAAGGTTACCGGAACAGATAAAACTTTTAGAAAACTATTTTCTAAGAATATTTTTGAAAGGAGTATTTTCAAAAACATGTCTTTTAAGAGAAAAGTTTTTTTTTAAGAAAAGCATAATCCCCGATAGCCATATCTTTATCTTTTGAATTCTCCGTTTGAATCTTTCCTTTTTCGTCTCAGCATGGCTGAAGATCTTTATCTTCCGGACGGTATAGCGGTACCAGTATGGTATAGGAGGTTGTTAGAGGCTAGGGCCGCCGCTGCAGGTCCAGCAAATGTTCCTCCTCCACCCGTTGCACTCGTTCCTCCTCGCGCGGATACTTTCGCTATGACTTGTAGGAAGTTTAAGGCTATGCGAGGGAAACCTTTTGTGGGAGCTAGGGATTGGCTTAATGAGACGGAAGAATTGATGGAAATCTTGGAAGTGGAAGAGGGAAAGAAGGTCAGGTTAGCCGCTTGGTTAATGGAAGGAGAGGCCTCGTTCTGGTGGGAGGTCACTAATGGAGAACGCCCTGTTGACTCTTGGATGGATTTCAGGCAAAGGTTTGAGGCAAAGTTTCTCTCAAAAGCAGAAGAAAATATGCACGTGGAAAGGTTCTTGAACTTAAAGCAAGGGAACTTGTCGGTGAAAGAATATGTTAACAAGTTTAAGCAGTTAGCGAGATTCAGCATAGACTTGGTAAACACACCGGAAGAGAAAGCTTTGAGGTTCGTTAAAGGCTTGAACGAACCGATGCACGGATTGGATATGTCTCACATCCCTATGGGGGCCACTTTCGAGAAGCTAGTGGACATGGCACTTATGCATGAGGAAGAGAAGGGTCCCAATGCTAATAAAGCACCTGAGAAGAAAGGAGATCAGAAGAGACCTCAACAGCAACAGCAAAACAAGGGTGGGAAAGGCAACGGTGGCAAGGGAAAGAAGAAGCGCTTCAGTTGTGGGACACTAGGCCACCTAAGCAAGGATTGTCGCAAGAAGAGGAAGGCTGGCTGCTTCCACTGTGACGAAGCAGGACATCTAGTGAAAGACTGCCCTAAGAAAGGGCAAAGGACGGGATCTACCTCAGGAGGACAGCTGCAAGTTCTTTTGGCACCAACTCAGGCAAGGGGGCAAGCTCAGGCTCTCGTGGTTCCACCGATTCAGGAAAGAGGTAGAACTATTTCCATTGAAAGTCTAGTTTTTCTGTTTGATTATCCGGGTCAAACTTTATTTGATTTTGACGCATCGAGTTCGTTTATTTCATTATTGTTAGTTGAGTCACTGCACTTAGACACCAGTTAGTAGATGATCCCTTAGTTGTTTCAAACCCAATTGGGGCTCCATGATGTGTTTGGGTTTGAAAGTTGCTATACTTAGCGTTGAGTTTAGATGTGATGCTTTTTGGGCTTCACGGGCTATGGGTTAGTTTTGGGCATGGACTGGTTATCCAGTAATGGTGCCGTTCTTATTGTGGAAGGAGAGTTGTTAGGCTTATGACCCGCTAGGGTAACACTCTCGAGATCTCTTGTAATCCCATGGAATCTGTTATGCTAAGTTATCTAGAATCGCTTGACACGTCGGTCAAGAGTTTGCGATCTGTTAGAGTGGTCCGGGAATACTCGGATGTGTTTGAGGAGGTGAAGGGCTTACCTCCGGAGCGGGAGGTTGACTTCCGAATATATCTGGTAGACAATACCAAACCAGTGTCTTGGCCAGTGTGCCACGTGGCTCCTCGTGAGAGGAGGGAACTCCATAAGCAAGTAGGCAATTTGCTTGAGAAAGGGTTTAGAAGACGAAGTATATCGGAGTGGGGTGCTCCGGTAGTTTTTGCTATGAAGGCGGATGGGTCCCTCAGACTTTGTGTAGGCTAAAGAGAGCTAAATAAACTCACAAAGAAGAATAGACACCCATTGCCGAGGATTGATGATCTTTTTCCAATTAGTTGGCGCCTCAGTAGTTTCATAAGCTGGACTTAGCCATGGGGTTTCGTCAGTTGAGAGTGGCTGAGGATAGTATAGAGAAGGCTGCTTTTAGGACTCCGGATGGCTTTAATAGGTTGAGCCGAGCCAGTTATGGAATAAACGGTGGTGTTGGAGTGAGACTGGAAAGGACATCCAGAGTTGGACAAGGGCTTAATTATTTAGCCGTTTTTACTAGTATCATCTCACGTAGGTCGTCTGAATTCGAAGGAGGTATCCCTTGGTTGTTTGTCTGATATTGGTTTAGGCCTTTGGGGCTTGCATTTGGGGGATGTCGAGTTCGACTAGGGTGGTCTGCGTGAGAGATGGACAGTTTTGATGATTCTGGTATTATCCCGGTTTTCTCTAGAAGTGGAGAAAAGCATGCCCTACATCTTAGGGAAGTGTTGGAAACTCTTCGAGCGCATAGTCTTAGGGCAACAAAAGTGGATGGGATTCTTGGCATCCTATGAGTTTGAGATAGCGTATACCCATGGCAAGGGTAACGTGGTGACGAATGCCTTAAGAAGAAAAAGGTTGTCCTTGAGTTCATTGTTCGTTGAACGACGGAGTTTAGAGTTGATTACTATGTTTGACTTTAGACCTTCCGTTGACTTTGTACCCGGTTTGCTAGCCTCCTTGGAGGTTAGGCCTACTCTTTTGGGACGTATTGGCGGAGCAGCGGGACGACCCACAGTTAGTTAAGTTGGTAGAGACGGTAGACTTTGTGTACCGCAAGACAGGGGTTTGAGGAAGGCTATATTTGATGATGCACATCGGTCGAAGATGACCATTCATCCCGGTAGGGACAAGATGTACCAAGACATGAAGCGAGTTTTCTTTTGGGCCGGTATGAAGAAAGACATGGCCGAGTATGTCGCTAGATGCTTGGTGAAAGCGGAGCAAAAGAAACCAAGTGGGTTGCTTCACCCATTGGAAGTTCCGCTAAGGAAGTGGGATAGTGTCTCGATGGATTACCGAAATCAAGGAAGGGTAATACGGGGATTTGGGTTGTGGTAGATAGACTTACTAAGTGTGCCCATTTCATACCCGTGAAGAGCAAGAGGACTGTTCCATGTCTAGCTTCAGTTTACATTCGAGAGATTATTAGATTGCATGGTGTACCTTCCAGTATAGTGAGCGATCGAGGTCCTATCTTCACTAGAGAGTTTTGGAAGAGTTTGCAAGAGGCGGTAGGGACTCAGTTGTGTTTGAGTACCGCATATCATCCTCAGACGGACGGTCAGACCGAGAGGGTGAATTGTATTTTAGAAAACCTTCTGAGGCAATGTATCTTGAATTTTTAAGGTACAAGGGAAGAGCATCTTCCATTGGTGGAGTTGCCCGACAGACTTAGTGGTGTACATGATGTATTCCATGTGAGGAAGTGCCTACATGAGACCGCAGAGGCGGTAGAGCCGAGCTTGCTTAAAGAAGTAAAGCGTGATGTGATTATTCGACGAGCTCCTACCCGCATCCTTGGGTCAGAGATTGGGAAGTTGAGAAACAGAGAGGTTCGACTAGTCAAAATGGAAAGGGGAGAAGGTGAGAGCAGTGCTACTGGGGAGACAGAAGCGAAGATGCGTTCGTTATACCCATTCCTTTTTGAGGGTATGTCCTTTAAACGTCTCCTTTATCGTTTGCCTAGTACTTATCTTATCTTTAGTATGTCCTCTCATTAGTACCTTTGACCTTTAGATAGGATAAACCTATGGTTGAAACATGTGTTTGAGACATGTTATGTTTGATGGATGCATGTGGATGCAAGTGGTTGCTAGTGGTTGCTCGTGGATGCATATATACACACTCTAGGCACTAGATCGGCTCAATCACTTCATATTGCATATTGCATATAATTGTGTGTAGATAGCTATATTTATGGATGTATAACGATTGTGTTATCATATGGATGATGCATTTTGGTGAATGATTGTGCACTCATATAGATACTGTATGTGTCGATAGGGTTCTCTCGCATACATAATGGATGCATGGCACTATCATGGTTGGCATATGTTCATACATTAGATAGGGAACATATACACACACTCTTTGCATATGCTCATACATCATTAGAAATGGTTTTAAGGACAATGGATGCCCGTGTTTGATGGATTGAGTAGATGGTTGTTTGGATGGTAGGATATGCATTCTCCTTAGCTTAGAGATTTCGGGGACGAAATCCTTTAAGGAGGGGAGAATGTAACACCCCGAATTTTAGTTAATGCTAAAATTCACTAATTGCAGAATAAATAATCTCAGATGTGGGAATTGGGGGTAACGGGCTGCGTCATTGCGTTCGTCTCGGAAAAATACGCGAAATAGAGTCCGAGTTTTCGAGAACCGGAGTCCGTATGGCCCGGTTATGGCCCAAAGAAGTTTTCAGAAAATTCAAAGTTAAAAACAGATTTAAAATTCAGTTCTAAAACAAGTTTGGAGCCAAAAGCGGAAAGGGCGGGAAAGTTCCCGCCTAGCCCCGTGTCGACAGGCATGTCGACAGGGGTGTCGACAGCCCTGTCGACAGGGGTGTCGACACAGGGTGTCGGCCCTGTTGATCTGGGTGCACCAGATCTGGTTTTTGGGTTAGTCTTGGGCTGTGTTCTAGAGGGTTCCGAAATCTGATGGTCCTAATCTAATTTGGGGCTAATCCTATGGTCTAAAAACACTACCTAATCCTATAAATAAGACCCCAACCCTACCCTAATTTATTCATAATTAGATCTTGTAACTAAACTATGGCAAAATGAAACTTGATCATGGCCTCCACAAATCAATGAAGAGAGTTGCAAGCTAATCAACCTCTAATCAACATCTTCTTCAACTAAAGCAACTAATTCCACTTCATAAGTTTGCTAATCTAGGTTTTGGTGAGTTTCTATCACTTTGATGATCAATTGCTAAATTAAGTAGATGAGATATGATGAGATCTATGGTTTTGCATGAGGATTAATGGGTTTTCAAGTCATATGATATGATGTGAATATGCTAATCTATGTTTAATATTAATCCTATGTTTATGCATGTTGAATATGTGAGTTTATGCAAGTTGAATATGTGAGTTTATGCAAGTTGGATATGTGGGTTTATGCAAGTTAAGTATGTGGGTTTATGCAAGTTAAGTGGTGGGTTTATGCATAATAAGTAATTGATTCTATGCATGCTAAGTATGTGGTTTTATGCATGCTAAGTGTTTGGTATTATGCATAAATCATGACATGCAAGTTTACCCTTTTAAATGTGATGCATACATATGCAAGATGACACCTTTATATGCTATGTATGTATATATATATATATATATATATATATATATATATATATATATATATATATATGCATGTTTACCCTCCTTTAAGATGCAAGTCATATATGCAAGTTCAACATGTTATGCAAGTTATGTGTATGCTTATATGCAAGTTCAACATGTTATGCAAGTTATGTGTATGCTTATATGCAAGCTCAACATGTTATGCAAGTTATGTTTATGATGTTATGTAAGTTATGTGCATGTTGTTATGCAAGTTCATATGCAAGTTATGTGTATGATGTTATGCAAGTTATGTGCATGATGTTATGCAAGTTATGTGTATGTTGATATGCAAGTTATGTTTATGATATTATGCAAGTTATGTGCATGATGTTATGCAAGTTATGTGTATGTTGATATGCAAGTTATGTTTATGATATTATGCAAGTTATGTGTATGATGTTATGCAAGTTAACATGTAACATGTTGTGCAAGTTCACACCTTTAAGACACATGCAAGTTCACCTTTGTATAACCTATGAACACTTATGCAAGTTGCCTTTATATATGACATATGTATGTTCATGCAAGTTGGGTTATTTAGTAATGCTAGTTGGGTTAATATCATGATGTAAGTGGACACCTTTTAACCTATGTTAATGCTAATGTATGCTAAGTGAAACCCATGTTAATTGTGAAAGAATCTTCTCTTGGAAATATGTCGTGTTAGCATAAGTACGTGGGAAACGATGGGGTTAATAGACATGTTAATGAAATGGTGTGAAATGGTTATGATTAAGCATACCATAAAACGAATAAGCATAAGTGGGAATTTACCTATTGAGTTAGGTCTACCCCATGGGAATTTACCTATTGAGTTAGGTCTACCCATGTTATGGAATTGGGAATTTACCTATTGAGCTAGGTCTACCCATATTCTTGTAAATGTGAATATTAATTAGGGATAATTAATAAATATGAGGGTGATTACTTAGGTGTAATTAATCGACTAAGACACGAGGTTGGACTCATTTGTAGTGTAAAACTGCCCGGACCCTACCGGCTTAACCAGTTGCTACAAATGTTAGCCCAATGTGGGAGGTCTTAGGCACAAATTAAATACGTGATTAAAGTAAAGACACGAGGTTATACTCTGTTATGACGTAAAACTGCCCGGACCCTACCGGCTTAACTAGTTGTCATAAAAGCCAGTCTAATGTGGGAGGTCTTTATGGGAGATCACGGTCTTAATTAATTAAGAAACACTTAACCATATTAGCATGTAGTGGAACATGAGGGGTTAAGTGGGTGCCTTGGGTGGCATGAGGAGACTAGTGGGTTGCCTTGGGTGGCAATAGAAAATACGATTAGAATACTTAACCAAAGTGAAACATGTAATTAAAACATGGTTAAAGGGTTTAGTAAGTGCTTTGGGGTGGCATGTGGAAATCTAGTGGGTACCTTGTATGACAACTAGAATATGATTAAATGACTTAGCCAAAATGTATAACATGTAAGTGGACATGGTTAAAGGGTTAAGTGGGATTCACTAGAAATAACAAGCTTAGGTGGTAGCTTGTGGGGGCCCATTTCAACCAATATCCCAAACGTATCTTAGTAGGCTCGACTCTAGTCGAGTGACGGGACACGCATATTGGGCTTGACTATAAGAGGCCAAACCGGGTTAGCGGTGGCAACGCAGGACCAACGGGTTTCATATGCGTGTGTGGACCCGGGCTGGTTGGTAAGTCGTTGTTGCATCGTGTAGATATAAAGCCGTGCACCGTTGATATTATCAGGTTGCCACTTTGGGTAATGATACACCCCATCGTGGGACCAGCACGGGTATCTACGTAAGGGAGCCGATCGCTTGGGGAGTAGTGGGTACACCTATGTAGTCAGATAGGGGTACACGAAACTACTAAATTACTAAGTACACTTAGGGGGATCAACCTTTAAGTAGGAATGACTGGTGTGGTGCAGTGTAGTAATTATCCTTGGGTGGGTGGATGCGTCTTTACGGTTATCTTAGTTTATCCTAAGTCTACCAAGCTGCTTAATGTAGCCATTCATCCCCAGACGTTACCGTATATCAAGCTTATGTCTTCTCTGGTTACTTTAATGATTGTATTGTTAAAGTTATAGGACTCGCTCAGACTTATGTCTGACCCCCATTGTTTTTATCTTTTTCCCAACCCTCAGGTTATCAGAGTGGGCTCAGTACGAGTAGGCTTTGATCAGGCGGCATTATTCTCATTTGGAGCTTGGACCATAGGTGTAGAGCTCAGCTTACCCTTTCTTTTATGGCTATCAGTTCATGTATTGGGATTATGTACTTTTATTTATCAGGATGGATATTTTGTACTTGACTCTTATTATGGTTTTGTGATGTAACCAAACATGTTTTACTTTCCGCTGCAATGAAATGATGTTTTGAAATTTTCAAGTATTACTTATATCTGTCTTGTTGTAATTTTTATGTTCTATATTCACTTAAAATACTCCACCGATGTTATGGTATTCCCTTAGAGAGTGACCATAGCGGGTGTGGGGTGTTACAATATAAAAATCGAATTTTTACTTCGCTATTCAATATATAAAAATCGAATTTTTACTTCGCTATTCAATATATAAAAATCGAATTTTTACTTCGCTATTCAATATATAAAAATCGAATTTTTACTATGCTATTCAATATATAAAAATCGAATTTTTACTATGCTATTCAATATATAAAAATCGAATTTTTACTTCACTATTCAATATATAAAAATTGAATTTTTACTATGCTACTATATAGATAAAAATTCTATTTTTACATAGCTATTCTCTATATAAAGATTTCGCCTTTCCAAATATAAAGATTTAATTTTTATTTCATCACTATAAAAATCATCTCTTTATTTCAATATATATATATATATATATATATATATATAAAGATGGTATTTTTATAACTTCAACTTCATAGTCAAAATCGTATTTTTTTATTCTTTGAAAAAAATCAAACCTTTCTGCTTCGCAAAATCAAACCTTTCTACTTCGCAAAATCAAACCTTTCTACTTACATTTGACCAAATAAAATGAAAATAAAAATGAGTATTTAAAATAAATTAAAATCAATAATTAAAAATTACCTTGGTTCGCTCGTTGGAGGGCTTGGCGAAGGGGGGGCTGGGGGTCGCGTCAGTCGAGGAGAAGAAGAGGAGAAGGAGGAAGAAGAGGAGGGGTGCGAGGTGGAGGAGGGGGAGGGGTCTCCGCCCTGGTGGCGGCGCGCGGTGGCGCTGCTGGGAGGAGCGGCGGCTCCTCCTGCTGCTTCATCTTTTTTTTTCTTTTTTTTTTCTTTTAATCGATTCTGTAAACTGAAATGAAAGGGGGGGCCAACGGGTTTTAAGGGGAATGGGAGAGATATTTTTTTTATTAATTTATTTTCAAAAAGTTGACTTTTTCAAACGACCTCTAAACGAGGCCCACTGCCTGTCGTCTGTAGTGTTTTACCCCCATTCCGAACACAATGTGATATGTACCGCAGGCTGATTCGATCGTTTCGATCAGTTTCTGTTAAAATCAACATATAACTCTATATATTGAATTTGAACGCGCATTTCAATTTACTGGGGTCACATACTAACTAGAAAAATTCCAGAAAAATATTTTCTAGCTTTGCATTGACGATACGGTCCTAACAAAACTAGTTTCGTCGAATTCTGAGACCGTTGGAAAAATGGCCATTTTCCAATCGATTAAAATCAACTGAAACTGGTCAAACGCGTTTTCCTTTGCCACGCTCAACTATCGATTCGAAAAATTATGAAATTCGATACCTAGCAATAATTTGACACCACGGATCCAACAAAAGTGGTTTCGTCGAAATCCGAGGTCGTTTGCAAAATTCCCATTTTTAAGGGCCTCAATTCCATAGCGACTATTCATAATTTTCAACTGGACATATCTTTTAATTCCCGCTATGAAATCTCAATTTTTCGGATTCCTTGGAAAGATATTCTCAAATAGATCCTACTATTTTTGGTTTCACTAAAATACGGTTTGTTTTGCATCCGGTACATTCATTTGAAGTTTGGAATCGAATTATCGAACTACCGCACCATTTTCAATTCTATTTTTAATTATATATAATTATTTATATTCTAACGACGACGTATATAATATATACGTTATAATTCCATTCAAAATAAATGTCTCGTCGATATTATTTAGAATAATTCATTTTAAATGTTTAAACTTCATTAAAATTGCCAAAATAAAAATTTTAAACTGGCCCAGATTTTCGGGTTGTTACATTCTCCCCCACTTAAAACTTTTCGTCCCCGAAAAGGAACAAAGTCGAAAGTGGTTTGATTAATCAACTCTACGTTCGATCTGGCTTCCATTCTCCAAATTTTCAGTTTCTGAGAATTTTCAAATTCTTCAAAAATTTGGCTAACAGCCGAAATTTTCGAAAATTTTCGCCATAACCACCTTTGTACGGGGAGAGGTTTGGAAATTTATTGGGCCGTATTAGGTACCCAATAAATCCTAATAAGCATACACATATTTATAGTGATATATTCTGGTGTTTACAGGGGAGCGTGTATTGATAATAACTCCAGAGAATAAATTTTCGTCACCCTGTCAAAGTCTGAGGGAGTGTGTATTTTAAATGCTCCAGAGGATAAATCCTCGTCACCTCGTCCCGTGTGGGAAATAAACAGTCCATGTGCCGTATCTAATAACTAGATAGACGTGATTATTGTCAACTCTAGACCCGTGTGGGGTTTGTATTAATCTGGCAATTTTACCGTTACAATTTAATTAGTCCATATCAGTCATCAGTTCAACCTGTAAAATATAGTCATCGCCATACAAGCCTCTCGCTCGTATGGTAAATCTTCCACCTCGTCACACAAGCTCCAAATGCTTATGTGGTATATGATGAAGTATGCCTATCTTCCAGAAGTATGCCATGTAATGTAGTTCAAAATTAATTGTTGCTATCCTATGGCGATGTTTATTATTTCACATGGAATAACCAGCACTCCGCATCCAATGGCATTCACAGGAGTTGATATAATAATATTTCGCATCCAACTCATTAAGGTTTACCTATTTGTCGGGCACGCAAATAAAATCTTTACTCAGCAGCTATCCAATTTCCTGTTCAAACATATATAATGCACAAGTATATATTTCTAACTATTTTCTAACCAGTTCAATGTGTAATTTAATTGAACAAATTTGTTCTGGTTTTTATTGATGATATTCTAATCTTTCCTAAATCAAAGGCCCAAAAGGAACATAACAATGGAAGCCAAAAAGGAACGAAGCCGAAAGTTGTTTAACAAATCAACTCAACTTCCATTATTTTGACTACGGCTTAAGTTCTTCAACTTTCCAGTTTCTAAGAACTTTTCAAATTTTCAAAAATTTGGCTAACACCCTAAATTTTCGAAAAATTTCGCCATAACCTCCCCTGCACCGGGAGCAACGGTAAAATCCCGAAATTGCCATATAGGCCTTCTGATCTCAAAAAGAAAAAGCCAAGCGGCTAGCCAATCGGCTCATAAAATCATCATCACCCAAACAAAACAGTAAATTAGAGTAAATATGTACCTATTTGTCGGGCAAACAAATTTTATTCTCTGCTCTAGCCTCCTTGCTATGACCTGTTCAATGTAAGTACATGTATATGCAAGCAAATGCGACCAATTTTCAATACAATTCAATATGTGATTCAATTAGGCTAAATGGTTCAAAATTATCAAACAAATAAACAAACAACACAAACATCAATCAATTAGCGAATTAGAGTTTCAAATTCATAATTTTGATGCATATATACAGAAAATCATGTTTTTGATGCCAATTCACAACAAAGAAATCTATCTATATTTTGGTTCTCACACCAGTCTAATGGAAATATATAGAAATCACACCTTCGTCACTCAAAAATAAATACTGGTAACGCTGCAGCATTATCAGAACCATCCCCGGGCAACTAGAGTGTGATCCCATATCTATCTAGTATATTAAACTTCGAATATACGTTCATGACGCGTATACACGAAATCTTTATATACTCGATTGTCCAAATTCAAAATAAATAAATTATCAAATACGTATAAAGCGAATTAAATTTTTAAAACAATATTGTTTTCATTTGAAAAATATACTCTTCACACTCGTTCTAGGATACTACTGATCCTATCTCTAACGAGTCATTCTAATAGGATATTACTAATCCAATATCAGATGAATTCTTTTGTATGGTTCTAATGTGTCTTGTTCTCGAGCTCTGTAAACCAAAGCTCTGATACAAAACTGACACGACCCGAACTTCCCCGTGAAGGAAAGCACGGATAGAATTGAGGACAAGACAAAATAGAACGCAGACGGAAGAACATTTCATTGTTATTACAACAATTCCATCAGATACAAGAATATACAGAGTATAACTGAATAAATTACATTCAACAAATATCAGAGATTTAAATTACATTTAAATACATCGCAGCGGAAAATAATACAAAAGCACAACTGAAAGTGATACACGGATACAGAGCTTTCCGAGCATCGTTCCAGCTGTAAATCAGGACCCTATGAATATAAATCTGCAAAACCAAAACTACTAGCTGCCCATGTGGAAAATAGGGGCACCCAGAGTTTAGGTTAAAACAATAAACTCCAGGTCAGTCATGTGACTGGTGTGAGAACTAAAACAGTTATTATTCTTTATTTTTAAATTTAGGTAAATCAAGGGACCACGCCGTATAACACGGAACGGGTTTCCTTCCAAGAATACCAGTGCATAAAACAAACAGCGCAATGCTAAATAAAGAAAAATGAAGCTGTTATAAGACCCAGGTCCCATCACACAATGCAACGCAAGCCGGAGGATAGGGTTTTTACCTTATAACAGCCAAAGCATGCTTGATACGTTTAAAACACATTATTTGATACTATTATAAGTGTATAGTGTCAAAACAATTTCAATCATAAGTATCAATCATAGGCGGCATGAATGACTCATACCACTATGTCGCCATACTAGGTTCTACAAATAAAACCGCACTATCACGTATTGGAAATTGGATTTCCGTCATGAGTCAAGGCAAGGGGCAAGCTCCTCTCCGCGTTCGAGACACTCTAGCAAATGTCTCAGGACCCCACTCTGATCCTTGGATCTTTAGGGCCGGTCCTCTCTTACTTTTGAGGATTAATTATTCCTGAACACATGTTTCCCGGTCCTTACAGACCTATATCCGAGGCGCCTCGTATCCAACAACCACACAGGTGATAAGTATATAAATGTCAGGGCTGGTAGGTCACTGACACCACCCTAGCTAGAAAGAAACATCGTGCTCTCCCTGCAGTCACTATCCCGTTTTTGACTCATACCGAGGTGTGAGGCTCGCGAATTCACGTTATACACAAAGCTGCGCCACACAGGCCGTGCTTCGATCGTCAACCACAAGACTTTGCTTTTCAACAAAAGCCTTGATCATTTGCCACTTATGCATGCCACACAGGCAATTCACTCCATGCGACTGATGTCCATCGATATACAACCTCTAAGCTCGTACGTCTCAGAGAAGGGCATTAAGCAAGAGAATAAATTCTCTGCCGCCAAACAGATGTATATTTAATAGAGATCAATCAACACAGAATAAAATCCAATGTAAGACACACAATCCATTTACAAGTTCGTTCTGGGTCTGAACGAAACCGGAGGCACTTTCCTCGCATATCCATCGATCTCCAAGTACGTCTGGACGATCACCAACTGTTTCCCTCATCTTGGGTGTACAGCCCAATCAAGATCATCAGTAATCACCCAAACGATGTGAAGACTTCCGGTCTTCAACCACCGTCTTCATCTTCGACATCTCGTCGAATCGGTTATTCAAAATGGGTATAAACCCGACTGTTAGACCCAAAAGTGGCTCTAACACCCAAATTGATTAGAAACAAGATTAAATGAGACACAAATAAAAATGAACACATAGGATTTATAGTGGTTCGGCGAAGAAATGCCTACGTCCACTTAACTTTCACTATATTCAATAATTCAGTTGCAGATACAATGTAAGATTCACTCACAACTCACTTTTGTTCACTCAATTGACTAAAACAAGAAATGAAAGATGATTTGGATTCTCCGGGAGTAATGGAGTTCGGATGATGGAGGTAGTTGAATTCTCAAAGTGCTGGAAAAAAAAGATCCCTCTCTTTGTCTCCAGATGGGGTATTTATAGGTGTGAATTTGCTTGAGACTTGATCCGGGTCGGGCCACGTGTCATCCATCGCACTCTCTTCGGGTTCGGATGAGCTATCAGGTTGACAACGCATCAAAGGGAAGGACGTTAGGGGTAGGAATTAGTCATAGCCGGTCCGGTTCTCCAGGCGATTCTACAGGAGATTAACATGGATCATGGGTGCGGGTCGGAGACGTGCAGGTAAGGGGTTCGGATCGGGATACCCGATCCGAACCGGATGGGTTTGGGTGTCTCTCCTTCTCTAACCTATTCCGCTCCGCTCCAGTGTTGTGGCAAGCAGATGGCTTTCCGATCCATTCGAGATTTAGTTGTCTTCCGATCCGATCGGATACGCTTTACCAATCTATCCAGTAAGAGATCATTGATCCGAACAGAGAACTCTATCCGATCCGAACCAATATGCTGCTCTAACCCGATCCGAACAACTGCAGCTATCAATCTGAATTGTAGTGTTTTCCTCCAATCCGAACCGAAGTCTTATAATTTAAAATACCCTTCAATGTTTGGTTTCTTGACTTTGTGTTGCCTAGTTCACAAAGTAGGCTAACATTTTGCCCCCTCAAAGGATGCTTCTGTTGTACGAAGCGTGCTTTGATGTTGTTTAAATGCTAGTCCTTGAATCAGAACAGTCAGGAGGAATGCACAGATTTCTATTCGGTTCGGTGTCCGACTCGAGCGCATTTTCTTCATTTCTGAGCAAATTTGGGAATTTTTCTCGACGTATAATGCTTCTTGCAGGTATGCTCTTCCTTTATTCTTCTTCTTTTGAACTCAGTTCGAGTCGGATGCTAAATTAATGTGTGAAATTTATTCGGTTCGGATTCCGATCCGAAGCGCTTTCGTGGATTTGGTTCTTGGACATTGGGCCTTCAGGCAGAGTTGTGCTACTGGGCCTTCACTCCGGTTCGAGCGGGTGAGAAAGAATAGGAATACGAGGAGTCAACACCATCCCTTATATAAATCCTCCACCGTCTTTCTTCTTTTCTGCCGCCGCTTTCAAACTCTAGTATCGAAAACTTCAGAAACTCCAATATCCTGAAACCATTCCTTGTAGATTTCTCAAATCGAACATATAGGTAGCTTTTTTAATCTCGAATAACTTCGTTGTAAGTGTTCTTGATTTCAATTCGTGGTTGATTGGGATGGTTTAGCCACGGGGCTTTGCTTGAACTCCACGTCGTTACTGGTGGATCCACCATTACTTCGAGGCGTTGAGAGGCTGGAGAGGGCAAATATTTGTCCTCAACTGTAGTTTTGGTGATAGAACGGATTTGTTTGTGAGTGGGGGGAAAGAGGAAGAAGATGAAGGGCGTGATGACAAATTGGAGTTGGTTCGGGTAGAAGGCGAAAGAGCAAAAAGGAAGGAGAAGGAAAGGGGATCGGTTCGGGTTGCATACTTTAGAAAGACGGGAAGGAAGGAAAACGTCGGTTCGGGTCGGAGAAGAGAATGGGATAAGAGGTTGAAATAAATGGACTGGTTAAGTGATACTGGTTCGGTTCGGATCAGGTCACCCGATCCGATCAGACCAGTCCTGCTTCTGAACCCATTGTTTCCCTTGTCTTGAACTGACCTTGCTTTAATGAAGCATCCGAACCGACCCTATATCTGTATTTGTATTGAGCCAATTATCATATGCATATCCGAACCGAACCGAACGTATCAAACTTGGCACACAAAGACTACCCAACTAATTCAACTAACATTCACTCTAGACAACAACTTCGTGGACAGTTAGGATAGTGCCTTGCGAACATAAACGAGAATTAAGAACAACTCTGACTATCACTTTCTCTTCAAAGCTTCGTCTTACATTGCTGTACTTTTATTTTGCATTTCCCATATTTGCTGCACACACTTTAGTTCACACACATACACAAAGGGGGGCACGGGATAATTTACTCTAATCCGTGCTATTGCTTCTTCAATAGTTGCATGACAATGAGGCCCAGACGCTCTTCCCGTCTAGCCGAGAGGAAAGAAGCCCCGGAAACTTCCAACAAAACCACTCTTGAGGATATATCTTCTTCGTCTGATCCAGAATGGGACAGTGAGGGTCCGGATTACGGAGTTGGTCATCGGGAAAGCGACGAAGCGTCTTCAGAGAATGAAGTTTCCCTGGGCTTTGAGGAGGAAGGAGGGATTGGTGACAATCGAGCACCCGATGAATTTGAATCAGCTGTCATATTGGAATCACCCTCGGACTCCGTTGAATCAACAATTGACAACGATCGACTTGTTCGAATTTGTCTAAAATACGGCATAATGAAAAGGGACACCCTAGTGCCCTCACGCTCTGACCGTCCCCACAACCCTCCAGAAGGATACATGACGGTCACTCGATTGATGTGCATGGTCGGCGCCATTCCTCCATTCTCTCCTTTCATCGTTGATTTCTTAAGACAAATGCGGATTGCCCCCATGCAGTTGCATCCCAATTCATATGCCTATTTGCACACTTTGTATATAGCATATCGTGAAATCCTAGGCGTAGAGCTCACGTTCGATGACGTTCACTTCTTCTATAATTTCAAGCATCGGACTCGAGAGACTCCATCCTTCTGCTACTTTGAATCAGTCCCCAAAAGGAAGATAATCTCTGCACCATTTAGCAGTAAAGCTGGAGATTCCAGATTAGAGTGGTTCTACATAAAGCAACAGCCTGGATGCGCCAGGAGATGGACAAAATCAAGTAAAGCGTTGATTTTCTAAATCCGGATTCCATGCACTTGAATCATCATCCTGACCTGTTTTCCTTTTTGTTTGCAGTCGACAATCCCAAACAGATATCAGATCAGGTGTTCTTTGATCGGATGCACCATCTTCTTAATGGCGATCAAAAATTCCTGACTATCGACGAGGTCCTTAAAGATGAATACCTTCATTTTCACGGGCTGCTATCCGTTTTCCGTAGCATCGGTCATGGTACGGTCCCTTATGCATACATTCCTCCAGTGGAGACAGTTCCAGAGATAGGAGAAGGCTCGGGAATTCCTACAGCTCCTCTTCAAACTTCACCTTCTCCCTCTTCCACACAAGATGATGAACTGGCTAATCTGGCCGAAAAACATCGTGAAGGGTATATTGCCCCCGAGGAAACTACTTCTTTAGACAAGTCAAAATCTTCCCAAGAGTCGCCACTTCACGCTTCCGAAGGGGATGTTCCTAGCACTGATGAGCACATATTTCAGGGTTTGGGGGATCTCCCCTTACCTGAGACTATATATACTTCAGAGGATTTCAGGAAGGATCCTTTAGTCTTCACTTCTTCCGAAGAAACTACTCCCGCTAAGGCCAAAGAGCCTGCCCGCACCAGTCTAGCTTCAGACTCGGGTTGGTTGGGGGGACACACACCACTTAGGATGCACTTTACACCACGGCATTAGCATTCATTGCACTTCTTTCTCCATGAATCCATTGATTCTAAACTTCGTTTATTTTATCGTGCAGGTGCAATGTCTCGATCCTATTATGATATAAGAAAGCTTCGTCGCAGCATGTCCAATCCTCCTCAGGATGTCGAGTATGATCGCCGGGATGACCGTGGTAGGGAGAAGAGAAGACCTTATGATCCCTATCGATCTCGGCCCTCATGCTCCCGCTCACCAGTTCGACCGGAATAAGAGAAATACAAGAGCTATCAAGGTCGTAGGGAGGAGGATAGACCACCATCTAAGGATTCCACTTCCTCCCATGAAAAGCGAAGTAGAGAGAAAACTCCTCCAAAGGAAACCGGGTCTCGAAGTAAGCAAAAAGTCCCTGCTACTAAACGACCTAGGACAGACAAGGGTTCTACAGAATCTTCTTCAGGAAGGGACACCGAATTAACAATCCTCGCTCCTCCTCCACCAGATGCGGGAACTGCAGTAAAGCTGGCATATTTAAAGGAGCAATTTCCCGAGCACTACTTCGAGACTCTGACCTTTCTACCTACCCTTGAACCTATTTCTTCTAATTGGGCAGATGAGGCCAAGGCAAAAATTGATTTGGTAGAAAAACAATATTCCGAGATGTTCAAGTATTCACGCAATCTTTCTAGAATCATCCGCACTCTAATGACAAATGCTGATTCAATGCAAAAGACCGCGGAGGAGGATACTAAGGCCTTAAAAGCTTTAGGAAAAGATTTAGAAGACACTCAAGCTCAGCTTGCGGTCGCTAGAAAGGACGCTTCTAATTTCAAACAACAATTCGAGGACATGCAAAAGCGCTATCACGATTTGCTTGAATCCCACACTCAGGAGCGTTCTGAGTTGAAAAAGCAAGCTGACGAGGCCAAGTCAGAGGCTGCTAAGACACGCCTTGCTTATGCTGAGCTTGAACGGAAAAACGCCGAGTTAGCAAAAAGGAGTGCTGAATTAGAAAAGAAGAATGCTGACTTGGCTTCGAAGCTGTTGGAGGCAGAAAACAGGGCTGCTCTGGCCGAGGGCAATGTGGAATGTGCCATTAAATCTGCGGAGGAAGCCCGCAAGCAATTATCTGAGGCGGAGGTTGAGATTCAAAGTTTCGGCGAATTAATGATTGAATTCTTCGCACATATTATTCGTCGTCGAAACATTTCTTGGATTGAGGACTATCCATCCACTCTGGTTCAAGTATGGAATCAAATCGTTGAGTGGGAAAAAGAAGAACTTAAGGTCGATTCCCTTGATGAAGATAAGCTGATGGAGAAATACTTGAGAGACGATGAACCGGAGCGCCTAGCTGAAGGGCGCCGCCTAATTGCTGAGGCCATGGAAGAAGAGAGGCGGAAGTCTAAACAGAAAACCATTCCCGAAGCTGGCTCCTCTTCTTCTGCTCCTACAACTCCCGAAGTAGAAGGGTATGATCCCGAAAACCCGGGAATTTCCCGGACAACTTTGCTATCTCCCATTCCTGAAATAACTCCAGAGGTAGTAGTCACCCCCGCTGAAAAGTCTTCAGAAGGTATTCCTATCTTTTCTCCTCAATTTGCCAAGGCTACTACTACCTTTGGCTATGTGATTGAACGTTCGATGAGAAACCCTTTGCTTTTGCCTGAGTTGATAACCGATGTTTCCCATTCTGTAGGTGTTGAATCATCCGCAAAGACAGATGTAGCTCAAGGAGCTACCGCTGGGACAAAGCCCGCAGATGGGGCCAAAAAAGGGGAAGACAAGGCTGCTTCTATAGACTTGGGAGAAGGAAATGAACCAACTAAGGTCACCACTCCCCATGATGAAGAAATGATCGCAGCTTTAAAAGACGACGGAGGAGACGAGGGGCATGATGAGGAACCGGAGGTTGCAATAACTGGGGAGTCGAAAAGCGTCGATGACGTTACCTTGGCGGCCATGAAGGCCGATCAAGACAAGCGCTTGCAATTAAAAGCCGAAGAACTAGACCCTGAGGTCCTCAAGCCCCTCGCAGTTGTGGATGCGGGTTCAAGGTTAGTTGTTAAGCTCTCAACTAGATCTATTACCGAAGAACTTGCTAAAAAATCTTCTCTTGATTCCAGTGCCCCGCCCTCCGGGAAGAAGTCTGCTGGCTCCAGTACCACATCTTCAGGGAAAAAGAAATCAAAACGAATCTTGACTGAAGCCGAGAAGGAAGCAAAGGATGCGGAAAAAGCTGCCAAGAAATCGAAGGCTCATCCCAAACCCAAATAGTGGGTTCCCCTGTATCTTTTTAGCATCTTTGTAAACCAATAAGTGCTGCTACAAAAACAGCTTCCGCACTTTCTTTTTTAGCTATTTCCCTGTACAAATTCATTCATTTGTAAATAAAAATAATTCACTTTTTGCAATGTTTATTTGTTAGCAGTTCTGCACTTATGTAAAAACGCATGTCTATAGTTATGAAACAAAGTTGTGGAGGGGGGAAATATGTGTATGCATATGTGTCCCCAGTCAATTTCCATAAGTTATTCAATGCTTAACCATGCAATCTGAATGCTCCCAATTCTCTAACGGGATAGCATTTCCTGTGTCGTCAATACCTGTTGTTTTTCCTGGCATTTCTTTTATACTCTCTCTCTTTCTCTTGAGAGTTAGAGTTCGAGCTTAGTCATCTATTCATTGCCCGGTCTCTCAACGGGAAAAGATTTCTTTCTCGACGCTCGGTCGGAGACGCCTTTATACTCTCTTTCTCTCTGGAAAGTTAGAGTTCAGAGTAGAATCTCTTTTTCAGCGCTCAGTCGGAGACGCTTTTATACTCTCTCTCTTTCTCTGGAGAGTTAGAGTTAGAATGTCGTTTTCTCATTCTTTTACGTCTTATTGCACAAATAATCATTGTGCTTCTTTTTATGTCCAAACAGTTTTCAACCTTTTTTAGGCTCTGAGTTATCCTATATTCTATAATCACAACAGAACAACTAATGAATGTAAATGCATAAAAGTAAATAACACACAATATTTTTATAGTGGTTCAGCTAAGTCGTAGCCTACATCCACTTTATAGTCCTTTATTCATATCATCAGATTTTCCCAAGGCAAGGCATGTCTTGTTACAGAATTCACAGTAAAAATAACAAACAGTATAGCATTTCTAATCCAAATATCGCATTAAGTGTTGGGCATTCCATGCTCGAGGAACTTCTTCGCCATCTACGGTCGTTAACTTGAAGGTTCCTTTTTCAAGTTTCCGTTGGATGACAAAGGGTCCTTCCCATTTTGGGCCGAGGTTAGGAAGGGATGGAAAAACTCTCTTTAGCACCAAATCTCCTGGTTCAAAAGTTCTGAGGCGAACTTTTTTGTCATAATAGCGTGCCATCTGACGCCGATGTCTTGCTGCGCGCAAGTCTGCTTCGTCCCTTTTCTCTTCGACTTCATCAAGAGACTCAAGTAAAAGTGCCCGATTCGTCATCGGGTCATAATACGTCACCCTGTGGGAAGGAACTTCCAGTTCAACTGGAATTACTGCTTCTGAGCCAAAGGAGAGAGAGAAAGGGGTATGACCGGTAGCCGTTTTAAATGTTGTTCGATATGCCCACAAAGCTAGGGGCAATTCGTCAACCCATCTTGCCTTTGCACGCTCCAACCGTTTCTTGAGGATGGATTTTATAACTTTGTTTACTGCCTCTACTTGCCCATTCGATTGTGGATAGGCAACTGCAGTATATCGTTTGTCTATCTTATATTTCTGGCAAAAATTTCTGAATTCAGTGCTATCAAATTGGGTCCCGTTGTCAGTAACAATCGTCCTTGGGATCCCGAATCGGCATATAATATTTCTGACCACAAAACTTATCACCTTTCTTGTGGTGATCTTAGTCAAGGGCTCAGCTTCCACCCACTTTGTGAAATAATCCACAGCTACTATTGCATACTTAGCTCCTCCTTTGGCAATCGGTAAAACTCCAATGATATCAATTCCCCATGTGGCAAATGGCCAAGGACTCACCATCGATTTAAGCTGGGTTGACGGTGCCCTGGGGATTTTGGCGAATCTCTGGCACTTATCGCAGCGTCGTGAATAATCAGCTGCATCTTTGTTGATCGTAGGCCAGAAGTATCCGTACCGCAATATTTTCTTTGCTAAAGTTTGACCTCCTGTATGATCTCCACACTCACCTTCGTGCACTTCTCTTAGTACACGCTTGATGTCGTCGTGTGCGATACATCGTAACAGGGGCATAGAAAATCCTTGTCTATAGAGAGTATCGTCTTGTATAACATATCTGGTAGCTTTGCGAACTACAGCTCTTTTCTCACTCTTCTTCGATGGGAGTGTCCCATTCTTAAGAAAATTCTTAATTGGAGTCATCCATGACTCCTTCTCTGGTTCCGCTTCAAGAGCGAATTCAATTTCCATTGACTCAAAGCTTGGCGATTCCAACGTTTCAATTGGAATTACCTCAGTCCCTTCTGGATTGTCAGAACTAGCCAGTTTTGCCAGTCTATCCGCTTTCTGGTTTTCAACTCTGGGAATATGTGTTATGTTGTACCGCTCTAAGCCATTCAATAGCTCTTTCACTTTCCTGAGGTAGGCAATAAGTCGAGGTCCTCGAGCCGCGACTTCCTCTCGCACTTGACAAACAACAATCTTAGAGTCACAAAATATGTCCATCATTTTTACTCCGAGGTCTTTAGCAAGTTTCAGCCCGGCAATCAGGGCTTCATACTCAGAGTCATTGTTAGTTGCCGAAAATTCTAATCGCAGGGCGTAATATAACGACCGTCCCTCGGGAGTGATTAAGACAATTCCAGCTCCGGACCTTCGGTCATTTTTAGCTCCATCTGTATATAATTTCCACGGATTCGTCTCTAGCTTATCCTCGGATTTGACCACTTGGTCATTGATTATTTCCTCCTCTGGAATGGTGAACTCCACAATAAAGTCTGCTAGAGCTTGCCCCCTGATTGACTTTCGTGGTTGAAAATTCAAATCAAACTGGCTTAGTTCTATGTTCCATTTGATCAACCTTCCCGATGCTTCAGGTCTCTGCAACACCTGTCTTAACGGCTGGTCGGTGTATATGGTTATTGGATGGGCTTGGAAGTAGTGACGAAGTTTTCGGGATGCGATCAGGAGGCTGTAAGCAAGCTTCTCAATCTTTGGGTAGTTGCGCTCTGCCGCTGCTAATTTCTTACTCACATAGTACACTGGCCTTTGTACTTTGTCTTCTTCTCGAACCAGGGCTGTGCTGACAGCGTGAGCCGAGACTGCTAGATAAACAAATAATTCTTCGTGATCTACGGGCTTTGATAAAATTGGCGGTTTCTCTAACAGCTCTAACAGATTTTGAAAGGCCTCAACACAATCCGGGGTCCACTGGAAGTTCTTCTTCCCCCTTTTTATCAAATCAAAAAACGGAACACACTTATCTGTGGCTTTGGAGATGAATCTACTCAACGCCGCTATCTTCCCTGCCAGACTTTGGACGTCTTTAATTCTCCTCGGTTCTTTGATGTTTCTAATCGCTGCTATCTGGCTAGGGTTGATTTCAATTCCTCGGGAACTCACAATGAAGCCAAGAAACTTTCCCGAGGCCACTCCAAATGAACATTTTAAAGGATTCAATTTCATACGGTATTTTCGCAAGATACCAAACATTTCCGCTAAGTCTTGCGTATGACTGGAAGACTGCTTTGATTTAACAAGCATATCATCCACATAAACTTCCATAGTTTTTCCTATTTGATCATAAAACATTCTATTTACCAAGCGCTGATAAGTAGCTCCAGCGTTTTTTAACCCGAATGGCATTACAACATAACAATATAGCCCCAAATTTGTAATGAAACTCGTATGCTCTTGGTCTGGTACATGCATAGGAATTTGGTTGTATCCAGAGTATGCATCCATGAAAGAAAGAAGTTCATGACCTGCTGTCGAGTCTACAAGCTGGTCAAAGTGGGAAACTATCTTTTAGGCAAGCTTTATTTAAATCTGAAAAGTCAATACAAGTCCGCCACTTTCCGTTTGGCTTTTTTACTAAAACGGGATTCGATATCCAGTCGGGATGTGTCGAATCTCGAATAAATCCATTCTGCTTCAACTTCTCTACTTCCTCTTTGAGAGCAGCCGACCTCTCTGGGCCCAGCATGCGTCTCTTCTGTTTTACAGGCGGATGCTTCGGATTCACATTCAATTTGTGACTGATAATGGAAGGTGATATCCCACACATGTCAGCATGGGTCCAGGCGAACACATCTAAGTTTGCCTTCAAGAAGTCCGTCAGTTCTTCAGCACGACGTGGATCCAATTGAGAACCAATCTTCAAAACTTTCGTCGGATCAGCTTTATCAATGGGAATTTCCACTGTCGCTTCATTAGGAGTTGCATTCCTAGCCTCTGGTTCCTCGTCTTTTCTAGGATCCAGGTCTTCAGGTGTTCCTTTGGGCAACTCCTTTGGGGTCAATTTCTCTAATTGCTATGCCGAGTCCCCCTTTGAGGGAGACGAGGCATCCTTACTCTCAGCATTAAATCCTTTCATCAACATTTTTAGTTCGGCCACATAGCAGGCCCGTCCGGAAACTTGATCCCCTCTCATTACTCCAGTTCCGGCTTCGGTTGGGAACTTAAGTAACAAGCACCAAGGGGCGATACAAACTCTAAATTCAGCGAGGGCTGGTCTCCCCAAAAATGCGTTATAAGGCGAATCTACGTCCAATACTACGAACTGAAGCATTCGCACTCTTCTACGTTCTCCTTGCCCCAGGGTCACGGGCAATTCTATGTATCCCATTGGAGCTGTCGACGCCCCGTTGAAGCCCCTAATCCATCCTTCACAAGGCTTCAGATCTTCGGGCTCAAGCTTCATCTGATCAAATGACTTCTTGAACAAGATATTAACGGAACTTCCGTTGTCTACTAATACCTTATGGACCAAAGCCGGCCCAATGGTGGTAGTGATAACCAATGGATCACTGGTGGGTGATTGTATCCCAGTATTGTCTCGGCTTCGAAATACCACGTCGTCAAACATGGTCTTCTGTTGTTTTATGGGAGTGACATCTTCCCAATCATCACCTTCATTCACATCTAGATGCTTGGCGGCATTCACATATTGGTCCATTGACCTAAAACTTCGGATTGCCGGGTGAGGTCCGCCTACAATGGAGTTGATGACAATTCCTTTACCTTTCTGCTGCGCTGTAGGCTTGGGAGCAGGTAAGATTTGTTTTGGAGCCTGCTCCCCTTGTCCCCTGTCCCTCGGGGCCACCTTGTACTCATCCAACTTTCCTTCACGCAGCAGCTTTTCAATTACGTCCCTCAAATGCCGACATTCATTGGTCGAATGCCCATGAGTTCCGTGAAACAAGCAAAATTTCCCTGTCGCCATTTCTTTCTCGGTCGAATCACGAGGTGGCGGTCTTTTGTACTGCAACACATTGTACGTATCCAGGTAAATATTTTCCAGGGTGTCATTCAATGGTGTATAGTTCTCGTAGTTCTGGAATCGGGGCCTTTTGTTAGGGTCACTTCCCCTATTTCTGTTTCTTCTGTTACCGTTCGAATTACGGTTGTTGTTGTTTCCCCCATTTCCAGTATTGCTGTTTCCACCCTTGTTTCCTACATTTACTTCAACCTTGCCAGAACTTTCCCCAGACTGCTTCACGGCAATATTACTCTGCACATTCTCCTTTGAAGCTGTCTCAGACTTTCTCTTTCGGTTTGCCCTGGCCTCCTCTCGTCTTAGATAAATATCGGCTTTTTCGTAGAATATCGCCCTTGTGGGGGGTGTTTTCCCAGAAAGGTAGTCTCCAAACTCGGATTCAGGATCGACTCCTTCCTTCAATGCCATCAGAATAGTGGGCTCGTGCGGGTCACTGACCTCAGTTACGGCTTGGTTAAAACGATCAAGATATGCCCTTAAAGACTCTCCGGGCGCCTGCTTGATTCTTGACGATTCAATAACACTTTTGGACTTTCGGGCATGGAGACGGAACTGGTTCATGAAACGCTCGCTTAGTTCCTTGTAATTTGAAATCGAACGAGGAGGAAGTCGGGTAAACCAGAACAGTGCCACATCTTCTAAGTAGATTGGGAACGCTTTGCACTTCACTTCATCAGGGGCAGCAGCGGCATTCATGAGCCATGAGTACCGCATTAAATGCTGTCCCGGATCAGTCCTTCCGTTGTATTTGTCCATCTGTGGCAAGTTAAAGCGTCGGGGAAATTGGAAGTTGAGGATATCGTCGGTGAACGGAGTATGGCTTCGTTCAATGCCATAGTCTTCATTTGTATAATTCCGGCTCTCGGACATAATTCGGCGAACCATTGCCTGTACATCAGCACTAGTTAGGGGCTGCTCAGGTTCCCTGGCCCTAGTATCCGAGTTCCTTCTGGGCTCTTGCTCAGGAGATGCCCTTCTTCTTCGAGCTGCCTCTGCTCGATTCCGTTCCCTGTGTTCCCGGTCGATCTCGGGAAGAGGGGACTGGAGTCTTTGCCCCCGAGTGGGGTCATCGTTTCCTAATGCTCGTGTGATATCCTCGCGAGATCCCAAAGATCCAAATGTCAGCTGCTCCACATTCTGAGGTCGTTCGAGTGGCCTCCGTTCACGGGGCCTCTCTTCCTCGGAAGATGAAGATTGATCTACTGGTGTGTGATGAACCGGTGATGGAGTTCTCTGTCGACGGAGCTCACTGATCTCCCGACTCATGAGCCTCATATTTTCCTGCATCATGAGATTAGTACGCTCATGAACTCTCATAGCTTCCCTCGTGCTCTCAAGCATATCAAGCAAGCGCGAGAAATCTCCTTGAGTGATGGGCGCAGATGGATTGACCTGATCACCAACCCTGGCAGCTGGAGTTGGAGCATTCGTAGGGACTCGAGTAGAGGTTCCAGCTTCACCAAGCATCGGGTCGGATCGGAGGTAGGAAGTCGGATCGGATCGGAGCTGGGGTGCCTGGTCGGATCGGAGCGCAGCGGGCAGTTCGGGTCGGTTCAGATTGGGGGAATGCACTGCTTCAGAGTCTCCTACCCGGATCGGATCGGAGCTCTCCCCCTGCTGGCGGCTCGGATTTCCTGCATTGATTCTTCCTGCTGCTGAACTCTGCCCCCGAGACCTTGTTACAACAGCATTTTGCTGATCTTCACCAGCTCCATTTCCTCGAAAAGACTGAACTTCCTTGCCTTTTCCTTTGGCCATGAGTTTTTGACAATCACTTCAACGAATGTTAAAGAAAGCGGAGAAACTTAAGGATTCACTTCTTTGAACCCAACAGTCCAAAAAGTAGAAAGAGATCCCGGAAAATAAAGAATTTAGATGAGGATTCTCAGTGAAAGCACCAAAATGTTAGACCCAAAAGTGGCTCTAACACCCAAATTGATTAGAAACAAGATTAAATGAGACACAAATAAAAATGAACACACAGGATTTATAGTGGTTCGGCGAAGAAATGCCTACGTCCACTTAACTTTCACTATATTCAATAATTCAGTTGCAGATACAATGTAAGATTCACTCACAACTCACTTTTGTTCACTCAATTGACTAAAACAAGAAATGAAAGATGATTTGGATTCTCCGGGAGTAATGGAGTTCGGATGATGGAGGTAGTTGAATTCTCAAAGTGCTGAAAAAAAAAGATCCCTCTCTTTGTCCCCAGATGGGGTATTTATAGGTGTGAATTTGCTTGAGACTTGATCCGGGTCGGGCCACGTGTCATCCATCGCACTCTCTTCGGGTTCGGATGAGCTATCAGGTTGACAACGCATCAAAGGGAAGGACGTTAGGGGTAGGAATTAGTCATAGCCAGTCCGGTTCTCCAGGCGATTCTACAGGAGATTAACATGGATCATGGGTGCGGGTCGGAGACGTGCAGGTAAGGGGTTCGGATCGGGATACCCGATCCGAACCGGATGGGTTTGGGTGTCTCTCCTTCTCTAACCTATTCCGCTCCGCTCCAGTGTTGTGGCAAGCAGATGGCTTTCCGATCCATTCGAGATTTAGTTGTCTTCCAATCCGATCGGATACGCTTTACCAATCTATCCAGTAAGAGATCATCGATCCGAACAGAGAACTCTATCCGATCCGAACCAATATGCTGCTCAAACCCGATCCGAACAACTGCAGCTATCAATCTGAATTGTAGTGTTTTCCTCCAATCCGAACCGAAGTCTTATAATTTAAAATACCCTTCAATGTTTGGTTTCTTGACTTTGTGTTGCCTAGTTCACAAAGTAGGCTAACACCGACCTTTCTGAATAACCCATGTATATGATAAACAAATGTTACACAAACACAACAGACGCCTCATTCCAATTCAGAATATTCTTTTATTCACAAAATCACATTCTTAGGGAAAGGTTCCCATTAATTTTATCCAAGATAAATTCTTCTAAATTTATTTTTTAATCTTGGATATCATTTCAAACTAGTCGGGATTAACGAACCACACCGAAGTAATTATTTATTTTATTTCCCAATCCCAACCTATTCATCCCATGGAGCAAAACTGGTAATACTCCATATCTAACACCACGGTGTTATCGGTAAAATTAATTACCATTTCACGTTCAAATCTAATTACAGATTTAACTACCGCTTTAGAGCAAAACTGGTGATACTCCATTCTCGATCACCTTTCAAATTTGATAATTTAAATTATCAATTCACATTTTTAATCTAATTAAAGATTCATTAAAACTCCACTTAGTTTTAATCTTTTCAAAAATCAACATCCTGCCTTTAACTAGGTTAAAGAACCAATGTCATCTAAAACACGATTCACGATAAACCCAAATCACATTTGATATTAAATACAAGGCTCTGAATAGAAAATATACCGGCTTATATTCAATATCAAATTCTGAAACCAACAAATATCGTATTGGAAATAACGATATAAAATATATCTTTCAAATTCCCATAACAATATCTGTGTAATCACGAAATCCAACATCGAAATATTTCGAAGATAATTTCGATTCAACTCCAGCCTAATTCACGTATTGAGAATAATGATTATTTTTAAAATCACTTTCAAATTCAATTTATTTATTTTAAAAATAAATTGATTTTAATTCTAGTTCAAAACTAGTTCATTTCGATAAAAATCTATTTTTATCATTTCAAATGTGGAGTTTTTCATCCCAGTTCTTTTCAATTCACATATTATGATTTTACACAAATTATCAATATTTTTAATAATTTTATCAAGGCCCGTACAGCCGATTTCCATCAACGGTCATCGAACTGCACTTACAGCGGCCTTTTTCAAATTTGATTTGGACATAATTCCAAATCCAACCGTTGGATTTCAAATTTCTAATATTCATTGGAAAGCTCTTTTCGATACGAACCCAATGGTTCCAGTTTTAGGAGAATTCGACGGTCGGATCTCCCGTACGGTCCATTCGAAGTTAATGGTCGAAATTCACGGACTGCCACGGCGCGGCGCGTTCTATTCAGGCCAATATATATAATATATATATTATATATATCGTCGATTTCCTTTTTAAAACGAATTTTATAAATAGTTCTAAATTCGTTTCAAAAACAATTTCAACTTCATCTTCAATTTCAAATCGATTTGATTTCAATTCAATTCGAATTCATTTCAATTTTATTTAATTCAAATTTGTTTCAATTCAATTCAAATTCTAATTCGTTTCAATTCAATTCAATTTGAATTTACCTTCTATTTAATTCAATTCGAATTCATTTCAAATTGATTTCAATTAAATTTCAGTTCGTTTTAAATTTCATTCAAAACGATTTCAATTCGTTTTTAATTCAATTTCAATTTAATTCAATTTGAATTCATTTCTATTCAATTCGAATTCAAATTCACTTTCTATTCAATTCGTTTTTAATTCAATTTCAATTTAATTCAATTTGAATTCATTTCTATTCAATTCGAATTCAAATTCACTTTCTATTCAATTCGAATCGAATTCATTTTCTATTCGATTCGAATTCATTTCAAATTGATTCAATAAAATTTCAATTTGAATTTTACTCTAATTTAATTTGAATTTCATTTCAAAATATTAAATTTTGAAATCACTTTTCAATATTCATTATAAAATGAATAAAATCGATATAAACATCGTTCGCGTCAAAATAACGCAACTCTAATCAGCACGGCTTTATATTTTTCAAAAACTTCTTTATTCTATTCAACAAATGAATATTATTCTATTCAACACATGAATCTACATTTCTTTCAACACTTGACTAATCTCAACAAATGAGTACTGTCAACACATGAATCTTATTTTATAATATTCATTATTTTCCCGATTGTAATGAGGCCCAATCAATCACCATATAATGTTAATTATATGGATTCCATACAACACATGTATATAATAGCAACGATAACCAATCAACCATCATCCAAAGTGCACCACACAACTGCATAAGCATCAAATATAAATAATCAACGCTTACACAGCCTGTCGACCAATCGATCGACATACAATTAAATAATTGGGATTAGTGTACTCAAATATCATCCCAACACCCGTGTGGGGTTTCAAATCAACAAACACAGATTATTATTTGTGCAGTTGGGCGATGTGTAAAATTTATCGTCCCAATCAATATCAGTCAAATCAGTGCATATAAACAAATCGGCCGATTTGTTTATAAATATTCATTTATTCACTTTCATGTTAAAAAATATATTTTCAACGATAATATATTTATTTCAACTATCTCCAATTTATTTTCGATTTCACATCAACAATACAAACAAATTTCACAACACATCAATCAAACAAACAAGTCGTCCATGGTCTGTGGACGACGGGTGTCGGGTGCTGCTAAGCACCGTCTGCATAGAAAAAGGAATTTAGAGTGAGGAGTTCTCACCAAAGCTAATCCAATAATCTCGACTCTTCCTATGTAGAAATCTTCGTCGTTCTCTCCCTTTGTCACTTTCGTTGCCCGTATTCACTACATATATAAAAATCGATTTTTTACTTCGTTATTCAATATATAAAAATCAAATTTTTACTTCGCTATTCAATATATAAAAATCGAATTTTTACTTCGCTATTCAATATATAAAAATTGAATTTTTACTTTGCTATTCAATATATAAAAATCGAATTTTTACTATGCTATTCAATATATAAAAATCGAATTTTTACTATGCTATTCAATATATAAAAAACGAATTTTTACTTCACTATTCAATATATAAAAATCGAATTTTTACTATGCTACTATATAGATAAAGATTCTATTTTTACATCGCTATTCTCTATATAAAGATTTCGCCTTTCCAAATATAAATATTTAATTTTTATTTCAACACTATAAAAATCATCTCTTTATTTCAATATATATATAAAAAGATGGTATTTTTATAACTTCAACTTCATAGTCAAAATCGTATTTTTTTATTCTTTGAAAAAAAATCAAACCTTTCTACTTCGCAAAATCAAACCTTTCTACTTACATTTGACCAAATAAAAACAAAATAAAAATGAGTATTTAAAATAAATTAAAATCAATAATTAAAAATTACCTTGGTTCGCTCGTTGGAGGGCTTGGCGAAGGGGGGGCTGGGGGTCGCGTCAGTCGAGGAGAAGAAGAGGAGAAGGAGGAAGAAGAGGAGGGGCGCGAGGTGGAGGAGGGGGAGGGGTCTCCGCCCTGGTGGCGGCGCGCGGTGGCGCTGCTGGGAGGAGCGGCGGCTCCTCCTACTGCTTCGTCTTTTTTTTTCTTTTAATCGATTCTGTAAACTGAAATGAAAGGGGGGGCCAACGGGTTTTAAGGGGAAGGGGAGAGATATTTTTTTATTAATTTATTTTCAAAAAGTTGACTTTTTCAAACGACCTCTAAACGAGGCCCACCGCCTGTCGTCTATAGCGTTTTACCCCCATTCCGAACACAATGGGATATGTACCGTAGGCTGATTCGATCGTTTCGATCAGTTTCCGTTAAAATCAACATATAACTCTATATATTGAATTTGAACGCGCATTTCACTTTACTGGGGTCACATACTAACTAGAAAAATTCCAGAAAAATATTTTCTAGCTTCGCATTGACGATACGGTCCTAACAAAACTAGTTTCGTCGAATTCTGAGACCGTGGGAAAAATGGCCATTTTCCAGTCGATTAAAATCAACTAAAACTGGTCAAACGTGTTTTCCTTTGCCATGCTCACTTATTGATTCGAAAAATTATGAAATTTGAAACCTAGCAATAATTTGACACCACGGATCCAACAAAAGTGGTTTCGTCGAAATCCGAGGTCGTTTGCAAAATTCCCATTTTTAAAGGCCTCAATTCCATAGAGACTATTCAGAATTTTCAACTGGACATATCTTTTAATTCCCGCTATGAAATCTCAATTTTTCGGATTCGTTGGAAAGATATTCTCAAATAGATCCTATTATTTTTGGTTTCACTAAAATCCGGTTTGTTTTGCACCCGGTACATTCATTTGAAGTTTGAAATCGAATTATCGAACTACCGCGCCATTTTCAATTCTATTTTTAATTATATATAATTATTTATATTCTAACGGCGACGTATATAATATATACGTTATAATTCCATTCAAAATAAATTTCTCGTCGATATTATTTAGAATAATTCATTTTAAATGTTCAAACTTCATTAAAATTGCCAAAATAAAAATTTTAAACTGGCCTATATTTTCGGGTTGTTACATTCAACGTGTTTGCTGGAGGTGGCGAGGCTGAGGAGGCGCGCAGGCTCAGGCGGTGGTGCTCAGGGTGGTCGATGGCGTGGTCTGGGCGGGGCATGGCGGATTCGGGCGAGCTGGCGCGTTCCTGGGGGGGGTTTGGGGCTCGCGTCGCGTGGAGGAGCAAGGGCCTTGGGGAGCTCCGTCGCCAGGTTGGGGGGGTTCGCAATGGACTGGGTGGCGAAGGGTGCGGAGGCGGAGCGGCGATGCGATGGGGCGTGGGCGGGATCGAACGAGTAGTTAGGGTTTTTTTTTCTTTAATTCTTTCTGTCGATTTTGTCAAAGAGGGGAGGGAGATAAAGTAGGGGAGGGTAGAAGTTATATAATAATTTATATATTATTTTATTTTAATTTTCTTTTATAAAGCAACTTTTTGTGTCAAACTCGGAATCGAACCCACCGACTGTCATCCATAGCGTATCACCCCCATTCCGAACACAATGGGATATGTATCATAAGCTGATTCGGCTGTTACAATCAGTTTTCATTTAAATCAAATTATAATTCTTTGTATATTCAATTTAAACATACATTTCAAATTACCGAGGCCACATACAGTCTCTAAAAATTACAGAAAAATATTTTCTAGCTTCGTATTGACGATACGGTCCTAACAAAACTAGTTTCGTCGAATTCTGAGACCATTTGAAAAATGGCCATTTTCCAGTCGATTAAAATCAACTGAAACTGGTCAAACGCGTTTTCCTTCGCCACGCTCACATATTGATTCGAAAAATTATGAAAATTGGAATCTAGCAATAACTTGACATCCCGGATCCAACAAAAGTGGTTTCGTCGAAATCCGAGGTCGTTTGCAAAATGGCTATATTTAAGGGCCTGAATTCCATAGCGACTATTCTGAATTTTCAATTGGACATATCTTTTTATTCCCGCTATGAAATTTTGATTTTTCGGATTCGTTGGAAAGATATCATCAAATAGGTTCTATTATTTTTGGTTTCACTAAAATCCGGTTTATTTTGCACCCGGTACATTCAATTGAAGTTTGAAATCGAATTATCGAACTACCGCGCCATTTTTTATTCCTTTTATAATTATAAATAATTATTTATATTCTAACGACGATCTATATAAATATATATGTTCGAATTCTATTCAAAATAAATTTTCCCTCTTTTTTATTTAAAATAATCTATTTTAAATATGAAAAATTCATTAAAATTGCCAAAATAAAAATTTTAAACTGGCTCAGATTTTCGGGTTATTACAATTTGATGGTGAAATATTATACAAGTAATAACGACATGGATATATACACATTACCTTATATAACTATCATGATGCAAGTAAAATAAAACCTGGAACATGTGGATACATTTATACTGCAAGAATAATGAGCATAAAAATTGGGTTTAATACTATATATATATATATATATATATATATATATATATATATTGGAGATAGTATGTAAGTGATAGGGTTAAATAGAAGTTACTCACACTAGGCTTATTTGTCTTGCCCTATTTTGTATGATTGCTCTTTTGGGTGTCTCAATTGAATTGGGGCAGTCTCAAGAGTGCCTACAAGTAATGAAGAAGCTAAATAGACAGTTGAATTGGAGTAGCTTGATGCATATGTTATTCTTGCTTAGTTAATGGCAGCAGTCTAATAGCATTTGAATAATTCAATGATGCTAAGAAAACTTTGCAAGGCAGATTATGATGTGTGTTTTTCCTTTGTGATTTGCTAATGTTAGACAGTATGTTTTAGCTTAATTATCTGTTGGATGATGATATGAACTTAAGTAAGTATTTGCTCTAAATGATTAAATTAAGTCTATAATTATGAGCATATAAAAGGATTAAGTGATGAGGTACTTTAATCAGGGAAAAAGAGTACAAAGAGGTAGGGTATTTGTAAGTTGTTTTGCATATAAGTTATGCTTTTTTACTTGTTGTTTTGGTAGGAAGCCTGGGACATGAACATAATGCACCCTATCAGTTTATACACCTTAATGTAGGCTATTCATTCAATAGAATATGCACACATTTATGGTGAATGCCCAAGAGAAACTTTTACCCTTATATTTCACAAAAATATTAACTCGACATATATTTTTATGTATTACTGAAGAAATATGAATGATATTTATATAGTTTGAAGCTACTATGAAAGAATTTGCAAAATTTTACATGCAGAGTACTTTAGTCCAGCGAAGGCTCATTTTTAAGGCAAGCACTGTTTTGAAAAGATAGCTATCTATGTAGTTTGGTTACTTCTAGTATATATACTGGAATTAGTGGGTAACACTACATTTAATTCTGAACCAAGTAGGGTTAAATTAATCAAGAATGTAAGGGAAAATTTGCAGAAATAAACCTGGTTTTGTTGTATGACACTTGATTATAATTTTTTTTAATCAAATATATCTTGCTAATTAAAATATAGCTCTAATACAAAGAAATATAACTGCAACACATAGTAAGAGGGGTTTGTATATCTTCAAATATACAAACTATCAATCAAATTAGACTGGTATATCTATACCAATATAAATAAGGACCCTGGAGAGATTTCCAAAGAAGAAGTGGTCCTCTAGAGTTGGTAGATGACTAAAAATAATCTTTACTAAAAATTAGCTAATAAAATAGGGGTCATCTCAGCTGGTATATTAGCCTGTTTTCTTCTCAACACAGTGTATATTATTTTATCTAGGGTTTAAGGGTAATTGTCGCATAAAGGTATCGACCTCCTGTAACCTGAAACACCCTTCTCCCAAGGCTATTATCAACCCTGCAGTCTCGTAAGCGTGATACTTACCCCTTGAGGGAAGAGTAACTAATTTTCGGATGCAAGGTCTTAATACCTAGGAAACGGTGGAGCCCGTTTAGTAAGTTTCTCTTTAACGTCCTTTAGATCCATCAACTATTTTTTTGAAAGGCAGACAATATAATTTCACTAATGCAATTACAGTCCATACAGACAATTCACTTTACAACTAGCAAAAACCAAAGAAAATATCAACTATACAACACAGCAGATAAGAGAAAAAACAATGAAATGAAACACTAAATCCATAAAAAAAACTCCATCCGCTGCTAATGATGACCATCTACTTCAAAGCATACATCCTCTTCAAATGAACCGTTAGAAAATTACACATCTCAATCTCTACCATTTCTCATATTCTTCAAAATTTTGTTATGAATCACAACATAAAGCTCGTTTGCATTTAGAGAGACTGGATTAAAGAGCCTCCTATTCCTCTCTGCCTATATCTCATAAATAAAGATCTTCAAAATTCTCAAAAGAATACAACGTTTATCAGTTCTCCATCTCGTCAACTTGAATATATTGAACCATTCAATCCTACTCACCAAAGATGGTCTATAATATCCTCCATTCAATAATAGTCTGCACCAAATCTGATATAAAAAACTACATTAAAAAAACAAATGAGTATTACACCCAGAATCTGTATGGCATAGTACATAAGTATCTTCCTGTATGGTACCCAATTTGCAAAGCTTGTATTTAGTATTCAATGCATTCGACATGACCTTCCACAATAAGAAATTAACTTTTGTTGAGCTCTTCATATTCCATATTCTACAATGCCACGCAAATGTCTTCTTTTCACCTTAAAGGAGATCATAAACATGTTTAATCATATGCCTCTTACCCTTCCAGAGAATCTGATCATCACTGCCGACCTTAAAAGTTCCTTCAATTTCTCTCCATAACGACCTCAAATTAGTAGAACTACTGTAAGGCAACTGCAAAATCTCATCATGAATATAATCCTCTACTAAAGCATTATCAGGAATACCACTGAGTCTTCTAAGATCATAATTGACTACATTGCTTAAATATCAGTGTTAATGAAAAATATTAAGTTTCATAAACTATTAAGTTTCAATAAACATGCATTGTCTAACCTAGTTTCAGTGTTGACGAAAAATATAGTTAGCAACTACATATATAAATAAAATATTAAATTAGATTATACACACCCAAGCACTATAGAAATGAATAAAACACTAACTAATATTTCATATTACCAAACAAATGGTGCAACTTTAGCACAATTTAGAAGAATAAAAGTGTATGCTATATGAAGATCTCTATCACCTAGCCATATATCTACACATTTCCTATAAGGTTGACCTTGTTGTCTAAAAACAGATAACATTGTTTGAGACGATTCTTTTTTGTCTCCATCGTCATTAGGAGGAACACTTTCAAATGATATATTCACATGATCACTGAAATAGTGAGAGAAAAAGAACAAAGCTTCTTCGTCGATGTAAGATTTACATATCGAACTTTCAACTCATGCTTTTTGTCTCACTTTTTTTCTTAAGATGATTCAGATATCTATGCAAAATTAATTTACATTACTTCATATTTTAAGTGAAATTAAATTAATAGGAAACATGTTTATATACTTCTCAAATGGATACATCCATCCATATTGGATGGGACTTGGGAGGTGAATACGTAAATGCTCCATTACATTAAAAAAACCTGGTGGAAATGTTTCCTCTATTTTGCAGAGCAATATAGGAATATCTAATTCAAGTTTACAAAAACATTGTGCTTTTAAAGTATTCGAACTAAGCTCTTTGTAAAACATTCTAAGCTACGTTACTACCTTCCAAACTTTTAACGACAGTTATTCTTTGAACAAAACGGGAAATAAAGTTTCCATCATTATATGACAATCGTGACTTTTCATTCTGCTCAATTTACTATTTTTAAAGTCAACACAGGTTAAAGTTTTGATGAAATCCCATTAGGAAATCTTAACACTTCAACCCATCTTAACACAACTTTAACTTGATTATTATTTAATTCATAACATGTTTTGGGTTTTTTACTGTCATTTGGTTTCATATGAAGCTCATGATGTTTGCATAATTCTTCTATATTGTGCCTTGATTTAAAATCATTTTTAGTCTTTCCTTTGACATTCAAAAACGTGTTAAAAACATTATCAAATACAATTTTCTCATTATGCATCAAGTCAATATTATGACGATATTTTTCGATTTTTGTTAGTGTGCTTTTTTGTAGTGTTTGCACCAATTGTGAACAGTCATTTGCCTTCGATTTTTGTTTGAACTCATGTTTCATATATTTTTGGATAATCATTAACCAATTCGTATATGTCTTCGCTTGACCATATCATTGGTGCTTATCTGGTTTCTACTCTATTAGCTAAATTTTTTTTTCTTGTGTCCTTTGAAAGGATGATTACATGGAGAAAACATCGATGATAGTTAAACCATGAAATTTTCTTACCATGTGGTAGCGAAAACGCTCGTGTTTCTTCCATGCAGTATGGACATGCTAGACGACCAACATTAATCCATCCTGAAAGCTTTGCATAGACAGGAAAATCACTTATAGTCCGAAGCAAAGATACGAAAAAATTTCTTCATTGAAACATTGTATGTTTCTACTCCTTCGTTCCACAATGTTTTTAATTCTTCAATCAACGGTTGTAAATAAACATCAATTCCTTGTGTCGGATCGTCGGGACAAGGAACAAAAACAGTAAAAAAAAAATTGAGTTTTCATACACATCCGTGGAGGTAAATTATAAGTTGTGATGATAATGGGCCATGTAGAATATTTAGCACCAAATTGAGAAAATGGTGAAAAACCATCCAAACATAATCTAGTCTAACATTATGACTCTCCGTTGCAAAATTGAGATAATTTTATCGAAATGCTTCCATGCTTCTCCATCGATCGGATGGGTCAACGTACCTTTTTCTTTTGATCTCACATTATGTCATCTTATATGAGATACAGTTGCAGAAGATGCATATAATCTTTGAAGCCTTGAAGTAATGGGTAAGTAATGCATACGTTTGTATGGAACTTCCTTTCCCTTCTTCTTTCTTGGTTTATATATTTCATGATTACATATTTTACAATTTCTAAGGTTTACGTCATCTTTCCAAAACAACATGCATCCATTTAAGCATGCATCTATTTTCTGATAAGGTAAACCAAATGAGGACATAAGTTTTTTTAACTTCGTAGCGATTTCCACAAATTAAATTATCCAACAACATGTGCTTTTTTGTAGCTTGTACAATAGCCGTAAACCCAGCTTCAGTGATGTTGTATTTTGACTTGATCGCAATGTATTCTGTGGTTACCGACAGTTGAATGCCGCTTTTACAACCATCCCAAATAAATTTCTTAGCAGCATCCAGAAAATCTTAAATTTTATTGGCTTCAATATTCGGTTCTTCGGTATTTCTGTCGTGTCATCAACTTCAACCATAGGAAACATTGACTTGCTGCATATTCGACCATATTTGCAATACAGGTCGTACTAACATTTTCAACACATTCTACACCAGAATCTACAGAAGTATTTGCTATAACTTCTCCATGATGATCCCAAAAATAATACTCAAGTACGAATCTTTTTTTGCACAAATGGACTTTCACAATATCAGATAATAAATACTTTAAATGTCTACACATGCTACACGGATAATGAATTTCTGTATCGTTTCCATTATTACTTAAAGCGAATTCAACAAAGACATTTATACCATTATAAAAAGGATAAATTTTCAAAATAGATTAGTTTTTTAAACTAATAGCACAATAGGCTAGTCCATAAACTATTTGCAAATATAAACTGATTTTGGCCAGCTCAACGATGAGTTAATAGGGGTTTTTTTTTAAAAAAAAAGGGACGTACTTCCAAAATGCACCCCTTGTATTTGTACAGGCGCACTTGGTAAGTGCAACAACTTATATTTGTGATCGCACACTTGGCAAGTGTCCCCATAAAAATCTAAACAAACGGAACTACCAAATGCGCCATTTCATTTATCATCTTTATATTTGTAGACAGGCCATTCAATGGCAGGTCCATAACCTCATCAACATAGCTTATGTTTGGCCAGTACATGCAATGTTGTTTTCCTTGTCAGTTCTAGACCTGATATTAGAGTCGTGTTATGTTATAATTTTTAGTACATATTTTCTGTTGTAGCATGAAAACTTAGCAGACTATATTGTAATTGAAACCATATGAAAGGATGACGGAATCTGGGCCCAGATATCCCTTACCACCGAACTTAAACCCAAAAGATTATAAAGCATTATACTTAAAATTCTTACGGTCAGCTTCAACAGTTTTCATATTTATTTCAATTATCAAGTCGAATAATGAAGTGAGGATCATACTGGGTTAAAAAACTACATTTCTGAGTAATAGTTCAAGAAAGAAATAAGGTAAGGCTTCAAGACGTGGTAAGGAAGTGGGTTCATGGTAAGCTTTTTCATACCATTTAAACATATATATATATATATATATATATATATATATATATATATGCATATCTTATACACTTAATTGCCTTTGTATAATGTATATTTTTGCTAATGCATCATATATAATTAACGTGACTAATACACAGGAAAGTTTTCATACTCTCATTTGTTTCATATCATTTGTTATATGCCCATACATTCATTTGTTTTATAGTTCCACCTATTCTATTAACTTGAGGTTGAGGGCAACATGCGTTTTAAAATTTCATGTAAAGGCGCATTTGGCAGGTGCGCCTCCTTGAAATTTTATGAGCGCACTTGCCAACTGTGCCATCACAAATATAAGCGGGTGCACTTGCCAAGTGTGCCCGTACAAATACAAAGGGGAGCACTTCTGAAGTACGCAGCGTATTTAAAAAAAAAACCGACCAGCTCATCGCTGTGCTGGCAAAATCGGCCTATATTTACAAGTAGTTCCTGAACTAGCCTGTTTGTGCTATTAGTTTTAAAAACTAGTCTTTTTTTGAAAATTTGTCCTTATAAAAAACTTCTTTTATTAAACAAGATAGACAACTTGATCACATAGTCTTGAACAACACTCAGAATTTAAATTTCACGATTGCAACTGAGTTTACATATGATCACAAATTTTTGAATAATTACACTGGTAAATTCGTTGAACACATGAATTATTTTTGGAATGTTAGCTTGATTGAAAAACTTCATGTTAGGATGACCCTAGACAATTATCTACTGCACTATAAATCTAGGTATAAAGATGAGATGGTTTTCCAAAATCTTTGCTTATTAGAAAACATGCCTAGACTTAATAGGAATGGGATTCATCGGGCTAGAACCAAGTGTGGGGAGGAAAGTTGGTGGCATTCTTTGCATCGCATACATCGCAAACACATATATCATTGTACATATGATCCATTCTTACATATAATTAGACTGCATTTCATTTTACAAATCATTTTGCATCTCATTCACCTTTGGGTACGATCTTTCAAATTTAGGAAACGTTTACAGTGTGGACACTGTTTAGTTCTAGTGTGGGGGGTCTGCATTACATCCTTTTACTTTTCTTTAATTTTTTCTTCTTTTTTTTATATATAGGACCATCATGCATTTTAGATAGTAATAACATACCATAATTTTTTTTAAAACATGACTCATTTTAGATTGATACAATAAAATAAGTTAACAATTATTAGTCAGCTGGTAGTATTTTTTTTTCTCTCGACTAAGATCGAATAAGAAATATAATGAAAACTGAAAAGCTGAATTTTGAGAGATATTAGTGTAACTGGTACATAGAGAGATTCTTAGGTGATGGCCATGAAGTTTATTCTAAATTGTAGTCTTTGTTTAATGAGTGGAGGACTTAAAATACTTATATTGGCTTTTCGAATCTTTAAAACTAAGTTGTGTTAAGCTGAATTCGCGTAACTCTTTCTTCTTCATATGTTCAGTAATAATAATAGCAATCCAAGGGCATCCAACATTGCATGTATATCTAGCGTTGGTGTGCAAACCCGCCAAGCTCTATCCGACATGTTGTTGACAAAGTCAGCGTTGGAATATCTTGGTCTCATTTTATGAGATTGGACACCTAAGATTATCGATATGTTGTTGACAAATTCAGCGTCAGTCTGCACAATCCGCAAAGCTCTGTCCCAACTCTTTGTCAGTCCGCAAGGCAGTGCATGTGTAGTATACCTTGGTCTTTTAAGTTAGGTATATGTAATTAATCATAAATTTTAACATTTATAGAGATAGAGAATAATTGATGATGCCCAAACATTTCTTGACCTTATTGATTTGACTGGCCATACATAAGGAAACTAGAATACCACTTCACAAACTGTGACAAGCAAACTGAGAATTTATTTCATGGATGCACTATGTTATCGAACGAACCAACTGACTAAACTAGAGTTTAGACATTGAAAACTTAACTCATGTTGAAAATTTGTGACAATTTGAGGTATCTAAAGTACAATCAACTGATTAGAAATTGTTAATTTAATTTGTTGTACCACTTTCCTAAAACAAGTCATGTTTTCATTTTTGTTTTCAATTGCATAAGTCCTCTGCATTCATATAATTACATTAGAGCCATAGCATACTGCATTTGGATTTTGTGGGTAGTATTCGCTGAAAACCCTCACGAGACACCACTCGTCCTACTAGGGACACCTAGAGGTTTAACGGCTTGTTGCATACGCTCAATGCAATCGTGTTTCCCACGAAAATGTGACCTATCTAGTTAGTTTTTAATTTTTGTTTTACTCGATGACGAGTAAAAGATAAGTGCGGGGGTATTTGATTAACATAGAAATGTGTTTATTTTATGCTCTTATATCTTATCTTTTGTATATAAATAAATATTACTTGGGTATTGTTTTGTCACTTTTTACAGATATACCAATTAAGCCACTAACAGTCAAAAAAATGGAAAATAGATGTCAAATTGCTATGGATATATATTTGAAGACTTGCAGGTGAAGATTTTACAGCAAATTGCTTTTTGGACAAGAAAATAATTGGAATAACGGCTATGCATATCACAAATCAATGAAGAATTGTCAAGGAAGCAAGAGGAAAAGAGGAAAGACCCAAATTTACTAGATTTCACTAAGGCCCATTTGTAATTCTCATTGCAAACTCTTTTGATTTCTCTAAGGCCCATTTGTCATTGTATTAGGGTTAGGGTTAGGGTTGGCTATCTACTCTATATATACCCTTGTATTCTCATTGTAAAGATCCATCCTAGAATTAATAAAGTCTTCTTCTTCTCTTTTCTGCATTTTCATTTTCTTAGCAATTAGTGTTGTCTACACAATTAGATTTAGTAGAACACTATTTGTCTTTTTCATTTATTTTTCATTAGTGATTAATCGTCTGATTAGATTCAGCGGTAATCCTCATTTTATTTCCTGTTTGTTATTTTAATTTCTGCAATTTCAATTTCTTTTCTTTTTACTACTTCCTTAGGTCAATTGGATTGAATACATATTTGATTAGATTCAGATCCGATTCAATTCAATAATAGTTTAATTGCAGTTTCAATTTCATCTGCTTTCAAAACCAACCTTGAAGATTTGCCTAACTCGCGCAAGAAATTTTATAAATAATTTAATTTAATTTAATTTACCTCCGTTTGATTCGACTTGCATATACTACGCGATCTGTGCGCTTGCAGTATTTATTTCATAAATCGCGCTTTTCTATTTCGTAGGAAAGCGACGATCATATGCTGTAGTTAAAAATAAGCAATCACAGGGAAGCAACAACAACATTAATGCAATCATACAAGAAAATCAGTATCCACGGGGTCTTCAACAACAAAGAGGAGGTTTTCAGCCATAAATAGGTCGAGGACGAGGAAGATGGAACAACAACAATCGAGTAAAGTGCTAAATATGTCAAAATTTTGGTCACATGGAAAACAAGTGCTATTTCAGATATAATAATGATAGTGGACAACAATATAATCATGCTAATTCAACACAGAAAGCACCACAAGTCAATATGGCCGTGATGAACTCAAATAGAAATAAAAATGATGCTAATAAAAATCAAAATATTGGCAATGATGATACTTGCAAAGGTGAAGACAACAATTTTGAAGAATGGTACCCGAATTCGAGTGCCACTCATTACATAACTAGCAATCTCAAAAAATCTCAACATTGGAAGCAAAAACTACTCAGGTACAAAATCTTTACATATGGGGCACCGGGCCGGCCCTATCGTTGCGGTTGCCCTAGCCAGATAAGAGTCATTTTTACTATTTTGTCTTTTTAAATTTTTTTTTTGAATAAAAATATAAATAGTTTTTTATTAAAATTTAATGAAGACACGAATTACTACACGTTAAATAAACATAGCGCAGTGCTAAGGGCCCCTTGAAAGCTGCTTCGAGGTATCATACCACCGTCGACCGAACAGTGTTTGGTCGGCGTTTGGCGGTACTAGTGGTACCCGAATCATTTTTCATAGTGCCCTTAGCAGCGCACAAAAAATATTAACTTCGAAAATGATGTAAAGTAAACCAATACTCCATTAGTAAAAACAAGCTAACAAAAAGTAAGCATCGTCACCAGCTAAGTATTAAACATTAATAATTTGCAATCATTTGGGCCCGTAGATGCACCTTGAATCATTAACAGTAGGAAAATAATTTAGTATGAAATGAACTAACAAAATTCAATTATCTTCACAGCAAAATGAATCCAGTGCCAATAAGCATGCTACTATTAGTATTTTGTTCTTCTTCCTATCACTATCAGAATATGAATTCACAGACAAAGGAAGAGGAGCATAAAAAATCAGCAAGATGAAGTTGAAATAAATAAGGTTAAATCATATACAAATTGAATTCTAAACGATAAATCAATAAACATTATAAAATTGGTCACTCACATGATTTAGGGTGAACAAATTGGGGCTGGTGAATGGCTGCTTTGAGTCTTCAAAGAAGCGTCGACTTACAGAGCAAGAGGAAGGAACAAGCAGCTCTGAGTTTAAGGCAGCATCAACAGTTTTGGGAACGAGGGAGAGCCCAGCTTTATCGATTGCGAATTGAGGCAGTGTAGAAATAAGATTTCCAATTTTTTTTTATGCCCCTCCGTTTCTTGATGCCCTAGGCAAATGTATATATCACCTATGTGTTAGGCCGGGCCTGATAGGGGACAGTAAAACTGCACATATAAAACACATTGGAAAGGACACTATCTTAGGAAAAAGGCAACTTAATCTAAACGCACTTCTTAGAGTACCCTCTATTAAAGAAAACTTGTTAAGTGTATCAAAATTTGCTATTGACAATCATGTGTTTTTTGAATTTCACCCAAAATTTTGCGTGGTTAAGGATTTACTAAGCCACAAAATATTATTACGGAGTAATCTACATGATGGACTTTACAAATTTGACAACTTAAAGACTGGGGATACTAGTGGAAAATTCTGGTGTAATAATGTTTGAGTCAAGTAATAATGATTGTAATAGGAGTATTAATGTTAGCAGCAGTAATAATGAATGTAATGAAGATAGCAAACAATGTAATCTTGATTTATGGTATAGGAAATTAGGACATCCTAGTATTGAAGTTGTTAAAACTATTTTATGCAATAATAATATTTCTTTTAATAATAGTGTACCTGCCAAACACACATGCACACACTGCCAAATTGGTAAAAGTCATAAACTTCCTTTCAGAGATTCTAAAACTAAATACAATAAACCTCTCGAGCCGATAGCCACTGATTTGTGGGGACCTGCACCACTGAATTCATATCAAGGACACATGTACTATCTTTCTTTTGTGGACGCCTATTTGAGATATACTTGGATATATATGCTAAAGAATAAGTTAGAAACATGTAATATTATCATACAATTCATAACTCACGTTGAAAAACAAACCAATTGTAGTGTTAAAAATTTTCAAACCGATGGTGGTGGAGAGTTTATACCTTTAACTAATTATTTTGCTAAAAGAGGAATAAAACATAGATTGACTTGCCCTCACATATCTGAACAAAATGGTTTGATAGAAAGAAAACACAGACACATAGTAGAGATGGGTCTAACATTAATGTCTCAATGCCAATGAAATATTGGAATGAAGCTTTTTACACTTCAGTTTTTTTCATCAATAAATTACCAACTAAAGTTCTAGATAACAAAACTCCATATGAGATGATATATAATGTTAGACTAGACTATAATTTTTTGAAAAAACATACGGTTGTCTGTGCTAAGAGATTACAATAGGCAGAAACTAAACATGAGATCAAGCCCATGCACTTTCATTGGGTATGCACAGAACCAAAAAGGATACAAATGCTCAGGAAAAAATGGGAGAATTTACATTTTCAGACACGTTATTTTTGATGAAAATACATTTCCCTTCCCGGTAAACAGGAAATCACGGAGAACCAGGCAGAAAATCTTGTCAGAGGGGAGCAATTCAAGCAAGTTTTTGCAGAATCATTGACTGATAACATTAGTGAAGATCATCAAGACATAATTAATAAAAACTTACAAAATGACTCCATTGAAGAAACACATGCGCAAACATCAGGGACAAATGATAATTCAGAAAGTATGGACACAAATCAGATCAATCAAGACATGCAGAGCAGTAGTGATGCAGAAATCAACAGCAATGCAGATACAGGAACAGACAACCATACTGAAACACATCAGCAGCTACAACTAATGCACACAGGACATCATATGACAACAAGGTCGAAAAGTGGGATTTTCAAACCTAAAGTGTACAATACCTCAGTTATTGAAGCAGAACCAACCAACTTTGAGCAAGCAATAAAATCAGAAAAATGGAAAGAGGCCATGAATATTGAATATCAGACACTCATGAAAAATAATACATGGAATTTGGTAACACCACCAAAACACAAAAATATTATTAGATGTAGATGGATATTCAAGATTAAAAGAAAAGAGGATGGATCTATTGACAAATACAAAGCTAGATTGGTCGCTAAAGATTATGCACAGCAGTTTGGATTTGGTTTTAATGAAGCTTTCTCTCCAGTCATAAAGCTCACAACAATTAGGGTCATATTAACCATTGCTATAAGTAAAGGATGGAATATAAGACAGCTAGACATCAACAACGCTTTCTTAAATGGGGAGTTGATTGAAGAGGTTTACATGTATCAACCTAAAGGCTACAGTTATGGCAATAAAGTATGCAAGTTACATAAGGCTATACATGTTTAAAGCAAGCTTCAAGAGCTTAGTATAAGACACTTAAGTTAACTTAGTCCAACATGAACTTCTCACAAGCCAAATCAGATAATTCACTATATATGAAGAGAGATGCATATGGAAATATCTACATCTTGGTATATGTTGATCACAGGAGATAACAATCAAGAAATAGATAACATCGTACGAAGACTTGATCAAAACTTTGCCATAAAAGACATGGGGGAACTAAAAAATTTCCTTGGAATACAAGCTATTAAGAAAAATGAAAGAGAATTAATTTTATCTCAACAAAATTACTTTCAGAAACTCTTCAAAGGGCAAAAATGCATCAGGCTAATTCCTTGCCGACACCTATGATTAGCAACCTAAGACTGTCAAAATATAAAGGTGAAGCAATCGACAGTGCCAAATAACATAGAAGCATAATTGGAGCACTGAAATATGCAATGATTACAAGACCTGACATATGCTATAGTGTTAACAAGCTAAGTCAATACATGCAGAACCCCCTCTCAGAACACTAGAATGCACTAAAAGGGTTCTACGATACTTGCAAGGCACAAAAAAATCATGGCTTAGTTATAAAGCCTGAAAAGAGCTCAACTTACAGTGTTTTAGTGATGCAGATTGGGCCAATGATATTGATGATCGAAAATCTATTTCAGGGTACTGTGTCTACCTTGGCTCCAATATTATTTCTTAGTGTACTAAAAAGTAGTAGGCCATTTCTAGATCTAGCACAGAGGCGGAATACCGAGCATTAGCAAGTGCGACAACATAATTTACTTAGATTGAATCGTTGTTGCAAGAATTAGGGTTTGCTCTAAATCGAAGACCCATCATTTGGTGTGATAACAAGAGCACGGTTTCTTTATCACTCAACCTGATTCAACAATCGAGACGAAGCATCTTGAAATTGACCTTCATTTTGTCAGAGCAAAACTCAGACAGGAAAACTGGTGGTTTGTCATGTCCCCGTGTATCATCAGCGTGCTGATGCACTTACAAAAGCTTTGTCTACCAAGAATTTTATGAGATTGAGGGAGGATCTAAAAGTCGTTAATGGAGGTAGAGATAGAAATGGGAACCCTAGTTCGGTTTGAGGGAGAGTAACGAAATAATGAGAAAGCAACGGTCACATACCTATTATAACAATACAACAGTCACATTCCCATTATAACAATACAATGGTCACATTCCCATTATTCAAGCCTATATGTATTTATTTCTTGTATTATAAATAGAGGTCATCTATATACAGTTTGTATTATCTTACAATGACAATTCATCAATAATAAAACTTCTCTTCAATCTTGTTTCTTCTATTTTATTTTCTAACATGTGTTGCCGCCGGTGTTCGAACCCCGAACCTCTATTTTACATTCCATTATTTTGTTAAATATCAGAATTTTAATTTATATGTCTAAAGAGAGGTTAATTTGTTTTGTATCCCCATAACAATTATACACTAAATTAAAATTGATCCCTCTTAACCAAATGTAGAGTCCCTTTAACAGTCCTCTTATCTTATAGATGTGTAGGAACTCAATTACAGAAACAGTGATGAACAACTATAACCAGTGCACAAATAAACGAATTTCATGCATAGAGACACACAACCATTACACAAGGGAAGAGTGCCCTAAACAATAGAAAGGAGAAGTTGATTTTTTTTAAAAATCAAAATAAAATAATCTAACCTCATATAAGGAAATTTTGTCCAAGATTTGTTATAATAATTTCTCCTTAAGGTTTTATTTTAAGTCTCACAAGATACTACAAACAATAATTTATACGTTATTGTGATGAGTATGCCAACTATTGATATGAATTTGTTGATTTCCAAATCAGATGAAGTAGGCAGAAGATGAAGAGAAGATGATCAAAAAAGGAATGAAAATGTGTTGGAAATTTATAGGTGTATGAAAAATTTAGATAGAAAGAGGTAGATGGAGGACAATATTTAGCAAACTTTTAATTACTTTCTTACTTACTTACAACTAAATTGACCACCTATATATAGTGGACTAAGCACCCTTACACATACTAATAAACATGGCTCTTAAACTAACATGACTTCGACATTAAATAATTTTAATAATGCCAATGACATTATGATTCTACCAACGCATATGTTATTTGACTTTACACATGTTAGTGATATTTAATGTTTGGTTTATTTTCCATAAAATGTGATCAACATCCCCCTTCCCCCTAGTTTTTATAGTTTTTAACGGCCGCGTCTCAATATGGACGGATAACACGTGTTAAACTATAGTCATGTAAGTTCTCCCATTGCAAAATCAGTGTTGCCTAATATGGTACAACATAAACATGTATACCTCTTCAAATTTTGCCCTTTTGAAAATTTTGCATGTTTCGTTCATTCATCACTTCAACAATCTCTAATAATATGTTCCATGTAACATGGGTCAGTGTGTCTTATCTGCCCGTATTAGTTAGCAGCAAATACAAGGAGAATTATCTTAGGCGACAAAGATATACATTCATATAATACAACCTGAGCGAGTATGCAGGAATATTTCTTGAAACAGATCCGAATAAAAAGAGCTTATAAACATCAAAAAGGAGGGGCATAATTATTAAACTAACACAAACGTAGCTGAATATATAGATAAATGTAAGTCAATGAAATCGCCATCGGCTGACATCCATATAATACAACCTGAACAGTTACCATGAACTAAACAATCTTAGATAAGAATACAAAGGGTATATAATATGCAAACAAATGGCATAAGATAACTATCATCCCAAACTTAAATAAAAAGGTATCACAAGTTTTTTTTTTTCTAGTCGCATGATCAAAGATAATCTACAATCTGCAAGTTCCACAAATAATGAGACCTTTGTAACATAGTTAATTGATATAAGACACTATTTTCAACTATATAATGGTGGATTACAAACTATAGATATGTCACAGTACCTGCTTTTTGGCGTTTTCACCACTAATAGCTGATGCAAGATCCAAAACTGCAACTTCTTAGTTCTTTTAGATAATATTAGTCTGCTTCATGCTCATGTCCATTCACATATTGCTAGCCGGCAACTCCCTTCGATATGAATGAATATCATAATATTAACATGGTCAGACCAAAATGCAATATATAATTCACATATGCAACTAACAAACTTCACTTCATATACCATATTCTTTCCTAATCATTGCTCGATGAATTCTGATAATGATTCATCGTCTTCTTCATCTTCATCCTTGTCATCAAGATATTTGAGCGTTGAGTACGAAACAAATGCATTTAAAGATATTGTTGGACATGAAGTCGTCATCACAGCACTTTCTAAAATAATTCATACCAAAAATCTTTCTCCTCTGTACTTATTTCATGGTCCTTGTGGCACTGGGAAAACCTCAGTTGCTAAAATATTTGCAGAGTCTCTGAACTCTGAGTACTCTACTTCTCTTTCATCCTGTTTTGAGCATATACAAACATTTGTTTATGATACTAACAAGTGCACTGAAATACCTTGTTCTAGTGTTAAGGTTTTCATCATTGAATGCACACTTTATTCGGTTGAATCTTGGCAGTGGCATGAGCTGATGAAATTAGCAAAAACTGTTGATGATGAAATGTGTATTCTGATACTAATATGCGAAAATTTAGGGATGATTCCTAAAGATGTTTCATCACGCTGCCAAAAATTCAGATTTGCAAGGCTAAAAGATTATGATGTTATGCTTAAACTATCAAGAAATGCAGAAAAGGGTAGAATCAGAATCACTAGCAATGCCTTGAAATTAATTGCTGAAAATGCAAAAGGAAATCTGAGAGAAGCTGAAAACTTATTGCAGCAACTTGAGCTCCTGGACTCAGAAATTGACATTGACGTAATTCAACAGCTTGTGAGTCTTTAACTGTGTTTTATTGTCATGCTACCCGTTAAAAAATATGCTTAGAATCAGAAATCAAAACTTTTATTCTTAAATGACTACCTGAGCTTAACAGTATATGCTAAAAAAAATCTTTGCAGGTAGGCTTAGTTTCAAACAAGAAACTGATTCACTTGATTGAAGCGGCATTCTCAGGGAACTTTACAGAAGCGGTGACATGCACAAGAGATATAATCAGTTCTGGGATTGAACCAAATGCACTAATGTCACAGCTTTCATCTTTTGCTGTACAGCTTCTATCAGATGCTAGTTTTTCAGCTTCGAACACAAGTTAGTGTTAGAGATCAATGTTCTAGATTCCATGATTTGTTTGTTTATTTGTGACATAGTTTCAGTCTTATATCTAAATATTAACACATCAGAAAAACCGATGGAGTGGCTATGCAAAACTCTTCAAATATTTACTGAAACTGAAAAGGAACTGATGAAGACTGAAGGCAACCACATTGCAATGGTAATTGCTGCAATACTGCAGATTGGGACAGCCTCCCCTTCAGGTACATATTATTGATATTCTCGGAACTGAAAATGTAATAAAATTCTGTCTAGTTATGGGCTTTTATCGAACCTGCTGAACAAAACAGACATGGTAGATACTGAAAGGAAGGCAATAGCACAGCAACTTATCAATGGTAGCTCAACCAATTATGAAAGAAGTAACCTTAAGGAGAATTCTAAAATAAATGGTGCAGCTTTGAGTAAGGGCCATAAATATGAAAGCATTGATTCCATTACAGAAGCAGCTGAGCTCAAACTCAGGTTACTTTCATTAACAACATTTCCACTAATAGATGCAAGTATCGAGACATACAGCCAGGACTTATTATTCGAGGAGGCGAACCTAAGTAGGCGTCTAATTGACAAAGATTTTCTTGGACCAGGACAGCACATGCACGGAAAACATTACATGTGAGCTCGAAGTAATTGAATTATAATACATGTTTTGTAAAAGAAGAACATTACATATAAGGTGATAACTAGCAATAGATCACTAGTCATAGACTTATATTTATCTTCTTTGGTGTTTAGGAACGGTGAGCTCAAGCGGTCTCAGAGTTGCACCGCTAATATTGGAAGGAGAGAACATGTAAGAAATCTTGTTATTTGTTACATCACCTACTCTGGTTTTTTGGTACACCAATCAGTGCATTTCAGTGAACTTAAACTATGCTTAAATACACTTAATAATCTGAACTTTTAAATTGTTTGATTGGCGACCAGTTTCAAATTGTTTCAAGAGTACATAATTGGATTCCAGTTAGGTGTTCATTACAAAATTGAATTTTATTGATCAACTAAAATAAACGATCATAAAAATTTCAATTTTTTTTTTTTTCAAGGCTTTTTTGGAAAATCTGCTTATCATCTAGCATAATGAACTTTTCTTTTTGCAATTTCCTAAACGAAGCTTAATGAAGACTCAATGAGGTTGTCAGCAAAAAGCCATTTGATGAAATGGGCACGCCCATGTAGAAATTCAGCAGTTACGAACTGTATATCAAAGTCACGGAGATCTGACCACAAGAAGCCTATTCCAAATTCATCTTCCTCCTCATCAAAAACTAGTCCAAGTAAGTCCTATCAATCACCGTCAAGTTGTCAACTAACTCTTATTGGTGTCAAAATATGATAAAAGCGCATTCAACTTGAGCCACTTAACCTTTGCACCGTAAATCCCAGTATTTTGTAGTATCTAAATTAAAGACGACCATACCATGGTTGATCAGTGGCCTTAACTAATTATAATATAAACAGATGGAGCTCAAAGTACAACGAGGAAGTGAAAGAAAGAAGAAACCAAAGCTAGTAACCCAAGCTAGTAATATCATCAGCGACAGAATGCAATACTAGTTTTTGTGCTTCATGGGAAAAAGAGTGTTTGCGAAACTTGTATATATATAACAAGAGTATGCTGCAATTTTATTGCTTATTATTTGCATTATACAGAGTACACTTTTGCTATCTGATATGTATCCAATTCCAGACTGTAAATATACAGAGACAGGTCTTGATTGATCATTCAAAATTCAAAATAGGCACGTTTTCTGCTTACTCCAAGCTATTAACAAAAATATATATGTTTTTATTGAATGTTAAGGATAGTTGCGTATACATGCATATAACAAATAGATAACTATTGTAGTACATGAAGCAGTTGTCAATTCCGCTGTGAATTTATCTGTCCCAAGTTTGCTGTCTCAAGCGTCCAGTGTAATATGAACCACTCACCACAAGATTTATTTAACTGCTGAGACCCACGATGCTATTAAAACAACATGTTGATACATAAATCAATGATTGAGATTAGCTTGACATATGGACAGGGAAATGAGGATAAATGAACTGAACTCGTCAATACATGATTTAATCGAGAACTGAATATAGACTGCTTGCTAACTTCAGCTTAATGAGACTGCACTAACTACTGAAATCATTTTATAGATTTTCTTGGTAAAGGATAAAGGTGTAATGTTTTGTCAGTGTGTAGTTTGTAGTGCAACTATTGGTTTAACACACCAGTACAACCCCCATAATAATGGTGAAGAATCGACTGTTATATTACATGCTTTTAAAATAGTATTGATCTGGTTTTCGTATATTAATTTTAGTTGAATATCAAATAATAATGTGATAGAAATTTAAAACATTAGAAAGATCTAAGGATATAACTGTGAGGAGAATTAATTAAATTAGATCAGAAAAGACTTAATGAATTATATGTTCCTTGTTTTTTTTTTTTATCTCATGAAATTTTGCTTAGGAAGCCTACAGCAGACAAACTTTCCTGATGGTCAATTCAATTATTGGTCTTTTAAAAATTTGTTTATGCCTGTTCGCTGCGGGCTTTAAATTTGAATCGTGCTTATGAAGGTTTAGCTTACTTCGAATCTCACTTGGATTTAAGCATAAATCAATGGTTGAGATTAGCTTGACATATGGTACAGTACAGGGCTATGAATGAACACCCGCAAAATCGGATATTCATCCGAACCCGTATCCGAAATATCCGTTACCCGTATTATCCAAAAAACAGATATGAATATCCGATATCCGAAAAGTTTTTCGGATATGGATATGCTTATAGTGGTATTCATATCCGAAAAATGTCCGTCTGACTAATTGATGTAATATATATAAATCAAAACAGAAAAATAGAGTTAATAATTATTTTGTAACTGTTGGACTTACTTGATATAAATTTTTGTCCATTTTTAGTGAAAAATGGCAGTCTTAATGTTTAATTTTAAAATATTTTTTGATATACTTGTGCGTATTAGCATAAAACAATATTTCATCATCACATTCCTTTATTTTCTGGTTTCTTATAAACATTAGAATAAAAATTATTTTATGCTGATCCAGACAATTTTATTTATACTCTTAAAAATTCATTAATTACTAGTGGAGGGATAAATATCTGATACCCGTCCGTATCCGAAAATTAAGCGGATATGGATATCCGATATCCAAAAATAATTTCGGATATCGATACGGATATGATACTATTCGTATTCGAAAGCATCCGTTGACAGCTCTAACTACAAACGCATAATAATGGTGAAGGACCAACTGCTACATTACGTACTTTTAAATAGCATTGATCTGGTTTTCATATATTAATTTTAGTTGAATATCAAATAATAATGTGATAGAATTTAAAAAATTAGAAAGATCTTAAGATGTAATTGTGAAAAACAACTTGGAAGGGAATAAGAGCTTAATTCAAAATTTTCGGTAGCCAAAAAGGGTATATGACCAAATAATTTATAAAAGAATGTCACTGAATGCATAAAAAGCTAATAAAAATAGATTGCAAATGAAAGATGGGCTAATCAAATGGAACTCCCAAATTATTCCACACATCGCTTTGTAGGATTAGGCATACTTTTAAAATAGTATCAATCTGGTTTTCATATATTAATTTTAGTTGAATATTTCACTGCAGGCTTCAAATTTGAATTATACTTGGTTTAGCTTACGTTGAATCCCACTTGGATTTAAGCATAAAGTCCATTTTCTATGTTTTAACAACTTCATCTTCATGTTATACACTTAAAGTCCTGCAAAATTCCATTGTAGTCTGTAGCGCTCTTCAACTGGTATGTTATTTCAGTTTGATCTTAATGAACAGAAGATCCGATTTAATCCCCCTTATTTTATGTTATACCCGTTAAGTTAAGACTTTTTGACATTCTTTTTAGCAATATCAATATATAAGAGTGGTTTCATTAGTTCTTTTTTAAAATAAATTAAAAAAGTTAGTGTAAATGACTAATTTTAATATGTAAATGCTTAATATATGTGAAAAGTCTATTATAGTCATCAAACCTTCCGTGCGTAACCATGATATTTTTTGATTTCATTATATAAGATTAAACAATATTAGATTCTATCCAAACAATGTAAGGATGATAATAAATTAAGTTTAAATATTTGATTTTACATTTAATAAACCTTTTTAGATCATTGATATATCCTTGTTATATTCCTATTTAATCTTCGCTATAACTTTTTGCACATTTACCGCTACAAAAGCGCATAACACTTTAACTCCATAGTTATGTAATCAAAACGAAGCAAAATTTTGTAAATAATGAAACTAAGTACCATACATCTTAACTTACATGGGGAGCGCAATAATTGTATTTAGAAGAGATCTCAGTGAGAATGGATTTGTATTGTATGAAAACATGTGAATACTGTAATAATACCTTAGTGAATTTCAACATCATATGAATTATACATCCACAAAATACAATCCAGCTAACTGAACCGAAGAATTTTACGTCGGTTAGTACAGAGGAGAGATAAATGAGTAAGACTCTATGAATTGCGCTTCGAAAGTAAAAGGTGGAACTCCACCTTTTTCTCTCTATTTTGCATGATTAGACCACATTTTGCTCGGTCCGCCTAGCATTACTCCTTGGGGAATGGACACAAAGTTGCTCACAGTACTCCCACATGCTAATGACTTGCACAACTGCTTAAAAATATGTCCTCAATCTCACCTACACAAAAATTTATACTCACATGGCAATCGTAGCCTTTTCAGAATAGAACATGGAAGAAGTTTTTTTATTTCCCTTTTCCACCTAAATTATGAAGCATTTCATGATAATGCAGGTCGTCAAATGTACAGGTGCAAGAATCATTGTCGCAGTTTTGTCCATATTAAGCTTGTACTTTTCCACCTTATCATGCGTGCCAAATTGCAAGTGGTGCACAGTGCACACTGCATCACAAACGATTCTTACCAACTGTCCAGGCCCTCAAATAGTAAGATATTTGGCAAAGCATCAATAGAAAGAAAGGTTGTAAAAGTTTTAAATCCGAACAAAAGAACAATCTTCTTTTAGCAGCTGATTTTTCAATGTTAAAGGCTTACTCTAGTTTTGGTCGCTACCCACTCTTGAACAGAAATTGTAAAGCTTGCATGTTAAATTGCAGTCTTCTAAAGCAAGTAAACAACAGTAAAGAACATTGAAATGACAGGTTTTAGTGCTTTTTCCATGAGAGAGAGAGAGGACTGTGGATTTTGTGAACTACACATATGCATATGCACATATGTGTGTATATATGTATATGTATGAATGTATATGTGTATGTATGTATGTGTGTATTTAAGGAGTGCACTTTAGTACAATGCAGACAGGCTGAGTTTGAATCCTACAGCATCATTTTATAGAAACCACATATATTAAGCAACTCCCTCGTTATGAATTACAAATGCAACGTTCAACCAAATCAAGATCTCATACCTTATCATTAGACCCACCTCATGTTTGGGTCCCACTTATGTACTGTTGGGTCGTAGACTATTAATTCTCTGACTCGGTGCTGTTGTGGCAATGCTATCTTTCGCACAAAGTTTGCTTTCTTCTGTTGATTGTGGGACGCATGACAATAACATATAAGATTTCTTTGAAATATATCTGTGTCAAGTAGATCTTGGTTTAACAGTCGTTGTTTGTATGAGAAAGCATTTATATCTCATCAACAAAGATTTATGTTTGTTAACAAGGATGCAAAACATTTGAATTTTATGATGAATATTATTGGTTGTCAATGTTTTCACAAGCATATGAAAGTTTGGAAGTAGAGCGAGGAACGAAGCAAGGATTTTCAAAAGAGAAGAGTCCATTATTAGTTATTACTATAACGAGCGTTGCCGCACGCGCTGCGCATTTGATTATAATACAAGCTTCGTGTGTGAGTTAGAAATTGTATATGTTTAACCTATTCATAAGAAAATGATTTAAGTGCGATTATAATACAAGCTTTTTTGTTTGTTTGAAGGACGATGAAGAATAAGAGGGGTTTAAATTATTCAGTTGTGAAAATTATTGTTGTAATAATTCTTGTACAATAGTTAAACGTTACAAGGACTTGTACATATAGAGAATTCCATTATAGCTATCCTAATATAACGTATATTAGTAATGCGCACCCCATATATAAATACAATGAGGCCCATATGTAATGAAGCCCATATATTTGATAAAAGAATAATATTTGGTAACTCATGTGAACAGAGACATGCGATAATATCCTCCCCCAAGCTCATCTAGGATTTCTTCACTCCTTCCATTTTGCCGCCATCACTTACTTTAAGCTTCTCTCTTAATCTGATGAAATTCTTTGTCGAGAGTGCTTTCGTAAGCACATCGGCTCTTTGATGATACGTAGGAACATGGCAAACCATTAATTTTTCTACTTGTGTTCTTTCTTGAACGAAATGCAAATCAATCTCCAGATGCTTCGTTCTGGAATGTTGAATGGGGTTGAGAGACAACGATACAGTGCTCATGTTGTCACACCAAACCACTGGTTTTCTTCTGGAGGCAAACCCTAGTTCTTGCAGAAGTGATTCGATCAATGAAATTTCTGTTGTTGTACTAGCAAGAGCTGGTATTCTGCTTCGGTACACTCGATCTTGTGGTGGTCAATTGCGTCTTCGTACACGATGAGATAATATTTGTGCCAAGAAACACGCAATAGCCAGATACAGATCTTCTGCCATCTAAATCATTCGCCCAATCAGCGTCGCTAAACCCCTGTAAATTTAGTTCCTTGTCCGCTTTTAGATTTATTCCATAATGTTTTGTTCCTTGCAAATACCTTAAGACTCTCTTAACCGCTAGCCAGTGTTTAGATGGGGGTTTTGCATATATTGACTAAGCTTATTTACATTGTGGCATATGTATAGACATGTAATTGTAGCATATTGCAGTGCCCCAATTACACTTCTATATTTCTTTGCATTGCTAATAGCTTCCCCTTTGAGTTTTGAAAGTCGTAAGTTACCAATCATAGGGGTTGGCAATGGTTTGGCTTGATGCATGTTGGATTTCTGTAGTATTTCAGTGATGTAATTTTGTTGAGATAGGAATAATCAATCTCACTTTTCTTGCTGATCTGAATCCCTAAAAAGTAACTCAGCTCACCCAGATCCTTGATAGCAAAATTCTGATCAAGTACTTGTATGACTCTATTGATTTCTTGATTGTTTTCCCCAATTATCAGCATATCATCCACATAGACAAGAATGTAGATGGTTCCTTGGTTATCTTTTCTCATGTATAGGGAATTATCTGATTTTGCTTGTGTGAAACCAAATTTTGATAATGTTAATTTTAGTTTTTCATATCATGCTCTCAAAGCTTGTTTCGGGCCATATGTTGCTTTGTGTAATTTGCATATGACTTGCTTGTCTCCAATGTTGGCTTCATAACCCTCTGGTTGATGCATGTAGACTTCTTCTGTTAGTTCACCATTCAAAAAAGCATTATTGACATCTAATTGTCTAATATTCCAACATTATACAGTGCAATAGTTAGTATAACTCGAATAGCTGTGGGCTTTACTACTGGTGAAAATATTTCATTAAAATCAAATCCAAATTGCTCAGCATACCCTTTTGCAACTAATGTGGCCTTGTATTTTTGTATTGTTACATCTTTTTTTTTTTTTTTTTTTTTTTTTTTTTAAGTCTATTTGCATCCTACGATGTTGTTGTGAGTAGGTGGTGTGACCAAGCTCCAGGTTTTGTTTTTTATGAGTGCTTCATATTCAGTATCCATTGCCTTTTTCCATCTTTTTGATTTGGCTGCTTGAGTGTAGCTCGCTGTTTCAACTTCATTTATTGACACATTGTAAACTTTGGGCTTGAAAATTCCACTCTTTGACCTAATGTTCATATAATGTCCAATTTGTAGTTGTTGTGTCTGATGTTGGTTATTAGAATTGATGCTAGCTTGGTCTGTGGTGCTATTGCTTTCTTCATTTTCATGCATATCCTGATTGTTGTGTGTCCCTTCAGTGCTAACATTATTTACACTTGTTGTGGGGGTGGCTTGTTCACTGGGAACTCTTTGTGTGTTGTCATTGCTTTCATCTTGCTTTTTTTTCATAATTGTCCCCTGTCAGTTGTTCCGCAAGAATTGGTATTGTAATAATTCTTGTGCTTGAATTTTGATTGTTCCCTTCTTTTGTTGTTTTCATGTCTGCATATGAAAAAAAATTCATCGAAAACAACATGTCTTGATATAAAAACCCTACCATTTTTATCCAATCACTTATAACCCTACCAATAAATGTGCATGGACTTGATGTCATGCTAAGTTTATGTTTGTTGTAATCTCTTAAACATGGAAAACACAGGAACCCAAAACATTTGAGAAATTCATATTTTGGTTTCTCATTAAATATCATTCATGTGGGATTCTGTTATTCAACACTTTTGTAGGTAGCTTGTTTATGAGACACACAGAAGTGTTGAACGCCTCATTCCAATTTTTCATTGGCAATGCTCCCCGGAATAATAATGTTAAACCAGTTTCAACTATGTATCTGTGTTTTCTTTCGACCAACCCATTTTGCTCAGATGTGTATGGGCAGGTTAATCTGTGTTTTATGCCTCTTTTAATAAAATAATTTGTAAGTGGCTTAAATTCACCCCCACCATCTGTTTGCATCACCTTTACACTGCAGTTGGTCTGTTTTTCTATGAAAGTTATAAATTGGATAACTATATTGCATGCTTATGACTTATTTATAAGCATATATATCCAAGTATATTTTGAGTAAGCATCGACAAAGGGTAGAAAGTACATGTGTCCTTGATACGAGTTCAATGGTGTTGGTCACCATAGATCAGCTGCTATAAGCTCTAGTGGCTTGTTGTATGTCGTTTTAGAATTGCCAAAGGGAAGTTTGTGGCTTTTGCCAAGTTGGCAGTCTGTACAAGTGTGTTTGTCAGGTATGTTACTAAAGGAAATATTATTATTATCATTCAAAATAGTTCTTACAGTTTCTAAATTTAGGATGCCCAAGTCTTACATGCCAAGAATCTATTACATTATTATGATTACTACTACTACTATTGCTATTACCGCTACTAGCATCTACATTGTTGCACTAAATTTCTTTACTCAAAGCATTTCGAGTCTTCACGTTGCCAAATTTGTAAAGCCCATCATGTAGATTACCTTATAGTAATATTTCTTGGCTTAGTAAACTTTAATTAGGCAAAATCTGGGGTGAAATTCAAAATAAACATCATTGTCATTGGCGAATTTTAAGACACTTAATAAATTTTTGTTGATGATTGGAACCCTAAGTAAGCTATTTAATTTGAGTTGTCTTTTTCCTGATATAATCCCTTTAACAATATTTGTGATACTAGCAGTTTCACCATAACCCATATGTAAAGATTTCATACCTGAGTAGCTTTTGTTTCCAGTATTTAAATTTTGAAGATTGTTTGTAATATGGTGTATAGCTTCTGAATTTGGGTACCATTCATCAAAAGTAGCCTCATCTGTCCTGTAGTTGTCCTCATTGCTAGTGCCTTGACCTTTATTGTTGTCATTGTTGTTTCTATTTTGATTACCCATGACTGTCAGGCTGGCCTTTGGTGTGGAGTTAGTTTGCTTAGGTTGTGGCCCATTGAACTTTGTATTAAATCTGAAATAACACATGTTGGCCATATGACCAAATTTCTCACATATTTGACACTTTACTCTGTTGTTGTTGTTCCATATGCCTCTCCCACGACCTCTTTGGGGTTGATATGCTCTCTGGGTTGATATCCTCCTTGGAAATGATTGTCTTGTCTTTTGGGTTATTATTGTTCTTTTGAGGTTGCTTGTTTTTAGCAGCAACATTATTTGCAGAGAATTCCCCTTTTGTTTCCTTTCTTCGATCAATTCTGCCTTCGTAGGCAAGAAGTGCAGATCGAACAAATTGTAAGTCTGGAAGTGCTTGTTGTGTGGCAATAATGGTGATCAATGATTCACATTCTTCATCAAGACCATTGGTGATGAATAATATTTGTTCACTGTCGCTGATTTTATACCCCACAACACTTAACTTATCACACAAGTTTTTTATTTTACTTAAATGCTCCTTCATGCTTATGTCATCCTTTCTGCAGTTTTGTAACTCTCTTGCATATTGCATGACTCATGCAGCAGACCGTGAGCTGGAAATTTGCTCCACTGTTGACCATATTTTGTGATAGGTGTTGCATCCAACAATTTGTGACAATAAATTTGAGTTGATAGAAAAAATAAGCTAGGATGATAGTAAACCGTCCTGCTTTTGAAACTTAATGTGTTCTGGGTTTGGAAATGTATTGCCATCTAGATCGATTATCAAGACTGAAGGAATTATCATAGTCGCTTTTACAAAATCCTGCAGGTCATACCCTTTAAGGGCAATTTCAATTTGATATTTCCACAATATATAGTTATCTTCATCCAATGAGATTGTAATAATTTGGCTTTTCAGTTTGATCAGGTTCAGAAGATATGGTGAAGATCCATTGGCATTACTGCCTGACAGAGCAGATGTTTCTTCATTGTCTTGTGCCATGGCGAGGCAGACTTATATCCGCAGCCTATGTGAGACACAAAGAGAGATAGACCAATCGAGAATTAATGAAAGATGGTGAAGAATAGTGTCTGACACGACAAATTTTAATTTTGTAGCCGCTTATGGTGCTTGGCACGACAGAATTGAAATTGCAGCCGCCTATATCTCACCACAGATCACGCTGAGGAGGGATTGTAACGACCCGTGTTTTTCGACCATTTAAATCTGAATATTTAAATTGGTTTTAAATATTTTATTTGGAATATAAATGGATTTTAATATTTAAATCGCTATTTAAACGAAGTTGAATGATATATATTCATATATAATATAAATCAAGCTTGGAAATGGCGTGCAGTTCATAATTTGGAGTTTTGAACTTCAAATGGATATACAGAGTCCGATATAAGTCGGATTTCTGTGAAACGAGAAACGTTGGAACCGTAGTGACGATAGTTTCCATATGAAAGAGAAAAATCTAGATTTCATGTTGTTGATTGTTAATTATGGCCAAATCAAATTTTGAAATAGTCGTTATGGAAAATCGTTATTGAATTATAGGCCTTTAAAATAGCCATTTTGCAAACGGACTCAGAATTCGACGAAATCAGATTCATTGGAACCGTATTGTTAAATTATTGCATGGTGTTAAATGACGAGGCAAACAGATGTCGTATGTGGCCATGGTAGCCGTAAACGCCCGTTCAATTTCTATAGCGTGTAATTAGTTTAATAAAGAGTTATTTGGGTATAACTTGAACAGATGATCGAATTAGGCCGCGAAACCAATTCCGTTGTGTTCGTATTGTCGATTAGAGTCAGAATAGCTATATAGTTTGTTATTTTTAGAGACCGGGAAATTTGGTGTTCAAAAGGGCATTGCGGTACGCGTAAAAATAGCCTACCGGGGAAACAGTCTCAGAATGTGATGAAACTAGTGCCGTTGGGTTCGTATTGAAAAGTTATTTTAGGATTTCAAGGTTTCAAGTTGATCGGACTTACCGTTTGATCATGAAAAATTTAAACGCGTGTTGACTTCCGGTTTTATAAAGGATATTTTTTCATACGACCTCGGATTTCGACGAAACTTGTTCCATTGGGTCCGGAATACCTTTTTACACCAAGATTAGCCTTTTTATCAGAAGACAGAAATCAATTGGGGTAGTTTTACGTGTTACTTCAGCGTGAAGTTTCGTTAAAATAAAATAATTTTTATTTTCAATCCAAACACTATACATCACGATTTGTCCAAATTAAACTGAGCATTGGTATGCATGTGACTGAGATGAAATTTTCCCTATGGTTCAGCTATACACATATCGAATTGTCATTTCCTACCCCTTGTCTCCGCAGACCTAGAAAGAATAGAGGATACAACTATCCCAAACTTGACTTGGCCGCCGAACAAAACTCTTTTATACTGTTCATTCCGTGCCAACCACACCTTCGTTTGCTTTCCTTGCACGGCACACAATATTTCTTGGCTCCCACGCCTTCTCTTTATATAAATGCAGCTCCATTTTTCTTCTTTTCATTTCTACTAGTGCCATTATAGAAAACGAAAACTTCCTCCATATTAAAATAGAAATTAAATAAAAGAACAGATCGCAAGCTTCCCTTCAAGCTTTAAGCTAACGTCAGTCTCCCCCTGCAAACACGTGAATATGGTAGCAGCAGCGTGGGGTTTGTGCGAGATCTGCATGTGTGAACGTGAGCAAGGAAACAGTAGCACTTGCGGTCTGTTTAACGCAAGGAGTGTGAAGGTGAGCAAAGGTATTAGCCGTATATATTTAAAGGGGCAGGTAGTGTTTTCACATGAGGGAGGATGGCTGTTAAGGGTGAGACTTTGGTGTCGCGGCTTCTCTCCATTTCTGGGCGAAGTGGGCAGGGATAGTGGGGCCCTCTGGTAGATGAGGTTGGTGCAGCATGGCATGGTGAATGGTCGGGCAGTGTATGTGAAGTACGGCGGTTCCAAGTGGGCTTGCGGTGACTGTAGCATGGGCGATGGACGGACGTGGGTGTACTTCGGTGCAGTGGGGCAGTGTGTGGCGAAGTCTGTTAACCAGTGAAGGGAAAGAGGGGACCGGGGACGAGTACGAATGGTGATGGCGGTAGATAGAAGTATGGCGTCGGCTCTGGCATGTGTGAGAAGTGGGTTCGTGCGAGAAGCTGGTTTCGGAAACATCAAAGTTGGAAGATGAACATTGATTTTCACGTGGGTATATTTTATTTTGACTAATCGAATATTAATAGGCCTAATGACCATTTGATTATTGCCCAAATTACATCAGTCTAATATTGTTTATAGTATCCTAACTTAGCCTAATCAATTATCGTATGCCTGGAAGTGGTCTGCTTGGCAATCAAAGAAAACAAGGGGGTAAGGAACGAGAGTTAGGAGAAGCCAACGTCATGTTAAAATTGCCTAACCGAGTGATTAACTTTAAAAATAATAATTAATTTATTAATTTAATTATAAAATTAACGGTGGAATGGTTGATCAATTTAATCTATACAGGGTGGGACAGTACTGTTTTCCGATTATGCATACAGATCTGACGTGCAATGCTGAACCTCGTCGACTCGTTGAAATGAATATGGGTACAGGCGTGAAGAGCAATGGTTGATCGAAGCAGCTTTTTGGTGAAGGGAAAAATTGGACAAAGATCGGAGATGTTAGAATTATATTGATGGACGTAACCTTTTAAAGCTGGACCGGATAGTGTTGAGAGCAACTTGAACGCATCATTTTAACCAGAATGAAATCCAATGTGAGTTAAACTCACTCAGTTCTTCCCATTTATATTTATATAAATTGGGTTTGATTTTGTGTGCTCTGCTTGTCAATGGTTGACTGTTTGCGTGCTGATTTAACTGATGAAATTAAACCGTTGTTTAATTTCAGTGAAATACCAAATCGTTATTCTAACGATTGGATCCAATAAAGGTAGCTTACCTTGTTAGTCATGTTTATAAAATAAACGTGTTCTGGTTGAATTGTTTGAATGGCTTGTAGTTGGATTAAATGGTAGTTACTATCAGTTAAATGATTGAATGGTCTGATTTGAGATAACCATTTGTATACAGGGAAGAACAGGTTGGAGGGATCCAACCGGATTCCTCAAATATATTATTTATTTTCATATTATCATGAAACTGTCATGATTGGGTAATTGATTTGATTAGTGATCATTGATTGAAAATACAACCTGTGTCTTGTTTTTAACCAATGGGCTATATTGGTTGATTATTCGGCAGTAAATGGCCTAAAAGTAAATTGTTTTATTTATATCGATTTACCGTCAGGTAAATGGATAGAACTGAAATTATAAAAGTTATTCTATAACTAGAAATAGATCTCTAAATATATTATTTTGAATAAAAGTTTATAAAAGGGAAATAAATGAATATTTTATTCATTCAAGAGAATTGATTATTTTATGGAGTCAATTCTGAAGTTAATCAGATTTATAAGTACGAGAATAAGAAATAAAAACGAGCGGTCAAATCTGGATAATTGTTTTGTTAAGAACAAAATTCAATGGAATTATTTAAATTAATTATATTATTAATTAATTTAAAGTGAAAACTAATTGGAATCTCTTAATGGGATAACCATTTTTAGGTTGACTAAAGCGGCCGTTTTAATTGGAATTTGATTATTCAATTAGTGTGTTTAAAATATAATAGTTTAATAAACATTGGTTTGATTTTAGTAAGAGTTTTAAAAAGCGGAAGTGTTAAAGGTGGCGTTTTTGACAAGAAGTGGCTTAGTTATTGAATTAAGGAAGAATGGCTATATCCGAGAAAGAGATTTTTTTTCCAAATGATAAGAAGGTTTAGGAAACCGTATTTTGAATAAAATAGTTAAATGGTATTTGAATTGATATTTGAATGGAATGTTGGTTTTAGGATTACAACTCGGATTTGTCCTTAGATATGAACGTTGTTGATCAAGGTCTGAGAGGTAATTAAAATACCCCAACTTGAGCAACATCAGGATTATTTGAAGGTAATATTAGCAGTAATGGTAAAGGAGGACAGTGATGATTTATTATTTCACCAGAGAAATAATAACGCAACATTTGGATATATATATAATGTGAATTCCAAAGTAAAGGGAAATAAAAAGAGTCGCGTGAAATTTTAACGATATTTGTGAGTTAGAAAAGGAAACGTGAAGTTGGATTCTAGTCTATGAGAATTAGTATGGATTATTGCTTTAAGTATTCCAAAGTGAAGTTATAACGATATTTGTTTAAATAAAATTCTTATGTAAATAAGAAGCAAAACTATATCGAAATATTTAAGAGTTGAATTTACGTTTGTTTTAAATAAAAGGCCAAGTGGTGCTGAATACTGAACCAGTGAACCCATTGGATTGTCATGATTGAAACACTGATTATTTTGATAGTTAAATCACCGACTATCAAATTTGACCAATACGATTGTTGGTATGGAAAGACCGGGATTGAATTTATATTCAAAAACCATTCCGACCAACAAATACGTGAAGATATCAGAAGACGGTCGAGATGGAGCATTGAAGACCGTGGATCTTCATAAGCGGTAGGATTACTAATAATCTCGGGTTTAGCGGCCAGGGATAAACTGTGATTCTGTCGTGGTTGAAATCTACAGGTTGCAAGGACTTCTCGCTACTGATCCATGGGGTGATTCCTATATTGGATGCAGTAGGAGAGTACCTTCGGTTCATCCTGTTCCAGGATGACTTGTATGGACGGATGTCTGACAGAGTATTTCCAAAGGAATTACGTACGTTGATTTCTTCAAACGTACCATGGTTGTACAGAGGACGACGGTTCTCTGAACTACTAGAGTATTTTTGTGGACATCAATTAGTGATATCTGGCGGATCTGACGGTGTGGCATTCAAAGTGAATGGTGGCCAGGTGTTGAAAGGGAATTCTAGCCTCAAGCCTCATCAACCGGGAGAGGACAAAAATCGGGCAGGCAGCATGGCTATGTGGGTCGCTCCCATTAGGGTGTATAATCACCTATCTAGAGAAATTCCTTTTGTTTCTTATTCTATCGATTCTGCCCATTCGGGAACGGTGGTTTGAGTCCAACCGTTGGTGATATACATTCGATACACTCAAGCGAAATGAGTGGTCGGTCATGTGAGGGCCGGGTTGCAAGACGTTCTTGTTGAACCTAGTGTATTCGCCTCTAGAGATACACTATCGGCGGGTGGTCCCATACCTTGTCAAGGTCAGAATCCAATCTCCAATAAGCGCCCGCGGTTTTGATTGTATACTATATATGTAGAGCGTGAGATGCAAGCGTTCCACTAGATTCTATTTACTTGTATTTAGACATTACTATAATATCAGACAAGATATTGATTTCAAAACTGGTTGGGTTATCGTAAGGTAAAAACCGTCTGTGTTTATGTGTGGATTTGGTCTTACGATTATCCTTTTCTTTTGAAGAGATTTTGAACTTTAAAATCTTGTTGGATGATTTACCCTTAATACTGTGCGAGTTTATCTCACTCTGGTTCACTAGACTGACCCGGTGTTTTGTAAATGCTCGGGTTAGCCCGGGTGTACAGGTTCAGGTTATCGAATGCTATGAAGAGACGAGCTGGAAGGGTCCAGACGTATGATATTATATAGCTACTATTCCGCTGTGTTGAATAGGAGGACAGGTTATTATAACTGTCCAGATGTTGATGTACTCTGATATTGTAAGTATTTTTAAAAGCTCTCAATAAAGTTTTATTTCTATATTATATTTTCGTTCCGCTGCGATGTGAGACTCTGTGTTGTGTTGTTTCTTCTCCTTCTACTATTCTAATATTTCTTTCTTTCTTATCTCACCCTCTAATTTCTTTCTAATACTATCCAGTGTTTTCGGTGTTGAAAGGTCGGCATGAGTTACGGTAAAGGTATTTATGTCTATTTTCGGGGCCGAAATCCCTGGGTTGTTACAGGGATGAAGCAACCAAATGTCGGTTAGGCATGGCACATCTCTGAAGATGATCCCATCTGATCAGATGCCCAAAGTCCAAAGGAATTCTCCGATGATGAATTAGAAAACCGAGGAGAAAAAAAACCAAACAATAACTTCCTTCTTGGATGAAAGGCACTGCTGGATCAAGATGAATAATGCCTTTCAACGATGATGCTCTGATACTAAATTGAGAATAAAAGGTGTTTGAATTATTCAATTGTGAATATTATTGCTTTAATTATTCTTGTACAAAAGTTAAACATTACAAGGACTTATATGAATAGAGAATTCTGTAACGTAAACTTATCAGAAATAATAACTATCCTAATATAACGTATATTAATAATGTGCAACCCATATATAAATACAATGAGGCCCATATGTAATGCAGCCCATATATTTGGTAAAAGAATAATATCGGGTAACCCATGTGAATAGAGAAATATGCGATAATAAGGACGCGGGTTATAATTTTTTGTTCTAAGAAAAAATATTCAGTAAGATTTGAATATCTTTTTAATTTTTTCTTCATCTTCACTGGCAATCTTATTTCATCTATTCCCTCAATTCAAGACGCGCGTTTCTTTACTTTTGTATTCGATCTTCTCCATTGTCGAACGATCTTGTTCTTCTATCTTTATTGTTGATTTTCATTCTTGATTTCGATCCTCATCAAAGAATTTGCTAAATTCAAATATATGCTTTTATTTATTTCGATCAATTTTTATCTTTGTTTCTTATAATCATTTTTGATTATTAAGCACATTTTTTCTCATCTAGGTTAAACGGTTTGTGTTCTTCCAGTTTTCGATCTCAATTTTGGATTTATTTTATGCAAAAGAAAGATTTTATTATTTATTTTTATATTTCTTCGCCACTGTTTATAGTTTTATAGTTTTATTGCATTCGATCATTCCGCGAATCTTATTTATGGTATATTATGTTATGCTACGTTTATATAACATTCGCTGCTGTAGTATTCATGTTTAGTTTTAATCCTGCCATGCTATGTTCATTTATCATATTTTTTTAATTAATTTATACTAGTTTAATTTAGCACTTAATTTTATTTTAATTTGTTATGCTATGTTAATTTAGCATTTACTATTGTTGTTCTGTTCATTTAAGTACTCTCGTTAGGTTTTTTTGCAGTACTGATTTATCAATGATGAAACAAATAGTTTGCTAGTTATTTTTGAACATAATGAGTACTCTACTCGACTTACTACGAGCTATTCTTTATTTAGCGTTAAGAGTGAAATCTGTGACGTTTAGCTACACCTTAGGCGGTTTTCTATTGAGGTATCTTATGTTCTTGAGATTAAGAATATAGTTATCGGCACTGATTCAGGATTGCCTTGCATTTTGTTTTTTCTAATTTTTAAGAAGATTCAACATTTTAAGTTTACTGTTAAGGAAAATGTTTGTGCTATGCAAGTTGATATTGGTGGCCGTGGTTTGGGTTATGTAGGTGCACAAAGCACTTAGATTGGTAGTAGTTCTGGAACAAATTTCGAGTCACATGCTGATTCATCTCATTATTTAAAAGATATGTTAAAGAAAGGTTCTCAAAAAAACAATTGTGGATTTTCTTGGTTTTTGTTTTAATGGAGCTGAGGATTTTAGGAAGTTTTTAATGACATATCAAATAAAAAATGGTTATGTTTTGATTTTATAAGAAACTCTCTAGATAGAATTTCAGTTAATTGCTCTTGGATGAAGGATGGTTGTAAGTTTTATCTTAATGCTTCTTCGGATCCGGCGTACTCTCTCGATTTTTATTAGAACCTACAATTTTGATCGTTCGTGTGAATCAGGTCTTAAAGATGTTAATAGAGTTAGTATTCTAAGTAGATTTGTTAAATCTTTGATTGTGGATCAAATTCAAGATGCTTCTATGAAGATGCGAAAGGATATTATGAAGGAATTTAGAATAGAGTACAATTTCAATCTTTCATATTATTATGCTTATAGCGGAAAACAGTTGGTGTTGAAAGAGATATATGAGGATGATTCAATGTCATATAATGATTTACGTTGGTACTTGGAGGCATTGCAAAAGTATAATCTTGATAGTTATGTAGCCATGGATGTTAATGCTTCAACCAATCAGTTTGAGAGAGTTTCTATTGGTTTTGGTGCTTGCTTGGTTTTAAACACTATCAAACATTAATATTTTTAGTTGCTGCTGCTTTGAAGGGAGGACCTGGAGTTTTGTTAGCTGCACTAGTAAAAATGGTAACCAAGGTATGAGTTTCATTTCATTTTATTTTTCCTTATTTATTTTTGTAGTTATGATATATGAAACTATCAATGGTCAAAACATTATTTAATTTTAATGCAGCAATGCTTACACTATAATTGTTTACTTTATTTAATAAATGTTTGAACTAGTTACCTTCGAAGTGTTTATATTAGTAATGTTTAGACAAAACAATAAGTTACTAAAAGACTGTATTATAACATATGATATATTCATATATCATTTTGACTCTAATTCAATTGTGTATTTCACAAATTACTATTATTTAATTCAGGTTTTGATGTTTACCGTAGTTCATGTATCTTTATACTGAGAAGTCATTAGTTATTTATTTTGCAGGTTTCTTTCCTTTTGCTATGGGTATTTTTTCACACAAAATCGAATCTAACTGGTCTTGGTTTTTTTTCCACTTGAAAGAAATTCTAAATGAAGACCGGTCACTAGTTTTTATGTCTGATTGTCAATGGGGTCTCTAGGTGTCCCTAAAATATTTCCTTCTTTATATCATACCTACTGTTTTACTTTACACGGAACAAAATATTGATACTATTGTGAAGGCATCTTAAGGTGATTCTTCTATTATGGAGTTATTCAAACTTTGTGCCAGAGCTTTTAATATGTATGATTATGAGCAATATCTTTTTAAATTTAAGGATACTGGGGGTACGGCTGCAGAAAATTTTCCTCGAGATAAACCCTTTGATCGGGTAGATATTTTTTTCTAGGAAAGTGGTATGGTGAATATTCTTCAAATGTTGCAGAAGTTTCAACTATTGAACTTTGGAAGATAGAGTAATGCCTCTATAACTTCTTGTTTGGATGGTATTTGAGTGAATGTTATGGAGCAAATAGTTGGGCGAAGGGAGGAATGTTGTTTGTGGACAACGACATCTTGCTATGGAGGAACGCTTGTCTAAGTTAGTAGATGATTACATTGGTTGGGATGTTTACAAGTCTTTGGACTTTTTGTTTGAAGTTAAATCTTCTAAGTCACATGTTTTCAATCTAAAAAATCATTCATGTAGTTATAACCAATGAAGAGTTACTAGTTCTCCATTTGCACATGTAATCAAGTGCATTAACAAGTTTAGGTTATCAGCTTATGATTTTTTGGAGGAATATTTTACTGTTAGTGCTTTCAAGTCTTCATATGCTGATGTTATCAATCCAATTCCAGATTGTGATAAACCAGTGGTTGTTGAAAAGGATGTTTTGAATAGGTCTCCTAAATAGGTTCATGGTGCGGGAAGACCATCTACAAAGAGGTGTGGTAGATTTGGATATTCTCAAATAAAAGAAACAGATGTAGTCATTATAACGAAGTTGTCCACAATAAAAGGAACTATCTTGCTTCTTCAAAAAGTTAAAAAAATTATACTTTTTGTTAGTATAATGGATTAGTTTTTTATTGTAAAGATGCTACAGCTTATAGAAAATTAAAGTCAGGATATGTGAAATATTTACAAAATAAAAAGTGAAATGTTCTATTGTCCGTTGTTATGTTTAATTTCTAATGTTAGGTTATTTTGTTTTGAGAATATCCATATGTCTGATTTCTATTGTTTTTAAGTAAGGTTATTTTTTTGAAGTTAGGTTATTTTTTTCAATGATAATCATACTTCAGTCGAATGCATGAGCTCTGCATTTCTGTATTACTAATTCTGTTCAATGCTAATTGAATTTTTCATTTCAGCCGAATGCTAATTGTAACTAGTATTCCATTATAATAAGTATGCATTTCACTTGAAATACAATTTCAACATTGGAACATCTAATCACGATTTCTATTTATCATAATGGTACTAAAATTTCTCACAGGAAATTTATTTTCACATAATGCTAGTTCTATGTAGCATTTCAACATAAACTTTAGTCACCACATCAGAAATACAGAAAAAACATATAAAATCAGGTGATAATTACATTTGCATGTACTCTCGGTAGTTCGAATAATAAAAACAGACAACTATAAAGACAATTCAATGATTATGATCCCATCTGAGCAGTTTATATAGTGAGAACAAATTAAAAGTTTTAGAAAATATATAAGGCTCTATCTCATACTCCATCTCAGTTTAATAGACAATAGTTGTTATCTGCAGCAGCTATCATCATGCTGAATATTTCTCTGTTGACCAACTGTATTGCCTATTGCTTAGTACATCAAACATTGTTGCAGCTCTTAGCATTTTGATAGTCTCTTTTGTGTACTCTCTGGCAACTCATCTTTGTCTAACTTTTTCATGTTTGCCATTATGTAGAAACCACAATCAAGTCTGTTTCAGATGTAGAATATTAGTTAATATTACAGTATAAACTAATGCTAAAATAAGTTAGCATTCTTTACTTCAGAACTTTAAAATGTAACTTTATATTTTGATCATAATATTAGTTAAAAAAATTTAGAGATACTTTTGTTGAATGTTCAATGAACTGTATATTTTGAATGCTAGATTTAAATATCAATTTGCATATTTATACATTCCGGTACAATTAAAAAATACGTATGATATTTTGGCTGTCAGTTTGCATTTTAGTTTAGTCCGGAAGGCTTGAAAAATATGTATGCTAGTATTAATAATTATTTGGATGTTTGATAAATTTATATGAACTAAAAAAGTATGGATGATAGTTTGAACTGTCATTTTACCAATGTTATGCTCATTGGAATTTTCAATTGTAGGCTTAAAAATTGTTTCGATCATCATGTATATTCAGATATATTTTACAAAATAAAAACGATAATTGTATAAATATAAATTATCATCTCATACTCGAATATGACGCATTTAAACCAAATGATATATTAAATTATCGTTTAACAATTTTTTATCTAATTATTGTCTACTGTTTATTAAATATTGATATTTTATTTTTGTCTATCGTCTATCATTGCATCATAATACATACAGTTAATAAAGTGAGAATAAAAGAAGTTACTTATGAATCGGAATCCTGTGGTGCACTTTAGGCTGCAGCACTTTTGGTTTGTTAAATTTCTTGCTCAGTATGCCTTCTTTTGCCCACATATCCTTGAACAGTAATTCAATCATTTTTTTTTTGCATAAATAAAATAAAATTAGTGTTGACTTTTAGTTCTAGAGTGTTTTAAAAAATTATACTTCTCTTATAATAATGATGGCTTAGTTATTGCTGGGATTTGATGTTTGTGTTGATCTAGTTTTTGCTTTGGTTGAATCATAGTGACTCCACTGCATTGTTTCATAATTTATCACAAGCAGGCTCCAATGGTTTCCGCAATGCAGAGCAAAGAAAATCTTCTCTGAAAAGTCATCTTTCACAATCTTATGTATTGTTGGTAGGACTATGTCATCGATCAATGTTTGCCAATCATTCGTTCAAACATTCTACATATTCATACATATTAGAACACAGTATATTATTTTTAAACATTTATAATTAAAGGCATATACTTACCATCGTAAATGTAGTGACGTAACAACCGTGGTCGTACATTTCTTGATTGTAATAAGTCCAGTCAATTAGTTGTTTAACTAACCAAAGAAAGTTATTAGTTTTATTGAATAATTAATTTTTCTACATTTTTAAGCTGGGGTTACTAATGGTAGTTTTCACTATCATTTACTCATTTACTGCACTGAATAATGCAAATTATAGTTTAAACTATCATCTTACATATTCGATATATTTATATACAATGAATAAACACTAATGCTATTTTTAACTCTCATTTTATTATTCAATTCATTTACATTCAATTTGGAAGTTTGAATGCAAGTTTTAACTATAATTATTTCATTCTATAACTTATATGCACTAAAAAAACTTTAAATGCTAGTTTTAATTATCATTCTCCCAAACTATACATTTATAGGTATTAAACAAATAGCGATGCTACTTCTAGCTATAATTCCCCCATTCAGTTCATATATATACTAAGAATACTGCTCAAAATCTATGAAAAGATGAATGCTTTGTTTACCAATCATTATCTCATTTTGTACATTTTCTTATTCTCTTTTGTACTGTTAAAATTCTAGGTTGATGTATACCTAACCATCAGTAAGCCCCTCAAAAAGAACATCTTCTAGCATAGATTTCATTATAGTGATTCCTCCTTGATTTCCTTCATCTTTGTGGTATGTTATAGTGCTGCAATTGGTTATCAATATTTCATAAGTCGGTTTTTTATTAAATTTTATTTAGAAGAGAATATAAAGAAAAAAAAACAAGATACAAATCTTACTTCTCATTTTCGTTGAATTTGAAGAAAGTGAGAATTTTTTGTTGTTGTTCTTCATTCATTAATTTTAGGATATTGCTTTTTGTGATATCTCTTCTTTCACAACCTTACTTGTTGGAAAATATCCATCAATATCAATTAATTTTTCATTTTCAGCTATTTCATTTTCAGTTTCCTCTTCATAATCAGATCCTTTATTTTCTAGTTCACTTTGATCACTTTCTTCAGCTTCTTCAACTTCTTTATCTTCTTCAGATTCTTCACAATCTTCACCTTCTTCATTTTCACCTATGATAACTTCTTTATTTTCACCTTCAACGGCTCTATCTTCTTCACCTTCTTCAACTTCTTCAATTTCACTTTCTTCAACTTTAGTTTGCTTCTTGTTCACTTTTTTCTTTATATTATTTCATATTGGGATTTTGGATTAGATTTACTCCTTCATTGGCCTTTTTTAACCCTCTAAACCAAAGAGCTTGGTTTTTTCGCTGGTTTTCCATGTTCTGGTAGGAGTTTCTTTTTTTCTTTGAAATTTTTTGTTGATCCTCTTGTTCATTTTCTTGTTGCAGCATCTGCATTTGCTTTGTTGTTTTGAGATCAAATGTTGGTGGTTTAGCTTCTTGTACTTGGTTTGATACCAACATTTTTATTTCCTTTTTCAGCTCTACCCCAAGGCCTTCAGCTGCCTTCTTTTCTGTTGTTCATTTTCAAAATTTTCTTCTTTCTTCTTCAGTTTCTGTTTCAATTCCTTAACATATTGTTGCAAAGACTTTACTTGTTATTCTATTGTCTCTTCCAGATTTTCTGTTGTTTGCATTCACATACTTTCATTGATATCAATTTGAAGAGGTTTCTGTTGGGGTCTTTCTTCAAGAAGTGCTTTTTCATCTTCTACCATGTGTCTCATTTCAACAAAAATCTGTATGATAACATAAAAAAATGTCTGAGTAACACCTAATGAATTAAATAATGCTATGTATAATTATCATTTTCCATTTGATGCTATATCTGACTATCATTGTTTAGAAATATAAATAGTTTTTCTGCAGAAATGATAAATGTAATTATCATTTAAATTACGGCTGTATTATAATAACACGACTACTATCAATGTATTCTGAGTTAAGATATATTTATCTACATTTATGTATTTGTTGTATTTGTGTGATAAATTATACCTTTCCATCAACCATGTTTGCCAAAAGAATTCTTGAAATAACCTTCTTTAAGCGTGCAACATTCCACCTTCCAAATCTTAGTAATGTAGAAAAGTAGTTTGCTAACGGTGATATCGAACTAACATGCTTACATAGAAAAAACTACAAACAAAATTTTATTTATATAATTTTATTTACATAAATAGATGCATTAATATAAATTTAAAATGTTGTACTTACCATCGGAAGCATGGAATAACCCAACATATTTCTTAGCTTTGTTTTAAAAGCCAACAAAGATCTAATCAATGAATGATAGATCAAAATTGACTAATATACTGAGTTCATTTTGTTTATTTCAATGATATAAGGAATGTATACCCATGGCAAATAAATTTAGTTATCGGAAAAAAGTACGTGATCATTGCAAGAATTAAGATCAGTTTCGGAAAATCGGTTTCATTTTTAGTTTTTTTTTGTTTCCAGTATATTCTTTATTTTTGAAACCGTAAGGACTTTGGTGATGTGCTCTATGATACCAAAGTTTCTTAAAACAAAGTCTTTACAATTTTCTGGAAGCACTTGCAAACTCTTTTTAGGTATTGGAAACGTGTTAATTCCACACATAATTAGTCTAAAGAGAATTGAAATATCTTTTGGTTTCATTTCTAGAAGCACATTCCCAATTTAAAAAGCTTGTTCCTCAATAGAAAATGTTTCTATTATATCATCTATGATTTTAGATGATTTTGTTAAAGCAGAAATGGTTAAAATTTGTTTAAAAAGACAAGAATAAAAATTTTAGTTGGGGTTTGGTTTAAATTTTCTAACTAATATAAACGATCACCCCTTTTTCGATAATTTTATGGAAAATTTTGATCATAGTTAGCAAGCTACAACGATATTGAATTTTTATCTTGAGATCCTTTTTTTGCTTTTTTCCTTGTTGCCTTTGTTTTCTTCATTCTTTTCACTATAGATTCCTACCTAATTTTTTTTGAACGAATCATTCGATATATAATAGACTTTAATGTTATTTTCAAAAATCATTAGTATACAAGTATATGATACATGAAACTATCATTTCAAATGTCATTTATATCTATCATTAGTAAATAATTATATAATATATGGAACTATCATTTCAAATGGCATTTACATCTATCATTCATACCTATGTATATATTATATAAAACTATCATTTCAATTCATTTATATCTAACATTAGTAAACAATTATATGATATATGAAACTATTATTCCAAATGTCATTTACATATATCATTAGCACCCAAGTATATGATATATGAAACTATTATTCCAAATGTCATTTACATATATCATTAGCACCCAAGTATATGATATATGAAACTATCATGTCAATTCATTTACATCTGTCATTAGTAAACAATTATATGATAAGTGAAACTATCATTTCAAATGCCTTATATTCTACCTTAACTGTGCGTTGTGCTTACAATTCTACCTTAGGTTTGAATTCAGATGTACTTTACATCTCATAAGCACCCACTTAGGTTTGAATATGGTCGTCTTTTACATCTTATAAGTACCCACTTAGGTTTGAGTCCGGCCGTCATTTTCATTCTTTTATTCTGTTTGGTTAAAAAAATGTTTTGGGTATAGATTGGTTTTTAAAGGTTCCCGCTTAGGTCTAAGTCCATCCATTCTTTACATCCCGTAAGTACCCACTTAGGTTTAAGACCGGCCGTCTTTTGCATTCTTTTAGTTTGTTGAGTTAAATAATATGTTTTGGGTATAAATTGGTTTTCAAAGGTACCCACTTAGGTTTGAATGCGGTCGTCCTTTGCATTCATTTAGTTTGTTCGGTTAAACAATATATTTTGGGTATAGATTGGTTTTCAAACTTACCCACTAGATTTAAGTCCAGCTGTAACAGCCCGCATTTTACGTATCGACCCGCATTTAACGTATCGGAAGATCGTAAAATATTTTTATTTTATTCCCTGAGGGTTGGATCATTCTCATATTTTAATATGTTGCTTATGGGGATGTGAGACATGTCCATAATTTTTACCAATTTTGTTTGTGACCATTTTGCCCCTGTCAGTCTTGAACTGGACAAAACTTTTGACTCAGCACGATCAGATGTTGAGACCTGTTCCATTGGAAAAGAAATGATGATTCCATTTCCGTAGTGTGGTCACATTAAAGATTTGGCTCAGCGGTTGGGGAGGAATCACTGTTTTAAGGTTTAACAGTTGGCTATTCAGGTTTTTGGAGCCTTAATAGGATGATTTGTAGAGGCCCGTTAGTGGACTGGTGGAAAGCTATAAATAGGGGGTGAGAGGTATGGAGAATAGTTTACTTTCTCCATTCTCTCATTTAGTGGCCTTGTGCTTCTCCTTCCTCTAACACCTTTCCACCATTAAAATCGAGATCTAAGGAAGGGAATCCAAGATCTATACCATTTGAAGCTAGATCTACATCAGTTCAAGTGAGATTTCATCGAATCGAAGGATTTGGATCAAGTTCTTCACTGTTCGGAATCTAATTTCACCGTTTTTGCTTAGATTTGGATAATTGGTGCGTGATATGCATCTCTCACACAGATTCAAGCATGTATATGAGTTGTATGCACACATTTTTATCAAATTTAAGTCATTTTCCTAAGAGCTACATCATGGTAAGTCTATTTACATATGAATCACCATAGGATCTTGTTTAGCAACTTAAGTCCGGTAATTTTCATGTTATTTACATATGTTTATGCAAGTTAGTTCCATAATTATGTTTATATGTTCGTTACCATGATTTTGGTGAAGTTTACCTAATTTAATTGAAAATTGCCATATTCATGTTGCTAGTGGTTTCATAACATGCTTATGATTGTGTTGAATGAACTAGATGAGTATATTTCATCGATTGTGTCAATTGGCGAAGTTTTGGCTGAAATTCGACTTGAATTGGGGCTGTATAGGTTTTGGGTCGGTCGTACAAGCCATGGGTCGGGCATGTAGTACAAGTGTAGTACAAACGCAGTACGAGTAGGAGTACAGGATTTAGGTCGGCACCAAAGTGGGTGGATACCAAAATGGGTCGGTCCCAAACTGGGTAGGTACCAAGATGGGTCGGTCCCAAAGTGGATCGGTAAAAAAGTGGGTCGGTCCCAAACTGGGTGGGTACCAAAGTGGGTAGGTCCCGAAGTGGGTCGGTCCTAAACTAGGTAGGTACCAAACCGGGTTGGTCCCAAAGTGGGTCGGTCCCAAACTGGGTGGGTACCAAACTGGGTCGGTCCTAAACTGGGTGGGTACCAAACTGGGTCGCTCCCAAAGTGGGTCGGTACTAAAGTGGGACGGTCCCAAACTGGGTGGGTAGCAAACTGGGTCGATCCCAAAGTGGGTCGGTTCCAAACTGGTTCGGTCCCAAATTGGATGGGTACCAAAATGGGTCTGGTCGGACATTTTTGGTGGTACATTTCTGGTCGAACATTTTTGGTGATGATGTGACTTCGAAGTGAATTCAATGGGGAATGTCAAAGTGATGTGAAGTGTTTATTGCTAGTCGTAATGCAACGGGTGTTATTACAACTCAAAAGCATTCTAAGCTTGTCGGAAATGGTTGAATGGTCATCGTCGACGATGGCTAGAGATACCGAAGGCCAAGGAATTATTTTTATCGTAGGTTCTTGCGGACTCAAAGCAGGGGTATAATAGGGATACCTAAAAGACTGGTTGTATGGTCGAGTACCCTGGGCATCGTGTATGGCCTAGGTATGTCAAATTGTATGACATGTAGGGCTTTAGCTAGAACTGGGGTTTACCATTGACCCTTGACGATTGATGGCAAATTGTTCAGTCGGTCAAAATATCAACGATAGTTTTGAAGTAGGATTGGCGGTGATAGCCAGTGTCTGTCTTGTATGATTGTTGTTTTGCTTGTACCGTCTCACGTAGACTATCCGGCACCGGAGGAGATGTCTCTTTGGTGCCTGTCTGATATTGGTTTAGGCCTTTGGGGCTTGTGCTTGAGGGATGTTAAATTCGATTAAGATGGTTTGCGTGAGATATATAATTTGGATGTTATGAGTGTTATTATGGATTACTTCCAGTTGCCATGATTGAATGACTGCTTGGATTACCTTGGTCGTATGGTTGAAATGTTTGTTGTAAAGGCTATCACTGTCCGATGTGGGGAAGATGGGAGTTGTGTTCTTCTCTGATGTTGTGGGTAGATTAGTTCAATTATTTACCCATTCTCATATACTCTATTGATGAAGTTTGTTAGCTGTTTATTGCTCACTAAAAATATTGTCTAACTCAAGGTTTTATGTTTCCCTCTTATTACCTTGGGTCGTTCATCTGATTTTGGGTAGGCAGACTGGGTGGCAGGTGACATGTGATAGCTTAGTAAGGATGATGTAGTAGTTCGGAGGCGAGCAGGAGGCTGGCGTACTATCTTACTATATAGTATTTGGATTTCCGCAATTAGTTATTCTTCTCTGAGAGCTATAATAAGGCAAAATTGTATAAACACTCTAGTTGAAATCCAAGTGTATGGATAATACTTTCTAGTTGTTATGAAAGTTTAGTGTTTTCTGCTTCACTATTAATACATGTTGTATATGTTATATTATATTTTATCCTTGGGTTGTGAGTTCTACGACAGGTTCTGCTTTTGTTTCATACCTTGATGATCGTCCATAACTGCCTGACACGACATTCAGCACATTATTCCTCTTGGTTAGTGTAGGGGTTATGGGCGGTCATCACATTTGGTATCATTGCTCTGGTTAACGATTTTAGCCAAAGTTTAAAGACGTAATTAAGTATGAAAGACATATTAGTAGATTATTAATGGATGTATACTATGTAGTAGTATATGAGTATAATAGTATTCGGATTTCATTTCAGTAATTACCTCATATATGGACTAATCATTCCGTTTTAGATTTAGAATGAGTTGTCAAACCTCTTGGGGTGAGCCTGAGACTGGAATAGTAGGAGAAGGAAGCAAATTGGGAGCTTTAGCCGTTGCACCAGAATGTCTGGTTATGTTCGGGGCGGCCATGATGGCATCAGCTATGTTTGGGTTGCCCATTCCAGAAGCGGCGATAGGACGCGGAGCTCTTATGCAAGTACCCAAAAGGGATTTCGCTAAGCGACAAAGGGACTGTTCTCCTACAGATGAAGAAGATGATTTAAGAAGGAGTATATCTTTGGAGCAACTCCGACGCCGAGTTAATGAGCGAGAGGAAAGAATCAGTGCTGCTTGGAAGAGGCTTGTAGAAGCAGGCATGAGCATCACGAAGAAACTTTTATTGGCCCCAGAGCTACAAAGAAGAAAAATAAGAAGAATAAAATTAAGAAGAACGTTCTATGCCCCAACTGCCAGTTAGAGGGCCATTAAGCCAAGATTGTGAGAAGCCAAAAGCCGAAAGGAAGTGCTTTGAATGCGGCAAGTCTGGACATAAGAAGAAAGACTGTCCATACTTTCTAAATAATAAACAACCAGAGGAAGAATGTGTTGTGGAAGCTATTCCGATTTCCTATTGCATTCCTGATGAGAATTAGGAGAAGTTGTTGTTGTTTGGATATGCTTCCTGCCCGTGGAATTTGATTCAGTTCTATTTGGTACTACAGAATCACCTTCTTTTACCTATAATAAAAATGTATGCCGAATAAGTTTGGAACTTGAAGTCGTAATATACCTTAGGTTGTAACTAATCTAGTATGGGTTCGTCTTCTCTTTACAAACTTTGTGGTGATCCAGTATTGTTTGATCATGGATGCTTATTTATGAGTGGTTGCTTAGTTATTACTTTCGCTGGATTTGCCCAAGAGGTATGAGGCAAGAGTGAACTGCGAAAAACTAGAGGTGAGAGTAGGGGATGAGGAAGGGCGAAAGGTGTTGATTCGGGGTAAACCAGAAGATTGTGTCTTTGTGAGTTGTTATATTCTCTTGGAATTCCCCAAGAAGACTTGTCATCCGTGTTAATCGCAAGTGAGTTTGAGGATGTCTTTGACGAAGTCAAAGAGTTGCCATGACATCGTGGGATTGAGTTTAGAGTCGGTTTGGTCAAGGGTGTTGAAATTATCATTATGCCTACTAGGAGGATTGTGCCTAAGGAACAACGAGAGTTAGAGGTGCAAGTTTGTAACCTTCTGGAAAAAGGAATCATTCGAAGGAACGTATCTGAATGGGGTGCACCAATTATGTTTGCAACCAAGGCTGATGGCTCATAGAGACTGTATATAGACTATAGTGAACTGAATAAGGTGACCGAGAAGAACAAGTATCCATTTCTGAGAATCGATGACTTGTTCGATTAGCTTCACAAGGCCAAAGTGTTTTCTTCAGATGGATTTGGTAACAGGATTTCACTAGTTGAGAATGGTAAAGGATAAGTGTAACACCCCATAATTTTATAACACATTAAGATGATAAACAAAGGAATACTTAATTAAATATTGGGAATTAAGTAAAACGGAGTATGCCATTGCATTCGTTTCGGAATTCTGCTTGAGACAGACTCTGAGTTTGCATAAAACAGACATCGCATGAAGAAGTTATTAAGGTTTGAAGTTTGCACACATATAAGCTAATTATATATATATGTATATATATAAAACAAACATTTCAGAAATTCAAAATCAGTTTGAAAATCGAAGGCGGGACAATGCGAGAATTAGGCTCGTTGGGGGTCGACCCCTGTCCTAGGGGTGTCGACCCATGGGTCGACACCATAAGGGGGTATCGACACCTATGTCAACACCCAGGTCGACATCCCCAGATCCGATCCTGATACATTCTTGCGTATATGGACTTGTTTTATTACCAGATTCGTGAACCCTAGGCTAACCTCATTCTCATTGTTTTACTCATTCTAAAACAATGGAGAACTAGATGCTGCATCTACCTAGATTAAGATAGACTATTCTCCTTCAACAAACAAGTTATTCAAGTTCAAAGATCTGTTCTTCAATGGCTACAATCAAGTCTCCTATTCTTTAGATCCAATCACGGTGATTCTATGTTATTTTTAGATAGAAATAATTAAAATTTAATCTTGACCTGCCTATAAGTTTGGATCAAAGCCTATGCCTATTGAGTAATCTGAATCATAACAGATCTACCATTATTTGTACATCTAATTCACTGTTTAGATCTCATCATGCCTATTTATGATGTCCCTATTATGCTAGTTGCTTAATCATGTCACTATGCCTAATCAGTTCTATTATCACATGTTCATCAGATCTGTTTCTATATGCCTATCTTGTCATTATTCCCAATTCTGTCGCTATATGCTTATTCCGTTGCTATGCCTATTTCTACCATCATATGTCTATCTTGTTATTATGCTTATTTCCGTTCTTTTCCTTCCTTCTTTTCCCTTTTTATTTTATAGTCAGACTACCTTCAAGCCTAGGCATACCACTGAAATATGTGAACGCGTGAAATTGGGAACGAGGGGAAAACGTTAAATTTGGGGCATAACTTGAATTGGAAACATGAATATGGATTTGGGGCATAAACAAAAAATGTGATTAAGGATCTTAAATTGGAGCATATGGTACATGATGGATATGACTTGGAAAAGGGGCATGAAAACCTATAATAAAATAATGATAATTGTTAAATAATGAAAATGCTTAGATTTTCAGTAATTAGAAACTGTAACCGCGCTTAGACATGAGGTTAGATTACACTTATGGTAGAAGTCTTCCCGGACCCGACCAGCATATCCAATGACCACAAGTGGTGAATCTAATGTGAGGGGCCTAAGTGCATAAACATGTAACAGGCTAAGATACGAGGTGAAGTCCGACTTATGAAAGAAGTCTGCCCAGACCCGCCCGACCTATCTAGCATCCACAAGTTGTAGGCTTAATGTGGAAGGTCTAGCGCATTATAACCATAAATGAATATATTGTAATGAACTTGTAATACTTAACCTGTTTGAATCCATAGGGATTACATGAACATGTTAACTTGAGTAGGGGTTAAGTAAAATTTCTTGTAACAGTGGGAGGGTTAAATATATCTTGGGATGGTGGGTGATATATATATATATATATATATATATATATATGCATATGCCCACAAACTTAACCTATTGGGTTATGCGAGCTTATTACACTGGTAGGCATAAACTGTGGAAATCCTAGTAGTGGGGATGAAAGCCTAAGGGGAAGCTTGTATCATCTTGTGTGTGGGACCTGTTTCAGTCAGTAACCTATATATAGGTATCAAACGAGTACTCCGAACTAGGTCGGAGTCCGGGCACGCTTACTGAGCTGATTGTAAGAGATCCAAAAGAGGGGACGATATGGGCGGCGCTTTCCAACGGGGTCATGTGCGTGCATGGGTCCGGACAAGGGAGGCTAAGACGTCGTGACATCAGTAGATATGGTTGTGCACATCTTGTAAACGAAGGGTTGTCACTTTAGGGAGTGATACATCCTATTGTGGGGCCAGCACAGGGTATCTACGGAGTAGGGAACCGATCGATTGGGGTAGTAATTAGGGTACATCTTGTTTCGCCTGTTTAGGAGCCGTTATTATCCTTAGGGGTAACACCAGTATGTTCAGTTGGGTTGCTGTTATTGCATGGGGGTAAAACCTCTCACTAGAAGTACGCCTAAGTCTACCATCTTGTTGGGGATCAGCTTGTTCATGTGATACTTGTGACACCCCACGTCCGTTAATGTCACTCACAAAGGGAATGCATTAAGTTTCGTGAAGCGTTTAGGTAAACCGACACAGAATATTACAAGACAAATATAAATTTTTTTGCAGCGGAAATAAACAAGTTTATTAATCATCAAAATACCGTGGTCCAAAGCATCATGTGTATGAAATATGAAAACCCATTACAACATAAAAACCACTGTCTTGTACTTTAGAAATATAAGAGTACATAAAAGAAAGAAAATTCCCCAATAACAAAATATAGCCATTGCAATGAGAATAGGAGCTTGATCCATACATATCAGCAGCTCCAGCAATCAAGCGAAACATGGTCAAGCCTGAGTGTTTCCTCCCTAAGAACCTGGGGGGGCGGGGGTAGGGGGGATGGAAGAGAGAAGGAAAAACAAAAAGGTTCAGACATAAAGTCTGGCAAGTCTAGTAACTTTTAGCCAGTAAATAAATAAAGGTAATCATGACAGACATAAAGTGGATAAGAGAAATCACTATACAAACGGCAGGTGTGACAAGGCAGATAAGGTAAGGTGTATACATGCTTCACTAATAGCTACTCTGCACTATTACTAGTATAATTTAAAATGAGATGATCCCTTCTACTATAAGTTGGTAGACTTTGGGCATACATCCCAGTGTACCCTAACCACTACCCTAATTGATTGGATCCCTACTCTGTAGATACCTTGTGCTAGTCCCACAGTAGGGGGTATCACTTCCCTAAAGTGGCAACCCAAGAGGTGCACAGTCATATCTACTGGTGTCATGGTCGTCTTGCCCCCCTCTGCCCGGCCCATGCACGCACATATCCCCGGTCGGTTTACGCCGTCTACACCACCCACCACGTTTTGGATCTCTTATAATCAATCAGTAAGCGTGCCCCTTCTCCGCCTAGTATGGAGTTCACTACTCTGATACCGAATACGGGTTACTGACTGAAATGGGTCCCACACAATATGATACAAGCTCTCCCCTTTTGTTTTGTATCTAGGGGTGAGCATTGTTTGGTTTAAACCGAATTAACCGAACCGAACTCATTTGGTCGGTTCAATGCGGTTGCCTTTGCTATTTGGTTGTATTTGGTTTATATTTTTAGATTAATTTGATTTATGGATTGGTTTTGGATTTTAAAAGACAAAATTCGGTTTAACCGACATAACCGAAGTATGTGTGCCAAGAAATATTTTGCATTTTCATTTTCAACCTTCCTTGTTACCTGTGCCTCACCTAACATCTTTTTTTTTGTTTGTTGGACCAAAGCCAACATTTCAATTTATTGAAGATGAAGAATACGAAGCACCCTCTTCAGTCTTCACAGTTCAATATTTCAATGGAAGCAATTAGTAATATATCTCATTAGGCTATTCCCAATTTCCCATCTTTTATCTACCGTTATTTTTCTCATCCTCCCCTCAAACTCTATCCATGAGTATTCAATTTTTCTATCAGCAGTTCAGCACAAAAGTCGAAATCAGTATTCCGATTTGGGTTTGCAATGAAATTGGTATTTCAGATCTGTGCCTGCATCCTCCCGATCTAGAGGTGTTTTACTCTTCTCAAGTTCTCATTCAGGGTCTAAATCTCTCGAATTCGGGTTTGATTTTTTTTTTGAAAACGACTTTGAATTCAGGTTTGATTATTTGATTTTATCAATATGAATGCAGCACTGCTACCGCTTGGATTGGCAATTTCTGAACAGGTAAATAACTTTGTATTTGCATCCTCTAATTTCTATTTTGCTTGTTTCCTCTTCTTCGTATAATTGCTTTGTCTAACATTTAAACCTCTCTGTATGATAGTTTGGCAAATATTGAATAATAAAAGGGTATTTTTTTCCATCACTTTACGAACCAGCAAAAATGAGAACCTAAAAAAATCAATTATTGCCTTTTAATTTGAAGCATATCCATACATTTCGTGATTAGATTTTCATTTTTTCCCCATGACCATACACTTGCCGCCCAATCAATATCTTTACCTGGTCAACATCTTTACAGATTGCAAGTTCCTCATGACATCCTAGTTTATTTGTTAACAAAGAATATTTGATTGGGATTGTCCTTAACAAAGAATATTAGACTGGGAATATTTGATCATATTCTATCCATTTAAGTATTTGGATATCAATTAAAAAATATATTTGATTGGGATTGTAATTAACAAACAATATTTGACTGAGAATATTTGATCATATTCACTCCATTTAAGTGTTTGAATATCAATTGAAAAAAGAACATTTGATTGGGATTTCTTTTTCATATATAGCAACTAATCCATCCTAGTTTGTTTGTTAAAAAAGAATAGTTTATAAGATTGTAATTAACAAAGAATATTTGACTACGAATATTTGATCATATTCATCCCTTCTCAATGTCTATTTAACTGTTATCTTAATATTAACATGCAAGTCATATGCTACATGACTGTATATGATCTTTTTGTTTATGGTATGACCTATTTCACTATCATTTTAAGTTTTATTTTCAGAGTGGAATATCATTCTTATGTCAACACACGAAATCTCATCTTCAGCTTCTGATCTAATTACAAGTGTTAATGTAGCTTCAACTCCAACCCCAACAAATGCACAAGTAAGTCTGCGCTAGCACCCTTCTTTAGAATTTAGTAACCTGGAAAATAATGGTAAGTTTTTTCTTTGTGAATTTTGGTTTTTGAATGTCGTTTGTTTGTCCACATATTTAGTTGCATTGTTTAATGTTGTTTATATTATCAGTTTACATTCTTGCAGTCTTCAATACTTTTGCATGTCTAATACTCGTGTCTATCCTTTTTCGGTTTTTGTGGGACTTGAAGCTTTATATTTTGAACAATTCTTGGAAATAAAAGAACAATTGACCAGAAGGAAGCTACTATACAGTAAGTTGGAATGTCAATATTTTGTTTAAGCAATAGCATATTTTAGTTGGTTGTTGTATGGAGATGAAAAAACCTAACACATATTTTGATAGCACAGCTAAAACTAATGTTTGGGATATATGCTAATATGCATATTGAGTTTAAAATTTATTTACCCTTTTGACACGTATATTTTTAGCTGGTTGCCTGTATGTAGTTCAAAATGACATATATTTTAGTTGCCTACGTGTTTACTTTTCTTCTTTTGTCATTTTTCATATTTAGTTTTTTTTGATTGATGTGTATATTAAAGGAGAATGCCAAGCTGTTATCTCCACACTTCAGAAAAACCAAAATAAAAACAAATGAAAACAAAACGTCCCATTATGTTACAACAAAATTTGTGCTTGAATTGTGGGCAGCGTAAGTATATATGTCTGAGTTTCTTTTGTATATAGCATGTAGCAATCAATTGTTATATAATTTGACCTCTCTTATTTTGTTGTAATAGGTTAAATGCTGCTTATGGATGCTATACTGCCGCAGGTTGAAGATCTTCCTCTTCCAGCATATGATTTTAGTATGATTTTTATTTGTGTATTAATTTCAACTGCATTGTAATATCCAATAATGTGTGCAAGCAAGGATTTTAAGAGTTTAGCTATTTTAAATGATGTATTTGGGTTATAAATGGATGTGCGCTGAGCTAATTATAGGAAACTAATGTGCTGAGCATGTATCTGCAAGTGCTGTGAGCATATATCTATGCAAAATGAATGTGTTGGTATTCTCTTCCATTAAATTTGTAAGGCCTGTCGCTGTAGCTGAGTATTAATCAACTTTTGTTAAAGCATATTGGTATTCTACTTATTTATTTTACGTGCTAGCTGAATTATATTTAATTAGTGAAAACAAAATAACCGAACTAACCGGCCGAACCGAACCATTTTAATTTGGTTTGGTTTAAGTTCGGTTTCAATTCGAATTGGATTGGTTAAAATATTATTTGGTTTTAAATTGGTTTTGGAATTTTTATGTAAAACCGAACCGAACCGCCCGTTTGCTCACCCCTACTTGTATCCCCACTAGGTTTTCCAATGACTATGTATACCCTAATGGGTGATCTTTAATTACATAGCCCTATACCGGTTATGCTTACCCTAAAAGGGTGATCTTTAATTACATAACTTTACCGGGTTAAGTTTGTGGGTCTATATATGTAAATATTACCCACCCCCTTCAGTTATACTTAACCTACCCACTATCCAATCCATTTTACTTAACCCTAACTTATGTTCATAATAACGGTTCTTATTAAATTAGGTTAAGTAGCCCTTTCTCATTACCATGTCCAATTATGGTTTATATTGGGCTAGACCTTCCATATTAGGCCTGCAACGTGTGGATGCTGGATATGCCGGTCGGGTCCGGGCAGTCTTATTCCATGGTTGGGCCTAACCTCGTGTCTTAGCCCGAGTCGTATTTACACACTTAGACCTCTCACATTAGGTTCATCATTAGTGGCTACTGGATATGTCGATCGGGTCCGGGCAGACATTCGCCACTAATGTAACCTAACCTCGTGTCATAAGTGTTAATATAATTCCTAATTATAATTGCTAAACATTCCATTTATTAATTAATTTACCAATTAATTAATCTTACCTTTTTGGGTGTTATTGCCCATTCTATCAACAATTTGAATTACTAGTCCAAAAATGTTTATTTCCCAATTATGCCAATATTTACTTTTTTCCCCGTTTCTCACTAATGTCCTCACAAAATTGACGACATGCCTAGGCTAAATAATTAGCTTAGCCATAAGCGATGAAAAGGAAAGCTAATAGGGATGTAACACAAGTGATCATTGAATATGATTTGGCATAACATAGATTAACATAGTCATAAGATTGTTATATGAACTTGTGACAATTTCTATGATGTCAAAATGAACAAAAATGAGACCTAAACCAATCATTTAAATATCCAGCAATTCAGATCTAGCATAGTAAGGGTGACATAGTAGCATGTTTAGATCTAAGGATAAATTCACATGTCCAATTTTATAACATATCCAAATTTATCACAATATGACAAGTGAAAGGTGATTTACATAAAGAACCGGATCTAATCAATGTCATAACTTGTCCAAATTAACGTATTCACCTTTTCCATAATACAATTACAAGTCAAGATCTACAGAGGCAACATCATAGAATAACCACAATTATTTCAAATCTAGAGAAATAGATCTATCAAAATCTACATAGGAAACATCATAGAATAACTACCATTGTTTCAGATCTACATAGTTTAAGATTTAATACTGGCATAGATTCATACTTTACAACAGACCCAATTCATTGTCTTTCACGATTCACTGTTATTTATTTGAACCTAAAAGTGACTAGAAACTCACAGCGTTAGGTTTAGAGAATTGAGAGAGAATAGATCTGAATTTTGAATTTGATTAGCTAAACTGCTGTTGTAGAATTTGATTCTGTTACAGTTACCCGACAGCATATGGCTTCCATGATCTCCAATGAAGAAAATAATAGAATAGGGACCATATTTATAGCCTAGAACCACTGAATCAGACCCAGAATCAAGTCCAGGTACGTAAAAAAAATTATTCCCAGATCTGCCTGGGGGGGGGGGGGGGGGGGTTGACACCTCTATAGGGGGGTCGACACCCCTTAAGGGGGGTCGATACCCATGTCGACACCCCGGGGGGGGGGGGGGTCGACACCCATTAGCGGGTATTTTCCCGCTCAGCCCTCTTTCGTTGGATTTTGATTTTTGAACTGTTTTGAAGGTTCTGGAATTATTATATATATATACATATATTCGATATCTGATTTACGCAAACCCAGATTATATCCCAAGCAGAATTCCGAGATGAACGCAATGGCGTAGCCCGTTTCCCTTAATTCTTCTTCTAAAAATTAAGTATTCTTTAATCTGTTAATTTTAATATTTTAAAATTACAGGGTGTTACATTCTCCCCTCCTTAAAGGATTTTGTCCCCGAAATCTTCAAGTTAAGAAGAACGTATCCTACCATCCATCATCTATCTACTCATCCATCATCTACAAGCATCCATAGTCCTTATAAGATTTCTAATGATTATATAAGTATTTGCAGAGGTGTGTGTATATGTCCCAATACTAATGCGAAAATCAGGCGGTCTACTGATCCAATTGACCTCCTTAATGCGATGTATGATTAGTGCCATGAATCCAATATGTATGCAAATAATCCTATTATAACATGTAAGTTCTATACGTGTGCACGTCCATTCGTCCAACTGCAACATCCATATGCTAACTCATCCATTTTCATCCATAAAAGAAAAGAAAATGCACACACATCCATATGCAGTATGAGAGAGTGATTGAGCCGATCTAGTGCCTAATGTGTGTGAATATGCGTCCACAGGCAACCACTAGCAAACACTTGCATCCACAGCATCCATCAAACATAACATGTTTCAAACACATGTTTTCATCCATAGGACTCCTATCTAAAGGTCGAAAACACTAGGGATAAGATATGCTTGATTGACTAAAATAGGCACAGATAAAGCTTTCGAAAAAGGAGTTAAGAACATACCCTCAAAAAGGAAAGGGTAAGAAGCACAGATTCTATCTTTGGTTTCCCAAGTTGCGTCTTCTGGGTTGTCTCCCCATTGAACCTTCACCAACTTGATTTCTTTGTCGCGCAGCTTCTTAAATTCCGATTCAAGAATACGGGTAGGGACTCGTCTGACTGTCGCCTCCCATTCCACCTCCACTTCTTCCAACATACTCGACTTAACGACTTTTGCAGTGTCATGCAGGTACTTCCGCAGATGAGAAACATGAAAGACATTATGAACACCAGAGAAATTCTCTGGGAGTTTTACTAAGTCTAGCCCATTCAAACCCTTGACAAAGCTAAGTGCCTTCTTGTGTTGGGTGTTTACTAAGTCTAGCCCAAATCTGGCCAGCTGATTAAATTGATTAACATATTCCCTGATCATCATGCTTCCCTATTTCAGAGTTAGAAACTTTTCCATTTGCAGGCTTCTTTCGGCTTGGGAGAGGGATTTCATCTCAAACCTTGTCCTGAAGTCTTCCCATGTTTCCACCGCCCTCTGAGCATTAGTAACTTCCCACCAATAGGAAGCTTCATCCTTAAGTAACCACACCACAAGTTGTATCTTTTGCCTGTCATCCACTCCAAAGATGACAAACAAATCCTTAGTCTCCTTTAACCAGTTTCTTGCTCCAACAAAAGATTTTGTCCCATAAAAGTCTTTTCCATCCATAGCCTTGAAGTCTCTACATGTTTTTCCGAAGGCATTTCCAAGAGGAGGCGGAGGAGGAGGAGGAACCGCGGCCACTGGAGGAGGGATGTCTGCTGGGCCCGCGCCAGCTTCTAAGTACCTCCTAAACCAGTCGGGAATCGGCACTCCTTCCGGAAGGTTAAGGTCTCCAGACATGCTGAAATAGAAAGGAAAGATTCAAAACGAAGGATAGAGAAGGATAGATATGGCACATGGATTTGGGGGATTTTGTTTTTTTATAAATATAACACATTTTTCTAAAAAAAATGCTTCTTTAAACTTTCTTTTTGAAAACAATTTTCAAAAACTTTTATCTTGTCTGGTAAACCTATGCTCTGATACCAAGTGAAACACCCCACCTCCATTAAGGTCACTCACAAAGGGAATGCCTTTACTTTGGTGGAGGTTTATAAGTTAAAGCCACAGATGAACTCAAGACAGATATAAATACACATATTTTAAACAGCGGAAACCAAACAAACTTTTATTTCATCAATACGTGTATCAAACAAAGATTTCCATAATTGTCTCAAAATACTTTCAACATTACAACCTCATAACTGCCTTGATTATTAAAGAAACATGAAAACATAAATAAAGTGACAAAAATCCCCATAGTGATATCCAAAGCCATTATCCAAGCAAGAAAGATCCAAATCATACATCTACGTTCTTAGTGCTTGTAAAGAGCCTGACTTAGTTGAGCTGTTTCCTCCCTGTGGACCTGGGTGGTGGGGGGGGGGGGAAACGAAAGAAAAGAAGACGAAAAGAAAATAGGCTCAGACATAAAGCCTGAGTAAATCTAGTAACTCTTCAATATGTGAATAAGAAAAGGGTATGATGGATGTAAACTAAAAATAGGAAAGTGTCACAAGCTAAGGAAGTGTCGAATGTACTATCGCACCCATACTATATCTCTGCACCTATTTGAATTCATTCTAACTGGCACCCCATGGTGAGGGTGAAGTGATCCCCATTCTTATTAAAGATCGGCTCCTACTCGCATTAACATGTGTCATACGGCCCCTCAAGAATTGTAGATACCTATGCTGGTCCCACCATGGGGTGTATCAAGACCCATGGTGGCGGCCCCGACACAAAACTAGAAGACATAGGTTATACTACTGGTGTCCCCAGTGCCTTGGTTGTCTGCTCCGGAGTGTGTGCACGCCCGCACCCCGTTAGACCTGCACTATGCACCCACCGCCACCGTTTGACTGCTTACAATCAGCCCAGTAATCGTGCCCCACCCTGCCTAGTTTCAGGGTACCGTTGATACCTAACTTTGGGTTACTGCTGAAACGGGTCCCTCGTTACCAGGATTTTCTAGTCAAACATGTTAAGTGGTTAAGTGTCTGTATTTACCTAACCCCACCCATCAATTCTTGTTAACATGTTGAATTTGGTTAAGTGTTATAGTTGACTTAACCCTACCATCTGTCCTTAGCCTCTTAGGAGCACCAGACCACTCACATTAGATAGGTATTGCTACGGTTACTGGATGTGCTGGTCGGTTCCGGGCAGGTTTACACCGTAGCTCAGTCTAACCTCGGGTCCTTATTGGGCTCAATGCTTAACCACCCACATTGGATAGGTATTGTTGTGACTACTGGACAGCCGGGCGGGTCCGGGCAGGTTTACATCACAACTCAATCCAACCTTGTGTTTTCTAAATTTACATATTTTATTACTTTTCAACTATATGTAAATGTCATATCTTTTATTTTTGGGTATTTCAATTCATACCGCTTATGTGTCATAATCATTGGCATGTGCCAAACATGCCAACATATATTTTCATATTTTACACCCAACGTTATTACCCCCGTTTGTTCGCAACGTTATAACATGTGTTGGGCTTGTCACAATTCAGCCCAACTTTATAAACGTGAGGAAAAGGGGAAATCAAGAACATGTAATACATAAAGGTGTGTGGCGCATGAACTTGCAATTTGGCGATTCAACTAACATATAACATGGGTCATGTGAACTTGCATTCGAATCAAAGTATGACTAAGTAGGTGACATATGAAATGGCATAGTTTAGGCAAATACAAACTTGTGTTTAAACATGTTAACTTGGCATAATATCGACCATAAAACTAGCATGTTATATATTCATCAAATGTACAATTTTTACATCTAATCATATAGCCTATTTCAACATGAACTTGCATAGTTTATGAAACCCAAACGATGTTTGATATAGAACCAATTATATTTTGCAATTAAACATGAACTTGCATAGTTTATGAAACATAGATCCAATTATACTTGCAAACATAGATCTAATTATACTTGCCAATAAACATAAGAATGATATCATAGGTTTTGGGTCATGTAGGCATAGAAGGTCTATAACATGTTTACATAAATTCTAATTTAGACTAATGGAATATACATAGTCCATGCCATCGACATATACAAAAAGGGATCAATTTCTAGTTTTTGCCACAAACTTGCAAGTGCCATTGTTTTCATATACAATTGTTAAATAGGCTTGCATCAATCAATTTATGCCACAAACATCAATACACAAGTCATGATAGAACCATCACAATACACAAAGATTATAACCACACGATTCTATTTTCATTTACATCGAATCACATCATAGTTTTTATTCATATTTTGAAAGGTCACTATACTTACAACTTGTGATGAATTCTTGTTTTCTGATTTCTGTTATTCTGATTTGGAGATGCTCTCCTTTGGGTAGCAAAGTTGCGTTGAATGATTTGATTAATCTTTGATCTTCTTTTAATTTGATTCGTCTCTTAGGCTTGTTGGCTTGTCTCTAGGCTTTCTAATTGACGGCCATTCCTAGTTCCTCTCCAATAGCATGACGACTTTTGTATTCTATTATTTGTGTGAACTTAGGGTTAGACTTGAGTTGTATTTATAGAATTTTAAATTGTTTTGAGCCGTTGATGAAGCTAGGGTGAATCCAGACCATCCATCTCAAGAGAGGCCAATAAGAAAGAGACATGTAAGCCCTAGTGACTCAGCCAAGCATCAGAATTCGACCAGACCCTGACCAGGCCAGCCAGGGCCTGACCAGCAGGTCTTTCTGACCTGGGCGCACTTGGCAGGTGCGCCAGGCCAAAATTATACTGGCGCACTTCACAAGTGCGCCAGTGCATTCTGACCCGTTTTCCGGTTTTTCTGCCCAACTTCGTTCGTCCATATCTTCTTCATACGATGTCCGTTTTACGCAAACTTGAACTCTATCTCAAGCAGAATTTCGAGACGAACGCAATGGCGTAACCCATTTCCCTTGATTTCAACATTTATAATTAATTATACTTTAATTCGTGAAGCTTAACGTTATAGAATTCACGGGGTGTTACATTCTCCCCCACTTAAAAGGATTTCGTCCCCGAAATCTTCTAGTTAGGAAGAATGTATATCCTACCATCAAACAGTCCATCTACTCAACCAACAAACACAGTCATCCACTGTCCTTAAAATACTTCTAGTGCTTCATGATCATATGCATAGTGTGTGTACATGTCCTTATCTAATGCAGAAATCAGGCGGTCTACTGATTCAGTTGACCTCCTTAACGCGAATCATGTAAGTGTCATGAATCCATTATGTATGCAAATTTTTCCTACTCATAATTCTACATGAGTGCACAACTATTCATACAAATGCGACGACCGTATGACAGCATATCAAGTTTTCAACCATATACAAATAAGAATACATATATGCATATGCAGTATGAAGTGATTGAGCCGATCTAAGACCTAGGTTGTGTGTGTATATGCATCCACGAGCAACCACTAGCAACCATTTGCAACCACTTGTAGCCATCAACCATAACATGTTTCAAATACATGCTTACATCCAAAGGGGTTTCTACCTAAGGATAAAGGATAATATCGAGGAGATATACCTAAAAAGATAGATACAAGCACAACTTAAGAAAAAGAGAGGTCAAAGATGTACCCTCAAAAAGAAGAGGGTAGGCAGCGCGTATTCTGTCCTCAGTTTCCCAAGTCGCGTCTTCCTTGGCGTCGCTCCACTGAACTTTAATGAGTTTGACTTCGCGGTTGCATAGCTTTTTCACTTCAGTTCCTATGATGCGGGTTGGAACTCTCCTCACAATTGCTTCGCGTTCCACTTCGGCTTCTTCTAATATGCTTGGCTCCACCACTTCCGCTGATTCATGTAGACATTTCCGGAGATGAGAAACGTGAAAGACGTTGTGAATTCCAGCCAATCTTTCAGGCAGATCTACTCTATAAGCCATTTTCCCAATCTTCTCGATGATAAGGAACGGTCCTACAAATCTTGGTGCTAGCTTTCCTGTGGATCCAAAGCGAACGACGTTCCTTAAAGGGGATACCTTGAGGAAAACCCTGTCCCCAACCTCAAACTCAAGGTCGGTCCTTCTTTTGTCAGCGTAGGATTTCTGTCTGTCTTGGGCTGTCTTCATTCTCCTACGTATCAAGTCCACTTTCTCTGAGGTTTCTCGAATCATATCTGGCACAAGTATAAGCTTATCTGTAGACTCCCACCAACAAGTTGGTGATTTGCATGGTCTTCCATACAAGGCTTCAAAGGGTGCCATGTCGATGGTAGCTTGGTAGCTGTTGTTGTAGGCAAATTCCACTAAAGGAAGGTGATCCTCCCACGTCCCTCCAAAGTCAAGAACGCGAAGTCTTAAAATATCCTCTAAAACTCTATTCACCCTTTCCGTCTGGCCATCTGTTTGGGGGTGATAGGTCGTGCTCAAACACAGCTGTGTGCCTACAGCTTCTTGCAGACTCCGCCAAAACTCACTTGTGAAAATAGGGTCTCGGTCACTAACAATGATGGAGGGTATCCCATGGAGTCGAACTATTTCCTTGAGATAAAGAGATGCTAGAGATGAGGCAGTCCTTATACTCCTGATAGGTATAAAGTGGGCGCTTTTAGCAAGCCTATCCACTATTACCCAAATGCTAGTGTTGCCTCTTCTCAACCTAGGAAGTCCATCAATGAAGTCCATTGAAATGCTATCCCACTTCCACTATGGGACCTCTAGAGGGTGAAGTAGTCCTCCAGGCTTCTTTTGTTCCGCCTTGACCCGTTGGCAGGTCATGCACTTAGAAACGAAATCTGCTACGTCTTGCTTCATGCCACTCCAAAAGAAAGTCCTTTTTATATCCTTGTACATCTTATCACCGCCAGGGTGTATAGTCATCTTGGAATGATGCGCTTCCTCGAGAACCTTCTTTGTCAACTCCCTTGCTTGTGGGACGCATAATCTTCCATCTCGTCTCAGCCAACCCTTATCATCGATGGCGTATCTACTGAGGTGACTAGAAGTCTCACCCCTAACAAGTTTATCAATCACATCAACAAGCTGAGGGTCTTCACATTGGGCAGCCCCTATTGAGTCTAAGAGAGTAGGGCGTACTTCGAGAGATGCTAACAAACCCGGTACAAAATCCGAGGAGGGCCTAAAGTTGAAACTGGCTATATACTTCAAGTTTTGCCTTTCCACAAAGAGAGGGCTTAGGGCCAGTTTCTTTTGGCTCAACGCGTCCGCTACCACGTTGCCTTTTCCGGGAGTATAGGAAATTTCAAAATCATACGAGGCAAGAAGCTCCATCCATCTTTGCTGCCTCAAGTTAAGATCCTTCTAGGAGAAGAGATATTTCAACGATTTATGGTCAGTGTATAATTCAAACTTCTCACCAAGGAGATAATGGCGCAAAGACTTAAGTGCAAAGACGATGGCGGCCAACTCAAGATCATGGGTTGGGTAGTTCTTTTCATGAACCTTCAATTGTCTTCCGCCATAAGCTACTACCCTTCCTTCTTGCATTAGAACAGCGCCTAGTCCCGTTCCACATGCATCCGTGTATACTGTGAACATTTTGCTTCCGTCAGGCAGAGTTAGAACTGGAGCTGTTGTGAGTGCCCTTTTTATCATTGGAAAGCAAACTCGCAGTCCAAATCCCAAGTGAACGCCAGATTCTTCTTTGTTAGCCTTGTGAGTGGGGCTGAGATTTTCGCGAAATCCCAAATAAACTTTCGATAAAAACCGGCTAGTCCAAGAAAGCTTCGAACTTCGGTTGCATTTCTTGGTGTCTTCCAATCTTGTACTGCCACCACTTTCGCGGGATCCACAGCCAACCCTTCTTTGGACACTATATGCCCAAGAAACCTTACTTCTTTTCTCCAGAAGTGACACTTGGAGAATTTGGCTTTTAGTTGATGTGCACGGAGAGTATCCATGATTTCTTTCAGATGCTGAGCATGTTCTTCCTCACTCTTTGAGAAGATTAAGATATCATCTACGAAGACAACCACAAATTTGTTGAGGAATTCTCTGAACACCCTGCTCATTAGGTCTACGAAATAAGCGGGTGCGTTTGTCAAGCCGAAAGGCATGACAAGCCACTCGAAGAAACCGTCTAGGGTCTTGAACGCTATCTTATCAATGCTGTCTTCAGCTACTCTTAGCTGATGGAACCCAGTTGCCAGATCAAGTTGGGAGAAGACCGTCGTACCTACAAGCTGATCAAACAAATCGTCGATTCGGGGAAGAGGGTGCCTATTTTTCTTGGTCAATTTGTTTAACTCCCTATAATCGATGCAAAGGCGAAGCGAACCGTCTGCTTTGGTTGCGAACACCACTGGAGCACCCAATTCTGAAATGCTCCGTCTAATGAACCCCTTTTTGAGAAGTTCTTTAACCTGCTTACTGAGCTCCTTTCTCTCCCTTGGAGCCATGTGTCTGACAGTAAAGCTACAGGCTTTGCGTTATCCACAAGATATATGCGGAAGTCTATTTCCCGCCTCGGAGGTAAGCCTTTCACTTCCTCAAAGACATCCGGATATTCCTGGACTACTCTAACTGATTGCAAATTCTCATCAGAAGCATCAAGCGACTCTAGATAACTAAGCATAACAGCATTCAAAGGATTACAAGAAATTTCTAGAGTATTACCAAGTCGAGTCAAGAGTCTAACTACTCTTTTCTCACAGTCAAGAATCGCACTATTACTGGATAACCAGTCCATGCCTAAGATCAAACCATATCCCGAGAAGCCCAAAACAAAGGCATTACAACTAAACTCAACGCTGAGAATAGAGATTTTCAAACCCAAACAAACCATCGACAAGTAAGCAGAGCCCCCAATTGGATTTGAAACTACTAAGGGATCTTCTACCATACTAGTGTCTAGATGCAGAGATTCTACTAAGGCAGATGAAATAAAAGAGTGTGATGCGCCAGAGTCAAAAAGTGTACGAACTGGATGATCATAAAGATAGACTACACTTTCTACAGAAATATTACTACCTCGTTCCTGCTGAGGTGCCACTAGCGCATGAACCTGACCCCCTGAAGTGGATCCGGCTTTCTGTCCCTACCCTTTCTTCTTTGGGCAGTCCTTAGCTTGGTGTCCAGCTTCTCCACAATGGAAGCAACCACACATCTTCGCCTTCCTTTTCCGGCAGTCTTTTGATATATGGCCCACAATGCCACAGAAATTGCACCTTCTCTTCTCACGGGGCTTATTGTTCTTCCCTCCTTTCTTGAAATCTGTTTTCCTTGCTTGTAGACCTTCTTTCTTCTCTTCCCCCTTAGTTTCTTTCTTGCCGTGGTCTTCCTCGTGTAGTAACGCCATGTCCACCAGGCTTTCATAAGTCGCACCGTGGATACATGGGTCATGGCAAGGCTGTGTAGAGGCTCATTCAAACCCTTGACGAAGCGAAGTGCCTTCTTGTGTTGGGTGTTTACTAAGTCTAGCCCAAATCTGGCCAGCTGATTAAACTGATTAACATATTCCCTGATCGTCATGCTTCCCAGTTTCAGAGTTAGAAACTTTTCCATTTGCCGGCTTCTTTCGGCTTGGGAGAGGGATTTCATCTCAAACCTTGTCCTGAAGTCTTCCCATGTTTCCACCGCCCTCTAAGCATTAGTAACTTCCCACCAATAGGAAGCTTCATCCTTAAGTAACCACACTGCAAGTTGTATCTTTTGCCTGTCATCCACTCCAAAGATGACAAACAAATCCTCAGTCTCCTTTAACCAGTTTCTTGCTCCAACAAAAGATTATGTCCCATAAAAGTCTTTTCCACCCATAGCCTTGAAGTCTCTACATGTTTTTGCGAAGGCATTTCCAAGAGGAGGCGGAGGAGGAGGAGGAACCGCGGCCACTGGAGGAGGGATGTCTGCTGGGCCCGCGCCAACTTCTAAGTACCTCCTAAACCAGCCGGGAATCGGCACTCCTTCCGGAAGGTTAAGGTCTCCAGACATGCTGAAATAGAAAGGAAAGATTCAAAACGAAGGACATAGAAGGATAGATAGGGCACATGGCTTTGGGGGATTTTGTCTTTTTATAAATATAACACATTTCTCTAAAAAAAATGCTTCTTTAAACTTTCTTTTTGAAAACAATTTTCAAAAACTTTTATCTTGTCTGGTAAACCTATGCTCTGATACCAAGTGAAACACCCCACCTCCAATAAGGTCACTCACAAAGGGAATGCCTTAACTTTGGTGGAGGTTTATAAGTAAAAGCCACAGATGAACTCAAGACAGATATAAATACACATATTTTAAACAGCGGAAACCAAACAAACTTTTATTTCATTAATACGTGTATCAAACAAAGATTTCCATAATTGTCTAAAAATACTTTCAACATTACAACCTCATAACTGCCTTGATTATTAAAGAAGCATGAAAACATAAATAAAGTGACAAAAATCCCCATAGTGATATCCAAAGCCATTATCCGAGCAAGAAAGATCGAAATCATACATCTACCTTTTTGGTGCTTGTAAAGAGCCTGACTGAGTTGAGCTGTTTCCTCCCTGTGGACCTGGGGGTGGGGGGAAACGAAAGAAAAGAAGACGAAAAGAAAATGGGGTCAGAAATAAAGCCTGAGTAAATCTAGGAACTCTTCAATATGTGAATAAGAAAAGGGTATGATGGATATAAACTAAAAATAGGAAAGTGTCACAAGCTAAGGAAGTGTCGAATGTACTATCGCACCCATACTATATCTCTGCACCTATTTGAATTCATTCTAACTGGCACCCCATGGTGAGGGTGAAGTGATCCCCATTCTTATTAAAGATCGGCTCCTACTCGTGTTAACATGTGTCATACGGCCCTCCAAGAATTGTAGATGCCTATGCTGGTCCCACCATTGGGTGTATCAAGACCCATGGTGGTGGCCCCGACACAAAACTAGAAGACATAGGTTATACTACTGGTGTCCCGAGTGCCCTGGTTGTCTGCTCCGGAGTGTGTGCACACCCGCACCCCGTTAGACCTGCACTGTGCACCCACCGCCGTCGTTTGACCGCTTACAATCAGCCCAGTAATCGTGCCCCACCCTGCCTAGTTTCAGGGTACCGTTGATACCTAACTTTGGGTTACTGCTGAAACGGGTCCCTCGTTACCAGGATTTTCTAGTCAAACATGTTAAGTGGTTAAGTGTCTGTATTTACCTAACCCCACCCATCAATTCTTGTTAACATGTTGAATTTGGTTAAGTGTTATAGTTGACTTAACCCTACCATCTGTCCTTAGCCTCTTAGGAGCACCAGACCACTCACATTAGACAGGTATTGCTACGGTTACTGGATGTGCCGGTCGGTTCCGGGCAAGTTTACACCGTAGCTCGGTCTAACCTCGGGTCCTTATTGGGCTCAATGCTTAACCACCCACATTGGATAGGTATTGTTGTGACTACTGGAATGCCGGGCGGGTCCGGGCAGGTTTACATCACAACTCAATCCAACCTCGTGTTTTCTAAATTTACATATTTTATTACTTTTCAACTATATGTAAATGTCATATCTTTTATTTTTGGGTATTTCAATTCATACCGCTTATGTGTCATAATCATTGGCATGTGCCAAACATGCCAACATATATTTTCATATTTTACACCCAACATTATTACCCCCGTTTGTTCGCAACGTTATAACATGTGTTGGGCTTGTCACAATTCAGCCCAACTTTATAAACGTGAGGAAAAGGGGAAATCATGAACATGTAATACATAAAGGTGTGTGGCACATGAACTTGCAATTTGGCGATTCAACTAACATATAACATTGGTCATGTGAACTTGCATTCGAATCAAAGCATGACTAAGTAGGTGACATATGAAATGGCATAGTTTAGGCAAATAGAAACATGTGTTTAAACATGTTAACTTGGCATAATATCGACCACAAAACTTGCATGTTATATATTCATCAAAATGTACAATTTTTACATCTAATCATATAGCCTATTTCAACATGAACATGCATAGTTTATGAAACCCAAACGATGTTTGACCTAGAACCAATTATATTTTGCAATTAAACATGAACTTGTATAGTTTATGAAACATAGATCCAATTATACTTGCAAACATAGATCTAATTATACTTGCCAATAAACATAAGAATTATATCATAGGTTTTGGGTCATGTAGGCATAGAAGGTCTATAACATGTTTACATAAATTCTAGTTTAGACTAAGGGAATATACATAGTCCATGCCATCGACATATACAAAAAGGGATCAATTTCTAGTTTTTGCCACAAACTTGCAAGTGCCATTGTTTTCATATACAATTGTTCAATAGGCTTGCATCAATCAATTTATGCCACAAACATCAATACACAAGTCATGATAGAACCATCACAATACACAAAGAGTATAACAACATGATTCTATTTTCATTTACATCGAATCACATCACAGTTTTTATTCATATTTTGAAAGGTCACCATACTTACAACGTGTGATGAATTCTTGTTTTCTGTTATTCTGATTTGGAGATGCTCTCCTTTGGGTAGCAAAGTTGCGTTGAATGATTTGATTAAGCTTTGATCTTCTTTTAATTTGATTCGTCTCTTAGGCTTGTTGGCTTGTCTCTAGGCTTTCTAATTGACGGCCATTCCTAGTTCCTCTCCAACAGCATGACGACTTTTGTATTCTATTATTTGTGTGAACATAGGGTTAGACTTGAGTTGAATTTATAGAATTTTAAATTGTTTTGAGCCGTTGATGAAGCTAGGGTGAATCCAGACCATCCATCTCAAGAGAGTCCAGTAAGAAATAGACATGTAAGCCCTAGTGACTCAGCCAAGCATCAGAATTCGACCAGACCCTGACCAGGCCAGCCAGGGCCTGACCAGCAGGTCTTTCTGACCTGGGCGCACTTGGCAGGTGCGCCAGGCCAAAATTATACTAGCGCACTTCCCAAGTGCGCCAGTTCAACTTTGTTCTGGCGCACTTCACAAGTGCGCCAGTGCATTCTGACCCGTTTTCCGGTTTTTCTGCCCAACTTCGTTCGTCCATATCTTCTTCATACGATGTCCGTTTTACGCAATCTTGAACTCTATCTCAAGCAAAATTTCGAGACGAACGCAATGGCGTAACCCATTTCCCTTGATTTCATCATTTATAATTAATTATACTTTAATTCGTGAAGCTTAACGTTATAGAATTCACGGGGTGTTACAACTGCAAAAGAAAGAAGTATTCTTGTTTCAATTGTAGAGAGGTCGGATAGTTTTCTGAGGAATGTCCAAAGAAGCAAGGACAAGGTCAAAGGGCCAAATCTTCGGGAGGGCAGGTACACGCTCTCATGGCCGATGCGCTAGATAGAGGTAGGAATGTTTCCGTTGAAGGTTTGATTTCTCTTTCCAATCATCATGTTAGGCGCACATTCTTTTATATCTGATTCTGTGGTTGAGTCTCTGCACCTTAGTAATAGTATGGTTTTGGATGTCGTTTTTGTCTCAAACCCCATTGGTGGCACGACTCATTTGTCTATGATTTGTCGGGGTTAGAGAATATCAGTGATAGGCGTCGAGTTTGAATGTGATGCATATGTGCTTGGTTTCATGGTCTATGGTTTTATTCTAGGGATGGATTGGCTAGCCATGTATGGTGCCATTCTAGATTGTGAAAGGAGGGTCGTTAAAATTTTGACTTGCCATGAGAGGACCCTCGAGATTTCCTGTGACCCTAAAGGGTCTGTCATGCTTAGTTTTCTAGAGTCACTTAATGAATCTATCGATGATCTACGATTAGTACCAGTAGTCTATGTCCTGATGTTTTTGAGGAGGTTTGGGGCTAACCTCCTAGGTGCGAGATCAATTTTCGTATATATTTGGTGGAAAATGCAAATCTAGTTGCATTGTATGTGCGCCACATGGCTCCAAGAGAAAGGAGGAGGGAGCTTAGCAAGAAAGTAGGGGAGCTACTTGATAAATGGTTTATTAGGCGAAGCATATCTGAATGGGATGCTCTGGTAGTATTCGTAACAAAATAGGATGGTTCGCTTATGTGTGGATTATAACGAGTTGAATAAACTCACTAAAAAGAACAGGAACCCACTTCCGAGGATAGATGATTTGTTTGACCAACTTGTTGGAGCATCTATTTTCTCTCAGTTAGACTTGGCCACGGGGTTTAAACAATTGAGGGTGGACGAGGATAGTATAGACAAGACCTCTTTTAGGACTCCATATGGTTTCTTCGAGTGGTTCATCATGCCTTTTGGGTCGACGAATGCACCCGCCTATTTTGTTGATCTGATGAGTAGGGTGTTTCAGGAGTTTTTAAATAAGCTCGTTGTAGTCTTTGTTGATGACATCTTGATTTTCTCGAAGAACGAGGAAGAGCATGCCTTACATTTAAGGGAGGTTTTGAAAACTCTCTGTGCACACCAGCTTAAGGCGAAATTCTCCAGATGTCATTTTTGGAGAAAAGAAGTGAGATTTCTAGGGCATGTAGTCTCTGAAGATGGGATAGCAGTGGATCCCTCGAAGGTAGTTGCATTCAAGCTTGGCAAATCCTTAAAATGCTATGGAGGTGAGAAGTTTCCTTGGATTGGCGGGCTATTATAGGAAGTTCATTAAGGACTTCGCAAAGATATTAGCCCCACTCACCAGGCCGACGAAGAAGAATCTGACATTTTCTTAGGATGTAGATTGTGACGATGCTTTCTAGCGAGGGCTCTGACAACAACCCCAGTCTTGACCTTACCCGATGGGAACAAAGTGTTCACAGTATACACGGATGCATGTCGTACAGGGCTTGGTGCAGTTTTGATTCAAGAGGGAAGGGTGGTATGTTATGGAGGCAGAGAGCTAAGGGTTCATGAAAAGAACTACCCTATCCATGACTTATAGCTAACTGCCATAGTATTCATGCTTAAGACTTGGCGTCATTATCTACTTGTAGAGAAGTTCGAGTTGTACACTGATCATAAATCTCTTAGGTACTTGTCCTAGCAGAAGGATATTAATTTAAGGCAACAAAGATGGATGGAGTAACATCCTATGATTTCGAGATTTCGTATACCCTTGGCAAGAGTAATGTGGTGGCAGAAGCATTGAGTAGGCAGAGGATGACTTTGAGTCCACTGTTTGTGGAGAGGAAAAGCTTGGAGTTCATATCAACTTTTATTTTAGACCCTTCACGGAGTTTACACCTGGTTTATTGGCATCACTAGGGGTGCGACCTACTCTTTTGGATCAGATAGGAACTTCACAGCGAGAGGATCCACTGATTTTAGACATCTTCGATAGGCTCAGTAGAGGGTAGACTTCTAGTCACCTCAGTAGATACTCCACGAACGATAGAGGGTGGTTGCGACAAGATGGAAGGCTTTGTGTTCCCCGAGTTAGGAGTTTATTAAAGACAGTCCATGAGGAAGCTCATCATTCTAAGATGACTATTCATTCAGGCGGTGATAAGATGTATAGAGATATGAAGAGGGTTTCTTTTGGGCTGGGATGAAGAAAGATGTGGCGTAGTTTGTTTCTCGATGTTTGGTTTGCCAACAAGTAAAAGTTAAGCAAAGGAAGCCCAGTGGTTTACTTCATCCTTTGGAAGTCCCACGGTGGAAGTGGGAGAGCGTCTCGATGGATTTTATTGACGGTTTGCCTAGATCGAGGAAAGGCAACACCAGTATTTGGGTTATAATAGACAAACTTACTAAGAGCGCTCATTTCATTCCGGTTAAGAGTAATAGGACGGCAGCATGGTTGACAGCATGGTTGGCAGCAGTTTATGTTCGTGAGATAATCCATCTTCATGGAGTACCTTCCAGTATCGTAAGTGATTGTGACCGTATTTTCACCAGTGAAATTTGAAGGAGCTTACAAGAAGCATTAGGTACACAGTTGTGTTTGAGCGCCGCTTATCACCCTCAGACAAATGGATAGACGGAAAGGGTGAATGGAGTTCTTGAGGATCTTTTAAGGCTGTGCATCCTAGACTTCGGAGGGACTTGGGAAGAGCATCTTTCTTTAGTAAAGTTCGCCTACAACAATAGTTATCAAGCTTGTATTGGCATGGCACCCTTCGAAGCATTATATGGATGATCCTGTAGATCACCGATTTGTTGGTGGGAGTCTACAGAAAGACTTCTACTTGGACCGGATATGGTTAGAGAAACTTCAGAAAAGATTGATCTTATCCGCAGACGCATGAAGACAGCTCAGGACAGGCAAAAGTCCTACGCAGATAGGAGAAGGACTGACATTGAGTTTGATGTAGGGGGCATGGTTATCATTAAGGTATCACCTATGAGGAATGTGGTTCGCTTTGGATCTGTAGGGAAATTGGAACCAAGATTTGTAGGGTCATTTTCCCATAACAGAAAGGATAGGCCAAATGGCCTATAGATTAAAGCTACCAGAGAGACTGTTTGGCGTTCATAAAGTTTTCCACGTTTCTCATCTACTGAAGTATTTGTATGATACTGCAGAAGTAGCTGAGCCGAGTATGCTTAAGGAAGTAGAGGTAGAACGGGAGGCAACAGTTAGACGAGTTCCTACCCGTATTCTTGGATCAGAAGTTAAGAAACTACGCAATAGAGAAGTCAAGTTGTAACGGCCCGGGGAATTCGACGCCCAAATCCCCTAATCCTGTATTATTTTCCAGAACTCAAGTATCGAAACCCCAGATAGTTATTAGCAAGAATTTAGAGGGTGAGATAAGAAAGAAAGAAATATTAGAATAGAAGAAGAAGAAGAAGAACCAACACAACACAGAGTCTCACATCACAGCAGAACAAAATATAATACATAAATAAATCTTTATTGAGAGCTTTTTAAAAATACTTTCAATATCAGAGTACATCAACATCTCTGGACAGTTATAATCATCTGTCCCATATACAACACATACAACGGAATAGTAGCTATATATATAATCATACGTCTGAACTCCTCTAGCTCGTCTTTTCACAGCATTCGAGAACCTGAACCTGAACAACCCGGGCTAACCCAAGCATTTATGAAACACCGGGTCAGTCTGGTGAACCAAAGTGAGAAAAACTGGTACAGTATTAAGGTAACACACAACTTGATTTTAAAGTTAAAATCATTTGAGAGAAAAGGATAATTGTAAGACCAAATCCACACATAATCATGGACGGGTTTTACCTTACGATAACCCAAAACGTTTTTGAAATCAATATCTTTTCTGATATTATAATAGTGTCTAAATACAAGTAAATATCAATCTAGCGGAACGCTTGCATCTCACGCTCCACATATATAGTAAAAATCAAAACCGTAGGCGCTTATTGAAGATTGGATTCCGACTATGACAAGGTATGGGACCACCTGCCGATAGTGTATTTCTAGAGGCGAATACACTGGGTTCAACAAGAACGTCTTGTTACTCAGCCCTCACATGACCGACCACTCATTTCACTTGAGTGTATTGAATGTATATCACCAACGGTTGGGCTCAAACCACCGTTTCCCGATAAGGGACAACATCGAAATAGGTTAAAGAAGGAATTGGATTTTCTCTAAATAGGTGATTATACACCCTAATGGGAGCGACCCACATAGCCATGCTTCCTGCCCGATTTTTGCCATTTCCCGGTTGATGAGGCTTGAGGCTACGCTCTATCAGCACATCACATTCACTTCGAATGTCACATCGTCAGATCCATCAACAGTCACTAATTGACGTCCACAACAATACTTTACGTGTTAGCAAAAAGAAGTTTCCTTCTCCGCTTCCACTCTTGGTACAGTTGAAGAAATTAATGTACATGACCCATTTGGAGATACTCTGTCAGACATTCATCCATACAATTACCAAGGAACAGGGTGAGCCGAAGGTACCCTCCTACTGCATTCTAGGAATCACCCTAAGAATCAGTAGCGAGAAGTCCTTGCGAATCCGTAGATTTCAACCACGACAGAATCACAGTTTATCTCTGCTTGCAATCAGAGATTTTAAGCAATCCTTCCGCTTATGAAGATCTACGGTCTTCAATAGCTTCATCTTGAATCAACATCTTCAACGTATTCGTATTTGCTGGACGGAATGGTTTTCGAATATAAATTCAATCCCGGTCTTTCCGTACCAACAATCGTATGGCCAATTTTTGATAGTCGGTTATTTAACTATCAAATAAAACAAACATTCATCCATATAAAAATGTGTTCACTGATTCACTACTTAGTATCATTTAGCCTCTTTAACGAACCGTCTGTTAATTACATTCTTTAAATTTCCCCATATTTGAAACATCGGTTTTACTTCTTATTATAAGAATATCCTTTAAATTCATTTTACTCAACTTATAAACTTTCAAAACAATTTAAAATATCATTTCCGAAAATCATAACTTAGTTTCCCTTAACTGTCCTTATTTATAAACCAATATCATTCTTGGATGATCGTTAAGTCGTTCAAGTTGGGGTATTTTATTTACCTCTCAGACCTTGACCAACTACATTCATATCTTCAGAATAAATAGAAGTTTATTAACCCACCCGTTTTCCCCTTGGAAACCTTATTTAAAACTCAGCACGTTTACTTAATTAATTCTTAATTAAACTCTTATTCACTCTTTTAATTTATATTAATAATTATTTACAATATTATATACGAACTTTGATCCTATTATAAATAGAATCTTTATGAGAATTCTTTGGTAACTATTTATTATTACAAATCATTTCCAATAACTCAATTTCATTTGTTTAAACACAAAGCTTTTATAAATCTTAAATTAATATCTTATACCATTATTATGTTGATATCTTTTCGAATCCTCATATTGATATTTATTAAACAATTCAACTTATATTTATCACACTCCCTTTGAACATGCTCGACAACTTTGATTCCATTTAAAATATGAAATCCCATTTTCAAATTACCACCCATTCCAAATCTATCGATTTGTTATTCTCATTCACGAAATGATATTAAATCACATTTCGTATTTATTTGAAACACCGTTTGTTAAATCGATCATTTATTACAAACCATTTCTCTTTGAACCCTTTTACCCATTCTCGTATATTCATGATTTAATTTTTCCATTTCGATATTCTGGAATCCATTTGAACTTCTTTCACGACCGCTAAGGCCCTTATAAAACCATTCCAACATTTAAATAATCAACACGATAAATTCATATCGTTTAAATATTTATTAAATGTTATCTTGCATCTCTATTAGTTATATTTTATTATAAATTTAACTTCGACTATTATTTTACAATTAAAAATCGTACTTCAAAACCATTTAAAAATATATCCTTAACTTTGAAAACCATTCGAAATTGATTAATATCGATTTCGAAAATTCATTCCCTTTAACCGACGGTACTAAAGAGGCAAATGGCTACTATAGTACCAAACCATGAAATATAGACCAATTTCACGTTCAATACAAACAAATGTGATCATATTGATAAACGTTATCAATATTAGTGAGGAATCTAGTTGGATTCCTCCAACCTGTCATTCCCCTGCAGAACAACGGGTTACCACGGTTCAAATATTTCAGTTCAATATGGCCAATCAATATTCATTTTCATTTAGACAGATGAAATAAAACAGTTTAACAGTCAATAATAACTGTAACAGTCAATACTGGGATAATAACAGAAATTCAAACATTCAATTATTTATTTATGACGTTTATAGTGTTATAAACGCAACTACTGAGGTAAGTTACCTCAATTGGATTTTATCGTTAGAAATAACGATTAGTTCTCAATTAAATTAAACGAACATTTAGTTCACTGTTTCAGTTAAGATGTGAATAAAATCAACAAACAAACAACCCATTAACAGCCATAGCACACAAATATAAAACCCGACTTATAAAATATAAGCAGGGAGAACTGAGTGTGTTTAACTCATCTAGGTTTCCATTTGTTGTCAGAACGGTTCATTTTACTAGCTCTCAGCTGCTTTCAACTCCGTCCTTTTCAATTTCATGCTTTTACACCTTTCATCTGTCGAACTCGTGCATCCCCTATCGCTAGGCCATGGTATAAAACATATCGCTCCACCTGCATATTCTTCTAGCCTGACTTCACCATAACTCCAGTGCATCCGCGCCTCCTTGCTCCATGCCGCTGCTACATGCATCAATCCTCCCTACGCAAGCAACTTCACCTCGTCAGTCTTCTGAACCCCAGACTAACTTAACTCCTCTCCCTCTTCCCCACCCACTGCACTGCTCTGCCAATTACACTCACTGCCCAGGTCACCAGACTGCGCCTACCGGACCTCTCAACCCCGATGAACTGCACCACTGCCATGTTCAACTCCTGCTAGCTGTTCACCGCCACCGAACTCGGCTTCAACTTCCGTTTCTTCATCCTTACCTCCGCTAGTGTGTCGAAGTCCCATACCACCCCTGCCTAACATAAACACCAAGCCTCCACGTTTCCAGTTGCTTTGCTTCCTCGTTCTTGCTTCAGACAAATCTCCCCACGAACAGTTCTCAACTGCGGCCTTTATACTATATACATACATTTTTTTCCGAGCTTGTGGTGTGATTCATTTTGGTTGCAGGTACAGAAAATGATGAAAAAAGAAAAGAAACATGGAGCATGATCGTTTACATCTTGTTGGAAGATGTACATGAGCAGCTTCACAAACTATATACTGAGGAAGAGATCCAGAGTGGAATAAATCACGTTATTTTATTTATCTGGGGAGAACGAAATTGTTTTTAGATAGAAGAGAGCACGCTTCGAAACCTTAAATTTTTGGTTAAGAAATTTTGGGTATTGCTGAAAAGAAGAATGAAAAAGATTGAATGAAGCAGCAGATATTATATAGGAAAGATGGCGGGGTAGCCAAGTGTTAGGAGTATAGGTTTGCAGGTAGGTTAACTGTAAAGTGGGCGATAATTTCGAAAACGTGCCATGCACGGGAGAAGGTAGTTTGGCATCCAAGGAACAAAAAGTTTGGGATGCAAGGAAAAGAAAGATTTAGGGCATAAGTAAATGCTAGGAATAAAACGTTACCCAGGCAACAGGAACTAAAATTTGGGAATATATACACGTTAAGTACAGCCGACATTTTAATTCTGTGTGGCCAAATACGAACCCAAAAATAACGAAAACAAACACGCTGTTATATCCTACCGTTCCGAATCCAATGCAATTAATTTCGTTCAATTCCGACTTTGTTTGCACAACATTGCTATTTTAATTTATCGGTTCACCCTTTAACCTGCGTCTACCGATAGAACAACTTCAACTGGCTCTAAACTGGTATTCTAGCAATAACTAATCGTGCGTAGCCCAATAAACTTGTTTCATCAAAAACAGAGATTGTTTGGAAAAACGATTATTTTTAAAGTTTATAAAATATCGAATAAATATTTATTAAATTCCAAATTAATTCAATTAAACAATGATAACTTATTATTATCATAAATATCCAATTAGAACAATATACACAGCCTCAAATATAAGTTATGCAACTTAATGTTATCTATTTTGAGCTGAACGGTATTCAAATTTTATTGAAACCATATTAAATTTATTAATAAATGTTTTAATAACAATTCCATAGCGACTATTTTAAAATTTGAATTGGACAAAACTAACTATCTATAACACGAAATCTATATTTTTCTCTTTCATATGAAAACTATAATCAAGACGTTTCCAACGTTTCTTGTTTTACAGAAATTCGACTTATATCGGACCTTGAATATCTAGTTGAAGTTCAAAACCAAATATTACGAACTGCCGTGCTATTTCGAGCTCGTTTTATATTATATATAAATTATAACGTTAAAACTTCATTTTAATAACGATTTAAATATTAAAATCCATTAATATTCCAAATATAATATTTAAAATAATAAATTAAATTAAATATTTGGCTACTAAAAATACGGACGTTACACAAGTTGATGAAAGTTCATTGGGGAGATAACCAAGAGGATGCAACTTGGGAGACTGAAGACTAGATTCATGCTTCGTACCCTTTTCTTTTTAAGGGTCTGTTCTTAACTTCCTTTCCAAAGCTTTTATTCATGCTCATTTCTATCATTTAGGTATAACCTATCGATCGAATCTTCAACCTTTAGGTAGGAATCCAATGGATATAAACATGTGTTTGAGACATGATTTTTTTGATGAGTGCAAGTGGATGCAAGTGTTTGCTAGTGGTTCTCTTGGATGTATATACACACACATTAGGCACTAGATCGGCTCAATCACTCTCATACTGCATATGGATGTGTGTGTGCATTTTTCTTCTTTTAATGGATGGAAGTGAGTGTATCATCATATGGATGTTGCATTTGGATGAATGACTGCGCAAGCATATAGAACTTACATGTTATAATTGGATTATTTGCATACATGTTGGATTCATGGCACTAACATACATTGCATTAAGGAGGTCGACTGAATTCGTAGACCGCCAGATCTGTCGCATTAGTATAGGGACATATACACACACCTTTGCATATGTTCATATAAGAATTAGAAACCTTTAAGTACAATGGATGCCTGTGATTGGCGGATGAGTATATGGATGATGGATGTTAGGATATACAATCTTCTTAACTTGGAGATTTCGGGGATGAAACCCTTTAAGTAGGGGAGAATGTAACACCTCGTATTTTATAACACATTAAGATGATAAACTAAGGAATACTTAAATAAATATTGGGAATTAAGTAAAACGAACTGTACCATTGCGTTTTTCTCGGGATTCTGCTTGAGATAAACCCCGAGTTTGCATAAAACGGACATCGTATGAAGAAGTTATTAAGGTTTGAAGTTTGCACATATATATGCTAATTACATATACATATATATATATAATAAACATTTCACAAATTCAAAATCAATACGAAAATCAAAGGCGAGACAACGCGGGAATCAGGCCCGTTGGGGGTCGACCCTTGCCCTAAGGGTGTCGACCCATGGGTCGACACCATAAGGAGGGTGTCGACACCAAAGTCGACACCCCCAGATCCGATCCTGATACATTCCTGCGTATGCGGACTTGTTTTCTAACCAGATTCGAGAACCCTAGGCTATAAATATGGCCTCATTGTCATTGTTTTACCCATTCTAAAATAATGGAGAACTAGATGCTACCTCTGCCTAGAGTAAAATAGCATATCCTTCTTAAACAAACAAGTTATTCAAGTTCAGAGATCTGTTATTAAATAGCTACAATCAAGTCTCCTATTCTTTAGATCCAATCATAGTGAGTCTATGTTATTTTTAGATAGAAATAATTAAAATGTAATCTTGACATGTCTATAAGTTTGGATCTAAGCCTATGCCTATTGAGTAATCTGAATCATAACAGATCTGCCATTATTTTCACATCTAATTCACTATTTAGATCTCATCATGCCTGTTTATAATGTCCTTATTATGATAGTTGCTTAATCATATCACTATGCCTAATCAGTTCTATCATCACATGTTCATCAGATCTGTTCCTATATGCCTATCTTGTCACTATGACCAATTCTGTCACTATATGCTTATTCCGTTGCTATGCCTATTTCTGCCATCATATGTCTATCTTGTTATTATGCTTATTTCTGTTCTTTTCCCTCCTTCTTTTCTCTTTTTATTTTATAGCCAGGCTACCTTCTAACCTAGACATACCACTAAAATATGCGAACATGTGAAAATGAGAACGAGGGGAAAAACGTTAAATTTGGGGCATAACTTGAATTAGAAACATGAATATGGATTTGGGGCATAAACAAAAATTGTGATTACGGATCTTAAATTGGGGCATATGGTACATGATGGATATGACTTGGAAAAGCTGCATGAAAACCTATAATGAAATAAGGATAATTGTTAAATAATGAAAATGCCTAGATTTGCAGTAATTAGAAATTGTAACCGCGCTTAGACACGAGGTTAGATTATACTTGTGGTAGAAGTCTGCCCGGACCCGACTGGCATATCCAGCGACCACAAGTGGTGAATCTAATGTGAGGGATCTAAGTGCATATACACGTAATGGGCTAAGACACGATTTTAAGTCCGACTTGTGCAAGAAGTCTTCCCGGACCCGCCCGGCATATCCAGCATCCACAAGTGTAGGCTTAATGTGGGAGGTCTAGCGCATTATAACCATAAATGAATATATGGTAATGAACTTGTAATACTTAACCTGTTTGAATCCATAGGGATTACATGAACATGTTAACTTGAGTAAGGGTTAAGTGAACTTGCTTGTAACAGTGGGGGGGTTAAGTATATCTTGGGGTGATGGGTAATATTTATATATACAGGCCCATAAACTTACCCTGTTGGGGTTATGCAATCTTATTACACTGGTAGGCATAACCCGTGGAAATCCTAGTAGTGAGGATGCAAGCCTAGGGGGAAGCTTGCATCATCTTGTGCGTGGGACCCGTTTCAGTAAGTAACCCATGTATAGGTATCAAACGAGTACTCCGAACTTGGTCGAAGTCGAGGCACGCTTACTGAGTTGATTGTAAGAGATCCAAAAGAGGAGACGGTGTGGGGGGCACATTCCGACAGGGTCATGTGCGTGAATGGGTTCTGTAACACCCCACACCCGCTAAGGTCACTCACTAAGGGAATGCCTTAACTTTGGTGGAGTATTTTAAGTGAATATAGAACAGAAAAATTACAACAAGACAGATATAAGTAATACTTGAAATTTAAAACATCATTTCATTGCAGCAGAAGGTAAACATGTTTGGTTATATACCAAAAACCAACAAGAGTCAAGTACAAAATATCCATCTTGATAAAGACATAAGTACATAATCCCACTACATACTAATAGCCATAATAGAAAAGATAAGGTGAGCTTTACATCAGCGGTCCAAGCTCCAAAAGATAGATAAAGCAATCTGATCAAAGCCCACTAGTGCTAGGCCCACTCTGAGAACCTGAGGGTTGGGAAAAAGATAAAAACAACGGGGTCAGACATAAGTCTGAGCGAGTCCTATAACTTTAACAATACAATCATTAAAGTAATTAGGGTATGATATAAACTTGGTACGGTAACAACTGGGGATAAATGACTACACTAAGCAGCCAACTAGACATAGGAAGAACTAAGATATCGGTAAAGACACATCTACCCACCCAAGGGTAATTACTACACTGCACCACACCAGTCATTCCTACTTAAAGGTTGATCCCACCCATGGACTTAGAAAATATAACTAGTAGTTTCGTGTACCCCTAGCTGACCACATAGGTGCCATCTGCCCCTATCTCCACTAGGTGTACCCACTACTCCCCAAGCGATCGGCTCCCTAACGTAGATACCCGTGCTGGCCCCACAGTGGGGTGTATTAATCCCCAAAGTGGCAACCCGATACAACCAACGGTGCACGGCTTATACCTACACGATGCAACAACGTCTTACCTACCAGCACGGGTCCACACACGCATATGAAACCCGTTGGACTTGCGTTGCCACCGCTAACCCGTTTTTGGCCTCTTATAGTCAAGCCCAGTATGCGTGTCCCGTCCTCGACTTGGGTCGAGCCCACAAAGATACGTTTTAGGTTACTGGTTGAAATGGGCCCCTACAAGCTACCCACCTAAGCTTGTCCCTTTTCTAGTGCATCCCACTCAACCCTTTAATCATGTTTAATTACATGTTTCCACTTGGTTAAGTATTCTAATCGTATTTTCTATTGCCACCCAAGGCAACCCACTAGATTTCCACATGCCACCCAAGGCACTTACTTGATTTTCCACATGCCACCCAAGGCACCCACTTAACCCCTCATGCCCCACTACATGCTTATCTGGTTAAGTGTTTCTTAATTGATTAAGACCGTAACCTTTGCAAAGACCTCTCACATTAGATTATCTTTTATGGCAGCTGGATTTGCCGGTCGGGTCCGGGCAGCCTTATGCCATAACCAAGTCTAACCTCGTGTCTTTACACTTGTCACATATTTAGTTTATGCCTAAGACCTCTCACATTGGGCCAATCATTTGTAGCCACTGGATTTGCCGGTCGGGTCCGGGCAGTCTTATGCTACAAAAGGGTCCAACCTCGTGTCTTAGTCGATTAATTACACCTAATTAATCACCCCATATTTTGAATTAATTTTCCCTACTTAATTCCAATTTAATGATGTACATAATTGACTCAATTATGTCCATCCACTTATGGTATGCAACATCATACCAATTTCACCACAATTTTGTTAACATGAATATTAACCCCATCGTTCCCCACGTAATACGCTAACATGACATACTTAAAAGTGAAGATTCATCACAAATGCAATGGGTTCTACTTAGCATAACATTAGCATCATCATGAGTTTTAAAGGTGTCAACTTGCATATATGACCATAGCATCAAACCCAACTAGCATAAATAACCAACCCAAACTTGCATGAATCACATATGTCATAAAGAGAGTAACTTGCATAGATGTTCATGTCATAGACCTATCATAAAGGGATAAACTTGCATACATGTCATAGGTCTAAAAAGGGATGAACTTGCATATGTTACTCATATCATAAAAAGGGGTAAACATGCATATATATGCATGACATACAAAGGGGTAAACTTGCATATGTATGCATATCATACAAAGGTGTAAACTTGCACATGTTACTTGCATATAATCAAACACCAAACTTGCATAACATGTCATATATGAACTTGCGTATAATCAAACACCAAACTTGCATAACATGTCATATATGAACTTGCATATAATCAAACACCAAACTTGCATAACATGTCATATATGAACTTGCATATAATCAAACACCAAACTTGCATAACATGGTGTCATAATGGATCAATATTTGTCATAGTGATTTGCATAACTAGCATCATGAACATATAGCATAAAACTTGCATAACTAGCATCATGAACATATAGCATAAAACTTGCATAACTAGCATCATGAACACATAGCATATGATAACATAACTTGCATTGATCCACATTCATAACCATAACCTCATTATATCCTATCATAATTAGTTTAGCAATCGCTTGCTAAAGGCATAGAAACTCACAACTTGTTGATTAGAACTCCTATGAAGAAGATTAAGTTGCTTGAGTTGATTAGAAGTTGATTTGAGAAGCTATCTTCCTCTTTAACTTGTGGAGGCTCCTTCTAAGTTGCATTTTGACGGCATAACGACGTTGTCTCCAATTTTAATGAGTTTTAGCGTAGGATTATGTTGTATTTATAAGAGTAGTTAGGTGTTTTAGGCCATTAGATTAACCCTAAATCAGATTAGAGCCGCCAGATCTCGTCACTAGCCACCAAAACACAGCCCAGATCCCAAATCAGTGCACCCAGGTCACCTGGGCTCGACCAGGGAGGTCGACCCCCAGGTCGACCCTAGGGTCGACACCCATGTCGACCTGGTGGGCAGGTCGACCCCCAGGTCGACCTGGTCTGGGCGGGTATTTTCCCGCCTAGCCCATATTCTGCATTTTTGAAATCTGTTTCGCTTTCTGATTTTTCGTGAAACTTCTGAAGGCCGTATCTCGGACATACGGACTCCGATTCATGAAATTTCGGACTCTATTTCACGTATTTTTCCAAGATGAACGCAACCGCGAAACCCGTTTCCCTTAATTCTCATGTCTGAGATTAATTATTCTTTAATTACTGAACATTAATATTAAGTGAAATTCGGGGTGTTACATTCTCCCCTACTTTAAGGATTTCGTCCCCGAAATCTCTAAGTCAAGAAGAACGTATCCTACCAACCAAACAACCATCTACTAAACCATCAAACACGGGCATCCATTGTCCTTAAAGTTTCTAATGCTGTATGAACATATGCAAGAAGTGTGTGTATATGTTCCCTATCTAATGCAAAATCAGGTGGTCTACTGATTCAGTTGACCTCCTTAATGCAAACCATGATAGTGCCATGCATTCAATATGTATGCAAAAGAACCCTATCGACACATACTATTTCTACATGTGTGCACAACCATACACCAAAATGCATCATCCATATGATAACACAACCATTATACATCCATTAATATAGCTACCTACACACAATTATATGCAATATGCAATATGAAGTGACTGAGCCGATCTATTGTCTAAAGTGTGTGTATATGCATCCACGAGCAACCACTAGCAAACACTTGCATCCACACGAATCCATCAATCATAACATGTCTCAAACACATGTTTCAACCATAGGTTTACCCTATCTAAAGGTCAAAGGTACTAACGAGAGGACATACTAAAGATAAGATAAGTACTAGACAAACAATAAAGGAGAAGTTAAAAGACATACCCTCAAAAAGAAATGGGTATAGTGAACGCATCTTCGCTTCTATCTCCAAAGTAGCGTTGCTTTCATCATCTCCTCATTGCACTTTGACTAGTTGAACCTCTCTGTTTCTCAACCTCCTAATCTCTGACCCAAGGATGCGAGTAGGAGCTCGTCGAATCGTCGCATCACGCTCTACCTCCACTTCTCTAAGCAAGCTCGGCTCTACCACCTCTGCGGTCTCATGTAGACACTTCCTCAAATGTGACACATGGAATACATCATGTACTCCACTAAGTCTCTCGGGCAACTCTACTCTATATGCCATCTGTCCAATCCTTTCCTTAATAGGAAACGGTCCTACAAACCTTGGTGCTAACTTCCCAACGGACCCAAAGCGAACAATATTCCGTAATGGAGACACTTTAACAAAGACCATGTCCCCAACATCAAACTCAAGATTCGTCCTCCTCTTATCCGCGTAATATTTCTGTCTGTCCTGCGCCGCTTTCATCCTTCTTCTAATCAAATCAATCTTTTCCGAAGTCTCTCTAACCATATCAGGCCTAAGCAAGATCTTATTCGTAGATTCCCACCAACATGTAGGTGACCGACAAGGCCTTCCATAACGAGCTTCGAAAGGAGCCATACCAATACTAGACTGAAAGCTGTTATTATACGCGAACTCCACCAATGGAAGATACTCTTCCCATGTACCTCCAAAATCTAAGATACATAGTCTCAAAAGGTCTTCTAGAACACGATTCACCCTCTCGGTCTGGCCGTCCATCTGAGGATGATATGCGGTGCTCAAACACAACTGAGTCCCTACTGCCTCTTGCAAACTCTTCCAAAACTCGCTAGTGAAGATAGGTTCTCGATCACTCACTATGCTAGAAGGTACACCATGCAACCGAACTATCTCTCGAAGGTAAACTGAAGCTAGCCATGGAGCAGTCCTCTTACTCTTCACGGGTATGAAATGGGCACTCTTAGTAAGTCTGTCTACCACAACCCAAATTCCCGTATTACCCTTCCTCGATCTCAGTAACCCATCAATAAAATCCATCGAGACGCTATCCCACTTCCATTGCGGAACCTCCAATGGGTGAAGCAACCCATCGGGTTTCTTTTGCTCCGCTTTCACTTGTTGGCACACCAAGCATCTAGCGACATACTCGGCCACATCTTTCTTCATACCGGCCCAAAAGAAAACTCGCTTCATGTCTTGGTACATCTTGTCCCCACCGGGATGAATGGTCATCTTTGAACGATGTGCATCTTCAAGTATAGCCTTCCTCAAACCCTCGTCTTGCGGTACACAAAGTCGACCGTCTCTACGCAACCACCCCTTATCATCTAGGGTGTACCTACTCAAATGGCTGGACGATACCCCCCTTATGAGCTTCTCTACTAAATCAACCAACTGTGGGTCGTCCCGTTGTGCCTCACCAATCTGTCCCAAAAGAGTAGGTCTGACCTCTAAGGATGCTAGCAAACTGGGTACAAAGTCAACGGAAGGTCTGAAGTCAAACATCGAGATAAATTCCAAGCTTCGTCCTTCAACGAACAATGGACTCAAGGACAACCTTTTTCTGCTTAAGGCGTCCGCCACCACGTTACCCTTGCCAGGGGTATATGTTATCTCAAAATCATAGGACGCTAAGAACTCCACCCACCTTTGTTGCCTTAAGTTCAAATCCTTTTGAGAAAACAAGTACTTCAATGATTTGTGGTCAGTGAACAATTCGAACCTCTCGCCAAGAAGATAATGGCGCCAAGACTTAAGTGCAAAAATAATAGCGGCCAACTCTAGATCATGGGTAGGGTAATTTTTCTCATGCTCTCTCAACTTCCTTCCCCCATAGGCTATTACCCTTCCCTCTTGCATTAAGACTGCGCCTAGTCCTGTCCCACAAGCATCGGTATAAACAACAAATGGCTTACTCCCATCTGGCAACACTAAGACTGGAGCTGTGGTTAAAGCTCTCTTTAACCGTTGGAACGCATCATCACAATCTACGTCCCATGTGAAGACTAGATTCTTCTTTGTCAAGCGAGTTAATGGGGCTGATATCTTTGCGAAGTCCTTGATAAACTTCCTATAGTAGCCAGCCAACCCCAAGAAACTCCTCACCTCGGTAGCATTCTTCGGAACCTTCCAACCTTGGATGGACACTACCTTCACGGGATCCACAGCTATCCCTTCTTTGGAGACCACGTGCCCTAAGAACCGCACCTCCTTCCTCCAAAAGTGACATTTAGAGAATTTAGCCTTAAGGCTATGCGCTCGAAGAGTCTCCAACACTTCCCTAAGATGTAGGGCATGCTCTTCTTCACTCTTAGAAAAGACCAAGATGTCATCCACAAAGACCACCACGAACTTATTAAGGTACTCCCTGAACACCCTACTCATCAAATCAACAAAGTATGCAGGGGCGTTCGTCAAACTAAAGGGCATCACCAGCCACTCATAGAAACCATCCGGAGTCCTAAAGGCAGTCTTGTCTATGCTATCCTCAGCCACTCTCAACTGATGAAACCCCGTGGCTAAGTCCAACTGCGAAAACACTGAGGCGCCAACCAACTGATCAAAGAGATCATCAATCCTCGGCAATGGGTGTCTATTCTTCTTTGTAAGCTTATTGAGTTCTCTATAGTCTACACAAAGTCTGAGGGACCCATCCGCCTTCGTGGCAAAAACTACTGGAGCACCCCACTCCGATATACTTCGTCTTATGAACCCCTTCTCAAGCAACTCCCCTACTTGCTTATGGAGCTCCCTCCTCTCATGAGGAGCCATGTGGTGCACTGGCAAAGATACTGGTTTAGCATTGTCTACCAGATATATTCGGAAGTCTATCTCCCGCTTCGGAGGTAAGCCCTTCACCTCCTCAAACACATCCGAGTATTCCCGGACCACTCTCACAGATCGCAAACTCTCGACCGAAGCGTCAAGCGATTCAAGATAACTTAGCATAACAGAATTCATGGGATTACAAGAGATATCGAGAGTGTTCTCCAATCGGGTCATGAGCCTAACAACTCTCCTTTCGCAATCAAGAACGGCACCATTACTGGATAACCAGTCCATGCCCAAAATTAACCCATAGCCCGTGAAGCCCAAAACAAAAGCATCACATCTAAACTCAACGCTAAGTATGGAAATCTTCAAATCCAAACATATCATGGACAAATAAGTGGAGCCCCCAATTGGGTTTGAAACAACCAAGGGATCATCTACTAGACTGGTGTCTAAGTGCAATGACTCAACTAATGATGATGAGATAAACGAATGCGATGCACCAGAGTCAAATAAAGTATGGACAGGATGATCAAACAGAAAAACCAGACTTTCAACGGAAATAGTTCTACCTCTTTCCTGAATCGGTGGAACTGCGAGAGCCTGAACTTGCCCCCTTGCCTGACCTGGTGCCATAAGAGCTTGCACCTGTCCTCCTGAGGTAGATCCCGTCCTCTGCCCCTTCTTAGGGCAGTCCTTCACTAGATGCCCTGCTTCGCCACAGTGGAAGCAGCCAGTCTTCTTCTTCTTCCGACAATCTTTGCTTAGGTGGCTTGGTGTCCCGCAATTGAAGCACTTCTTCTTTCCCTTGCCACCGTTGCCTTTCCTACCCTTGTTTTGCTGTTGCTGTTGAGGTCTCTTCTGATCTCCTTTCTTCTCGGGTGCCTTATTAGCATTGGGACCCTTCTCTTCCTCATGCATAAGTGCCATGTCTACTAGCTTCTCAAAGGTGGCCCCCATAGGGATGTGAGTCATGGCCAATCCACGCATCGGTTCATTCAAACCTTTAACGAACCTCAAAGCCTTCTTCTCCGGTGTATTCACCATGTTTATGCCAAATCTTGCTAGCTGATTAAACTTGTTGACATATTCCTTCACTGATAAGTTTCCTTGCTTTAGTGTCAAGAACCTTTCCATATACAGATTTTCTTCCGCCCTTGAAAGAAACTTTGCCACAAACCTTTGTCTGAAATCCGCCCAAGATTCAACTAGGCGTTCTCCATTAGTGACCTCCCACCAGAACGAGGCCTCTCCCTTCATTAACCAAGCAGCTAACTTGACTTTCTTTCCTTCTTCCATCTCAAAGATATCTATCAATTCTTCCACCTCCTTAAGCCAATCCCTAGCTTCCACAAAAGTTTCTGATCCTTGAAAAGGTTTCCCTCCCATAGCCTTAAATTCCTTGCAAGTCTTAGCAAAAGTATCCATGCGAGGAGGAGGAGGAGGAGGAAGATCGGGTGCAACTGGTGGTGGAGGAACATTTGCTGGACCCGCAGTGGCGGCCCTAGCCTCCATCAACCTCCTATACCATACTGGTATCGCTGCACCCTCCGGAAAGTTAAGATCTTCAGCCATGCTGAAACGAAAAAGGAAAGATTCAAAACGGAGAATTCGAAAGATAAAGATATGGCTATTGGGGATTATGCTTTTCTTTCAAAAACTTTTATCTTAAAAGACATGTTTTTGAAAATACTCCTTCAAAAAATGTTCTTAGAAAAATAGTTTTTCTAAAAGTTTTATCCGTTCTGGTAACCATAAGCTCTGATACCACGTGTAACACCCCACACCCGCTAAGGTCACTCACTAAGGGAATGCCTTAACTTTGGTGGAGTATTTTAAGTGAATATAGAACAGAAAAATTACAACAAGACAAATAATTAATAATTGAAATTTAAAACATGATTTCATTGCAGCAGAAGGTAAACATGTTGGGTTATATACCAAAAACCAACAAGAGTCAAGTACAAAATATCCATCTTGATAAAGACATAAGTACATAATCCCACTACATACTAATAGCCATAATAGAAAAGATAAGGTGAGCTTTACATCAGCGGTCCAAGCTCCAAAAGATAGATAAAGCAATCTGATCAAAGCCCACTAGTGCTAGGTCCACTCTGAGAACCTAAGGGTTGGGAAAAAGATAAAAACAACGGGGTCATACATAAGTCTGAGCGAGTCCTATAACTTTAACAATACAATCATTAAAGTAATTAGGGTATGATATAAACTTGGTACGGTAACAACTGGGGATAAATGACTACACTAAGCAGCCAACTAGACATAGGAAGAACTAAGATATCGGTAAAGACGCATCTACCCACCCAAGGGTGATTACTACACTGCACCACACCAGTCATTCCTACTTAAAGGTTGATCCCACCCATGGACTTAGAAAATATAACTAGTAGTTTCGTGTACCCCTAGCTGACCACATAGGTGTACCCACTACTCCCCAAGCGATCGGCTCCCTAACGTAGATACCCGTGCTGGCCCCACAGTGGGGTGTATCACTCCCCAAAGTGGCAACCCGATACAACCAACGGTGCACGACTTATACCTACACGATGCAAAAACGTCTTACCTACCAGCCCGGGTCCACACACGCATATGAAACCCATTGGACTTGCGTTGCCCCCGCTAACCCGTTTTTGGCCTCTTATAGTCAAGCCCAGTATGCGTGTCCCGTCCTCGACTTGGGTCGAGCCTACAAATATACGTTTTGGGTTACTGGTTGAAATGGGCACCCACAAGCTACCCACCTAAGCTTGTCCCTTTTCTAGTGCATCCCACTCAACCCTTTAATCATGTTTAATTACATGTTTCCACTTGGTTAAGTATTCTAATCGTATTTTCTATTGCCACCCAAGGCAACCCACTAGATTTCCACATGCCACCCAAGGCACTTACTTGATTTTCCACATGCCACCCAAGGTGCCCACTTAACCCCTCATGCCCCACTACATTCTTATCTAGTTAAGTGTTTCTTAATTGATTAAGACCGTAACCTTTGCAAAGACCTCTCACATTAGACTATCTTTTATGGCAGATGGATTTGGCGGTCGGGTCCGGGCAGCCTTACGCCATAACCGAGTCTAACCTCGTGTCTTTACACTTGTCACATATTTAGTTTATGCCTAAGACCTCTCACATTGGGCCAATCATTTGTAGCCGTTGGATTTGCCGGTCGGGTCCGGGCAGTCTTATGCTACAAAAGGGTCCAACCTCGTGTCTTAGTCGATTAATTACACCTAATTAATCACCCCCATATTTTGAATTAATTTTCCCTAATTAATTCCAATTTAATGATGTACATAATTGACTCAATTATGTCCATCCACTTATGGTATGCAACATCATACCAATTTCACCACAATTTTGTTAACATGAATATTAACCCCATCGTTCCCCACGTAATACGCTAACATGACATACTTAAAAGGGAAGATTCATCACAAATGCAATGGGTTCTACTTAGCATAACATTAGCATCATCATGGGTTTTAAAGGTGTCAACTTGCATATATGACCATAGCATCAAACCCAACTAGCATAAATAACCAACCCAAACTTGCATGAATCACATATGTCATAAAGAGGGTAACTTGCATAGATGTTCATGTCATAGACCTATCATAAAGGGATAAACTTGCATACATGTCATAGGTCTAAAAAGGGATGAACTTGCGTATGTTACTCATATCACAAAAAGGGGTAAACATGCATATATATGCATGACATACAAAGGGGTAAACTTGCATATGTATGCATATCATACAAAGGTGTAAACTTGCACATGTTACTTGCATATAATCAAACACCAAACTTGCATAACATGTCATATATGAACTTGCATATAATCAAACACCAAACTTGCATAACATGTCATATATGAACTTGCATATAATCAAACACCAAACTTGCATAACATGGTGTCATAATGGATCAATGTTTATCATAGTGATTTGCATAACTAGCATCATGAACACATAGCATATGATAACATAACTTGCATTGATCCACATTCATAACCATAACCTCATTATATCCTATCATAATTAGTTTAGCAATCGCTTGCTAAAGGCATAGAAACTCACAACTTGTTGATTAGCACTCCTATGAAGAAGATTAAGTTGCTAGAGTTGATTAGAAGTTGATTTGAGAAGCTATCTTCCTCTTTAACTTGTGGAGGCTCCTTCTAAGTTGCATTTTGACGGCATGACGACGTTGTCTCCAATTTTAATGAGTTTTAGGGTAGGATTATGTTGTATTTATAAGAGTAGTTAGGTGTTTTAGGCCATTAGATTAACCCTAAATCAGATTAGAGCCGTCAGATCTCGTCACTAGCCACCAAAACACAGCCCAGATCCCAAATCAGTGCACCCAGGTCACCTGGGCTCGACCAGGGAGGTCGACCCCAAGGTCGACCCTAGGGTCGACACCCATGTCGACCTGGTGTGCAGGTCGACCCCCAGGTCGACTCCTAGGTCGACCTGGTCTGGGCAGGAATTTTCCCGCCTAGCCTATATTCTGCATTTTTGAAATCTGTTTCGCTTTCTGATTTTTCGTGAAACTTCTGAAGGCCATATCTCAGACATACGGACTCCAATTCACGAAATTTCGGACTCTATTTCGCGTATTTTTCCGAGACGAACGCAACCGCGAAACCCATTTCCCTTAATTCTCAAGTCTGAGATTAATTATTCTTTAATTACTAAACATTAATATTAAGTGAAATTCGAGGTGTTACAGGTTTGGACAAGGGAAGCTAAGACGTCGTGACATCAGTAGATATGGTTGTCCACATCCTATAAATGAAGGTTTGCTAATTTAGGGAGTGATACATCCTACTGTTGGGCCAGCACAGGTATCTACGGAGTAGGGAGCCGTTCGATTAGGGTAGTAATTAGGGTACATCTAGTCTCGCCTATTTAGGAGCCCGTTATTATCCTTAGGGGTAACACCGGTATGTTCAGTTGGGCTGTCAGTTATTGTATGGGGTAAAACCTCTCACTAGAAGTACGCCTAAGTCTACCACCTTATTTGGGATAATCTTGTTCATATGATATTAGTATTGGTGTAGAGAGATAGAGAGAGAAAAGTATTAGAGAAGCGCTATACATATATGTCTCATTCGGTTTATCATGTTTACCTTGTCATACCTGCCTTAAATGTTGTTATCCCTCTTATCCAGTTTTATATGCCTGTCATGATGCTTTTACTTATTTATATGCTAAAAGTAACTGGACTCGCCAGACTTATGTATGACCTATTTTCTGTCCTCTTCTTTCTCTTCTGTTTCCCCTGGTTCTCAGGGTGGGAATACTCAAGCTTGACTAGGATTCTTCTTTCCTTCTGCTTGGAGCTGCTTAGATGTACTGCTTAATTTCGTACCTTCTCTACTATGGCTATGATTTTGGGGATTATGCTCTTTTCATGTTTATTGTACTCTGATGACATTAGTACAAGACAAAAGTTTTAAGTTGATGTACTGGGTTTTATATATTTCCAACTCATGATGTAACTATGTTTTGAATCACGATGTTTTCTGCTCAATAAAGTTTTAAATTTTGCTGTTATTTTATATCTATCTTGTAATATTTCTGTTTCTGTTTACCTATAAAGCTTCACGAAACTTAATGCATTCTCTTAAATAGTGATATTAACGGACGTATGGTGTCATAATAAGGTTGTGGCCTACGCTAGTCGACAGTTAAAGTTGCATGAAAGGAATTATCCAACTCCTGATTTGGAGTTGGTAGCAATTGTGTATGCTCTGAAGATGTGGAGGCATTACCTGTTGGGAGTTTGATTCGAGTTTCTTACTGATCATACATCGTTGAAGTATATTTTCTCTCAAAAGGATTTGAATCTTTGGAAGTGACTGTGGTGAGAATTTCTAACATCGTGTGATTTTTCTATAGCCTATACTCCTGGTAAAGGGAATGTAGTTGCAGATGCGTTAAGTCAAAGGCATGCGAGTTTGGGAGCAATGTTTTCGTAATGGAAGAGCCTTGAGTATTTTGCGAGGTTTGTTTTCAGGCCAAGGTGTGAATTGGAACCCGAAATGTTGGCAAGCTTATCGATAAGATCTACTCTCATCGAAAGGATTAGTTAGATCCAAAAGCGAGATTCAAAGCTTTTCGAGTTTATCCAGAAGCTAGAAGCAGAAAATAAAGAGTTCGAGGTCGATCGAGAAGGTTGGCTTCAAAAGCAAGGGAGAATAGTCATTCCTGATATCGACGGATTGAGAGATGAGGTTCCAAGGGAATGTCATCACTCAAGTAGACGATTCATGAAGCGACCCGAACTTCCCCGGTCTCCGAAGAGATGAGAAAGAACGAATTACTGTGAGGACAAGACAAAACAGAACACAGACGGAAGAACATTTCATTGTTATTACAACAATTCCATCAGATACAAGAATTTACAGAGTATAAATGAAAACATTACATTTGATAAATATCAGAGATTACAATAAATTACATAGCAGCGGAAAAACAATATAAAACACAACTGAAAGTAATGCACGGATACAGAGCTTTCCGAGCATAGTTCCAGCTGTAAATCAGGATCCTGTGAATATAAATCTGCAAAACCAAAACTACTAGCTGCCCGTGCGGAAAATAGGGGCACCCAGAGTTTAGGTTAAAACAATAAACTCCAGGTCAGTCATGTGACTGGTGTGAGAACTAAAACAGTTATTTAAAACTTTACTTGAAAAGAGAGTAATTCAAGGGACCACGCCGTATAACACGGAATGGGTTTCCTCCCAAGAATACCAGTGCATAGAATAAACAACGCAATGCTTTTTCAAAAAATGAAGCTATTATAAGACCCAGGTCCCATCACACAATGCAACGCAAGCCGTAAGATAGGGTTTTCCCTTATAATAGCCAAACATGCTTGGTACGTTTAAAACAAATCATTTGATACTATAATAAGTGTATAGTGTCAAAACAATTTCAATCATAAATATAAATCATAGACGGCATGGGTACCATATATCATGTCGCCATACTAGTTCTACAATTAAAACCGCAATACACGTATTGGAAATTGGATTTCCGTCATGAGTCGAGGTAAGGGGCAAGCTCCTCTCCGCTTCGAGACACCCTAGCAAATGCCTCGGGACTACACACTCTGGGCAACCCCGGATGCGGCTGGGCCGGTCCTCACTTACGTTAGAGGATTGGTTATGCCTGAACACACGTTTCCCTGTCCTTACAGACCTATAATCGAGGCGCCTCATTCCAACAACCACAAAGGTGAAAAGTATATAAATGCCAGGGCTAGTAAGTCACTGACACCACCACAGCTAGAAAGAAACGTCGTGCTCTCCCAGCGGTTCGTATCCCGTTTGTAACTCATACCGAGGTGTGAGGCTCGCGAATTCACGTTATACACAAAGCTGCCACTTAGTCCGTGCTTTGATCATCAACCACAAGACTTTGCTTTTCAATAGAAGCCTTGATCCTTGCAACTTAGCATGCCACACAGGCAATTCATGCCATGCGATTGATATCTATCGATATATAACCTCTAAGCTCGTACGTCTCAGAGAAGGGCGTTAAGCAAGAGAATAAATTCTCCGCTGCCAAACAGATATATATTTAACAGAAATCAATCAACACAGAATAAAATCCAATGTCAGACACACAACCCATTTACAAGTTCGTTCTGGGTCTGAATGAAACCGGAGGCACTATCCTCGCATATCCATCGATCTCCAGGTACGTCTGGACGACCACCAACTATTTCCGTCCTCTTGGGTGTACAACCCAATCAGGATCATAAGTAATTATCCAAACGATGTGAAGACTTCCGGTCTTCGACCACCGTCTTCATCTTCGACTTATAGTCGAATCGGTTATTCAGAATGGGTGTAAACCTGGTCTTTCCGAACAACCCGCATATATTAAAAACAAATGTTAAACAAACACAACATACGCCTCATTCCAATTCATCAGTTCTTAGGGAAAGGTTCCCATTAATTTTATCCAAGATAAATTCTTTAAAATCTATCCTTTAATCTTCCTTTGGATGTCGTTTCAAACCAAATTATGGTCTTCTAAACTAGTCGAGATTAGCGAACCACACTGAAGTAATTATTTATTTTATTTCCCAATCCCAACCTATTCATCCCATGAAGCAAAACTGGTAATACTCCATATCTAACACCACAGTGTTATCGGTAAAATTAATTACCATTTCAAATTCAAATCTAATTAAAGATTTAACTATCGCTTTGGAGCAAAACAGGTGATACTCCATTCTCGCTTATTTTTCAAATTTTATTATTTAGATTATCAATTCACATTTCAGTCTAATTGCGGATTCATTAAAACTCCTTTCACTGGGTTAAAGAACTAGCGTCATTTAAAACACAGTTCACGACAAACCCAAATCACATTCTAATTATTATCGAGTTAAAGAACAAGTGTTATTTAATACATTGTTCACGATAAACCGACAAATCAATCCTATTTACAACCCATTTCAAATCCAATTTATTTATTTAAAAATAAATGGGTTTTAATTTTAGTTCAAAACTAGTTCATTTCGATAAAAATCTATTTTTATCTTTTCAAATATGGAGTTTTCTATCCCAATTTTTCCCAAATCATTTCTTACTATTTTACACAAATTATTACTATTTTTAATAATTTTATCAAGGCCCGTACAGTCGATTTCCAACAATGGCCATCGAACTGCACTTACAGCGACCTTTTTCCAAATTTGATTTGGACGTATCTCCAAATCCAACCATTAGATTTCTAATTTCTAATATTCGTTAGAAAGCTCTTTTCGATACGAACCCAACGCCTCCGGTTTTAGGAGAATCCGACGGTCGGATCTCCCGTAATGTCCGTTTGAAATAATTGGTCGAAATTAACGAACTACCACGGCGCGGCGCGTTCTATTCAGGCCATTATATTATATATATAATATATATAATATATATTTCATCGATTTCTATTTAAAATGAATTATATAAATAGTTTTAAATTCGTTTCAAAAACAACTTCGACTTCCATTTCAATTCAAATCAAAATTGAATTTTTCCTTATAAATTCGTTTTAAAATTCATTTCTGTTCAATTCAAATTTCAATTCAATTTGAATTCATTTCAATTTGTTTTCAATTCAATTCATTTCAAATTCGTTTTCAATTCAATTTGAATTCAATTCGTTTTCTATTCAATTCAATTTGAAATCGTTTTATATTCAATTCATTTCGAAATCGTTTTATATTCAATTCTTTTCGAAATCGCTTAATATTCAATTCATTTCGAAATCGTTTTATATTCAATGCATTTCGAAATCATTTTATATTCAATTCTTTTCGAAATCGTTTTATATTCAATTCATTTCGAAATCGTTTTATATTCAATTCATTTCGAAATCGTTTTATATTCAATTCTTTTCGAAATCGTTTTATATTCAATTCATTTCAAAATCGTTTTATATTCAATTCTTTTCGAAATCGCTTTATATTCAATTCATTTCGAAATCATTTCATATTCAATTCATTTCGAAATCGTTTTGTATTCAATTCATTTCGAAATCGTTTTATATTCAATTCATTTCGAAATCGTTCTATATTCAATTCATTTCGAAATATTCGATTTCGAAATCACTTTTCAGTATTCATTAAAAAATGAATAAAATCGATATAAATATCGTTCACGTCAAAATGGCGTCAATCTAATCAACACGGCTTCATATATTTCTATTTCCAAATATTCTATTTCAAATATTTCTTTTTCAAATATTTCTTTTTCAAATATTTCTATTTCAAATATTTCGTTTCAAATATTTCGTTCAAATATTTCGTTCAACACATGACTAATCTCAACGGATGAGTACGGTCAACACATGAACCTTTATTTTATATTGATAAAGATGTAAATTTTATTATTTAAAATATTTCGTTCAACACATGACTAATCTCAACGGATGAGTACGGTCAACACATGAACCTTTATTTTATATATTCTTTATTTTCTAAATTGGAATGAGGCCCAATCAATCACCATATAATGTTAATTATATGGATTTTCATACATCACACGTATATAATAGCATTGAAAAATAATCAACCATCAACCAAAGTGCACTACATTGTATAAGCGTCAAATATAGATATCTAACGCTTATAACAGCCTGTCAATCCATCGATCAACATATTTAATCAATCAGGATGAGTGAACTTGAAATTTCATCTCAACACCCGTGTGGGGTTTCAAACAATCAAACACAGATTTTATTTGTGCAGTTGGGCGATGTGTAAAATTTATCGACCCAATCAATATCAGTCAAATCAGTGTATATAAACAAATCGGCCGATTTGTTTATAAATATTTATTTATTCAGTTTCACGTTAAAAATTATATTTTTAACGATAAAATATTTTATTCAGTTCATTTATACGATTAAAATGATATTTTTATTTTTCTAACATATTTTAGAAAATTTCGGCGGCATAACGACACGATACTAGAAATGGGACAAGGCCCAGCCTTATCCCCGGTCTAGTGAAGGCCCACGCCATTCACACATCAATCAAACCAATTTCATTTCACCAAACAATTCAATTCAACCCAAATAATCTAACTAACTACACAACCAAACAAACAAGTCCATGGTCTGTGGACGATTGTGTCGGGTGCTACTAAACACCGTCTGCATCCCAGTATATATATATATATAACTAGAAAAAGAAATTGAAGGGTGAGAAGTTCTCACCAATAGCTATCCAATACCACAACTCTTCATCGATAGAAATATTCATCATTCTCGCCTTTTTGTCTTTCGTTGCCCGTAGCCGCTACATATATAAAAATCGAATTTTTACTTCGCTATTCAATATATAAAAATCGAATTTTTTATTCGCTATTCAATATATAAAAATCGATTTTTTACTATGCTATTCAATATATAAAAATCGAATTTTTACTATGCTATTCAATATATAAAAATCAAATTTTTACTATGCTATTCAATATATAAAAATCGAATTTTTACAACGATGTTATATAGATAAAAATTCCATTTCTATCCCGCTATTCTTCATATAAAGATTTCGCCTTTTCAAAAATATAGATTTCGCCTTTTCAAAAATATAGATTTCATCTCTATAAAAAATCACCACTTTATTTCAGCGTATATATAATAAAAATCAGATTTTTATTTCGCTACATGTACAAAGATGATATTTTTATATTCTCTATCTCATAAAGATTACATTTTTATAGTTCCTATTATGTAAAAATCATATTTTTAAACCACTACATTGGTAAAAATTACACCGTTCTCCATTTAAAAATATCGTCTTTCTTCCTTTAAAAGTCTAATCTTTTCTATTTTAAAAATCTAATCTTTTCTATAAATAAAAATCCTATCTTTTCTGTTTTCAAAAAGCAAATCCTTTTCTTTTTAAAACTCTAATCTTTTTATAAAAATTCAATCTTTCTTCTTACATATAAATCCCCTTTTTATTAACATCAAAATCATATTATTATATATAAATGAATAAATAAAACAAAGCTATATAAATAAGTAAAACACTTACAGGTGCTAGCAAGAGAGGGGGAGGGAAACCGTAGTTCGTCGGAGGGGAGACGGCTCAGGCGAGCTCGGCGGTGGGGTCTGATGGCGGCGGAGGGAGGATGGGTGTGTCGGGGGGTACGGTTGTGGAAGGGGGTGCGGTTTTCAAGAGGGGGAGGAGGAGCGAGACGCGAGGGCGAGGGGGGGGGGTCTGCCGGAGATCGACAGCGGCGGGGGTCCTCCGGGGGTGGCAGCGTTGATCGCGCGAGGGGCTCTGTCCGTCTTTTTTTTTTTGTTCTGTTACGATTGAAAACGAGAGAGGGGGGCAGAGCGGGTTAAGGGGATGAAGGGTTGACCCTTTTTTTTTTATTATTATTCAATTTTAATTTATATTCTCATAAACTAACCTTTTCTATCGACTTCAGAATCGAACCCACCGCCTGTCGTCCATAGCGTTTTACCCTCATTCCGAACACAATGGGACATGTATCGCAAGCTGATTCGATCGTTTGAATTAGTTTCCGTCAAAATCTACATATAACTCTATATATATGAATTTGAACGCGTATTTCAATTTACTGGGGTCACATACTAACTCGAAAGATTCCAGAAAAATATTTTCTAGCTTCGTATTGACGATACGGTCCTAACAAAACTAGTTTCGTCGAATTCTGAGATCGTTTGAAAAATGGCCATTTTCCAGTCGATTAAAATCAACTAAAACTAGTCAAACGCGTTTTCCTTTGCCACGCTCACATATTGATTCGAAAAATTATGAAATTTGGAATCTAGCAATAATTTGACATCACGGATCCAACAAAAGTGGTTTCGTCGAAATCCGAGGTCGTTTGCAAAATTCCCATTTTTAAGGGCCTGAATTCCATAGCGACTATTCAGAATTTTCAACTGGACATATCTTTTGATTCCCGCTATGAAATCTTGATTTTTCGGATTTGTTGGAAAGATATTTTCAAATAGGTTCCATTATTTTTGGTTTCACTAAAATCCGGATTGTTTTGCACCCGGTACATTCAATTGAAATTTGGAATCGAATTATCGAACTACCGCGCCATTTTCAATTCTATTTATAATTATATATAATTATTTATATTCTAACGACGACGTATATAATATATACGTTCAAATTATATTCAAAATAAATTTTCTCGACGATATTATTTAAAATAATCTATTTGAAATATTCAAAATTCGCTAAAATTGCCAAAATAAAATTTTTAAACTGGCCCAGATTTTCCGGGTTATTACAATCTCCCCCACTTAAAACTTTTCGTCCCCGAAAAGGAACAAAGTCGAAAGTGATTTGATTAATCAACTCTACGTTCGATCTGGCCTCCATTCTCCAACTTTTCAGTTTCTGAGAATTTTCAAATTCTTCAAAAATTTGACTAATACCCTAAATTTTCGAAAAATTTCGCCATAACCTCCCCTGCACCGGGAGCCACGGGAAAATCCCGAAATTGCCATATAGGCCTTCTGATCTCAAAAAGAAAAAGAAAAAGCCAAGCGGCTAGCCAATAGGCTCATAAAATCATCATCACCCAAACAAAACAGTAAATTATAGTAAACATGTACCTATTTGTCGGGCAAACAAATTTTATTCTCTGCTCTAGCCTCCTTGCTAGGACCTGTTCAATGTAAGTACATATAGATGCATGCAAATGCGACCAATTTTCAATACAATTCAATATTTGGTTCAATTAGGCATAATGGTTCAAAATTATCAAACAACTAAACAAACAACACAAACATCAATCAATTAGTGAATTATAGTTTCAAATTCATAATTTTTATATATATACTGAAAATCATGTTTTTGATGCCAATTCACAACAATAAACCTATCTATGTAAGTTTTGGTTCTCACACCAGCCTAATGGAAATATATAGATATCACACCTTCGAAACACGAATACAAATTCTGATGATGATATATCAATCATCAGAATCATCTCCGGGTGTCTAGAATGTGATCCTATATCTATCCAGTTTATTAAAACTTCGAATATACGTTCATGACGCGTATATGCAAAATCTTTATATATCGGATTGTCCAAATTCAAAATAAATAAATATTCAAATACGTTTAAAACGATTTAAATTTTCAAAACAAAATTGTTTTCATTTGAAAAATATACTCTTCACACTCGTTCTAGGATACTACTGATCCTATCTCTAACGAGTCTTTCTAATTGGATTTTGCTAATCCAATATCAGATGAATTCTTTCGTATGGTTCTAATGTGTCTTGTTCTCGAGCTCTGTAAACCAAAGCTCTGATACCAAATGAAGTGACCCGAACTTCCCCAGTCTCCGAAGAGATGAGAAAGAACGAATTACTGTGAGGACAAGACAAAACAGAACGCAGACGGAAGAACATTTCATTGTTATTACAACAATTCCATCAGATACAAGAATATACAGAGTATAAATGAATACATTACATTTGATAAATATCAGAGATTACAATAAATTACATAGCAGCGGAAAAACAATATAAAACACAACTGAAAGTAATGCACGGATACAGAGCTTTCCGAGCATCGTTCCAGCTGTAAATCAGGATCCTGTGAATATAAATCTGCAAAACCAAAACTACTAGCTGCCCGTGCGGAGCCAGAGTTTAGGTTAAAACAATAAACTCCAGGTCAGTCATGTGACTGGTGTGAGAAATAAAACAGTTATTTAAAACTTTACTTGAAAAGAGAGTAATTCAAGGGACCACGCCGTATAACACAGAACGGGTTTCCTCCCAAGAATACCAGTGCATAGAATAAACAACGCAATGCTTTTTCGAAAAATGAAGCTATTATAAGACCCAGGCCCCATCACACAATGCAACGCAAACCGGAGGATAGGGTTTTCCCTTATAATAGCCAAACATGCTTGGTACGTTTAAAACAAATCATTTGATACTATAATAAGTGTATAGTGTCAAAACAATTTCAATCATAAATATAAATCATAGACGACATGGGTACCATATATCATGTCGCCATACTAGTTCTACAATTAAAACCGCAATACACGTATTAGAAATTGGATTTCCGTCATGAGTCGAGGCAAGGGGCAAGCTCCTCTCCGCTTCGAGACACTCTAGCAAATGCCTTGGGACTACACACTCTGGGCAACCCCGGATGCGGCTGGGCCGGTCCTCACTTACGTTAGAGGATTGGTTATGCCTGAACACACGTTTCCCGGTCCTTACAGACCTATAATCGAGGCGCCTTATTCAACCAACCACAAAGGTGAAAAGTATATAAATGCCAGGGCTGGTAAGTCACTGACACCACCATAGCTAGAAAGAAACGTCGTGCTCTCCCAGCGGTCCGTATCCCGTTTTTAACTCATACCGAGGTGTGAGGCTCGCGAATTCACGTTATACACAAAGCTGCCACGTAGTCCGTGCTTTGATCATCAACCACAAGACTTTGCTTTTCAACAGAAGCCTTGATCCATGCAACTTAGCATGCCACACAGGCAATTCATGCCATGCGATTAATATCTATCGATATATAACCTCTAAGCTCGTACGTCTCAGAGAAGGGCGTTAAGCAAGAGAATAAATTCTCCGTCGCCAAATAGATATATATTTAACAGAAATCAATCAATACAGAATAAAATCCAATGTCAGACACACAGCCCATTTACAAGTTCGTTCTGGGTCTGAACGAAACCGGAGGCACTATCCCCGCATATCCATCTATCTCCAGGTACGTCTGGACGACCACCAACTATTTCCGTCCTCTTGGGTATACAGCCCAATCAGGATCATCAGTAATTATGCAAACGACGTGAAGACTTCCGGTCTTCGACCACCGTCTTCATCTTCGACTTATCGTCGAATCGGTTATTCAGAATGGGTGTAAACCCGGTCTTTCCGAACAACCCGCGTATATTAAAAACAAATGTTAAACAAACACAACATACGCCTCATTCCAATTCATCAATTCTTAGGGAAAGGTTCCCATTAATTTTATCCAAGATAAATTCTTTAAAATTTATCCTTTAATCTTCCTTTGGATGTCGTTTCAAACCAAATTATGGTCTTCTAAACTAGTCGAGATTAGCGAACCACACCGAAGTAATTATTTATTTTATTTCCCAATCCCAACCTATTCATCCCATGTAGCAAAACTGGTAATACTCCATATCTAACACCACGGTGTTATCGGTAAAATTAATTACCATTTCACATTCAAATCTAATTAAAGATTTAACTATCGCTTTGGAGCAAAACGGGTGATACTCCATTCTCGCTTATTTTTCAAATTTGATTATTTAGATTATCAACTCACATTTCCATCTAATTGCGGATTCATTAAAACTCCTTTCACTGGGTTAAAGAACTAGCGTCATTTAAAACACAGTTCACGACAAACCCAAATCACATTCTAATTATTATCGGGTTAAAGAACTAGTGTTATTTAATACATTGTTCACGATAAACCCACAAATCAATCCTGTTTACAACCCATTTCAAATCCAATTTATTTATTTAAAAATAAATGGGTTTTAATTTTAGTTCAAAACTAGTTCATTTCGATAAAAATCTATTTTTATCTTTTCAAATATGGAGTTTTCCATCCCAATTTTTCCCAAATCATTTCTTATGATTTTACACAAATTATTACTATTTTTAATAATTTTATCAAGGCACGTACAGTCGATTTCCAACAATGGCCATCGAACTGCACTTACAACGACCTTTTTCCAAATTTGATTTGGACGTATCTCCAAATCCAACCGTTAGATTTCTAATTTCTAATATTTGTTAGAAAGCTCTTTTCGATACGAACCCAACGGTTCCGGTTTTAGGAGAATCCGACGGTCGGATCCCTCGTGATGTCCGTTTGAAATAAATGGTCGAAATTCACGAACTACCGCGGCGCGACGCGTTCTATTCAGGCCATTATATTATATATATAATATATATTTCATCGATTTCTATTTAAAACGAATTATATAAATAGTTTTAAATTCGTTTCAAAAACAACTTCGACTTCCATTTCAATTCAAATCAAAATTGAATTTTTCCTTATAAATTCGTTTTAAAATTCATTTCTGTTCAATTCAAATTTCAATTCAATTTGAATTCATTTCAATTCGTTTTCAATTCAATTAATTTCGAATTCGTTTTCAATTCAATTTGAATTCAGTTCGTTTTCTATTCAATTTGAATTCAATTCGTTTTCTATTCAATTCAATTCAAAATCGTTTTATATTCAATTCATTTCGAAATCGTTTTATATTCAATTCTTTTCGAAATCGCTTTATATTCAATTCATTTCGAAATCGTTTTATATTCAATTCATTTCGAAATCGTTTTATATTCAATTCTTTTCGAAATCATTTTATATTCAATTCATTTTGAAATCTTTTTATATTCAATTCATTTCGAAATCGTTTTATATTCAATTCTTTTCGAAATCGTTTTATATTCAATTCATTTCGAAATCGTTTTATATTCAATTCTTTTCGAAATCGCTTTATATTCAATTCATTTCGAAATCATTTCATATTCAATTCATTTCGAAATCGTTTTATATTCAATTCATTTCGAAATCGTTTTATATTCAATTCATTTCGAAATCGTTCTATATTCAATTCATTTCGAAATATTCGATTTCGAAATCACTTTTCAGTATTCATTTAAAAATGAATAAAATCGATATAAATATCATTCACATCAAAATGGTGTCAATCTAATCAACACGGCTTAATATATTTCTATTTCCAAATATTCTATTTCAAATATTTCTTTTTTAAATATTTATTTTTCAAATATTTCTATTTCAAATATTTCGTTTCAAATATTTCGTTCAACACATGACTAATCTCAACGGATGAGTACGGTCAACACATCAACCTTTATTTTATATTGATAAAGATGTAAATTTTATTATTTAAAATATTTCGTTCAACACATGACTAATCTCAACGGATGAGTACGGTCAACACATGAACCTTTATTTTATATATTCTTTATTTTCTAAATTGGAATGAGGCCCAATCAATCACCATATAATGTTAATTATATGGATTTTCATACATCACACGTATATAATAGCATTGAAAAATAATCAACCATCAACCAAAGTGCACTACACTATATAAGCATCAAATATAGATATCTAACGCTTATAACAGCCTGTCAATCCATCGATCGACATATTTAATCAATCAGGATGAGTGAACTTCAAATTTCATCCCAACACCCGTGTGGGGTTTCAAACAATCAAACACAGATTTTATTTGTGCAGTTGGGCGATGTGTAAAATTTATCGACCCAATCAATATCAGTCAAATCAGTGTATATAAACAAATAGGCCGATTTGTTTATAAATATTTATTTATTCACTTTCACATTAAAAATTATATTTTTAACGATAAAATATTTTATTCAGTTCATTTATACGATTAAAATGATATTTTTATTTTTCTAACATATTTTAGAAAATTTCGGCGGCATAACGACACGATACTAGAAACGGGACAAGGCCTAGCCTTATCCGCGGTCTAGTGAAGGCCCACGCCATTCACACATCAATAAAACCAATTTCATTTCACCAAACAATTCAATTCAACCCAAATAATCTAACTAACTACACAACCAAACAAACAAGTCCATGGTCTGTGGACGATTGTGTCGGGTGCTACTAAACACCGTCTGCATCCCAGTATATATATATAACTAGAAAAAGAAATTGAAGGGTGAGAAGTTCTCACCAATAGCTATCCAATACCACAACTCTTCATCGGTAGAAATCTTCATCGTTCTCGCCTTTTTGTCTTTCGCTGCCCGTAGCCGCTACATAAATAAAAATCGAATTTTTACTTCGCTATTCAATATATAAAAATCGAATTTTTTATTCGCTATTCAATATATAAAAATCGAATTTTTACTATGCTATTCAATATATAAAAATCGAATTTTTACTACGCTATTCAATATATAAAAATCAAATTTTTACTATGCTATTCAACATATAAAAATCGAATTTTTACAACGATGTTATATAGATAAAAATTCCATTTCTATCCTGCTATTCTTCATATAAAGATTTCGCCTTTTCAAAAATATAGATTTCGCCTTTTCAAAAATATAGATTTCATCTTTATAAAAAATCACCACTTTATTTCAATGTATATATAATAAAAATCAGATTTTTATTTCGCTACATATACAAAGATGATATTTTTATATTCTCTATCTCATAAAGATTACATTTTTATAGTTCCTACTATGTAATAATGATATTTTTAAACCACTACATAGGTAAAAATCACACCTTTCTCCATTTAAAAATATCGTCTTTCTTCCTTTAAAAGTCTAATCTTTTCTATTTTAAAAATATAATCTTTCCTATAAATAAAAATCCTATCTTTTCTGTTTTCAAAAAGCAAATCCTTTTCTTTTTAAAACTCTAATCTTTTTATAAAAATTCAATCTTTCTTCTTACATATAAATCCCCTTTTTATTAACATCAAAATCATATTATTATATATAAATGAATAAATAAAACAAAGCTATATAAATAAGTAAAACGCTTACAGGTGCTAGCAAGAGATGGGGAGGGAAACCGTAGTTCGTCGGAGGGGAGACGGCTCAGGCGAGCTCGGCGGTGGGGTCTGATGGCGGCGGAGGGAGGATGGGTGCGTCGGGGGGTACGGTTGTGGAAGGGGGTGTGGTTTTCAAGAGGGTGAGGAGGAGCGAGACGCGAGGGCGAGGGGGGGTCTGCCGGAGATCGACGGCGGCGGGGGTCCTCCGGGGGTGGCGGCGTTGATCGCGCGAGGGGCTCCGTCTGTCTTCTTCTTTTTTTTATTCTGTTACGATTGAAAACGAGAGAGGGGTGGGTCAGAGCGGGTTAAGGGGATGAAGGGTTGAACCTTTTTATTATTATTATTTAATTTTAATTTATATTCTCATAAAGTAACCTTTTCTATCGACTTCAGAATCGAACCCACCGCCTGTCGTCCATAGCGTTTTACCCCATTCCGAACACAATGGGATATGTATCGCAAGCTGATTCGATCGTTTGAATCAGTTTCTGTCAAAATCTACATATAAATCTATATATATGAATTTGAACGCGTATTTCAATTTACTGGGGTCACATACTAACTCGAAAAATTCTAGAAAAATATTTTCTAGCTTTGTATTGACGATATGGTCCTAACAAAACTAGTTTCGTCGAATTCTGAGACTGTTTGAAAAATGGCCATTTTCCAGTCGATTAAAATCAACTGAAACTGGTCAAACGCGTTTTCCTTTGCCACGCCCACATATTGATTCGAAAAATTATGAAATTTGGAATCTAGCAATAATTTGACATCACGGATCCAACAAAAGTGGTTTCGTCGAAATCCGAGATCGTTTGCAAAATTCCCATTTTAAGGGCCTGAATTCCATAGCGACTACTCAGAATTTTCAACTGGACATATCTTTTGATTCCCGCTATGAAATCTTGATTTTTCGGATTCGTTGGAAAGATATTTTCAAATAGGTTCATTATTTTTGGTTTCACTGAAATCCGGATTGTTTTGCACCCGGTACATTCAATTGAAGTTTGAAATCGAATTATCGAACTACCGCGCCATTTTCAATTCTATTTATAATTATATATAATTATTTATATTCTAACGACGACGTATATAATATATACGTTCAAATTATATTCAAAATAAATTTTCTCGGCGATATTATTCAAAATAATCTATTTGAAATATTCAAAATTCGCTAAAATTGCCAAAATAAAAATTTTAAACTGGCCTAGATTTTCCGGGTTATTACAATTCATCCTGGTGGTAATAAGATGTATGAGGACATGAAGTGAATCTACTACTGGGAGGGGATGAAGCGAGGTATTGGAAAATTCATTTCCAAGTGCATGAACTGTCAGTTGGTGAAAGCTGAACAAAAGAAGCCGATTGGATTGCTTCAGCCATTGGAAGTTCCTACGTGGAAGTGGGAGCAGATATCGATGGATTTTATCGATGGACTAACTAGAACCAGAGCAGGAAACGAAGGGGTTTAGGTCATCATGGATCGCTTGACCAAAAGTGCAAGGTTCGTTCCTCTCAAGTCGACTAGGATGGCATCGAAATTGGCTGAACTTTATGTGAAATGGATAGTCCGATTCCATGGTATCCTGAAGAGCATAGTGAGTGACAGAGATCCATCATTTACGAGTGGATTTTGGAAGAGTTTGCAGGAAGCTTTGGGAACTGAGTTGTGTTTGAGTACGACTTATCATCCCCAAACTGATGGTCAGACCGGGAGAGTCAATCGAGTTTTGGAAGATCTCCTGAGGACTTGTGTGTTAGAATTCAGAGGATCATGGGAAGACCATCTACATCTAGTTGAGTTTGCTTATAACAACAACTACTAATTGAGTATTAGGATGGCACCATACGAGGCGTAGTACGGGAGACCATGTAATTCTCCAGCTTGTTGGTTATAAACTGGAAATAAGTTGATACTTGGATCGAAGATGATTAGAGAAACATCGGATTGTATCGAGACCGTTCTGCAACGAATGAAGGAAACCCAAGATCGTTAGAAGATTTATGCTGATAAACATCGAAAAGATTTGGAATTCGACGTTGGCGTTTTGGTTTTCGTGAAGATTTCGCCATTAAAGCATGAGGTTAGATTCATAAGCAAAGGGAAGTTAGCTCCTAGGTTCGTTGGACCATTTTCGATAGTCGACCGAATTGGAAAGCTCGCGTATAGATTGGAGTTACCCAAGAAGATGTCGAGTGTGCATAATGTTTTCCATGTGTCTTTTATGCAGAAGTTCATGCACGATTCAAATGTGGTGGTATCTCCAAAACAGTACAAAGACCTAGATGTCAAAACTGTTGTTGCAAGACCTCGTAAGCCGCTTCGTGTTGTGAGAAATGACACGAAACAACTTAGGAGGAAAATGGTTAAGTTAGTGAAGGTATAATGGAGTGACGATGGCAATGATGGTACATGGAAGATGGAGGAGAGTATAAAGATGACCCATCCAAAACTCTTCGTCCGTATGACCTATTGATATCACGTTATCATTACATCATTATTACTTATTGTTATCGTTGTTGTTTTTGTTGTTGTTGTTGTTAGAATTCCGCATGCTAGGATAGGGATATGGATGCATGACTCGATGGCTTCTAGTTTGGAGGATAGAATTGACTGCTCATGGATGATAGGCGTGCGAAATTATTTTGGTTGCTAGTGTTGTTTGGGATTTCGAGGGAGAAATCCTAAAGGTGGTAGAATGTAACATGCCGCATTTTACGTATCGGGGATCATAAAATACTTTTTTTTTATTCACTGAGGGTTAGGTCATTCTCATATTTTAATATGTTGCTTATGGGGATACGAGAGATGTCCATAATTTTTACCAATTTTATTTGTGACCATTTCCCCTTATCAGTCTTGAACTGAGCATACTTTTGACTCAGGACGAATCAGGTGTTAGATCTGTTCCATTCAAAAGGAAATGATGATTCCCTTTCCGTAGAGTCGTCACATTAAAGATTTGGCTCAGCGGTTGGGGAGGAACACTATTTTAAGGTTTAATAGTTGGCAGTTCAGGTTTTGGGAGCCATAATAGGCTGATTGGTAGAGGCCCAATAGTGGGCTGGTGGAAAGCTATAAATAGGGGGTGAGAAGTATGTAGAATAATTTACTTTCTCCATTCTCTCATTTGGTGGCCTTGTGTTCCTCCTTCCTCTAACACCTTTCCACTGTTAAAACCGAGATCTAAGGAAGGGAATCCAAGATCTACACCTTCTGAAGCTAAATCTACATCATTCGAAGTGAGAGTTCATCGAATCGAAGGATTTGGATCAAGTTCTTTGTTGTCCAGAATTTAATTTCACCGTTTTTGCTTTGATTTGGAGAATTGGTAAATGATATGCATCTCTCACACGGATTCAAGCAAGTATATGAGTTGTATGCACACATTTTTTTATCAAATTCAAATCTTTTTCCTAAGATCTACATCATGGTAAGCCTATTTACATATGAATCACCATAGGTTCTTATTTAGCATCTTAAAACCGGTAATTTTCATGTTATTTACATATGTTTATGCAAGTTAGTTCCATAATTATGTCCATGTGTTCATTACCATGATTTTGGTGAAGTTTACCTAATTTCAGTGAAAATCGTCATATTCATGTTGTTAGTGGTTTCATAACATGCTTATGATTGTGTTGAATGAATTGGATGAGTATATTTCATCGATTGTGTCAATTGGCGAAGTTTTGGTCGAAATTGGACTTGAATTAGGGCTATATAGGTTTTGGGTCGGTCGTACAAGCCATGGGTCGGGCATGTATTACAAGTGTAGTACAAATGCAGTACAAGTAGGAGTACAGGTTTTGGGTCGGCACCAAAGTGGGTCGGTACCAAACTGGGTTGGTCTTAAACTGGGTAGGTACTAAAGTGGGTCGGTCCCATACTGGGTAGGTACCAAACTGGTTAGGCCCCAAACTGGGTGGGTAGCAAACTGGGTCAGTCCCAAAATGGGTCAGTCGCAAACTGGGTGGGTACCAAACTGGGTCAGTCTCAAAGTGGGTCAGTCCTAAACTGGGTGGGTACCAAGGTGGGTCGGTCCCAAAGTGTGTCGGTCCTAAACTGGGTGGGTACCAAACTGGGTCGGTCCCAAAGTGGGTCGGTACCAAAGTGGGTCGGTCCCAAACTGGGTGGGCACCAAAATGGGTCTGGTCGGACATTTTTGGTGGGAAATTCTAGTCGGACTTTTTTGGTGATGATATGACTTCGAAGTGAATTCAATGGGAAATGTCGAAGTGATGTGAAGTGTTTGTTGCTAGTCGTAATACAACAAGTGTGATGACAACTCAAAAGCGTTATGAGCTTGTCGAAAATGGTTGGATGGTCGCCGTCAACGATGACTAGAAATACCGGAGGCCAAGGAATTATCGTTATCGTAGGTTCTAGCAAACTCAAAGCAGGGGTATAATAAGGATACATAAAAGACTGATTGTATAGTCGAGTACCTGGGCGTCGTGTATGGCCTAGATATGTCAAATTGTATGACATGTGGGGATTTTAGCTAGAATCGGGGTTTACCATTCACCCTTGACAATTGATGGAAAATTGTTCAGCCAATCGGAAGATCAACAATGGTTTTGAAGCAGGATTGGCGGTGATAGCCAGAGTCTGTCTTCTATGATTGTTGTTTTCTAGTACCGTCTCACGTAGACCATCCGATACAAGAGGAGATGTCTCTTAGGTGTCTGTCTGATATTGGTTTAGGCCTTTGGGGCTTTTGCTTAAGGTATGTTAAATTCGATTAAGATGGTTTGTTTGAGATATATAATCGGAATGTTATGAGTGATATTATGGATTACTTCTGGTCGCCATGATTGAGTGGTTACTTGAATTGCCTTAGTCGTATGGTTGAAATGTTTGTTGTGAAGGTTATCACTGTCCGATGTGGGGAAGATGGGAGTTGTTTTCTTCTCTGATGTCATGGGTAGATTAGTTCATTTATTTACCCATTCTCGTATACTGTATTGATGAAGTTTGTTACCTGTTTATTACTCACTAAGACTATTGTCTGACTCAAGGTTTTATGTTTCCCTCTTATTACCTTGGGTTGTTCATCCGATTTTGGATGGGCAGACTGGGTAGCATATGACAGGTGATAGCTTAGTAAGGACGATGTACTAGTTCGGAGGCGAGCAGGAGGCTGGCGTACTATCTTACTATATAGTATTTGGATTTCTGCTATTAGTTATTCTTCTATGAGTATTGTAGTGAGGCAAAATTGTATAAACACTCTAGTTGAAATCCAAGTGTATGGATATTACTTTCTAGTCGTTATGAAAGTTTACTGTTTTCTGCTTCACTATTAGTACCTATAGTATATGTTCTATTATATTTTATCCTTGTGCTGTGAGTTCAACGACATGTTCCGCTTTTGTTTCATACCTTGATGATCATTCATAGCTACCTGACACAACATTCTGCGCATTATTCCTCTTGATTAGTGTAGGGGTTATGGGCGGTCGTCACACCGGTCGTCCTTTACATCAGATTAGTACCCACTTAGGCTTGAGTTTGGCCATAATTTGCATTCTTTTAGTTTGTTCAGTTAAGCAATATATTTTGGGTATAGATTGGTTTTCAAAGGTACCCGCTTAGGTTTGAGTCCGGCGGTCCTTTACATCCTGTAAGTAACCGCTTAGGTTTTAGTTTGGACGTCCTTTGCATTCTTTTATTTGTTAGTTTAAACAATATATTTTGGGTATAGACTAGTTTTCAAAGCTACCCACTTAGGTTTGAGTGCAACCGTCTTTTATATCTCGTGAGTACCCGTTTAGGTTTGAGTTTGGTTGTAATTTGTATTCTTTTAGTTTGTTCAGTTAAACAATATGTTTTTGGTATATAATCATTTTTAAAGGTACCCACTTAGGTTTGAGTTTGGCCTCATTTACATCTCATAAGCACCCGCTTAGGTTTGAGTCTGGCCGTCATTTTCATTCTTTTAGTTTGTTCGGTTAAACAACATTTTTCGGGTATATATTGGTTTTCAATGGTACCCTCTTAGGTTTGAGTCTGACCGTTCTTTACATCCCATAAGTACTGGCTTAGGTTCGAGTCCAGCCGCCATTTGCATTCTTTTAGTTTTTTTGGTTAAACAATATGTTTTGGGTATAGATTGATTTTCAAAGGTAGCCTCTTAGGTTTGAGTCCTGCCGTCCTTTACATCTCGGAAGTACTCGCTTAGGTTTGAGTCTGACTGTCCTTTGCTTTATTCTAGTTTGTTCGGTTAAACAATATGTTGTGGATATAAAATGGTTTTCAAAGGTACCTACTTTGGTTTGAGTCTGATCTTCTTTACATCCCATAAGTACCCGCTTAGGTTTGAGTCTGATCATCATTTGCATTCTTTTAGTTTTTTCAGTTGAAAATATGTTGGTTATAGATTGGTTTCTAAAGGTATCCGCTTAGGTTTGTGTCCGACTTTTCTTTACATCCCGTAAGTAAAAGCTTATGTTTAAGTAAAACCATCATTTGCATACTTTTAGTTTGTTCTGTCAAACAATATATTTTCGGTATAGATTGTTTTTCAATGGTACCCATTTAGCTTTAAGTATGACCATCCTTTACATCTCATAAATACCCGCTTAGGTTTGAGTTCGGCCATCATTTGCATTCTTTTATTTTGTTCGGTTAAACAATTTGTTTTGGGTATATATTGATTTTCAAAGGTACCCGCTTAGGTTTGAGTCCGGCCATTCTTTACATTTCGTAAGTACTCACTTAAGTTTGATTCTAGCTGTCATTTGCATTCTTTCAGTTTGTTTGGTTAAGCATTTTGTTTTGTGTATAGATTGGTTTTTAAAGGTACCCGCTTAGGTTTGTGTCCGGGCGTTATTTACATCTCATAAGTACCCGCTTATATTTGAGTCTAGCCGTCATTTGCATTCTTTTAGTTTGCTCGGTTAAACAATATATTTTGGGTATAAATTGGTTTTCAAAGGTACTCGCTTAGGTTTGAGTTCGTCCGTCCTTTACATCTTATAAGTGTCCACATAGGTTTGAATACAACCATCATTTGCATTCTTTTAGTTTGTTCGGTTAAACAATATGTTTTGGGTATAAAATTGTATTCAAAGGTACCCGATTAGTTTTGAGTCCGGTCGTTCTTTACATCCTGTAAGTACCCTCTATGGTTGAGTCTAGCCGTCATTTGCATTCTTTTAGTTATTTTGGTTAAACAATATGTTTTGGGTATAAATTGGTTTTCAAAGGTACCCACTTAGGTTTGAGTCCGACCGTCCTTTATGTCTCGTTAGTACCCGCTTAGATTTGAGTCCAGCCGTTCTTTACATCTCGCAAGTACCCACTTAGGTTTGAGTCTAGTCCTCCTTAGTATTCTTTTAATTTGTTCGGTTAAACAATATGTTTTTGGTATAGATTGGTTTTCAAAGGTACCCTCTTAGGTTTGAGTCCGATCGATCTTTACATCCTGTATGTACTCGCTTAGGTTTGAGTCCGGCCGTTATTTGCATTCTTTTAGTTTGTTCGGATAAACAAGATGTTTTGGGTATCGATAGGTTTTCAAAGGTACCCGTTTAGTTTTGAGTCTAGTCGTCCTTTGTATATTGTTCGGTTAAACTATATGTTTTTGGTATAGATTGGTTTTCAAAGGTATCCGCTTAGGTTTGAGTCCGACCGTTATTTGCATTCTTTTAGTTTGTTCGGATAAACAAGATGTTTTGGGTATTGATAGGTTTTCAAAGGTACCCGCTTAGTTTTGAGTCTAGTCGTCCTTTACATCTCATAAGTACCCGCTTAGGTTTGAGTCCGACCGTCATTTGCATTCTTTAAGTTTGTTCAGTTAAACAATATGTTTTGGGTATAGATTGGTTTTCAAAGGTGCCAGTTTAGGTTTGGGTCCAACTGTTCTTTACATCCCGTAAGTACCCGCTTAGCTTTGAGTTCAGCTGTCCTTTGCATTCTTTTAGTTTGTTCGGTTAAACAATATGTTATTTTTTGGTATATATTGGTTTTCAAAGGAACCCGCTTAGGTTTGAGTTCGGCCGTCCTTTACCACTCGTAAGTACCTACTAAGGTTTGAGTCTAGCGGTCCTTTGCATTCTTTTAGTTTGTTCTCTTAAACAATATATTGTGGGTATATATTGGTTTTCAAAGGTATCCTCTTAGGTTTAAGTTTGGTCGTTCTTTACATCTCGTAAGTACCCGCTTAGGTTTGAGTCCAAATGTCCTTTGCATTCTTTTAGTTTGTTAGGTTAAACAATATGTTTTGGACTTAGACTGGTTTTCAAGGATACCCACTTAGGTTTTCAAAGGTATCCACTTAGGTTTGAGTCCGACTGTTCTTTACATCCCATAAGTACCTGCTTAGTTTTGAGTTTGTCCGTCCTTTGCATTCTATTAGTTTGTTCGGTTAAACAATATAGGTATAAATTGGTTTTCAAAGGTACCCTCTTAGGCTTGAGTCCGTCCATCCTTTACATCTTGTAAGTACCCTCTTAGGGTTGAGTCTGGTTGTCCTTTGCATTCTTTTAGTTTGTTCGGTTAAACAATATGTTTTTGGTATAGATTGGTTTACAAAGGTACCCGCTTAGGTTTGAGTCCAGTCGTCCTTTACATCCTGTAAGTACCCGCTTAGGTTTGAGTCTGGCCGTCATCTGTATTCTTTTAGTTTATTTGGTCAAACAACTTGTTTTGGGTATAGATTGGTTTTCAAAATTCTTAATTTTGAGTTTGGTCGTCCTTTTCATCTCATAAGTACCCGCTTAGGTTTGAGTCTGATCGTCATTTGCATTCTTTTAGTTTGTTCAGTTAAACAATATGTTTTGGATATAGATTGGTTTTCAAAGGTGCCTGATCAGGTTTGAGTCTAGTCGTTCTTTACATCCCCTAAGCACCCTCTTAGGTTTGAGTCTGGAAGTCCATTGCATTCTTTTACTTTGTTCAGTTAAACAATATGTTTTGGGTATAGATTGGTTTTCAAAAGTACCCGCTTAGGTTTGAGTCCGGTTGTTCTTTCAATCTCGTAAGTAACCGCTTAGGTTTGACTCCTTTACATTTTCTAAAACGAACATACAACAAAACTTAACGCTAATGTAACCTATCATTTTTTAAATAAATGTCATACATGCAACAAAACGTAATGCCAATGTAACCTAGCATTTTTTAAATAAATGCCATACACGTAGAAAAACTTAATGCTAATGTGACCTAGCATTTTCTAAATAAATGTCATACATGCCAAAAAACTTAATGGTAATGTAACCTAGCATTTTCTAAATTAATATCATAGATGCAGCAAAAATGATAACATTTTTTTAGCATTTCTACAACTAATACTACAATGCTAATTTACCCTAGCATTTTCTATAATATGTCAATTTTCATTACATAAAATGTCAATTCAATTTAGCACAAATTTATTATATAGTAAACATAATGCTAATGTAAGCTAACATCTTTAAATTATATGTCAAACATGTAGCAAAACATGATGCTAGTGTAACCTAGAATTTTTTAAATAAATGTCATACATGTAGCAAAACTTAATGCTAATGCTTGGTCAATGGCTCCGTCATGGGCTCGGTCAAGGCTCGGATAAGGGCTCGGCCAAGGATTCGATCATGTTCTTTGTCAAAGGCTCGGTAAAGGGCTCTGTCATGATAAATATAATGCTAATATAATTTAGCATTTGTACTCAGTAATGGGCTAATGTGCTCGGTGGATGCTTGATAAATATAATGCTAATATAATTTAGCATTTATGTTAACTTAGTTTACATTAATTTTACTCAATGAATATCTGCAAACATTAAGCTACTGCTAATATAATATAGCATTTTTTTCTTCCATAAAGTTAATCCTACAGTAAAAATAATGCTATTAACTAGCACTTGTACAACTTGTTACACTATAATTGAATGCTACATTAATCTAGCATTTTTTTATTTCATAAGGTTGATCCTACGGTAAGAATAATACTCTTAACTAGCATTTCTACAACAAATTGTAATATACTACTAACTCAATCTAGCATTTTAACAATTTCTAAAAATTTATAATGCTAATGTATTTTAGCATCTGTGTTATTCTAGTCTAAATTTAATGCTAATCTAATATAGCATTGTTTTAATTCTATAAAGCAGTTTTCTACACTAGATAACACTACAGTTCAATGCTAAATTAATATAGAATTTTCTAAAAGATTTCTGTTTATTTTCCCCCAATTAACCAGTACAAAATTTAAAACTATAGCTATAGTTACCATATACTTTTAATTTAAGCATTTATGTTAAAATTTGTCTAAATATTGTTGTACCTGATCTCGTTTTCTCACCTCCATCCCAGTCGTCTTTTTCGCCTTTGTCGTTGCTAGTGATAACTTTGATGATACAACCCTGGTTTCTGTTTTCGTCATCTATCATTTATCATTGCACTATAACACCGATCAAACAAAGTTACATATTCAACTATAACTATGTCATGTTATATTTGTCTATCATTTTTTTCAATGCCGAATTTACTTATCTTTCCATAGCCATTCATCTAACTTTTGTCTATCATCTTCGAAACACTAAATGTTACGTTTGTCTATCATTTATCATTCACCATAATGCACACTGCAAAACAAACTCACATATTAAACTAGTCATGCTATATTTGTTTATCATTTTTGTTCAATGCTATATTCACTTATCATTCCGTAGCTATCCATCTAATATTTTTGTAAGATGTATGCAACTAATCAGATGATATATTGAACTATCATTTTAAAATTATTCGTTATTTCGAAAATAATAATCATATGTTATACCTTTGTTTTCCTTTTCCTAGCAATTATTCCATCACACAACTTTTGTTGCTTTCTTTCATTTTCTGTCCTTGTTTCGGCTGCCATTAACCTTCTCGTTTTTCTTCTTTTTTCGTGAATAATAGTGGAATCGTCTGGTTTAGATTTTCATGGAGAACTTTCTGATATTTGAGCTTTTTGTACGATAGCCCTAGATTTGGAGAATTTTGATTCTCCGTTTTTTAGAGTAGAGTCTGTCGAAATCGGCGAATTGATGTCTATTGATTGAGTCGATTGTGCAAGGAATCCCTAGTTTATGATTATTGAAGAATTTTAGGTCATGTTTAGGCAGCCATTTTTGGTTGATGGTCAAAAAAATTATTTCGTAGAGGAAACAAAAGTGAAGCGGCACGACGGAGAAATTAACCGCTTGTCCTAGTAACATAATTTAAAAGTTAACGTCCGTTAAAATTATTTTTATTAAAATTTTTCCTTTAAACTAATTTCCTCTATTTAATTATATTTTTACCTAGAAATAATGTATAATTAGTTTGAATTTTTATTTCTACGTTTCAATATCTAATTTTTTTACTAGTTTTAATTTGTATTTGTGTTGTTAGTTAATTAAGAACAATGAAAAATATTAGGGTTTATTTCTGTGAAGTCTCTGTTAATGGCGACAAGGGTCCACCCTTTGTCTTCTCTTCGCTTCTTCATTGTCATTTATTCATCGTTTCTCCTACCCCCTCTCTCTTCTAATCCAATCTATTTACCTTTTTTCTCCCTTATTTTCTCCCGCGTAGAGACTTCACAAAACCCAAATTTTCTACGTTTTCAATTTAACCCTTCCTCCTTTTGTCCCTTTCCTCTTATCCTCTTCACAACAGTAATTGATTCCTCTCTATGACCGATCGACGCTTTCTTTGGAAGATCGTGGGCATCTGTGTTGTACGATTATCTATAATGTGCAGCACAAGGTTTCTTGGCGATTCAGAGCTACATAAACAAGTGGATTTATTATCCCGTGTTAGTCTGGCTCATGCCAGAAGATATGGAGATGGTGTAGGTACTTGTTGGTTGTCTGAGTAGTCTTCGATGGTTCTAGTATGGCTGGGAAGGTTTTGACTTACCCAAAAATGGGAGCATAGGGATCTACGTGGAGCTCCATGGTTGCAGTGACTTCATGCTTCTTGATTGGGTTTTGCGTTTCGCCTTGCTATTGTCCTGGTATGCTTTTCAATTCAATCAAGTTTTATATACTTAGTCTCTTCTTAGTGAGCTTTAGAGTTGGTTGTGCATATCTTGCTCTAGTGAGGTCATGATGGGCCAGTGCGAGTTGTATGATATTCAATGTTTAAGTGACTTCGTCTTGTGGTGATTTATTTGTTGGCAGTGTTGTATATTTGTTTTGGTTCAATGTCGTGTAGCATATTGACAATTTTTTGGAAGAAGGAGCATCATTGAGTGTTCATCACTCTGGCCATGGATCAGGTTATCTTCTTTGTCATTTCCTTATTTCCAGTCTGGTTTGGGGTTGTGTTTGGGTACGTTGGAACATTGTGGTCTACTATACCAATCAATACACCATGTGTCGTTCATGCTGTTTTGAACAGTGTTTTCTTTACCTGCCATCGCAGTCCATGCTAAGCCTAGCACATGATGATATGCACTGTCATGGTAAGTTCTTGAGGTCATGTTAATGGTGATGTTCATGGCCTCAAATGTCAGAATTATATGCCAAGATATTATGAATTCTTGGGGTGGCATTCTTGTGTCTCCTCAAAGCCAAATCTACTATGCTACTATGTGATATTGTGCTACAATCAGCTATATATCCTTTTGATGTATGGTCTATTTGTGTACTATGTTACTTAAATGTAATTCACTTTCGTAGTATGTAATAAGCTAAGTAATACTTTCCCTGCGTGGAGGTCTTTAGAGTAGTCTAGTATATATAACTAGCTCCCGTTCTGTAATCTAGTGTATATGAAGTGGACAGACCACTATAAAAATTGTATGTAGTCGACGGTCCACTTTAAAAACCGAACTAGAACTTATTGTAATTATTATTTGTTGTAATAATAAGTGTTACATAACACTATAAAAACGGGTCGGCTTTGTCAAAAAAAAATAAAGAACAATGATGTAACGAATTTATATTTATTAGAATCAATTTTTAAATGATATTGAACTTTGTTAATATATGTAGGAATGCATTAAAATGGTTAATTGTTAAATCCTTTTTTGGTGGTATATAAATCTAAATATATGTATAGGCATTTCTGAAAGTTTGTGGTCGGACCAAAAGTTTGTGCTTTCAAAGAATATTTTTATTATTTTTACATAAGAATTCTACAATGTTTTAAAAAGCAATACGACAATATTAAAAAAAGAGAAAATTCTATTTAAATGTATGAAATTGCTGAGTCATCTCCTAATTTTCAAAAAACCAAAAAAACCATTCATTTGTTGAATTGTCACTCGTTTTTAAAAGTAAAATCCAAAAATATTCTCTCTCGGAATGGCATTGCGTGGTGCTCTAAAGTCATCATGTAGTACCACGGTGTGGTGCTCTAAAGACATTAGATATGGATAAAAAATCTAGAAAAAAAAACATAACATAAATTTAAATAGCAAACAAATAAAGAGTATTTGCCAATTAATTTTTTCATTAAAAAGGGGGCAGCTCAGTAAAGTATTGAATTGAAATAAAATCTACCATAAAAAGCATTAGCTACCACTTTGAGAAAGAGGCGAATCATAAAGAAAGTGGGTGATACTAACCATTTCAACAAATCATTTACATACAAATTTATCAATCTAGACGAATTTGCACACCAACAAGAACAAAAAATATAAGCAATTTTAAAAATCAAAGGAAGAGGGGAAGGTCGCATGATCCCTAGCTTTGTTCTTGAGTAGAGCCAAACTATTACAAATACAAGGATACATTCAGTGGCTTTTCAAATAACACAGCGCCCTAAGTACCAAACTTCCCAAAATCTAGTTTATTCGATAGAAATGTAATTTCAAATTACACAAAATACATTTTAGATCAACACAACTTCACTTCGTTGTTTACCAGTATCCAATATCGAATTTCAAATATGATTTACTTTATTTTATCCAATAAAATTTACCACTTATCTAGTAAATTTTACCACTTAATTTGTTAAAATCTCCCCTTCCGGTTAAGCTTATCCTTACTAATAAATTTCTATAAAAATACATATTCTAATCATATGTCCAATATTTTGCAGCTATTTTAAATAAGGAAGCATGAGTTTTTTCCGTATCTCTTTATTTTTGGAAGTATAAGCTATAGAGTTAAAAATTAACATGACATTTAAGATAATATCAGTAAGAATGCAAAATAAGAAGAATTTATAAACCAATTATGTAATAAAAAACAATAGGTTAAAATGAAAATTATGATAACCAAGGAATTTCCTAAGAAATCTCGAGAATGAAGAGTTTAGTCGATCATGATTACAAAATGGTTAATTATTACACGTATTGATCATATTTATTAATAAATGTTTATCCTTAAATGTTCCTAGTCAAAAAAAATTGATTGGGACATAAAGATGTTACAAAAGGTTAGTTGTTAGGGAATAAGTCCAAAAAAGCTCGATAGCTGTCTTTTAGATCAAAACAGATCTTACGTTTATGCAGTAGTCATTTGACTTTAGTACCATGAATCAAAGACATCAAGGATATACATTAATTATGGAAAAATCACACAAGATTAGAGTGCGTCACATCGTAGTTGGGCATGTGTTGATATAAATGAAGTGAACACTACTCAAAAGAGAATTCATCTTCTTCGATATAGAAGGTTGATAACGACATTATTGAAATTTGGTATAAAGTCATAAAATCTTTGGCAAGAGTGACAAGGTCAACCGATAAGTGTTACAACAAGTGATTTTAAAGGTTATATTTTGTAATTAACCCTGGATTTTATTAGAGTTTTGAATAATATTGGTTGGTCTAACGTGTCGAAGAATGGAATGTTGATGATGTTTTGATGACAACAACCTTGTTTTAATCATTATCATTATTAATTATAAAATATATACTAACACTTTTATCCAGAATATATATATATATACAGGGTTTACATGCAGGTAACAGATATTGAAGACTGTACAGTAAATAGATTCAAGATTTCAAAGGAGAATCAAGACTCATAAGTATCAAGAGTTTAAGAGTCCAAGACTATCAGGGTAATAGAGTCTATATATTATGTAAAACTCCGAATAGCACTCAAACATTGTTTTCAAACTATCTCTTTTCAAAATTGATTTTAAAATTATTTTCAAATTGATTTCAAACTCCACTCGAAATGTTTTTTTTTTGAAAGGATTTCAAATATATATTTCCTAATTTATAAGTTTCTTATTTTTATATAGTTTTATGTATATATATCTTTATAAAATCTTATATGTGTGTGTGTTTATAATTATATTATATTGTTTTTATATCACTTATATATAGTTTTTAATCATATGTTTAAATAATATTTTATTATGTTTTTATACTTAAAAAAAATTAACAACTAATTTTATTTTAGGAATTTCTAGAATTCATATATTAGTTTAAATACTTTAAAAAATGATTTAAATTTAAAAATATAAGGTGTATGTCAATATACACAAACATGCATGTTGATATATAACAGTAACATTTTTTAAAAATTAAAAAGTTGTGTTTTTTCATTTTTAAAACATTTCAGAAATGGTTACATCATTTTGGAACACTATAAAACGGCCATAAATTTGAATTTTTTTAAACTTATCATCATCTTCTTCCTGCCTTAACATACCACCATTATTATTCTCAAAATTCCAGGTTTGTACACTTATACTCCGTCGATTTCAAGAAAAAATATATTCTTCTTCTTCTATTTCCATTCTCTGTCAAATACTCTCTGCTTAGAAGTGATACTCAAGAGTTCTAGGGCAATTGGAATCAGAAAGAGTGTGGAAATGTGTGGATGTATTCCTAGTATCCCTGAAATCAAGGAAAGGCGGGGATGTGTTCCTTGTAGCCCGTGAAATTAAGGAAATGAGGAGTGTTAATCTTGTAGCCCGTGAAATCAAGGGTGTTGTAATTGGATATTGATATTAATTAAACTTTGCACTATCCCATGTTGTGCGGGACTGGACGTAGGAGCATTCCGAACCAGTATAAAATCTGGTGTGTTCTTTTATTTTCTGCACTTTACTTTCGTTTATATTTGCATTTGTGATCATTTCTATTATAGTATTCATTCTGTGATTCATATAGTAGTTTGAGTAATCAGTAATTGGTTAAGATTTCTTTAGATTCTTTAAAACATTATTCACTCCCTTCTAGTGTTTGTTTAGCCATATGAACCTTGATCCTCAACCCTAATAATTGGTATCAGAGAATTGGTTTTCAAAGCTATCATAATCTGATTTTTGAAAAGTTTAAATGGCATTTTTTTAAAACATTATTTTTATATGAATGTGTCACAGAATCATCATGATATTATTATTTAAAATTACATTTAATTATTTTGAAAAATCACTTGATTCTTTAAAAAGTTTTGTTGTTCAGTAGGGAAAGAGTTATTTCTGATGACTATTGGTCAAAAGACACCAAGATGTTCATTCATCAATCAAGAATAAGAAGAAGAATATTGGCAATCTACAATGAAATGGGTACCTGATCTACAAAAATATTTTTCTTCTTCAATTTGGTTCAATGTTATACCTCTCTTCATCTGTTCCACAACGCTTCTGATTTCGTGCAAATCCATCAAGAAATGACCAAGTTATGATCAAATGAAGTTTTAGTGCACAAACAGAAAAAGAAACCAAAACTATCACTGGTATTCTTCATATTTCACTTAGATATTTAAAATATATCATCCCGACTTCTTTTCCATATTGAAATTATTGTTCTCATGGTCATTTTGATCGGTGGATCATCAAATTCCAATTAAAATTGAGTGAGATATGGCAATTTGACTATCCAATATAGAAAATTGTATAATGGATTTTCTGTTTTCCACTCACTAATTCGACCTACTGGCTATTGCACCATAATATCATTCAAATTCTTCACCAAACTATCACTGAATTGTAGCCCTTGCCTTCATCTTCGATTTTCCACTAGTTTCATCCAATTCCGTTAAGAAACAAAGACTTCCTCCCAGAAGATAGATTAAAAGTGGAAAAACGGGAAGAAGAAGAAGAAGAGAAAAGTTTATGAAGGGATATGATTATTGAGCCTATTTATAGTAGTAGAAGTGTTCAATCATTCAAATTCAAATTTTTGGCACCAACTTGGTTAAACTACTAAATCATCGATATATTTCTCATACGGTCTTCAAATTCCGCAAATGAATATACTATGCTAATCAGAAAAATGAGCCCGTCCCAATAGAGCAGATCTCATCGCTAAATTCTGGGAGATGTGAATGTGTGGTTCATGACAATGGAAGAACAACAAAGATAAGGATTGCAAAATGAGGTACGCGTTACAATTATTTCATAATTATCATTGAATTTAGGAAAATACATCTATGCACATTGTTAGGTATAGAAATTTTTCTCTTTTATAATTTTAGATATTTTGGTTCATACGTCGGTACACCATAGTATACATATCAATATACCAATCTAATTAAAATCTCTTCTTATTTTAAATTTCACTACTCTTTAATTTGGTTTTGAAAAATTGAAAGGAAATCTTTTCAATATGAAAATGTCAGTTCAAACTCTAGTTATCAAATTCTATTCATCCACTTATGTTTCATATATTTTGTTTTAAAATTATATATTGAAAGTATATAAATTAATATATATAGCACATAGATATGTTAATATGATTGAAATAATTTAAAATTTTCAAACATTTAATATTGTTATAAAATATAAATTTATATATCTTTTATATGTACTTTAAACATACATAGTTTAACTTATATATTTTTCACATATAATTTCGTAACAATTTCGGGCTACATTATCACAAATACTATTTGTAACTTAATACTAATTTTTTATTTTATTAAGATTTATTAAACTTGATTGTTTAACTTAATATTTTGGTGTATATATGTATATGTAATTTGTCTTAAATTTGTAGTTAAAATATAATAAGTTATAGTTTTATAATTTACTTTATATTACCAGATTTCATCAAAAATAATTTTGTTATAACTATAGATTTCTTTTAAAGTTTTAACATATAAGTGGTATTTAGCAAATTAATCTGTTTTGATTTCTAAAAAGTTTAAATTTAAAATTGATTTGTATCAAAAGATTTATGTATATCTCATAATAAATTAAATTTTAAGTCCTTTTTAAAATTAGTTTTTATATAAACAATTATGAATATATGTTTACTTCAAAATAGTTTACTTCATATGATACAATTTATATTCTTTTTAAAAAGATCTTCAATCTTTACTATATTATTTTTAAAGAAGCGCCCTACTAAGATTATTTAACTCCATATTTCTCATAAAATTATTCTGAATATTTTACTACCTATCATGAATATATATTTAATTACCATTAAACTCTAATTTTTACTATTCTTTCAATCTAATGCATAGTATCATTAACCTAATTTAAAAAATAATAATGTATAATACTTTTGTTTGGTTGAAATAATTTATAATATATGAATAATAGTTAGATATTACTTTAAATATCTTTTACAAAAATACATATCATCATCAAATCATTCTGCATATTATTATCGTAATATCATTACACATCTATCATACCTCGTTTATTAAAATGCATGTCAAAATAAAACCATTCACATCACAAGTTGCATTTTATTCAATATATCATCTCATATTGCTTTGCATATGACATACATTTTATACTGCATTATAACCAACATATTACACACACTGCATTACATGCTAACTTTTAACTACACACATAACAAGTATATTGTATGAGGAGTTTTTTTCTAATTAGAAATATATAGGATTATTAATTAAATACATAACATATTTACTTTGACTTGATTAACTTGTTTGACTTGTTTAGCTTGATTGAATTGATTGACTTGTTTGGATTGATTGATTTGATTGACTTATTTAGGCTTGATTGGTATAATTGATTTGTTCGAGTTGTTGGATTTGATATGTGGGTGTGCTGATTAGTTAGGAAATAATATAACTATACTCATCTTTTTCATATTTTATTACATATATTTTTTTGGTATTAAATTAAAGGGCAGTTGTATGGTTTCTAGTGTTTGTTGAAATTTCTAGAAGTGTTTTTGAATTGACATATATTGTTTGATTTGGTTTAGATTGTTGATTTAATTGGAATAATATAAACATAATAAGTAACATAATTAATAATGATGAGGTTTGACTAATTTAACGCTTGAATTTGCATTTATTATATAACTAAGATTTAAATTTGTTTGGATTGATTGGATGTTTATTTGTATAGAAAGTTTGTATTAGATTGGTTTGACTTTGACTTGATTATTTGTTTGAATATTGTCTTAATCTTATTTTACTTGATGCATAGAACTATTTCTTAGACAAGATATTAGGTATTAAAATCTAATTTGTCTTATAACTATGTCTTAGTTTTAGGGGGAGTATTATAGTCTAGTTAGGTACATATAGTTTTTGTTGATGACAAAGGGGGAAATTATAAATAGGTATAGTTTAAGGGGGAGTTAGAAGGAATTCATGGTGAAAGGGGAGTAATCAAAGAATCAGATTAACAGGTAATATAAGGTTTGAATATTTTATAAACCAAGGTTGTCATCATCAGAAAAGGGGAGATTGTTGAAGAATGGAATGTTGATGATGTATTGATGACAACAACCTTGTTTCATCATTTTCATTATTGATTATAAAATATATACTAACACTTTTATCCAGAATATATATGTATGTATGTATGTATGTATGCATGTATATGCAGGTAATGGATATTGAAGACTGTACAGTAAAGGGATTCAAGATTTCATAGTAGAATCAAGGCTAATAAGTATCAAGATATCAAGATTTCAAGAGTCCAAGACTCAGGGTAATGGAGTCTAGATATTATGTAAATCTCTGAATAGCACTCAAACTCTGATTTCAAATTATCTCTTTTCAAAATTGATTTTAAAATTATTTTCATATTGATTTCAAATTCCTCTCAAAATGATTTTTTTCATCCAAGGATTCCAAACATACGATTTCAAATATATATTTCCTAATTTGTAAGTTTCTTATTTTTATATAGTCTATATACTTCTCTTTATAAAATCTTATATATATATATATACTGTTACTACCAAAATTAACTCTGAAACAGGCTGACGGTGAAGGGGTATCGGATGAACACAATCACAGAAGAATTCTCTGAAAGTAAAGGCCAAACACAAGAGAGAACTCAAAAGCTACAGAATACCGACGGGGTCTATCCGGCGGGGTCTATCCGACAGGGTGTAACTTGAAAGGTGTATTCGGAAGGGGTTTTATAATGAAAGGTCACTTAAGTCAGAAGCTAAACAAGAGGAAGGAAAGAGCTCCGCCAATTGAAACCTAGAAAAACAAAAGGTCTGTCGGTATTAACCTCCCTAATACCGATACATCAGAAGACAAAGGCATCAATAATACCAAGCTGAAAGCACATCGAGATTATCTGGAACAAGCTTCCGCAACATCTACTGCACAAACACCGAAGGGTCACACTGATAGATGACAATCAAATCACCAGAAGCCACCTTTCAAAAAACCAAGCTATACACAAAGACTCCACTGGGAGGCAAACAGGAACCCTAGAAAGGATACAAGATATCGATACTAATTGCCTAGTACCGACACCGACAGGGGTTCTGAACCGGCAGCTATCTACATACATCATGAGGGCAAGCTCCTGAAAGTATTCATGAGAAAACCGGAAGCCTACACCTGTAAGCTACAATCGAGAGCACATATGCCTTCTGTAAGTCATTCACACCGATAAGCTCATATCAATCTCGAAGAAGCACCAATCGATCGGAACCCTCACTCCGGAAGCTATAATCAGTAGCACAAAGGCAGCCGAAAGCTAAACATCCGAGACCAAGGATAAAAGCTGTAACACCCCACCTCCGCCAAGGTGGCTCTTGCAAGCACTCTGACTTTGGAGGGTCGTTTGAATCAGGTAAACATGCATAATGATGTATCAAGGCAGAACAAGAACATATGTATATATGTTGACAGAGTAAATAAGATAAGTAAAACAGCGGAAGATTTCAAACTATTTCAAAACAAGTCTGGTACAACATAATGTCAACTTTCCAAATACACAAGTCTAGATAAAAACAACATCACTGAAAAACTGAAATACATAAGTACTATCCCCAAAATAAGTGATAACCATAGCTAGCTTCATGTCAAGACCGTACACGAGCTAAAATCCCACAAGCAAGCGATCGGAAATCCAAGCTAAGCTCCAATATTCCCACCCTGAGAACCTGGGGGGGGGGGGGACGGAAGAAAAGAGGCGAAAGAAAACAGGTCAGTCAAAAAGACTGAGTAAGCCCTACTACAATCAATGTAAACTGATAAAGTTAACTGACATGAGAAGCAGGGATGAACATAAGGATAACAACATACTAGCATGATGATTAACTAACCAGGTAGATAAAGGTGTCATCGCATAATCAGGTTTAAGGTTTTTGCACCACAGGTGTACTAGCAAGCTAACAGGATTTGAATAAACAAGTATTGATCCCTTGGCCCAAGCTTTGGCCCAATAACATGAAGTGACCCTAATACGAGGTCCAATAACATGAAGTGACCCTAATACGAGGTCCAACCAAACGGTTTAGTCGATCGACTCCCTATAAGCCTAACTCGTCACGTGTTGGTGTCAATACGGCCCAAACATAATTGTAGTCAGACTGTGTCGGGTCCACCCTTCGGGTGTATCAAGCCCTAGGGTGTAAACCCCTGGACACCATAAACATAAGTGCACAGACTCGATCTACTGGTACCCGTGCATGTTTTCTCCGGCTACGGACTACGTGCACGACCATAGTCCGTCCGGAACTACACCGGCGTACCACTCTGCCGTCGTTTTTGGTCACTTACCTCAAGTCCAGTAATCGTGCCCCCTCCCTAGCCTAGTCCCTAGGGTATTAATGATACAAACTTGGGATTACTGCTGGAGTGGACCCCCCATTTCTAGGATTTTCTAGTGGGTTAAGTACGGTTTAACCCTCTTGCTAATCATGGATTAACTTGGTTAAGTGTAACGATGAGTTCACGACTTAACCCTGATTAATCTACCAAGCCCAAATTGGTTAAGTATTAAGTGGACCATGACTTAACCCTAATCATGAGGCATTAATTAATTTAATGTGCCTTAACCTCTCACATTAGACCTTGTTGTGGTTACTAGTTAAGCCGGGCGGGTCCGGGTAGCTTTACACCACAACTTGGTCTAACCTCGGGTTTAAGGTACAACATGACCAACTTCTCACATTGGGTCCTATTGTTTGTAGCAACTAGTTAAGCCGGTCGGTTCCGGGTAGTTTTACGCTACAAACTCAACCCAACCTCGAGTTGGTCACACTTATATTTTCTAAGTGTCATGTCTATTATGTTTCCAAAACATATTACAAGTTTTCAAGCATTTTGGGTAGACCTAACTTAATAGGTAAATTCCCAATGGGTAGACCTAACTTAATAGGTAAATTCCCAATCTTATGTTTTTATGTCTTTTAAGTTTACCCAACCCCAAACGCAATCCCATCGCTTACATATCGCAATAGCGCATAAAGGATAGAAAGAGGGAACTTGGCATAATCATGACATAAAGGTGTTGAAGCCACAAGTTTAACATGGTGGCATATGAAATGTACACATGTTCATATACTTGCATATTACATTTTAGGCCTCAAAAGCATGCATAAAACCAAACTTAGCATATTGGTGATACATGGTGATAAATGACATGTAGAAATGGCCATAAGTTCGCATTTAGCCTCACATGCAAGTTATCATAAGGGATATGATAACTTACATGTTGCCAAAATGCAACCTTTAGCATAAAGCTTGAAGCTTTAGGCTCATAAACCCAAGATATGCTTGCATAACATGATAACATGAGTAAGATGATCAACCCAAACTTGCGTACATAACATGGCAACTTGCATATCATAACATAGCAAACTTGCATAACATAACATGGCAACTTGCATATCATAACATAGCAAACTTGCATACATAACTTGATAGACTTGCATAACACATCATAGTAAACTTGCATATCATAATGATCAAACACAACTTGCATCATTCATTAACTTTAGAGTTTAAATATGAAAGTAGAAAAGGGCTTACAATGCTTATGAAGACTCAAATGAGTGTAAGCAAATATAAGATTGAGACAAAGCCCTTATGCAATCAAATAAACCCAATATGAAAGCTCCAATATGTAATAACCCGCAAAATCTGGGCCAGTTTAAAATTTTTATTTTGGCTATTTTAGCGAATTTTGATTATTTAAAATGAATTATTTTAAATAATATCGACGAGAAATTTATTTTGAATCTAATTAGAACGTATATATATTATATACGTCGTCGTTAGAATATATAATAATTATATATAATTATAAATAGAATTGAAAATGGCGCGGTAGTTCGATAATTCGATTTCAAACTTCAATTGAATGTACCGGGGGCAAAACAATCCGGATTTTAGTGAAACAAAAAACCTTAGGATCTAATTGATAATATCTTTCCAACGAATCCGAAAAATCAAAATTTCGTAGCGGAAAGTAAAAGATATGTCCAGTTGAAAATTCAGAATAGTCGCTATGGAATTCTGGCCATTGAAAATAGCCATTTTGCAAACGACCTCGGTTTTCGACGAAACCACTTTTGTTGGATCCGCGATGCCAAATTATTGCTAGGTTTCAAATTTCATAATTTTTCGAATCAATATGTGAGCGTGGCAAAGGAAAACACGTTTGACCAATTTCAGTTGATTTTAATCGACTGGAAATTGGCCATTTTTCTAACGGTCTCAGAATTCGACGAAACTAGTTTTGTTAGGACCGTATCGTCAATACGAAGCTAGAAAATATTTTTCGGGAATTTTTAGGGTTAGTATGTGACCCCGGTAATTTGAAATGTACGTTTAAAATTCAATATAGTGATTTAAATGTAAATTCAACGGAAACTAATTGAAACGATCGAATCAGCTTGGGATACATATCCCATAGTGTTCGGAATGGGGGTAATACGCTAGAGACAACAGTCGGTGGGTTGGATTTTGAGTTCGAAATAAAAAGTTACTTTATGGAGTTAAATAAATAAATAAATAATATAAATATATACTTTCTCTTCCCCCCATCTCCTATCACAGTCAAACTTAGAATTAAAAAGGAAAAAAAAAAAACAAAACCCGATCCCCAAATCGTTCCCGCTCCTCCCCCTGACGTCCATCGACCGCCGCTGACGATCTTCTCCCCCCTGCCGTTGTCCCCTTCTCCGATCCTCCCTCTCGCCCTCCCCCTCTCCCAGAAAACCCCAACCCCATAAGAACCCGCTTCCCCCCTGTCGATGACCGCGCCCCCTGTCGATGATCGCGCCCCACTCGCGAAGTCCAGCCCCCTCCTGCGTCGCCTGAGCGCCACCATCGCTGACTGGAAGAGGCCGTCGCCCTCAACGCAGAACCCACCTCGACTTCAAGCCCCTTTCCCTCCTACTGACGATCGACGAAGACCCCCCCCCCCCACTGTAAGTATTTCTGATTTTTATTTTAAAGTTAAAACTGTTTTTTTTATATTAAGTTAAAACTGTTTTTTTATATTAAGTTAAAACTGTTTTTTTTATATATTAAGTTAAAACTGTTTTTTTATATATTAAGTTAAAACTGAAATTATATGAAGTTAAAACTGATTTATTTTTTTTCTTAAATCCGAATTTTATTTTGTTTTAAAAACTGATTTAAAAAGGAATTTTGAAATTGATTTTTATTTTAAAGGTTTGAAATAGAAAAAAAAAGGGTTTAAACTTTAAAGTAGAAAAGGCGGAATTTTTATTGAGTAGAAGAAGTAAAAATATGATTTTTATATTTTTAAAGTATTAAAAATATAATCTTTACTATATAGAAATATTAAAAATATGATTTTTATATTTTTAAAGTATTAAAAATATAAACTTTATGGTATAGAGAATATAAAAATATCATCTTTGTGTATGTAGCAAAATAAAAATCTGATTTTTATTTTCTATACGTCGAAATAAAATGCTGATTTTTATAAAGATGAAATCTTTATAGTTGAAAAGGCGAGATCTTTATATATAGAATAACGATGTAAAAATAGAATTTTTATATATTGAACTTCGATAGAAAAATAGAATTTTTATATATTGAACTTCGATAGAAAAATAGAATTTTTATATATTGAACTTCGATAGAAAAATAGAATTTTTATATATTGAACTTCGATAGAAAAATAGAATTTTTATATACTGAACTTCGATAGAAAAATAGAATTTTTATATATTGAACTTCGATAGAAAAATAGAATTTTTATATATTGAACTTCGATAGAAAAATGGATTTTTATATATTGAATAGCGAGGTAAAAATTCGATTTTTATATATGTAGTGGCTACGGACGACGAAGCTGGCGAAGATGCGATGAAGATGAAGATTTCTATCAAAAGAAGAGTCGTGGTAGTGGATAGCTTTCGGTGAGAACTTCTCACTCAAAATTTCTCTTTTGATAGTTATATATATATATATATACTAGGATGCAGACGGTGCTTAGTAGCACCTGACACCCGTCCACATACCATGGACTTGTTTGTTTGGTTGTGTAGTTGGTTAGATTATTTGATTTGGATTTGATTGATTGGTTGAATTGGAATTTGATTAAAATTGATATGTGAATGGCGTGGGCCTTCACTAGACCGGGGATAAGGCTAGGCCTTGTCCCGTTTCTAGTATCGTGCCGTTATGCCGCCGAAATTTTCTAAAATATGTTAGAAAATAAAAATATCATTTTGTTGTGTAAATGAATAATAGAAATTCATATGTTGGAATAAAATGTTTTATCGTTAAAAATATAATTTTTAACGTGAATATGAATATAGTGAAAGTGAATAAATAAATATTCATTTACAAACCAGACGGTTTGTTTATGTACACTTATTTGAAGGACATTGATTGGGTCGATAAATTTTACACATCGCCCAACTGCACAAATAAAATATTTGTTTGATTGTTTGAAACCCCACACGGGTGTTGGGATGAAATTTGAAGTTCACTCATCCTGATTGATTAAATATGTCGATCGATTGATTGACAGGCTGTCATAAGCGTTGAATATCTATATTTGATGCTTATACAGTGTAGTGCACTTTGGTTGATTGTTGATTATTTTTCAATGCTATTATATACATGTGTTGTATGGAAATCCATATAATTAACTTTATATGGTAATTGATTGGGCCTCATTCCAATTTGAAAAATAAAGAATATTATAAAATAAAAGTTCATGTGTTGACAGTACTCATTCCTTGAGATTGGTCATGTGTTGAACGAAATATTTTAGTAATAAAATTTACATTTTTATCATTATAAAATAAAAGTTCATGTGTTGACAGTACTCATTCATTGAGATTGGTCATGTGTTGAACGAAATATTTTAGTAATAAAATTTATTTTGAAAAAGAAATATTTGAAACAGAATATTTGAAAATAGAAATTTATGAAGCCGTGTTGATTAGATTGACGCCATTTTGACGTGAACGATATTTATAATTGAATTGAAAACGATTTCGAAATGAATTGAATTGAAAACGATTTCGAAATGAATTGAATTGAAAACGATTTCGAAATGAATTGAATTGAAAACGATTTCAAAATGAATTGAATTGAAAACGAATTCGAATTGAATTGAAAACGATTTCGAAATGAATTGAATTGAAAACCATTTCGAAATAAATTGAATTGAAAACGAATTCGAATTGAATTAAAAACGATTTCGAAATGAATTGAATTGAAAACCATTTCAAAATGAATTGAATTGAAAATGAATTCAAATTGAATTGAAAGCGAATTGAAATGAATTCAAATTGAATTGAAATTTGAATTGAATAGAAATGAATTTTAAAACGAATTTATAAAGAAGAATTCAATTTTGATTTGAATTGAAATGGAAATTGAAATTGCTTTTGAAACGAATTTAAAACTATTTATATAATTCGTTTTAAATAGAAATCGACGAAATATATATTATATATATTATATATATAATATAATGGCCTGAATAGAACGCGCCGCGCCGCGGCCGTTCGCGAATTTCAACCATTTATTTCAAACGGACATTACGGGAGATCCGACCGTCGGATTCTCCTAAAACCGGAACCGTTGGGTTCGTATCGAAAAGAGCTTTCTAACGAATATTAGAAATTTGAAATCTAACGGTTGGATTTGGAATTATGTCCAAATCAAATTCGAAAAAGGTCGCTGTAAGTGCAGTTCGATGGCCGTTGTTGGAAATCGACTGTACGGGCCTTGATAAAATTATTAAAAATGGTAATAATTTGTGTAAAATCATAAGAAATGATTTAGAAAGAATTGGGATGAAAAACTCCATATTTGAAAAGATAAAAATAGATTTTTATCGAAATGAACTAGTTTTGAACTAGAAATATAATTCTATTTATTTTTAAATAAATAAACTGAATTTGAAAAGGGTTTTAAAAGTAACCAGAATTTCCAATGATTGCATTGGAGTGGATTTGAATCGAAATTGTCTTCGGAATATTTCGATGTTGGAATTCGTGATTATACAGGTGTTGTTATGGAAATTTGAAAGATATATTTATATCGTTATTTTCAATACGACATTTGTTAATCGTAGGATTTGATATTGAATATAAGCCGATATATTTTCTATTCAGAGCCTTATATTGAATATCAAATGTGATTTGGGTTTGTCGTGAATGGTGTCTTCACTAACACTGTTCTTGAACCCAGTTGAGAAAAGATTAAATCTTTTTATTTAGATTTAATGAAGTGTACCAATTAAAAATGATATTTAATTGGAATTGAATTGGTATTGATTTTTGGGTTTATCGTGAACAGTGTTTTAAATAACACTTGTTCTTTAACCCGATAATTAATGGAATGATTTTTGGGTTTATCGTGAACAGTGTTTTAAATAACACTTGTTCTTTAACCTGATAATTAATGGAATGTGATTTTGGGTTTATCGTGAACCGTGTTTTAAATGACACTGATTCTTTAACCCAGTCGAAGATTAAAACTAAGTGGAGTTTTAATGAATCTTTAATTAGATTGAAATGATCGAAAATGGAGTATCACCAGTTTTGCTCCAGGCGATAGTTAAATCTTTAATTAGATTTGAACGTGAAATGGTAATTGAATTTACCGATAACACTGTGGTGTTAGATATGAAGTATTACCAGTTTTACTTCATGGGATGAATAGGTTGGGATTGGGAAATTAAAATAAATGATTACTTCGGTAAGGTTCGCTAATCCCGACTAGTTTGAATTGATATTCCAAAATGGATTAAAGAATAAATTCAAGGAATTTATCTTTGATAAAATTTATGGGAATCTTTCCCTATGAATGTGAAATTTAGAAACTAACTGTCGGTTAGCCAAGCAGAATGGTTTTCTGGATATTGATCTGATGTTGGTTTCGGCCTTCGGGGTTAATATTTGGGAAATTATTCTCTTGATTAATTTACGGTTAGTGACTAATGAATTGGAATGAGGCGTATGTTGTGTTTGTGTAACACTTTTATAATATATACGCGAGTTATTCGGAAAGACCGGGTTTATCCCATTCTGAATAACTGATACGACGGTAAGTCGAAGATGAAGACGATGGTCGAAGACCGGAGGTCTTCACGTCGTTTGGGTAATTACTGATGATCTTGATTGGGCTGTACACCCAAGAAGATGGAAACAGTTAGTGATCGTCCAGACGTACTTGGAGATCGATGGATATGCGGGGTACTAGGTGCCTCCGGTTTCGTTCAGACCCAGGACGGACTTGTAAATGGGCTGTGTGTCTGACATCGGATTTCATTCTGTGTGACTGATATCGGTTGCATAGGATGGTTTGCCTGTGTGGCATGCTAAGATGCAAATGATCAAGGCTTCTGTTGAAAAGCGAAGTCTTGTGGTGATGATCAAAGCACGGCCTTTGTGGCGTAGCTTTGTGTAACGTTTACCTCGCGTGTTTCACACCAGGTATGAACCAAAAACGGGAGACGGACCTCAGGGAGGGCCTGCGTTTCCTCCTAGCTAGAAGTGGCGTCAGTGGTTTTACACGCCCTGACGAGTTTGACTTATGTGGTTGTTGCTGTTGCGAGGCGCCTCGGTTAGATCGGACGATCCGGGTCCGATGGAGTCATTCGTTGGCTCGCTTACGCCCCAAAGGGCGGCGAAACGTAGTGCTCAGGCATTTTAATCCACTCCGTGTGGACCGGCCCTGACGATCCAAGGCTTGCCTGCGCGCTTGCCTGAGACTCGGGCTAGGCAGTCTCGAATCGGTTGAGGACTATCTTTTGCCTCGGTTCATAGACGGAAATCAAATTTCCAAATACGTGACAGTTGCGGTTTCAATTGTAATCCTATATATGGCGATATAGTGGGATGGGGCGCTTATGCCGCCTATGATTGATACTTATGATTTGAAGTTGTTTTATACACTTATAATAGTATCAAATGATTTGTTTTAAAACGTATCAAGCATCCTTTGGCTGTTATAAGGGAAAACCCTATCCTCGACTGCGTTGCATTGTGTGATGGGACCTGGGTCTTATAACAGCTTCATTTTTCTTTATTTAGCATTGCGCTGTTTGTTTTATGCACTGGTATTCTTGGGAGGAAACCCGTTCCGTGTTATACGGCGTGGTCCCTTGATTTACCTAATGATTTAAAATAAAGATTAATAACTGTTTTAGTTCTAACACCAGTCACATGACTGACCTGGAGTTTATTGTTTTAACCTAAACTCTGGGTGCCCTTATTTTGACACGGGCAGCTAGTAGTTTTGGGTTTTGCAGATTTATATTCACAGGATCCTGGTTTACAGCTGGAACGATATCCGGAAAGCTTTGTATCCGTATATCTCCTTCTAGTTGTGTATTGTATTATTTTCCGCTGCTATGTATTTAAATGTAATTTAAATCTCTGATATTTCTGTGTAATATTCTTTTATACTCTGTATATTCTTGTAATCTGATGCACTGTTGTAATATATAGTGAAATGTTCTTCTGTATGCGTTCTGATTTGTCGTGTTCTCAAACGATAGGGCGTTTCGGACGGCCTGAATCGGTTTAGCGACTGGTTCGGACCGAGCGAAATTCCTTGCCGTCACATTTGGTATCAGAGCTTTGGTTTACAGAGCTCGAGAACAAGACACATTAGAACCATACGAAAGAATTCATCAGATATTGGATTTGTAATATCCAATTAGAATGACTCGTTAGAGATAGGATCAGTAGTATCCTAGAACGAGTGTGAAGAGTATATTTTTCAAATGAAAACAATTTTGTTTGAAATTTAAACCATTTTAAACTTATTTGATTATTTATTTATTTTGAATATGGACAATCCAATATATAAAGGTTTTGTGTATACGCGTCATGAACGTATATTCGAAGTTTTAATATACTGGATAGATATAGAATCATACTCTAGTCGCCCGGACCTGATTCTGATGATTGACGCGTCATCATTAGTAATTAGTTTCGTGTTTCGAAGGTGTGATACCTATATATTTCCATTAGACTGGTGTGAGAACCAAAACTAAAATAGATAGGACACATTGTTGTGAATTGGCACCAAAACATGATTTTTGTATATGTATCAAAATTATGAATTTGAAAACTCTAATTCACTAATTGATTGATGTTTGTGTTGTATGTTTATTTGTTTGATAATTTTTAGCCATTTAGCCTAATTAAATCAAATATTGAACCGTATTGAAAATTGGTCGCATTTGCTTGTATATGCATATATATCATTGAACAGGTCATAGCAAGGAGGCTAGAGCAGAGAATAAAATTTGTTTGCCCGACAAATAGGTACATGTTTATTACATAATTTACTGTTTTGTTTGGGTGATGATGATTTTGTGAGCCTATTGGCTAGCCGCTTGGCTTTTTCTTTTTCTTTTTGAGATCTGAAGGACCGGGGAAGCTATTTGAAATTCCCCGATGCTCCCGGTGCAGGGGAGGTTATGGCGAAATTTTTCAAAAATTTAGGGTGTTAGCCAAATTTTTGAGATTTTGAAAATTCTCAGAAACTAAAGAGTTGGAGAATGGAAGCCTGATCGATCGTAGAGCTTAATAATCAAACCACTTTCGACTTTGTTCCTTTTCGGGGACGAAAATTTTTAAGTGGGGGAGATTGTAATAACCCGCAAAATCTGGGCCAGTTTAAAATTTTTATTTTGGCTATTTTAGCGAATTTTGATTATTTAAAATGAATTATTTTAAATAATATCGACGAGAAATTTATTTTGAATCTAATTAGAACGTATATATTATATACGTCGTCGTTAGAATATATAATAATTATATATAATTATAAATAGAATTGAAAATGGCGCGGTAGTTCGATAATTCGATTTCAAACTTCAATTGAATGTACCGGGGGCAAAACAATCCGGATTTTAGTGAAACCAAAAACCTTAGGATCTAATTGATAATATCTTTCCAACGAATCCGAAAAATCAAAATTTCGTAGCGGAAAGTAAAAGATATGTCCAGTTGAAAATTCAGAATAGTCGCTATGGAATTCTGGCCATTGAAAATAGCCATTTTGCAAACGACCTCGGTTTTCGACGAAACCACTTTTGTTGGATCCGCGATGCCAAATTATTGCTAGGTTTCAAATTTCATAATTTTTCGAATCAATATGTGAGCGTGGCAAAGGAAAACACGTTTGACCAATTTCAGTTGATTTTAATCGACTGGAAATTGGCCATTTTTCTAACGGTCTCAGAATTCGACGAAACTAGTTTTGTTAGGACCGTATCGTCAATACGAAGCTAGAAAATATTTTTCGGGAATTTTTAGGGTTAGTATGTGACCCCGGTAATTTGAAATGTACGTTTAAAATTCAATATAGTGATTTAAATGTAAATTCAACGGAAACTAATTGAAACGATCGAATCAGCTTGGGATACATATCCCATAGTGTTCGGAATGGGGGTAATACGCTAGAGACAACAGTCGGTGGGTTGGATTTTGAGTTCGAAATAAAAAGTTACTTTATGGAGTTAAATAAATAAATAAATAATATAAATATATACTTTCTCTTCCCCCCCATCTCCTATCACAGTCAAACTTAGAATTAAAAAGGAAAAAAAAAAAACCCGATCCCCAAATCGTTCCCGCTCCTCCCCCTGACGTCCATCGACCGCCGCTGACGATCTTCTCCCCCCTGCCGTTGCCCCCTTCTCCGATCCTCCCTCTCGCCCTCCCCCTCTCCCAGAAAACCCCAACCCCATAAGAACCCGCTTCCCCCCTGTCGATGACCGCGCCCCCCTGTCGATGATCGCGCCCCACTCGCGAAGTCCAGCCCCCTCCTGCGTCGCCTGAGCGCCACCATCGCTGACTGGAAGAGGCCGTCGCCCTCAACGCAGAACCCACCTCGACTTCAAGCCCCTTTCCCTCCTACTGACGATCGACGAAGACCCCCCCCCCCCCCCCCCCCCGCTGTAAGTATTTCTGATTTTTATTTTAAAGTTAAAACTGTTTTTTTTATATTAAGTTAAAACTGTTTTTTTTTATATTAAGTTAAAACTGTTTTTTTTATATATTAAGTTAAAACTGTTTTTTTATATATTAAGTTAAAACTGAAATTATATGAAGTTAAAACTGATTTATTTTTTTTCTTAAATCCGAATTTTATTTTGTTTTAAAAACTGATTTAAAAAGGAATTTTGAAATTGATTTTTATTTTAAAGGTTTGAAATAGAAAAAAAAAGGGTTTAAACTTTAAAGTAGAAAAGGCGGAATTTTTATTGAGTAGAAGAAGTAAAAATATGATTTTTATATTTTTAAAGTATTAAAAATATAATCTTTACTATATAGAAATATTAAAAATATGATTTTTATATTTTTAAAGTATTAAAAATATAATCTTTATGGTATAGAGAATATAAAAATATCATCTTTGTGTATGTAGCAAAATAAAAATCTGATTTTTATTTTCTATACGTCGAAATAAAATGCTGATTTTTATAAAGATGAAATCTTTATAGTTGAAAAGGCGAGATCTTTATATATAGAATAACGATGTAAAAATAGAATTTTTATATATTGAACTTCGATAGAAAAATAGAATTTTTATATATTGAACTTCGATAGAAAAATAGAATTTTTATATATTGAACTTCGATAGAAAAATAGAATTTTTATATATTGAACTTCGATAGAAAAATAGAATTTTTATATACTGAACTTCGATAGAAAAATAGAATTTTTATATATTGAACTTCGATAGAAAAATAGAATTTTTATATATTGAACTTCGATAGAAAAATGGATTTTTATATATTGAATAGCGAGGTAAAAATTCGATTTTTATATATGTAGTGGCTACGGACGACGAAGCTGGCGAAGATGCGATGAAGATGAAGATTTCTATCAAAAGAAGAGTCGTGGTAGTGGATAGCTTTCGGTGAGAACTTCTCACTCAAAATTTCTCTTTTGATAGTTATATATATATATATACTAGGATGCAGACGGTGCTTAGTAGCACCTGACACCCGTCCACATACCATGGACTTGTTTGTTTGGTTGTGTAGTTGGTTAGATTATTTGATTTGGATTTGATTGATTGGTTGAATTGGAATTTGATTAAAATTGATATGTGAATGGCGTGGGCCTTCACTAGACCGGGGATAAGGCTAGGCCTTGTCCCGTTTCTAGTATCGTGCCGTTATGCCGCCGAAATTTTCTAAAATATGTTAGAAAATAAAAATATCATTTTGTTGTGTAAATGAATAATAGAAATTCATATGTTGGAATAAAATGTTTTATCGTTAAAAATATAATTTTTAACGTGAATATGAATATAGTGAAAGTGAATAAATAAATATTCATTTACAAACCAGACGGTTTGTTTATGTACACTTATTTGAAGGACATTGATTGGGTCGATAAATTTTACACATCGCCCAACTGCACAAATAAAATATTTGTTTGATTGTTTGAAACCCCACACGGGTGTTGGGATGAAATTTGAAGTTCACTCATCCTGATTGATTAAATATGTCGATCGATTGATTGACAGGCTGTCATAAGCGTTGAATATCTATATTTGATGCTTATACAGTGTAGTGCACTTTGGTTGATTGTTGATTATTTTTCAATGCTATTATATACATGTGTTGTATGGAAATCCATATAATTAACTTTATATGGTAATTGATTGGGCCTCATTCCAATTTGAAAAATAAAGAATATTATAAAATAAAAGTTCATGTGTTGACAGTACTCATTCCTTGAGATTGGTCATGTGTTGAACGAAATATTTTAGTAATAAAATTTACATCTTTATCATTATAAAATAAAAGTTCATGTGTTGACAGTACTCATTCATTGAGATTGGTCATGTGTTGAACGAAATATTTTAGTAATAAAATTTATTTTGAAAAAGAAATATTTGAAACAGAATATTTGAAAATAGAAATTTATGAAGCCGTGTTGATTAGATTGACGCCATTTTGACGTGAACGATATTTATAATTGAATTGAAAACGATTTCGAAATGAATTGAATTGAAAACGATTTCGAAATGAATTGAATTGAAAACGATTTCGAAATGAATTGAATTGAAAACGATTTCAAAATGAATTGAATTGAAAACGAATTCGAATTGAATTGAAAACGATTTCGAAATGAATTGAATTGAAAACCATTTCGAAATAAATTGAATTGAAAACGAATTCGAATTGAATTGAAAACGATTTCGAAATGAATTGAATTGAAAACCATTTCGAAATGAATTGAATTGAAAATGAATTCAAATTGAATTGAAAGCGAATTGAAATGAATTCAAATTGAATTGAAATTTGAATTGAATAGAAATGAATTTTAAAACGAATTTATAAAGAAGAATTCAATTTTGATTTGAATTGAAATGGAAATTGAAATTGCTTTTGAAACGAATTTAAAACTATTTATATAATTCGTTTTAAATAGAAATCGATGAAATATATATTATATATATTATATATATAATATAATGGCCTGAATAGAACGCGCCGCGCCGCGGCAGTTCGCGAATTTCGACCATTTATTTCAAACGGACATTACGGGAGATCCGACCGTCGGATTCTCCTAAAACCGGAACCGTTGGGTTCGTATCGAAAAGAGCTTTCTAACGAATATTAGAAATTTGAAATCTAACGGTTGGATTTGGAATTATGTCCAAATCAAATTCGAAAAAGGTCGCTGTAAGTGCAGTTCGATGGCCGTTGTTGGAAATCGACTGTACGGGCCTTGATAAAATTATTAAAAATGGTAATAATTTGTGTAAAATCATAAGAAATGATTTAGAAAGAATTGGGATGAAAAACTCCATATTTGAAAAGATAAAAATAGATTTTTATCGAAATGAACTAGTTTTGAACTAGAAATATAATTCTATTTATTTTTAAATAAATAAACTGAATTTGAAAAGGGTTTTAAAAGTAACCAGAATTTCCAATGATTGCATTGGAGTGGATTTGAATCGAAATTGTCTTCGGAATATTTCGATGTTGGAATTCGTGATTATACAGGTGTTGTTATGGAAATTTGAAAGATATATTTATATCGTTATTTTCAATACGACATTTGTTAATCGTAGGATTTGATATTGAATATAAGCCGATATATTTTCTATTCAGAGCCTTATATTGAATATCAAATGTGATTTGGGTTTGTCGTGAATGGTGTCTTCACTAACACTGTTCTTGAACCCAGTTGAGAAAAGATTAAATCTTTTTATTTAGATTTAATGAAGTGTACCAATTAAAAATGATATTTAATTGGAATTGAATTGGTATTGATTTTTGGGTTTATCGTGAACAGTGTTTTAAATAACACTTGTTCTTTAACCCGATAATTAATGGAATGATTTTTGGGTTTATCGTGAACAGTGTTTTAAATAACACTTGTTCTTTAACCTGATAATTAATGGAATGTGATTTTGGGTTTATCGTGAACCGTGTTTTAAATGACACTGATTCTTTAACCCAGTCGAAGATTAAAACTAAGTGGAGTTTTAATGAATCTTTAATTAGATTGAAATGATCGAAAATGGAGTATCACCAGTTTTGCTCCAGGCGATAGTTAAATCTTTAATTAGATTTGAACGTGAAATGGTAATTGAATTTACCGATAACACTGTGGTGTTAGATATGAAGTATTACCAGTTTTACTTCATGGGATGAATAGGTTGGGATTGGGAAATTAAAATAAATGATTACTTCGGTAAGGTTCGCTAATCCCGACTAGTTTGAATTGATATTCAAAAATGGATTAAAGAATAAATTCAAGGAATTTATCTTTGATAAAATTTATGGGAATCTTTCCCTATGAATGTGAAATTTAGAAACTAACTGTCGGTTAGCCAAGCAGAATGGTTTTCTGGATATTGATCTGATGTTGGTTTCGGCCTTCGGGGTTAATATTTGGGAAATTATTCTCTTGATTAATTTACGGTTAGTGACTAATGAATTGGAATGAGGCGTATGTTGTGTTTGTGTAACACTTTTATAATATATACGCGAGTTATTCGGAAAGACCGGGTTTATCCCATTCTGAATAACTGATACGACGGTAAGTCGAAGATGAAGACGATGGTCGAAGACCGGAGGTCTTCACGTCGTTTGGGTAATTACTGATGATCTTGATTGGGCTGTACACCCAAGAAGATGGAAACAGTTAGTGATCGTCCAGACGTACTTGGAGATCGATGGATATGCGGGGTACTAGGTGCCTCCGGTTTCGTTCAGACCCAGGACGGACTTGTAAATGGGCTGTGTGTCTGACATCGGATTTCATTCTGTGTGACTGATATCGGTTGCATAGGATGGTTTGCCTGTGTGGCATGCTAAGATGCAAATGATCAAGGCTTCTGTTGAAAAGCGAAGTCTTGTGGTGATGATCAAAGCACGGCCTTTGTGGCGTAGCTTTGTGTAACGTTTACCTCGCGTGTTTCACACCAGGTATGAACCAAAAACGGGAGACGGACCTCAGGGAGGGCCTGCGTTTCCTCCTAGCTAGAAGTGGCGTCAGTGGTTTTACACGCCCTGACGAGTTTGACTTATGTGGTTGTTGCTGTTGCGAGGCGCCTCGGTTAGATCGGACGATCCGGGTCCGATGGAGTCATTCGTTGGCTCGCTTACGCCCCAAAGGGCGGCGAAACGTAGTGCTCAGGCATTTTAATCCACTCCGTGTGGACCGGCCCTGACGATCCAAGGCTTGCCTGCGCGCTTGCCTGAGACTCGGGCTAGGCAGTCTCGAATCGGTTGAGGACTATCTTTTGCCTCGGTTCATAGACGGAAATCCAATTTCCAAATACGTGACATTTGCGGTTTTAATTGTAATCCTATATATGGCGACATAGTGGGATGGGGCGCTTATGCCGCCTATGATTGATACTTATGATTTGAAGTTGTTTTATACACTTATAATAGTATCAAATGATTTGTTTTAAAACGTATCAAGCATCCTTTGGCTGTTATAAGGGAAAACCCTATCCTCGACTGCGTTGCATTGTGTGATGGGACCTGGGTCTTATAACAGCTTCATTTTTCTTTATTTAGCATTGCGCTGTTTGTTTTATGCACTGGTATTCTTGGGAGGAAACCCGTTCCGTGTTATACGGCGTGGTCCCTTGATTTACCTAATGATTTAAAATAAAGATTAATAACTGTTTTAGTTCTCACACCAGTCACATGACTGACCTGGAGTTTATTGTTTTAACCTAAACTCTGGGTGCCCTTATTTTGACACGGGCAGCTAGTAGTTTTGGGTTTTGCAGATTTATATTCACAGGATCCTGGTTTACAGCTGGAACGATATCCGGAAAGCTTTGTATCCGTATATCTCCTTCTAGTTGTGTATTGTATTATTTTCCGCTGCTATGTATTTAAATGTAATTTAAATCTCTGATATTTCTGTGTAATATTCTTTTATACTCTGTATATTCTTGTAATCTGATGCACTGTTGTAATATATAGTGAAATGTTCTTCTGTATGCGTTCTGATTTGTCGTGTTCTCAAACGATAGGGCGTTTCGGACGGCCTGAATCGGTTTAGCGACTGGTTCGGACCGAGCGAAATTCCTTGCCGTCACACAATAGAAAAACCCTTGAGCCAAAAATGATCAAAACTCTTGCTTTATGATGCAAATATAGAAACTTGACATGAATGCAAGCTAATGATGCTCATACAAGCTTGAAAACACTTGTATGCATGGAAAATATCTCATAGAAATTTATTTAGGAATTTTATGAAGAGAGTGGAGGCCATGAGAGGAATGATTTTGCCATTGTTTAGTTGTAGTGTTGATTAATGATGATTTAGGGTTAGGTTAGGGGCTTATTTATAGAGATTAGGATTAGTTTCAACCTTATGATTAAACCCTAATTCCAATCTCAGCCCTTAAAACCGAATCTGGCCCCAAAACCTAACCAAAACCCCAAAATGGTGCAGCAGGCAAAACTGCCCGGCTGAACCAAGTCGACAGCCAAGTCGACAGGGCTGTCGACTTGGGTCAACCAAGTCGACTCCCAAGTCGACAGGGCTGTCGACTTGGGTGCTCTGGCGGGAATTTTCCCGCCTGGCCCAATCTGACCTAATTTTCCAAATTCAAACTAGAATTTGAAATCTGTTTTTACTTTGAAATTTTCTGAAAACTTCGTTGGGCCTTAATCGGGTCATACGGACTCCGATTTTCGAAAACTCGGACTCTATTTCGCGTATTTTTTCGAGACAAACGCAATGGCACAGCCCGTTTCCCTTGATTCAGATTTATAAATTAAATTCTGCCTCAATTTATGTTATAACAGGTTATTGAAAATACGGGTTGTTACAAAAGCGGTCGATAGAGGTTTCTACAAGCTCAATAGCCCAACAACAAAAGGGTTCCTGAATTCTCTATAAATAAGACCCCAAGGGTCACATTTTGGGGACAATTTTCTCATTCTTATTCTTGTATTCTTTTTTCTCTAGAGTAAACCCTAATTCTTAGATCGATTTAGGGATTTCTTTTGTTCTATTCATGTATTTTAAATCAAAAATCAATGAAGTGTGAATCAATACTTAGAGTATTTCCTTATGGGTTTGCCATGTGATTTCTCAGTCATTAGCGCTGCAACTTACTGTTTGCATTTTTCATGTGTCTGAACCCATATCCAAACCTTTCCGCAAGCTCAGTGCAGAACCCCTTTCTATAAATTGTTAAGTCATTCACTAAGGGTTGTGCTTAGGAATCCTTTATCCCAAGATAATTGTTGGTTCTTGAATCACTTAAGCGTGATGCTCGCCACATTGAGGGAAGAGTAAATATTCTTTCAGATTCTAAACCTTGATATCTAGGAGATGGTGAACTATCTCAAGCTTGTGAAGTCTAAACAACCTATTTGTCCTGTAGGTCAACTTCAATAGACCTATCTACGATGTTGATGAAAAATATCATTAACATTTTGGTGCTAGAAGGAGGACTTAAGCCTCCGATCCTTTGGTTAAGCTTACCACATATCTACCTGTTTTTTTCCATCCCCGGTTGGACTAAGCTTTGAAGAAGCAAACATTATTAATAAAAGGTCTCTACTAGTTACTAACAGGTTTCCCATGGTTGGGTTAAGTATTAGCAAGTCATGGGCAACCGAAAGGTTTAAATTATAAACCTTACATATCCAAGGAAAAGAGAAAGAGGTAGAGCCTTATAATCCTGATCTATGGAGCATTAACCCCTTCCATTTAGGACCAACTCGGAGCTTTGCCCTTAAACATTCCTCAACGGAAAGATATAGCCCATTTCTTCGTATCAAAGAAGCTATCCAAACACAGGCCAGGGGAGCCATATTCGAACAGAAGTTTGAGAAGGCATCCACTCCTCTTACCATAAAAAGGTTTGAAAGAGATGCGCCCCCATGTGAAAAGGCAGCTAAAAGAAAGTTTAGGAATGTAGAGGGGATAACAAATTCAAGTGGTAAAAGGGTTAAACTTCAACAACGAAAGAAGGTTTTCGAGTCAAGATTGCCAAAAGGTTGTAAGCTCATGAAGTCAATTGAGGGTATCTACTTCCTAACTAAACACGAGTTAAACTTTTGGCTGTCATTAAAGAAGAAGCCCAATAATGAAGTGAAGTTGGAAGGGCCTTATTGCTACTACCATATGGTAAATGGACATGAAACCAACCATTGCAGAGTTTTAAAGGGAATGGTTATCAACTTCTTAAGCTAAGTAAAACTAAAAAAATATGTAAAGAAAGCATAGATATCTAAGGTAATATGTTCTTTAAGAATGAAAAGAGTTGACTACATGACTGCAAAGGAGAAAATCCCCTCAAACTTGAGATGACCGAAGATAAGTCAAATTACAAATGGATAAAAAAAAACTGTGAACACCCGTAACTTCCCCGTAAAGGAAAGCGACGGATAGTTCGAGAACAAACCACAGCAGGACACATATAGAAGAACATTTCATTGTATATTACAACAATGCATCAGATTACAAGACTATACAGAGTAAAAATGAATATATATTACATAGAAATATCAGAGATTTAAATTACATTTAAATACATCGCAGCGGAAAATAATACAATACACAACTAGAAGAGATATACGGATACAAAGCTTTCCGGATATCGTTCCAGCTGTAAACCAGGATCCTGTGAATATAAATCTGCAAAACCAAAACTACTAGCTGCCCGTGTCAAAATAGGGGCACCCAGAGTTTAGGTTAAAACAATAAACTCCAGGTCAGTCATGTGACTGGTGTGAGAACTAAAACAGTTAATCTTTATCTTAAAGTTAGGAAAATCAAGGGACCACGCCGCATAACACGGAACGGGTTTCCTCCCAAGAATACCGGTGCATAAAACCAACAGCGCAATGCTAAATAAAGAAAAATGAAGCTGTTATAAGACCCAGTTCCCATCACACAATGCAATCGCAAGCCGGAGGATAGGGTTTTTACCTTATAATAGCCAAGAATGCTTGATACGTTTAAAAGAAATCGTTTGATACTATTATAAGTGTATAGTGTATAAAACAACTTCAAATCATAAGTATCAATCATAGGCGGCATGAATGCCCCATACCACTATGTCGCCATATATAGGTTATACAATCAAAATCGCAGAGTCACGTATTTGGAAATTGGGTTTCCATCTATGAACCGAGGCAAAAGATAGTCCTCAACCGATTCGAGACAATCTAGCCCATGTCTCAGGAACAGAACGCATCGTCCCTTGGAGCGACAGGGCCGGTCCACCGATGTGGATTAAACTTAAACCCTGAACACTACGTTTCCCCGCCCTTTGGGGCGTAAATGAGCCAACCAAATGACTCCATCGGTTCGAGAACGACCGATCAATCCGAGGCGCCTCGCAACAGCAACAACCACATAAGTCAAACTCGTCAGGGCGTGTAAAACCACTGACGCCACTTTTTATCTAGAAGGAAACGCATGCCCTCCCTGAGGTCCGTCTCTCGTTTTTGGTTCATACCTGGTGTGAAACACGCGAGGTAAACGTTACACAAAGCTACGCCACAAAGGCCGTGCTTTGATCATCACCACAAGACTTTGCTTTTCAACAGAAGCCTTGATCATTTGCATCTTAGCATGCCACACAGGCAAACCATCCTATGCAACCGATATCAGTCACACAGAATGAAATCCGATGTCAGACACACAGTCCATTTACAAGTCCGTTCTGGGTCTGAACGAAACCGGAGGCACCTAGTACCCCGCATATCCATCGATCTCCAAGTACGTCTGGACGATCACCAACTGTTTCCATCTTCTTGGGTGTACAGCCCAATCAAGATCATCAGCTTTCACCCAAACGACGTGAAGACCTCCGGTCTTCGACCATCGTCTTCATCTTCGACTTATCGTCGTATCAGTTATTCAGAATGGGATAAACCCGGTCTTTCCGAATAACTCGCGTATATTTTAAATAAGTGTTACACAAACACAACATACGCCTCATTCCAATTCATTAGTCACTAACCGTAAATTAATCAAGAGAATAATTCCCCAAATATTAACCCCGAAGGCCGAAACCAACATCAGATCAATATCCAGAAAACCATTCTGCTTGGCTAACCGACAGTTAGTTTCTAAATTTCACGTTCAAATCTATTTAAAGATTTAACTATCGCCTAGAGCAAAACTGGTGATACTCCATTCTCGATCTTTTCAATCTAATTAAAGATTCATTAAAACTCCACTTAGTTTTAATCTTTTGACTGGGTTAAAGAATCAGTGTCATTTAAAAACACGGTTCACGATAAACCCAAAATCACATTCATTAATCGTCGGGTTAAAGAACGAGTGTTATTTAAAACACTGTCCACGATAAACCCAAAAATCAATATCAATTCAATTCCAATTAAATGTTATTTAATTGGTACACTTCATTAAATCTAAATAAAAAGATTTAATCTTTTCTCAACTGGGTTCAAGAACAGTGTTAGTGAAGACACCATTCACGACAAACCCAAATCACATTTGATATTAAATACAAGGCTCTGAATAGAAAATATCCCGGCTTATATTCAATATCAAATTCTACGATTAACAAATGTCGTATTGGAAATAACGATATAAATATATATCTTTCAAATTTCCATAACAACATCTGTATAATCACGAATTCCAACATCGAAATATTCCGAAGACAATTTCGATTCAAATCCACTCCAATGCAATCATTGGATATTCTGGTTATTTTTAAAACCCTTTCTAATTCAGTTTATTTATTTAAAAATAAATAGAATTATAATTCTAGTTCAAAACTAGTTCAATTCGATAAAAATCTATTTTTATCTTTTCAAATATGGAGTTTTTCATCCTAATTCTTCCCAAATCATTTCTTATGATTTTACACAAATTATTACTATTTTTAATAATTTTATCAAGGCCCGTACAGTCGATTTCCAACAATGGCCATCGAACTGCACTTACAGCGACCTTTTTCGAATTTGATTTGGACGTATCTCCAAATCCAACCGTTAGATTTCAAATTTCTAATATTCGTTAGAAAGCTCTTTTCGATACGAACCCAACGGTTCCAGTTTTAGGAGAATCCGACGGTCGGATCTCCCGTAATGTCCGTTTGAAATAAATGGGCGAAATTCACGAACTGCCGCGGCGCGGCGCGTTCTATTCAGGCCATTATATTATATATATAATATATACTTCGTCGATTCCTATTTAAAACGAATTATATAAATAGTTTTAAAATTGTTTCAAAAGCTATTTCAACTTTCTTTTCAATTCAAATCAAAATTGAATACTTCTTTATAAATTCGTTTTAAAATTCATTTCTATTCAATTCAAATTTCAATTCAATTCATTTCGAAATCGTTTTCAATTCAATTCATTTCGAAATCGTTTTCAATTCAATTCATTTCGAAATCGTTTTCAATTCAATTCATTTCGAAATCGTTTTCAATTCAATTCATTTCGAAATCGTTTTCAATTCAATTCATTTCGAAATCGTTTTCAATTCAATTCATTTCGAAATCGTTTTCAATTCAATTCATTTCGAAATCGTTTTCAATTCAATTCATTTCGAAATCGTTTTCAATTCAATTCATTTCGAAATCGTTTTCAATTCAATTCATTTCGAAATCGTTTTCAATTCAATTCATTTCGAAATCGTTTTCAATTCAATTCATTTCGAAATCGTTTTCAATTCAATTCATTTCGAAATCGTTTTCAATTCAATTCATTTCAAAATCGTTTTCAATTCAATTCATTTCGAAATCGTTTTAAAATCGATATAAATATCGTTCACGTCAAAATGGCGTCAATCTAATCAACACGGCTTCATATATTCCTTTATTTTCAAATATTCTATTTCAAATATTTCTTTTTCAAATATTTCTTTTTCAAAACTGGAATGAGGCCCAATCAATTACCATATAATGTTAATTATATGGATTTTCTACAACACATGTGTATATCAACAACGATGAATAATCAACCATCAACCAAAGTGCACTACACTGTATAAGCATCAAATATAGACATTTAACGCTTATAGCAGCTTGTCAATCAATCAATCGACATATTTAATCAATCAGGATGAGTGAACTTCAAGTTTCATCCCAACACCCGTGTGGGGTTTCAAACAATCAAACAAATATTTTATTCGTGCAGTTGGGCGATGTGTAAAATATATCGTCCCAATCAATATCAGTCAAATCAGTGTATATAAACAAATCGGCCGATTTGTTTATAAATATTTATTTATTCACTTTCACGTTAAAAATTATATTTTTAACGATAAAACATTTTATTTCAACATATGAATTTCTATTCAATTTACACAATAAAATGATATTTTTATTTTCTAACATATTTTAGAAAATTTCGGCGGCATAACGGCACGATACTAGAAACGGGACAAGGCCTAGCCTTATCCCCGGTCTAGTGAAGGCCCACGCCATTCACACATCAATCAAATTCACTTTCGTTATGCAAACCACAAAATTTGGAGTAAGAGTCTAACCTAGCCTTACTCCTTCGCCTTATAACGGCGCACGTCTAATCCTAACCAATTTATCGATTCGATTTTTCACACCACAAACCACATTCAAACCAATATCGCAATCAATCACCAAACAGTCAAACAAACAAGTCCATGGTCTGTGGACGATTGTGTCAGGTGCTACTAAGCACCGTCTGCATCCTAGTATATATATAACTAGAAAAATAAATTGAAAGGTGAGAAATTCTCACAGAAAGCTATCCAATCATCTTGACTCTCCTTTTGCAGAAGTCTTCGTCGTTATCGCCTTTTGTTGCTTTCGTTGCCCGTATTCACTACATATATAAAAATCATATGTTTATTTCGATGTTCAATATATAAAAATCATATTTTTCTATCGAAGTTCAATATATAAAAATTATATTTTTCTATCGAAGTTCAATATATAAAAATCCTATTTTTCTATCGAAGTTCAATATATAAAAATCCTATTTTTCTATCGAAGTTCAATATATAAAAATCCTATTTTTCTATCGAAGTTCAATATATAAAAATTCTATTTTTCTATCGAAGTTCAATATATAAAAATCGAATTTTTAGTTCAAAGTTCAATATATAAAAATCGAATTTTTAGTTCGCTATTCAATATATAAAAATTCTATTTTTTTCTATCGAAGTTCAATATATAAAAATTCTATTTCAAAAATATAGACTTCGCCTTTTCCATTTCAAAGATCTAATCTTTTCTTTTACTTTTCAAAGTTTAAATCTTTTACCTTTTAAAAATTCAAATCTTTTAAAACCTTTTTAAAATTCAAATCTTTTAAAACCATTTTAAAATAAAGAATCAGTTTTAAACATTTAGAAAAAAAAACTGTTTTAACCTTTTAATTAAAATCAGTTCAGTTTTCTTTCTTTTCTAAAAATTTCAGTTTTTATTTCTTTTTTAAAAAATCAGGTTTTAACTTTCTAAAATAAAAATCATATATAAAAAAACGAAATCAGAAATACTTACAGCGGGGGGGAGGGGTCTTCGTCGATCGTCAGTCGGAGGGAAAGGGGCTTCGCGGTGGATGGGGGCGCGAGCGGTGGAGGTGTGGTCGGAGGGCTTGCGGTGGCTGCTCCTCGTCGTGGGGGATGTCGCGATGGATTGAAGGGCTTTGGGGGGAGGGGTTTTTAGATCGACGAGAGGGGACGGGGGGGGGGGGGGGGGGGTTCGCTTGCGAGGAGGAGGCGTCGGTGGCGGAGGGCTTTGGCAGTCGGGTCGGCGGCAGGGAGAGGGGAGGCGGCTTCGCTTCGATTAGGTTTTGTTTTTTTTTTTCCTTTTTTTTCTTCTGGTAGATGAATAACGAATCGGGGGGGGGGGGGGGCAATGAAGAAAAGGAGGGAAGAAATTATATTTTTTATTTATTTATTTATTTATTTAATTATTAAAAAGTTGACTTTCACATACGACATCTAAACGAGGTCCACCGCCTGTCGCCCATAGCGTTTCACCCCCATTCCGAACACAATGGGACATGTATCGTAAGCTGATTCGGCTGTTACAATCAATTTCCGTTAAATTTACATTTAAATCATTTTATTGAATTTTAAACGTACATTTCAATTTACCAGGGTCACATACTAACTCTAAAAATTCCCGAAAAATATTTTCTAACTTTTTATTGACGATACGGTCCTAACAAAACTAGTTTCGTCGAATTCTGAGACCGTTAGAAAAATGGCCAATTTCCAGTCGATTAAAATCAACTTAAACTGGTCAAACGCGTTTTCCTTTGCCACGCTCACATATTGATTCGAAAAATTATGAAATTTGAAACCTAGCAATAACTTTACACTGCGGATCCAACAAAAGTGGTTTCGTCGAAATCCGAGGTCATTTGCAAAATGTCCATTTTCAAGGGCCTGAATTCCATAGCGACTATTCAGAATTTTCAACTGGACATATCTTTTGATTCCCGATATGAAATCTTGATTTGTCGGATTCGTTGGAAAGATATTCTCCAATAAATCCTAATGTTTTTGGTTTCACTAAAATCCGGATTGTTTTGCACCCGGTACATTCAATTGAAGTTTGAAATCGAATTATCGAACTACCGCGCCATTTTCAATTCTATTTATAATTATATATAAATATTTATATTCTAAGGACGACGCGTATAATATATACGTTCGAATTATATTCAAAATAAATTTCTCGTCGATATTATTTAAAATAATTCATTTTAAATAATCAAAATTCGCTAAAATTGCCAAAATAAAAATTTTAAACTGGCCCAGATTTTCGGGTTGTTACAATCTCCCCCACTTAAAACTTTTCGTCCCCGAAAAGGAACAAAGTCGAAAGTGGTTTGATTATTCAGCCCTACGATCGATCTGGCTTCCATTCTCCAACTCTTTAGTTTCTGAGAATTTTCAAAATTTCAAAAATTTGGCTAACACCCTAAATTTTCGAAAAATTTCGCCATAACCTCCCCTGCACCGGGAGCATCGGGGAATTTCAAATAGCTTCTCCGGTCCTTCAGATCTCAAAAAGAAAAAGAAAAAGCCAAGCGGCTAGCCAATAGGCTCACAAAATCATCATCACCCAAACAAAACAGGAAATTATGTAGTAAACATGTACCTATTTGTCGGGCAAACAAATTTTATTCTCTGCTCTAGCCTCCTTGCTATGACCTGTTCAACGATATATATGCATATGCTAGCAAACGCAACCAAATTTCAATATAATTCATTATTCGATCACATTAGGCATAATGGCACTAAATTATCAAACAAACTACACAAACATCAATCAATTAGTGAATTAGAGCTTCAAATTCATAATTTTGATACATATACAAAAATCAGATTTTTGATGCCAAATCACAACAATAAGCCCTATCTAATTTTGGTTCTCACACCAATCAATAGGAAATATATAAATATCACATCTTCAAAACACGAACATAGATTCTGATGATGATCGATCAATCATCAGAACCATCTCCGGGTGTCTAGAATGTGATTCTATATCTATCCAGTATATTAAAATTTCAAATACACGTTTGCAAGGCGTATATGCAAATTCCTTATATACTGGACTGTCCAACTCAATATAAATAGATAATCAAATACGAATAATTGATTTAAATTTTCAAAACAAAAATTTGTTTTCACTTTAAAAATTTACTCTTCACACTCGTTCTAGGATACTACTGATCCCATCTCTAACGAGTCATTCCCATTGGATTTTACTAATCCAATATCTGATGAATTCTTTCGTATGGTTCTAATGTGTCTTGTTCTCGAGCTCTGTAAACCAAAGCTCTGATACCAACTGTGAACACCCGTAACTTCCCCGTAAAGGAAAGCGACGGATAGTTCGAGAACAAACCACAGCATGACACATACAGAAGAACATTTCATTGTATATTACAACAATGCATCAGATTACAAGACTATACAGAGTAAAAATGAATATATATTACACAGAAATATCAGAGATTTAAATTACATTTAAATACATCGCAGCGGAAAATAATACAATACACAACTAGAAGAGATATACGGATACAAAGCTTTCCGGATATCGTTCCAGCTGTAAACCAGGATCCTGTGAATATAAATCTGCAAAACCAAAACTACTAGCTGCCCGTGTCAAAATAGGGGCACCCAGAGTTTAGGTTAAAACAATAAACTCCAGGTCAGTCATGTGACTGGTGTGAGAACTAAAACAGTTAATCTTTATCTTAAAGTTAGGAAAATCAAGGGACCACGCCGCATAACACGGAACGGGTTTCCTCCCAAGAATACCGGTGCATAAAACCAACAGCGCAATGCTAAATAAAGAAAAATGAAGCTGTTATAAGACCCAGTTCCCATCACACAATGCAATCGCAAGCCAGAGGATAGGGTTTTTACCTTATAATAGCCAAGAATGCTTGATACGTTTAAAAGAAATCGTTTGATACTATTATAAGTGTATAGTGTATAAAACAACTTCAAATCATAAGTATCAATCATAGGCGGCATGAATGCCCCATACCACTATGTCGCCATATATAGGTTATACAATCAAAATCGCAGAGTCACGTATTTGGAAATTGGGTTTCCATCTATGAACCGAGGCAAAAGATAGTCCTCAACCGATTCGAGACAATCTAGCCCATGTCTCAGGAACAGAACGCATCGTCCCTTGGAGCGACAGGGCCGGTCCACCGATGTGGATTAAACTTAAACCCTGAACACTACGTTTCCCCGCCCTTTGGGGCGTAAATGAGCCAACCAAATGACTCCATCGGTTCGAAAACGACCGATCAATCCGAGGCGCCTCGCAACAGCAACAACCACATAAGTCAAACTCGTCAGGGCGTGTAAAACCACTGACGCCACTTTTTATCTAGAAGGAAACGCATGCCCTCCCTGAGGTCCGTCTCCCGTTTTTGGTTCATACCTGGTGTGAAACACGCGAGGTAAACGTTACACAAAGCTACGCCACAAAGGCCGTGCTTTGATCATCACCACAAGACTTTGCTTTTCAACAGAAGCCTTGATCATTTGCATCTTAGCATGCCACACAGGCAAACCATCCTATGCAACCGATATCAGTCACACAGAATGAAATCCGATGTCAGACACACAGTCCATTTACAAGTCCGTTCTGGGTCTGAACGAAACCGGAGGCACCTAGTACCCCGCATATCCATCGATCTCCAAGTACGTCTGGACGATCACCAACTGTTTCCATCTTCTTGGGTGTACAGCCCAATCAAGATCATCAGCTTTCACCCAAACGACGTGAAGACCTCCGGTCTTCGACTATCGTCTTCATCTTCGACTTATCGTCGTATCAGTTATTCAGAATGGGATAAACCCGGTCTTTCCGAATAACTCGCGTATATTTTAAATAAGTGTTACACAAACACAACATACGCCTCATTCCAATTCATTAGTCACTAACCGTAAATTAATCAAGAGAATAATTCCCCAAATATTAACCCCGAAGGCCGAAACCAACATCAGATCAATATCCAGAAAACCATTCTGCTTGGCTAACCGACAGTTAGTTTCTAAATTTCACGTTCAAATCTAATTAAAGATTTAACTATCGCCTGGAGCAAAACTGGTGATACTCCATTCTCGATCTTTTCAATCTAATTAAAGATTCATTAAAACTCCACTTAGTTTTAATCTTTTGACTGGGTTAAAGAATCAGTGTCATTTAAAAACACGGTTCACGATAAACCCAAAATCACATTCATTAATCGTCGGGTTAAAGAACGAGTGTTATTTAAAACACTGTCCACGATAAACCCAAAAATCAATATCAATTCAATTCCAATTAAATGTTATTTAATTGGTACACTTCATTAAATCTAAATAAAAAGATTTAATCTTTTCTCAACTGGGTTCAAGAACAGTGTTAGTGAAGACACCATTCACGACAAACCCAAATCACATTTGATATTAAATACAAGGCTCTGAATAGAAAATATCCCGGCTTATATTCAATATCAAATTCTACGATTAACAAATGTCGTATTGGAAATAACGATATAAATATATATCTTTCAAATTTCCATAACAACATCTGTATAATCACGAATTCCAACATCGAAATATTCCGAAGACAATTTCGATTCAAATCCACTCCAATGCAATCATTGGATATTCTGGTTATTTTTAAAACCCTTTCTAATTCAGTTTATTTATTTAAAAATAAATAGAATTATAATTCTAGTTCAAAACTAGTTCAATTCGATAAAAATCTATTTTTATCTTTTCAAATATGGAGTTTTTCATCCTAATTCTTCCCAAATCATTTCTTATGATTTTACACAAATTATTACTATTTTTAATAATTTTATCAAGGCCCGTACAGTCGATTTCCAACAATGGCCATCGAACTGCACTTACAACGACCTTTTTCGAATTTGATTTGGAAGTATCTCCAAATCCAACTGTTAGATTTCAAATTTCTAATATTCGTTAGAAAGCTCTTTTCGATACGAACCCAACGGTTCCGGTTTTAGGAGAATCCGACGGTCGGATCTCCCGTAATGTCCGTTTGAAATAAATGGGCGAAATTCACGAACTGCCGCGGCGCGGCGCGTTCTATTCAGGCCATTATATTATATATATAATATATATAATATATACTTTGTCGATTCCTATTTAAAACGAATTATATAAATAGTTTTAAAATTGTTTCAAAAGCTATTTCAACTTTCTTTTCAATTCAAATCAAAATTGAATACTTCTTTAAAATTCGTTTTAAAATTCATTTCTATTCAATTCAAATTTCAATTCAATTCATTTCGAAATCGTTTTCAATTCAATTCATTTCGAAATCGTTTTCAATTCAATTCATTTCGAAATCGTTTTCAATTCAATTCATTTCGAAATCGTTTTCAATTCAATTCATTTCGAAATCGTTTTCAATTCAATTCATTTCGAAATCGTTTTCAATTCAATTCATTTCGAAATCGTTTTCAATTCAATTCATTTCGAAATCGTTTTCAATTCAATTCATTTCGAAATCGTTTTCAATTCAATTCATTTCGAAATCGTTTTCAATTCAATTCATTTCGAAATCGTTTTCAATTCAATTCATTTCGAAATCGTTTTCAATTCAATTCATTTCGAAATCGTTTTCAATTCAATTCATTTCGAAATCGTTTTCAATTCAATTCATTTCAAAATCGTTTTCAATTCAATTCATTTCGAAATCGTTTTAAAATCGATATAAATATCGTTCACGTCAAAATGGCGTCAATCTAATCAACACGGCTTCATATATTCCTTTATTTTCAAATATTCTATTTCAAATATTTCTTTTTCAAATATTTCTTTTTCAAAACTGGAATGAGGCCCAATCAATTACCATATAATGTTAATTATATGGATTTTCTACAACACATGTGTATATCAACAACGATGAATAATCAACCATCAACCAAAGTGCACTACACTGTATAAGCATCAAATATAGACATTTAACGCTTATAGCAGCTTGTCAATCAATCAATCGACATATTTAATCAATCAGGATGAGTGAACTTCAAGTTTCATCCCAACACCCGTGTGGGGTTTCAAACAATCAAACAAATATTTTATTCGTGCAGTTGGGCGATGTGTAAAATATATCGTCCCAATCAATATTAGTCAAATCAGTGTATATAAACAAATCGGCCGATTTGTTTATAAATATTTATTTATTCACTTTCACGTTAAAAATTATATTTTTAACGATAAAACATTTTATTTCAACATATGAATTTCTATTCAATTTACACAATAAAATGATATTTTTATTTTCTAACATATTTTAGAAAATTTCGGCGGCATAACGGCACGATACTAGAAACGGGACAAGGCCTAGCCTTATCCCCGGTCTAGTGAAGGCCCACGCCATTCACACATCAATCAAATTCACTTTCGTTATGCAAACCACAAAATTTGGAGTAAGAGTCTAACCTAGCCTTACTCCTTCGCCTTATAACGGCGCACGTCTAATCCTAACCAATTTATCGATTCGATTTTTCACACCACAAACCACATTCAAACCAATATCGCAATCAATCACCAAACAGTCAAACAAACAAGTCCATGGTCTGTGGACGATTGTGTCGGGTGCTACTAAGCACCGTCTGCATCCTAGTATATATATATAACTAGAAAAATAAATTGAAAGGTGAGAAATTCTCACAGAAAGCTATCCAATCATCTTGACTCTCCTTTTGCAGAAGTCTTCGTCGTTATCGCCTTTTGTTGCTTTCGTTGCCCGTATTCACTACATATATAAAAATCATATTTTTATTTCGATGTTCAATATATAAAAATCATATTTTTCTATCGAAGTTCAATATATAAAAATTATATTTTTCTATCGAAGTTCAATATATAAAAATCCTATTTTTCTATCGAAGTTCAATATATAAAAATCCTATTTTTCTATCGAAGTTCAATATATAAAAATCCTATTTTTCTATCGAAGTTCAATATATAAAAATTCTATTTTTCTATCGAAGTTCAATATATAAAAATCGAATTTTTAGTTCAAAGTTCAATATATAAAAATCGAATTTTTAGTTCGCTATTCAATATATAAAAATTCTATTTTTTTCTATCGAAGTTCAATATATAAAAATTCTATTTCAAAAATATAGACTTCGCCTTTTCCATTTCAAAGATCTAATCTTTTCTTTTACTTTTCAAAGTTTAAATCTTTTACCTTTTAAAAATTCAAATCTTTTAAAACCTTTTTAAAATTCAAATCTTTTAAAACCATTTTAAAATAAAGAATCAGTTTTAAACATTTAGAAAAAAAAACTGTTTTAACCTTTTAATTAAAATCAGTTCAGTTTTCTTTCTTTTCTAAAAATTTCAGTTTTTATTTCTTTTTTAAAAAATCAGGTTTTAACTTTCTAAAATAAAAATCATATATAAAAAAACGAAATCAGAAATACTTACAGCGGGGGGGAGAGGTCTTCGTCGATCGTCAGTCGGAGGGAAAGGGGCTTCGCGGTGGATGGGGGCGCGAGCGGTGGAGGTGTGGTCGGAGGGCTTGCGGTGGCTGCTCCTCGTCGTGGGGGATGTCGCGATGGATTGAAGGGCTTTGGGGGGAGGGGTTTTTAGATCGACGAGAGGGGACGGGGGGGGGGGGGGGGGGTTCGCTTGCGAGGAGGAGGCGTCGGTGGCGGAGGGCTTTGGCAGTCGGGTCGGCGGCAGGGAGAGGGGAGGCGGCTTCGCTTCGATTAGGTTTTCTTTTTTTTTTTCCTTTTTTTTTCTTCTGGTAGATGAATAACGAATCGGGGGGGGGGGGGGGGGGGGCAATGAAGAAAAGGAGGGAAGAAATTATATTATTTATTTATTTATTTATTTATTTAATTATTAAAAAGTTGACTTTCACATACGACATCTAAACGAGGTCCACCGCCTGTCGCCCATAGCGTTTCACCCCCATTCCGAACACAATGGGACATGTATCGTAAGCTGATTCGGCTGTTACAATCAATTTCCGTTAAATTTACATTTAAATCATTTTATTGAATTTTAAACGTACATTTCAATTTACCAGGGTCACATACTAACTCTAAAAATTCCCGAAAAATATTTTCTAACTTTTTATTGACGATACGGTCCTAACAAAACTAGTTTCGTCGAATTCTGAGACCGTTAGAAAAATGGCCAATTTCCAGTCGATTAAAATCAACTTAAACTGGTCAAACGCGTTTTCCTTTGCCACGCTCACATATTGATTCGAAAAATTATGAAATTTGAAACCTAGCAATAACTTTACACTGCGGATCCAACAAAAGTGGTTTCGTCGAAATCCGAGGTCATTTGCAAAATGTCCATTTTCAAGGGCCTGAATTCCATAGCGACTATTCAGAATTTTCAACTGGACATATCTTTTGATTCCCGATATGAAATCTTGATTTGTCGGATTCGTTGGAAAGATATTCTCCAATAAATCCTAATGTTTTTGGTTTCACTAAAATCCGGATTGTTTTGCACCCGGTACATTCAATTGAAGTTTGAAATCGAATTATCGAACTACCGCGCCATTTTCAATTCTATTTATAATTATATATAAATATTTATATTCTAAGGACGACGCGTATAATATATACGTTCGAATTATATTCAAAATAAATTTCTCGTCGATATTATTTAAAATAATTCATTTTAAATAATCAAAATTCGCTAAAATTGCCAAAATAAAAATTTTAAACTGGCCCAGATTTTCGGGTTGTTACAAAAAACCTTTCAACCGCTAAGTTGGCCAGGGAAAGGCATCCCACGGAGTGGGGTGATGTGTTAATCTTTCTCCATGCCCAAATCAGAGGGGGCTAGGTTAAAGCGTCAAAAGCATAAGCCTCCGTTTCACACCAAAAATGGTCATGGTGGAGCATCTAAAATTAGAGCCTTGCCTCTGCTTGCGGAAGAGTACGCCTTTCCTCTACTATGAACTAAGCACGTCCTACCTCTGCTCGTAGAAGAGCACTCCTTTCCTCTGCTTATGTTTCGCGTTACCCATATAAGGGAACACAAACACCTATCATCACCTATGATGGTCAGGATAGGGCACCCCTTAGAAGGGGGTAGTGTGTAAGCCTCTATCAGTTCCTACGATGGTCAGTATAGAGCATCAAAAGAGTAAACCTTATCATCTCATATGATGGTCGGGATAAGGCGCCTCCTGGAGGGAGGTCGGGTAAGTCCTTGGGCCCTACTTGCGAATAATCTAGCCAAGCGCATTGGACACACAGGCCCTGAGAGTGACCAACAAAGCACGTACATCCTCTGCTTTGACATCAAAAGCCTAGAGAGTGGATCAGAGGCACGTACAACCTCTGCTTCATGAATCAAATCCAAAGGGGATACCGAAACATTTATGCCAGAAGTAGATTTCTGGTCCTCAATTTCTAATTGCCTGAACAAGGGTTGCTCCGGGTCTCCTATATTAATACCTGAACTGGGTCGATTCGGCACTCAACAAAGGCCATAAGTGGGTTTCCGGTCTCCTATTTTAACACTCGAATCTGGGTTGGTTCCGATCTCTACAAACACCGGAAGTGAATTCCCGGCCTTATCTCAATACCTGAATCTGGGTTAGCTCGGGATTTCTGTCAAATGCGTAAATCTAAAATAGTCCATAAGCTCTGTTAAAGCATCAGAAGCTAGTTCCCGGTCCTTTACCAGAAAATCCTAGCCTGGGATGAATCTAAAAGCTTATAGTTCACCAAAGGAAGAATGCCAAGGTGTTATCTCAAAATTTCGAATCAGAATAGCCAGAGATACGTTCTCGGGAGAAAGTCCACAGAATAGAACTTGGGAGGAAATAAATAGCCCTTCATTGAAAGAACTCTGAATAAAATGGTTACCTCTTTTCTTATCTAGGGAAATTTCTTAAACCATTTATGTACAGATAATTATTATCTACATTTTATATCAACAACTATTTGCATAATAGACAACTTCAATCACAAGTTCATTTATAAGAGTTACATCCTCAATTACTCAAACATGGATATGTTTACACATTACTATTACAAAATGTCACTAAATGTACAAATCCTCTCCATCACTACACAATAATAGCCATTTGGCAACTCTTATTTTTTTCAACTACCAACACTTATATGTGTTGTAGACTAGTGACACTAATATATGTTGCTATAGTAAAAATGTGTCACCAAAAATGTGCCAACACTTCTGTGTGTTGTTATGCCTGGTCAACTCTTCTTTTCTAAGGGCAAAAGGGTAAGTTATCATACATAACCCTAATTGATACCTCAACACTTATTCTTCAATGCTTACTCCTTCCAAGGCCGCATCATAATCAAATAAAACAAATGGACTTCAAGAATTGAAATCAGCGATTAGCTAATCAATATCAATACGAGAGATACAATAGATTTTGGATTTCTAAAATCGGTGCTAGCCTCTCAAATCCTCTCTCCATTATTTTGAATTGGGGCTTATCACGGCGGCTTCTGGGAATCACGATAAGAGGTAAAAACAATGGTATGATGATTGTCATTTTACCATTAGTTTATGTATCATGGCGGAAGACTCATATGTATGGTTCGATTTCATTCCACCGCTAGTAATTTAGGTCTTTATTTTTCACTTCTTCTGCTAAGGAACGTTACTTATGCCCTTATCGACGTTGATTGTAACTCTTATTGGTATGGTTCGATTGCATATCTTGATTTTGCTTCATATTTTAGCAGTGTTTCTTAATTTTGTTTTAATACGGTTGTTACTCAGTGTGTTTGCTAGATGATGATTCGGTTCCATTCTATTGCTTAATTTAGGAGCAGATTTGCTTGTTGAATTGCAAAATTTAAGGAGATTGGGTATCCATATCTGTTCGCTTTCATTTGAGATGGTGAGTTATGAACTTGTTTATCCAAATTAATGGCTTTATCTGGATATCTATGTACTGAGGCAACTAATTTATCTACCTAATAAGGTCTTTTGACTCAATTTTTATTTAAGTATTTATCATGCATACCATCAGGAGTATCAAGATTCTTCTTTTTTCCATTTTTTAAGATGATTGTTATTCAAAAAGCAGAAGCTATCTTTGTATGTTCACTTGTTTCATCCACCCGTATTAATTATATGAAGCATCGAAAATTCATTGCAAAGAAAAAAAAGCATGGTTTATAGATTGTTAGCATTCATGATTGTGGGTAAATTTCATATGATGCATAAATTTCATAATGTCATTCATAATGTAGTTTTTTGGTGTTTGTATGTTGGCCGCTATTTTAACATATTGCAAAAACTGAGTCACGGAGTCAGTGTGCAAACTGAGTCGCGACTGAGTCTTACATCTCGTCTCATGGATCTAAAAACGGCTCATGTATGCTTTCGTGTTTAAAACTTTAGTCGTATGTACTATGTAAAAATCTATGTAGTACAAAGATCAAACACACAATGTGAAACCACAGATAACTTCAATGGTATTGAAAGCTGCAGTAATTCGAGAGCATTGAGATAAAGATTAGAATATGCATTTGAGATAAAAACGCAAAGCAAAAGGCATTTTTCAATTGAACGGTGAGTGCACATATGGTTTTATAGTCCATTTTCATCTTCAGTGCACGCATAGAAATTGCATCATTATTCATGTATTTTCATATTTTGATCAATGCTCTGTGCTTTGCATGGTATTTTTCTTTTTTTATTTCGAACTGCGGTACACTGGATTTGAATATATGCCCATGTGCAAGCAAACCTCATACTTACATAACATTTTCCCTTTCAGTTATTGCATGAAGCTTCCCTGTATTTTATCGCCTTTAACTGGTACTGTTATGAGCCTTTCACTGACGTTCGTAAAATATTAGCGAGTTGTAATATATATAGTGTTTCATGGGTTTTTTTGTTTTCCTTTTCATCCATGACTTGCTAAAGCTTATGTTATTTTAGTAGACGTGTTGATAGTTCAAGTTAGGATACTGTAGTTTATTTTTATTTTTCACAATACTCGCCAGCCACTATTTTACTTCATTGGGTACATGTTTTATCATTCAAACCTTAAAAATATCTAGAATTTTAACGGAGCGTTTCACATAGTGTACAAAGATCGCACATGCTTTGTAGAACCTCTACATGGTGCAAAGATCGAATATCCTATGTAGAACTACATACAGCTTCAACAGTACAAAAAGTGCAGTTACTCAAGACTAGAGCATTGAGATAAACGATTAGAATATACATTTAAGACAAAAACTCTAAAGGCATCTTTGACTGAATGGTGGGTGCAAACCTGGTTTTATCGTCCATTTCATCTTCAGTTCATGTATAGAATTTACACCACTATTCATTCTATTTCAAAACATGAACAGTCTGTGTTTTGCTTGTTTTTTATAGTGAAATGAAGCACTCAGGCTGTAATACATAGTTGTACCTCAAGTCTTATGTAGCATATACCTTACTACGAGTTAACTGTTAACATATGTTTAGTAGTTTGAATCACGTTATGGGTGATTCAAATCTACAACCTCATGGACAAAAGCTGGGGCATCTAACTATTGCGACAATGGCGGTGGAAGGTTGTATGTATATACGTTTTGATGCTACTTAGTTTGTAGCATTACACTAATTAGGTGATTAAGGTCTATAGCAAGATGCATTGCCGGAAATAGGATTTCAAACTGGTAGTTGTGGACTAAGCTACTCAGCCATTATTCAATGGGAATTCTCATCTTCGTCATGTGTTTATTTTCTTCTTGGCTTCTACCATGCTAAATTTCGTACAATGATTTTACTATGTCCAACTGCAGCCATTGACAATGTATCATTGCTTTCAAGTTTCTAGGTTCAGAATTTGATTTCAAGGGGGATACAAACAGAATTAACATTCATTACATTGGTTAGTTAGCCTACATCCACATTGTTATAAGTTTGTAATACATTTATAGGAATATCCATCACTAAAAATCTAAATATATTTATTTTCCCTTAAAAAAATTGGTTTTATGAACAAATGCCGGGGTAAAATGTACATTTGAAACACATATGATTTTTTTTAGCACAAAAATCTTGTCAAGATAAAGTCAATAGTTTACTTGACTTAAGTTCTTATTACTTTGTTAACTAGGTTGTAGAGGGATACACTTGCTACTGAACAGGGTTTAACATCTTTCTAAAATATCTTTTAGGGCCTGAGAAAGAACTTTTGCAGATTGGGAATTTTGGGGAACTGAGGGCACTAATTCCTTATGTTGAGCTGCATATGGATATTATTGGACCAGCAATTCCACAATTTAGGTTTGTTGTTAATATCTATGTAACCTCGTTAATATATTTACTGTATCTTATTTATGACTATTTGTAATGTAAACATCGCAGTAGTGTAAATATTCTACTATGCTATAAACCATAAGTCAGGACGAGTGCTTGCGAATGCATGTATATGTAACATGCTTCTATAAAATCCACCATAAGTAAGAATACTATTAGTCAAAATTTAAAAGACAAACAGAAATAAGTTTATGAAACTTTAAAAGGTCTTCACATCACATGTCCATTTCAGAGTATTGGATGAATGTTTGGTCAGGATCAAATATGCAAAATAAATAATAATAAACGCTTCTTTCCAACTAAATACTTTTTACTAAATTTTTTATACTCTTTTTGATCAGAAAACTGTAACTAACTAATCTCATTTATTATTTATGTTGTCATGGGAAGCTAGGCTTAGCGCTTCAGTTTATAATGACACCATTAGCTGGGCTATAAAGACAAGTTTCACACACTGTTATTCGTTTGAGTGCTAAGCTAAAAAAATAAAGCTTAGGCTAACATAGCCCAACTGAAGACTTTGATAATACAATTTACAGTCTGATCTAGACTTCAATGCTTAATAAATCCGCTTACCGTATCATTACCATATTGTTTGTATACTGAATATTGATTTATTGATGAATTGGTATATGTTGCATCGACAATGAAAGATTACTATTTTGTTTGGAAAAATCAATTAATCGACAATGGAAAAATCTATCAGTAATATAAAAAATATGAACAAGTAGTTAAATTACCAATATGACATATGTTTTACCATGTAGAGAAAATCTTACGTTTCCATATTGATTGATACACCGAGCTAAAAATTGGTAAACAATTGATTGTTAATGGCATGGTAATGAGAAATTTACCATTATCAATTGATTGTTTTTTCTTCGTAACTTTGGATTCATCAAGTATATTTGTATTTTTTTCTTTATTTCTCAAGATTATGAAAACCATCATACCATTTAATCGCAGATTCTTTATCACGACGGCTTCTATACAATCATCATACCATTAGTTTATAATCTAACATATGAATCACGACGGCTTCTAGGAATCCTCTCTCCATTACTTACAATGTGTGTACTACACTTATCACTAATAGCCTTCTATAGCATAAATTTGAAATGATATTCAATTTATATGGATCTAAATTAAGGGTTTCACATCTTGATACTGTTGTTGTTTATTTATTTTCTGTAGATGTCTTCATATTCAAGACCTTCGACTGATTACCGTGATTACTTCCTAGTGTATTTAGACGATTCAGACGATCCTTCTCAAATTATTTGTTCAACTGATTCTCGTACGGCAACTCCATTTAGCGTCTACGAGAGAATAGAATCAAGCTTACAAAGAGATTTAGCATTATTAAGTGTTCAAAACGATATGGCACCGCCTACCAGATCGACAACACCAACAAGATTTCCATCCCTACTAACATTCAATGTTGGAGAAGTACAATCTCAAAGGTTGCTATGTCGTTGCAACATTGAACCAATATTCAAAACATGCTATTTAAATAAAAACGTTGGACGTCGATATTTTATTTGTGCAAACACTGGAACTCTTAGAAATTGTGGATTCATCCATTAGATTGACAAACCATTATGTGATTGTGGTATATAATTTGCGTTGGAGGTTCTTGAAGAAAACATAAGGCTTAATAAGGTGCTTAAATTGCAAGATTTCATCGAGTTCAATAGACAAAAGATGTGTCAAAATTAAAAATGTATGATTTTGAACTTATAACATTTACCACTATTTGAAACTTAAATGATGCTATCTAATTAAATGCACGCAAGAAATAGTGAAACGGAGAAAAAGATAAAATTTGGTGGTACAAGCTATGCAAATTTTTGGATGTAAGGTTCATTATATGGCTGGAGTTTCGCATTTGGTACTTGTAGACTTCAAATATGAAAAACATCTTGCATTTTGTTAATTATGTATTGTTTTTACTATGGAATTGGATATTGTATATGTGTTGAATTTAGTATCAATATGTATTATTATTTTTTGTTAGTTTGTACTTTGTTGTTGTCACGAATATGGATTTTTTTTCTTATGGATTTCGTTACATGTTGTAATGTCGAGATAATATCATAGCTGAATGCATATTAAATAGAGCTTATGTCATCTTATATGCAAATATAAGTGTTAGCAATGAATATGTTTGTAACTCTTATTAGTGTTATCATATCTTATGGTTCCAACATTTATAAGTGTTAGCAATGAATATGTTTGTAACTCTTATAAGTGTTACCATATCTTATAGTTCCAACATTTATAAGTATTAGCAATGAATTTTCGGTAACACTTATAAGTGTTACCATATCTTATAGTTCCAACATTTACAAGTGTTAGCAATAACTTTCGTGTAACACTTATAAGTGTTAACAATGAATATGTTTGTAACACTTATAAGTGTCAGCAGTTACTCTGTTTGTAACACTTATAAGTGTTACAGGAAATTCCTCACACGCCGTTGGTGACACTTAAAAGTGTTACAGAAATTATTTGTAACACATATACTTGTTGGGAATCCACTGTTTTGGTGTAGTGCATCCTTAGATAAAGGGGGATTAATGGCATGACGAAGTGCAATACTTAGTAGCTTGTTAAGCTTTCGCACTGTTCTACTCACTTCATCAAGATGATCTGAAGGTTTGATCTGAAGCTTCAAAGCTCTATTATAAGTTCTACACATAGCCTTAAGAGACTTGTTTTCTTTCTCTAACTCGAAAAAATTCATGCGCAAATCATGCCTCACTTCTTGTAAGCGTCTAATCTGATCAATATACCGTCTAACACGGTCATACGAATATTTAATTAACTTGGTATCATAGGTCCCCTTTGTCTCAGCTATCACTCTTTTACACCACTCCGAAATGACTGATTTTTTTTATCCGGGAGGAGGGTTATTCAAGTAAAAATACTTTTGAGGGACTAGGGTCTTATGCGCGGTCGCAACGCTAGGAGGTTGGGACTCCATCATGATAGGAATGTTTTTGAAGCAATATTCCCATGTCTCACACTTCGTATTGACATTGTTCAAATCGATTTCCAAGTCGACAATGCATTGGCTTAAATTCCTTAATTCGTCTCAAACTTGATAAAGGGTTTAGTCCTTATGTATGTTTTCAATCCAATAATAGTTCTATCTCTATCTTCTAGTTGGGCTTTCAAAGCGTTCATTCTCTCGTTCAAATGCTTAATGGAAAAATTCTGGAGTAAACTCTTTCTTTCTTGAGATATAAAAGAAATCTCTTTTTCTTGTAGAATTTCACTTTGAGACGGGAAAGTTTCATGAGGATCCACCTACTCACAAGAACAAAAAATAATTATGTTCGTATCTTTTTCAATTTGCAAAAATAGAGTTCCATTCTTACGTAAAAGATTTGCGTAAGTTAAATCCGAAACCAATTTGCCGAGACATAAGGATCAAAGAGAGTTACAAAGGACCACTTTCATTTGATTCATGCATTTATCGCTCACATAACGTCTCGGCATGTTCAATCCTTAAACTTTTTAGAATTGCGTTACGGTCTTCGCTCAAGAAGTTAAAAAAGAGTCGAGGGAATTCTATATAAACACTCTTAAGTTTCTTGAGAAAACATTTTTTCCTGAAAGTGCGAATGGATGATGTTAAAAACTCCTTTTTCAGTCCACAAGTCACACATAATGCATCTTCGTAGTAAACAAAGTTCTGCCATAATGCAAATAAGTGTATTAGTAGTCACATATAGTAAATAGAATTCCATACAAGTTTTACACAGATTGTCATGTCAAGTTTACAAATATTCCTCCTGTTCATCCAAAATCGGCCTTTTTAATAAACCTAACCTTATTGTATTCAAGCTTTTTTAGGGGAAGGTCCCTCGGAATTGAAAGAACCCTTTCGAGGTTCCAACACTCCCCATGGTGCGGGTTGGATCCAAACTCACATAAATAATGTCTATGAAGGCGACGTATTAAACCTCCACCGCGTACCCCTAGAAACGAAAAATCCACTGTTCTATATTGTTTGTAAACTTCATACAAGAAGTCAACCAAAATATTCCTGTCCTCAATTAACATCCAAAATAAAGTCATCAGTTTCTTTTTCTCTTCGCGGAGAATTTCCCTGTGTTTATGGGCTTTCTTTATCTAGAGCACCGCTTCATGCTCCTTATAAGACATAAGCTTATGTGTACTCTTTTCAAGATCATAATATTTTCGAGATAGGGAATTATAAACTTTTAATTATCTCTCTTTCTCTACATAAGATTGAGTTAATTCCTTTTGTTTACTGTCTAGTTCCGCTCTAAGGCGAGAAACAACTTTTCTTTTTGTCTTTTAGATATAATGATAGGAAACTAGTTACAATCAAATACTAGGTAAAAATAAGAACATTGCAAGAGCAAAGATTATACCTGAGAGGGAGGAACCTCAGAATCAACTGGTTTTTCTCTTCCAAAGAGACCGGAGGTGCCTCTTTAAACAAGTGAGGTTCAAAATCTTGGGCAGCATAGGAGCCTCCGACATCAAGATTATTCCTAGCAGAATCATGAGATGCTCCGGCACCCATAAGGGGATCATTTCTGTCCTTGTCATATTCATACCGATGGTCCCTACCTCTGGAGCCGTCACCTCCATTATCCACAGCATCATCAACGAAAGTAGAAGTCTCTTCTCCTTCACCTGAATCATCGGAAAGGTCATCGATGTATAGAAGTTCTTCAATTTTAGTTTCTCCCTTCTGCAGCATCTCGACACCCTGTTTATCCAACTCGATCCGCTCCATAACTTTATCCTTAATAAAAGGTGGAACAGTGGTAGTTCAGATCTCAGAAAGATTGTGAAAATTTTCAAAGAGAATGTAAAATAAGGCATCTTCGTAACGCTTAATCTTAATTTGTGGAAGATGAACTTGCAAAAAAATAAGTACACTACCTTTAGCTTCACGTATTATCTGCGCAGCACGAGAAAGCTTCTTTTTCTCCTTCTGAAGCTCATCAGCGTGAGTTACCCCGTCTTCCACTATCTGATGTTCTAAGGCTGAAACTTTATCGGGAACTAAGTCCTTAGTCTGCCTTGCCTCCTCTAAAGCCGCCTCAGCATGTTCAAGGGAAGCTTGCAGCATCTAAAAGAGTAGAAGAATTCGATCAACAGCTGCAATAAATTAAAATCAAGATTAAGAGAAAAAAATCGTACCTGAAGCTATCGGTTGATCAAATGTTGATAGGAATCCACCACATCTGAAGAAGAAGAGGGTAACTAGATGTTAGTAACCTCCAGACAAGAAAGGGCAAGCTTCACAAAGTAAACAAAATATGTTGAAGGGAAGGGAAGCCTCAAAGGATCAGTAGACTGAGAAGTTGGAATACGCGACCGTAGCAGGTGTACCCACTTCTGATGTACTTGAAAAGAATGGCGGCAGGACACAACCTGCACTTTTGTTACCTGAAGTGCCATCGAAAATTGTAGAAGCGGAAAATCAAGTTTTAATTTCTTAGCTGGCTGTTCGATAGGTAGTCCTGTCAACCTTTTGATAGCAATGGCAATAGACCGATTTAAAGCATCAGTAAGGGTCAAAGCTTCAAAAGCCAGAATTTCTAGTCAAATAAAAAATCAAAGAGAAGTTCAGAAATGCAAAACTTTAATATTAAAGAGGCTTCGATAAAGAAACTGACAATTCAACAAGCATACCGGGAGATAAAGGGGCAGAAGAAGTGAACACATCTGAACCCAACGTCAAACGCTTAGATCCTGAAAAATGAATAGGTGGACGTCCCAAAACCTTTTGTCCATCAAGGTGAAGGTCATATTGACGCAACTTATCCATGGTTAGCAAAACAGATCGATCCTGTGGTTGTTCAAGTAACTTCAAAATGAGCTCAAACACACGGGATTCCCTTTCGATTAAAGTAACCTTCTTGGAAGCAGGATCTGAAGAAGCAACTAAAATTAGGACATGTATAAGAAAAGTAATAACCCATAAAAGGTTGAAAAACTCACGATGATCAACAAATTTGCCTGAGATACCGGTAGGGAATCTAATGAAGAAGAATTGATTTTCCCAAGATATAGCCTTACCCGCACCATCGCTAACAATCTTCCTCAATGGGTTGGCATGAAATACAGGGGAGTCAGCACCTTTTGAAAAACGCACCAAGTGCTAAATGATATTAGAAGTGAGAGAGGCCTGACTCGACTCAAGAGTGAGTATTTCAAGACATAGAAACAACGTATGGGTGCTTGGTAGGAGTTGGATAGGTGCAGCCTCCAGATCCCGCAGAAATCGAGATATGAAAGTTGGGAAAGGAAAGATGCTTTCATGCTATATATGCATGACGGAGTATGCAAAATATCCTCCAGGAGGGTTCATAATATTATCAGTAGGTAGCGGGTATAGCTGTAACGACCCGGATTTTGAGCCGTTGAATTCTGAATATTTAAATTTGAATTATATATAGTAATTTTCAAGGAATTTATTTAATAAAATAAATGGATTTTAAAATATATTGACATCATTTTAACTTAAAAATAGAAATAGCGAGTTTGAAATTTAAATTAGATTACTTTGTAGCTATACGTATATATTCAGATTAGACATGTATTTTATTTGTTTATTTTGAAATTGAATCGATTTAATTTCAAAATGATATGTGATTATAACGAGCTTAATTTTTATAAAATCCAAAATAGAATATTATTGCAAGATCTTTGGGATGTAGTTATAATTTAATTTATAGATTTTTTCTCAAATTATTATTTTGAAAAATAAGCAATTTTTTATTTGAAGTATTTTACACCCTATGTCAGCGTTTCGGGATATCACAAGATAAGTTAATCTATCTACTTCATTATATTTCTGAGATTGTAGTACATTGCTTGATACAAAAGTATTTCTACTTTTGTCATTGTGGCTCGTCTATAAACGAAGTAGTAGGTAATAATGTAACCATATTTTTCTAACTTAAATATACATTAATAAATGACACGTGCTTCGCACACAGATGATGATTAGGGATGTAGTTGTATAAAATATTGACTGGCTTGTGTTACTGTTATTTTCTACCTCCTTTAGATAGGTGGCTCAAATTGGCAAATTTTATTGTAAATAGAAGCCATGCATAGGAAACAAAAACAATAATAGAGAACATCAAATTAAATAAAGAATGTTTGGAATTAGGCGTATAGGATGAATAGTTCAAGCAAGCGTGGTCTGAAATGAGGTAGGCAAGTTCTTATCAAAATTAAATGAGTGTGTGAAACCTTACTGACAAGGTAAGTATATATTACGAGCCTACCTTACCCAAAACTCCCCTCATTTTCTAAACCATGCAAGTCAAACATTTCAAAACCGTGCATACCACGCTTTAGATATCTATAATTAAAACAAATTGATGCTCCTCTTTTTCTTTCCTTGAGCACAACTAAAACGAGATCTCTTCCGTCAAAAAGGAATTCGATCCTTTTAAAAATCAAAAGAAAATTGGAATAAAATCCTTAACTATTGAAATCAGTTGTTCTGGGCTCATGAAAGCAAAAGAATTCCACTGGTGTATTTGTCTCCATGTCGATTGAGTTTATCGAGGTGCGAGAGTAGATTTAGGGCATCGGTTTTGGGTGATTCGAGCTGCTATGCGTGAATCAAAGGTGTATTTGAGTGTAGTGGGTTTTACTTTGGTTTGTGAAATCTGGAGGGGTATCGGAGGGGAGTTTGAAGTGATGAACGTGTGCTAGGTCAACGTGATTGCAAGGAGGACGTAGCGAGTAAAGTTTTGGTATGGACTTGAAGACTATTTATCTAGGGGGTTACGAATGATGACCAAAATTTTCCAAGAAGAGCGGAGGGAATAGGAGCAGCGTGTTATTTAATTCTGCAGTAGCGTGAGACCTGTGAGACCAGTGGAGTTGTACAGTTCCTGGGAAGGCATCATAATTGGTGAGCTTTTAGTCTAGAAATTTCGGGCCGATGAAGGTGTTGTGGACAGTTGTCTATAGTTTTTATTTAGCTGTTAGTAACATTCTGGATAACTTGAGTATTGTAGAAGGTGAACCGAAGGCCAAGTTATCCAAGTCCTACTGATGATTGATCTGTTTTGATGTCTTGTGTAGTTGTTTGGAATGGACGTTGGGAGAGGTGAATATAGTGATCACTTCTTAATTCTTTGTTGCTAAGAAGTGAAATGATGTCACAGTTTTCAAAAGGAGATGAAATTTGCAGTGAGGGGTTAGAGTAACAATTTATGCTGTCATTGTGGTAAGGATGTTGATGGAAAGATTTGGAGTGGTCTAGTTTCTTAATATCAAGGAGCAGATTCTTTTAGATAGGGAAGAAGAGTCGTAGTTTTATATATTAAAAAAATGTGAATAACATACAGTAGAATGGAGAGCAGTATAGGTACTTATCAACGTTGGATGGGAAGCTGTTGAAGGCAGTTTTGGTTGGATTCAGTTATGAAAGCTGAAAGGGCTTTAGTTGAGTTATTGAGGTGCTATTCAATGTATTATTCATGGTGGTCCGGTGATCTTGAGACATGGCGGGGAATGGAAAGTGCGAGCTGTCACCATTACTGTAGGAGCAGATGTTCTATTCGATTGGAAAGATGGACTTCGAGAGTGTAAGGCGTGTTCAAGCTCGAATTAAGGTTTAAAGGTAATTAAGGAATCAAAAAAATTATAAATTTACATATGTTTTATAAACTGTGTTCAACCTGAAATAAAAAGGCTATTGGCTTAGTTAATTATAAAAGAAATTAATTAAGGTTAAATTAGTTATACAATTAAGGGTTAATGGTTTAAATTAAAATAGTATTGTTTATAACAATCATGTATTGTAAATCTATTATCAGAACTGGATGGAATTGATCACATTGGAATCACAACGGAGAAATCTACATTGTAGTACTGATGTAGTTGGGGACGGAGCTACTGAAATTTTGTAAGAAATTCAAACATCTGTTTGATATTAAAACGGAATAAAAACAGAACCGTCTACTGCAAAACAAGGTGAGAAACTCACTAACTCTGCCTCGTTTATATTTTCATATAAACGAGTTTTAAATTTATTTATCGTTATTTCATACTATGATGGTTGTTTGGATGAATAGTTGATAAAATTGGTTGAAATGGTTGATCTAATTACATCGTTGATCTATTATTAGTTATGATATTTCATATTGATGTGAATAATTGATGCTGATTAACATCTATGGATGCAGGGAAACAGGTTGGAGGGATCCAACTGGATTCCTCAACATTTATATTACTGTTCTCCATTTGATTTTGATATATAATCGGTGATTGATTTTATTGTGTTTTATTACCCTGACCCTAGAGTTTTGATATTTAAAAACCGTAAAATATTTTTAAATATAGAGAAGAAATTTGGAATTCAATAAAAAGAAATAAATTTCCAAAATAGGAATTAAATTCCAAAATATAATTGAAATAAAATCTACTTTAAATGGATAATATAAGAAATGATTATAAACGATGTTTATAAATTCAGTGAAGTATTTAACTTGGGATAAATGGAAATAAAATTCAAGTTGAATTTATATAGAAAAGGGGAAATCGGGTTTGAAGTCGATAATTATAATTGGATTTGGAGTTAGCAGTATAAAGAAAATTATTAACTAGATTTAAAATACTTGAAGAAAAAGGAGATTTTTTTTGTATGTATAATTGTAAATAAACAAAAGAAACATAAAGAGAAATTAGAAAAATAAGATTCGAGACATTGTCAACTGATTTGATTTTATAAGGAAACAATATTCATGTTTGAAGTGAAGAATGATAAAGCAAGTATTTTGCGAATGGGCATATTTTTAAGGAAAATCTAAGGTTTGGAAATATGATTTCAAAATGGGAATCTGAATTAAACGAAATAGTAAATTCTTATTCAGAAGTGGGTTAAAGAATTTTTAAATATGAAATCAAGTTGTATATAAAAGAAATATATTCACGATTAAAGTGAAAAAATGGTTCAAAGAAATTATTTTGAAAAAAAATATCTTTAAAGGAAATTTAGATTTGAAATATGAATCCAAATTGGAAATTGAGTGAAAAGGAAAATAGGCAATCGTTTTAAAAGAAAACGATGAGTTTAGTTCAAAATTTGGCATAGAAAATAAAGCGTGATAATGTTTTGTAGACTGGAATGATTAGAAAAGAATTTGGTAATGATTTGGAATAATTCAAAAGTGAAATTGGAATTTGAATTAACCTGAAATGGTAGGTAAATTCCAAAGTTCGGAATATAAAATCGAATACAAATTATTCGAGAGAAAGTTATTTATTGGAATTCAATTATATCGAATTGAGGGAAGTAGTTATATTTAATTTTCGTTTGAATAAAATATTTTTATTTATCTATGTAGCCGCCCGTGACTTCCCCGGTAAGGAAAGCATGAATTGCTTTGAGAACAAGCCACATCGGAACACAAACAGAAGAACATTTCATTGTTTATTACAACAATTCCATCAGAATACAAGAATATACAGAGTATGAATAAATATTACACATTTGATAAATATCAGAGATTATAATAAATTACATAGCAGCGGAAAAACAATACAAAACACAACTGAAAGTAATACACGGATACAGAGATTTCCGAGCATCGTTCCAGTTGTAAATCAGGATCCTGTGAATATAAATCTGCAAAACCAAAACTACTAGCTTCCCGTGCGGAAAATAGGGGCACCCAGAGTTTAGGTTAAAACAATAAACTCCAGGTCAGTCATGTGACTGGTGTGAGAACTAAAACAGTTATTTAAAACTTTACTTTAAAAGAGAGTAATTCAAGGGACCACGCCGTACGATACGGAACGGGTTTCCTACCAAGAACACTAGTGCATATAACAAAACAGCGCAATGCTTATTGGAAAAATGAAGCAATTATAAGACCCAAGTCCCATCACACAATGCAACGCAAGCCGGAGGATAGGGTTTTCCCTTATAATAGTCAAACACGCTTGGTACGTTTAAAACAAATCATTTGATATTATTATAAGTGTATAGCGTCAAAACAATTTCAATCATAGACGGCATGGGTATCATATATCATGTCGCCATACTAGGCTCTACAAATAAAACCGCAATGTCACGTATTGGAAATTGGATTCCATCATGAGTCGAGGCAAGGGGCAAGCTCCTCTCCGTTCGAGACACTCTAGCAAATGTCTCAGGACCACACACAACGATCCTTGGAATCGGTTGGGCCGGTCCTCTCTTACTTTTGAGGATTGGCAATTCCTGAACACACGTTTCCCGGTCCTATAGGACCTATATAATGGTCTGTACGTCGGCTCACATAGTGCCAATTATCGACCATATATTCGAGGCGCCTCGCATTCCAACAACCACACAGGTAAAAAGTATATAAATGTCAGGGCTGGTAGGTCACTGACATCACCCATAGCTAGAAAGAAACGTCATGTTCTCCCAATGGTCCTTATCCCGTTTTTGACTCATACCGAGGTGTGAGGCTCACGAATTCACGCTATACACAAAGCTATGCCACACAGGCCGTTCTTTGATCATCAAGCACAAGACTTTTCTTTTCAACAGAAGCCTTGATCATTTGCCACTTAGGCATGCCACTTAGGCAATTCACTCCATGCGACTGATGTCCATTGATATACAACCTCTGAGCTCATACGTCTTAGAGAAGGGCGTTAAGAAGGAGAATAAATTCTCCGCCGCCAAATAGATGTATATTTAATAGAGATCAATCAACATAGAATAAAATCTAATGTCAGACACACAGTCCATTTACAAGTTCGTTCTGGGTCTGAACGAAACCGTAGGCACTTTCCTCGCATATCCGTCGATCTCCAAGTACGTCTGGACGATCACCAACATATTCCCTCATCTTGGGTGTACAGCCCAATCAAGATTGCCAGGAATCATCCAAACGACGTGAAGACCTCCAGTATTCAACCACCGTCTTCACCTTCGATATATCGTCGAATCGGTTATTCGGAATGGGTATAAACCCGGCCTTTCTGAATAACCCACGTAAACAAGTGTTACACAAACACAACATACGCCTCATTCCAATTCAGAATATTCTTTTATTCAAATTTTCACATTCTTTGGGAAAGGTCCCCATTAATTTTATCAAAGATAAATTCTTCTAAATTTATTCTTTAATATTCCTTTGGATGTCATTTCAAACCAAATTATAGTTTTCCAAACTAGTCGGGATCAGCGAACCACACCGAAGTAATTATTTATTTTATTTCCCAATCCCAACCTATTCATCCCATGGAGAAAAACTGGTAATACTCCATATCTAACACCACGACGTTATCGGCAATTATTAATTACCATTTCACGTTCAAATCTAATTAAAGATTTAACTATCGCTTTGGAGCAAAACTGGTGATACTCCATTCTCGATCACTTTAATCTAATTAAAGATTCATTAAAAATCCACTTAGTTTTAATCTTCCCGAAAATCAATATCCAGTCTTTAACTGGGTTAAAGAACCAATGTCATCTAAAACACGGTTCACGATAAACCCAAAATCACATTCCATTGTTAATCGGGTTAAAGAACAGGTGTTATTCAAAACACCACTCACGATAAACCCAAAAACCAATTTAAATTCAATTCCAATTAAATATATTAATTAATTGGTATTCTTCATTAAATCTATATAAAATGATTTAATCTTTTCTCACCTAGGTTTAAGAACAGTGTTATTTACGACACCATTCACGACGAACCCAAAATCCCATTTGATATTAAATACAAGGCTCTGAATAGAAAATATATCGGCTTATATTCAATATCAAATTCTACGACCAACAAATATCGTATTGGAAATAACGATATAAATATATCTTTCAAATTTCCACAACCATATCTGTATAATCACGAAATCCAACATCGAAATATCCTGAAGATAATTTTGATTCAAATCCATTCCAATTCACGTATTGGAAATTCTGATTATTTTCAAAACCATTTCAAATCTAGTTCAAAACTAGTTCATTTTGATAAAAATATATTTTTATCTTTTAAAATGTAGAATTTTTCATCCCAGTTCTTTCCAATTCATATATTATGATTTTACAAATATTATTAATATTTTTAATAATTTTATCAAGGCCCGTACAGTCGATTTTCACAAACGGTCATCGAACTGCACTTACAGCGACCTTTTCCAAATTTGATTTGGACATAATTCCAAATCCAACCGTTGGATTTCAAATTTCTAATATTCATTGGAAAGCTCTTTTCGATACGAACCCAACGGTTCCGATTTTAGGAGAATCCGACGGTTGGATCTCCCGTAACGTCAATTCGAAGTCAATGGTCGAAATTCGCGAACTGCCGCGGCGCGGCGCTTTCTATTCAGGCCATTATATATATATATATATATATATATATAATATATTTCATCGATTTCCTTTTAAAACGTATTTTATAAATCGTTTTGAATTCGTTTTCAAAACGATTTCAACTTCATATTCAATTTCGAATCAAAATTGAATATTCCACATCATCGATATACAAATGATAATATTTTCAAAACGTTATATTTTGAAATCACTTCCTTTTCTATATTTATTATAAAAACGAATATAATCGATACAAATCTCGTTCGCGTCAAAATGGCGCATCTCTAATCAACACGGCTTTATATATTTCAATAACTTCGTTTCTCTATTCAACAACTGAATATTTATTCTATTCAACACATGAATCTATATAGCTTTCAACACATGAATATTCTCAATACATGAGTATCGTCAACACATGACTATTTTTGTTATTTAATATATTTTATAAAATTATGATAAAGATGTAAATTTTATTGTTTAAAATATTTTACTCAACACATGAATATTTTCAACACATGAATATTTGTTTTATTCAACACATGAATATATATTTTATTCAACACATGAATATTTTTTATTCTATTCAACACATGAATATATATTTTATAATATTCTTTATTTTCCCAATTGGAATGAGGCCCAATCAATTACCATATAATGTTAATTATATGGATTCCATACAACACATGTATATAATAGCAACGATAAATAGTCAACCATCATCCAAAGTGCACCACACAACTGCTTAAGCATTAAATATAACTAATTAACGCTCATACAGTCTGTCAATCAAACGATCGACATACCACTAAACAATTGGGATTAGTGTACGTCAAATATCATCCCAACACCCGTGTGGGGTTTCAATCCACAAACACTGAATATTATTTGTGCAGTTGGACGACGTGTAAAATTTATCATCCCAATCAGTATCCTTTAAATAGGTGTACATAAACAAACCGTCCGGTTTGTAAATGAATATTTATTTATTCACATTCACGTTAAAAATTATTTTTTTAATGATAATTAATTTATTTCAACAAATGAATGTTTTATTATCCATTTCACATCAACATCACAAACAAACTTCACAACGCATCAAACAAGCATACAAGTCGTCCATGGTCTGTGGACGACGGGTGTCGGGTGCTGCTAAGCACCGTCTGCATCCTAGTATATATTTTAACTAGAGAAAAAAAAAGATTTAAAGTGAGAAGTTCTCACCGACTAGCTAAACCAATTCACAGCGACTCTTCTTATGTAGAAATCTTCGTCGTGCTCGCCCTTTGTCACTTTCGTTGTCTGTAGCCACTACATATATAAAAATCACATTTTTATATTGTTGCTATGTATATAAAAATCACATTTTTATAATCACTCTATATGGATAAAAATCACATTTTTATACCGCTACTGTATAGATAAAAATTCTATTTTTATAACGGTGTTCATATCATATATATATTTACAACGTTTCTTTCTATATAAAAATTATATTTTTATATTTCTACTTCATATATAAAGATCGAATTTTTATATCATCCCTATAAAATTCACATTTTTATCTCAACATATATATAATAAAAATCAAAGTTTTATTTCGCTACATATATAAAGATCAAATTTTTATTCTCTATATAATATAAAAATCATATTTGTATTCTTTCTATAATCTAAAAATCATATTTTTATTATTTCTATAATATAAAAATCATATTTTTATTCTCATATAAAGATCACATTTTTGTGTGCTTTTCATCTAAGTAAAAATCACACCTTCCTTTATTTACAAAGATCTAATCTTTTCTTTTTATAACGATGTTTACATAATAAAAATCCTATCTTTATACGGATAAAAATCCTATTTTTATATGAATGAAAATCATAACTTCATACGAATAAAAATCTCACTTTTACATACATAAAAAATTATTTTTATAATTTGATGTTCATTTTTTTTCACGTTTAAAACTGAAATGAAATCTGTATTATAAACTCGATTTAAAACCCTTTTTGAAATTAATTACTTTAAATAGATAAACAAAAACCTAAAATCGAAGGAGGACAAGAACTTACAACCGGGGGGGGGGGGTTGCTATTCGCCGGAGGTTGGTGGAGGGTCGGAGGTGGTGGTAGAAGGCGGTGGCGTGGGCCAGGATGGTGGCGCTGCAGGTTTTTGGGCGGAGGAAGGATTGGGGTAGCGGTTTAGAGAAAGAAGAGGGGCGGAGGAAGGCGAACGGGGTCCGGAGAGAGGGGAGGGGAGGTTTGGCGAGGTGCGCCACCACCTGGAGGGGGGCACGGTGGCGGTTGGCGTCGTGAATGAGGGGGGGGGGCGATGGGTGTCGGTATTTTTTTTTTCGATTGCTTCTGAGTTGTGAGGGGAGAGAGAAAGGGGTGAGTATATAAATATATATATTTATTTAATTATTTAATTTCAAAAAACAACTTTTAATTTTGACCTCTAAACGAGACCCACCGCCTGTCGTCCCTAACTAATTACCCCCATTCCGAACACAATGGGATATGTATCGTAAGCTGATTCGATCGTTTTGATCAGTTTTCGTCAAAATCAAAATATAAATCTATATATTGAATTTGAACGCGCCTTTCAATTTACAGGGGCCACATATGGACTCTAAAAATTCCCGAAAAATATTTTCTAGCTTCGTATTGACGATACGGTTCTAACAAAACTAATTTCGTCAAGTTCTAAGACCGTTTGAAAAATGGCCATTTTCTAGTCGATTAAAATCAACTGAAACTGGTCAAACGCATTTTCCTTTGCCACGCTCACATATTGATTCGAAAAATTATGAATTTTGGAATCTAGCGATAACTTGACATCACGGATCCAACAGAAGTGGTTTCGTCGAAAACCGAAGTCGTTTGCAAAATTTCCATTTTAAGGGCCAGAATTCCATTGCGACTATTCTGAAATTTCAACTGGGAATAACTTTTGATTCCCGCTATGAAATTTTGATTTTTCGGATTCGTTGGAAAGATATTCTCAAATAGATTCTAATATTTTTGATTTTGCTAAATTCCGGTTTATTTTGAATCATGTACATTCATTTGAAATTTGAAATCAAATTATCGAACTACCGCGCCATTTTCAATTCCTTTTATAATTTAAAATAAATATTTATATTCAAACGACGATTCAAATAAAAATATACTTCTAATTCTATTCAAAATAAATTTTCCCGTCGTCATTATTTAAAATAAATCATTTTAAATATTCAAAATTCATCAAAATTGGCAAAATAAAAATTTTAAATTGGCTCAGAATTTCCGGGTTGTTACAATCTCCCCCACTTAAAACTTTTCATCCCCGAAAAGGAACGAAGCTGAAAGTTGTTTTACAAATCAACTCAACTTTCATTATTTTCTTTACGGCTTAAGTTCTTCAACTTTTCAGTTTCTAAGAACTTTTCAAATTTTTCAAAAATTTGGCTAACACCCTAAATTTTCGAAAAATTTCGCCATAACCTCCCCTGCACCGGGGACTTCGGGATATTTCAAATAGCCTCCCATGGCCCTCACCAATCCAAAAAGAAAATTAAACCACCAAGCGGCTAGCCAATCAGCTCATAAAATCATCCAAACCCAAAGAAATACAATAAACATGTACCTATTTATCGGGCAAACAATTTTATTCTTCTGCTCTAGCCTCCTTGCTATGACCTGTTCAATGTAAGTTCATGTATATGCATGCAATTGTAATCATTTTTCAATACAATTCAATATTCGGTTCAATTTGGCATAATGGTTAAAAATATCAAACCAATAATCAAACAACACAACCAGCAATCAATTAGTGAATTAACGTTTCAAGTTCGTAATTGGTTATATATACCGAAAATCATGTTTTTGATGCCAAATCACAACAATAAACCTATCTAGTTTTAGTTCTCACACCAATCTAACGAAAATATATAGATATCACACTTTCGAAACTCAAACATAAATACTGATGATGTGGCCACGTCATCAGAATCATCCCCGGGCGACTAGAATGTGATTCTATATCTATCCAGCATATTAAAACTTCGAATATACGTTCATGACGCGTATACGCGAAATCTTTGTATACTCAATTGTCCAAATCAATATAAAATAAAATATTCAAATACGTATACTCTGGTTTAAATTTTCAAAACAATATTGTTTTCATTTGAAAAATATCTTCTTCACACTCGTTCTAGGATACTACTGATCCTATCTCTAACGAGTCATTCTAATTGGATATTACTAATCCAATATCTGATGGATTCTTTCGTTTGGTTCTAATGTGTCTTGTTCTCGAGCTCTGTAAACCAAAGCCCTGATACCAAATGTAGCCGCCCGTGACTTCCCCGGTAAGGAAAGCACGAATTGCTTTGAGAACAAGCCACATCGGAACACAAACAGAAGAACATTTCATTGTTTATTATAACAATTCCATCAGAATACATGAGTATACAGAGTATGAATAAATATTACACATTTGATAAATATAAGAGATTACAATAAATTACATAGCAGTGGAAAAACAATACAAAATACAATTGAAAGTAATACATGGATACAGAGCTTTCCGAGCATCGTTCCAATTGTGAATCAGGATCCTGTGAATATAAATCTGCAAAACCAAAACTACTAGCTGCCCATGTGGAAAATAGGGGCACCCAGAGTTTAGGTTAAAACAATAAACTCCAAGTCAGTCATGTGACTGGTTTGAGAACTAAAACAGTTATTTAAAACTTTACTTTAAAAGAGAGTAATTCGAGGGACCACGCCGTATGACACGGAACGGGTTTCCTCCCAAGAACACTAGTGCATATAACAAAACAGCGCAATGCTTTTTGAAAAAATGAAGCAAATATAAGACCCAGGTCCCATCACACAATGCAACGCAAGCCGGAGGATAGGGTTTTCTCTTATAATAGCCAAACATGCTTGGTACGTTTAAAACAAATCATTTGATATTATTATAAGTGTATAGTGTCAAAACAATTTCAATCATAAGTATCAATCATAGACGGCATGTGTACAATGTATCATGTCGCCATACTAGGCTCTACAAATAAAACCTCAATGTCATGTATTGGAAATTGGATTCCATCATGAGTCGAGGCAAGGGGCAAGCTCCTCTCCATTCGAGACACTCTAGCAAATGTCTCAGGACCACACACAGCGATCCTTGGAATTGGTTGGGCCGGTCCTCTCTTACTTTTGAGGATTGACAATTCCCGAACACACGTTTCCCGGTCCTATAGGACCTATATAATGGTCTGTACGTCAGCTCACATAGTGCCAGTTATCGACCATATATTTGAGGCACCTCGCATTCCAACAACCACACAGGTAAAAAGTATATAAATGTCAAGGCTGGTAGGTCACCGACATCACCCATAGCTAGAAAGAAACGTCGTGTTCTCCCAACGGTCCTTATCCCGTTTTTGACTCATACCGAGGTGTGAGGCTCGCGAATTCACATTATACACAAAGCTATGCCACACAAGCAGTTCTTTGATCATCAAGCACAAGACTTTTCTTTTCAACAGAAGCCTTGATCATTTGCAACTTAGGCATGCCACACATGCAATTCACTCCATGCGATTGATGTCCATCGATATACAACCTCTGAGCTCGTACGTCTTAGAGAAGGGCGTTAAGCAAGAGAATAAATTCTCCGCCACAAAATAGATGTATATTTAATAAAGATCAATCAACACAGAATAAAATCCAATGTCAGACACACAGTCCATTTACAAGTTCGTTCTGGGTCCGAACGAAACCGGAGGCACTTTCCTCGCATATCCGTCGATCTCCAAGTACGTCTGGACGATCTCCAACATATTCCCTCATCTTGGGTGTACATCCCAATCAAAATTGCCAAGAATCATCCAAACGACGTGAAGATCTCCGGTCTTCAACCACCGTCTTCACCTTCGACATATCGTCGAATCGGTTATTCAGAATGGGTATAAACCCGGCCTTTCACATTCTTAGGGAAAGGTTCCTATTAATTTTATCAAAGATAAATTCTTCTAAATTTATTCTTTAATCTTCCTTTGGATGTCATTTCAAACCAAATTATGGTTTTCCAAACTAGTCGAGATTAGCAAACCACACCGAAGTAATTATTTATTTTATTTACCAATCCCAACCTATTCATCCCATGGAGAAAAACTGGTAATACTCCATATCTAACACCACGGTGTTATCGGCAATTATTAATTACCATTTCACATTCAAATCTAATTAAAGATTTAACTATCGCTTTGGAGCAAAACTGGTGATACTCCATTCTCGATCACTTTAATCTAATTAAAGATTAATTAAAACTCCACTTAGTTTTAATCTTCCCGAAAATCAATATCCTGTCTTTAACTAGGTTAAAGAACCAATGTCATCTAAAACACGGTTCACGATAAACCCAAAATCACATTCTATTGTTAATCGGGTTAAAGAACAGGTGTTATTCAAAACACCGCTCACGATAAACCCAAAACCCAATTTAAATTCAATTCCAATTAAATATATTAATTAATTGGTATTCTTCATTAAATCTATATAAAAAGATTTAATCTTTTCTCACCTGGGTTTAAGAACAGTGTTATTTACGACACCATTCACGACGGACCCAAAATCCCATTTGATATTAAATACAAGGCTCTGAATAGAAAATATATCGGCTTATATTCAATATCAAATTCTGCGACCAACAAATATCGTATTGGAAATAACGATATAAATATATCTTTCAAATTTCCACAACTATATATGTATAATCACGAAATCCAACATCCAAATATTCCTAAGATAATTTCGATTCAAATCCATTCCAATTCACGTATTGGAAATTCTGATTATTTTCAAAACCATTTCAAATCTAGTTCAAAACTAGTTCATTTTGATAAAAATATATTTTTATCTTTTCAAATGTGGAATTTTTCATCCCAGTTCTTTCCAATTCATATATTATGATTTTACACAAATTATTAATATTTTTAATAATTTTGTCAAGGCCCGTACAGTCGATTTCCACAAACAGTCATCGAACTGCACTTACAGCGACCTTTTCCAAATTTGATTTGGACATAATTCCAAATCCAACCGTTAGATTTCAAATTTCTAATATTCATTGGAAAGCTCTTTTCGATATGAACCCAACGGTTCCGGTTTTAGGAGAATCCGACGGTAGGATCTCCCGTAACGTCAATTCGAAGTCAATGGTCGAAATTCGCGAACTGCCGCGGCGCGGCGGTTCTATTCAGGCCATTATATATATATATAATATATTATATATATTTCTTCGATTTCCTTTTAAAACGTATTTTATAAATCGTTTTCGAAACGATTTCAACTTCATATTCAATTTCGAATCAAAATTGAATATTCCACATCATCGATATACAAATGATAATATTTTCAAAATGTTATATTTTGAAATCACTTCCTTTTCTATATTCATTATAAAAACGAATATAATCGATATAAATCTCGTTCACGTCAAAATGGCGCATCTCTAATCAACACGGCTTTATATATTTCAATAACTTCGTTATTCTATTCAACAAACGAATATTTATTCTATTCAACACATGAATCTATATTTCTTTCAACACATGAATATTCTCAACACATGACTATTTTTGTTATTTAATGTATTTTATAAAATTATGATAAAGATGTAAATTTTATTGTTTAAAATATTTTACTTAACACATGAATATTTTCAACACATGAATATTTGTTTTATTCAACACATGAATATATATTTTATTCAACACATGAATATTCTTTATTTTATTCAACACATGAATATTCTTTATTTTATTCAACACATGAATATTCTTTATTCTATTCAACACATGAATATATATTTTATAATATTCTTTATTTTCCCAATTGGAATGAGGCCCAATCAAATTACCATATAATGTTAATTATATGGATTCCATACAACACATGTATATAATAGCAACGATAAATAATCAACCATCATCCAAAGTGCACCGCACAAGTGCATAAGCATTAAATATAACTAATTAACGCTCATACAGTCTGTCAATCAAACGTTCGACATACCACTAAACAATTGGGATTAGTGTACGTCAAATATCATCCCAACACCCGTGTGGGGTTTCAATCCACAAACACTGAATATTATTTGTGCAGTTGGGCGACGTATTAAATTTGTCGTCCCAATCAATATCCTTCAAATAGGTGTACATAAACAAACCGTCCGGTTTGTAAATGAATATTTATTTATTCACATTCACGTTAAAAATTATATTTTTAACGATAATTAATTTATTTCAACACATGAATGTTTTATTATCCATTTCACATCAACATCACAAACAAACTTCACAACACATCAAACAAGCATACAAGTGGTCCATGGTCTGTGGACGACGGGTGTCGGGTGCTGCTAAGCACCGTCTGCATCCTAGTATATATTTTAACTAGAGAAAAAAAAAAGATTTAAAATGAGAAGTTCTCACCGACTAGCTAAACCAATTCACCGCGCCTCTTCTTATGTGGAAATCTTCGTCGTGCTCGCCCTTTGTCACTTTCGTTGTCTGTAGCCACTACATATATAAAAATCACATTTTTATATTGTTGCTATGTATATAAAAATCACATTTTTATAATCACTCTATATGGATAAAAATCACATTTTTATACCGCTACTATACAGATAAAAATTCTATTTTTATAACGGTGTTCATATCATATATATTTTTACAACGTTTCTTTCTATATAAAAATTATATTTTTATATTTCTACTTCATATATAAAGATCGAATTTTTATATCATCGCTATAAAAATCACATTTTTATCTCAACATATATATAATAAAAATCAGATTTTTATTTCGCTACATATATAAAGATCAAATTTTTATTCTCTATATAATATAAATATCATATTTTTATTCTTTCTATAATATAAAAATCATATTTTTATTCTTTTTATAATATAAAAATCATATTTTTATTCTCATATAAAGATCACATTTTTGTGTGCTTTTCATCTAAATAAAAATCACACTTTCCTCTATTTACAAAGATCTAATCTTTTCCTTTTATAACGATGTTTACATAATAAAAATCCTATCTTTATACGGATAAAAATCCTATTTTTATACGAATGAAAATCATAACTTCATACGAATAAAAATCTCACTTTTACATACATAAAAATTATATTTTCAATTTGATGTTCATATTTTTTTTCATGTTTAAAACTGAAATGAGGGCAAGAACTTACTGTGAGGAGGGGGGTTGCTATTCGCCGGAGGTTGGTGGAGGGTCGGAGGCGGTGGCATGGGCCAGGATGGTGGCGCTACGGGTTTTTGGGCGGAGGAAGGCTTGGGGTAGCGGTTTGGAGAAAGAAGAGGGGCGGAGGAAGGAGAACGGGGTACGGCGAGAGGGTAGGGGTGGTTCGGCGAGGTGCGCCGCCGCCTGGAGGGGGGCACGGTGGTGGTTGGCGTCGTGAATCGGGGGGGGGGGGGGGGCGACGGGTGTCGGGTTTTTTTTATTTCGATTGCTTCTGAGTTGTGAGGGGAGAGAGAAAGGGGTGAGTATATAAATATATATAATTATTTAATTTCAAAAAGCAACTTTTAATTTCGACCTCTAAACGAGGCCTACCGCCTGTCGTCCCTAGCTAATTACCCCATTCAAAACACAATGGGATATGTATCGTAAGCTGATTCGATCATTTCGATCATTTTTCATCAAAATCAAAATATAAATCTATATATTGAATTTGAACGCGCATTTTAATTTACCGGGGCCACGTATGGACTCTAAAAATTCCCAAAAAATATTTTCTAGCTTCTTATTGATGATACGGTTCTAACAAAAAAAATTCGTCAAATTCTGAGACCGTTTGAAAAATGGCCATTTTCCAGTCGATTAAAATCAACTGAAACTGGTCAAACGCATTTTCCTTTGCCACGCTCACATATTGATTCGAAAAATTACAAATTTTGGAATCTAGAGATAACTTAACATCACTGATCCAACAAAAGTGGTTTCGTCGAAAACCGAGGTAGTTTGCAAAATTTCCATTTTTAAAGGCCAGAATTCCATAGCGACTATTCTGAAATTTCAACTGGGCATAACTTTTGATTCCCGCTATTAAATTTCAATTTTTCGGATTCATTGGAAAGATATTGTCAAATAGATTCTAATATTTTTGGTTCACTAAATTCTGGTTTATTTTGAATCCTGTACATTCATTTGAAATTTGAAATCAAATTATCGAACTACCGCGCCATTTTCAATTCCTTTTATAATTTAAAATAAATATTTATATTCAAACGACGATTCAAATAAAAATATACTTCTAATTCTATTCAAAATAAATTTCCCGTCATCATTATTTAAAATAAATCATTTTAAATATTCAAAATTCATCAAAATTGCCAAAATAATTTTTTTTAAATTGGCTCAGAATTTCTGGGTTGTTACAATCTATTTATTTATTTACTTATTAATTGAGTTAATAAGTACAAGTTATATTTTTATAAACCAAATATTTGGGGAAAACGATTTATTACGCTGTCATTATAACAAATGTTTTTTTAAAATCTAAACAGCGATTTATAATGCTGTCGTTATAACAAATGTTTTTATAAACCTAAATAGCGATTTTGACACTGCCGTTATAATAAATGTCTTATAAATCTAAACAGCGATTGTAATGCTGCTGTTATAATAAATGTTTTATAAACCTAAATAGGAATTTTAATGTTATCGTTATAATAAATGTTTTATAGATCAAATATGTGGAAACAGCGATTATAACACTACCGTTATAACCAAATGTTTTCCTTAAATGAAATGGATCCTTAGATTGAATCCAAGAGTCGTGTAAGTGAAGTTTTGTTTGAAGTTGTGAGCTTTGACTATTTCAAAATTGAGAATGTTGTTCAATTAAGGTCTGAGAGGTAATTATACCCCAACTTGATTGACTTCATGATTGATGGAGGAATGATTAAGGTTTGATAGTGAAACTTTGTTAGCAATATGGTTAGTTAATAAATGATTAATGTTTTAAGTTATAATAACGATGTTTTATAATATCGCGTTGATTTAAAGGATTTTGAAATGTTTTCCCCAAATAAAATGCGAGATATTTTCTAAGCATAGAAAATGAAATGAACTGGTCAACGAAGAATTAATAAATGGAATATGGAAATATTTTCCATTATTAATAAAGTATTTTCTGAATATAGGAAATAAGGATTCGTGAAAATGTTTTCTAACTGAAATAAGAGATATTTTCTCGAATAAAGGAATTATGATATTGCAAATGTTTTTTCCAAGAATCGAGAAAGACAATTGAATTTTGAAAGAATCTAGAAGAGGGAAAAGGGGGAATTTGGAATGGATAATATAATAAGGAATTAATATAAAAAGGGCCCAGTGTTGTTTGATGCTTGATCGATAGAATTTCCACTTGAAAATAGGATCGTTGGTTGTATGGATGTTCCTTTGATAGTTAAATCACCGACTATCAAAGTTTTATTTTATTTTATACCTCTGTTGTCAATATGGAGAGACCGAGATCAGATTTAACATCTGAAAACCACTCTGTATTGGCATAAGCATTACGAATCAAGTCATGCTGAGGATAATTAAAGACAGAGTAAAGGCAAGGGCTGTTTGTTAATCCTAGGTGGAAATTTCCTAAGGTGGATTAATCGAATGGTGCCTTCGGTTTTTCCAAACCCAGGACAATGTATATGGACAAATGTCTGATGACATAACATTCTAAGTAAAGGGTGGCAAGATATTCTAAAAGGATAATCATGACCTCAAGCCTAATCACCTGTGAAATGACAGAAATTGGGCAGGCAACATGGCCATGTGGGTCATTCCCATTAGGGGTATTATCACCTGATCTAGAGAAATTTCATTTGCTTCTTATTCTATTCGCTGCTGTATGATTTCGGTAACGGTTGATGATCACGACCCTTGGTGATAATATGCTCGATACACTCAAGTTAAATGAGTGGTCGGTCATGTGTGGGCCGGGTTGCAAGATGTTCTTGTTGAACCCAGTGTATTCCCCTCTAGAGATACACTATCGGAAGGTGGTTCCATACCTTGTCATGTTGGATATCCAATCTCCAATAAGCGCCCTGCGGTTTTTGATTTAATATTATATATGGAGCGTGAGATGCAAGCGTTTCGCTAAATTTCTATTTATTTGATTTAGACACTATTATAATGTCATCGGATTTGATATCAAAAATATTTTGATTATCGTAAGGTAAAAACCATTCGTGTTTAAGTATGGATCGGTCTTATGATTATCATTTCTTTCGAAAGAATTTTGAAAGTTAAACAAATGGTTGGAGTTTACTCACACCAGTCCCATAACTGACCTAGAGTTTATTTTGTTTGTTTTTCCTAAACTCTTGGGTGCCCAAATTTGTACGGGCAGTCAAGTAGTTGGGATTTGACAGATTCACTTTGAGAAGTTTGAAGCAGGAGGCTTCATCAGTTGCTATAGTCTCATATTTTCCGTTGTGTATCATGTTTATATCTGGAAACAGGTATTTATAACTGTTCCAGGAATAACTTTTATGCTTTGATAATGGTATGTGTATTCAAAACATATTTGCATTTCAAAAGTTATGTTTTTTGATATATTTTATTCGTTCCGCTATGAGTTTGTGATCTTCGTTTTTATTCTATTCTAATATTTCTTTCTTTCTGTTTCTCATCCTCTAACTTCTTTCTAATAATGATTCATATTTCTGAGCAATTTGGGTTGGACGTGTGGTGTTATTAGTCGACTCAAAGAGTATAGAAATTCAGGCCATTACACTTGGTATCAGAGCTGAAGGTTGAATAGTAACCTTGGCTCTGTGGCGTAACCCAACAGAGATAAGGTTAGTAATACCCTAGATTGAGTTGAGTGTATTTATATGAGCGTGTATTTGTATATTTGATATAAAAATTGTTTTATATTGTGTTGACTGTTTTGTTGAGTGGTTTATGAATTCTGGTCGATACAGGATGTACAACTGTATCGATAGGTGTTTCTGAACTCTCGAACAAAGCAATTCGATACAGTATTGTTTCAAAATAGGTAAATGAAATAATTTTGCCCAAAAATTATTTTAATAAAAAAGGAATAATTTCTGAATTATTACATATGAATGTGTTGATTTTTATTACAATCAAATGAAGTAAATTTGGTGACTTATAATTGAATATGATTTATATATTGATAATATATACAAATGAGAAAATTTGAAATTGAATCCAAACCAGAATATGGAATTTGAATCCCGGAAGTTAAAGAATATTTCTGAAGTGTTTTGAAATTAATCAAGAAATATTTTGAAAGGATTTGAATAAAAATTGTTTTAAATGGATTTTGAAAATTTTAAAGCACTATAATCACTTCAGTCGCTAGAAAATAATTCAGATGATGATGGCCACATCATTTGTATCTATTTTTGAGTTTCTACGTGATGAATTGCTACCATAGGAAGATTTTTAACGGAATTGGGTGAGAAACGAATTACTTTCAAAAGTTTTGAATTATTGTGGTTGCATATATGTATAAATATGTATGATTTCAAACTAATTTGAAATAAAACCCGGGAATTTGAATTCTGAAATTAAAATTTAAGTTGAATAGATTGAAATTGTAAAAATGTATCAATTGGATTAAAGTTTAACTTAAGTTAAAAGGAAATTAGATTGGATAGAGATAATCTCAAATGAAATTAAATAAAGAGAAATGTTGAGATTTGAAATTTTAAAGTGAATTCGACTTATGTATGAACAAGTTGGATATATATTGGATATTATTGTTTGGAATTAAATTGTGAATCGAAATTGAAACTCAAACGGGGTAGTTGGATTGATTCCTGAAATAAAAATCAGATTTGAATTGATAGAATGGAAGTGAACTAATCTGAAGTTGATTAGAGAGTTAAAAACTAGAAGTTGTATTGATTTGAAACCAACTAGAAATGGATATATGTAGAAATGCTGAGCAGATATTGAATGGAAGCAAATGCAAGAGATAGAATTTATGCCCGACAAAAAGGTACATGCTTACAATATTACTTAGGTTTAATGGTTTTATGAGCCTATGGGGCAAGCCGCTTGGCTTTTTGATTTTCTTTTGGATTGGAGAAAGCCAAAAAAGGCGAGTTGTGTTTGTGCCGATTAAGCCGTGCAAAGGAGACGCTGGCGAAATTTTTTGAAAATTTAAAGAGTTAGAGATTTTTCGAGAAACTTTTTGATAATTTAAAATCGATTTGTAAATTGTAATTAAAATAAGGAAACCAGAATTGGTTAATAAAATTTCAAGTGGAATAATGAAACTGATAAATGGATTTAAAATCCATTGGAATAAGTGTGGATATGCAGAAGAGCATTTGGATTGAATATAAGAAAGTGATGATGGATTTTCCAAAGATGGTGGACAGATCTTTTGGAAAGAATTATGAATAGTCAGCATTTGCATGAGAATTCGAAGGACGGATAAGAATTGGGTTATGAAGATATGGAATATAAGATTTCAACTAAGCAGGTTATGAGGAGTTAAAGTTATAGCATTTTTACTGCTTAGCAATTTCGAGGATGAAATTATTTTAAGGGGGAAGGAATGTAACGACCCAAATTTTGAGCCGTTGGATTCTGAATATTTAATTTTGTTTTAAATATTTTATTTGAATTATATATAGTAATTTTTAAGGAATTTATTTAATAAAATAAATGGATTTTAAAATATATTGAACATTATTTTAACTTAAAAATAGAAATAGCGAGTTTGAAATTCAAATTAGATTACTTTGTAGCTATACATATATATTTAGATTAGATATGTATTTTATTTGTTTATTTTGAAATTGAATCGATTTAATTTCAAAACGATATGTGATTATAATGAGATTAATTTTTATAAAATCCAAAATAGATTATTATTGCAAGATCTTTGGGACATAGTTATAATTTAATTTATAGATTTTTTCTGAAATTTTTATTTTGAAAAATAAGAAACTTTTTATTTGAAGTATTTTACACCCTATGTCAGCGTTTCGGGATATCAGAAGATAAGTTAATCATCTACTTCATTATATTTCTGAGATCGTAGCACATTGCTTAATACAAAGGTATTTCTACTTTTGTTATTGTGGCTCGTCTATAAACGAAGTAGTAGGTAATAGAGTAACCATATTTTTCTAACTTAAATATACATTAATAAATGACATGTGCTTCGCACACAGATGATGATTAGGGATGTAGTTGCATAAAATATTGATTGGCTTGTGTTACGGTTATTTTCTACCTCCTTTAGATAGGTGACTCTCAAATTGGCAAATTTTATTGTAAATAGAAGCCATGCATAGGAAACAAAAACAACAATAGAGAACATCAAATTAAATAAAGAATGTTTGGAATTAGGCGTATGGGATGAATAGTTCAAGCAAGCGTGGTCTGAAATAAGGTAGGCAAGTTCTTATCAAAATTAAATGAGTGTGTGAAACCTTACTGACAAGGTAAGTAAATATTACGAGCCTACCTTACCCAAAACTCCCCTCATTTTCTAAACCGTGCAAGTCAAACATTTCAAAACCGTGCATACCACGCTTTAGATATCTATAATTAAAACAAATTGATGCTCCTCTTTTTCTTTCCTTGAGCACAACTAAAACGAGATCTCTTCCGTCAAAAAGGAATTCGATCCTTTTAAAAATCAAAAGAAAATTGGAATAAAATCCTTAACTATTGAAATCAGTTGTTCTGGGCTCATGAAAGCAAAAGAATTCCACTGGTGTATTTGTCTCCGTGTCGATTGAGTTTATCGAGGTGCGAGAGTAGATTTAGGGCATCGGTTTTGGGTGATTCGAGCTGCTATGCGTGAATCGAAGGTGTATTTGAGTGTAGTGGGTTTTACTTTGGTTTGTGAAATTTGGAGGGGTATCGAAGGGGAGTTTGAGGTAATGAATGGGTGCTAGGTCAATGCGATTGCAAGGAGGACGTAGCGAGTAAAGTTTTGGTATGGACTTGAAGACTATTTATCTGGGGGGTTACGAATGATGACCAAACTTTTCCAGGAAGAGCGGAGGGAATAGGAGCAGCGTGTGATTTGAATTCTGCAGTAGCGTGAGACTTATGAGACCAGTGGAGTTGTACAGTTCCTTGGAATGCATCATAATTGGTGAGCTTTTAGCCTGGAAATTTCGGGCTGATGAAGGTGTTGTGGACTGTTGTCTATAGTTTTTATTTAACTGTTAGTAACATTCTGGGTAACTTGAGTATTGTAGAAGGTGAACTGAAGGCCAAGTTATCCGAGTCCTACTGATGATTGATCTGTTTTGATGTCTTATGTAGTTGTTTGGAATGGATGTTGGGAGAGGTGAATATAGTGATCACTACTTAATTCTTCGTTGCTTAGAAGTGAAATGATGTTACAGTTTTCAAAAGGAGATGAAATTTGCAGTGAGGGGTTAGAGTATCAATTTAAGCTGTCATTGTGGTAAGGATGTTGATGGAAAGATTTGGAGTGGTCTTATTTCTTAATATCAAGGAGCAGATTCTTTTAGATAGGGAAGAAGAGCTGTAGTTTTATATATTAAAAAAAATGTAAATAACAGACAGTAAAATGGAGAGCGGTATAGGGACTTATCAACGTTGGATGGGAATCTGTTGAAGGTAGTTTTGGTTGGATTCAGTTATAAAAGCTGAAAGGGTTTTAGTTGAGTTATTAAGGTGTTATTCAATGTATTGTTCATGGTGGTCCGGTGATCTTGAGACATGGCGGTGAATGGAAGGTGCGAGCTGTCACCATTACTATAGGAGCAGAGGTTCTATTCGACTGGAAAGATGGACTTCGAGAGTTTAAGGCGTGTTCAAGCTCGAATTAAGGTTTAAAGGTAATTAAGGAATCAACAAAATTATAAATTCAAATATGTTTTATAAACTGCGTTCAACCTGAAATAAAAAGGCTATTGGCTTAGTTGATTATAAAAGAAATTAATTAAGGTTAAATTAGTTATACAATTAAGGGAAAATGGTTTAAATTAAAATAGTATTGTTTATAACAGTCATGTATTGTAAATATATTATCAGAACTGGATGGAATTGATGACATTGGAATCACAACGGAGAAATCTACATTGTAGTACTGATGTAGTTGGGGACGGAGCTACTGGAATTTTGTGAGAAAATCAAACATCTGTTTGATATTAAAACGGAATAAAAGCAGAACCGTCTACTGCAAAACAAGGTGAGTAAACTCACTAACTTTGACTCGTTTATATTTTCAAATAAACGAGTTTAAATTTATTTATCGTTATTTATACTGTGATGGTTGTTTGGACGAATAGTTGATAAAATTGGTTGAAATGGTTGATCTAATTACATCGTTGATCGATTACTAGTTATGATATTTCATATTGATGTGAATTATTGATGTTGATTAACATCTATGGATGCAGGGAAACAGGTTGGAGGGATCCAACTAGATTCCTCAACATTTATATTACTGTTCTCCATTTGATTTTTATATATGATTTGATTATCGGTGATTGATTTTATTGTGTTTTATTACCCTGACCCTAGAGTTTTGATATTTAAAAACTATAAAGTATTTTTAAATATAGAGAAGAAATTTGTTATTAAATAAAAAGAAATAAATTTCCAAAATAGGAATTAAATTCCAAAATGTAATTGAAATAGAATTTGTTTTAAATGGATAATATAAGAAATGATTATAAACGATGTTTATAAATTCAGTGAAGTATTTATCTTGGGATAAATGGAAATAAAATTCTATTTGAATTTATATAGAAAAGGGGAAATCGGGTTTGAAGCCGATAATTGTAATTGGATTTGGAGTTAGCAGTTTAAAGAAAATTATTAACGAGATTTAAAATACTTGAAGAAAAAGGAGATTTTTTTGTATGTATAATTGTAAATAAACAAAAGAAACATAAAGAGAAATTAGAAAAATAAGATTCGAGACATTGTCAACTGATTTGATTTTATAAGGAAACAATATTCATGTTTGAAGTGAAGAATGATAAAGCAAGTATTTTGCGAATGGGCATATTTTTAAGGAAAATCTAAGGTTTGGAAATATAATTTGAAAATGGGAATCTGAATTAAATGAAATAGTAAATTCTTATCCAAAGTTGGTAAAAGAATTATTAAATATGAAATCAAGTTGTATATAAAAGAAATATATTCACGATTAAAGTGAAAAAATGGTTTAAAGTAATTATTTTAAAAAAAAAAACATCTTTAAAGGAAATTTAGATTTGAAATATGAATCCAAATTGGAAATTGAGTGAAAAGGAAAATAGGCAATCGTTTTAAAATAAAACGATGAGTTTAGTTCAAAATTTGGCATAGAAGATAAAGCGTGATAAGGTTTTGTAGACTGGAATGATTAGAAAGGAATTTGGTAATGATTTGGAATAATTCAAAAGTGAAATTGGAATTTGAATAAACCTGAATTGGTAGGTAAATTCCAAAGTTCGGAATACAAAATCGAATAAAGATTATTCGAGAGAAAGTTATTTATTGGAATTCGATAATATCGAATTGAGGGAAGTAGTTATATTTACTTTCCGTTTGAATCAAATCTAATTATTTATCTATTTATTTATTTACTTATTAGCTGAATTAATAAGTACAAGTTATATTTTTATAAACCAAATATCTGGGAACAACGATTTATAACGCTGTCGTTATAACAAATGTTTTTTCTTAAATCTAAACAGCGATTTATAACGCTGTCGTTATAACATATGTTTTTATAAATCTAAACAGCGATTTTAACGCTGTCGTTATAATAAATGTCTTATAAATCTAAACAGTGATTGTAACGCTGCAGTTATAATAAATGTTTTATAAACCTAAATAGGAATTTTTATGTTATCGTTATAATAAATGTTTTATAGATCAAATATGTGGAGACAGCGATTATAACACTACCGTTATAACAAAATGTTTTCCTTAAATGAAATGAATCCTTAGATTGAATCCGAGAGTCGCGTAAGTGAAGTTTTGTTTGAAGCTGTGAGCTTTGACTATTTCAAAATTGAGAATGTTGTTCAATTAAGGTATGAGAGGTAATTATACCCCAACTTGATTGACTTCATGATTGATGGAGGAATGATTAAGGTTCGATAGTTAAACTTGGTTAGCAATATGGTTAGTTAATAAATGATTAATGATTTAAGTTATAATAACGATGTTTTATAACATCGCGTTGATTTAAAGGATTTTGAAATGTTTTCCTCAAATAAAATGAGAGATATTTTCTAAGCATAGAAAATGAAATGAACTGGTCAACGAAGAATTAATAAATGGAATATGGAAATATTTTCCGTTATTAATAAAGTATTTTCTGAATATAGGAAATAAGGATTCGTGAAAGTTCTTTCTAACTGAAATAAGAGATATTTTCTCGAATAAAGGAATTATGATATTGCAAAAGTTTTTTCCAAGAATCGAGAAAGACAATTGAATTTTGAAAGAATCTAGAAGAGGGAAAAGGGGGAATTTGGAATCCATAATATAATAAGAATTAATATAAAAAGGGCCCAGTGTTGTTTGATGCTTGATCGGTAGAATTTCCATTTGAAAATAGGATCGTTGGTTGTATGGATGTTCCTTTGATAGTTAAATCACCGACTATCAAAGTTTTATTTTATTTTATACCTCCGTTGTCAATATGGAGAGACCGAGATCAGATTTAACATCTGAAAACCACTCCGTATTGGCATAAGAATTACAAATCAAGTCATGCTGAGGATAATTGAAGACAGAGTAAAGGGCAAGGGCTGTTTGTTAATCCTAGGTGGAAATTTCCTAAGATGGATTAATCGAACGGTGCCTTCGGTTTGTCCAAACCCAGGACAATGTATATGGACAAATGTCTGATGACATAACTTTCTAAGTAAATGGTGGCAAGATGTTCTGAAAGGATAATCGTGACCTCAAGCCTCATCACCTGGGAAATGACAGAAACCGGGCAGGCAGCATGGCCATATGGGTCATTCCCATTAGGGGTATTATCACCTGATCTAGAGAAATTTCATTTGCTTCTTATTTTGTTCAATGCTGTATGCTTTCGTTAACGGTTGCTGATCACGACCGTTGGTGATAATATACTCGATACACTCAAGTTAAATGAGTGGTCGGTCATGTGTGGGCCGGGTTGCAATATGTTCTTGTTGAACCCAGTGTATTCCCTTCTAGAGATAAACTATCGGAAGGTGTTTCCATACCTTGTCATGTTGGAAATCCAATCTCCAATAAGTGCCCTACGATTTTTGATTTAATATTATATATGGAGCATGAGATGTTAGCGTTCCGTTAGATTTCTATTTATTTGATTTAGATATTATTATAATATCATCAGATTTGATATCAAAAATATTTTGGTTATCGTAAGGTAAAAACTATCCGTGTTTATGTGTGGATCGGTCTTACGATTATCATTTCTTTTGAAAGAATTTTGAAAGTTAAACAAATGGTTGGAGTTTATTCACACCAGTCCCATGACTGACCCAGAGTCTATTTTGTTTGTTTTTCCTAAACTCTTGGGTGCCCAAATTTGTACGGGCAGTCAATTAGTCGGGATTTGACAAATTCACTTGGAGGAGTTTGAAGCAGGAGGCTTCACCAGTTGCTATAGTCTCATACTTTCCACTGTGTATCATGTTTATATCTGGAAACATGTATTTATAATTGTTCCAAAAATAACTGTTATGCACTGATAATGGTATGTGTATTCAAAACATATTAGCATTTAAAAAGTTATGTTATTTAATATATTTTATTCGTTCCACTGTGAGTTTGTGATCTTCGTTTTTCTTCTATTCTAATATTTCTTTCTTTCTATTTCTCATCCTCCAACTACTTTCTAATAATGATTCGTATTCTTGAGCAATTTGGGTTGGACGTGTGGTGTTATTAGTCGACTCAAAGAGTATGGAAATTCGGGCCATTACAATAGCATCAACATTGTCTATTCCAAAGCTGCCAAGGATGGAATTTACTTCATCCTGCGAAGTAATTAAAGATTTCTTCAAGGCTAAAGATCTCCCCTTCCGAGAAATGCCAAGAACACCAGTTTCCGATAGGCTGCAACTCCTTTTATCAGACATGGCACTGCCAGGTGATATAATTTCATAAACGCATGGATTGGTATCGTACTCATTGGTATATAATGAAATGACAGCATATGAACCTATTAGTGATAGATGGTCAAGATAGTGAATATTATGATAATTCTAAGTACCCGTTTAGGCAGGGCACACAACAAATTTTACATGTATTAAGGAACAATCAAGCCCTTAATGATGATAAGATTAACCGTTTTAAGGATAATGCCAGGAAGATTCAAAGGAAAAGGGTAGCGGTTGAACTGAAACCGGACAACCTTAAGTCATCACCGAAGGCCTGGTTGGCTCTCGGAACAAGCACATGGAACCAAAGTCGAAAGGCTACAATGATAAAGTTCCTAAAATCTACCGATACCAAAAGTAGAGAAAAATCTTCCTTCCGACAACCCTATTGGATAGTTCACCAATTTAGAGTCAGACTGACTCTCACACATTACATGAACGCTAGAACTGGTACCGGTAAAAGGGGGAATGATCAAATCATCGACTTTGGTAATAAAATTGCTGGTGCCAGTAGCCTCATTTCTGCCACTTAATTGTCCAAATAGATTCTTTTACGCAAATTGCATAAGTTAAAACTCTAAGAATTAATATTTGGGAGAAGAGCACATGTGTATCTCTCCATAAATCATAATCTAGATTGTTGACATTCAAATAACTTGTATTTAACATACAAAACCCTAATTAGTTTAGACAAAGTGATTTAATGCCTATTTAAAATTCAAAGTAGAAATATTTACCAGAGATTCAGTCGGGAAATTCTCGGAAAAAGCAGTGAACAAATAATATGGCTTGAGAAATTAATATTGTAGGTAAAAAGTGAAGAAGAAGAAGAAGCGATGGTAATTATGCAAAACTTACCTCTAATCCACATCGTACAAGCGAAGACCAATCGACGCTTCTGATCAAGGGAGATCAAAAGACGCAGGGCCAACATTCAAGAATAGACAAAAGTCTTACTGGAAAAGCCAGAAATACCCCTTTACTAGGGGGGCAAATGTTACAACCAAAATTAACTCCGAAACAGGATGACGGTAAAGGGGTATCTGATGAACACAAGCACGGAAGAATTCTCCGAAAGCAAAGGCCAAACACTAGAGAGAACTCATAAGCTACAGAATAAGGAAGGGGTCTATCCAGCGGGGTCTATTCGCCAGGGTCTGTCCGGCAGGGTGTATCCAATAGGATCTATCCGGCAGGGTGTATTTGGCAGGGTCTATCCGGTAGGGTGCATCTGGCAGGGTGTACAGGGGGGTTCTAAAATAAAGGTCACTTAAGTCAAAAGCTAAGAAAGAGGAAGGCAAGAGCTCCGCCAATCAAAACCCAGAAAGATGAAAGGTCTGTCGGTATTAACCTGCCTAATACTAATACATCAGAAGACAAAGACATCAATAATACCAAGCTGAAAGAACATAGAGATTATCCGGAACCAGCTTCCGAAAGATCTACTACATAAACACTTAAAGGTCACACTGATAGGTGACAAGCAGTTCACCGGAAGCCACCTTCCGGAAAACCAGGCTATACACAAAGGCTCCACGGGGAGGCAAACTAGAACCCCAGAAGAGATACAAGCTATCCGTACTAATCTTCCTAGTGCTGACACTGATAAGGGTTCCAAACTGGCAGCTATCTACATACATCATGAGGGCAATCTCCTCAAAGTATTCATGAGAAAACCGGAAGCCTACACCCGGAAGCCACAACCGGGATCACAAATGCCTTCTGAAAGCCATTCACACTGATACGCTCATATCAATCTCAAAGAAACTCCATTTGACCGGAACCCTCACTCTGGAAGCTATAATCAGCACCACAAAGGCGGCTGAAAGCTAAACATCTGAGACCAAGGAGAAAAGCCAACAGAGGTTTCTGAAAGCCCAACAGCCCAATAGCAGAAGGCCCCACGAATTCTATTTAAATAAGAACCCAAGGGTTACATTTTGGGAACGGTTTTCTCATTCTTATTCTTGTATTCCTTCTTCTCTGGAGTAAACCCTAATTTTTAGATCGATTTGGGGATTTCTTCTATTTTATTCATGTATTCTAAATCAAAGATCAATGAAGTGTGAATCAATACTTAGAGTATTTCCATATGGGTTTACCATGTGATTTCTCAGTCATTGTTGCCGCAACTTACTATTTGCTTTCTGCATGTGTATGAACCCATATCAAAACCTTTTCGCAAGCTTAGTGCAGAACCCCTTTCTATAAACCGTTAAGTCATTTGCTAAGGTTTGCGCTTAGAAATCCTTTATCCAAGATAACTGTTGGTTCTTGAATCTCTTAAGCGTGACACTCTCCCCATTGAGGGAAGAGTAACCATTCTTTTGGATTCTAAACCTTGATATCTAGTAGAAGGTGAACTAACTCAAGCTTGTGAAGGCTAAACAACCTATTTTCCCCCTAGGTCCACTTCCATAGACCTATCTCCAGTGTTGACGAAAAATATCGTCAGCATATATATATATATATATATATATATATATATATATATATATATATGTGTGTGTGTGTATGTGTGTGTGTATAATTATATTATATAGTTTTTAATCATATGTTTAAAGAACATTTTATTATGTTTTTATACTTGAAAAAATATATTTTAACAACAAGTTTTATTTCAGGAATTTCCAGAATACATATATTAGTTTAAATACTTTAAAATGTGATTTAAATTTAAAAATACAAGGTGTATGTCGACATACACAAACATGCATTGTAATGACCCGGATTTTTAGCGACTTTGGTTATCGACATAAACACGATGTCGACTAACCAAACATCGAAAAATCCCGGTAATTAATGAAAGAAATTAGAGGGTGAGGATAGATAAGGTAGAAACTTAGAATAGAAGAAGAAGAACTTACATCATCAGAGTAAACACGAATCTCACAGCGGAACGAATAAAATATAACATAACTTTGAAATAAACAATTTGTACACAAGAGCACTTATCAGAGTACAGCACTTACAACACAGCGGAAAAACAATAGGTATAAAATCTTGAAGCCTCCTGCTCCAAGCTCTCCAAGTATATCTGTAAATCCCGACTACTTGACTGCCCGTACAAATTTAGGCACCCAAGAGTTTAGGGAAACAAAACAAAGTAAACTCCGGGTCAGTCATGGGACTGATGTGAGTAAAATAGTTTAACACAGTTATATAATATCTCATAAGACCACGCTATGAATACGGAATGGGTTTTTCCCTTATGAGAATCCAACATCTTTGACAAAGCAATATCATTTTGATATTATAATAATGTCTAAGTACAAATAGATATCAATCTAGCAGAAACGCTTTCATCTCACGTTCTACATATATAGTATGCAATCAAAACTGCAAGCACGTATTGGGTAATGGGTTTCCAACTATGACAAGGTATGGAACCACCTTCCGATCAGTGTACTCTAGGACGATACACTGGAGTTCAACAAGAACATCTTGCAACTCAGCCACACATGACCGACCACTCATTTCGCTTGAGTGTCTCGAATGTACATCACCAACGGTTGGGATCAGCAACCGTTCCCGTATATATATATGGGACAACATTGATAGATTAAAGAAGCAAATGAATATTCTCTAGATAGGTGATTATACACCCTACTTCAGTGCGACCGACTTAGCCATGTTGCCTGCCCGATTTCTGTCATTTACCGAATGTGAGGCTAGAAGTTACGCTTATCTTTTCACATACCACAGCTTCATTCACTTAGAATGTCACATCGTCATACCCTCTAAATTACAAATTGATTTTCCCAAAAATACCACGGGTATAAGCTAAGAGAAACAAATTCCTCCGCCACCAACGTAAATACGTTTGAAACGATCAACTTACGTGATCTACCAGATATACTCTGTCAGACCTTCGTCCATACAAGTTGTCCTGGGACTGGACAAACCGAAGGCACTATTCAGTATATCCATCTTAGTCGCTGTTATCTAAGACTTATACAACAGCCCTTGCACTTTACTCCGTCTTCAATTTATCTTTGGCATATATGATTCGCAATGCTTATGCCAATACAGAGTGGTTCTTCGGATAATAATCCAACCGGTCTCTCCATATTAACAATGTTAAAATGGTCAAAAATTTGTTAGTCGTTGATTTAAATATCAAATGAAAGCATGTCGGTGTTCACACAACGATTTTAATTCCAAATGGAATTATCGATCCAATCATCAAGTATATATATATATATATATTCATATTTCCTTATTTTCTATAGTTAGAAAATATACGTTGTTTAACGTTGGAAAACATTTCCATTACTCATTCACGTATCAATATTCTTCCACAACTATCAGTCCCTAACTATAAACTAGTAAGAGAACAATTCTCTAAGTATAAACCCCGAAGGCCGAAACCAACATCAGATCGATACTCAGAAAACTATTCAGCTTAACTAATCTCTAGTCAGTTTCTAATTTTGTTTAACTCTATTTCTTTAACACTATTCGATTAACTCTATTTGATTAACTCAAATTGATTTTGTAATGACCCGTAATTTGGCAGGAGAATAATTAACTAATTTAATTATTAAATATCATTTTGGCAATATCGATAATTCGAATTAAATAATATTTATATTTAATTAATATAAATAATAGGATAATAGAGGTCTGGAATAATCGGAAATATCAAAATCCACGATATCGAGTGAATTGGACAGTTTAAAATATATTTTAGTTTATATATTGAAATATATTAACGAATAAATTTAATAACGCCAGTTGGAAATATAAATTATATTATAATTAAAATCGAGCTTGAAATGGCGCTGTAGTTCGTAATTTGGCGATTCGAACTTCAACTGAATGTATATGGTTCGTTTTAAATCGGATTTCTGTGAAACAAGAAACATGTGGAGCTGGTGGAGTATATCTCTCTAGTGGAAGAGAAAAATCAGGATTTCGTCGTATAGATTTTGAGATATGTCCAAATCAAATTTTAAAATAGTCGCTATAGAATCGTTTATCGACCATAACGGTTTATTCGATATAACTAGAGATTGGGTTTGAATTTAGACAAGGTTCTTTTGGGAAATAGTGATAATTTAATTTTTAGAATTTTATGGTAATTTTTAATTAATTAAATAAGCAACTTTTGATTTGGAGTATTTGGCACCCTGTATCGACATTTCGGGGTTTCTCAATATGAGTTCATCTACCGGTATTATTATATTTTTGGGACCCTGGCACATTACTGAATAAAACGGTGTTTTTATTTCTGTCCATGGTGGTTCTTAATACAATGAATTTGGTGTAACGAGTAGTGTAAAAACTTCATTATTGGAAACAATGGAAATCCATCCTTAAAAAAAATATCCTACCCTATTTCTACGCTCAAAACAAAGCCACGCTCCATCCTTTCTCATCCACGTCTCCCCTTCTCAAATGAGTGGCCTTCAAAGCTCCACAAATATCTAAAACCAAATCCTTATAAATAGCAACTTAACTAAAATCCTTATAACCTAAATAAAAGTCCACGCTCTTTCTGGGCCGTCACAAAATTTTCTACAGCAAACAATCGTTCTCCACTTAACAAAAATCGACCCAAGAAAATCACAAACAAATCAAATGTTTGAGCTTAGATCGAGTTGCTTTCCATCTCAGCGTAGCATTTATTCGGTGCGACAGCCCTGAAAGAGGTTCGACGTTACAACAGGAAGCCTAGCTTTCTCGTTTTTGAAGTTCCTGGTGTATTCGATGTTACTGTGGAATTGTGGTGAGGGGATGATCCGTTAATGGCTTTGAGAAGCACGGAAATGGAGAGTTTGGTGGTTTTGAACTTAGGCCGGAGCAGCAGCTCCCGGATGGACGCGAGATGGAGTTCGACGCAGTGGAGTGGGTGTGTTGAGTTGCGTGTTTGAGGGCCTATAGCGTGATTGGTATATTGAACGAAGTAGAAGGAGATTGATGCGAAAATGGTGAGGGAGGTACTGTTTTTCCGTGAGCAAAGAGGAGCAAAGTGAAGTGGACGTGGTATCTAAAGTGGGGATGATGGCAAGGCGTGTGTAGGGTGGTTGCGAGTTCGTTGAGTTCAGGAAGGAACGTTGAGCAGGGAGAAGGCCTTGGTCTTGTACGAGTTGAGTTGGACGTCAAATGGGATGGGATGAAAGACAAAGTTTACTAGTTTAATAATTAATATATAACATTTGTGAGGAATGAAAGACAGAGCTTTGGTTTCTGAGTTGTTGTCAGACATGAAGAAAACGTTCGTGAGCTTGGGTAAAAGATGGGTGCGGTGGGTTGTTTTGTGTTGGCAACCATGCGTGAGGTCAAGGAATGCAAAAGGAGTTTTGGAATGAAGAATAGCAGTTGGGTTTCATTTTGAAGTAGCAGGTGAATGAGTTCATGAAGGGCTACAGATATTTTGTTGGATCCGTATACTTGAATGGTGAAGTAAACATATACCGGGCCAAGTTGAATTCAAAGAAGTGTGGCCTGATTCTCATCAAAACAAATATCCCCATCGAAATCATGATGAAGGGCAGAACAGTATGGAACTACTCTAGACAGTGCAGGAAACGACAGGGCTTTACAGTTAAGTTAAACGACTGTTAAATTTAACTGTAACCGGACCATTTCAGAAACGAACGAAACCAAAGTGAGTAAAACTCACCAACTCTGAACAGTTTATATTTTCATATTGTATTTTTAGAACTGTTAAAAATTGTCTGATTGATTGTGTTTTGGCTGTTGATTGAACTGCTAGTCAGTTAGTTGAATTTCTATATTGATTCTGTTTATCAGAATAATTCATATTGAACTGAAAGTGATGTTATCTATATTGTTTAACAGCTGTGATGCAGGGATACAGGTTGGAGGAATCCGACTGGATTCCTCAACATTTATTTTACTGTTTATCATATATCGTGATATATGCTGTGATATAAAATCGGTTATTGGTTAATATGTTTGGATGAGATTGATCATGTTATTGGGTATTTTAAATACCATAATGAATACTGGAAAAGAAAAAAAAGGGATTTTCAATATTATATTGAAATAGAAATATTTATTTAATAAAAGGATTAATAAAAGGAAATATTTATTCAATCAAAGGATTTTATAAAAGGAATTATTTATTTGTTAAATAGAATAAAAGGAATTATTTATTTGTTAAATAGAATAAAAGGAATTATTTATTTGTTAAATAGAATTGAAGGGATTTAATCGATTTGAGTTAATCAAATTGAGTTGTCGAGTTAAGTTAATCAAATTGAGTTGTAGTGTTAAGTTAATCAAATTGAGATGTCGAGTTAAGTTAATCAAATTGAGTTGTAGTGTTAAGTTAATCAAATTGAGATGTCGTGTTAAGTTAATCAAATTGAGTTGTAGTGTTAAGTTAATCAAATTGAGATGTCGAGTTAAGTTAATCAAATTGAGTTGTAGTGTTAAGTTAATCAAATTGAGTTTATAAAACAGAGTTTATCAAAAAGGAGTTATTCAAATTAGAGATATTCGAAATAGAGTTAATCAAGAAGGAGTTATTTGAATAGGAGTTATTCGAATAGGAGAAATCGATTTGAGTTAATCAGATTAGAGTTAATCGAATTTGAAATTGATAAGAGTTAATCGGAATAGAGTTAATCGAATTGGGTTAAAGAAATAGAGTTAAACAAAATTAGAAACTGACTAAAGATTAGTAAGTTGAATAGTTTCCTGAGTATCGATCTGATGTTGGTTTCGGCCTTCGGGGTTTATACTTAGGGAATCGTTCTCATACTAGTTTACAGTTAGGGACTGATAGTTGTGGAAGGATAGTGATACGTACTCAAGCTATGGAAATGTTTTCCAGTGTTAATAACGTAGATTTTCTAAACATAGAAAATAAGGAAATGTGAATATATATATATATATATGTTTGATGATTGGATCGATAATTCCATTTGGAATTTAGATCGTTGTTTGTACACCGACATGTTTTCATTGATAGTTAAATCACAGACTATCAAAGTTTGACCATTTTAACGTTGTTAATATGGAGAGACCGGTTGGATTCTTATCCAAAGAACCACTCTGTATTGGCATAAGCATTGCGAATTTGCCAAAGAAAATTGAAGACGGAGTAAAGTGCAAGGGCTGTTGTATAAGTCCTAGGTAGAGATTACCTAGGATGGATGTACAGAATAGTGCCTTCGGTTTCGTTCAATCCCAGAACGAATGTAAATGGACGAATGTCTGATAAAGTATTTCCAATGATCGAATGGATTGGTCTGTATAAATATATATGGTTGCAGCGGATTTATTCCCTTCGAATAACATCCAGAATATTTGTGTAAACCAATTAATGATTAACGGATTTGATAATGTGGCATTCAAAGTGATCGTGTTATCAATGAATGGAAAGTAATCGTAACTTCTAGCCTCACATCCGGTAAATGACAGAAATCGGGTAGGTAGCATGGCTAAGTCGGTCGCACCGAAGTAGGGTGTATAATCACCTATCTAGAGAATATTCATTTGCTTCTTTAATCTATCAATGTTGTCCCATATATACACGGGAAACGGTTGCTGATCCCAACCGTTGGTGATGTACATTCGATACACTCAAGCGAAATGAGTGGTCGGTCATGTGTGGCTGAGTTGCAAGATGTTCTTGTTGAACTCCAGTGTATCGTTCCTAGAGTACACTGATCGGAAAATGGTTCCATACCTTGTCATAGTTGGAGATCCATTACCCAATACGTGCTTGCGGTTTTGATTGTATACTATATATGTAGAACGTGAGATGAAAGCGTTTCTGCTGGATGATTATTATATTGTGGTTAATAGACATTATTATAATATCAAAAGGTTTTTGATATAAAGATGTTTTGGATTCTCATAAGGGAAAAACCCGTTCCGTTATATGGCGTGGTCTTATGAAATATCGTTTACTTGTTCAAACTGTTTTACTCATACCAGTCCCATGACTGGCCCGGAGTTTAGTTGTTTGTTTTCCCTAAACTCTTGGGTGCCTAATTTTGTACGGGCAGTCAAGTAGTCAGGATTTTACAGATACACTTGGAGAGCTTGGAGCAGGAGGCTTCAAGATTCTATAGTTATTATTATTTCCGCTGTTGTTGTAAGTGTTGTACTCTGAAAAGTGCTATTGTATACATATACTGTTTGTATTTCAAAAGTTATGTTATATTTTATTCGTTCCGCTGTGAGATTCGTGGTTACTCTGATGATGATGTTCTTCTTCTTCTTCTTCTATTCTAATAGTTCTATCTTATCTATCCTCACCCTCTATCTTCTTTCTATTAATTTCTTGAATTTCCAGTGCAATTTGGGGTTGGACTTGTGTTATTTGGTCAGCTCAAATTGGACCGGATTTTTGGGTCATTACAGTTGGTATCAGAGCTTAAGTTAAGTTTTACCTTGGCTCTGTGGCGTAACTCAGTAGAGATGGGATTAGTAATATCCTAGATTGAGTTTGAGTGTATATATACGAGTGAACGTATTTGTTATTTGATATAAAAATTTGTTTTATATTGTGGAGCTTTATTGGTTGAGTGGCTTATGAATTCTGGTCGATAGTGGGGCACCACAATATCGATAGGGGTTTCTAAACACTTGAATACGATGAACCAACATGGTATGTTTTGAAATTAACATAGTACAATTGGTTGTATTGGTTGTTAGTATAATCGAATGAGACTATAAAAGGTGAAATGGTTATAGATAACTAAGCAGGATTCATATAAGTAAAGAATATGAAATAAGATGAATTAAATCTGAAATTAAAGTCAGAATTGAAATTTAAAACTGGAAATTCAGACCAATGTTTGTAATTGAATCTGGATTAAGTATACGTGAATTTTAAAATCCTGGGAGGTTTTAAATTTGTTTTGATAAGGATATCTGGGATTAATTTCAAAATGGAAAGTGTTTAAAAGTGGTTTTGAAAGGAATATAGTATTGAACTCACTTTGATCGCTGGGAAATAATTCTGATGATGGATCGATACATCATCGGTGTAATTTTCGAGTTGCTAAGTGACAGATTACTACCAAAGATTTTGTTTTAAAATTGTTTTGCAAAAACAAGTTATTCAGGAATTCCAAGGATTTTGAATTGTTATTATGATTTCAAGTGATTTGAAATAAACCCGGGGATTTAAAAATTCTGAAATTTAAATTTAAAAAATGAAGTTAAATATGATCTAGAACGGAATTGAATCGATAAGTTCAGGATTTGGAATCAAGAATTGATTGGAGTTTGATTGAGATGACAATGGTATATACTAAGTTGTTCAAAGATAGAAGGGATATAATGATATGCCCGGCAAAATGGTACAAGTTTATAATTGATATGAGTTTGGAATTTATGAGCCGAATTGGCAAGCCGCTTGGCTGTTTGATTTTCTTTTGGGTTGAGAAGGCCCAGAGAGGCGAGTTGTGGTTTTACAGATAGGGCTGTACAAAGGAGGTTATGGCAAAATTTTCTGAAAAATTTAGACGTTAGAAAATTTTCAGAATTTTTGAAAATTTTAGTTAGTCGGAATAAATTAATATTTTAGTCGATATTAATTGGTTTAGTTGAAACTGAAGTTAAGGGGTAAACCGATAAATATTTGTCCAGTAGATAGGGTCGTCCACTACCTTAGCAATTTCGAGGACGAAATTATTTTAAGTGGGGAAGAATGTAATGACCCGTAATTTGGCAAGAGAATAATTAACTAATTTAATTATTAAATATCGTTTTGGCGATATCGATAATTTGAATTAAATAATATTTATATTTAATTAATATAAATAATAGGATAATAGATGTCCGGAATAATCGGAAATATCAGAATCCACGATATCAAGTGAATTGGACAGTTTAAAATATATTTCAGTTTATATATTGAAATATATTAACGAATAAATTTAATAACGCCAGTTGGAAATATAAATTATATTATAATTAAAATCAAGCTTGAAATGGCGCTGCAGTTCGTAATTTGGCGATTCGAACTTCAACTGAATGTACAGGGTTCGTTTTAAATCGGATTTCTGTGAAACAAGAAACGTGTGGAGCTGGTGGAGTATATCTCTCTAGTGGAAGAGAAAAATCAGGATTTGGTCGTATAGTTTTTGAGATATGTCCAAATCAAATTTTAAAATAGTCGCTATAGAATCGTTTATCGACCATAACGGTTTATTCGATATAACTAGAGATCGGGTTTGAATTTAGACAAGGTTCTTTTGGGAAATAGTGATAATTTATTTTTTTGAATTTTATGGTAATTTTTAATTAATTAAATAAGCAACTTTTTATTTGGAGTATTTGGCACCCTGTATCGACATTTCGGGGTTTCTCAATATGAGTTCATCTACCGGTATTATTATATTTTTGGGACCCTGGCACATTACTGAATAAAACGGTGTTTTTATTTCTGTCCATGGCGGTTCTTAATACAATGAATTTGGTGTAACGAGTAGTGTAAAAACTTCGTTATTGGAAACAATGGAAATCCATCCTTCAAAAAAATATCCTACCCTATTTCTACGCTCAAAACAAAGCCACGCTCCATCCTTTCTCAGCCACATCTCCCCTTCTCAAATGAGTGGCCTTCAAAGCTCCACAAATATCTAAAACCAAATCCTTATAAATAGCACCTTAACTAAAATCCTTATAACCTAAATAAAAGTCCACGCTCTTTCTGAGCCGCCACAAAATTTTCTACAGCAAACAATCGTTCTCCACTTAACAAAAATCGACCCTAGAAAATCACAAACAAATCAAATGTTTGAGCTTAGATCGAGTTGCTTTCCATCTCAACGCATCATTTATTCGGTGCGACCGCCCTGAAAGAGGTTCGACGTTACAACAGGAAACCTAGCTTTCTCGTTTTTGAAGTTCCTGGTGTATTCGATGTTACTGTGGAGTTGTGGTGAGGGGATGATCCGTTAATGGCTTTGAGAAGCACGGAAATGGAGAGTTTGTTGGTCTTGAACTTAGGCCGGAGCAGCAGCTCCCGAATGGACGCGAGATGGAGTTCGACGCAGTGGAGTGGGTGTGTTGAGTTGCGTGTTTGAGGGCCTGTAGCGTGATTGGTATATTGAACGAAGTAGAAGGAGATTGATGCGAAAATGGTGAGGGAGGTACTGTTTTTCCGTGAGCAAAGAGGAGCAAAGTGAAGTGGACGTGGTATCTAAAGTGGGGATGATGGCAAGGCGTGTGTAGGGTGGTTGCGAGTTCTTTGAGTTCAGGAAGGAACGTTGAGCAGGGAGAAGGCCTTGGTCTTATACGTATTGAGTTGGACGTCAAATGGGATGGGATGAAAGACAGAGTTTACTAGTTTAATAATTAATATATAACATTTGTGAGGAATGAAAGACAGAGCTTTGGTTTCTGAGTTGCTGTCAGACATGAAGAAAACGTTCGTGAGCTTTGGTAAAAGATGGGTGCGGTGGGTTGTTTTGTGTTGGCAACCATGCGTGAGGTCAAGGAATGCAAAAGGAGTTTTGGAATGAAGAATAGCAGTTGGGTTTCATTTTGAAGTAGCAGGTGAATGAGTTCATGAAGGGCTACAGATATTTTGTTGGATCCGTATACTTGAATGGTGAAGTAAACATATGTCGGGCCAAGTTGAATTCAAAGAAGGGTGGCCCGATTCTCATCAAAACAAATATCCCCATCGAAATCATGATGAAGGGCAGAACAGTATGGAACTACTCTGGACAGTGCAGGAAACGACAGGGCTTTACAATTAAATTAAAAGACTATTAAATTTAACTGTAACCGGACCATTTCAGAAACGAACGAAACCAAAGTGAGTAAAACTCACCAACTCTGAACAGTTTATATTTTCATATTGTATTTTTAGAACTGTTAAAAATTGTCTGATTGATTGTGTTTTGGCTGTTGATTGAACTGCTAGTCAGTTAGTTGAATTTCTATATTGATTCTGTTTATCAGAATAATTCATATTGAACTGAAAGTGATCTTATCTATATTGTTTAACATCTGTGATGCAGGGATACAGGTTGGTGGAATCCGACTGGATTCCTCAACATTTATTTTACTGTTTATCATATATCGTGATATATGCTGTGATATAAAATCAGTTATTGATTTTATATGTTTGGATGAGATTGATCATGTTATTGGGTATTTTAAATACCATAATGAATACTGGAAAAGAAAAAAAAAGGATTTTCAATATTATATTGAAATAGAAATATTTATTTAATCAAAGGATTAATAAAAGGAAATATTTATTCAATCAAAGGATTTTATAAAAGGAATTATTTATTTGTTAAATAGAATAAAAGGAATTATTTTTTTGTTAAATAGAATAAAAGGAATTATTTATTTTTAAATATAATTGAAGGGAGTTAATCGATTTGAGTTAATCAAATTGAGTTGTCGAGTTAAGTTAATCAATTGAGTTGTAGTGTTAAGTTAATCAAATTGAAATGTCGAGTTAAGTTAATCAAATTGAGTTGTAGTGTTATGTTAATCAAATTGAGATGTCGAGTTAAGTTAATCAAATTGAGTTGTAGTGTAACATCCCAATATTTTCTTTATATTTTAATTTCGGTTTAAAATAAATAAATGAGTTAATCTTAGAATTTGTGAAATCGATTCATAAACTTTATTTAAGTTGTAAATTGATCCAAATGGAATTTAGAAATATTTAAGTTAAAAAGGAATTCAAATTTGAATTGTTAAAACAATGGAATTTAAGTTGTTTAAATTTAATTTGAAATTCAAATTTTAAATTTGAAAATAACCAAATGTGGAACTTAAAATTTATGAAGTAAATTTATAGAATTCATTTAAGTTATAATTTAGTTTAAATTTGAATTTATAAATATTTAAATTTGAATTTAAATAGTTAATTGAATAATTAATTAGTTTATTTATTTAATTAATTGTGAAATTTCACTGTTTTGGCGACTGTCTCGGAATTCGACGAAACTGGCGCCATCAGAACCGGAACGGTGAATTATTATAGGATTCCAATTTGCGTCACAATCCGACTTACCGTTTGATCGTACGAGAGAAAATGTGAACGAGATCAATGTAAATGGATAATTGGGTATTTCTCATATTTGAGCCTTATAAATATATATAAATAAAATCCACCTTTACCCTATCAGCCCATTAACCATTGTACGTTCATTTCTTGTCTACTTCATCTCTCTAATGGCAGAAAGAAATTTATCAAACCCTAGTTTTCAAAATAAAATATACAGCTTCAAATTCAAATCTCCTCAAACTATATCGAATTATATATCAAATCGAAGATCTCGATGAGTAGAACATAGATCTGCAACTTATTGTGACATGCAGTGCACGGATTCGCCGGAAATCTTGGTCAAAGGTTCAGATTTTCGAATTTATAGGGTTTGAATTGGGGATTTTTGATTTAAGGGTAAATCGACAAATTGGGCTTATGGGTTTTGTTGAGGACGTCGATACAAGTTGGTTGAGGGTGTTCGGAAGCCTTATCGCACATGGGATCATCGGGAATTGGGCTTTTAGGGTTAGGAAACCCATTTGGGTTTCGCTTCGCCAGCGCCGGAACAGTGCACCGGAGGTGGGATGGCGGGGACCAGTGGACGCGGATCGAGGAGCATGTCGTTTTGCCGGTGGTCTGAAGCTTCCAGGTGGTCGGAGTTGGGAGCAATTCTCGGTCAAAGGAGCAGTGTGTATTGGGTTTTCCACGTTCATATTACTGTAGCGAAAAAGAAAGAGGAGCGGGAAGGGTTTGGAACGGAGATGACGTGTCGAGATCTGACTTGGTGAGGGAATTATTTTATCTATTTATATACATTTAAATATCAAAAGGTAAAACGCTGATAACTCTCTCGTTTTAACTCGGATTTGGACGCGGTCTGTTGCGTTGGGATCGTGGCGGAATTGCGGACGTTTTGACACTAACCTGGCTGCGTTCTGAGACTGTCAAAATTTGGGCTATGGTTGGACGTTCACCTGAATTAAAGACCAAAAGTGAGTAATTTTCTCACTCATGAAATACTGAATTATTCCCATATTTATTGAATTAAATTATGAAATAAGTTTGGTTGCATGGTTGCATTGGATTGTTGATGTGTTGTTTAAATTTGACATGCAAGTGTGTTAACATGCAATCTAAGTAAATGATTAGTTATTTAATTTAATTTAAATCTCTAGTTGAAATTCGAACCCTTGTTAATCCTGGAACAGTTAATGCTGATCAGTTGAATGAAATGATGTGATGGATGTTTGGTTGGATTTTTATTACTGTTGATATTGACACTGCTTATGCCCATATTCAGTATATCGTATTGCATGTTGATTTTGACGATAAATCTCATTTGTACCCTTGATGCCGCGGGCATCTAATGAACCCGGGATTTATCGATAAAATAGATTAAGAACACGGAGTGAAATGATAAATCTCTGTGACCCTGAGGTGGATTGTAATGATAGATCCATCCCTGAAATATCGAGAAATAAATTTAAAAAAAAAATCACTTGGCCATTGGATAGAAAATTATATACAGACATCGGTTGGTTAAATGATTTTAAATATTTGAAATTTTATTTGATAGAATTTGTCATTTAAAAGAATGTGCCGATACTCGATAATTCAATTCTTTAAAGATTCTGAACTGGGATGTTGATTAAAAAGGGTTAAAGGAATTTTTCCAAAACAAAGTGGAAATCTTTAAATTGGGATTTAAATATGATTTAAAAACCTTTTCAAATTAATAGTTTGGATTAGAAAGGAATAAATTCTTATGGAATCTAATTTTGGGGAAAATGGAAATCGAGGGTATTCTGAGTTGTTTTGACTCAGTTTGAAGATATATAGTTGAACTCTTGAAATCAAATGGTTGTTTGAACGATGTTGGAATGAGTTATGGAATTTAATGAACTCCAATGAGACCGGAGGATAGATTCAAGTATTTGAAATTTGGAAGAAAGGAACGATTATGGTTAGAGAAATTTAAAATATATTGATACATTTGATTCCAAATAATTATTCTCCCTTTAAATTGGTTATTTACCTCTACATATAACTATTGTATTATAAATAAATTTTCCTTATAATTCATTTTTCAAAATTTCTAGTAACCCTTTATTTCTAAGTATATATATATATATAATCCTTAAATTACTTATTTATTTTATTTATTATATCCGATATATCTATATATTTATTTATATAAAATTTTTATTATTATTATTATTAATTTAACATTTAGTTTATGAGTATTGTTGAATTTATAAATTTCTTCCGAATGGCAATGTTTGAAATTGAACCGCTGGTTCAAATGGAGTTGAGATGAGAATCCGAGAAAATTGGAAACCCTTGAGGAAAAATTATATTCTATTTGAATATTTCGTTTTGGAAATATTATATGATTATAATATAATGGTATGGGATATATTCTAATTTAGAATAAAAATCGGCTTGGGATGATTTATGATATTTTGATATGAATTTTTTTTTTATTTGAATATAAATTGGTTCGAAACAAAATATGATATTTTGATATGAAAGCGAACCTTTCAAATATAAAAGAACCGACCGATGTGAAAAGATGTAAGCGTTGGTTGTTAAAGAGACCGGAGTCGACATAAGGCATACTCTCTGTCAGTGTCGATACCACTTTGACAACTGTGAACGTTATGACGTATCCAGAATGAGTATGATGACTTGGAGGCGATTATTGAATCGAAGAAGATGTACGATGACGAAATAGCCCTGACCTTCGGGTCAGAATTGAAATGACTAAAACAGGAGCTATACCGTGACTAATTGAGGTTAGCGCCTTTGATCGGACACACTTCTTCGATGCTATTTATATGACTATGATGATGATGATTTGGGCCCATTTAATTTTATGATTATGGGAGTGTGTTCCGAGGTGGGCGGTAGTGGCTGCTATGCGTTACCACCGGTCCGGGAGTGCAATTGGTAGAACCCTACCCTGGGCATTGCCTCGAGTGCCTTGTCATATATATATCCATATCGAGCCCCATACGATTTTTGATTTAGCATTGCCTTCTATGGAGTACCCTCTGATAACACCTGTACGGTGAATTTACGGTACTGTATAGACCGTTGATGCCTATAAACCGCGTAAGGGTAATATGGTAATCCCGCTTACGCTATTTTCAGTATTTATACTTTACTGAGTAGACATTATCATAATAGCGTATTATACTATGTATGTATTAGTTTAACGGATCCTTGAGAGATGGAAAATCCAGTAACATCTCTTGAGTTACTGCACTCATGATACTGATGTTATTTCGTATTTTAATTTGACTAATATGAGATGATTTAGTGCTGATCCGAGTGTTTGTTGTGTTTTCTTTTATGCAATATGCTCGGGTCAGCAGATATTGCAGTTAGCGAAGATTTCCTTGCCTTGGAGGACGAAGACGAAGTTTGGCGTATATATATCTATACATATGTATATCCGCTGCATTATTTTTCCGCTGCTTATTATGTACATTCGTATGTATATGTAACTCTGATAATCATTGAATGTTATAATCACAGTATACATTTCAACTGCTTTTAACTGCTATTTGTTTATTATATGTTGTCCTTCCGCTGTGAGATTCTGTTATTGTTTTTCTCTTCTTTCTTTCTTTTTCTTTTTTTCCCAATAACTACCTGCATTTGCGATTTGTTTGGGTCGACATGTGTGGCTTATTGTCGATTTTTAAACGGTCAAAAATATGGGTCGTTACAGTTGGTATCAGAGCAATGGTTAGCGATAACCCTGGCTCTGTTGGGAATTAACTCATTAGAGATAGGGTTATTAGTGCCCTAGAATGAGTTTGAGTGATATGAGAGAGCGTACTTGTGTTTTGATATAAAAATAATTTTATTGTGTTGGCTTGTTCTGTTGAATATTTATGGGTTCTGGTCGATATATGGGACGCCATCATATCGATAGGAATTTATAAATAATCGAACAGGATGGATCGACATAATATGGTTTTCATTCATATTATAAATATTTATATATCAAATATAATATTGGTTCAAGTATATGTGAAATCGTTTTAGTAGGTGGTAGTATTAAGTTATCACCTAATATGGTTGATTCGATAATAAATTTAATAAGGTAAATTCAAATGGTCTAGGAAACAAATTGAAAATGAAATGATACCTTTACGTATCATTAGGGAGAAAAGTTGTGATTGAATATAGGAATGAACTTGAAATTTGATCCTGGGTGCAATTGAAAGAGTTTTGCAAAAGTTTGAAATAATGTTATATCATAAGAAATAGTTCTGGAAATGGTTCCAAATAATATTAACGAGTGTATAATCCCTTGCTCGGATCTTCGAAATAGTCTTGATAATGAGTGCACGCATTATCGATGGTTATTCTGAAGAGTTTAAGTGGGGAAGAGATCACTCAATGGTTATTATAAATTGTTTTGACAAAAGATTTTGGATTTAACTCCATATAGTAAAATTTTTATATAAAGATATTAATATATAATATTTAAAGGGTTGAATTTGAATTTTAAACCAGGATTTAAATTTAGTTCTTTGTTAATTAAAGTTTTGGTTTTAAAATGGTATATAGTGTTTTTCTATAAAATAAAATAAGTATATATGTATGTTATTTTAAACTTGATTGAAAACCCGGAATCGAGTATTGAGTTTACCTCAACTAATAACAACTATAAATCTATTTAAAGCGAAATTTGAATTCGAGATTTATAAAAATTTATATTACGAGCCTGAAATGGCGCGGTAGTTTGAAAATTCGATTTCTAACTTTGAATAAATATATAAAATTCAATATAAGTCGGAATTGGATAAAACGAGAAACTCTAGGATCGAATTGACCATATCTTTCTAATGAATGTAAGAAATTTAGTTTTCACTTTATAAATGGTAAGTTATGACTAAATAAAAATTTAGAAATAGCGCTATGGAATTTATATATATTTTATTAATATATAAGCTCTTCAAGATAGAAATTTACAAACGGCTTCCAGAGTTCGATGGATTCAAATTTAAGGAAATCAACTTAAGGGTTTTAATGAGTTGTTTAGAATTCATGTGAATGGTTAGATTTAGTGAGAACAATTTGATTTGTGCTAGCGACTAATGTTATGTAAGTTAAGGAAGCTGAATAAACAGGATGAATAGAATGATTTATATAAACCATAGCGAACCTTAATCCATTTATATGGATTCGAAGTTAAACAAATCGAGCGAGCAAGTGAAATAAACTGGAAGTTTAAAATATGGAATTTATATATGTAGTTATATATATAATTTACTGATACATACATATATAAGCTTAAAAGTGGAAATCATGCAAACGGTTTCCGAATTTGATGGAACCACTCTCGATGGATTTGCGCAAACATGAAATGAGGTCATAGGAATATTTAAATGGTTAAACCTCATTTGGAAGATACATCGAATATGAATTTAAACATGAATTATGAAGGATATGGAACATAACTCAAATTTGAGTAGAAGAAAAAAAAAATCGAGTTAAATAAAGGTTTAACTTAGGAAATGGAAAAAAATGGTTTGAGAACCGAGTATAAAACTTGAGTTGTGAATAGTTCTTAACTGAAACTCATGATTCGAGAGACTAATAAATGAATCGAGTTGATAGAGTAACCTCAAAAGGAAAATGGGAATAAGCGAATGAGGGAAGGATTAAAGTTATGAATCGTAGTGCCAGACAAATGAAATAAAATTCAAAAGTAAATTGGCTTATTCGGAATAATATCATGTTAAATGGATTCTAATCTAGGGTTCTACATATTGAAGTGTGATATAAAATAAAATAATCCGAATTTGGTGGATTTAATAGAACGAAATCAACTCGGGAAAATTTATATAAGTCGAATCCGAATTTAATAGACACTTGGGTTAAGTAAATAAACTTGATCCATGTTAATGAATTAAGAATGTAATATAACCAAGCAAGCTAAAAGTTAGAATGAATTCAAGTTCATTTGGAATTAAATGCTTGGAATGGAATTTGCTTAATATAAAGGAAAGTGAAAACTTTTATCAAACAAACAAACATGGATATGTTAAGCAATAAAAGCATAAGTCACATTTTGGCATAAGGGAGCGATAATTTCTTTTAGATGATCGATCTTTGTTGAAGTATTAGAGTCCGAAAGGTTTAAAAACTTTATATAAATCAATGGTTATGCGAAAACCTGAAAATGTCAATAAGCTGAAACTAATATAGCCATAACTTTTGAATGGATGATCGGAATCGGACGATTCCGAACTTTTCGGAAACCTTAGAAACCGAGCTAAAACTTTCGTTTATATAGCCCTGTCGAATTCTTATGTTTACTAGGCTGAAATGCGAGTTTTAGTCGTAGTGTATGTGCAGAAAATTAAAAATCTGAAGCGGATACCTAAATTGTTTTGAACATAACTTCCTAATGGAGCGTCGGATTTTGATGTGCGAGTACAATTCGGAAAGGCCAGAATCTGAACTAAAACTTTTCTCTAATATGCTTGTTGGAATTTTGCTATCTAAAGGGTTAAAAACTGGGTTGAACAACTCAGATCTGCATTTTTCTGTGTATGGGCTGAGGTGTTCGCCTTCACTAAAATAGTCATAACTTTTGAGCGAATTGTCGAAATTCGACGAATCCGGACAATTCGGAAAGCCTGAAACAAATGCTACAACTTTTTCCTAGTATGTTTTAATCCTATTCCAACTTTTAAAGGGTGATAATCAATGATTTGTTCGCTGGTCTGCTATGAAAGTCTTGGTTTTGCGGTTAAATTACTTTGTATATGTTGTGTAAGCTATATAAATTCGCCATATATTGTTATATATTTGATTCTTATGCATGTTTGAGTGTTTTAGTAGGTGCAAGGATTTGGAATTTTGCTCGGAGCTCGCGTGCGCTAAATACTAAAATGCTAAGGTAAATCAAAATGCAAATAAACGCTTAAAGAGGTAAGTATTTGGGGTTATATAAAGCTTGGTGGTTTTGTTTTTTTTGTTTTTCCCCTGGTTCAGGGATGCCTCATCGTTGATGAGATGTATATTTTGGATTGATATATGTATCGGGATTTTTCCTGGGGCCCTCCGTACAAAGGAGATGCTGCCGAAATTTTCCGGGATTTCGGGAGTTAGAAAAATTTATGATATTTTTACAACCATACAACTTATTTTACAAATACTATTTTATAAGTATGGATTTGGGAGTAGGACTGGTTCAATATCTTATCTCGTTCTCTTTTCGAGGACGAAAAGCTTTTAAGTGGGGGAGAATGTAACATCCCAATATTTTCTGTATATTTTAATTTAGGTTTAAAATAAATAAATGAGTTAATCTTAGAATTTGTGAAATCGATTCATAAACTTTATTTAAGTTGTAAATTGATCCAAATGGAATTTAGAAATATTTAAGTTAAAAAGGAATTCAAATTTGAATTGTTAAAACAATGGAATTTAAGTTGTTTAAATTTAATTTGAAATTCAAATTTTAAATTTGAAAATAACCAAATGTGGAACTTAAAATTTATGAAGTAAATTTATAGAATTCATTTAAGTTATAATTTAGTTTAAATTTGAATTTATAAATATTTAAATTTGAATTTAAATAGTTAATTGAATAATTAATTAGTTTATTTATTTAATTAATTGTGAAATTTCACTGTTTTGGCGACTGTCTCGGAATTCGACGAAACTGGCGCCATCAGAACCGGAACGGTGAATTATTATAGGATTCCAATTTGCGTCACAATCCGACTTACCGTTTGATCGTACTAGAGAAAATGTGAACGAGATCAATGTAAATGGATAATTGGGTATTTCTCATATTTGAGCCTTATAAATATATATAAATAAAATCCACCTTTACCCTATCAGCCCATTAACCATTGTACGTTCATTTCTTGTCTACTTCATCTCTCTAATGGCAGAAAGAAATTTATCAAACCCTAGTTTTCAAAATAAAATATACAGCTTCAAATTCAAATCTCCTCAAACTATATCGAATTATATATCAAATCGAAGATCTCGATGAGTATAACATAGATCTGCAACTTATTGTGACATGCAGTGCACGGATTCGCCGGAAATCTTGGTCAAAGGTTCAGATTTTCGAATTTATAGGGTTTGAATTGGGGATTTTTGATTTAAGGGTAAATCGACAAATTGGGCTTATTGGTTTTGTTGAGGACGTCGATACAAGTTGGTTGAGGGTGGTCGGAAGCCTTATCGCTCATGGGATCATCGGGAATTAGGCTTTTAGGGTTTGGAAACCCATTTGGGTTTCGCTTCGCCAGCGCCGGAACAGTGCACCGGAGGTGGGATGGCGGGGACCAGTGGACGCGGATCGAGGAGCATGTCGTTTTGCCGGTGGTCTGAAGCTTCCAGGTGGTCGGAGTTGGGAGCAATTCTCGGTCAAAGGAGCAGTGTGTATTGGGTTTTCCACGTTCATATTACTGTAGCGAAAAAGAAAGAGGAGCGGGAAGGGTTTGGAACGGAGATGACGTGTCGAGATCTTACTTGGTGAGGGAATTATTTTATCTATTTATATACATTTAAATATCAAAAGGTAAAACGCTGATAACACTCTCGTTTTAACTCGGATTTGGACGCGGTTTGTTGCGTTGGGATCGTGGCGGAATTGCGGACGTTTTGACACTAACCTGGCTGCGTTCTGAGACTGTCAAAATTTGGGCTATGGTTGGACGTTCACCTGAATTAAAGACCAAAAGTGAGTAATTTTCTCACTCATGAAATACTGAATTATTCCCATATTTATTGAATTAAATTATGAAATAAGTTTGGTTGCATGGTTGCAATGGATTGTTGATGTGTTGTTTAAATTTGACATGCAAGTGTGTTAACATGCAATCTAAGTAAATGATTAGTTATTTAATTTAATTTAAATCTCTAGTTGAAATTCGAACCCTTGTTAATCCTGGAACAGTTAATGCTGATCAGTTGAATGGAATGATGTGATGGATGTTTGGTTGGATTTTTATTACTGTTGATATTGACACTGCTTATGCCCATATTCAGTATATCGTATTGCATGTTGATTTTGACGATAAATCTCATTTGTACCCTTGATGCTGCGGGCATCTAATGAACCCGGGATTTATCGATAAAATAGATTAAGAACACGGAGTGAAATGATAAATCTCTGTGACCCTGAGGTGGATTGTAATGATAGATCCATCCCTGAAATATCGAGAAATAAATTTAAAAAAAAATCACTTGGCCATTGGATAGAAAATTATATACAGACATCGGTTGGTTAAATGATTTTAAATATTTGAAATTTTATTTGATAGAATTTGTCATTTAAAAGAATGTGCCGATACTCGATAATTCAATTCTTTAAAGATTCTGAACTGGGATGTTGATTAAAAAGGGTTAAAGGAATTTTTCCAAAACAAAGTGGAAATCTTTAAATTGGGATTTAAATATGATTTAAAAACCTTTTCAAATTAATAGTTTGGATTAGAAAGGAATAAATTCTTATGGAATCTAATTTTGGGGAAAATGGAAATCGAGGGTATTCTGAGTTGTTTTAACTCAGTTTGAAGATATATAGTTGAACTCTTGAAATCAAATGGTTGTTTGAACGATGTTGGAATGAGTTATGGAATTTAATGAACTCCAATGAGACCGGAGGATAGATTCAAGTATTTGAAATTTGGAAGAAAGGAACGATTATGGTTAGAGAAATTTAAAATATATTTATACATTTGATTCCAAATAATTATTCTCCCTTTAAATTGGTTATTTACCTCTACATATAACTAATGTATTATAAATAAATTTTCCTTATAATTCATTTTTCAAAATTTCTAGTAACCCTTTATTTCTAAGTATATATAATCCTTAAATTACTTATTTATTTTATTTATTATATCCTATATATCTATATATTTATTTATATAAAAATTTTATTATTATTATTATTAATTTAACATTTAGTTTATGAGTATTTTTGAATTTATAAATTTCTTCCGAATGGCAATGTTTGAAATTGAACCGCTAGTTCAAATGGAGTTGAGATGAGAATCCGAGAAAATTGGAAACCCTTGAGGAAAAATTATATTCTATTTGAATATTTCGTTTTGGAAATATTATATGATTATAATATAATGGTATGGGAAATATTCTAATTTAGAATAAAAATCGGCTTGGGATGATTTATGATATTTTGATATGAATTTTTTTTTATTTGAATATAAATTGGTTCGAAACAAAATATGATATTTTGATATGAAAGCGAACCTTTCAAATATAAAAGAACCGACCGATGTGAAAAGATGTAAGCGTTGGTTGTTAAAGAGACCGGAGTCGACATAAGGCATACTCTCTGTCAGTGTCGATACCACTTTGACAACTGTGAACGTTATGACGTATCCAGAATGAGTATGATGACTTGGAGGCGATTATTGAATCGAAGAAGATGTACGATGACGAAATAGCCCTGACCTTCGGGTCAGAATTGAAATGACTAAAACAGGAGCTATACCGTGACTAATTGAGGTTAGCGCCTTTGATCGGACACACTTCTTCGATGCTATTTATATGACTATGATGATGATGATTTGGGCCCATTTAATTTTATGATTATGGGAGTGTGTTCCGAGGTGGGCGGTAGTGGCTGCTATGCGTTACCACCGGTCCGGGAGTGCAATTGGTAGAACCCTACCCTGGGCATTGCCTCGAGTGCCTTGTCATATATATATCCATATCGAGCCCCATACGATTTTTGATTTAGCATTGCCTTCTATGGAGTACCCTCTGATAACACCTGTATGGTGAATTTACGGTACTGTATAGACCGTTGATGCCTATAAACCGCGTAAGGGTAATATGGTAATCCCGCTTACGCTATTTTCAGTATTTATACTTTACTGAGTAGACATTATCATAATAGCGTATTATACTATGTATGTATTAGTTTAACGGATCCTTGAGAGATGGAAAATCCAGTAACATCTCTTGAGTTACTGCACCCATGATACTGATGTTATTTCGTATTTTAATTTGACTAATATGAGATGATTTAGTGCTGATCCGAGTGTTTGTTGTGTTTTCTTTTATGCAATATGCTCGGGTCAGCAGATATTGCAGTTAGCGAAGATTTCCTTGCCTTGGAGGACGAAGACGAAGTTTGGCGTATATATATCTATACATATGTATATCCGCTGCATTATTTTTCCGCTGCTTATTATGTACATTCGTATGTATATGTAACTCTGATAATCATTGAATGTTATAATCACAGTATACATTTCAACTGCTTTTAACTGCTATTTGTTTATTATATGTTGTCCTTCCGCTGTGAGATTCTGTTATTGTTTTTCTCTTCTTTCTTTCTTTTTCTTTTTTTCCCAATAACTACCTGCATTTGCGATTTGTTTGGGTCGACATGTGTGGCTTATTGTCGATTTTTAAACGGTCAAAAATATGGGTCGTTACATGTAGTGTTAAGTTAATCAAATTGAGATGTCGAGTTAAGTTAATCAAATTGAGTTGTAGTGTTAAGTTAATCAAATTGAGTTTATAAAACAGAGTTTATCAAAAAGGAGTTATTCGAATTAGAGATATTCGTAATAGAGTTAATCAAGAAGGAGTTATTCGAATAGGAGTTATTCGAATAGGAGAAATCGATTTGAGTTAATCAGATTAGAGTTAATCGAATTTGAAATCGATAAGAGTTAATCGGAATAGAGTTAATCGAATAGGGTTAAAGAAATAGAGTTAAGCAAAATTAGAAACTGACTAAAGATTAGTAAGTTGAATGGTTTCCTGAGTATCGATCTGATGTTGGTTTGGGCCTTCGGGGTTTATACTTAGGGAATCATTCTCATACTAGTTTACAGTTAGGGACTGATAGTTATGGAAGGATAGTGATACGTACTCAAGCTATGGAAATGTTTTCCAGTGTTAATAACGTATATTTTCTAAACATAGAAAATAAGGAAATGTGAATATATATATATATATATGTTTGATGACTGGATCGATAATTCCATTTGGAATTTAGATCGTTGTTTGTACACCGACATGTTTTCATTGATAGTTAAATCACAGACTATCAAAGTTTGACCATTTTAACGTTGTTAATATGGAGAGACCGGTTGGATTCTTATCCAAAGAACCACTCTGTGTTGGCATAAGTGTTGCGAATATGCCAAAGAAAATTGAAGACGGAGTAAAGTGCAAGGGCTGTTGTATAAGTCCTAGGTAGAGATTACCTAGGATGGATGTACTGAATAGTGCCTTCGGTTTCGTTCAATCCCAGAACGAACGTAAATGGACGAATGTCTGACAAAGTATTTCCAATGATCGAATGGATTGGTCTGTATAAATATATATGGTTGCAACGGATTTGTTCCCTTCGCATAACATCCAGAATATTTGTGTAAACCAATTAATGATTAACGGATTTGATAATGTGGCATTCAAAGTGATCGTGTTATCAATGAATGGAAAGTAATCGTAACTTCTAGCCTCACATCCGGTAAATGACAGAAATCAGGCAGGTATCATGGCTAAGTCGGTCGCACCGAAGTAGGGTGTATAATCACCTATCTAGAGAATATTCATTTGCTTCTTTAATCTATCAATGCTGTCCTATATATATATGGGAAACGGTTGCTGATCCCAACTGTTGGTGATGTACATTCGATACACTCAAGCGAAATGAGTGGTCGGTCATGTGTGGCTGAGTTGCAAGATGTTCTTGTTGAACTCCAGTGTATCGTTCCTAGAGTACACTGATCGGAAGGTGGTTCCATACCTTGTCATAGTTGGAGATCCATTACCCAATACGTGCTTGCGGTTTTGATTGTATACTATATATGTAGAACGTTAGATGAAAGCGTTTCTGCTAGATGATTATTATATTGTGGTTAATAGACATTATTATAATATCAAAAGGTTTTTGATATAAAGATGTTTTGGATTCTCATAAGGGAAAAACCCGTTCTGTTATACGGCGTGGTCTTATGAGATATCGTTTACTTGTTCAAACTGTTTTACTCATACCAGTCCCATGACTGACCCGGAGTTTATTTGTTTGTTTTCCCTAAACTCTTGGGTGCCTAATTTTGTACGGGCAGTCAAGTAGTCGGGATTTTACAGATACACTTGGAGAGCTTGGAGCAGGAGGCTTCAAGATTCTATAGTTATTATTACTTCCGCTGTTGTTGTAAGTGTTGTACTCTGAAAAGTGCTATTGTATACATATACTGTTTGTATTTCAAAAGTTATGTTATATTTTATTCGTTCCGCTGTGAGATTCGTGGTTACTCTGATGATGATGTTCTTCTTCTTCTTTTATTCTAATAGTTCTATCTTATCTATCCTCACCCTCTATCTTCTTTCTATTAATTTCTTGAATTTCCAGTGGAATTTGGGGTTGGACTTGTGTTATTTGGTCAGCTCAAATTGGACCGGATTTTCGGGTCATTACAGATTTACTCTAATTCGAATAACTAATATCTGTTTTAACTTTATTTCGAATAACTATATTCGATTTAACTCCATTCGCTTGACTCTAGATCGCAGCGATCACAATGGTTACGCCTGATTCCCTCAGGAAACATCCGACCGCCGTAGGCTATCTACAGTCCTGTGAATTACGCTAGCAGTCGTGCTAAATGGTAACTTATCCTGAATAACTATGTTTGACTAACTCTATTCGACTAAACAAATTCGATTTACTCGACTTCGAATAACTAAATTCGATTAACTCTTTTATATCTCATCAAATTTTCTTTTTATAAATCCTATTTACCTTCCCAAATAAATATTCCTTTATTCTATTTATTTTCTAAATAAATGTTTCATTTATACTTCTATTTATTTCCTAAATAAATGTTCTCCTTTATAAAATCCTATGATTTTATAAATACTTTATTTTCAAAATATTTCCTTTTATAAAATCGATTGATTTTATAAAAATTCCTTTATTCTATTTACATCCCAGGGTCTTTTATGATATTTAAAATAGCAAACCACAATGATCGATATCATTTAAACACATATAATCGAACAGATTATATATCACATCATATATTACAATATATGAACAGAACAGTATCATAAATATTAAGGAGTCCAGTTGGACCAATCCAACTTGTTCCCCTGCATCACAGACGTTAAACAACACATATATAAAATATTCTGATAAAACAGAATCAATATTCGATTAACGATTTATATATATATATATATATATTGTTATCTATGATTTCAATCAATACACAAACAACTCAACCAACAGTTAACACACAGCAATCAGTCATCATTTATCAGTTCTAAATATACGTTATAAAATTAGAACTGTTCAGTGTTGGTGAGTTTTACTCACATTGGACTATCATCATTAATTAACGATAATTATCGTTCGATTTGTTTCAGACGGACAATTTATTTTCCCATAAATTGTAACGGGCTCGGATTCACTCCCAGTCAGGCCCAGTGTGTAGGCATCGTCCATACGATCCCAACGGATCTTGTTTCGCTGAATTTCGTTTACGTATGACCGAGTTATAACGATTAGAAGTTTATAAATAACAACATTAAAATAAAACTTGAAAATAAAATAAAATTAGACCTATTGGGCCTCACCCCAAACTGTCGGCCCACCCAACCACTTAAAACCCGACCCTCTCCTTTTCTTTTCCTCTCCAAAGCATCCACGCTCCAGTAACATCATCCGCCCAAAACCATGGAATTTCCACCCCTTCTTGCCTCTCGTTCTCCTCCTCCCTTACACCGAACTTCAAACCGAGAATTCCACAAGCCTCCTCATCTCGAGCTCTTCGCCTTCGACCCCTTCACTTGCCCTCCGATCACCATTTTCCGGTTTCGTCGAAACCAATCTCGACGAACAGCAACGACAGTTTTTATCATAGAATCTCACCAAAAATTCATAAAAGTTCCCATTCGATTCACTCATCCCAAAACTGAACTCGAAATCCAGCATCACTCCTTCATTTCGCCAAAAACTTCAACCCTAACGATTGAAACCGCACGCTGGTCACTACGGAGAACTCCAAACCCAAACCGAGTCCTTCACAACGCATACCAGACTGAAGAGCAAGTCATAAGAATCTCAAAGATATTTATGTTGTGATTTATGGAATTTATTTTCATTTTCCATTAATTTTAAAACTTGCTAATTTGAAGAAGAGGAGTAAGAAGTGGCGGCTTGTTTTGTTTGCAGAAGGATTAGGTAGTAAGGGTGTAGAGAAGGGTATTTATAGGGAAAACAAAATATCTAGATATTTTATAATTTATTATTTTATTCATTTATAATCAATTCCTATTTGTATTCGTCTTTTAAAAATTCCTGTGATCACATGTATTACCCAAAAATCACGAAAATTGTCGTACAGCTAGAGTTTGGCATTACGGTCCCAACGAAACTGGTTTCGTCGAATTCTGAGGTCGTTTGCAAAACTGGCTATTTTTAAAGCTATGGATGACCCATTTAAATATATAAATATATTTAAATATATTTAAATTAAATATAAATAAACTCATATTATCGTATATATTCACAGTGGAATACCATACAGCTCTAGAATATTCCTATATGAATTTACAACTCGATATTACATCGTCAGAGTTATATCGATGTTCGATTTCTATTTAAATCCTTATATAAAATATAATTAAATCGTTATGGTCAGGGCGCTGCATTTCTGAGAATTTGATTTGGACATAACTCAAAATCTACACGACGAAATCCCGATTTTTCTCTTCTACTAGGAAGATATACTCCACCAGCTCCACATGTTTCTTGTTTCACATAAATCCGATTTAAAACGAATCCTGTATATTTAGTTGAAGTTCAAATCGCCAAATAGCGAACTGTCGCGTCGTTTCGAGCTCTATTTTAATTATATTATAATTCTACGTTCAAACTGACGTCGAATGAATATATTCGTCAATATAATTCAACTCCAAGCTGAATTAAATCCTAGGGACGACCCCGTTCACAGAATATTGTGATTTCCAATATTTTTGATTATTTCTGAATTAAATATATTATTTAATTTAATTAATTATTCCATATTATTTAATTAAACAACGATTTAATTCACTATATCACTATTTATATAATTAATTAAATAAATTATAATACCTCTGACAATGCGGGTCATTACATGCATGTCGACATATAACAATAACATTTTTAAAATTAAAAAGTTGTGTCTATTCATTTTTCAAACTTTCAGAAACAGTTACACCCTTTGGAACACTACAAAAAGGCCTTAAATTCAAACTTTTTATAACTTATCATCATCTTCTTCCTCCCTTAACATACCACCATTATTATTCTCAAAATTCCATGTTTATACACTTATACTCCATCGATTTCAATAAAAGTTATATCATTTTTCTTATATTTTCATTCTCTATCAAATACTCTCTGTTTGGAAATGCTACTCAAGAGTTCTAGGGCAATCGTAATCGAAAAGAGTGTGGAAAGGTGTGGGTGTGTTCCTTGTAGGCCTGAAATCAAGGAAAGGCGAGGGCGTGTTCCTTGTAATCATGAAATCAAGGAAAGGAGGGGTTTTAACCTAATAGCCCGTGAAATCAAGGGTGTTGAAATTGGATATTGATATTAATTAAACTCTGCACAATCCAGCATTGTGCGAGATTGGACGTAGGAGCAATTCGAATCTGTATAAAATCTAGTGTGCTCTTTCCTTTTTAGCTCTTTACTTTTGTTTATATTTTCATATGTGATCATTTTGTTATAATATTCATTATGTGATTCATAAAGTAGTTCGAGTAATCGATAATTGGTTAAGATTTCTATAAATTCTTTAAAACATTATTCACCCCCTAAAGTGTTTGTTTTGGCATAAGATCCTTGAATCTCAACCCTAACATAACGCTCCATGGATTTGGTATATTTTACTTTCCCTAAATTAGGCATTTTGTTGGGTTGTTCATTGTTAGACGATGGTGTTGCATAATTTAGAGACAAGGAAAAATAGGAGGCCAAAGACAATTAAATATGCGAACTATCTAAGTAGGCATAAAAAACATTTTAGGAATTTTGCAAGTAAAGTGATTTTAGGAATTAAATAAGCTATTATAATGTTAATTAATTTATTTTATGAAGATTTTGAGTTGAAATGCATATAACATCTTGAGGAGGAGTGGTGGAGAATTAATATCGAATTATTATTAGAATAAGCCCATTTTCTCAAAGAAAATTACACTAACATTTCATTCTGTCTCATCGCCTCTTTATTCATCCACCTTACACCAAAGCTTTTTTTCATTTTCATGTCCTTCCACTACAAATCCCTAAAGATTAAATATCACAAGATGTTTTAAGCTCGAATCCCCTAGATATTCCCATTTGTATCGATGAGTTGTATTACTAGAGTGCAAATCTATGTCACAAAAAATGTTTTTTATGCTTAAATGATAACATTTAGAATACTACGACATGTTTTTGTTTGTTAAATCATATGAAGGAGGGATGCTATTTATGTATATGCGAGGAAATAATGAAAGGTGAATCATGTCTAATCTTTAATTATCATTGATCGTGTAACAACCCAGATTTTTATATAGGAATACTTAATAAATTTAAATATTAAAAATGATTAATTTTAAGATTTAATAACTTGAAATTAATTTAAATGAGAATATGGTTATGGAATTTACTTGAAACTATAAATGTTGAGTTTAAAACCCAGTTAAATTTATTTTGGAGCTTTGTAAAATTCTATTTGGGTATAAAAAATATTATTTATGAATTTTTATGTTTTGAAATCAAATTTATTTTAAATTGATTATGATTAATACATAAATTAGCCATTTTTCAAACGATCTCGGATTTCAACAAAACTAATTTTATAAAATCTGTAATGGTTCGTTATTGTAAAATGATACGTTTTGTATCAATTGGAGTTGTTGTGAGATCGTGCATGACAAAACTGCGTATTAATTGCCAATTTGAAATTTTAATAGCCAATTTTCAAATAGTCTTGGAATTCGATGAAACTAGTTTCATTGGATCCAAAATATTGAATTGTTGTAGGATTTCCTGTTTTGCGACAATTAGTACTTATGTTTGAGTGTGCTAGCTGAAAATGTTGAAATGACAAAACGTCTGAATATAATATAATAAAAATCTCACTTATAAATAATCCATAATAGAACCTAATTTCCTTCATCTTCTTTTCTCTATTTGGTCAATAAAATGAGCCGTCACAATCTTTCCTAAGGAAATGCAATCCCCTTCTTAAAATTCAAAACAAAAGAAATCAAATGTTATAAATTGGAAAGACCATGTCTTTGGGTTTGAAATGAGGGTAGCTTCCTTGTTTTTCTTACGACATGGAAATGGGGAGTTCGACAGTAAGGTCGCATCAGCTTTTCACTCAGGATTTCTTATCTTTCAAATGTAAGAAGGAATTAGGACATTTTGGATGTGGATTTGAGTTTGTAGTGGACTTTTGTACTTGCTAGAAGGTTTTGAAGGGGTTCAAACCCTATCTCTGAGTACGTATTCACTATATACATGAACCATAGCTCGATGTCGCAACGAGAAGGGAGTTTCCAAGTGATTCGAGAAGAGCTAGGCTGATGGAGCTCTTGATGAGATGGACAGTGGTAACGTTGGATTGAAAAATCATTAGAGAAGTAACAGATGGAGGAAGGAAGATTGTTCAGCAATGGAGAGAGGATCTGGAACGTGAATTTGAAATGTTGGGGAAGAAAGATTACTAAGTTACTAGGGATTAAGTAATTAATTAATTAATGTTAATGATGTATTTTTGGTAAGTCCAACCGATTTTTACAGTGGTCCGTAAACACTTTTTCCAGTATAGCAAATATCTTGCACAAAATTATACAGGAGATAAGCAGATTTCCTACCTGCTACATACATTTCCTTAGCCCTAGCTATAAACTAATACATACTGATTTAATCACCACACAGGGAGATAATAAAAACTAGTACACTGAAAGATGGAAAGGCTAAAACAATTACACTACACCACAAAAATGCGCAGGGTGAACATTTTAACTCCATGCAGGGAGTAAAGAACACAAAGCACAACAAATTCACATAATTAATCTACCTAACTCCATACAGGGAGTGAATTAAGAAGTTTCAGGAGACAAGTAGCAACACTTATCAATTTCAGATCAACTTTCTAACTCCACACAAGGAGTGAATACTCACAAACCAAATGACTAACTTCTACTAATAATACCAAAAGAAAAGAACCAACAACACTAAAGATTGCTTCAACTGAAACATGACTAGACCACAGCTAAACAACACCAACCAAAACAACTAAGTCAGGCCAAACGAGAAGCACTATAGCAGCTCGAACCCGACGCCACAAGCACAAGACGATGTACTTAACACAAACACTCACCTGAACAAGAAGACTTCAAACAAGAAACACCAACAAGACAAGCTGAAGACTAAAACCCAATACCACCTGCCTAGTCAAGCACCCAGCACGTTGTAATCGATCCATGGTCGAAACCTCAAAGGAAGCGGCCTGCCATTCGGGGCTTCACAGAAGACAGTGACAAGAAAAGCAGCCTAAAGATGAAGTCATTAATAGTCAAGGCTCGAAATATAAATGGTTAGAGAAAGTAAGTTGGGTAATGAACTCAATGTACGATAGAAAGGGAAAGATGGAGCAAAAAGGGTTAGCGTGTGGCTGAAGGGATTTCGTAGCGGAGTGGAAAGCAGGAAAGACGATTTGAAACCCAAAGAAGATAGGTTTTGGTGACAGAGTTGATAAGGAAGAGATATCGATTGTTGGAAGAAGGGGTAGAGTGACAAGGCCCACAAGGGAAAATATAGGGTTAGGGAAAAAAAGGAAAAAATGATGGAGAGACAAAAAGGGTTGATGGAGAAAAGAGAAGCGAGTGGAAGAAGTATATCGATAACAAAGGCCGTAAAAATAAATGAAGGAAGCCAAACTAATTAGAAGAGGAAGTGCGGGAACCTAGTCCTCATTGGAGGTATTGAAGCTCATTATGAACTATTTTGAAAAGGAAAGAAAGACTTTTTATGATGTTTTAATTCAATTCAAAACTTGTAACATATGTATTTATTTCATACAAAATCCGATCTGAACGAAACGATTTGCGTCGAAATCGTATCAACAAATACTATGTATATGAATTGGATTGGTGTGATTTGGTATTTGGAATTTTGTCTAATTTTAAACTCATGTATAAAATTAGATAAAATTACGCAAATGTGATTTGCATTTGAAGGTGAGTTGACAATTCATAGTGTAATGACCTGCATTTTTGACCGTTTAAGTCGATAATAATCCATACCTGTCAGCCCAAACAAATCTAAAATACATATAGTTATTGGTATTAATATAAGAAAAAGAAGGAAGAAGAAAAACAATCACAGAATCTCACAATGGAAGGAAAAAATATAATAATCAAATAACAGTTCATGAAGCTGTTAAATTATACATCACACAATACATTAGAGTTAGCTATCATAAAACATAATAATATATGCAGTGGTATAATACTAGTAATTACGTCTGTCAAGCTCCATCACCATCTTCAATCTAACGTTGTCTTCGCTAACTGGAAAAAACTCAAGCTGGCCCGAGCACCAATGAAAATACAGAAATACTCGGATCATAAATAAAATATTTTCATATCAGTCAAATCAAAATCAGGTAATAACATGAGTGTCACGGCATTAGAGATGCTTACGGTAATTCACATCTCATATCCAAGGTGTTTGTGAGTGCAATAACTTAATAGGTGTTACGGGAATTTCCATTCCTAAGGATCCGTCAAACTAGATACTATATAATTTAATTTCGCTATTATAATTGTGTCTATCAGTAAAGTAATGTATCAAAATAGCGTAAGCAAGATTACATTTTTACCCTTACACCGTGTATAAACATTGTAGTCTATACAATACTGTAAACTCCACCAAACCGATGGGCCATCAGGGAGCACTCCATAGGTACAATGCAAAACAAAATTGTAGTGGACGCGATCAAGTTAATATGACAAGGCACCGAGGAATACCCAACGGTAGGATTCTACCTGATTGCAGGGCCGGGCTAGTGGTAACGCATAACAGCTACTACCCCCCACCTCGAACAACACTTCAAAAAATCATGGGTGGCCACCAATCAAGTCACAAAGTAATAGATATGGTATCGAAGAAGTGTGTCCGATCGAAGAAGCGACCTCTCATTGACCCAACCACGGCTTTGTTTTAATCATTTGAATTATGACCCGAAGGTCAATGATATCCATCATCGTTCTCTTACTTCATTCCAGCGGCGTTTTTCAAACCAACCTACTTCATTCTTGATTCATCCACCACGTACACAATTGTTAAAGTGATTTTCGGTATTGGCAGAGAGTATGATAATATCCGATCCCGGTCTCTTTAACCACAAAACATTTACATTTTTCACATCGGTTGGATATTCTACATTTCAAACGGTTAATACTTCATATCGAAATATCATATTTTTCTTCAAATCATTTTATATTCAAATAGAATATACTTTCGTGTTATATCTCTATTTTAATCAAACTCGGAATCTTGAAACTACTCAAATCTTAAAATAATTTAAATATTAATTAATGAAATTTGTATACATATATTATATAGTTTAGATATATTCGAAATAGTTTCAAAATAAATGGTTTGTATTTAAAATAGAATTATCAAAATTTAGTAAAATCTATTGTCAAAATATTGAGTTAGTTTATAAAATAAATAGTTAATTATTAAAATGGTTTATATAAAATAGTGTATATAAGTAAATAGTTTAAAATATAAAATAGTTATTTATTAAAGTAATTTATTTAATATCAAAAATAAACCCTAAAACTTGATAGTCATAGAATTCATCCAAAATACATTTATGTCCTCTGAAATTTTGAGACGATCATAACGAAACAAAACTTGCGTCAATCTGAATTCGTATGCAAAAGTTATTCACATTAACGTGATTGGAAATTAAATAAATAAACAAAAAAATGAGTACAAAATGAAACTCAACATGCCACATCACCTATAATTTCCTCCCACTCCAACATCACGTTCCAGTGAAACATCAACGCATGAAAATGCCCAACTTTGACTGCCTCTATCCACCACTTCCAACCACCGTTCAAAGCCAAACCATCGCCAATGTGAAGCAATCATCGAGACGCACCATCCTGCAAAATCTAGTTCGCCCTGGTTGACCCCACTAGCTCGTGCCACCACTTTAGATCCTAGGTTTTTGGCCACTATTTTGACAAATTCGGACAATCTAGACAACAATCTATCAAGTTGAATATACCTTTCAATTCGTATGCTCGAGCACTACAACTTTCACTTTAGTTCGAGCGCCAAAGGATCCACGAATCAAAAACCCCCAATTAAAAATCTAAATCCACGTTTTTTCCCCATTTCCAATTGAAAAACGGACACTTTCCATCATTTCATATCATCAAGACCTTTTCAACAATATATAAATCGATAGGGTTGAAGACATTTGAATTTTGACGTAGTTTTCAGATCAGAAATCGCCATTAAAATGAGATTAGTTTTGAATTTCGAGATTAGAGTTGAGAAAATGAAATAAAGGTTACTGCTAGGGTTAGTAACAGATATTTATGTTAAACGGTACGTGGATTTAGTTATATAAGCCCGTTGGATTTAGTTATATAAGCCCGTTTGGCCCTAATGACTAAATAAGTTCATAAAAAGATGTATTTTCAGTTCTAAACGAAAACATAACATTTTATATATCAAAAGTGAGGTTTTAAATATTTTTAAACGCAATGGAACAAGTCTCAATTCCTAATTCCAAAGTATGTAGAAGTTAGATTTAAAAATAAGGTTATTTAAATTTTAAGTTCTATAAATCGATCTCTACGCGTTTTGAGTTCGCACGATCAAACGACAAATTCGATTATTAAAAAATTTAAAATATAATACTAATTAATCATTAAGGATTTTATAAAATTAGTTTCGTCTAAATCCGATATCGTTTGAAGAATGTCCATTTCAAATTTCAGACTATTAAATCGATACGTGCTTATATCGTGCACGATCACATAACAACTCTGATTGACGTGAAACTTGAAATCTTATAATAATTGAAAATTTCGGATCTAATAAAACGGATTTCATCGAATACCGAGATTGTTTGCAAAAAGTTTATTTTAACTGGTTCGTTAAATATATAATAAAATATACAATTTTCGTTTGTTTACGTTTTGATTCAATTTAAAGGTTTATTAATTTAAATCAAATCAAATAGAATTCACATAAACCTTATAAATTAAACTTCATTCAAATGTTTTTAATATTAAATTCAAGTAGTCAGTATTTAATAACACAAACCAAAATCATAGTTATGTTAAAAATCAACACAAGTCGTTATTGTTATAACTTATTGAAATTCATTACATAATTAATTTAGTTAAGTTTACAATAAAACTTACATAATCAAATTATAAAATTTCATTTCTAACCATAAAATATTCAAAAACCATATTAAATTTAAATAACAGAAAAATATGGGTTGTTACACACACTTTCTAAAATACTGTTATATCATATCGTGCTTTAAATATCTATTATTGAATCAATATTTATTTACATGATATGTTCGATTTGTTGTTTTGACGATCTATTGTTTATTTAGTTGGCTTTGGATATATATTTCCATCTCTGAACGGAAGACATTTGATAGTACCTATTTTTAAGTGGAAGATTCATCTTAAATGAATTAGAATAGGTTCTCTAATTTATATGCACGCATTTGCTGATATATGAGTTGTGATGTAGGGGGACGGCTAGAGGGATCCAACAGGATTTCTCAATGTTTAGGATGTTACTTGCTTTCGTATTATTCACATATGAACTGTCTAACATTAGTAACCTTAAAATCTGATTTGGATGATGATCGTTGAACTAAATTCAATGCAGATATGTTATTAAACAATAAACAATATTCGTTAAAAGGTTGGCAGCAGATGACCATAGTTTAATAATTTAAAACGATGATTTGCCGTCAGCCGAATAGACAAAGCCTGAAGTTATAAAATATATTTTAATAACAAAGTAAGATTTTGAATCGATTTTTAATATAAGTTATATATAATTGAATTTTTATTAGTAAATCAATTTTTATAATCATATTTTATAAATTATAAAAAAATTATGTAGTGAATTTATGTGTATAAGTAAGTTTACAATTGAAGATTTCAAATGTTAAAATCTTAACTAAGTTTTAATGAAAAAAGTCTTATGAAGCTATAAAACCAAGTTTTATAAATGAATAAGTTTTATAAATGATTTCAACTATTTGAATGAGTTTTATAAATTGATTTATATACTTATGAAATGACTTATAAATGGAGTTAGAACTTCGAAGTAGAAATGAATGAAGTTTAGAAATATAAAATGAGAACTTATAACAGAACGAATATGATTTGCAAGTTAAGTTCTAAATGATTTTATTTATAATCAAACAAGACTTGATGAGGATTGAAATTTTATTAAGGAAATAAAAGCAAATTTTAAAATAAGATTTATAAATGAAATTTTATAAAGGATGTTATATAAAGATTTTATAATAAAATCCAAGTTTTATAAATAAGGTTTATAAAAGAGATTTGAAGCTAATAAGATGATTTTAAGCAAGGGTTCACTTAATAAATGAATTAAGTGGAAACTTTTATAAATTGGAAAGAGGTTTGCACATGCAAGAAAGGGTTTATAAATCCTTATTCATATTGAATAGTAAATAGAATTCGTGTAATATATATTTGATATTAGATTATGAGTTAACGAACTTCTATCTATCTTGAAGATAAAAATAGGGTCGAGTCAAGCTCTGAGAGGTAAATAAAATATCCCAAATTGAAAGACTTAGTGAGTATCCAAAGGATGGTACTAGTTTGAAACAGGCGCGAATGGAAATTAAATTATTATTTCCATAAGAGATATTGTGAACATGAATTCGCAAAGTTTATTTAAATAGAATTGTTTGAGTTTTAAATTAAACAATGTATCACATGACATTGTTCTGGCCCATATACGAGTTGTCACTATGCTTGTACCACTTAGTTAAGTATATAGCAATATTTTCTGAGTAATGAAAGTAGTATGGTTTTGTGAATATACTTACTTTGAAAAGGACATGTAGGGATATGATTTTCGAAATAATGAAAACAAGATATTTGTGAATATGCTTATTTTGTTAAGATAAGTATATGAAATCAATTTTTAAGAATTGATGAAATAATTTAATGAATGATTTAATAAAAGGGCTTATGTAGCTAATGTATTTAACCGTACCTTTATGAATTGATAGTAAAAGTATCAATTATCAACAAGATCCCATTTTACTTATAACGTGTTTGTTCAAGAAACTGAGATTGGAACTAGATCCAAAACCACTTCGAACTAGCTTTTCTTTCACAGTTGAGTTTTGCAGGTATGTTTATGCTTGTGAGTATGATTTGCAAGCATAGACCTTCGTAGTGGAAAGGACAGCTTGTTAAAATCTATGATTAGATACCCAGAATATACTTATAGTCGTAGTCCGTACGTTCGTGGTCTGCATGATGGGAGGACTTCTGTTACTAATCCTAGGGATTATTCCCGATAGGATATGGTAAAAGAGTACCTCTAGTTTGTCTTGTTTATGAACAACTTGTGTGGATGAATGTCTGACATTGCATTTCTTAGATTATGCACAATGATTTTTACAAACGTACATATTTTAGTGGCGGAGAAGGCATTTTCTTTTAGTATAACACCCGTCTCTGAGACGTATGAGCTTAGAGGTTGTATTTTTGTGAATGACAATTAGTGATTGACGAAATGGCGATGTTGCATCCCAAGGTGGGTATGTGCTAAGTATGAAAGGTTAAAATGTAGCCTCCAACCTCAGCATCCCAATAATAACTAACATGCGATTTGCTTCAGAGCTATTTGGGTCACACCCATTAGGAGTTGTCGTACCTCAATCCAGAATAAATATATAATTTTTGGTATGATACCCGAGGAATGAAGTAATCTAGCGAGTCATGTTAAATATGTAGCTGATTCTTACTCATAGGGAGTCCTTGTGTGGCTCTCTAGTACTGTAACAACCCGGAAAATCAGAACCAATTTAAAATTTTTATTTTAAAAAATTTTGTTGGAAAATGTGCCAGAATTTAAAAATTCCATTTTTAAATACTATTAAAGCTATTAAAAATAGTCATTTTACAAATGACCTCCATTTTTTATGAAACCATTATTTTGGATCTGGAATGTCAGATTATTGCTAAGTTTAATTTTCCATAATTTTTGAAATTAATATGTGAGCGTGGTAAATTAAAATGTGTTGGATAATTTCTGTTGAATTTGATCGATCGTTAAAAAGGCCATTTTTCAAATGGTCTCCAAATTAGACGAAATTAATTTTTTTAGGACTGTATCGTCAAAACATAGCTAGATTTATTTTTTGAGAATTTTTGGAGTCCGTATGTGACCCAGGTAAATTTATATGTACGATCAAATTAAATAAATAAATGATTTAAATTTTTTTTGAAGAAAACAAGCAAAAAACGATCGAATGGGCTGATGAGACCTAGGCCATTGTGTCCGGAATAGGGGTATTTAGCTGGAGGCAACATTCGTTGGGCTGGATTTGGAGTTATTAGGAATTAACGGTTTTTTTTTTGCAAACTAGAGAAATTAATAATATTTTATTATAAATAACCTTAAATTATTCTAACCCTAATCCTAAGCCGCCGCCATCTCCTTTTGTTCATGGCTGAAAACCTCCAAACTTCAACCATTAAAATCCCTCGATCCTCACAGTAAAATTCCCCCTCCTTTTGACAATTTTGTAGAACTTTCACCCTCTCCACATCCGTACGGTGGAAGTGCCTGAAACCGAGAATTTCGACCGCACCATCACCTCGAACCCCCGCACGTTTGAGCCACCACCGCACCACCTTGGGCCGATCGAGTTGATCAGTGTGTGCCCCCTGAGTGCGCCTCCTTCCTCTTCGACGTGGTGTGGTCGGATTGTGACGAAGCTGAGTGGTTTGATTGGGAAGTGTAAACCAAGTTTTGAACTATTATAGGAAGGTGCGGTCGTGTTTTTTTAGAGGAAGAAGAAGGTAATTATTTAATTAATTAATTTAAAAATGTTACAAGAACAAATAAATTCATAACTTATCCTTACATTATCGGAATCGCGTGAAACATGAATTGTTTGGATCGTGGCGGAGTCTTCTTCGTTTTAGAAGCGACCAGAGGAATTAGATCGATTGGAAATTTTTGGGAAAACTCAAAGCACTGTGAGATTTCTTTTTAAATAATTAAAATTAATTAATTACTATCGTGTTTAGAAATTTTTACATATACACTGTTAAATTGAGTTTATTGTTGTACGCGATTTGATTTGGATTGGTTGATGCTGTTGTGGTGATCTGTTGATTTAATTGAATATAATGGGAAAATAGAAATTGTAAACAAATAAAAATATTTCTTTTTATTTGTTATGTTAAAATAGATTTGTATACAAATAAAAGATATCATTTTTATTTGTCATGTTAAAATAGATTTGTATACAAATAAAATATATCATTTTTATTTGTCATGTTAAAAATAGATTTGTATACAAATAAAAATACCATTTTTATTTGTCATGTTAATGTAGGAATTGTATACAAATAAAAATATTTCTTTTTATTTGTCGTGTTTAAATAGAATTGTATGCAAATAAAAATATTTCTTTTCATTTGCCATGTTTAAAATAGATTGTATGTAAATAAAAATATTTCTTTTTATTTGTCATGTTTAAATAGAATTGTATGCAAATAGAAATATTTCTTTTTATTTGTCATGTCGAAATTAGAATTGTATACAAATAAAAATATTCATTTTTATTTGTCATGTTAAATGTTGAAATTGTATGCAAATAAAAATATTTATTTTTATTTGTCATGTTAAATATTGAAATTGAATACAAATAAAAATATCCATTTTTTATTTGTCATGTTAGATATTGAAATTTGTACACAAATAAAAATTCATTTTTATTTGTCATATATAGAAATTGTTATACAAATAAGAAGATTCTTTTTATTTATACATATATAATATAGAATTTTGTAGGAAATAAAACATTTTCTTTTTATTTGTCATTAGGACATTAAAGTTGTTATGCAAATAAAATCTCTTTTTATTTGTCATTAGAAAACATTGGAAATTTGTATGCAAAAATAAATTCTTCTTTTTATTTGTCATTAGAAATGTAAAACATGTCATGCAAATAAATTCTTCTTTTTATTTGGCATTAGAAATATAGAACATGTTATGCAAGCAAAAATATTCTTTATATCCGTCATTAGAAATGTAAAATATGTAGACAAATAAATTCTTCTTTTTATTTGACATTAGAAATGTAGAACATGTATTGTCATTAGAAATGTAAAACATGTAGACAAATAAATTCTTATTTTTATTTGTCATTAGAAATGTAAAACATGTCATGCAAATATATTCTTCTTTTTATTTGACATTAGAAATGTAGAACATGTCATGCAAATAAATTCTTCTTTTTATTTGTCATTAGAAATGTAAAACATGTCATGCAAATAAATTCTTCTTTCTATTTGACATTAGAAATGTAGAACATGTCATGCAAATAAATTCTTCTTTTTATTTGACATTAGAAATGTAGAACATGTCATGCAAATAAATTCTTTTTTTTATTTGTCATTAGAAATGTAGAAAATGTTATGACAATAAATTCTTCTTTTTTTTTCATAAGAAACATTGAACATGTTATGAAAATAAATTCTTCTTTTTATTTGTCATCAGCAACATAGAAAATGATATGAAAATACAAATCTTTTTTTTATTTGTCATTAACAACATAGAAAATGTTATGAAAATAAAAGTCTTCTTTTTATTTATCATATAAAAAATAGAATGGTTGTATAAATAAAACTCTTCTCTTTATTTATACATATGAAATATAGGATACATGTAGACAAAAAAATTTCTCTTTTTATTTTTCATATAAAATATAGAATTGTTGTATAAATAAAATTCTTTATTTATTTATATATATGAAAGGTAGGAATTGTGTAGGCAATGAAACTTTCTTTTATTGTATATAAGTGAACACAGGAATGGTCAAAATTATGTAAATATTAAAAAGAAACATTTTTAATGTATAAAATGATTCATTATTTAGAATAACATGTTTATTTGAAAATTATGTAAACATTAAAAAGAAGCATTTTTAATGTATAAAATGATTCATTATTTAGAATAACATGTTTATTAGAAAATTATTTAAACATTAAAAAGAAACATTTTTAATATACAAAATGATTCATTAATAAAAATAACATGTACATTGGAAATTGTGTAGAGATTAAAAAATACATTTTAAGGTTTATTTAGTTTCATTTAGAAATGTCACATTTTACAAGTTAGTAAAATAGGAAAATGTTGAAATACTAATATATGCTTTGTTTGTTGAAAACATCATTTTTAATATGTTAGTGAAATCGTTGAACGATTTATATATATATTTTTATATATAAATATAAATTCAAATTAAATGAATCACGCACGGTAGTTCGCGTTTCGGTAATCGTAACTTTAAACGATTATACCGAAAGATCCGACCGTCGGATTTTCCCAAAACTGGAACCGTTAGGTCTGCTTTGGGAAAATCTTTCCAATGATATAAAATTTGTTAAAATCCAATGGTAAGATTTCTAGAAATGTGCAATTCAAATTTGGATAAAAACATCGTCAGGGTCGCCTACTAACCTGAAGCGTCGTTAAACTAAATTGGGCAATTTTTATATAAATAAAAATAGTGATAAATTGTTATAAAATAACATTAACAATATGAAATGATTTAAATTATATATATTCGAGAGTTATTTGGAAAGACCGTGTTCAATCTCATTTCAAATATTTATACGACAATTTAAATCGAAGATATTAAAGACGGTGTTTGAAGGCCGGCGATCTTCACATCGAATGGACGACTACTGATGCCCTACATTGGTTAGCTCCCAGCAAAGGGTTACAGTGGTAGTTGTCCAGACGTACTTGTTGATTGTCCGGATATGCGAGCACCTCTCTTCTGTATTGGACATACGGGAGAGGAATAAGGTTTCACTGGTTACGTTCAGACCCAGAACAGACTTTTAAATGGATGTGTGTTTTACATTGCATTTCATTCTGTGTGAATTGATTTCTATTAAATATATATCTGTTTAGTGGCAGATAATTTATTCTCCTACTTAACACCCTTCTCTGAGACGTATGAGCTCAGAGGTTATATATTGATAGATATCAGTTGCATGGCGTGGATTGCCAATGTGGCATATCAAGATGCAAATGATCAAGGCTTTTGTTGAAAAGCAGAGCCTTGTGGTTGATGATCAAAGCACAACTCATTTGGGCATAGCTTTGTGTATAGCGTTACTTCGCGAGCCTCACACCCCGGTAAGAGTCAGAAACGGGACAAGGGAACGCAGGGAGCGCACACGTTTCTTTCTAGCTAGAAGTGGTGTCATGGTATGGAGCCCAGACATTTTTACTTATGTGGATGATAGATTTTGAGGCCTCAATATATTTGTCACTACTGGCCAAGTGATAGGTCCAATAGGACCGGGGAACGTGTGTTCAGGCATAACTAATCCACTAAAGTATTTGTGGACTGGCCCTGCAGGATCCAAGGGTTCACCAACATTCGAGCCCTGAGACATTTGCGAGAGTGTCTCGAATCGGAAAGGAGATCATACCTATCCTTGACTCAAGATGGAAATCCAATTTCCAATATGACATTGCGGATTTGATTGTAAACTTATATATGGCAACATAGTAGGATGGGGTACTATACCGTCTAGGATTGACACATTTACTTTGAAAATATTTCTAAACTGATTAGACACAAATGATAATATTAAATATTATTTTATACGTATCAAGCATGTTTGATCATTATAAGGTAAAACTCTATCCTCCAGTTTGCGTTGCATTGTGTGTTGGGACTTGAGTCTTATAATGATTTCATTTTTCTAAAAAGCATTGTGCTGTTTTGAATAAAAGATTTACTTATTTTGTGAACTGGCAATCCAATGGAGTAAACCCGTTCGACGTTAGCGGTGTGGTCCTATGATTAGCCATATTGTTAGATAAGTTAAGAAATATTTCTTATACCAGTTCCATGACTGACTCGTAGTTTGTTTTCACTTGCAAACTCGGGTGCCCTTATTTTTACACGGGGAGCCAAGTGACAGGTAAACGGTGTATTTTGGCTATGTACCGAAGTGGAGTATACTCTTGGCAGAAGATGAAGATTACCTCTATCTTTTATTTCTATTTTGAAACATTTGAACATCATTTATCCATGTTGTACTTGATGATGTTTTAGACATATTTCTATTCACTCAGAATTTTTATGTGCTAAGTTGTATCCTATAACTGCGCCACTCTGATGTTGTGATGTTGATGACATTTCTAATTTCCGCTGCTATGATTTAATATGTTATGCTGTTATCTGAAATCTGCATTATAAATGTGTTATATTCCAATGATTATCCTTGTTTTCGTACTACGGGAGTTTGGGGTCATCACCGTTGGTATCAGAGCTAATGGTTAACCTTAGCTTTGGAGTATAACATATTTAAAACAATTCGTCTAGATAGAATCAGCATTATTCTAAGGCGAGTAGCTCATTAGAGATAGCATTAGTAATGTCGCAAATCAAGCACATCAGAATACCACATCATAATCAGTCATTACATCATCATTTTTCCATATATCCTTTACTTGTACCATTCCTTAAAAATTATCATTTCTATTGGTCTGACTCTTTCTTTGATGGTACAGAACTGACTGAAAATGAGTACGAGAACTAGAGCCAAAGGTAGAGGCGGAGGCAGAGGATAGGGAAGGGGTGAAATCCCCGCTGCTTAGGGCCAGCATAATCCAGAGGCAGTAGTACCAACAACTCCACCCCCGCAGCCTTTTGATCTAGACAATGTAGCAATCAAAATTCAAAAATTTGGGTGGCGTGTTGTTCACGGATCGTGAGAAAGTGACGGAGGCTAAGGCACGGCTTAAGACTTGTGAGAAGATTTTTGGGGGCTTGGAACTAGAAGACCATCGAAAGCGATTCATGGCATCATGGCTGTTGAAGGATGAGGCTCAGATATGGTGGGAGACAGCTACGATTGGTGGTATTGATGTTGATATGACTTAGGAAAAATTCAAGGAGATTTTTAATGAGAAGTTCATTCCGCGCAAGAAGTCGAGCATCTTCATGATGAGTTTGCTAACCTGCAACAAGGAGATCGGACTATTTCTGAGTATGTGAGGAAATTCGAGGAGCTTTCACGATATGCACTTGAATTAATTCAGGACCCATTCCAGAAAAATAAGAGGTTCATTGATGGTCTTTCGAGGAAGTACCTCAACAGGGTGACGGCACATATCGAGCTTCCATTTAACAAGATGATTGAGATGGCATGTCGATATGAGGAAAATGACAAGAATTCTCGGCAGGATTGGGAAAGGAATCAAACTAATAACAAGAGGAAGCTGTCTGACAAGAAGCCAGAGGCGAGCAACTCTGTAGCCGCCAAGCCTCAAGAGAGTAAAAGGGACAAGGTCAAGTTGTTTAACTTCCAGAAGATTGGACACTGCAATTACGAATGCAAAGCTCCAAAAAGGCCGAAGAGGAGTGAATCAGGACCTAGCCAGAATCCTTGGGGGACTAGGGAATGCTTTAATTGCCACAAGCCAGGGCATCTTATCAAGGATTGTCCACTGCTGAAGAAATACGAGGTGGCTCACATATATGATGGAGCCAGTGCACCAGCTTCTTCCGAAGGAGCAGGTAAACTAGATGTCATGGGAGGTACCCTTACTATTTAGAATATTCCTGTTACCGTATTGTTTGACACTGGTGCATCACGAAGTTTCATTTCTAGTGACATAATTAAAAAGTTAAAACTCAAACCAAGAAATCTTAAAGAATCGATTAATGTCCATAATCCGATAGGAGGTTCTCTTGTTCTCGGTTTATATTGCCGAGTACTCTTTCTTATTCCTATTTCTAGATCCCTTTTAATTTGATCATCATCAATTTTTATGAATATGATATCATACTTGGACTGGATTGGCTAACGAACTATGAGGATGAGGTATTATGCGCTGAAAGAATAGTCAAAATTAAAACCAAATTTGGAGTTGTTATTGCTATACCATGCCACGGCTCAGAAACTGACAGGAAAGAATTCAGGTCTTCTCTAGAAGTTACTCCTCCTTCTATTGAGAACATTCCTGTTGTTAAAGATTACGCGGACGTATTTGAAGAAGTTGATAGCTTACCACCGCGAAGAGAAATAGACTTCAGGATTGACGTAGTTCTGAATGAAAGGCCATTTATGCATCCTGTTCGGAGAATGACGCTGAAAGAGAAGAAGAATTGAGCAATCAAACTAAACAGCTTTTGTGGAAAGGTCTGATCAGGCCTAGCTTTTCAAATTGGGGTGCAGCAGTGGTGTTTGTTCCGAAGTCAAACGGTACGCTCAGACTATGTGTGGATTACCATGACCTTAATAAGCAGACACTGAAAAACAAATATCCATTGTTGTATACTGATGATTTATTAGACCGCTTGAATGGAGCACAAGTGTTCTCGAGGATGGACCTAGCTACAAGTTTCCATCAATTGCGCATTGCCGAAGAATGTATTCCTTTGACAGCTTTCAGCGGTCCAGACCTATTCTATGAGTGGTTAGTAATGTCATTCGGCTTATGTAACGCTCTTTCTTACTTTGTCGATCTAATGAACAAATTATTCCGCGATGTCTTGAATAAATTTGTGCTGATTTTCATTGATGACATCTTAATCTTCTCTAAATCCACTGTTGAGCATGAAAAGGATTTGAAAGAAGTTTTGGAGATTCTGAGAAAGAATGTATTAAAAGCCAAATTTTCAAAATGCATATTCTGGCAAGAAGAAGTAAAGTTCCTCGATCATGTAGTATCGAAGGAAGGAATTTCAGCAGACCCAGGCAAGGTCTCAGCCATTCGAGATTGGAAGCAGCCTAGCACTCCTACGGAAGTCAGAAGTTTCCTAGGATTGGCTGGCTATTATCGGAAATTCGTTAAAGATTTTTCGAAGCTATCTTGCCCATTGACGAAGCTTACCAAGAAGCATACAAAGTTTAATTGGACGCCTGAGTGTGAGGCAGCTTTCCAAGAGCTGAAATTGAGGTTGACCACTGCCCCAGTGTTGACCATTATTGATGGCAATCAAGATTTGACAGTCTATACTGATTCTTCTATTGAAGGTGTTGGCATGGTATTAATGAAAAGGGGCAAAGTAGTTGCTTATGCTAACCGTCAGTTGAAGCCGCATGAGAAGGGATATCCTACTCATGATCTTGAATTGTTAGCCATCGTGTTTGCCTTGAAGATATGGAGGCACTATCTTTTGGGTGAGAAGTTCGAATTATACACAAATCATAAATCATTAAAGTATCCGTTCACCCAAAAGGACTTAAATTTGAGGCAGCAACGTGGTTATAATTTCTTGCGACATATGATCTAGATATCTTGTGTACTCCAGGGAAAGGAAATGTTGTAGCCGATGCGCTCCGCAGGAAGAATGCAAACATCGCCAATCTTATCATTACGCCTTCATTAATTGATAAGATCTATGCTCTTGAGAAAGATGATAAGTTTATTCAGATGATTAGCGAGCGAGTTCGAAAGGGCGAAGCTTCAAGCTTCCAAATTGACAGCAAGGGGACTCTTAGATTGCAAGGGCGAATTTGTGTGCCAGATATTCCTGAGCTCAAAAGAGAAGTTATGGATGAATGTCACAAATCTAAACTTAGCATCCATCTAGGAGTAAGTAAGATGTATCACAATCTCAAGCGCACATTCTGGTGGAAGGAGATGAAAAGAGACATTTCCATATATGTTAGCAGATGTTCCACTTGTCAACAAGTTAAAAGCGATCAACAGAAGCTCGCAGGATTGTTGCAACCACTAGAGGTTCCAAATTGGAAGTGGGATCAAATTTCTATGGATTTCATTGATGGTTTGCCCCCGAACCAGAAAAGGCAATGACAGTATATGAGTGATTGTAGATCGTTTCACGAAGACCGCCCATTTTATTCCTGTTCGATTTAATAGAATAACTCGAAGTCTAGCGCAACTTTATTTCAGAGAAATCGTCAGACTACATGGAGTTCCAAGTAGCATTGTTAGTGACCGTGATCCGATATTCACTAGTAAATTTTGGGAAGCATTCCAAGAGGAGCTAGGGACAAAGTTGAATCTGAGCACCGCTTATCATCCTCAAACAGATGGCTAGACTGAGAGGGCGAACTGTATACTGGAAGACTTGTTGCGAGCATGCATTCTTGATTTTGGCGGGTCATGGGAGGATCACTTACATTTGGTTGAGTTCTCTTATAATAACAGTTACCAAGCAAGCTTGCAGATGTCGCCATTCGAAGCATTATATGGCAGGCCATGTAGATCTCCCGCATGTTGGGTGGAACCAGGCAATCAGTTAGTATTGGGTCCCAACATGATTCGTAAAGCATCGAATAAAGTCAATTTCATTAAGAAGCGACTTCAGACAGCTCAGAGCCGACAGAAGAGCTATGCAGACTCACGAAGAAGGGATTTAGAATTTGCAGATGCCGATTATGTATACTTGAGGGTTCCCCTTTGAGAGGAGTAGTTCTCTTCGGGAAGATTGGGAAGTTAGCGCCAAGATTCATTGGTCCATTTCCTATTCTCGAAAGAAATGGAACTCTCGCTTACATGGTTCAGTTGCCTGACTGATTGCCAGGGGTGCATGATGTATTCCATGTGTCTCAACTTTGAAAGCATATACATGATCCAGACTTGATTGTGGAGGAAGCAGCACAACAAGATTAGGAGATTACCCCGAGCTTAGCAGTAAGAAGGGAGCCAGTGAAAATTATTGGTAAAGAAAGCAGAATTCTGAGGAATAGGAGGATCCACTTAGTCAAATTACAGTGGAGTGAGGATCCTAGACACTGTACATGGGAGACCGAGGATAGCATCAAACAGGCTTATCCCAAGTGCAGAGTGGATACCGCTGAGTACCTCTTGTGTTGAGGTACATTTACAATATTCTGCATTTTCCGTTTTGTTTCCTACTTTGCTATTGTTTCCCTTTCGGGGAAGAAAAGTTTATAAGTGGGGAAGATTATAACAACCCGGAAAATCAGAACCAATTTAAAAAATTTATTTTAAGAAATTTTGTTGGAAAATGTGCCTGAATTTAAAAATTCCATTTTTAAATAATATTAAAGCTATTAAAAATAGTCATTTTACAAACTACCTCCGTTTTCGATGAAACCAATTTTGTTGGAACTAGAATGTCAAATTATTGCTAAATTTAATTTTCCATAATTTTTGGAATTAATATGTGAGCATGGTAAATTAAATTGTGTTCGATAATTTCTATTGAATTTGATCGACCGTCAAAAAGGCAAATTTTCAAATAGTCTCCTAATTCGATGAAATTAATTTTTTAGGACTATATTATCAAAACATAGCTAGATTTATTTTTCGGTAATTTTTGGAGTCCGTAGGTGGCCCCGGTAAATTTAAATGTACGATCAAATTAAATAGTTAAATGATTTATATTTTAATTTGAAGAAAACAAGCTGAAAATGATCGAGTGGGCTGATGAGACCTAGCCCATTGTGTCCGGAATAGGGGTATTTGGCTAGAGGCAACATTCGTTCTACTGGATTTGGAGTAATTAGGAATTAACGGTTTTTTTTTTGCAAACTAGAGAATTTAATAACATTTTATTATAAATAACCCTAAATTATTCTAACCCTAATCCTTAGCCGTCACCATCTCCTTTTTTCATGGCCGAAAACCTCCAAACTTGAACCATTAAAATCCTTCGATCTTCACAGTAAAATTTCCCCCTCCTTTTGACAATTTTGTAGAACTTTTCACCCTCTCCACATCCGTACGGTGGAAGTGCCTGAAACCCTGTATTTCGACCGCACCATCACCTCGAACCCCGCACGTTTGAGCCGCCACCGCACCTCCTTGGGCTGATTGAGTTGATCAGCGTGGGCCCCCCTGAGCGCATCTCCTTCCTCTTCGACGTGGTGTGGTCGGATTGTGACGAAGCTGAGTGCTTTGATCGGGAAGTGTAAACCTAGTTTTGAACTGTTATAGGAAGGTGCGGCTGTGTTTTTTTTGGAGGAAGAAAAGGTAATTTTCCAATTAAATTATTTAATTAATTAATTTAAAAATGTTAACAATACAAATAAATTCATAACTTATTCATACATTATCGAAATCGCGTGAAACATGAATTGTTTGGATTGTGGCGGAGTCTTCTTCGTTTTAGATGCGACCAGAGGATTTAGATCGATCAGAAATTTTTGGGAAAACTCGAAGCACTATGAGATTTCTTTTTAAATAATTAAAATTAATTAATTATTATCGTGTTTAGAAATTTTTACATATACACTATTAAATTCAGTTTGTTGTTGTACGCGATGCTGTTGTGGTAATCTGTTGATTTAATTGAATATAATGGAAAAATAGAAATTGTGAACAAATAAAAATATTTCTTTTTATTTGTTATGTTAAAATAGATTTGTATACAAATAAATGATATCATTTTTATTTGTCATGTTAAAAATAGATTTGTATACAAATAAAAATACCATTTTTATTTGTCATGTTAATGTAGGAATTGTATACAAATAAAAATATTTCTTTTTATTTGTCATGTTTAAATAGAATTGTATGCAAATAAAAATATTTCTTTTCATTTGCCATGTTTAAAATAGAATTGCATGCAAATAAAATATTTCTTTTTATTTGTCATGTTTAAAATAGAATTGTATGCAAACAAAAATATTTCTTTTTATTTGTTATGCTGAAATTAGAATTGTATACAAATAAAAATATTCATTTTTATTTGTCATGTTAAATGTTGAAATTGTATGCAAACAAAAATATTTATTTTTATTTGTCATGTTAAATATTGAAATTGAATACAAATAAAAATATCCATTTTTATTTGTCATGTTAGATATTGAAATTTGTATGCAAATAAAAATTCATTTTTATTTGTCATATATAGAAGTTGTTATACAAATAAGATGATTCTTTTTATTTATACATGTATAATATAGAATTATGTAGGAAATAAAACATTTTATTTTTATTTGTCATTAGGACATTAAAGTTGTTATGCAAATAAAATCTGTTTTTATTTGTCATTAGAAAACATTGGAAATTTGTATGCAAAAATAAATTCTTCTTTTTATTTGTCATTAGAAATGTAAAACATGTCATGCGTATAAATTCTTCTTTTTATTTGACATTAGAAATGTAGAACATGTTATGCAAACAAAAATATTTTTTTTATCTGTCATTAGAAAGGTAAAACATGTAGACAAATAAATTCTTCTTTTTATTTGACATTAAAAATGTAAAACATGTCAAGCAAATAAATTCTTCTTTTTTATTTGTCATTAGAAATGTAAAACATGCAGACAAATAAATTTTTCTTTTTATTTATCATTAGAAATGTAAAACATGTCATGCAAATAAATTCTTTTTTTATTTGACATTAGAAATGTAGAACATGTCATGCAAATAAATTCTTCTTTTTATTTTTCATTAGAAATGTAAAACATGTCATGCAAATAAATTCTTCTTTTTATTTGACATTAGAAATGTAGAACATGTCATGCAAATAAATTCTTTTTTTTATTTGACATTAGAAATGTAGAACATGTCATGCTAATAAACTCTTTTTTTTTATTTGTCATTAGAAATGTAGAACATCTAGACAAATAATACTTCTTTTTATTTGTCATTAGAAATGTAGAAAATGTTATGACAATAAATTCTTCTTTTTTGTCGTAAGCAACATTGAACATTTTATGAAAATAAATTCTTCTTTTTATTTGTCATTAGCAACATAGAAAATGTTATGAAAATAAAAATCGTTTTTTTTTTTATTTGTCATTAACAACATAGAAAATGTTATGAAAATAAAAGTCTTTTGTTTATTTGTCATATAAAATATAGAATGGTTGTATAAATAAAATTCTTCTTTTTATTTATACATATGAAATATAGGATACATGTAGATAAAAAAAATTCTCTTTTTATTTGTCATATAAAATATAGAATTGTTGTATAAATAAAATTCTTCTTTTTATTTATACATATGAAAGGTAGGAATTGTGTAGGCAATGAAACTTTCTTATATTGTATATAATTGAACACAGGAATGGTCAAAATTATGTAAACATTAAAACGAAACATTTTTAATGTATAAAATGATTCATTATTTAGAATAACATGTTTATTAGAAAATTATGTAAACATTAAAAAGAAACATTTTTACTGTATAAAATGATTCATTATTTAGAATAACATGTTTATTAGAAAATTATGTAAACGTTAAAAAGAAACATTTTTAATATATAAAATGATTCATTAATAAAAATAACATGTACATTGGAAATTGTTTAGAGGTTAAAAAGTACATTTTATTGTTTATTTAGTTTCATTCAGAAATGTCACATTTTACAAGTTAGTAAAATAGGAAAATGTTGAAATACTAATATATGCTTTGTTTGTTGAAAACATCATTTTTAATATGTTAGTGAAATCATTGAATGATTTATATTTTTATATATATATTTATATATATATATATAAATTTAAATTAAATGAATCGCGCACGGTAGTTCGCGTTTCGGCAATCGTAACTTTAAACGATTATACTGAAAGGTCCGACCGTCGGATTTCCCAAAACTGGAACCGTTAGGTCCACTTTGGGAAGATCTTTCCAACTATATAAAATTTTGTTAAAATCCAATGGTTAGATTTCGAGAAATGTGCAATTCAAATTTAGATAAAAACATCGCCAGGGCCGCCTACTGACCGGAAGCGTCGTTAAACTAAATTGGGCTATTTTTATATAAATAAAAATAACGATAAATTGTTATAAAATAATATTAATGATATGAAATGATTTAAATTATATATATTTGAGAATTATTTGAAAAGACCGAGTTCAATCCCATGTCAAATAATTATACGATGATTTAAATCGTAGATATTAAAGACGGTATTTAAAGGTCGGCGATCTTCACATCGAATGGACGACTACCGATGCCCTGCATTGGTTAGCTCCCAGTAAAGGGTTACAGTGGTAGTTGTCCAGACGAACTTGTTGATTGTCCGGATATGCGAGCATCTCTCTTCCGTATTGGACATATGGGATGAGGAATAAGGTGTCTCCGGTTTCGTTCAGACCCAGAACGGACTTGTAAATGGATGTGTGTCTGACATTGCATTTCGTTCTGTGTGAATTGATTTCTATTAAATATATATTTGTTTGCTGGCAGAGAATGTATTCTCTTGCTTAACACCCTTCTTTGAGACATACAAGCTCAGTGGTTATATATATATAGATATCAGTTGTGTGATGACCCCAAACTTCCGTTGACCGAAAGTAAGGATAATCATTTGGAATACAAAATATTTATAACAATAACAGAACCAGATAACACCATAACACATAATTATTGCAGCGGAAAGATAAATGTCATAAACATCACATAAACAGCACCACAGAGTACGCAGTTTACAGGATACAACTTAGCAAAATAAAAGTCTGAATCAAAGGAAATAAGTTTCGAAAGAAATAGGTCTAAACTCCATGACGTACATCTAAATAAAAGATAGAATAAAATCTCTAAATCAAAAGATAAAGATAAAAGAGAGTCTTCGTCTTCTCCTTCCAAGCAGTCCTCAATCCAGAAAATGTCTCCGTAAGAACCTGTCACTTGGCTGCCCGTGTAAAGAGAGGGCACCCGAGTTTGCAAAGTGAAACAAACATCGAGTCAGTCGTGGGACTGGTATGAGAAATCTTTCTATACTAACTAGCAATATGGTGAATCATAGGACCACGCCGCTAACGCAAAACGGGTTTACTCCATTTGATTTCCAGTGCATAATTTAATAAAGTTTATACAAAAACAACGAAATGACTTTTGAAGAATGAAATCATCATAAGTCTCAAGTCCTATCACACAATGAAACGCAAACCAGAGGATAGAGTTTTCCCTTATGATGATCAAACATGCTTAATACATGTAAAATAATATTTTTAATATTATTATTAGTGTCTAAGCAGTATTAAAATACTTCAATATAAATGTATCAATCCTAGACGGCATAGGTACCATATACTATGTCGCCATATATAAGTTTACAATCAAGACCGTAATGTCGTATTGGAAATTGGTTTTCTGTCATGAAATCGAGGCTAGGGATCGTCCTCTTCGATTCGAGACACTCTAGCAAATGCCTCAGGATCACACCTATGGGCAACCCTTGGAGCGGTAGGGCCGGTCCCCACCTAATGGTGGTGGATTAATTATGCCTGAACACACGTTTCCCGGTCCCTTTGGACCTATAGTATGACCACTTCCGGCCTATAAAACCCGAGGTACCTCAATCCATCATCCATATAAGTAAAATGTCAGTCAGTTTAAGCAATGACACTACCCCTAGCTAGAAAGAAACGTGTGCACTCCCTACGGTCCATATCCCGTTTTTGACTCATACCGGGGTGTAAGGCTCGCGAGGTCACGCTATACTCAAAGCTATGCCTAAACAGGCTATGCTTTGATCATCAACCACAAGGCCTGCTTTTCAACAAAAGCCTTGATCATTGTATCTTGGCGTGCCACATTGACAATTCATGCCATGCAATCGATAACTATTACTATATACCAGGGTATTAAGCAAAGAATGAATTCTCCACCATCAAACAGACATATATTAATACAAATCAATTTAATTACATGGAATGAATTCCAACGTCAGACACGCATCCATTTATAAGTCCGTTCTGGGTCTGAACGAAACCGGAGACACCTGACAAGTTCTCGCTTATCCGGACAATCAACACATACGTCCGGACAACTACTGCTTCAACCCTGTCCTGGGAGCAAGTCAGTCCAAGGCATCAGTAGTCGTTGCCCATTCGATGTGAAGATCGCCGGTCTTCTACCATCGTCTTCTTATATCTTTGATTTAATGATCGTGCAATTATTTGAAATGAGTTAAACTCGGTCTTTTCAAATAATTGTCACATAATTATCATTTAAATCATTTCATATTTATTTATAACTATTTACCGCTATTTCTATTTATAAAATAGCTCAAAATAATAAAATGACGCTTCGGGTCAGTGGGCGGCCCTGGCGCTGTTTTTACCAAATTTTGATTTACACATATCTTGAAATCTAACCATCGGATTTTGGCAAATTTTATATCGTTGGAAAGCTCTTCCCAAAGCGGTCCTAACGGTTCCGGTTTTGGGAAAATCCAACGGTCGGATCTTTCGGTATAATCGTTTAAAGTTACGATTGTCGATACGTGAAGTGCCACACGCGCTTCGTTTTAATTTTAATTTTATATATATATAATTATAACTCATTGGCGATTCCAACTATACAAATCCATTCTTTTTATCGCCTCTCAAGTGACGATAAAAATGTCGCTTTTTAATTTCTATTCTTTTTAATCGCATCGACCTTGATTATAAAATGTCATTATTATATCTCTGTTTTTATTTATCTCTAAATTATAAATAAAAATCACTTTCTAAAACTCGTGTTCTTATTCCTACCTAAAAATGTGAATAAAAGACTTCTTTTAATTTCATGGTTATATTCATATCTAAATTGTGAATAAAGATATAATTTCCAATAGCATATTTTTATTAATAACTGAATTACAAACAAAATGTACTTTTTAAATTCTTATTTTTTTATTTGCAACTGGTTTGCAAAATAAAAACATACTTTCTCAAATTCATATTTTTATTTGCAACTAGTTTGCAAATAAAAATTCACTTTTTTAAAATGGAGTTTTTATTTGCATATGAAATGCAAAAAAAAAATGTACTTTTTATTCCCATATTTTTATTCATATTTAAAAAAATGAATAAAAAGGTACTTTTCATATTCATGTCTTTTATTTGCAACTAATTTGCAAATAAAAAGTGTAATCTCTTTCTATGTTTTATTTGCATCTAAAAATGCAAACAAAAATGTAATTCTTTTCTATGTCATATTTTATTAACACTAGATATGAATAAAATGTCCTTTCTGAATTTATGTTTTATTTACACTAAATGTGAATAAAACATTCTTCTTCCTTTTTATATTTATTTACACAAAATGTAAATGAATGTGATCTTTTTCTATACAAATTTATTTACCCTAATTGTAAATAAAGTTCCTTTTCCCTTTCCTTATTTATTTACTCTATATGTAAATAAATGTTATTTTTTCCTCTTTCCTATTGTTTACACTACATGTAAATAAATGTAACTTCTTCTATTTCTTATTTATTTACACTACATGTAAATAAATATTTTTTTCCTATTTCTTATTTATTACACTACATGTAAATAAATATAACTTTTACTATTTCTTTAACAATGAAAATAAGGTGTTCGTTCTTTTCATTTACACAAATAAATGTAAATAAAATAGCATCACAAATTTTGTTCTTTTTCCAATTATCAAATTTTGTACTTTTTCTAATGATCCAGATTTTGTTCATTTTCTAATGATCAAAATTTTGATCTCTTTCTAATGATCAAAATTTGATCTTTTTCTAATGATCACAATTTTTACTTACAATTAAATTTGTTCTTTTTTATCTACATATGGAATGTAAATAAAATTCAATCGCTGAACTTGTCCTTTAATTTACATAGAAAAATGTAAATAAAATACATTGCTAAATTTTATCCTTTTATTCACATAGAAAGATGTAAATAAAATCCATCGCTAAATTTTATCCTTTTATTCACATAGAAAGATGTAAATAAAATATCAATGTTAAATTCCTACTTTTATTTGCATAGAAAAATGTTCTCATATTTTGTTCTTTTTTATTTACAAATGTAGATGTAAATAAAAATTCCCTTTTTAGTTTTGTGCGTTGACTAACACGTCCAATTCAATATCACGATATATGAAATCAATGGGTCATTTGGTGTGAAGTTCTCATGTTAACACAAACATATAATTTGGGGTCAAGTTTCATGTTAACACATACAACAACAACATATGATTTGGTGTATCTTTCACGAATCAACTTAAAAGTCCCACCTTTATTTTATTTTGTAAATTAAAAAAAACTAAGCTTTCTTTTACTTTGATAAATCAAAAAGATTCAAACTTACTTTTGTTTTATAAATCAAACAAAAGATTCCAACTTTCATTTGTTTTGTAAAACAAAACAAAAGATTCAAACTTTCTTTTTTTATAAATCAAACAAAAGATTTAAACTTTCATTTGTTTTGTAAAACAAAACAAAAGATTCAAATTTTCTGAAAAGAATAAAATAAAAAGAAAATAAAGGCGAGAACGTATATGAAGATTACATCAAAATGTGTGATTCAATGACTGGTCTATCATTAACATACAGATCTAAGTTAATAGAATAATAAACAAACAGATAAAGCATCATTCATCAACATATGAACATATAACCATATCATCACATCGTAGATCTATATGATTCAAACCATCACACACAATCGTTAAATTATTTAATTATTTTAAAGGTAAGAAATCTCACAGTTATAGATCCGCTTTGAATTTGGCCAAAATTTAGACTTGCTCGGAATTGCCTTCTTTTAGTCTAGAAACGAAGATCTCTGAATTACGATCCCGACGGTCCTGAAATCGTCAAATTCCGAGTTCGAATGAATGAGTTATGGTTTAATTTGTGTAAATAAAATTTTAAAAGAAAGAGAATCAGAAGGGAATATTCCCTCTTCTTCTACCTCAACCCTTGGCCGATATACACAATATTTGGTTCAATACTAGGTCTGAGATTATTGAACGCCACAGGCAGTCGGATCACAATCAGGAGATGGGACGTCGACGGGCAAGGGGAGGCGCACGTGCGCTGGCGAGGTGGGCCCGCTCGGTGGTGGCACTGGACCACGGCGGCGGTTGAAAACTGACGCCTTTGGGGCGTTGGTGCTTTCGGTTCGGGCGACTAGGGGACGATCAAGTCCCATGGATTTATAGAGGAGGAAACTCTCTTCGATTTGGTGTATGTGAGGAGGTCTAATTCGAAGAGATGGAAGAGAAATTGAGGAAGAAGGATCGGAGAAGGGTGGCCATGGATTTCAATGAACGGCGGCGGCTGTTGATTAAGGATAGGGTTACTTCGCAAGCCTTGTGGTTGATGATCAAAGCACAACTCAATTGGGCATAGCTTTGTGTATAGCGTTACTTCGCAAGCCTCACACCCCCGGTAAGAGTCAAAAACGGGATAAGGGAATGCAAGGAGTGCACACGTTTCTTTCTAGCTAGAAGTGGTGTCATGGTATGGAGCCAGACATTTTTACTTATGCGGATGATAGATTTTGAGGCCTCGATATATTGGTCGCTACTGGCCAAGTGATAGGTCCAATAGGACCGAGGAATGTGTGTTCAGGCATAACTAATCCACTAAAGTATTTGTGGAGTGGCCCTGCAGGATCCAAGGGTTCGCCAACGTCCAAGCCCTAAGACATTTGCTAGAGTGTCTCGAATCGGTAAAGAGACCATCCCTAGCCTTGACTCGTGATGGAAACCCAATTTCCAATACGACATTACGGATTTGTTTTTAAACCAATATATGGCGACAGAGTAGGATGGGGTACTGCCGTCCAGGATTGATACAATTACTTTGAAAGTATTTCTAAATTGATTTGACACTAGTGATAATATTAAATATTATTTTATACGTATCAAGCATATTTGATCATTATAAGGTAAAACTCTATCCTCTGGTTTGCATTGCATTGCATGATGGGACTTGAGTCTTATAATGATTTCATTTTTCTAAAAAGCATTGCATTGTTTGGAATAAAAGATTTACTTATTTTATGCACTGGAAATCCAATGGAGTGAACCCGTTCCGCGTTAGCAGCGTAGTCCTGTGATTAGCCATACTGTTAGATAAGTTAAGAAAGATTTCTCATACCAGTCCCATGACTGACTCGTAGTTTTTGTCACTTGCAAACTCGGGTGCCCTTAAGAGCTAAGTGACAGGTAATAGGTTTATTTTGGCTATGTACCAAAGTGGAGTATGCTCTTGGCAGAAGATGAAGATTACCTCTATCTTTTATTTCTATTTTGAAACATTTGAACATCATTTATCCATGTTGTACTTGATGATGTTTTAAACTTATTTCTATTCGTTGAGACTTTTTATGTGCTAAGTTGTATCCTATAACTGTGTCACTCTGATGTTGATGACATTTCTAATTTCTGCTGCTATGATTTAATGTGTTATGTTGTTATCTGAAATCTGCTATTGTTATAAATGTGTTATATTCCAATGATTAGCCTTGCTTTCATACTACGGGAGTTTGGGGTCATCACAAGTACATTTGACTAGAGGTGTACTAATTGGAAGGTAGTACCTTACTTTTTTATTATATGGAATCCAAACTCCAATATGTGCCACATTTTTGTATGTAGATCCCATTAAGGCGAGAAATATAATTATGGCTAACAATTTTGCATATGTTTATTATTTTATCTTAAGATGATTTAATAGACATTATAATAATATCATTTGATCTGATATAAAAGTGTTTTGATTATTGTAAGGGAAAATCATGTGCCATGTTTATGTGTGGTCGTGACGAAAGTTCCATTTTTTAAAAGTATTTATAAAATTAAGCAAGTTGTTGTGATAGGAGTTCTCATTGTAAGTATTTTAGACTGATCCTGGTGTCATTTCGCTCAGATCAGATTGATTATATTTTTTTCGATTTGCTTTGGATTTGCTTGGAGCTATAGGAAAGGGGCAAGAGTAGGGACATATTCTCGTGTTTCTTGTATTATCTTATTTCCGTTGTGTGTGTTGTATTTGTCAGTCATTGTAAAGACAGATTATTATGACTGATAGACTGATCCATTTGTATACTCTGATGATTTGTTCATGTATATATACAATTTTTTTATTATGTAAATAGTATTGATTTACTATATTTTATTTATTCCGCTGTGAGATTTTGATCTACTCTGATTCTGATGTATTTCTATTCTTCTTCTATTCTAACATTTCTTTCTTCTTCTGTCTCACCCTCTAACTTTTGGGTTTTCAATACTTGAATTTAGGCATGTGAATATATAAGATGTACTAGTGTCGAAACTTGAGCATCGAATTTCTCCGGTTTGCTACAGATACCCCTTGTAGAAGATACATTTATTCGATCTTTCCCTTCAGCATAACCAAAATTCTTAGCCTTGGAGACTAAATAAAATTTAAAACCAAAATTCAATAAAATTTAAATACTTTACATACTTCACTGGCCTGTTTCCTTCCATAGTATCAAGGCCCAATAGCATATATGTTCTTTATTTGCAATGTTAGGTTCAACTGATCAAAGTCTACCTATTTTATAGAGTGTTTAATAGTAGTAGTTGGATGTGTTCGAATAATAACTGCTATGTCCAAACTGGTTACAAGCATGACCGAAAGGATGAACCAAGCTCAAAGTTATCCCTAGTATAAATGCCCAAGTTAATTTGGATGAGATAATTTTAAATTTTTGATTGAAATTTCAAAATTATATTTTAGTTTAAAAGTTAATTTTACAAGAGAATGTTATCAAGGATAAAGTTAGACGTTTTTTTAACTACAATGATAGTCAATTTATGTAAGACCCTGTATTTTCTATGAACGTATAAGTAACAAATCTGAGAATAATTAATTTTTAAAATAAGAATCAAGGGAAACAGGTTGCGCCATTGCGTTCGCCTCGAAATTCTGCTTGGAAACGAGTCCGAGTTTTCGAGAAACGGAGTCCGTATGAGGGAGATATGACCCTCCGAAGTTTCAGGAATTTTTAGAACCGAAAACAGCTCGAAATTCGAATTCGAAATTCGAATTCAAACCATAGAGCAGACTGGGCGGGAATTTTCCCGCCCAGGACCAGGTCGACCTGGGGGTCGACACTATGGTCGACCTCCCAGGGACCAGGTCGACCCTATGGTCGACTTGGGGGTCGACCTGGTGACAGAACCCAGTTCTGAGCCTGGGTTCGTTCTGATGTATTTGGTCACGTATTCTGTCTAGGTTCGTCCGCCTAATCCTATATAAATAGCCTCCTACCCTCATTCTCTTTACTCCATTTCATTCTCTCCTTATGCTGCCTCTGAAATATTATAAATAAATAGAATAATGGCGTCACAACTCTGCTGGAATCAAATCTAGAACTAGTGCATCTTCTTCCAAATCTGAATTAGGTTAAAAGAGAACTACTGCAACTCTTCTTCTATAATCCAATCAAGGCAAGTGCAGTTATTTTCCGATATGAAGTTAATTATGATCTTGACATAATTATAAAACTGAATCTGAGATTATGCCCTTTTTCTATTTATCAGATCTGTTTCTCTGTTTTATTACTCTGTTTGTTCTGTATTTCTTCCTCCTTTCTTTCTTTCTGTTTGATAGCCATGCTACCACGAGCCTGAGCAAAGTCTCATAAGAGATAAACGCATAAACGCTAAATTTGGGAAGAATATTGAATGAGGCATATTTGGGCATAATTGAATTGTAATTAGTTTGAGGATACAACGTATGTTGTAATTCTGGACATAAATTTGTGGCATATTGCATAAGACGATCTATGACTTGGAAGAAGAGGACTATTGTGACTTAGAGCATAAAGAACATAGGTTGTAACCTAGAATATAAAATCTGAGGCATGTTGTATTTAAAACATAAGGTGTATTTAACATATGACTTGAGTTTTGAGGCATAAAGAATATTGGACATATGATTTGGGATTTGGGGCGTAAAATTTAACTGTGAACATGTAACTGATTTGGATGCATAGTACAAGTTGTAATCCAAGATCTAGATCTGGACATACTATGTATAAATATTATATTTTAGTCCGTAATTTGGAAAAAAGAATAATTAATTTGCATATAACTTAGGTGTAAAGATCCATATTAAGATTTGATGATTGTTAAGTGTGAATACACCTAAGTAAAGGGGAGGGTTTTTGGATATATGACATGCATTGTAATCCATGACTATATTTGGCATAATTTATATGTAAGGTTTTTGGAGAATATTCTAAACTATGCAAGTTTAACCAAAACTTGAGACATATCTTATATGGTAAATTATGACCATAACTTAGGCATGTAAGTTTAGGCTCACTCCATGATTAGGCAGGATATGTGAATAAGACTTTGAGAAATGTTTAAATCTACTATCTGCTTAATATGTTAAATTTTCCTAATCTGCTAAATCTGTTACTTGTTTAATTGCCTAAACTGTTAAATATGAATCGCCTAATCTGCTAATTATGCCTAATCTGTTAAATGTTGAGTTGCCTAGTCTGCTAAATCTGTTGAACCGTCTGAGCTGCTAAACCTGTTACATCTGTTGAAAAGCTGAATGATTGTAATTTATGTAGGCTCGATTTAAGATTGTGTAAAACATGTTAATTTGTTTAATCTACTGCGACTTGAAAAGAAGTCAAATCTGTTAAATTGACATTATTAGTCTGATATTTGTAATGGAATAATGGGTTATAATAAAAATGCTGAGACACGAGGTTAGACTCATGTTTGCGGTAGAAGTCTGCCCGGACCCAACCGGCTTAACCAGCAACCGCAAACTGCTAGTTTAATGTGAGAGGTCGTAGGTATAACTAAGATATGCTTAGACACGAGGTTAGGTCTGGCTTGTGGCAGAAGTCTGCCCGGAACTGCCCGGCATATCCAGCGGCCACAAGCTACCGACCTAATGTGAGAGGTCTGTGCATTAATATTTAATTAATGCAAATCTGAGATAAATATGATGTCTAAAATGTGTTGGCTAGATAGGGCTAAACCAACTGGACTGATGAATTAATAAACCTGTTTCGTGAATCTGTAGGCCCAATACAAAGTTAGACAATCTGTAAGTCTGTTAAAACTATACATCTGATCTGTTAGTCTGGAAACCTGTTAACCTGATTTTCTGATCTGTGAACTAGTTGGCTTGAACTCTGTATGTCTGAGAACTTGTAAACAAGTTAATCTGAAATCTGTTAGTCTGGGAACACAAGGTTAGGAGGGAAAATACTTGTGTCATCTGTTGTTTGGGACCCATATTAGTTAGTAACCCTTTCTGGTATCAAAACTATGACCCAACAGTAGGTAGGGTCCGGGCATGCTTTCTGACCTAATTATAAGCGGTTCATTCTGATAATGGCGAGGGGTGTTGATGGTGCGTTCCAACCGGGTCATGTGCGTGCATGGATCCCGGTCTGCCTCTGAGGATGTAAGACACCGTGACATATTTAATTAGGTCTGTGTCATTCAAAGGTTGCCACTTTAGGGAGTGATACACACTTCTATGGGGCTGGCACAGGGTATTTATGTATTAGGGAGCCGATCGCTTGGGGTAGATTTAGGGTACACTTAGTTTTGTCTGTTTTCGTTGGGGTACCATCTGTTTCTGTTGGGTGGTAACACCTGTCTGTTTCTGCGTGGTACCATCTGTTGGGGTGGTGAAGGCCCATTTACTAGTGCACACCTAATTCTAACATTCTGTTTCTGTAGGGATTATTCTGTTTCCATCTCTGATTCCGTTTAAGAACCTTCTGTCTGTTGGGGTAGTAAAGGCCCATTACTGGCATTCTGTTTCTGTATAAATTATTCTGCGCCGTTTCTGTTTCAGTTAGACATTAGGGTAACACCTAATTCTGTTATACTAGTATTAGTGCAGAGAAGTATAATATAAGTAAGAAGCATAACTTGGGCTATATCCTTCTGTTTCTTTTGTTTAGCTTAATTATATTACTTACCCCTGTTGATATTGTCTCTTATCCAGCTTTATTTTCATGTCATGACATTATTATCTGTTTATATGCTGAAAGTCACTGGACTTGCCAGACTTTATGTCTGACCTTGCTTGTTTTCGCCCCCTTGTCTTTCGTTCCCCCCCAGGTTTGTAGGGAGGAAATCTAGGAGCTTGATTTGGACTTTCTCTGCTTGAAGTATCACTTGGCCTTGGCTCTATCTTTCCATGGCAGTTTATGTTGGGGATTATGATTTTAAAAACTATGCATTCTGAAGGCTTTTGTACAAGACTGATATTTTTGTACTTGAATTCTGATACTGTGATTTGAAAAGATGTATCCAAACTTGCTTCGGTTTCTGTTGTAATAAAGTTATAAAATTTTCAAGTACTGTTTTATCTGTCTTGTAAATTTCTGTTCTGTCTACTAAAACGCTCCATCAAAGTTAAGGAATTCCCTTTGTGAGTGACCTTAATGGAGGTGGGGTGTTACACTTAGTATCAGAGCTGAAGGTTACCAGATTTGATAAAAAGTTTTGGAAAACTATTTTCAAAAAGGTTTTTAAAAAGGAAGTATTTTCAAAAGTAGAGTTTATTTTGAAAAAAAAACATAATCCCCAAAGCCATATGCACTATCTTCTGATCCTCTGTTTGAATTCTTGTCCCCTTCTTTCTTAAGTCTTCGGGGCTCCTGGCTTTCTGGGAGGTAACCTCATCGCGACATGGTTCCGTAGGCTTGATAAGACTACGATACCTATCGAAGGGCAAAGTAGTGCCCGACTTCCATCTATAGCCATAGTAGTTTCACCTACAGCTAGTTTTCTTTCAAGCTTTGAAGGGCTTTCCGTGCGGTGGAGGCAGCTTTTGAGAAACTTGTCAATATGATTATACAAGGATGAGAAATTCATGGATATAAACTCGACTCATGAAGAAAGAAGGAATTATAAAACATAAGACGAGAGGAAGTATCTTTTCCATGGTATAATGGGGCATATAATTAAGGACAAGGGCAAGAAAGAGGCAAAGAAGGAAGAACCACAGAACAAGAAAACATGGCCCAAAAAGGAAACACAAAAGAAGGATGAGAAGTCTAAAGATAAGAAGGAGAAAAAGTGCTTTACTTGTGGAAGCTCGACTCATCTGAACAAGGATTGCATAAAAAGAAAGGGCACTTGCTTCAACTGAGGTGGGATGGGACACTTCACTAGGGGACTGCCCGAAGAAACGAGGGCAGAGGGCAGACAAACACTCTCGAGGCTAGTGGATAGGATAGAAATAGGAAAACTTTCTGTCGGAGGTTTAATTTCTTTATCTGATTTTTGAGTTAAAACTCTTTTCTGATTCTGGCATTTTGATTCTGTAATCGATACTCTACACTTTAATACTAGTATTGTTTCTGATTCCGCTGTAAACTCAAACCCATAAGGGTTATGACTCATCTGTTTGTGATAGATTGGGGTTTGAGAGATATCTGTGTTAGGCGTCAAGTAGGACGCATACATTCTGGGTTTTTATCATGCTTAGTTTCCTAAGAGTCATTCGGTAATCTGATCTGTACCAGTAATCTGTGAATATCTGAATATTTCTGATAAGGTTAAGATTTCTAGTTTTGACATTGTCTAAAGAGAGTAATCCTCTGGGTGTCAATCTGATGTTGATATCGGTCTTCGGGGTTGATACTTAGGGGAATTATTCTCTCAACCAATGTCTAATGGGAACCAAGTTTTTGTTTCATCTGTACTCGCTTCCATCATTCCACTGTATACTGTCGATCGAATCTTCGAACTTTAGGTAGAAACTAATGGGTGTAAACATGTGTTTGAGACTTGTTATGTTTGATGGTTGCAAGTGGATGCAAGTGGTTGCTAGTGGTTGCTCGTGGATGCATATACACACACTAGGCACTAGATCGGCTCGAAAACACTCTCATACTGCATATGGATGTGTGAGCATTTTCAATTTTTGTGGATGCAAAATGATTGACTCATCACATGGATGTTGCATATGAATGAATGGTTGACACTCATATAAGAATGATATGTATCAAATAGGAAAATTGCATACATGTTGGACTCATGACACTGACATAGTTCGCATTGAGGAGGTCAACTGAATCAGTAGACCGCCTGATCTTTGCACTAGATAAGAGACATACACACACACTTTTGCATATGTTCATACAACATTAGAAGTTTTCTAAGGACAATGGATGCTTGTGGATGATGGTTGAGTAGATGTATGATTGGATGGTAGGACACATTCTTCTTAACTTGAAGATTTCGGGGACGAAATCCTTTAAGGATGGGAGAATGTAACACCCCGTATTTTCTATGAACGTATAAGTAACAAATCTGAGAATAATTAATTTTTAAAATAAGAATCAAGGGAAACGGGTTGTGCCATTGCGTTCGTCGCGAAATTCTGCTTGGAAACGAGTCCGAGTTTTTGAGAAACGGAGTCCGTATGAGGGAGATATGAACCTCCGAAGTTTCAGGAATTTTTAGAATCGAAAACAGCTCGAAGTTTGAATTCGAAATTCGAATTCAAACCCCAGAGCATACTAAGCGGGAATTTTCCCGCTCAGGACTAGGTCGACCTAGGGGTCGACACTATGGTCGACCTCCCAGTGTAACACCCCGAGTTTTCGGTTAACAGTAATTTGATAAATTATAGTATACTTAATTCCAAAACTTAAGAATTAAGGGTAACGGGTTACGCCATTGCGTTCGTCTCGAAATTCTGCTTGAGATAGAGTCCGAGTTTGCGTAAATCGGACTTTGTACGAGTAAGATATGACCTCCGGAAGTTTCAAAATTTATTTGAAATTCAAACAGCTCAAAAATCGGATTCATAATTCAAAAATAGAACCGGACCCGGGGTAGGCAGGAAAATTCCTGCCCAGGGCCCAGGTCGACCATGGGGTCAACCTCCCTTGTCGACCTGGTCAGGTCTGTGTAACAACCCGTAAAATCTGGGCCAGTTTAAAATTTTTATTTTGGCAATTTTAGCGAATTTTGAGGATTTAAAATGAATTATTTTAAATAATATCGACGAGAAATTTACTTTTGAATATAATTCGACGTATATATTATACGCGTCGTCGTTAGAATATATAAATATTTATATATAATTATAAATAGAATTGAAAATGGCGCGGTAGTTCGATAATTCGATTTCAAACTTCAATTGAATGTACCGGGTGCAAAACAATCCGGATTTTAGTGAAACCAAAAATGATAGGATCTATTCGTGAATATCTTTCCAACGAATCCGAAAAATCAAAAGTTCGTAGCGAGAGTCAAAAGATATGTCCAGTTGAAAATTCTGAATAGTCGCTATGGAATTCAGGCCCTTAAAAATGGACATTTTGCAAATGACCTCGGATTTCGACGAAACCAGTTTTGTTGGATCCGCAGTGTCAAGTTATGGCTAGATTCCAAATTTCATAATTTTTCGAGTCAATATGTGAGCGTGGCAAAGGAAAACGCGTTTGACCAGTTTCAGTTGATTTTAATCGACTGGAAATTGGCCATTTTTCTAACGGTCTCAGAATTCGACGAAACTAGTTTTGTTAGGACCGTATCGTCAATACGAAGCTAGAAAATATTTTTTGGGAATTTTTCTAGTTAGTATGTGACCCCGGTAATTTGAAATGTACGTTTGAAATTCAATATAGTGATTTAAAATGTAAATTTAACGGAAGCTGATTGTAACAGCCGAATCAGCCTGCGATAAGTATCCCATTGTGTTCGGGATGGGGGTAAAACGCTATGGACGACAGACGGTGGGTTCGATTTAGAAGTCGAAAATAAAAGTTACTTTTTGGATTAAAATTAAAAAAATAAATTAATAAATAATTATATAGTCCTTCCCCACACTCTCTCTCCCTCATTAGTCAAACCGCCGTTCAAAATCAGAAAACCCAAAACGCCCCTCATCCCTATCGATCGACGTCCGCCTACCTCCATCAGCCCCCCCCCCCCCTTCGCGTGCCGCCTCCATCTTCTTTCCCCTTCCCTCCGTCGAACCTCTCTCCTCCTCTCCCGATTGAGAACCCACAACCCCTTTTTTTTTTACACCCAAACCCGCTCTGCCCTCCAACCGACGCCATCACGACAGCGCAGCCACCAAGCTGGAGCATCCCGCCGCCATTACCCCCTCCGACTCCCTTCCCTCTCCTATCCACCTCGCTCCTTCTTTTGACCCAAGAAAACGCAGCACCCAAAACCCTAGAAGTAGCTGACGCCAGGCGCCCTCCGTCAGATCCGAAGAGCCACACACCATGGCGAGCAAACCCCCTCCTTTTTCGAACGATGTAAGCCCCTTTTACCTACCTCGATTTATGTTATTTTATAAAAAGAATTCTGTTTTTTTTTAAATCATATAAATAGGAATTTTATATTTAAAAAGCTAGAAATTTTATATAGGAAAAGGCGAAAACTTTAACAAAGGAAAGACGGGATTTTTAATATATGAAAGCTTCGATTTTTAAAAATATAAAAGATTTGATTTCTAAAGTTAAAGATCGGATTTTTAATAGCATAAAGCTATGATTTTTATCGTTGAAAGAAAACCTTGTTGGCAAGTTGAAAATATTTTTTTAGAAGTATAAAAATATGATTTTTTTTACACTTGTAGCAAATTAAAAATATAATCTTTTATAATGTAGAGATATTAAAAATATGATTTTTATATTTTTTAAAGTATTAAAAATATAATCTTTATAATGTAGAGAAAGTAAAAATGTGATTTTTATATACATAGCAACGAAATAAAAATTCGATTTTTATATATTGAACTTCGATAGAAAATTAGGATTTTTATATATTGAACTTCGATAGAAAAATACGATTTTTATATATTGAAATTCGATAGAAAAATAGGATTTTTATATATTGAAATTCGATAGAAAAATAGGATTTTTATATATTGAAATTCGATAGAAAAATAGGGTTTTTATATATTGAACTTCGAAATAAAAATTCGATTTCTTATATATTGAATAGCGAGGTAAAAATGTGATTTTTACATATGTAGTGAAAGCGGACAACGAAGATGACAAAAAGGCGAAACGACGAAGATTTCTGCAAATGAAGTGCCGTCGAGCTAGGATAGCTATCTGTGAGAACTTCTCACTCAAATTCTACTTTTCTAGTTATATATATATATACTAGGATGCAGACGGTGCTTATTAGAAGCACCCGACACCCGTCCACAGACCATGGACTTGTTTGATTGATTGTATAGTTGGTTAGATTATTTGATTTGGATTTGATTGTTTTGGTGAAATTGAAATTGATATGATTGATGTGTGAATGGCGTGGGCCTTCACTAGACCGGGGATAAGGCTAGGCCTCGTCCCGTTTCTAGTATCGTGTCGTTATGCCGCCGAAATTTTCAAAAATATGTTAGAAAAATAAAAATATCATTTTATTGAATAAATGAATTGAATAGAAATTCATAGGTTGAAATAAAAGGTTTTATCGTTAAAAATATAATTTTTAACGTGAAGTGAATAAAATAGAATATTCATTTATAAACCAGACGGTTTGTTTATGTACACCTATTTGAATGACATTGATTGGGACGATAAATTTTACACATCGCCCAACAGCACAAATAAAATATTTGTTTGATTGTTTGAAACCCTACACGGGTGTTAGGATGAAATTTGAAGTTCACTCATCCTGATTGATTAAATATGTCGATCGATTGATTGACATGCTGTTATAAGCGTTAGATATCTTTATTGGATGCTTATACAGTGTAGTACACTTTGGTTGATGGTTGATTATTTTTCAATGCTATTATATACATGTGTTGTATGAAAATCCATATAATTAACTTTATATGGTAATTGATTGGGCCTCATTCCAGTTTAGAAATAGAAATATTTGAAATAGAAATATTTGAAATAGAATATTTGAAAATAGAAATTTATGAAGCCGTGTTGATTAGATTGACGCCATTTTGACGTGAACGATATTTATATCAATTTTAAACGATTTCGAAATGAATTGAATTGAAAACGATTTCGAAATGAATTGAATTGAAAACGATTTCGAAATGAATTGAATTGAAAACGATTTCGAAATGAATTGAATTGAAAACGATTTCGAAATGAATTGAATTGAAAACGATTTCGAAATGAAATGAATTGAAAACGATTTCGAAATGAATTGAATTGAAAACGATTTCGAAATGAATTGAATTGAAAACGATTTCGAAATGAAATGAATTGAAAACGATTTCGAAATGAATTGAATTGAAAACGATTTCGAAATGAATTGAATTGAAAACGATTTCGAAATGAAATGAATTGAAAACGATTTCGAAATGAATTGAATTGAAAACGATTTCGAAATGAATTGAATTGAAAACGATTTCGAAATGAATTGAATTGAAAACGATTTCGAAATGATTTGAATTGAAAACGATTTCGAAATGAATTGAATTGAAAACGATTTCGAAATGAATTGAATTGAAAACGATTTCGAAATGAATTGAATTGAAAACGATTTCGAAATGAATTGAATTGAAAACGATTTCGAAATGAATTGAATTGAAAACGATTTCGAAATGAAATGAATTGAAAACGATTTCGAAATGAATTGAATTGAAAACGATTTCGAAATGAATTGAATTGAAAACGATTTCGAAATGAATTGAATTGAAAACGATTTCGAAATGAATTGAATTGAAAACGATTTCGAAATGAATTGAATTGAAAACGATTTCGAAATGAATTGAATTGAAAACGATTTCGAAATGAATTGAATTAAACGATTTCGAAATGAATTGAATTGAAAACGATTTCGAAATGAATTGAATTGAAAACGATTTCGAAATGAAATGAATTGAAAACGATTTCGAAATGAATTGAATTGAAAACGATTTCGAAATGAATTGAATTGAAAACGATTTCGAAATGAATTGAAAACGAATTCAAATTGAATTGAAAGCGAATTGAAATGAATTCAAATTGAATTGAAATTTGAATTGAATAGAAATGAATTTTGAAACGAATTTATAAAGAAGAATTCAATTTCGATTTGAATTGAAATGGAAGTTGAAATTGCTTTTGAAACGAATTTAAAACTATTTATATAATTCGTTTTAAATAGAAATCGACGAAGTATATATTATATATATTATATATATATAATATAATGGCCTGAATAGAACGCGCCGCGCCGCGGCAGTTCGCGAATTTCGACCATTTATTTCAAACGGACATTACGGGAGATCCGACCGTCGGATTCTCCTAAAACCGGAACCGTTGGGTTCGTATCGAAAAGAGCTTTCTAATGAATGTTAGAAATTTGAAATCTAACGGTTGGATTTGGAATTATGTCCAAATCAAATTCGAAAAAGGTCGCTATAAGTGCAGTTCGATGGCCATTGATGGAAATCGACTGTACGGGCCTTGATAAAAATAGTAATAATTTGTGTAAAATCATAAGAAATGATTCAGAAAGAATTGGGATGAAAAACTCCATATTTGAAAAGATAAAAATAGATTTTTATCGAAATGAACTAGTTTTGAACTAGAATTATAATTCTATTTATTTTTAAATAAATAAATTGAATTTGAAATGGTTTTGAAAATAACCAAAATTTCCAATGATTGCATTGGAATGGATTTGAATCGAAATTGTCTTCGGAATATTTCGATGTTGGAATTCGTGATTATACAGATGTTGTTATGGAAATTTGAAAGATATATATTTATATCGTTATTTCCAATACGACATTTGATAATCGTAGAATTTGATATTGAATATAAGCCGATATATTTTCTATTCAGAGCCTTATATTGAATATCAAATGTGATTTGGGTTTGTCGTGAATGGTGTCTTCACTAACACTGTTCTTGAACCCAGTTGAGAAAAGATTAAATCTTTTTATTTAGATTTAATGAAGTGTACCAATTAAATGATATTTAATTGGGATTGAATTGATATTGATTTTTGGGTTTATCGTGAACAGTGTTTTAAACAACACTCACTCTTTAACCCGATAATTAATGGATGTGATTTTGGGTTTATCGTGAACTGTGTTTTTAAATGACACTGATTCTTTAACCCAGTTAAAGATTAAAACTAAGTGGAGTTTTAATGAATCTTTAATTAGATTGAAATAATCGAGAATGAAGTATCACCAGTTTTACTCCAGGCGATAATTAAATCTTTAATTAGATTTGAACGTGAAATGGTAATTGAATTACCGATAACACTGTGGTGTTAGATATGAAGTACTACCAGTTTTACTTCATGGGATAAATAGGTTGGGATTGGGAAATTAAAACAAATGATTACTTCGGTAAGTTTCGTTAATCCCGACTAGTTTGAATTGATATTCAAAAGTAGATTAAAGAATAAATTAAAGAATTTATCTTTGATAAAATTAATGGGAACCTTTCCCTATGAATGTGAAATTAGAAATTAACTGTCGGTTAGCCAAGCAGAATGGTTTTCTGGATATTGATCTGATGTTGGTTTCGGCCTTCGGGGTTAATATTTGGGGAATTATTCTCTTGATTAATTTACGGTTAATGACTGATGAATTGGAATGAGGCGTATGTTGTGTTTGTGTAACACTTATTTAAAATATACGCGAGTTATTCGGAAAGACCGGGTTTATCCCATTCTGAATAACTGATACGACGATAAGTCGAAGATGAAGACAATGGTCGAAGACCGGAGGTCTTCACGTCGTTTGGGTGATTACTGATGATCTTGATTGGGCTGTACACCCAAGAAGATGGAAACAGTTGGTGATCGTCCAGACGTACTTGGAGATCGATGGATATGCGGGGTACTAGGTGCCTCCGGTTTCGTTCAGACCCAGAACGGACTTGTAAATGGACTGTGTGTCTGACATTGGATTTTAGTCCGTGTGATTGATCTCTATTAAATATATATCTGTTTGGCGGCGGAGAATTTATTCTCTTGCTTAACGCCCTTCTCTGAGACGTACGAGCTCAGGGGTTATATATTGATGGATATCAATCGCATGGAGTGAATTGCCTGTGTGGCATGCTAAGATGCAAATGATCAAGGCTTCTGTTGAAAAGCAAAGTCTTGTGGTGATGATCGAAGCACGGCCTTTGTGGCGTAGCTTTGTGTAACGTTGATTCGCGAGTATCACACCCGGTATGAATCAAAAACGGGAGACGGACCTCAGGGAGGGCATGCGTTTCTTTCTAGTTATGAGTGGCGTCAGTGCTTGAACTGGCTGACGAGTTTGACTCATGTGGATGTTACTTATTATTACTTGCTGAAAAGCGAGGCGCCTCGTGATATCGGTTTCGGCCGATGCTTCTGGTCGGCTGACGGGCCAGACTTACGCCCCAAAGGGCGGGGAAACGTAGTGTTCAGGCATTTTAATCCACATCGGTGGACCGGCCCTGACGATTCAAAGGCTTGACAGAGTACTTGCCTGTGGCTCGGGCTAGAGAGTCACAAATCGGTAGAGGATCTTGCCCCTAGCCTCGGTTCATACCATAAATGATAACCCAACTTCCAATACGACATTTGCGGTTTTGATTGTAAACTTATATATGGCGACATAGTGTTATGGGCCATTCATGCCGCCTATGATTGATACTTATGATTTGAAGTGTTTTATACACTATGCACTTATAATAGTATCAAATGATTTGTTTTAAACGTATCAAGCATTCTTTGGCTGTTATAAGGGAAAACCCTATCCTCGGCTGCGTTGCATTGTGTGATGGGACCTGGGTCTTATAACAACTTCATTTTTCTTTATTTAGCATTGCGCTGTTTGTTTTATGCACTGGTATTCTTGGGAGGAAACCCGTTCTGTGTTATACGGCGTGGTCCCTTGATTTACCTAACTTTGAAAATAAAGATTAATAACTGTTTTAGTTCTCACACCAGGCACATGACTGACCTGGAGTTTATTGTTTTAACCTAAACTCTGGGTGCCCTTATTTTGACACGGGCAGCTAGTAGTTTTGGTTTTGCAGATTTATATTCACAGGATCCTGGTTTACAGCTGGAACGATATCCGGAAAGCTTTGTATCCGTATATCCCCTTCAGTTGTGTATTGTATTATTTTCCGCTGCTATGTATTTAAATGTAATTTAAATCTCTGATATTTCTGTGTAATATTCATTTATACTCTGTATATTCTTGTAATCTGATGCATTGTTGTAATATACAATGAAATGTTCTTCTCGATGCGTTCTGTTGTGGCTTGTTCTCGAACTATCCGACACTTTCCTTTACGGGGAAGTTACGGGTTTTCACAGTTGGTATCAGAGCTTTGGTTTACAAAGCTCAGAGAACAAGGCACATTAGAACCTTACGAAAGAATTCATCAGATATTGGATTAGTAATATCCAACGAGAATGACTCGTTAGAGATGGGATCAGTAGTATCCTAGAACGAGTGTGAAGAGTATATTTTTGAAAGTGAAAACAAATTTTTGTTTTGAAAATTTAAATCAATTATTCGTATTTGATTATCTATTTATATTGAGTTGGACAGTCCAGTATATATAGATTTTGCGTATACGTCTGATCCGCGTGTATTCGAAGTTTTAATATACTGGATAGATATAGAATTACGCTCTAGTCGCCTGGGGGTGATTCTGATGATTGATATATCATCATCAGAATTTATATTCGAGTGACGAACGTGTAACATCTATATATTTCCATTAGACTGGTGTGAGAACCAAAATTAGATAGGGCTTATTGTTGTGATTTGGCATCAAAAATCTGATTTTTGACTATGTATCAAAGTTATGAATTTGAAACTCTAATTCACTAATTGATTGATGTTTGTGTTGGTTGTTTAATTGTTTGATAATTTTGAACCCTTATGCCTAACTGAATCAAATATTAAACTATATTGAGAATTGGTTGCATTTGCTTGCATATACATATATATCATTGAACAGGTCATAGCAAGGAGGCTAGAGCAGAGAATAAAATTTGTTTGCCCGACAAATAGGTACATGTTTACTACATAATTTACTGTTTTGTTTGGGTGATGATGATTTTATGAGCCTATTGGCTAGCCGCTTGGCTTTTTCTTTTTCTTTTTGAGATCTGAAGGACCGGGGAAGCTATTTGAAATTCCCCGATGCTCCCGGTGCAGGGGAGGTTATGGCGAAATTTTTCGAAAATTTAGGGTGTTAGCCAAATTTTTAAAATTTTGAAAATTCTCAGAAACTGAAAAGTTGGAGAATGGAAGCCAGGTTGAGCGTAGAGCTGAATAATCAAACCACTTTCGACTTTGTTCCTTTTCGGGGACGAAAAGTTTTAAGTGGGGGAGATTGTAACAACCCGTAAAATCTGGGCCAGTTTAAAATTTTTATTTTGGCAATTTTAGCGAATTTTGAGGATTTAAAATGAATTATTTTAAATAATATCGACGCAAAATTTACTTTTGAATATAATTCGACGTATATATTATACGCGTCGTCGTTAGAATATATAAATATTTATATATAATTATAAATAGAATTGAAAATGGCGCGGTAGTTCGATAATTCGATTTCAAACTTCAATTGAATGTACCGGGTGCAAAACAATCCGGATTTTAGTGAAACCAAAAATGATAGGATCTATTCGTGAATATGTTTCCAACGAATCCGAAAAATCAAAAGTTCGTAGCGAGAGTCAAAAGATATGTCCAGTTGAAAATTCTGAATAGTCGCTATGGAATTCAGGCCCTTAAAAATGGACATTTTGCAAATGACCTCGGATTTCGACGAAACCAGTTTTGTTGGATCCGCAGTGTCAAGTTATGGCTGGATTCCAAATTTCATAATTTTTCGAGTCAATATGTGAGCGTGGCAAAGGAAAACGCGTTTGACCAGTTTCAGTTGATTTTAATCGACTGGAAATTGGCCATTTTTCTAACGGTCTCAGAATTCGACGAAACTAGTTTTGTTAGGACCGTATCGTCAATACGAAGCTAGAAAATATTTTTTGGGAATTTTTCTAGTTAGTATGTGACCCCGGTAATTTGAAATGTACGTTTGAAATTCAATATAGTGATTTAAAATGTAAATTTAACGGAAGCTGATTGTAACAGCCGAATCAGCCTGCGATAAGTATCCCATTGTGTTCGGGATGGGGGTAAAACGCTATGGACGACAGACGGTGGGTTCGATTTAGAAGTCGAAAATAAAAGTTACTTTTTGGATTAAAATTAAAAAAATAAATTAATAAATAATTATATAGTCCTTCCCCACACTCTCTCTCCCTCATTAGTCAAACCGTCGTTCAAAATCAGAAAACCCAAAACGCCCCTCATCCCTATCGATCGACGTCCGCCTACCTCCATCAGCCCCCCCCCTTCGCGTGCCGCCTCCATCTTCTTTCCCCTTCCCTCCGTCGAACCTCTCTCCTCCTCTCCCGATTGAGAACCCACAACCCCTTTTTTTTTACACCCAAACCCGCTCTGCCCTCCAACCGACGCCATCACGACAGCGCAGCCACCAAGCTGGAGCATCCCGCCGCCATTACCCCCTCCGACTCCCTTCCCTCTCCTATCCACCTCGCTCCTTCTTTTGACCCAAGAAAACGCAGCACCCAAAACCCTAGAAGTAGCTGACGCCAGGCGCCCTCCGTCAGATCCGAAGAGCCACACACCATGGCGAGCAAACCCCCTCCTTTTTCGAACGATGTAAGCCCCTTTTACCTACCTCGATTTATGTTATTTTATAAAAAGAATTCTGTTTTTTTTTAAATCATATAAATAGGAATTTTATATTTAAAAAGCTAGAAATTTTATATAGGAAAAGGCGAAAACTTTAACAAAGGAAAGACGGGATTTTTAATATATGAAAGCTTCGATTTTTAAAAATATAAAAGATTTGATTTCTAAAGTTAAAGATCGGATTTTTAATAGCATAAAGCTATGATTTTTATCGTTGAAAGAAAACCTTGTTGGCAAGTTGAAAATATTTTTTTAGAAGTATAAAAATATGATTTTTTTTTACACTTGTAGCAAATTAAAAATATAATCTTTTATAATGTAGAGATATTAAAAATATGATTTTTATATTTTTTAAAGTATTAAAAATATAATCTTTATAATGTAGAGAAAGTAAAAATGTGATTTTTATATACATAGCAACGAAATAAAAATTCGATTTTTATATATTGAACTTCGATAGAAAAATAGGATTTTTATATATTGAAATTCGATAGAAAAATAGGATTTTTATATATTGAAATTCGATAGAAAAATAGGATTTTTATATATTGAAATTCGATAGAAAAATAGGGTTTTTATATATTGAACTTCGAAATAAAAATTCGATTTCTTATATATTGAATAGCGAGGTAAAAATGTGATTTTTACATATGTAGTGAAAGCGGACAACGAAGATGAAAAAAAGGCGAAACGACGAAGACTTCTGCAAATGAAGTGCCGTGGAGCTAGGATAGCTATCTGTGAGAACTTCTCACTCAAATTCTACTTTTCTAGTTATATATATATATATATACTAGGATGCAGACGGTGCTTATTAGAAGCACCCGACACCCGTCCACAGACCATGGACTTGTTTGATTGATTGTATAGTTGGTTAGATTATTTGATTTGGATTTGATTGTTTTGGTGAAATTGATATGATTGATGTGTGAATGGCGTGGGCCTTCACTAGACCGGGGATAAGGCTAGGCCTCGTCCCGTTTCTAGTATCGTGCCGTTATGCCGCCGAAATTTTCTAAAATATGTTAGAAAAATAAAAATATCATTTTATTGAATAAATGAATTGAATAGAAATTCATAGGTTGAAATAAAAGGTTTTATCGTTAAAAATATAATTTTTAACGTGAAGTGAATAAAATAGAATATTCATTTATAAACCAGACGGTTTGTTTATGTACACCTATTTGAATGACATTGATTGGGACGATAAATTTTACACATCGCCCAACAGCACAAATAAAATATTTGTTTGATTGTTTGAAACCCTACACGGGTGTTAGGATGAAATTTGAAGTTCACTCATCCTGATTGATTAAATATGTCGATCGATTGATTGACATGCTGTTATAAGCGTTAGATATCTTTATTGGATGCTTATATAGTGTAGTACACTTTGGTTGATGGTTGATTATTTTTCAATGCTATTATATACATGTGTTGTATGAAAATCCATATAATTAACTTTATATGGTAATTGATTGGGCCTCATTCCAGTTTAGAAATAGAAATATTTGAAATAGAAATATTTGAAATAGAATATTTGAAAATAGAAATTTATGAAGCCGTGTTGATTAGATTGACGCCATTTTGACGTGAACGATATTTATATCAATTTTAAACGATTTCGAAATGAATTGAATTGAAAACGATTTCGAAATGAATTGAATTGAAAACGATTTCGAAATGAATTGAATTGAAAACGATTTCGAAATGAATTGAATTGAAAACGATTTCGAAATGAAATGAATTGAAAACGATTTCGAAATGAATTGAATTGAAAACGATTTCGAAATGAATTGAATTGAAAACGATTTCGAAATGAATTGAATTGAAAACGATTTCGAAATGAATTGAATTGAAAACGATTTCGAAATGAAATGAATTGAAAACGATTTCGAAATGAAATGAATTGAAAACGATTTCGAAATGAATTGAATTGAAAACGATTTCGAAATGAATTGAATTGAAAACGATTTCGAAATGAATTGAATTGAAAACGATTTCGAAATGAATTGAATTGAAAACGATTTCGAAATGAATTGAATTGAAAACGATTTCGAAATGAATTGAATTGAAAACGATTTCGAAATGAATTGAATTGAAAACGGTTTCGAAATGAAATGAATTGAAAACGATTTCGAAATGAATTGAATTGAAAACGATTTCGAAATGAATTGAATTGAAAACGATTTCGAAATGAATTGAATTGAAAACGATTTCGAAATGAATTGAATTGAAAACGATTTCGAAATGAATTGAATTGAAAACGATTTCGAAATGAATTGAATTGAAAACGATTTCGAAATGAATTGAATTAAATGATTTCGAAATGAATTGAATTGAAAACGATTTCGAAATGAATTGAATTGAAAACGATTTCGAAATGAAATGAATTGAAAACGATTTCGAAATGAATTGAATTGAAAACGATTTCGAAATGAATTGAATTGAAAACGATTTCGAAATGAATTGAAAACGAATTCAAATTGAATTGAAAGCGAATTGAAATGAATTCAAATTGAATTGAAATTTGAATTGAATAGAAATGAATTTTGAAACGAATTTATAAAGAAGAATTCAATTTCGATTTGAATTGAAATGGAAGTTGAAATTGCTTTTGAAACGAATTTAAAACTATTTATATAATTCGTTTTAAATAGAAATCGACGAAGTATATATTATATATATTATATATATAATATAATGGCCTGAATAGAACGCGCCGCGTCGCGGCAGTTCGCGAATTTCGACCATTTATTTCAAACGGACATTACGGGAGATCCGACCGTCGGATTCTCCTAAAACCGGAACCGTTGGGTTCGTATCGAAAAGAGCTTTCTAATGAATGTTAGAAATTTGAAATCTAATGGTTGGATTTGGAATTATGTCCAAATCAAATTCGAAAAAGGTCGCTATAAGTGCAGTTCGATGGCCATTGATGGAAATCGACTGTACGGGCCTTGATAAAATTATTAAAAATAGTAATAATTTGTGTGAAATCATAAGAAATGATTCAGAAAGAATTGGGATGAAAAACTCCATATTTGAAAAGATAAAAATAGATTTTTATCGAAATGAACTAGTTTTGAACTAGAATTATAATTCTATTTATTTTTAAATAAATAAATTGAATTTGAAATGGTTTTGAAAATAACCAAAATTTCCAATGATTGCATTGGAATGGATTTGAATCGAAATTGTCTTCGGAATATTTCGATGTTGGAATTCGTGATTATACAGATGTTGTTATGGAAATTTGAAAGATATATATTTATATCGTTATTTCCAATACGACATTTGATAATCGTAGAATTTGATATTGAATATAAGCCGATATATTTTCTATTCAGAGCCTTATATTGAATATCAAATGTGATTTGGGTTTGTCGTGAATGGTGTCTTCACTAACACTGTTCTTGAACCCAGTTGAGAAAAGATTAAGTCTTTTTATTTAGATTTAATGAAGTGTACCAATTAAATGATATTTAATTGGGATTGAATTGATATTGATTTTTGGGTTTATCGTGAACAGTGTTTTAAACAACACTCGCTCTTTAACCCGATAATTAATGGATGTGATTTTGGGTTTATCGTGAACTGTGTTTTTAAATGACACTGATTCTTTAACCCAGTTAAAGATTAAAACTAAGTGGAGTTTTAATGAATCTTTAATTAGATTGAAATAATCGAGAATGAAGTATCACCAGTTTTACTCCAGGCGATAATTAAATCTTTAATTAGATTTGAACGTGAAATGGTAATTGAATTACCGATAACACTGTGGTGTTAGATATGAAGTACTACCAGTTTTACTTCATGGGATAAATAGGTTGGGATTGGGAAATTAAAACAAATGATTACTTCGGTAAGTTTCGTTAATCCCGACTAGTTTGAATTGATATTCAAAAGTAGATTAAAGAATAAATTAAAGAATTTATCTTTGATAAAATTAATGGGAACCTTTCCCTATGAATGTGAAATTAGAAATTAACTGTCGGTTAGCCAAGCAGAATGGTTTTCTGGATATTGATCTGATGTTGGTTTCGGCCTTCGGGGTTAATATTTGGGGAATTATTCTCTTGATTAATTTACGGTTAATGACTGATGAATTGGAATGAGGCGTATGTTGTGTTTGTGTAACACTTATTTAAAATATACGCGAGTTATTCGGAAAGACCGGGTTTATCCCATTCTGAATAACTGATACGACGATAAGTCGAAGATGAAGACGATGGTCGAAGACCGGAGGTCTTCACGTCGTTTGGGTGATTACTGATGATCTTGATTGGGCTGTACACCCAAGAAGATGGAAACAGTTGGTGATCGTCCAGACGTACTTGGAGATCGATGGATATGCGGGGTACTAGGTGCCTCCGGTTTCGTTCAGACCCAGAACGGACTTGTAAATGGACTGTGTGTCTGACATTGGATTTTAGTCCGTGTGATTGATCTCTATTAAATATATATCTGTTTGGCGGCGGAGAATTTATTCTCTTGCTTAACGCCCTTCTCTGAGACGTACGAGCTCAGGGGTTATATATTGATGGATATCAATCGCATGGAGTGAATTGCCTGTGTGGCATGCTAAGATGCAAATGATCAAGGCTTCTGTTGAAAAGCAAAGTCTTGTGGTGATGATCGAAGCACGGCCTTTGTGGCGTAGCTTTGTGTAACGTTGATTCGCGAGTATCACACCCGGTATGAATCAAAAACGGGAGACGGACCTCAGGAAGGGCATGCGTTTCTTTCTAGTTATGAGTGGCGTCAGTGCTTGAACTGGCTGACGAGTTTGACTCATGTGGATGTTACTTATTATTACTTGCCGAAAAGCGAGGCGCCTCGTGATATCGGTTTCGGCCGATGCTTCTGGTCGGCTGACGGGCTAGACTTACGCCCCAAAGGGCGGGGAAACGCAGTGTTCAGGCATTTTAATCCACATCGGTGGACCGGCCTTGACGATTCAAAGGTTTGACAGAGTACTTGCCTGTGGCTCGGGCTAGAGAGTCACAAATCGGTAGAGGATCTTGCCCCTAGCCTCGGTTCATACCATAAATGATAACCCAACTTCCAATACGACATTTGCGGTTTTGATTGTAAACTTATGTATGGCGACATAGTGTTATGGGCCATTCATGCCGCCTATGATTGATACTTATGATTTGAAGTGTTTTATACACTATGCACTTATAATAGTATCAAATGATTTGTTTTAAACGTATCAAGCATTCTTTGGCTGTTATAAGGGAAAACCCTATCCTCGGCTGCGTTGCATTGTGTGATGGGACCTGGGTCTTATAACAACTTCATTTTTCTTTATTTAGCATTGCGCTGTTTGTTTTATGCACTGGTATTCTTGGGAGGAAACCCGTTCCGTGTTATACGGCGTGGTCCCTTGATTTACCTAACTTTGAAAATAAAGATTAATAACTATTTTAGTTCTCACACCAGTCACATGACTGACCTGGAGTTTATTGTTTTAACCTAAACTCTGGGTGCCCTTATTTTGACACGGGCAGCTAGTAGTTTTGGTTTTGCAGATTTATATTCACAGGATCCTGGTTTACAGCTGGAACGATATCCGGAAAGCTTTGTATCCGTATATCCCCTTCAGTTGTGTATTGTATTATTTTCCGCTGCTATGTATTTAAATGTAATTTAAATCTCTGATATTTCTGTGTAATATTCATTTATACTCTGTATATTCTTGTAATCTGATGCATTGTTGTAATATACAATGAAATGTTCTTCTCGATGCGTTCTGTTGTGGCTTGTTCTCGAACTATCCGACACTTTCCTTTACGGGGAAGTTACGGGTTTTCACAGTCTGGCTGGCCTGGTCTGTGTTCTGGTCGAAATTCTGAAGCCCAATGTGTCACTAGGGCTAACGTGTTGACATTTGATTGGTTACTCTTGACATATATGGCCTGGATTCCTTCTGGCTTCATCGAACGGCTCAAATCAACTTGAAACTCTATAAGAAGGACCTAAGACTCAACCTAAAATTAACTAGAGCCGCCATGCTATCGGAAGAAAACTAAGGTGAGCCTCCGTTTGAAAAGAGACGAACAACGAATCAACTCAAGCTAATTTCAAATTTGAGATTAAAGCTACTAATAAAATCAAAACAACAACGTCTACCCAAAGGAACGCATCTCAATTTTAGAACTCAGAATCCAGAATTCAAGATTCTGCATTCGTTGTAAGTAAAGTGGTTTTTCTGAATATGAATAGAAATTAAGATGTCACTTGATGTGAATGAAATTGGGGCTTTACTATTGTATAAATTTGATGTAAATTCTGTGTATTGCGTTGATTATGTCATATTTTGTATTGGGTGTTTGTGGCATAAATTGGTTGATGCGAGCCTATTGACATTTGTATATGAAAATAAATATCACTTGCAAGTTTTTAGTAAAAACTAGAATTGACATCTTTATGTTATGTCGTTAACATAGTTAGCATACATTCTTTTTAGGCCTAAGTTGAGACTCATGTAAACATGTTCCAAGTTGAAACCTTTTGTGCCTACACGACTCAAAACCTTTGTATACATTATTATGTTTATTTGCAAGTGATAATTGGGTTTATGCAAGTACCTTTTGGTTACACAAATTATACTGGTTTCATGTTGAAATAGGCTACTTGATGTAAAGTTAGTTTACACCTTTGGGTTATGTCAAAATGTGGACATTTTTATGCTAGTTTGGTGTTTGACATTATGCCTAGTTATATGTGTATAAAACCATGTTTAAACAAGTCTAAAAGTACACCATTTCATATGACACCAATTTAATTATTTCCTTACTGAATGCAAGTTCACATGACCCACGATCTATGTTAGTGAAAACGCTATGTTACAAGTTCATGCCCCACACACTTTTATGTATTCTAGAGCAATTCATGATTCTGTGCTTCCCCTTTTCATGTTTATGAGTTGGACTGAAATGTTAAGCCCAACATATGTTATAATGCTGCGTACGTACAAACGGGGGAAACAAACGTTGGGTTTAAAATAAAATACATGTATTGGCATGTTTGACACATGCAATGACTAGTGACATATTAAGCGGTATAAATTGTTATACCCAAAAATTAGTGAAATTGGATAAACTGGGCCATAAACATTTACATACAAAATGAAAGTGACAAATATGTAAATTTAGACAAAACGAATATGCTTAACCCGAGGTTGGATTGAGTTGTGATGTAAACCTGCCCGGACCCGCTCGGCTGTCCAGTAATCACAACAATACCTATCCAATGTGAGAGGTTAAGGCATTGAGCCCAATAAAGACCCGAGGTTAGACTGAGTTGTGGCGTAAGACTGCCCGGAACCGACCAGCATACAGGCAGCCACAACAATACCTGTCTAATGTGAGTGGTTGGTGCTTTAATAAGACAATTAAAGCCAAGTAAGGATTGGTAGGGTTAAGTTAACCAAAACACTTAACCAACTTAACATGTTAACAAGACAAGACTTGTAGGGGTTAAGTAACTAAGAAAACACTTAGCCAATTTAACATGTTAATTTGACTAGAAGGTGAGGTTAAGTAAAGTTAATACACTTAACCAATTTAACATATTAACTAGACTAGAGGGTGAGGTTAAGTAAATTCAGGACACTTAACCGTTATAACCTAATAATTAGATAAGTGGGTGAGGTTAAGTAAATTTAGAAATACTTAACCATTATAACACGTTAGCTAGATAAGTGGGTAAGGTTAAGTAAATACACTTAGCCAATTTAATATGTTCGCTGGACTAGAGGGTAGGGTTAAGTAAAGTTAGAACACTTAATTATCATAGTGTGATAAATTGAACAGGGTTAAGTTGAAATATGAAGCGGCAATACTTAACCATTAGAACATGTTAAATTAAACAGATGTTAGGGTTAAGTTAACTAAGGGAACACTTAACCGTTATAACATGTTAGTTAAAACAGATGGGCAAGGTTAGGTTAAAAGGGACACTTAACTAATACAAGGTGAATGGGTAGGGTTAAGTAATAAGAAATACTTAACCAATATAACTTGGTTTGTGATAAGGTTAAGTCAACGTGAATTACTGATAACACTTAACCAGTTTAACATGACAAATGAATGGGTTAAGTTAACTTGTATCGACTAATGACACTTAACCAATCCAACTTGACGAGAAAGAGAACTAAGTAGTAAACCTTAGTTGAAAGGGGCTAAGTAGTAAACCTTAGTTAAGAAAACAACGATTCAGGAAACTAAGTGGTAAACCTTAGTCAGGAAAACTAAGTAGTAATTCTTAGTATAACACGAGGAGGAGCGAACGTCCATCTGATCTTAAAGAAGGCTCCAACGAATTGGGTTACGAAGCCCGAGGCTTCGAGGGGATGTGAGGGTACTCTTGGTATCCCTCTGTGAGAATGCAGATGATCCGCCTGGGCTCACAGAGGTTAAGGTCTGCGTTAAAAGAACCAAGGGTATGCCTTGGTTGCAATATAAGGCAACCTAAAGACTAGGATGGACCAGCGTGATTCGGCGGGACAAATGGCCCTGTGATAGCGACCCGTCGTCTACCTACCATCTTGAGTCAGTCGAGATACGCATGCGGAAAGGCAGAGAACTCCCAACAGACCATAAACTTGCTATCTAGTTATGGGTGAGGCTGGCCAATAGGAAAGTGGGGCATAGGTGGCAGGAGTATAGTTCTCGTGCTTGATTTTCTTGGATTGCCTTTCATTAGTTGAGGGAGGGGTCAGGTGGGACCATAGCCACTGGAAAAACAGACCTTAGCATCTGCATCGGCAGATATCTGAAAGCTCTCGACCGAGTTCCGTGTTTCTAGAATAGCCCTGCCACGGGACTCGGGTCGCACATTTCAGGACATGTGCATCTAGACAGCGATAAACGATTCGCGACATATACGTGGGGAAAGTCAAGGAACATATACAACTCTAGGTAGTGTGTCCTAGACTAGGGGCATCGTTCGACAGGTAGCATAATCCCTAGTTGGACCTAGGTGGCATAAATCCTGAATCTGAGAAGTATTAGATAAGTCGCATAAACCCTAGTTGAATCTAGGAAGCGCTCGATAAGAAAACCCTAGATTAGATCTTGGTAATAAATAATAGATGTACACCTAAAGGCAACAGCAATTACAGGGATTGGGATCACGTTATCATCTTTATACAGATTACTAGGTGGGATACTAGTTAGGTGGTGCAGAGATTAGTATGGGGTGCGATAGAAATTTCGGTCCTAACCGCTTTAACTTAGTTTATGGTATTTTCCCATTTTCAGTTTATGCCTCTCATGTCCTTTTTCCTTATTCATATACCGAAGTACCACTAGACTTACCAGGATTTATGTCTGACTCTATGTTTTCTTTCGTCTTATTTACTTCCGTTTTCCCCCCTCCCAGGTAGTCAGGGAGGGAATAGCTCAGATTTGTATGGACCTGTTACTCTTTCCAAGATTAAAGACTCTTTGATGTGCTGCTTTGGACTCTCTTTTCCATCGCTATGGCTGGCTAATGTTTTATTGTGGAATATCATTGTATATTTATGCTTCTTTATTTTGTTAAACAAGATAGATACTTTGTTGTTGGAAAACAATCTTTGTACAAGCAGTTTATAAATGAAATAAAGTTTTATTCACTTTTCCGCTGCTTTATTTATCTGTCTTGTAATTTATCTGCATCTTTTACCTATAATACTTCACAGAACTTAGTGCATTCCCTTTGCGAGTGACACTAACGGATGTGGGGTGCTACACGTGGTATTAGAGCTGAAGGTTACCGGATCAGAAAAAAGATTTGAAAAAATACTTTCAAACGGTTTTAAAAGAAGCATTTCAAAATAAAAGTTTTGTTTTAAAGGCATATTCCCCAAAGCCATATGCATTATCTTTTGATTCTCTGTTTGAGTCCTTGTTTCCTTCTTTCTTGAGTCTCTGGGGCTCCTGGCTTTCTGGGAGGTAACCTCATCGAAGGGCGAAGTAGTGCCCGACTTCCATCTATAGCCGTAATAGTTTCACCTGCTGCTAGTTTTCTTTCAAGCTATGTAGGGTTTTATGTACGATGGAGGCAGCTTTCGAGAGAGATTCTTCAACATGATAACACAAGGAAGAGGATGAGGAGTTTGGCTAAGGGGCACAACCCAAGGATGAGGAATTCATGGTATGGACTTGGCTCACGAAGGAGGAAGGAATTATAAAACCTAAGACAAGAGGAAGTAGCTTTTCTATGGTATAATAGGACATATAATTAAGGACAAGGGCAAAGACGAGGGAAAGGATTTTCAGGAGGATGAGTGCGTGCTTTCACCACCAGTATACCTGGGAGAGAGATAGTAAAAGTCTCCATTGGAAAATTTTAGCTTTTCATTTGATCAACCTGTTAGTACTCTTTTGATCTTAGCGCTTCACATTCGTTTATACCTGCTTCCATAGTTGAGTCTCTGCACCAAGGTAGGTACTTGTATAGTAGAAGATCGCAATTAGTCTCAGATCCAAATTGGTGGTTCGGCCCGTTTACCTTTGGTTTGTTGGGATTTGAGAACAGCCACATTAAGTGTTGAGTTTAAGCATAATGTTTTGGTTCCATGGGCTATGAGTTAATCCTAGGCATGGGTTGGTTGGCTATTAATTCTGAAAGTTAGACTTTTTGACTTGCCTTGGAAATACCCTCGAGATTTCGTGATCCTAAAAGGATCAGTTAGACTTAGCTATCTAGAATCGTTTAATACATTTATCGACGATTTGCAATCCGTTAGAATTGACCATGAGTACGTAGTTGTTTTGATTAGGTTAGGGGTTTACCCCTAAAACGCGGGTTAGACTTCCGCATATATCCAGTTGACAATGAAAAGCCAGCTATCTGATCAACGACAGTTTTGGAAATGGAGGTCAAGAAGCTTCAAAATCGTAAAGATTAACTAGATAAGGTACGGTACAGAGAAGCTCAAGAAGATGCGACTTAGAAGACTGAAGACTAGATACGTGCATCATACCCTTTTTCTTAAGGGTATATCCTTTCTTTAGGAGTTTTATGCCTGCCTGTTTCTAGCTTTTAAGGTATACCCTCTAGGACGTATCATCGATCCTTAGGAAGAAGCCAATGGATGTAAACATGTATTTGAAACATGTTATGATTGATGAGTGCAAATGTTTCTCGTGGATGCATATACACACCATAGGCGCTAGAACGACTCAGTCACTTTTATATTTCATTCACATATATGTATTTGCTTAACGGATTTAACTTGATATGTTATCATATGGTTGTTGCATATGGTTGAATGGCTATGCACACATGTAGTATTTAGGGATGCTTGCATACATATTGGACGCATGGCACTGACATGATTTGCATTAAGGAGGTCAACTGAATCAGTAGACCGCCTGATTTTGCATTAGATAAGGACATATACACACACTATGCATATGATCATGAAGCATTAGAAGACTTTTAAGGACAATGGTTGCATGTGTTTGATGGTTGAGTAGATGGACGATTGGATGGTAGGATATACGTTCTTCCAGACTTGAAGATTTCGGGGACGAAATCCTTTAAGGAGGGGAGAATGTAACACCCCGAGTTTTCGGTTAACAGTAATTTGATAAATTATAGTATACTTAATTAAAAACTTAAGAATTAAGGGTAATGGGTTACGCCATTGCGTTCATCTCGAAATTCTGCTTGAGATAGAGTCCGAATTTGCGTAAATCGGACTCTGTACGAGGGAGATATGACCTCCGGAAGTTTCAAAATTTATTTGAAATTCAAACAGCTCGAAAATCGGATTCAAAATTCAAAAATAGGACCAGACCCGGGCTGGGCAGGAAAATTCTTGCCCAGGGCCCAGGTCGACCATAGGGTCTCTGTCGACCTGGTCTGGTCTGGCTGGCCTGGTCTGTGTTCTGGTCGAAATTCTGAAGCCCAGTGTGTCACTAGGGCTGACGTGTCGGCATTTGATTGGTTACTCTTGACATGTATGGCCTGGATTCCTTCTGGCTTCATCGAACGGCTCAAATCAACTTGAAACTCTATAAAAAGGACCTAAGACTCAACCTAAAATTCACACAAAAATAAGAACTTGAGCCGCCATACTGTCGGAAGAAAACTAAGGAGAGCCTCCGCTTGAAAAGAGATGAACAACGAATCAACTCAAGCTAATTTCAAATTTGAGATTAAAGCTAATAATAAAATCAAAACAACTACGTCTACCCAAAGGAACGCATATCAATTTCAAAACACAGAATCCAGAATTCAAGATTCTGCATTCATTGTAAGTAAAGTGGTTTTTCTGAATATGAATAGAAATTAAGATGTCACTTGATGTAAATGAAATTGGGGCTTTACTATTGTATAAATTTGATGTAAATTCTGTGTATTGCGTTGATTATGTCGTATTTTGTATTGGGTGTTTGTGGCATAAATTGGTTGATGCGAGCCTATTGACATTTGTATATGAAAATAAATATCACTTGCAAGTTTTTAGTAAAAACTAGAATTGACATCTTTATGTTATGTCGTTAACATGGTTAGCATACATTCTTTTTAGGCCTAAGTTGAGACTCATGTAAACATGTTCCAAGTTGAAACCTTTTATGCCTACACGACTCAAAACCTTTGTATACGTTATTATGTTTATTTGCAAGTGATGGTTGGGTTTATGCAAGTACCTTTTGGTTACACAAATTATACTGGTTTCATGTTGAAATAGGCTACTTGATGTAAAGTTAGTTTACACCTTTGGCTTATGTCAAAAAGTGGACATTTTTATGCTAGTTTGGTGTTTGACATTATGCCTAGTTATATGTGTATAAAACCATGTTTAAACAAGTCTAAAAGTACGCCATTTCATGTGACACCAATTTAGTTATATCCTTACTGAATGCAAGTTCACATGACCCACAATCTATGTTAGTGAAAACGCTATGTTGCAAGTACGTGCCCCCACACACTTTTATGTATTCTACAACAATTCATGATTCTGTGCTTCCCCTTTTCATGTTTATGAGTTGGGCTAAAATGTTAAGCCCAACATATGTTATAATGCTGCGTACGTACAAATGGGGGAAACAAACATTGGGTTTAAAATAAAATACATGTATTGGCATGTTTGACACATGCCAATGACTAGTGACATATTAAGCGGTATAAATTGTTATACCCAAAAATTAGTGAAATTGGATAAACTGGGCCATAAACATTTACATACAAAATGAAAGTGACAAATATGTAAATTTAGACAAAACGAATATGCTTAACCCGAGGTTGGATTGAGTTGTGATGTAAACCTGCCCAGACCCACTCGGCTGTCCAGTAATCACAAAAATACCTATCCAATGTGAGAGGTTAAGGCATTGAGCCCAATAAAGACCCGAGGTTAGACTGAGTTGTGGCGTAAGACTGCTCGGAACCGACCGGCATACAGGCAGCCACAACAATACCTGTCTAATGTGAGTGGTTGGTGCTTTAATAAGACAATTAAAGCTAAGTAAGGATTGGTAGGGTTAAGTTAACTAAAACACTTAACCAACTTAACATGTAAACAAGACAAGACTTGTAGGGGTTAAGTAACTAAGAAAACACTTAGCCCATTTAACATGTTAATTAGACTAGAAGGTGAGGTTAAGTAAAGTTAATACACTTAACCAATTTAACATATTAACTAGACTAGAGGGTGAGGTTAAGTAAATTCAGGACACTTAACCGTTATAACCTGATAATTAGATAAGTAGGTGAGGTTAAGTAAATTTAGAAATACTTAACCATTATAACACGTTAGCTAGATAAGTGGGTAAGGTTAAGTAAATACACTTAGCCAATTTAATATGTTTGCTGGACTAGAGTGTAGGGTTAAGTAAACTTAGAACACTTAATTATCATAGTGTGATAAATTGAACAGGGTTAAGTTGAAACATGAAGGGGCGATACTTAACCATTAGAACATGTTAAATTAAACAGATGCTAGGGTTAAGTTAACTAAGGGAACACTTAACCGTTATAACATGTTAGTTAAAACAGATGGGCAAGGTTAGGTTAAAAGGGACACTTAACTAATACAAGGTGAATGGGCAGGGTTAAGTAATAAGAAATAGTTAACCTATATAACTTGGTTTGTGATATGGTTAAGTCAACGTGAATTACTGATAACACTTAACCAGTTTAACATGACAAATGAATGGGTTAAGTTAACTTGTATCGACTAATGACACTTAACCAATCCAACTTGACGAGAAAGAGAACTAAGTAGTAAACCTTAGTTGAAAAGGGCTAAGTAGTAAACCTTAGTTAAGAAAACAACGATTCAGGAAACTAAGTGGTAAACCTTAGTTAGGAAAACTAAGTAGTAATTCTTAGTATAACACGAGGAGGAGCGAACGTCCATCTGATCTTAAAGAAGGCTCCAACGAATTGGGTTACGAAGCCCGAGGCTTCGAGGGGACGTGAGGGTACTCTTGGTATCCCTCTGTGAGAATGCAGATGATCCGCTTGGGCTCACAGAGGTTAAGGTCTGCATTAGAAGAACGAAGGGTATGCCTTGGTTGCAATATAAGGCAACCTAAAGACTAGGATGGACCAGCGTGATTTGGCGGGACAAATGGCCCTGTGATAGCGACCCGTCGTCTACCTACCATCTTGAGTCAGTCGAGATACGCATGCGGAAAGGCAGAGAACTCCCAACAGACCATATACTTGCTATGTAGTTATGGGTGAGGCTGGCCAATAGGAAAATGGGGGCATAGGTGGCAGGAGTATAGTTCTCGTGCTTGATTTTCTTGGATTGCCTTTCATTAGTTGAGGGAGGGGTCAGGTGGGACCATAGCCACTGGAAAAACAGACCTTAGCATCAGCATAGGCAAATATCTGAAAGCTCCCGACCGAGTTCCGTGTTTCTAGAATAGCCCTGCCACGGGACTCGGGTCGCACATTTCAAGACATGTGCATCTAGATAGCGATAAACGATTCGCGACACATACATGGGGAAAGTCTAGGAACATATACCACTCTAGGTAGTGTGTCCTAGACTAGGGGCATCGTTCGACAGGTAGCATAATCCCTAGTTGGACCTAGGTGGCATAAATCCTGAATCCGAGAAGTATTAGACAAGTCGCATAAACCCTAGTTGAATCTAGGAAGCGCTCGATAAGAAAACCCTAGATTAGATCTAGGTAAAAAATAATAGATGTACACCTAAAGGCAACCGCAATTATAGGGATTGGGATCACGTTATCATCTTTATACAGATTACTAGTTGGGATTCCAGTTAGGTGGTGCAGAGAATAGTATAGGGTGCGATAGAAATTTCGGTCCTAACCGCTTTAACTTAGTTTATGGTATTTTCCCATTTTCAATTTATGCCTGTCATGTCCTTTTTCCTTATTCATATCCTGAAGTACCACTAGACTTACCAGGCTTTATGTCTGGCTCTATGCTTTCTTTCGTCTTCTTTTCTTTCGTTCCCCCTAGGTAGTCAGGGAGGGAATAGCTCAAATTTATATGGACCTGTTACTCTTTCCAAGCTTGAAGACTCTTTGATGTGCTGCTTTGGACTCTCTTTTCCACCGCTATGGCTGGCTAATGTTTTATTGGGGAATATCATTGTATATTTATGCTTCTTTATTTTGTTAAACAAGATAGATACTTTGTTGTTGGAAAACTATCTTTGTACAAGCAGTTTATAAATGAAATAAAGTTTTATTCACTTTTCCGCTGCTTTATTTATCTGTCTTGTAATTTATCTGCATCTCTTACCTATAATACTTCACAGAACTTAGTGCATTCCCTTTGCGAGTGACACTAACGGATGTGGGGTGTTACACCCAGGGACCATGTCGACCCTATGGTCGACCTGGGGGTCGACCTGGTGACAGAACCCAGTTCTGAGCCTGGGTTCGTTCTAATGTATTTGGTCACGTTTTCTACCTAGCTTTGTCCGCCTAATCCTATATAAACAGCCTCCTAGCCTCATTCTCTTTACACCATTTCATTCTCTCCTTATGCTGCCTCTAAAATATTATAAATAAATAAAATAATGGCGTCGCTACTCTGCTGGAATCAAATCTAGATCTAGTGCATCTTCTTCCAAATCTGAATTAGGTTAAAAGAGAACTACTGCAACTCTTCTTCTATAATCCAATCAAGGCAAGTGCAGTTATTTTCCGATATGAAGTTAATTATGATCTTGACATAATTATAAAACTGAATCTGAGATTATGCCCTTTTTCTATTTATCAGATATGTTTCTCAGTTTTATTATTCTGTTTGTTCTGTATTTCTTCCTCCTTTCTTTCTTTCTGTTTGATAGCCAGACTACCACGAGCATGAGCAAAGTCTCATAAGAGATAAATGCATAAACGCTAAATTTGGGAAGAATATTGAATGAGGCATATTTGGGCATAATTGATTTGTAATTAGTTTGAGGATACAACGTATGTTGTAATTATGGACATAAATTTGTTGCATATTGCATAAGACGATCTATGACTTGGAAGAAGAGGACTATTGTGACTTAGAGCATAAAGAACATAGGTTGTAACCAAGAACATAAAATCTGAGGCATGTTGTATTTTAAACATAAGGTGTATTTAACATATGTCTTGAGTTTTGAGGCATAAAGAATATTGGACATATGATTTGGGATTTGGGGCGTAAAATTTAACTGTGAACATGTAACTGATTTGGATGCATAGTACAAGTTGTAATCCAAGATCTAGATCTGGACATACTATGTATATATATTATATCATAGTCCGTAATTTGGAAAAAGAAGAATTAATTTGCATATAACTTAGGTTTAAAGATCCATATTAAGATTTGATGATTGTTAAGTGTGAATACACCTAAGTAAAGGGGAGGGTTTTTGGATATATGACATGCATTGTAATCCATGACTATATTTGGCATAATTTATATGTAAGGTTTTTGGAGAATATTCTAAACTATGCAAGTTTAACCGAAACTTGAGACATATGTTATATGGTAAATTATGACCATAACTTAGGCATGTAAGTTTAGGCTCACTCCATGATTAGGCAGGATATGTGAATAAGACTTTGAGAAATGTTTAAATCTGCTATCTGCTCAATATGTTAAATTTGCCTAATCTGCTAAATCTGTTACTTGTTTAATTGCCTAAACTGTTAAATATGAATCGCCTAATCTGCTAATTATGCCTAATCTGTTAAATCTGTTGAGTTGCCTGGTCTGCTAAATCTTTTGAACGGTCTGACCTGCTAAACTTGTTACATCTGTTGAAAAGCTGAATGATTGTAATTTATGTAGGCTCGATTTAAGACTGTGTAAAACATGTTAATTTGTTTAATCTGCTGCGACTTGAAAAGAAGTCAAATCTGTTAAATTGACATTATTAGTCTGATATTTGTAATGGAATAAATGGGTTATAATAAAAATGCTGAGACACGAGGTTAGACTCATGTTTGCGGTAGAAGTCTGCTTGGACCCAACCGGCTTAACCAGCAACCGCAAACTGCTAGTCTAATGTGAGAGGTCATAGGCATAACTAAGATATGCTTAGACACGAGGTTAGGTCTGGCTTGTGGCAGAAGTCTGCCCGGAACCGCCCGGCATATCCAGCGGCCACAAGCTACCGACCTAATGTGAGAGGTCTGTGCATTAATATTTAATTAATGCAAATCTGAGATAAATATGATGTCTAAAACGTGTTGGGTAGATAGGGCTAAACCAACTGGACTGATGAATTAATAAACCTGTTTCGTGAATTTGTAGGCCCAATACAAAGTTAGACAATCTGTAAGTCTGTTAAAACTATACATCTGATCCGTTAGTCTGGAAACCTGTTAACCTGATTTTCTGATCTGTGAACTAGTTGACTTGAACTCTGTATGTCTGAGAACTTGTAAACAAGTTAATATGAAATCTGTTAGTCTGGGGACACAAGGTTAGGAGGGAAAATACTTGTGTCATCTGTTGTTTGGGACCCATATTAGTCAGTAACCCTTTCTGGTATCAAAACTATGACCCAACAGTAGGTAGGGTCTGGGCACGCTTACTGAACTAATTATAAGCGGTTCATTTTGATAATGGCGAGGGGTGTTGATGGTGCGTTCCAACCGGGTCATGTGCGTGCATGGATCCCGGTCTGCCTCTGAGGATGTAAGACGTCGTGACATCTTTAAATAGGTCTGTGTCATTCAAAGGTTGCCACTTTAGGGAGTGATACACCCTTCTGTGGGGCTGGCACTGGGTATTTATGTATTAGGGAGCCGATCGCTTAGGGTAGATTTAGGGTACACTTAGTTTTGTCTGTTTTCGTTGGGGTACCGTCTATTTCTGTTGGGTGGTAACACCTGTCTGTTTCTGCGTGGTACCGTCTGTTGGGGTGGTAAAGGCCCATTTACTAGTGTACACCTAATTCTAACATTCTGTTTCTGTAGGGATTATTCTGTTTCCATCTCTGATTCCGTTTAAGTACCTTCTGTCTGTTGGGGTGGTAAAGGCCCATTACTGGCATTCTATTTCTGTATAAATTATTCTGCTCCGTTTCTATTTCAGTTAGACATTAGGGTAACACCTAATTCTGTTATACTAGTATTAGTGCAGAGAAGTATAATATAAGTAAGAAGCATAACTTGGGCTATATCCTTCTGTTTCTTCTGTTTAGCTTAATTATATTAGTTACCCCTGTTGATATTTTCTCTTATCCAGCTTTATTTTCATGTCATGACATTATTATCTGTTCATATGCTGAAAGTCACTGGACTTGCCAGACTTTATGTCTGACCTTGCTTGTTTTCGCCACCCTTCTCTTTTGTTTCCCCCCCAGGTTTGTAGGGAGGAAATCTAGGAGCTTGATTTGGACTTTCTCTGCTTGAAGTATCGCTTAGCCTTGGCTCTATCTTTCCATGGCAGTTTATGTAGGGGATTATGATTTTAAAAACTATGCATTCTGAAGGCTTTTGTACAAGACTGATATTTTTGTACTTGAATTCTGATATTGTGATTTGAAAAGATGTAACCAAACTTGCTTCGGTTTCTGTTGTAATAAAGTTATAAATTTTTCAAATACTGTTTTATCTGTCTTTTAAATTTCTGTTATGTCTACTAAAACGCTCCATCAAAGTTAAGGCATTCCCTTTGTGAGTGACCTTAACGGAGGTAGGGTGTTACGATTTATATTTCATTTTCAAGGACAATAAGGACAAAAGCATAACGTATTTTTAAAACCTCTAATGGTCGCGTGCATTTTCTCTTCTTTTTCCTTTTCATTCTTTTTATTCTTTGTTTCTTCTACTCTTTCTCTTCTGCAAATTCAAATTCTTCAAACATGCGTGGTCTATTGTCCTTAACATGATTTTGATTTTCTTCTCTTTTAATACGGTAGTTGAAAATATCAAATTTATGAATGACTTTTCTTTTTTCTTTCCTTTTTATCAATGTTCTAATTTTGTTATCTCAAATATTCTCTGGTTTATCTTTTTGAAAATTAATTTCAATTTTTTTGCTTGTTTTTCGTTTTCCATTTTCATTTGGAAATTTGGATATTAGCAGCAAATTATATATTGTGATTTTTTTAATGCAACTATGTTTTCTTAGTTGTCTTAAATTGAATGTTTTAAATTTTTGTTCACTAATCTGTATCTTGGACTAGGTTTGAATAGAGATTTATCATTGTGTTTATATTAGCCTATATCAGTTACTCGGTTTTATTGTTTATTATTATCTTTCAAAGTACTAAAGTTTAGCAGTGTTATATGTTGCAATAAAATTGTTAGTGAGTAAATATGACTATATCCATCAAACATTCAATGCGTTGAAATAGTGTATTATTAGTACTAAATTTTAGTTAACTTTTTGGTATAACATTTTTTTTAATTAATTTTAGTATTAGTTTTATTGTATGTAAGTACTAGTTTTGACAAAAAATCATCTTTCATTTTTGATTTTTTATTCAATAAAAAATATGAAATTGTTACAGATTATTTATGATGATAAAGAGTTGATTTATCGTTTTGTTATTATCAAATATTTAATGAAATCTTTTTGAAGTAAACAATCAATTAACATTTTTTAGTATTATTTCATTTTATTAATTTTAGTATCAGATTTTAAGTATTAGTTTTACAGTCACAATGTATCATTTTTCAAATAAAATTTGTTACTTTTTCATTTTTGGTTTTCTATTCTATAAATAAATGAATTTGTTACAAATTAAATATGATGATAAATGAGTCAAATTAGTATTTTGTTACAGTCGAATATTTATAGAAGTCTTTTACTATTAAACATTTAGTTAACTTTTTTGTCGAACTGGATTTTCTTATTAATTTCAGTTTTAGATTTTAGGTATTAGTTTTACTATATATAGAGTATCATTTTTGAAAAAAAATTACTTTCTTGTTTCTGATTATTACTATATAAAGAAACTTAGCATATTATAGTAAGATGATAGTCTGAATGAAATATTTCAAGTTTGATGATAGACTTAAACATTAAGTATTGTTAAACTTAACAATCAATTAGCAAACAATTTAGAAAACATGACATCATGACTAGATGAATTTTAAGTTTGATGAACCACATATACTGCCAAGTATAGACTAGTTATTTCATAACACTTCCCAACCCGAGGCCCGACGTTAATCGCTATGGATGTTGCAGTCATCCACAGTATTAAATTATGGTGACCAAAAACGGGATGTTACATGCATATAATCTAACTCAACTCTCAACACGGTAATCAGGAAAAGAAACTAATCCACGAGTCCCAATCCTGTACCATCAATTTAATCACAAGATAAAATGGAACGATGAAATCACAACATCAGACTAAAACACGAATGGAAACGCTATTAATTGAAACGTATACTGAGTGGTGACATCGTTCCTTTCTCTTTCATCGAAGGATCACTCAACGGAATGGAAACGACGATCGACACATATGTCTCCACAATTTGTCCCAAAAAAGCAGGACAAACTTTTATAGTAGGCGCAAGCTCGAACATCATGAGCTCACTTGGTCGACTCCTCCAAACCACCATTCACTCGAAATGAAATGATCACCCTCCAAGTCAATCACTAAGTCCGGCCACAACCTATGTACTTCGGAGTGACAATTGAGAGAATAACCGTACTTTAACAACACATCGAATTTGGACACACTCTCCGACACAGACACATCACGTAAATCGGGGAACTTCTCATCAAATCTTAGTAAGTCGACAGAAACCCTCTTCAAAGTGAACCATAAACTGGCCTTGAGAGAATCGATTTCAAGAACCCAAAACGGTAAAGACTCCCGACCAATTAAGGTTTAGCCTTGGAGTCTCTTAGGAGTAAACCCCTAATTTATTCAACTCTAACTCCAAGTTGTTCAAGAAATCCCTACAAGAATCCAAACAGCTCCTGTACCACAATAGTTGATTTCATCCAAAAGAACGGTGCATCACATGGACACGTAAGTATCCACACAACGCGACACAGTCGACTTGCTACACCTGAGTGCTACAACAAATTAGAGATACTATAGAATCCCAAATAATGTTATATGTTATTGCAGGAAACACAAAATGTAAATTGAGGCTAGTAGTTTTCGAGCTTCAATTCTCAACTCGAGAGAAGGAGTAATTAGTAGTACTTCTCGTTTCTTAGATCATCTCAAATGAATGGTCAAGACAATCATTTGCTAATAGAGGGAAAAATATTATAATGGCACTCATTTGCAAAATAATCATACTACATATACTGCTTATAATTGTTGTCACATTTTTGGTCAAAGCAGTCACACGTCGTGTTTATAGCTAACAACACACGAGTCTCGAGAACGTCATCAGCAAGCACAAACTGATTTGGGCAAAGTCGCGACGCGCTCGGAATCGAGTTAAAATATTATTCACTTTTGAAATCGGCAACGATTTGGTCATGTATTGCAAACGCATGCCGATCACTCAAAAAGACTTGAGCACACTGCGCTGATCACTTAAAATTGCTTACACAACTCAATCTGGCAATTCGGAAAAAGTCAAGATTTGGAACCTCAAAATTGTGTGATCAACACGATGTGCTCATTCAAAATTGCTTATGCGACCAAGCGCGATAAAAAACACTATCAGATTGGCCATCTGGTAATGTGCCAAGTTCAACACTCCAAAAGTACGTGATCGACACGAGAAAATCACCAAAAAAGCATGTGTGTGCCTCTCCCTTGGAACCATCCAAATTTGGAAAAAAGGGTCAGCAATGTTGGTTTAGGAATTCCATATCCCCTTGGATATGTATTTGTATCCCTGTGGGATACGAATACAAATACCCTCGACACAAAGCTTGCCCCGACAATATTTCTACCGGCCTGATCCCACGTTTTCACAGGACTGACATGTGTTTTCTTCATTTGGCGTATGGCAAGGCTGATGCGTGCCTAGGATTTGAAATTCTTGGATTAGCATGGGCGAATCCATCTTTTTCTTCTGATCGCATCACATCATAGGACGAGAATACTTGGCTTGGCAGTGGGATGCAAAATCCTAGGTGTATATTTGGCAACTCAATTTTTTTGGATTGCATCAGGAAGTTCCGTTGATTTCTTTGGATCGCTTCTCAGGACATTATGGCCTTGGGATGCAAAATTGGCAAAGTAACATTGCATGTTCATAATTCACGTGCAAATCACGTATTTTGGCTGATCGGCGTGCAGTGTTCACTGTTTTTCTACGTGCAACTTCAAGATTCAAAATTTGTGATATAGCTTGGTTTATTGGCTAAGTTTTCGGGATGCGAATTTTGCATCCCCTCGGGATACAAAATTCGGGATGATGCCTCCAAACCTCACTTACAAATATCCCTTTGCTTGGCATTCTGAAGGGTTGACATTTTTGTATATTTCCTACACTTTGGCATACGGGATAGGAGTTCCAAGACACCATTAATGGTTGCCATCATCATCTTTATGACTTTTGGAAATCTCTTGGACTTGTAGATGCTACATATATGTTAGTCTGCAATTTTTTGGGATTTCCTAAACTTTTGGACATTTCTTGGACTTGTAGATGCTTGTCTACAATTTTTTGGCATACACTTGGATTTCTGCAGACGCATGGAAATTGAAGCTATTTCTTGGACATTGTTGTTCATACCAACACACTTTGAATCAACAAAGAAGAAGGGAAGTTTGGTTAAAGTTTAGAATTAACAAACTATTTGTTGTTCTATTATACAGCTTTGTATACACAAATTGTTCGAACTTGTAGAAGCGTTGTAATCGACAAATATATGATGGATGATTACTATGAAGTGGACTTAGGCGTTAGTGTCGAACCACTATAAAAGTTGTGCGTCTCTTTACATTTCTTGTACTTTGGATATTTGAATTATATGTTTATTGTTAAACTTACACTTGGGAGTTACCGTGCGCAAATAACCAATTTCTTACGTCAACACTTTGGCGCACCAGGAAGGGGGTGCAACAACTTCGAGTTTTGTTGTTGGTCTTGGTTCTCGGATTCGATTTCGGATTTCGACATTGACTTCGGTCTTGGTTATTAGATTCATTCTCAAATTTAATTGGAATTCTCTCAGATTCCTCCATAGTTAGAGGAAACAATTAACTCGCTCTGAAGGAGCAGGTATGGAGGAAAGTCAGGAAATCTCCTTGATCAGAAATTCATCAAACAATGTCACTCGAGACGACGTCGACGGAGTCAACAAGGATTTAACTAAGGATCTTACTTCTCGCTAGGAACAACAAGAGGAATATTTCCATTAACAGGAAGCTACTATAACCACTCTTCTCGCTCGACTCGAAGGATCTACGATGCAGTTGGGCCAAGGCAACGTGATCGGAACGAGTGTTAGTGTTCCGCGAGGATTAGCTCTGGACTAGGGGCCATCTGTAACGACCCGTATTCTACGCATCATAGGATCGTAGGACAATTATTTCTTTCACATACGAAGTCGTATGGTCACGTAACTTTGGGAGACGACTATTGAGGTCATTTCCCATGTTCATGATTTTTCCCGATTTTTAAATGACCATTTTACCCCTAGTTGGCACTGTTTTGGTCATAACTTTTGAATGGAAATGAATTTTGACTTGAAACCACTTCCATTGGCTTCGGATGATGGTTTCTCTTTCCGTAGAGTGGTCACACTAGCCTAACGGACTCACCATTTGGGAGATATGGCTGAAACAAGTTTCAAATGGAGAAAAACAGCTTAATTGGACTTAACCGGGTGATTAACAGCTAGGCCCAAAGGGAAATTTCGGGATTAGGAGTTTAAAAGGGCTGTTAGGGTTTGGAGAATACCTTTTTCTCATTTTTCAGCCGTCACTATTCATTCCTCTTAACCTAGCCATGGCCTCCACCCTCTAAATCTCTTCAAAACACCTCTTAATCACTTCCTAATTGAAGATTAGGCTTAGCAAACATCAAATCAAGGAGTATTAGCACGAGAACCGAGGTAGAGTTGCTGTGCAAGATTGGGAACAACGCCAAATCAGAGAATATTTCAGTTTTGGGGTTTTAGTTGTGGCCAAGGTGAGTGATTTGCATAGTTTTTGCACTAACTACGGTAATTAAGGGTAATTAGTGAAGATTAGCGAATTTATACACTAATAAATTCTGGAAAAATGTTTAGAAATTCTTAAATAATATTTTATGCTTCTGTTAGGAATTTGGTTCGATTTGATTAAGTTTTGTTAACTCTATGATTAGTTCTACTTAAACATGCTATGGGAAAATATGAAGTTTTAGTCACTTTTGATCCATTTTGATTCATTTAAATTGTTGTTTGCTGTTTGTGGTTGCTATTACATGTTGCTATGACTCTATGGTATGTTTTATGATTGATTAGAATAGTTAAATTGGTCGAAAACGTCGTCGAATGGCGTAGAAAGCTCGCTGGAAAGTTGTAGAAATGTGCAGGTTCCTAACCGGTTCGGATCGGATGAGGCTCAGATCGGATATGTGAACTGGGCAAGAAAACCGACCCGAACTGGAGTTTGGCACATAGGAGACTTGGCAAAAAGGAAGGCTGTTTACTTAGAGTTGGAGTGGACAGAAGGGGATCGGATCGGAAGAATAATGGGGGCCAGATCGGATCGACTTGGAGACGCAGGGCTCGGATCGGAAGTAAACTCTTTGGAGGACTAGCAAGAGGGAAAGCCACGCGGATCAGACAGCAAGTGCGGATCGGATCGGAGTAGATGGAGAACGGGAGCGGATCGGATCGGAGTAGATGGAAAACGAGGGAGCTGATCGGAGAAAACTGGAAGGAGGACAGCAACCCGACCCGACCCGGATGAGGACACCGACCCGACCCGAAGCGTAGTACCCGACCCGAACCGATGAGGGTGATGACTACCGAACTGAACCGAATTCTAGGACTGTTACTGCGCGACAACTCTTCTGAAGACCCACTCCAATTCGACCAAACCTGAGATGCAAAGGAAGTCCAAATGAGAAGTTAGAGCTCAAGATTCAGATGGGAATCAACGAGTTCGCTTCATGGTTGGGCTTTGCTGCGGGACGCGTGCCAAGGGGTTATCGATGTCTACAGCTTTGGACCACTATGGTAGGGGGTACGAAGGCGGATCCAGGGCCATTATGGCATTGGTAGGACCAAGGGCTACAACCAATGAAGTGGGTCATTGAAATGTTTGGTCATGACTCCATATGTTTAGCTTGGTCATAGCAGGGTTTCTACAAGTCGGGATTCGTCGTTACCTCAATTTGTCTAGTATTCCAAAGTGGTAGATATCGTATGCTTTACGCACTGAGTGAGAGATGTGAGGATGGTTGATTTGGTTGCTATCATTATGACATGCACACCCCACCCCCGTATTCTTACACTATTTATTACGGCACCTTGGAGTATTGTACGGTATGCGGTACTAACTCTTTGGTTGCAGGTCCAGGTTCAGGTACGGTTTAGTATATCTGTTATTATTCTGTTTAGATGCTTATCGCTCATACCAGGCTTTATGTCTGACCCAGAGTTTTATGTCTCCTCTTATTACTCTGGGTGCTCACACGATCAGACTAGAGACAGGTTAGCTGGTGATGCACTGGTAGATGATCCGGAGACGAGCAGGAGGCTTCCACGTAAAATATATACATAATATTCTCCCTGTATTGTTGAAGATCACTGCTTGGGCATTGGTGGTGTATCTTCTACTTTAGCTTTCTTTTGTTTAGAGACAGTAAATTTGGAAAATTGTAATAAGCTGTATTTGAATTTCCGCTGCTCTGGTGATGGATGTTGATTTTAGTTATCAGCTTATGCACTGTCTCACCTGTTTTATGTCAAGTATGTTATTATTATATTTTATTCCATGCGCTGTGAGACATTCTACAGGTTCCTTGATTAGTTCATTCCCTTCTTTCCTTTCTTTGGCGACCGTTCCGTGCTAGTCGGGACATGTGTACAGTGCACTTCCGGAGGAAATGTAGGCTGGTGCGGAGCGGGCCGTCACACTTGGTATCACAGCTCTAGGTTGCGTAGTTAACCTAGGGAAGTTATCAGGGAGAGATAAAATACGTATACGAGAGAACGTATTTGTGATTACTTTGGTTTTTAAAAGCTATATATATATTATTACTAGTATAAGGATGAAGTCGTACTGCACTAGCACCACTATGGAGTCGTTAATCGTTTCCTTTTTCAGATTGACGATGAGCCGATATGTTAGAGGTACCGGTAGAGGGGCCAATAATGGGAATGCTGCTGGCATGAGGACGATGTTTACTGACCTCATGAGAGAGATGCTTAGAGATGTACAGAGGGCAGCTCCCAATGGTGGAAATGGTGGTGGTCCAATAGTGCAGGCGCCAAGAGTTGACTTCGCCAAGCTGAATAAGGATTATACTAGTCTTGGTGGGAAGTCGTTCCATGGAACGGAGTCAGCTACGGATGTTCTGGATTGGTTGGATAGTTGCGAACGTATCTTCGAGGATTTGGGTATCGAGGATGCAATGAAAAGAAAGCTAGCGTCCTGTCAGCTGCAAGGGAGGGCAATGAATTGGTGGAATGCTATAAAGGCAGCTACTCCCGAAGATCAGATTACTTGGGAGCAGTTTAAGGCTCGCTTTAGCGAGAAGTTCATCCCAGCTGCTTAGAAGTCCGTGCTGTTTAAGAAGTTCTTGGAGCTCAAGCAGAATGGCAGAGCTGTCTCGGAGTATATTGCTGAATTTGACACTTTGTCAAAATATGGGTCATCTCTTATTGATACTGCCGAAAATAAGAATGAGAAATTCATAACTGGTTTGGATCAGTACTTGGGGGAAAGGCTTATTAACCACATCGACGAGACGTTTGAGTCGATTGTAGGGAAAGCATTGAGGTCAGAAAGTCTCTACCCTAAGCCGAAGACTGAGATTGCATCCGCAGATGAGCCAAAGCCACAAGCAAGTGGTGGAGGCAAGGGTGGTTCCCAGAATAAGAGAAAGCAGAATCAGACTAAGGATGGCCAGAAGAAAAAGAATAAGCAAGATGTTGAGTGCTTCAGCTGTGGTAAGAAGGGCCATTATGCTAGTAATTGTCGGGCCAAGCCAGCGGATAGGAAGTGCTTCAACTGTGGCCAAATGGGACATCACAAGGACAAGTGTCTGCAGCCCCCTAAAGAAAAGCAAATGGTGAAAGCCTATGCCCTTAATGCTATTCCTTCTTCGTCGAATGCCCCAACTGCGGCGGAGAAAGGAAAGAATGTTGTCATTCAAGGTATGCTTTCTGTTTACGATGTTCCTGTTAGAGTTTTGTTTGATACCGGAGCTTCCAGTTCTTTCATATCTAGTGATCTGGTAGATAGGTTGGGATTGGAGCCCGAGATTGTCGATAGACCTTTAGTAGTGACGAACCCGATTGGTGGTTCGACTAGCCTTAGCATGATTTGTCGTAATGTGGTCCTATCGAGTCATGGATGCGTGTTTGTTTGTGATTGCTTTGTTTTGGGCTTTACTGGGTTTGGCATTATTTTGGGAGTAGATTGGCTCCAAAGATACGGGGTGGTGGTAGACTGTGAGGGCTTTTTAGTGACAGCTAGAGCGGATGATGGGCGGAGGATAGTGTTTGGTGGTCTACCCAGTAAGGGGGTATTGGCTAGTTTTCTAAACTCCCTCGACATTCCGCATAGTGAGTTGTCAGGTTTGCCCGTGGTTGGCCAGTATCCGGATGTTTTCGAAGAAGTGACCGGACTCCCACCACACCGAGAGATTGAGTTTCGTATTGATTTGGTAAAGGATGTCAGGCCTATAGTGATTTCACTTCGTCGTATGGCACCAAAAGAGCAGTGAGAGCTCGAGGTGCAAGTCAGCGATCTTTTGAAGAAGGGATTTATCAGAAGGAGTGTTTCTGAATGGGGAGCACCAGTTGTGTTTGCTACCAAGGCGGATGGTTCTCTTCGTTTGTGTGTAGACTACCGCGAGTTGAATAAAGTGACGAGGAAGAACAAGTATCCTCTACCGCGGATAGATGATTTGTTCGATCAGTTGAGTGGCGCGAGAGTATTTTCTCAGTTGGATCTCGCGACAGGTTTTCATCAGCTTAGAGTGGAAGCTGAGAGTATAGCTAAAACGGCATTTCGAACGCCGTCTGGATTTTATGAATGGTTGGTTATGCCATTTGGGCTGACTAATGCCCCAGCATATTTTGTGGATCTTATGAATAGGGTATTCAGAGGTCAGTTGAATAAGTTTGTCCTTGTGTTCGTTGATGATATTTTGGTCTATTCGAAGACAGAGGAAGAACACAAGGAACATTTAAGAGTAGCGATGGAGGTGTTGAGAAAACACCAATTGAAAGCAAAGTTTTCTAAGTGTCACTTCTGGAAGAGGGAAGTGAGGTTCTTGGGCCATGTTGTATCAGAGAATGGTATTGCCGTGGACCCGGCGAAGGTGGCTACGGTACAGGATTGGCCTACGCCCAAGAATGCAACAGACGTAAGAAGTTTCTTGGGGTTAGCTGGATATTATCGTAAGTTTATCCAAGGTTTCTCCAAGATAGCAGCACCATTGACCCAGTTGACCAAGAAGAATCAAGCTTTTGTCTGGGATGAAAGGTGCGAGAATGCATTCAAAAGTCTAAAGGACAAGTTGACAAGCGCACCAGTGTTAGTCATTCCTAAGGGGGATGAAGAGATGATGGTATACACGGATGCCTGTGGTACCGGACTGGGTGCTGTATTGATGCAAGGCGGTAGGGTTGTAGCTTACGCAAGTCGGTAATTGAAACCGCACGAGAGAAGATACCCTACCCATGATTTAGAATTGGCAGCGATCGTGTTCGCGTTAAAGATGTGGAGACACTATCTCTTGGGAGAAAGATTTGAGCTGTTTACAGATCATAAGTCGTTAAAGTATCTCTTCTCTCAGAAAGATCTGAATCTCCGTCAGCAAAGGTGGTTAGAGTTCTTAGCTTCCTATGATTTTGACATCGCATACACACCGGGAAAGGGTAATGCGGTGGCTGATGCATTGAGTAGAAGACATGCCAGCTTAGGGGCTATGTTCCTTGAATGGAAGCAACTGGAGTATATCGCGGGGTTCAAAGTGTGAATTGGATCCAGAAATGTTAGCAAGTTTGACGATCAGACCCACTTTAATTGAGCGGATCGGCTCTAGTCAGAGGGACGATCCTAACCTATTGGAAATCATCTCCAAGTTAGAGATGGATATCGATGAGGAGATGAACAAGTATGGGCTTGATCGAGATGGATGGCTTAGAAAGAATGGAAAGCTTGTTGTGCCCAATGTCAATGGATTGAGAGATGAAGTGCTTAGAGAATGTCATCACTCAAAGCTGACTATACACCCTGGTGGTAACAAGATGTATCGAGATATGAAGCAGACTTACTACTGGGAAGGGATGAAAAGAGACGTTGGGAAGTTTATATCCAAGTGCATGAATTGCCAGCTAGTTAAAGCCGAGCAAAAGAAGCCTGGTGGGTTGTTACAACCCTTAGAAATTCCCGAATGGAAATGGGAGCAAGTCTCGATGGATTTCATTGATGGTTTACCAAGGACTAGATCGGGACATGATAGCAATTGGGTAGTTGTGGATCGACTGACTAAAAGTGCAAGATTTATACCAGTCAAATCGACCAGAACGGCAGCTATGTTAGCAGAATTGTATATGAAGTGGGTAGTGAGATTTCATGGAGTACCTAAAAGCATTGTGAGCGACCGAGACCCGTTGTTCACTAGTGGGTTTTGGAAGAGCTTACAAGAGGCTCTAGGGTCAGAGTTACATCTCAGTACCGCATATCATCCTCAGACCGACGGTCAGATGGAGAGGGTGAATCGTATTTTGGAAGATCTCTTGAGAGCATGTATATTGGATTTTGGTGGGTCATGGGATGACCATTTGCATCTAGTAGAGTTTGCATATAATAATAGCTACCAATCCGGTATCGGTATGGCTCCGTTTGAAGCTTTGTACGGAAGGCCGTGTAACTCACCATCATGTTGGATAGAGACTGGCAAGAAGTTTATGCTTGGACCAGATGTGGTGAGGGAAACTTCAGATAAGATCAAGATCATTCAACAACGAATGAAGGCTGCCCAAGATAGGCAGAAGAGTTATGCTGATAAGAGGAGAAGAGACCTAAAATTCTCCGTTGGTGACTTGGTGTTTGTCAAGATTTCTCCGTTGAAGAGCGTAATACGATTTGGCAGGAGAGGCAAATTAGCACCAAGATTTGTTGGTCCATTCCCTGTTCTTGAACTAGTCGGGAATTTGGCATACAGAGTTGACTTACCAGAGAAGATGGCGGGAGTTCACGACGTATTTCACGTTTCCCAACTAAGGAAGTTCATTCACGACTCAGATATGACCATTTCACCTGATCAGTTAGAGGACTTCGAAGTAGAACCCGAGGCGGTTGGGAACCGCAAGCCGACCCGTATTGTCGAGCACGACATGAAGCAACTTCGAAGGAAGGCGGTGAAGCTAGTCAAGGTACAGTGGAGCGAGGACGAGAATGATTGTACTTGGGAGACAGAGGAGAACATTAGGAAGGCACACCCATAACTCTTTGCTTGGTAAGATTTTGAATTCGATTTAGTTTTCCGCATACTAGGATAGGCTTGCTTGCTTGTTTTGCATGTTTGATTGTTGTATGTGGTTGTTAGGCATGCAGGATCCTTTGTATGATTTGGGTTAAGGAATTTCGGGGACGAAATTTCTTAAGGGGGGGAGAGTGTAACGACCCGTATTCTACGCATCATAGGATCGTAGGACATTTATTTCTTTCACATACGAAGTCGTATGGTCACGTAACTTTGGGAGACGACTATTGAGGTCATTTCCCATGTTCATGATTTTTCCCGATTTTTAAATGACCATTTTACCCCTAGTTGGCACTGTTTTGGCCATAACTTTTGACTGGAAATGAATTTTGACCGGAAACCACTTCCATTGGCTTCGGATGATGGTTTCTCTTTTCGTAGAGTGGTCACATTAGCCTAACGGACTCACCATTTGGGAGATATGGCTGAAACAAGTTTCAGATGGTGAAAAACAGCTTAATTGGGCTTAACCGGGTGATTAACAGCTAGGCCCAAAGGGAAATTTCGGGATTAGGAGTTTAAAAGGGCTGTTAGGGTTTGGAGAATACCTTTTTCTCATTTTTCAGCCGTCACTATTCATTCCTCTTAACCTAGCCATGGCCTCCACCCTCTAAATCTCTTCAAAACACCTCTTAATCACTTCCTAATTGAAGATTAGGCTTAGCAAACATCAAATCAAGGAGTATTAGCACGAGAACCGAGGTAGAGCTGCTGTGCAAGATTGGGAACAACGCCAAATCAGAGAATATTTCAGTTTTGGCTTTTTAGTTGTGGCCAAGGTGAGTGATTTGCATAGTTTTTGCACTAACTACGGTAATTAAGGGTAATTAGTGAAGATTAGCGAATTTATACACTAATAAATTCTGGAAAAATGTTTAGAAATTCTTAAATAATATTTTATGCTTCTGTTAGGAATTTGGTTCGATTTGATTAAGTTTTGTTAACCCTATGATTAGTTCTACTTAAACATGCTATGGGAAAAAATGAAGTTTTAGTCACTTTTGATCCATTTTGATTCATTTAAATTGTTGTTTGCTGTTTGTGGTTGCTATTACATGTTGCTATGACTCTATGGTATGTTTTATGATTGATTAGAATAGTTAAATTGGTCGAAAACGTCGTCGAATGGCGTAGAAAGCTCGCTGGAAAGTTGTAGAAATGTGCAGGTTCCTAACCGGTTCGGATCGGATGAGGCTCGGATCGGATATGTGAACTGGGCAAGAAAACCGACCCGAACTGGAGTTTGGTACATAGGAGACTTGGCAAAAAGGAAGGTCGTTTACTTAGAGTTGGAGTGGACAGAAGGGGATCGGATCGGAAGAATAATGGGGGCCAGATCGGATCGACTTGGAGACGCAGGGCTCGGATCGGAAGTAAACTCTTTGGAGGACTAGCAAGAGGGAAAGCCACGCGGATCAGACAGCAAGTGCGGATCGGATCGGAGTAGATGGAGAACGGGAGCGGATCGGATCGGAGTAGATGGAAAACGAGGGAGCTGATCGGAGAAAACTGGAAGGAGGACAGCAACCCGACCCGACCCGGATGAGGACACCGACCCGACCCGAAGCGTAGTACCCGACCCGAACCAACGAGGGTGATGACTACCGAACCGAACCGAATTCTAGGACTGTTACTGCGCGACAACTCTTCTGAAGACCCACTCCAATTCGACCAAACCCGAGATGCAAAGGAAGTCCAAATGAGAAGTTAGAGCTCAAGATTCAGATGGGAATCAACGAGTTCGCTTCATGGTTGGGCTTTGCTGCGGGATGCGTGCCAAGGGGTTATCGATGTCTACAGCTTTGGACCACTATGGTAGGGGGTACGAAGGCGGATCCAGGGCCATTATGGCATTGGTAGGACCAAGGGCTACAACCAATGAAGTGGGTCATTGAAATGTTTGGTCATGACTCCATATGTTTAGCTTGGTCATAGCAGGGTTTCTACAAGTCGGGATTCGTCGTTACCTCAATTTGTCTAGTATTCCAAAGTGGTAGATATCGTATGCTTTACGCACTGAGTGAGAGATGTGAGGATGGTTGATTTGGTTGCTATCATTATGACATGCACACCCCACCCCCGTATTCTTACACTATTTATTACGGCACCTTGGAGTATTGTACGGTATGTGGTACTAACTCTTTGGTTGCAGGTCCAGGTTCAGGTACGGTTTAGTATACCTGTTATTATTCTGTTTAGATGCTTATCGCTCATACCAGGCTTTATGTCTGACCCAGAGTTTTATGTCTCCTCTTATTACTCTGGGTGCTCACACGAGCAGACTAGAGACAGGTTAGCTGGTGATGCACTGGTAGATGATCCGGAGACGAGCAGGAGGCTTCCACGTAAAATATATACATAATATTCTCCCTGTATTGTTGAAGATCACTGCTTGGGCATTGGTGGTGTATCTTCTACTTTAGCTTTCTTTTGTTTAGAGACAGTAAATTTGGAAAATTGTAATAAGCTGTATTTGAATTTCCGCTGCTCTGGTGATGGATGTTGATTTTAGTTATCAGCTTATGCACCGTCTCACCTGTTTTATGTCTAGTATGTTATTATTATATTTTATTCCATGCGCTGTGAGACATTCTACAGGTTCCTTGATTAGTTCATTCCCTTCTTTCCTTTCTTTGGCGACCGTTCCGTGCTAGTCGGGACATGTGTACAGCGCACTTCTGGAGGAAATGTAGGCTGGTGCGGAGCGGGCCGTCACACCATCCCTGAAGAATAACCCTGTGTCGACACTAATCTGCGTATAGTTATCGGATCGGCTAGGCTTGTGGGCGTCACCCCCAATACCGTGCAAGGTTTAGCTCAGCTTATGTCTAACCTAGTTTTAGGTCCAGGCGTTGGTAATGTAGCTCAAGCGCCCGTGCATGTAGCTTTGGATACAGGAACTCCCGGAATTCCGAATGTTGGATTTGTGATGGTCGAGACACCACAGGTTTGAGCCACGTATTATCATTGGGGTTCAACAATTCACTAATGTTAGACTTGGCGCTGGAGGTACCAGCGTTGGACTAAATGATTGGAGACAGTTACTCTGTGTACGAAGTGAAAATCAAGTCGTATATGTTGTTTGACGCTTTGCTCAAGGAAGGGCATCTCACGCGAGCTTGGATTGTGTTACTCACAGCCACTTCCCTCAAGACATCAGGAATTCTCAAAATCCACAATACTTCAAACTACCAGTTTTGGAAGCTCATGATGGTCAAAAGGACCCGACCGCTCATTTAATGCGCTTCATGCGCCATATGGAAGTACTTTCAGCTTCAGATAACATCATGGCAAAGTGCTTCCCACTCTATCTAATTGACATTACAACTTTTGTAGTTCAGATGGTTGAAACAAATCTACCAACAATTGGAGCATCTTGGTCGAAAAGTTTGTCAATTAGTTTAGAGTTCATATCGCTCAACCAATGAATATCAAGACTTTGACAGCAGTTAAGCATAGGATGGCGAAACTCTACGCAAGTTTCTTGAAATATTTAACGCGGCGGTGGCCTCTATTGATAGGCCAGATCCGTCCACGGTTCTAATGGTCGTCGTCTCCGGAATTCTTGATAAAACTGACTTCATGATTTCATTGCAACAAGACCCGCCAAGGGATCTCACCAAATTATACTTCAAAGCAGAAAGATTTCTAAGGGAGGATGACTCCTATGACGAAAAACTAGTTCATCAAGTCAACTCAGCAATGAGCGAAGGACCATCTGCCTTTACAAAAGGAAAGGGTAAATCTTAAGGCAACTTGACTATGCAACCTCGCTTCGAGCCGAAGTTACCAGCTTACACTGAACTCACTCATGGCTTGGAAAAGTTTTATCTTGACATCCATGAAACTACGCCTTTCCAAAAGCCTCCCAAGAAGGACCCGACTGCAAGACAAGAAAACTCTGACAAGTACCATTTATTCCATGAACTATGAGGTCATGACACCGACTAGTGCAGGAAGTTTCACGATCTTATCGAGGCACGCGTCAGGCACGACGAATTACCGCAGTATGTCAGTAATCCAACAACAACAGCTCCACACGTTCAGCTCCCTACAATATCTTATGATAGTGACAGGTCTGGATGCCCCCAAGGCATTATAATCAACCGATCCGGCCCTACGGATCCTCATGGCTTTCCAGCCTCTGGTCCACCACTTATACTTGTTCTTGTTGTTTACGACTTCTCGCTTTATGGCCTATGCAGCTTGTAATCAAAGAGGCTACATCAGCACACACATGGAACCAACCTGTGGTCTCCAATTGTGCTCTAAGTTGGACTATTGACCGTTCTACCTCTATGGTATTAACATAAGGCTACCTTCAGACTCTGGCCCACACTTGGTTAGTCAAATATAAAGTTCATGCTTTAGCTCCACACTTTATCAATCAAGTATAAAATTCGGGATCCGGCTCTACACTTGATCAGTTAAGTATAAAATTCGGGCTTCTTATCCCCTCTCGATTAGTCAAATATAAAATTTAGGCTCTGGCTCCACACTTAATCAGTCAAGTACAAAATTGAGGCTTCAGCTCCGTGCTTGGTCCACCAAGTATAAAATTTGAGCTCCGGTTCCGCACTTGGTCTACCAAGTATAAAATTAGGACTTCAGTCCCCGCTTGAACTATAAAATACAAAACTTGCATTCTAGTTCATGAGTTCAGATTCAGGTCCGTGGACTCAGGTCCATGAATTCCGGTTCAAAACTTTGGACTCCGATTCACGATTTGCTAAAAGTTGGTCCATCGGGTGTTTAGATTCTCCAATGAGGTTGGCCAAGCATAAAATCTTCACGACTGAACCGCCAAGTGCGTAGGTTCCTTATCTTAACCCTCTTAGCATGGGAATATTAACAACATGGACCCTTGAGAACACAATATTACACAACTTGGTCCACTAAGTGCAGAATCACTTTTCATAAGTACATGTTAGCTCCAGTAAGACCCGATAAGCCCATGACTTCTGGTTTTCTGCATCCCATGCATCCCAAACTCAACAATCTGCCAAAATATGATCTCAATGATCATCGTGTTTTTTTATTCTATTACAATCTCAGTGATCTTCAGATTTCTATTCCAATACGATCTTAGTGATCGTCAGACTTCTATTCTATTACGGTCTCGGCGATCGTCGGATTTCTCTCAAACTCTGCTCATAGATTTACAGATTCTTGGATTATTCACAAAGCACATCTTCATTCAACCAAGAAAGACATGTTTCGAAGGGAAAAGCATTGACATGCTTTTTGGTCAAAGCAGTCACACGTCGAGTTTATGGCTAACATTATACTCTTGTCTCGAGAACGTCATCAATAATCACGAAGCAATTTGGTCGAAGTCGCGATGCTCTCGAAATCGAGTTAAAATATAGTTCATTCCTGAAATCGGCATTGATTCGGTCGCATGTGGCAAATGCGTGTCGATCACTCGAAAAGGCTTGCACACACCACACCTATCACTTAAAATTGCTTATGCAACTCAATTTGACAATTCGACAAAAGCCAAGATCTGGCACCTCAAAATCATGTGATCAACATGGTGTGCTCACTGAAAATAGCTTATGCGACTCAACTCAATCAACAAAGCTATCGGATCAGATATCTGGATAAACTGCCAAGTTTGACACTCCGAAAGTACATGATCGACACAAGAAAATCACCCAAAAGCATGTGTGCGCCTCTACCCAGCACCATCCAAATTTGGCAAAAAAGCCTAGGTAGATTGGTTCAGGAAAACTATATCCCCTGTGATACGTATTCGTACCACTATCGGATTCGAATTCTCCCGACACAAAGCTTTACCTGGCAAGCTTCCACCAATCTTGTCCGACATTTTTACAATATCGACATGTGTTTTCTACATTTAGCATCAGGTAAGGCGGATGCGTGCCTAGGATTTGAAATTCTTAAATCGGTGTGGGCCGATCCATCTTTTTATTCTGATCGCATTGAATCATGGGATGCGAAAACTTGGTTTGGCAGCGGGATGCGAAATCCCAGGTGTAAATTTGGAAACTCGATTTCTTGGGATCGCATCTTGTGGATAAGTTGATTTCTTTGGATTGCATCGCATCTCAGGTTGCGAATTTTCATCATGGCCCTAGGATGAAAATTTGGCAAAGTAACTTGGCACATTCATAATTCACATGCAGATCACGCATTGTTGGTTAATCGGCGTGCAACAATCACTGTTTTTCAACATGCAACTTCAGGATTCGAAATTTGCGATACAACTTGGTTTTTTGGCTAAGCTTTCGGGATGCGAATTTCGCATCCCCTCGGGAATGAAATTCGGGCTAATTCCTCCACACCTCACCTATAAATACCTCCTTGCGTGGCATTCTAATGGATTGGCATTTTTGGACCTTACCTATACTTTGGCATGCGGGATTTGAGCTCCAAGGCACCATTAGTGCCTGCCATCATCATCTTCATGACTTTTGGACATCTCTTGGACTTGTAGATGTTGCATAAACGTTTGCCTACAACTTTTTGGGATTTCTTGGACTTTTACACATTTCTTGGACTCATTGTAACAACCCAAATTTCGATAGACCGATTTTTTTCAAAAATAAAATCTATCAAAGCTCGAGTAGGCTTGTCTGGTATCCTGCAAAAAAGGCAGGGATCATAAATATATCAGAGCTTGATAAAACATCCCACAGCGGAACAGATAAAATATAATAGTAAAATATAGCCTTATCAAAATAATAACCTATTATAATTAATTTTATGAATGAGAATGTAATATAATAGTTAGGCTTGTCTTAGGGACAAGTGGAATTATATCATAAGTTATAATAAATGGAAAAAAACTTATTAATAAACCTTAGTTAAGCGAACTAAGTTAATAAGTAAACCCACAACAACGGTTGTGATAACGGTGTAAGATAAGGTTATGATTAAATAAGAAGGAATAAAGTAGGTTTATTATTAGAAGACTTATAATTGGAAGTATTAAGTCTAATAAAAGTAATAGATAATAAGCAAAAGTCTGCTCCAGTGGCATTGACTGAATAAAGAAAGTAAACAACCACTGGTGAACTAATGAACCAAGTAACTTGAATAAAAGCAAATATATGGATAATAAAGTTAATTAGAAATAAGATGAGGTAAAGCAGGTGCATGATTTAAAGATTAGACATTGGATCTAATAACCCGATGGCATAATGCGCTTGGACCAATCCGTACGTATGAAGGTGAAGAACCCAACGGGGTAGATCATCATGGTGTCTGGAGACACGAGAGGATCATGTCCAACTGATTATTCTATAGGACTAGCGGGAAGCACATGGCTTCTACAGGTTGTGGTATGGTACTCCGTGGTGGTCCTCTATGCGATACATGCTCAGGCTGTACCTATAGGGGTTTGGTATGTATGGTACCATTCGATGAGTATACCTTGACTGCAACTGTGGTATGGCAGCTAAAAGTCTGTCGCGAATAGCATTGGGTGATTCGACGGTTTTCCTCGGGAGAGGTTGGTCAGGACCAAATTAAGGATAGTAATCATCAGATATATGTCATCGGCAGTCAGTGTGATGCGGAAAGACTAGAGCTAAACCTATAAACCTTCGATCTTTCACCATCGAGACATTGGTTGTGGGGCACGCCAAATTGGATGTTAGATTGGTTGATAGGTGCACATTACTTAGCTCTTGAAGAAGTCTTTCACTAGTTGAGGGAGGGGCCAAGGTGAGGACATACCCATTATGTAAAGATAGACCATATGTGAATATCTGTATTGTAGGCCTAATGAGGCAATCTTTTACAGATATTGAAAGCTTCCGATCTAGTTTCGTGCATTGGATGCATCCCTGTTACGGAACTCGGGTTAAAGTGGGCAGTACGTTCATGTGAGGGCTTAGATACACACATTGAGTCATGTATTGTAGACATTAGGGCATTACTCCGTGTTGAGATATGATTCGACCGACGAGTTCGGATCCGATGATCCGTACGCTTACGTAGCATAGCGATGGTAGTTCTATGCGATTATGTGGTATAACAATATAAACTTTCGTACGCAATTTGGCATTGGATGGAGGTTGTAAATGCTTCTATGGCATGATGGTGGAGACTATACGAGGAGGGTACTATGGGGAGTACCTTGAGATGTTGGGCATAACTACATATATACATGAGTGCAGGGACTTAAGTATTGTTAACCCAAATAACTAAATAATTAAGAAAACATAACTAAACAATATATGTAGGCACTACAACAAAACAGTCCTTTTACAACGGGCAAAAACCGTTGTTATAGGCTTTTCACAACGGGCTTTAGCCCGTCTGAATATGAGCCGTCGTAATAGATCCTTCCAAGTTTACAACGGTCACCGACTGTCGTAAACACCCGTTGTAATAACGTGTCTCTATCACGTGCACAGACTCTATGACAATGTCTATAAACCCGTTGTAATAGCTGATTAATTACAAGCGGCTTCTACCCGTTGTAATACAGTATATTACAACAGTCGTCGACCGTGGTAACATACTAGTTGGTAAACTGTCTACAATAGCATATAACAACAGGTTATGCCCGTTGTGAAATTACAACAGTCTTCAACCATGGTAATATACTACTTCGTAGACTGTCTACAATATCATATAACAACAGGGTTTGCCCCTTGCAAAATAATAGATTTATATATACACCTGATACCATATTGATTCATAATAATAATATTTATATTTTAACATGCTGATACAACACATAATAAAAGACTAAAGCAAAAGTCTTAAAATTCCAACACGTTTCAAAAAGTTAGATAAGTTTACATCCAATCCAAAAGATTTAGATAAGTTTACATCCGATCCAAAAGATTTAGATAAGTTTACATACCAAAAGATTTAGATAAGTAGCAGCCACCTAGTTCTAAGTTCTAACATAATTACATAACTAGTTTCATAAGTACCAACACTAGACCAAGGAAATGTAATCTTTGTGCCATGCGACGGTAGATCCAACGGCCTGTCCGATAGTCGACATCTCTGAATTTGGCCTAAACAAAAAAGTTTCTGGTTCCACCGCTACATTCACACATATCTTCCAAGCATCAGCTCCAAGCTTTTTGAAATGTACCAAAGCATCGGGATCGGTACTTGCTATCGTCCCCTCTACAACTATGTTTTTCTCCCAACCTAATAGATTGCACTTTTTGTTCACCAAACCGTCCATAGTAACCCGATCCCGTCGATCTTGAGCCTGCATACTGTTACTAGCACGGTGTGACTGCAAAAAAAAAAATGTTACCCAAATGCAGAAAGAATATATTGCTGTAATCTTACAGCATTGCTAACCAAATGCAGAATTTTTTTTTAACCAAATACATCATTCAGAACTTATTATACAGCATTGCTGTAGCCTGTAACCTTACAGCATTGCACTAATTCTGATAATATTTTTGAATACAAATAGTAATTGCTGTTAACCAAATGCAGAAAGTAATGCATAAAATTTGAAATATTTTTCTCACTATGAAAATGTTAACCATTGCTTCCAGTGAAAATCAGACAGCAAAATTAGTCGACCTGAAATCCTAGTGTATATTTGATCATGTAAAAGCTAACTACCTGAGTTTAAGCGATAATATTAGTGCTGTGTGCAATGGCCTTGTTAAGGATGATGCTGTTAGCAATAAAGAGATTCCAGTTAGTGTCAAGAATGTGAATGTGAGTGAGAAAGTTAATTCTGGTACCCTAACTAATTAAGAAGAAATTTAGTTAGAAGAAAGTGATGAAAAGAAAGAAAAGTGTTGTTCTTCCCAAAAGCCAGAGCAGGAATGATAAGGCAAATATTGAGAAAAATGGAATTGTTGAGAACCAGGTTCAACATTTTGGTTGTTCTAGCAGTTACTTAGGCCATAAGTTTGGTTTTCTCGCCCCTAGTGATGAAGGAAATGAACGGATCGATTCATATCGATAAAGAAAATGAGGAAGGAGAGATTTGTAAAATAAATGACATTCTCACTAAAGCTTTCTCTTTCTCCGAAAACTTAGGAGTTAGCAAAGAAAAACAAGCTGTTAATGTAGTTTGTTTAGGCACCAATGCCACTGAAACTGCAGTGCAACTTGATTGTATTCGTCCAGTGCAACTTGAAGGTGGTTCAGATGTGACTCCTCAATTGGTTATGACTCCAGCGAACGAGTATGACCAGCACGCTGCTAAGACAACTGCTGTAACTCCTCAACTGGTTACTAAAATTACAATTGCAAACAAGTCTCCACTATCGAGTGCTTTTATGTATTCCTAGTAATTAAAGGAATATGAGGAAGTTTTATTGTGTATATGACCAAAAGGACTAACAGGCTAACGCATGCTGAGAATTACCAAATGGTAATACTACTACTACTACTCTCCAGCTTATATACAGTTGCTCAACAACGGCACGTCAACAGTTTTTATATATTAACACTACTACTCTCAACAACGGTCAGCTACTCTTCCAGTTCTGATCGAAGAATTCAAAAACAGGTGAGATTACGCTAATACGATCAACCCTATTTATGGAATTATAGAAAGGTTATGTGTGAACCTTGGTAAAGTATTAATAGAATCGAAATCTTTAGAAACAGGGAATCAACAGGTTTTATATATTAACACTACTACTCTCAACAATGGTCAGCTACTCTTCCAGTTCTGATCGAAGAATTCAAAAACAGGTGAGATTACGCTAATACGATCAACCCTACTTATGGAATTATAAAAAGGTTATGTGTGAACATGGTAAAGTATTAACAAAATCGAAATCTTTAGAAACATGGAATCACAATACTTCTAAGTATTATATCCTAATATGGTTTTTAAAATAAAAATAAAAATAAAAATCCAGTTTTATATTCTAACCTGAGGTGTATGAGCCTGAGGAATCTCCTTATCCGCCACAGTATCATTTTTTCTCTCTAAAAGTACAAGAGATGACTTGGTAATTCATAAGCACATAATACATATTTGTTAACAAATAACTAATTAACTGTAAACTTACCGTCATGACGATATTAGTCAGCTCTTCTACTTTAGCGGTCAAATGAGTTACTTGATTTTTCAATGCAATCACCGTTTTTGAATTACTTGCATAAGCACCAATTTGAGATGGTACGACACCAAAACATAGTCCTCTCACCCTTCCCCTATGTTCATTTCCAAAAAGATGTGACACTCCATCCCCACTCATCGATGTTGTTCCATTTGAGCTCTGAGCACCACTGTGCTGTTTTATCTTAGCCTACAAATTAAATTTTAAGTTGTATGAGGACTATTCCTTAATATTCTTCTGAAGAAATGGTTAACATTGTATTATGCAATACTGCAGCAACTAGATAACCAAGTGCTTTAACTTACCTTTACAATATATTATTTTCAAACTTGCAAAATTGAATTTGGAGCATTTTAAAATTAGAGTTCCATAGTTTAATTAACAGTATACCGATGTATTTTGTGTAGGTGACCACATCGCATAAAAATGCATGCATCTTCAATAGTTAAAAAATCAAGTTCAGTCCTCCGATTTCAATGCACAATTGAAGACAAGTGCGTTAGATTATATGTCCGTAAATATGCCGGATTTCCCCCCGGCACGCCGGATTTCAGGCCATCCCGGTCCGGTTCCGGTGATGACCGGGGCTGAATTTGCAGAAAATTCCGTTTCGGTACCAAAGCCCAAAAAGAAAAAAAACAAAGAAGAAAAGAAATCTAAACCCATAAACGAACAAGCCACAGTAAGGAAGAAATTAAAGCCACATGCAGAAAGAAGCGCCAGAGAAAGAAGCCGCAGCGTAGAAGAAAGAAGCCGCAGCATAGAAGAAGCGGCTTTTATTTAGGGTTTCTCTTTGGATTTTGTATATTATTTATGGGTACTGTTAAAGGGACTCCATTTTAAGTTAAGGGGGGTTACATTTTTTAATTATTGAACAATTGTTAAGGGGAGGACAAAATAAATTAGCCCCCCCTTAAATATGCATATAAAAATTCCCAAGCTAACCCTATAATCCTTTAGAATGTATACCTTCAAACGTAAACCCTAAGTAATGAATGAAAATTAATTTGGATATGAAATAATTAATGGATACAGTGAAGTTAATGGAGACTCAGGAAAGTTGCGTTGTTGCATCGGATCACGGGAGTTCCTATTGGGATAGGATGAATTTTGGTTATTTGTACCGCGTTGAATATATTGATCGACTATATTATTTTTCATTGAATATCATAGTTTATATGAAATAAGTATTATACAGTTTGATCCTGCAACTGGACCGTGATATTTGGTCCTTCAATTTGATCAAAATTTTCAACGGGAATACTAATTGACATATGCAGTGATGATTCAACGTCAATTAGCTCGCCCGCAGTCATATAATCGTTGATCAATATATATTTCGGTAGTCGCACACTGTTTCATTTACCCGGGATTATTGTCATATGGCAACAAGATATTCAGCATTAGACCATTGAGAAATTATAGTAAATTCATCAGGATACGACTACGACCGAATTCAATTTGGCAGGTTTTTTACACGTAGTGTACTGCCATGATTTTGAACACTTAATTGTTGCAGTTTGACCGCATTATGTTATAAGGCTTGTACCTCCTTCATAATCGTACTATTTGCTTGGTTTTGAATTACTATTATGTAGCAGTATTTGAATCTTCATCTTTATAAATGCGCGTTCAAGTGTCAAACTATAATATTATATACATATGCATTTCTCTTAAAATGTATATTTACTTGAATTAAATGGACCGTGCTTGTTATTTTTTCTCCCTTTAGCTTGAGTTACCAACTGTTTCTTGGGATGATTGTTCCATACATCCTTCGATACTTGGTCTATTAAAATTGCATCCATTGGGTAGGTGGAGTTACTTGTTTTGTTCTTATTTTAGGATTTTCCGTGATATTGTCAAGGTAAGTTTTTGTCTTGCTCTTAATTTAACATATCGCATGATATTTGCATAGCAGGCCTACATGGAGAACTTAATTATGCTGAAAATTATTAAAATGAGACATATAGGTAATAATAATAGGATTTAGTGTACAATTTATTCTAATTTAAAGGAGATTTTCAACAAAATGAAGTCCAATTGTTCAAATTATTTTGCAGGAAATCAAAATGTTTTAGCATAAAAAATATTATTAATATATCGCTGGATTCAAGTTACATGCACCAATGATATTGTTTTCCATCGTTTTATGATTGTACCAGTTTACCAAGATTGAAGGGCTTGGAGGAAGGTAAACAAGTTCAAACATTATTGTACTGATTTATGCCATGTAAACAAGTTCGATTTTGAATTTGGGCCTTATGGAATATCACATTCCATTTTCTTCATCTGGCTTCTTATTTTATATACATGCATTGTTTTTGTGGTTAAGTTTGAACATGGTACAGCATTTATATAAAGCAGCTGAATAATGATTCAGTCACAAGAACAAACCTTTCGAATGGATACATCCACCGATATTGTACTGGCCCACAAATTCTAGCTTCCCTTGATAAATGTATTGTTAAGTGAATCATGATGTCGAAAAATGAAGGAGGAAAAAATCTCTCAAGATCGCATAGTGTTAATGCGATTTGATTCTCGATGGATTCTAATTTATCTTTATCAAGCACTCTTTGACAAATGTCGTTGTAAAAAGAACATAGTCGTAGTAATGCATTCCTTGTCCCATTAGGCAGAAGTCCTCTCAATGATACAGACAACAGTTGTTGTATCAAAACATGATAATCATGAGACTTAAGATTTGAAATTTTGTTTTCTTTAGCAAAACATTTCCCAATGTTTGAGCTATACCCATCGGGTACTTTCAAATTCTTCATTCTATTGTAAAAGATCTCCTTTTCTTGATCAGTCAAGGTGCATGGGGCGGCTGGAAGTAATGCTTTGCTTCCCATCTCTATAGGATGTAACTTCTTCCTAATACCCAATACTTCTAGATCTTAACGTGAATTAATGCCATCTTTTGATTTTCCTTTAATATCAAGTAACGTACCAAGAATACTTTCACCAATATTTTTTTCAACATGCATTACATTTAGATTGTGACGCAAAGGAAGTACCTAAGAAAATCAAAAATAAATTATAACTAATTAATAATAAAATAATGATTATATCGATAAAAAAGAAGCAATTTCTAATTAAACTTTACCTGCCAATAAGGCAAATCAAAGAAAATAGACTTCTTTTTCCACATTTGACTTTTTGTTTTCTTCTCTTCTCCCCTTTTTCTTTTCCTTTTTTCCTTCTCTTTCTCTTCCTCCTTTTATTTTTCCCCCAGCCATTACAAATATCTTTAACAATATCATAGACTTGGATACCAGTTTGTATTGGAGGCTTTTGTCTATTTTCTATGGTTCCATCAAACAAGTTTTTTCTTTGACGATATTCATGATTAGGATCAAGGAATCGCCTATGTCCTAAATATGCACATTTCTTACTAAATGGTAACCATATTGAGCATGTATTAACGCCACAAACAGGACATGCCTTCTTACCCTTTATGGTACAACCTGCTAAATTTCCATAAGCTGGAAAATCATTTATTGTCCACATTAAAACTGCATGTAATCTAAATTCGTTGCAAGTGTATGCATCATATGCCTTCACCCCTTTATTCCATAACTTTTTCAAATCTTCGATAAGCGATTGTAGATACACATCGATATCATTCCCTGGTTGTCGTGGTCCAGAAATTAATAAAGATAACATCATATTATCTTTGTGCATACAAAGCCACGGAGCGAAGTTGTACGCAACAAGAAATACTGGCCAACAAATATATTTAGAATTCCAATCTCCAAAGGGATTAAAGCCATCACTTGCAAGACCAAGCCTTAAATTTCGTGGATCAGACGCAAATGAAGTATACATACTATCAATTGTAGCCCACTGAGAAGAATCTACTGGATGACGTAATTTACCATCTTGACTCTTATGAGTGCTATGCCATCTTAATTGCTCTGCTGTTTCTGAAGACATAAACATTCTTTTCAGTCTTGGTATTATTGGAAAGTATCTCAATATTTTTGCAGCTACTTTGGTTTGCTTTCCATCTTCCTTCGTCTTATTTTTTTTCCAACGAGATTTTCCACATTTTGGGCAAAAATCACTATTTGCAAGCTCTTTCCTAAAAAGACAACAATCATTTACACATGCATGTATTTGTCTATAGCCTAAACCAAATGATTTGAGAAGCTTCTTTGTTGCATATGTAGAATCAGGAAGCGTGTTTTCCATAGGTAGCATATCTTTGAGAAGTTTAAGGAGTTCTGTAAAAGCCATATCAGATACACCATTTCGAGCCTTGTGCCTGTAAAGAAGTATTGTCGCTGATAACTTTGTGTGGCTTGCACAACCAGGGTACAAAGGAATTTCAGAATTTTCTATTATCTCCTTGATCTCTACCCCATGTCTTACATTACCATGATCTTCCATTTCTTCATTACACATTTGTGTGTCTAAGTACATTTTATATGCATTTGTCTCCCCATTACCTTCACTTTCTGAACGGCGTGCTTCTCCGTGAAAAATCCATACATCATATGTTGGGTCAAATCCAAAAATAATCAAGTGTGATACGACATCTCTTGACGGACGGCGGATAAGATTCCTACATTTTGAACAGGGGCAGACAATTTTTTCTGGATTTCCCTTCCTTTCTACATGCCCATAAACAAAATTCCGAACAGCTTGTCTGTATTCTTCGGACATTCTATGACACATAAACAAATCACTAATCAACATACAAATAATTACAAGTATAAACTACTAGTCAAAATTGACAAAACCTTGGTAGGTGGATCCATGCTTTGTCCATCTTGATAATCCTCTGATGTTAAAACCTAATGAAAAAGATGTTATGTCCAAAAAAATATGAGTCTTTCTCATGACGGAATATCGCTTTAGACATCACTCCAACTCTTACACTTGGAGTCGTTGATGCTTCACGGAATTAACAACATTATAATCGTAGGTTAAATTTTTTTGCAAATGCCTATATATATATTCATGTCTAATTGGCTATTTTTTATTCATGTCTAATGCTTTTGGAACTTTTGAAAAATTTTAGAAGTTTTTTATCATACAAATAAGCAGTTGATTATTTAATTATATATAGAACAAATCATACATATGGTTGTTACGCTGACAAAATGTTTAACTATTTGAAAAATATTTTTAATTGGTAATTCATACTAAATATCAAATTTCACCAATTACAATCATTTCACTAAGGTTTACTTAACATTGGCTTGTATGATAGATTTTAATTAACTCATTACTGTTATATATGCGTACAGCCCTTTTACTTCCAAAACCTACCCATCGATATCACTTTAAATAACTAGGCGTGAGGGGTGGACTGTAATGACCCGGATTTCGAGCGACTTTGGTTATCGACATAAGCACGATGTCGATAACCAAAACACCGAAAAATCCTGGTAATTAGTGAAAGAAATTAGAGGGTGAGGATAGATTAGATAGAAACTTAGAATAGAAGAAGAAGAAGAACACAACATCAGAGTAACACGAATCTCACAGCGGAACGAATAAATATATTTCATAACATAACTTTGAAATACAAATCTGTACTTGAATATACATATCATTATCAAAGTACATCACTTACAACACAGCGGAAATAACTATAGCTATATGATCCTGAAGCCACCTGCTCCAAGCTCTTCAAGTGTATCTGTAAAATCCCGACTACTTGACTGCCCATACAAATTTAGGCACCCAAGAGTTTAGGGAAACAAAACAAAATAAACTCCGGGTCAGTCATGGGACTGGTGTGAGTAAACTCAAATCATTTAAACAGGTATATGATATCTCATAAGACCACGCCGTGAATACGGAACGGGTTTTTCCCTTATGAGAATCCAAACATCTTTGAAAAGCAATATCATTCTGATATTATGATAATGTCTAAATACAAATAGATATCAGTCTAGTAGAAACGCTTGCATCTCACGTTCTACATATATAGTATACAATCAAAACCGCAGGTGCGTATTGGATGATTGGGTTTCCAACTATGACAAGGTATGGAACCACCTTCCGATCAGTGTACTCTAGGAACGATACATTGGAGTTCAACAAGAACATCTTGCAACTCAGCCACACATGACCGACCACTCATTTCGCTTGAGTGTATCGAATGTACATCACCAACGGTCGGGATCAGCAACCGTTTCCCGTATATATATGGGACAGCATTGATAGATTAAAGAAGCAAATGAATATTCTCTAGATAGGTGATTATACACCCTACTTCGGTGCGACCGACTTAGACATGTTGCCTGCCCGATTTTTGTCATTTACCAGATGTGACGCTAGAAGCTACGCTTACTTTCCATTCATTGATAACACGATCACTTTGAATGCCACATTATCAGATCCGTTAATCATTAGTTGGATCTGCACAAATAGATTCTGGATATTATGCGAAGGGAATAAATCCGTTGGCCACCATATATATTTGTACAGTCAAACTCTTTCGATCATTGGAACTATTCTGTTAGACATTCGTCCATATACGTTCGTTCTGGGACTGAACGAAACCGAAGGCACTATTCTGTAAACAGGACAGCCCTTGCACTTTACTCCGTCTTCAATTTCTTCATCGTATTTGATCACAACGCTTATGTTGATACGGAGTGGTTCTTCGGATAATAATCCAACCGGTCTCTCCATATTAGCAACGTAAAATGGTCAAAACTTCGATAGTCTGTGATTTAACTATCAAATGAAAATATGTCGGTGTACAAACAACGATCTTAATTCCAAATGGAATTATCAATCCAATCATCAATCATATATATATATATATATTCATATTTCCTTATTTTCTAAAACTAGAAAATATACATTTTCAACATTGGAAAACATTTCCAATCCTCATTTACGCATCACTATCATTCCACAACTATTAGTCCCTAACTGTAAACTAGTAAGAGAACAATTCTCTAAGTATAAACCCCGAAGGCCGAAACCAACATCAGATCAACACTCAGAAAAATATTCAACTTACTAATCTCTAGTCAGTTTCTAATTTTTGTTTAACTTCACTTCTTAATTTCTATATTCGATTAACCCCTTTTTATAAACTACGTTTGATTAACTCCTTTTGATAAACTACGTTTTCCGTTACAACTATTTCCCTTTTTTTAACGTTTACTTACCGTTACAAATATTTCCTATTTACAACTTCTATTTACCGTTACAAATATTCCTTATTTACAACTTCTATTTACCGTTACAAATATTCCTTATTTACAACTTCTATTTACCGTTACAAATATTCCTTATTTACAACGGTTTATTTATCTTCTAAATAAATATTCCTTATTCCTATTTATTTTCTAAATAAATATTCTCCTTTTCAATTCTATTTATTTTCTAAATAAATACCCCTTTTATAAAACTCTATTTGTTTTATAAATACTTCCTTTTATAAAACCGTGTTCGTTTTATAAATAATTTCCTTTTTGTAAAATCCTGTGATTTTATAAAATCCCTTTATTTCAATATATATTGAAATATTCCTTTTTACAACTCAGGGTTTCTTATGATATTCAAAATATCGAATAACAATGATTAATATCATTCTAACACACATAATCCAGAACAGATTATATAACACATCATATAACACTATATATGAAAACAGTAAAATAATTGTTGAGGAATCCAGTCGGATTCCTCCAACCTGTCTCCCTGCATCCACAGATGTTACCCAATATAATATATATCATATTTCATTTTGAAATGAAATATCCTGTTATACAGAACCATATTTGATTAACAGTACATAGATTAACTATAACTACGTTTTCAATCAAATCTATTTAACAGTCCAGTTTAACAATCAATATACATCAGTCAATAAATAAAGTACAATTTATATAAAAATATAAATTGAGGAGAGTTAGTGAGTTTTACTCACATTGCGCGTTAACCGTTGAATAACGGTTTGCGTTATTCGACTCAGTCGGACAATTTATTTCTCCATAAATTGTAACGAGCTCGGATTCACTCCCAGTCAGCTTCATTGTGAAGCTCTCGTCCATATGATCCCAACGCAACTTACGGTTCGTCAATCTGATTACGTATGAAGAAGATACGAACTATACAAGTTAATAAACTATTTTATAAAAAGAATAAAACTTTAAATTTTCTATTTCTTTATTGGGCTTTACCCTTTGCAAATTGGCCCATCTCCAACGTTAGAGACCCAGACCCGCCCACTTTCTTCCTCCTCTTCTTTAATACGTCTGCTCCATTTTCTGAGCTTCCAACTCCCCTTCTAGTGTACTCTCGTCCCTTATCCTCCCTCTCCTCTTAACAGTTAATTCACCAAAATTTCCAAGTGGGCTTATTATTAAAACAAGGCCCCTACCCCTTTGCAAACACCAAGCCCACTCGTGTTCATCTTCCTCTGCTGACCTCATAACCTGCTCCTCACGAAACAAGTGCCATAGCCGACTTCAGACAATCCCGTACTCCCTCTTGCTTAAATCCGAAACTAAAACATCCAATCTCCTTCTCTTCAACCTCCTCTACCACCTCGTACTAAAAAGGTCCACCTCGCACCCACCATGCAAATCGCGACTACAGGATCTGTCACGTTCTATCAAACACCCCATACTGGTATCCCTCTTGAACACAAAACAACCCGCAAGAACTCCATTTAACTCCTCCAACCCGACTGCTGTGCCTCTCGGAGTACAACGCCGCCTTATACTCATCACCTCACAGTCGCACGCACCCAGGCCTACCATGCTTCACGTCCCATTTCGATGTACAGTGTAAATTATTTTATGCGGTAGTTTCATTGCCAATACCCCTCCCAACGTGACCATTCACGTGCGTAAGTAGTATGGGTTTCGCATGTATACAGTTGGATTTTGAAAGGCCATGTGATTTTTTTTGTTTTGAGAAGTATTTGTTGGCGGCTACGAGAGCTGGGAAGAGGAAACCTAGTTCAAGTGTTGGGAAGGGTATTTATATGGTTTTATATTCTTTTGGTTTTCAATGAAGACTTTGGTTCCTTCAACGTGGAGTATCTATAAACATATACTTTGGTTCCTGTAGTGATCGGTTGCATTGTTATTAAGTTTTTCTCGTGTGAAGCTTTTAAAGCCAGCAAAGACAAGAACGTGTGAAGCTTTTAAAGCCAGCAAAGGCACCAACGAATGAAGTGATGCATATATATACCGTGGACAAACTTAACCCTTAAGTAAGGTTTGCAGAAGATGTGTCTCCAAATAGATGCGGAGAGAACGTGAGGTAACAAGACAGGCAACGTGTATAGGTTTGTTTAAATCTTTAGAAAATTTCGATGCTCAGTTACATATAACTTTGTCCACATATAGACTGCTATAGACAGAATTAGCTATATCGTTGTGACGAGCAAGGTACCACGATTTCAAAAATAATAAAATACCGGTAGATTGACTCATATTGTGAAATCCCAAAATGTTGACTACAGGGTGCAAAATACTCCAAATAAAAAGTTGCTTATTTAATTAATTAAAAATTTCCATAAAATTCTAAAAATTAAATTATCCCTACGTCTTTAAAGAACCTTGTCTAAATTCGAATCCGATATCTAGTTATATCGAATAAACCGTTATGGTCGATAAACGATTCTGTAGCGACTATTTCAAAATTTGATTTAGCCGTAAATCAAAATCTACACAATGAAATCCTGATTCTTCTCTTCCACTAGGAAGATATACTCCCCCAGCTCTGTACGTTTCTTGTTTCACAGAAATCCGATTCAAAACGAATCCTGTATATTTAGTTGAAGTTCGAATCACCAATTTACGAACTGCAGCGCCATTTCGAGCTCGTTTATAATTATATTATAAACTATACGTTCAACTGTCGACGATTGAATATATTCGTTATTCTAAATCAATTCCAAACTGAATTAAATATCACAGATGATCCGGTTCACGCCATATTGTCATTTCGGCTAATCCTGATTATTTCAGAATTAAATATATTATTTAATTATTATTTTAATTAAATATTCACTATTATTTTATTCAACGACCATGTAATTCACTAACCTACCATTTATACAATTAAATAAATTAATCATAATACCCCTGCCAATGCGGGTCATTACAATCTTCCCCACTTAAAATAATTTCGTCCTCGAAATTGCTAAAAAGTAGGGGACGACCCTATCAACTGGTTAGAACATATTTGTTCACTCCTTAACTTCAGTTTCAACTGAACCAATTTAAATTCAATTAAATTATTAATTAATTCTTATCATCGAAAATTTTCAAAAATCCTGAAAATTTTCTAACGCCTTAACGCTTCGAAAAATTCCGCCAGTACCTCCTTTGTACCGGTCAATAGGTCAAATTCCAACTCGCCTCTCTGGGCCATCTCCAACCCAAATGAAAATCAAACAGCCAAGCGGCTTCCCAAATTGGCTCATAAATCTTATATCCAATAGAAATATAAACTTGTACCTTTTTGTCGAGCATATCAACTCTATCACTTCCATATGCTATCAACTCAGCATATATCATTGTTATCCCAATCAAATTCCAATCTACTTTTATCCACAACACAACCATTCGCTTATATCCGAGCCAAACATCATTTCAAACTCGAGTTTCTCCTCGATTCCCAACTCTTATCTTGATTATCACATTACACTTCATATTTGAATCTCACAATCCAATTTGTCTTGATATCATTCTGATTCAACCTCAGTTACCACTTTACTGGCTTTACTTTAATTCAAATTTGCTTTTACAAATTCCTATTTCATTTGGTTTTAATTCAACAGTCTCTCCCTGGGAGTTTTCAAACAGTTTACTCTTTTCAAAAATCAAATTTTCCTTTTTGAAATTTAACTAAGCATAAAATAAATATTCCATTAGTCAAATCACTTCCCTATTTCTTTAACAATATTTGTTAACCAAATATTTTCAATAACCATATTGGCCCTTTATGTTATTTGGAAAACATTTCCGAATATCGCCTTCCTTTATTTTCTAAACATTAGAAAATATATGCTATTTATAATTGGAACATATTCCAATTACTTATCTCTTTTCCGATCTCTTTTATTTCTATACATAGGAAATATTCTATATTATTTTTCCAAGCTTACACTTATTTGGGTTAAAACGGATATTGTGTAAAACATCGTTACGACAATCCAAATACTATATTCAACTAACTCTTATTCAACATTGATTTTCGAGCCTGAAATCTTACTATTTATTTGTTAATAATGAAATCAATCAAGTTGGGGCATAACTACCTCTCAGACCTTGACTGAATAACATTTATAACATCAAAACAGATATGACTACTTACTCGAAAAATCAACAATCTACAACTACCTATTCACTTTTAAACACATATACACTTCTCTTTCTATTCTTACTAGATTTTATTCTTATACTTCCTTTATTCAAATTATAGATTTTAAATCCCCTTTTGAAATTCAACACAACTTGTTTTTCCCAAAACAAATTCAAAACAGTATCTTTGGTAGTAATTCGTCACTTACAACTCGAAAATGAATACTGATGATGCAGCTGTCATCATCAGAATCTATTTTCCAGCGATCGAAGTGAGTTCAATACTATAAAACCATTTCTAAACATTTCCACTTTGAAATCCATTTCAAAATATAATTCACACTTCTTGTAAAACAATTTAAAATCTCCCAGGATCTTAAATTTTTCTTATTTTTAATCCATCTCCGTTTACAAACACTTATCCAATTCTCCAGAGCTTTAACTTCAATTTCTGGTTTAAATTTCAGATTTAACTCATCTGATTTCACGTATTTCACTTATATGAATTCTGATTGGCTATTTACATAACCATTTAATTTATAATCTTACTTGATTATAATAACAACCAATATATCTAATATATATACTTCTTTATATCAAAATATACTTTGGGTAAACTTATTTTATTTTACCCTCTTTCAAAACATACCATGATGGTTCATCGTATTCAAGTGTTTAGTAACTCCTACCGATACAGTGGATCAAACTGATCGACCAAAATTTATAAACTACTCAACCAATAAATCTTCACAATAAAAAATTATTTTTATATCATATACAAATACGTTCACTCGTATATATACACTCAATCTCAGTCTAGGGTATTACTAACCCTATCTCTACCGAGTCACGCCACAGAGCCAAGTAATTCTTAACTTAAGCTCTGATACCAACTGTAATGACCCGGATTTCGAGCGACTTTGGTTATCGATATAAGCACGATGTCGATAACCAAAACACCGAAAAATCCTGGTAATTAGTGAAAGAAATTAGAGGGTGAGGATAGATAAGATAGAAACTTAGAATAGAAGAAGAAGAAGAACACAACATCAGAGTAACACGAATCTCACAGCGGAACGAATAAATATATTTCATAACATAACTGTAACACCCCACACCCGCTACGGTTGGTGGAGGAACATTTGCTGGACCCGCAGTGGTGGCCCTAGCCTCCATCAATCTCCTATACCATACTGGTATCGTCACACCCTCCGGAAAGTTAAGATCCTCAGCCATGCTGAAACGAAAAAGGAAAGATTCAAAACGGAGAATTCGAAAGATAAAGATATGGCTATTGGGGATAATGCTTTTCTTTAAAAAACTTTTCTCTTTAAAGACATGTTTTTGAAAATATCTCTTCCAAAAATGTTTTTAGAAAAATAGTTTTCTAAAAATTTTATCTGTTCCGGTAACCTTTGCTCTGATACCACGTGTAACACCCCACGCCCGCTATGGTCACTCTCTAAGGGAATGCCATAACATCGGTGGAGTATTTTGAGTGAATATAGAACAGAGTAATTACAGCCAGACAGATATAAGTAATACTTGAAAATTTAAAACATCATTTCAATTGCAGCGGAAAATAAAACATGTCTGGTTACATCACAAAACCATAATAGAAGTCAAGTACAAATATCCATCCTGCTAAATAAAAATACATAATCCCAATACATGAACTGATAGCCATAAAAGAAAAGGGTAAGCTGAGCTCTACATCTAGGGTCCAAGCTCCAAGAGAGTAATAAAAGCAGCCTGATCAAAGCCCACTCGTGCTGGGCCCACTCTGAGAACCTGAGGGTTGGGAAAAAAGATAAAAACAACGGGGTCAGACATAAGTCTGAGCGAGTCCTATAACTTTAACAATGCAATCATTAAAGTAATAAGGATATGATATAACTTGGTACGGTGTGACTGGGGATAAATGACTACACTCAGTAGCCAATCAGACTTAGAATGAACTAAGATAACGATAAAGACGCATTTACCCACCCAAGGATATTACTACACTGCACCACACCAGTCATTCCTACTTAAAGGTTGATCCCTCCCAAGGACTTAGAAAAATTACCCAGTAGTTTCGTGTACCCCTAGCTGACTACCTAGGTGCCGTCTGCCCCTATCTCCACTAGGTGTACCCACTACTCCCAAGCGATCGGCTCCCTACCGTAGATATCCGTGCTGGCCCCACAATGGGGTGTATCACTCCCCAAAGTGGCTAGCCCGATACAACAAATGGTGCACGGGTTATATCTACACGATGCAACAACGTCTTACCTACCATCCCGGGTCCACACACGCAGATGAAACCCGTTGGACTCGCGTTGCCACCACTACCCCGGTTTGGCCACTTATAGTCAAGCCCAATATGCGTGTCCTGTCCTCGACTTGGGTCGAGCCCACAAAGATACGTTTGGGATATTGGTTGAAATGGGCCCCCACAAGCTACCACCTAAGCTTGTTATTTCTAGTGTATACCACTTAACCCTTTAATCATGTTTTAATTACATGTTCCACTTTGGTTAAGTATTCTAATCGTATTTTCTATTGCCACCCAAGGCAACCACTAGATTTCCACATGCCACCCAAGGCACCCACTTAACCCCTCATGTCCCTCTACATGCTAATATGGTTAAGTGTTTCTTAATTAATTTATTAAGATCATGACCTCATAAAGACCTCTCACATTAGACCATCTTTTATGACTGCTGGATATGCCGGTTGGTTCCGGGCAGACTTCTGTCATAAAAAGGTCTAACCTCGTGTTCTTATTTTAATCACGTATTTAATTTATAACTAAGACCTCTCACATTGGGCCAATCATTTGTAGCTGCTGGATGACCGGTCGGTTCCGGGCAGACTTCCGCTACAAAAGGGTCCAACCTCGTGTCTTAGTTGATTAATTACACCTAATTAATCACCCCCATAATTAATTATCCCTAATTAATTACACATTTTAAGAATATGGGTAGACCTAACTTAATAGGTAAATTCCCAATTCCATAGTATGGGTAGACCTAACTTAATAGGTAAATTCCTAACTCCATAATGTGGGTAGACCTAACTTAATAGGTAAATTCCCAATTATGTCCATTCATTTTATGTTATGCTTAATCATAACAACTTTACACCTTTTTATAATCATGCATATTAACCCCATCGTTTCCCACGTAATTCGTTTACATAACATGTCATATATAGGGACAACCTTGCATATGTTATGCATGTCATAAAAAGAGACAAACTTGCATATGAACTTGCATATAAACTTGCATAAAACTTGCATATGAACTTGCATATGAACTTGCAAAAAACTTGCATATGAACTTGCATAAAACTTGCATAAAACTTGCATATGAACTTGCATAAAACTTGCATATGAACTTGCATATGAACTTGCATATGAACTTGCATATAAACTTGCATATGATCTTACATAACACATCATATCATAAAAAGAGGCAAGTTTACATATGAACTTATAACATATGACAACCACAAATTGCATAATCCACATTTACATCCATAGCCTCCTAATATCCTATCCTAATTAGTTTAGCAATTACTTGCTAAAGGCATAGGAACTCACCAAAACCAAGATTAGCTAGTTTATGAAGGAAGTTGCAAGCTAATCAACCTCTAATCATCATCTTCTTCATATTTAGCAACTAGTTGTACTTCATAAGTTTGCTAATCTTGGTTTTGGTGAGTTCCTATGCCTTTAGCAAGTAATTGCTAAACTAATTAGGATAGGATATTAGGAGGCTATGGATGTAAATGTGGATTATGCAAGTTGTGGTTGTCATATGTTATAAGTTCATATGTAAACTTGCCTCTTTTTATGATATGATGTGTTATGTAAGATCATATGCAAGTTTATATGCAAGTTCATATGCAAGTTCATATGCAAGTTCATATGCAAGTTTTATGCAAGTTCATATGCAAGTTTTATGAAAGTTTTATGCAAGTTCATATGCAAGTTTTATGCAAGTTCATATGCAAGTTTTATGCAAGTTTATATGCAAGTTCATATGCAAGTTTGTCTCTTTTTATGACATGCATAACATATGCAAGGTTGTCCCTATATATGACATGTTATGTAAACGAATTACGTGGGAAACGATGGGGTTAATATGCATGATTATAAAAAGGTGTAAAGTTGTTATGATTAAGCATAACATAAAATGAATGGACATAATTGGGAATTTACCTATTAAGTTAGGTCTACCCACATTATGGAGTTGGGAATTTACCTATTAAGTTAGGTCTACCCATACTATGGAATTGGGAATTTACCTATTAAGTTAGGTCTACCCATATTCTTAAAAATGTGTAATTAATTAGGGATAATTAATCATGGGGGTGATTAATTAGGTGTAATTAATCAACTAAGACACGAGGTTGGACCCTTTTGTAGCGGAAGTCTGCCCGGAACCGACCGGCCATCCAGCAGCTACAAATGATTGGCCCAATGTGAGAGGTCTTAGTTATAAATTAAATACGTGATTAAAATAAGGACACGAGGTTAGACCTTTTTATGACAGAAGTCTGCCCGGAACCAACCGGCATATCCAGCAGTCATAAAAGATGGTCTAATGTGAGAGCTCTTTATGAGGTCATGATCTTAATAAATTAATTAAGAAACACTTAACCATATTAGCATGTAGAGGGACATGAGGGGTTAAGTGGGTGCCTTGGGTGGCATGTGGAAATCTAGTGGTTGCCTTGGGTGGCAATAGAAAATACGATTAGAATACTTAACCAAAGTGGAACATGTAATTAAAACATGATTAAAGGGTTAAGTGGTATACACTAGAAATAACAAGCTTAGGTGGTAGCTTGTGGGGGCCCATTTCAACCAATATCCCAAACGTATCTTTGTGGGCTCGACCCAAGTCGAGGACGGGACACGCATATTGGGCTTGACTATAAGAGGCCAAACCGGGGTAGCGGTGGCAACGCGAGTCCAACGGGTTTCATCTGCGTGTGTGGACCCGGGATGGTAGGTAAGACGTTGTTGCATCGTGTAGATATAACCCGTGCACCATTTGTTGTATCGGGCTAGCCACTTTGGGGAGTGATACACCCCATTGTGGGGCCAGCACGGATATCTACGGTAGGGAGCCGATCGCTTGGGAGTAGTGGGTACACCTAGTGGAGATAGGGGCAGACGGCACCTAGGTAGTCAGCTAGGGGTACACGAAACTACTGGGTAATTTTTCTAAGTCCTTGGGAGGGATCAACCTTTAAGTAGGAATGACTGGTGTGGTGCAGTGTAGTAATTATCCTTGGGTGGGTAAATGCGTCTTTATCGTTATCTTAGTTCATTCTAAGTCTGATTGGCTACTGAGTGTAGTCATTTATCCCCAGTCACACCGTACTAAGTTATATCATATCCTTATTACTTTAATGATTGCATTGTTAAAGTTATAGGACTCGCTCAGACTTATGTCTGACCCCGTTGTTTTTATCTTTTTTCCCAACCCTCAGGTTCTCAGAGTGGGCCCAGCACGAGTGGGCTTTGATCAGGCTGCTTTTATTACTCTCTTGGAGCTTGGACCCTAGATGTAGAGCTCAGCTTACCCTTTTCTTTTATGGCTATCAGTTCATGTATTGGGATTATGTATTTTTATTTAGCAGGATGGATATTTGTACTTGACTTCTATTATGGTTTTGTGATGTAACCAGACATGTTTTATTTTCCGCTGCAATTGAAATGATGTTTTAAATTTTCAAGTATTACTTATATCTGTCTGGCTGTAATTACTCTGTTCTATATTCACTCAAAATACTCCACCGATGTTATGGCATTCCCTTAGAGAGTGACCATAGCGGGCGTGGGGTGTTACAATAACTTTGAAATACAAATCTGTACTTGAATATACATATCATTATCAAAGTACATCACTTACAACACAGCGGAAATAACTATAGCTATATGATCCTGAAGCCTCCTGCTCCAAGCTTGTAACACCCCACCTCCGCTAGGGTGGCTCTTGCAAGCAACTCTGACTTTGGTGGGGCGTTTTTAAAACAAGGTAAACATGCATAATGATATAGCAAGGCAGGACATGACATGGATATATGTAAATAAACAGAGTAAGTAGATAAAACAGCGGAAGACTTTTAAACCATTTCAAAACACAAGTCTGGTACATCAAAATGTCAATTTCCCAATATTACAAGTCTAGATAAAAACATCATCTGATAAACTGAAAATACATAAGTACTATCCCCAAATAAAAGTGATAAACCATAGCGGGCTCAAGTCCAAAGCATACTTGAGCTATCCAAGGAAGCGGCTAAAATCCAAGCTAGGCTCCAGTATTCCCTCCCTGAGAACCTGGGGGGGGGGGGGGGAAACGGAAGAAAAGAGGCGAAACAAAACGGGTCAATCAAAAAGACTGAGTAAGCCCTGCTACGATCAGTCTATAAACTAATAAAGTTAACATCATGATGGAAACTGAGATGATCATAGATAACAACATACTGGCATGATAAAGTAACTACAAGATAGATAGAGGTGTCATCGCATAAACAAGGTTAAGTTTTGCACCACGGTGTACTAGCAAACCAACATAACAAGTATTGATCCCTTGGCCCAAGCTTTGACCCAATAACATGAAGTGACCTTAATATAAGGTCCAGCCCAACGGTCTAGTCGATCGGCTCCCTATAAACCTAACACGTCAAGTGTTGGTGTCCATATGGCCCACATATGGTTGTAGTTAGACTGTGCTGGGTCCACCTTTGGGTGTATCAAGCCCTCGGGTGTCAACCCCAGACACTTAAGCAATAATGCACAGCCCTAACCTACTGGTACCCGTGCCTCGAGTTTGTCCAACACCGGACTACGTGCACGTCCGTAGCCCGCCTGGACCCGCACCGCTGTACCACTCAGCCATCGCCTTTTGGTCGCTTACATCCGTCCAGTAATCGTGCCCCGCCCTAGCCTAGTCTTCTAGGGTTGTGATGATACCAAACTGGGATTACTGCCGGAACAGACCCGCTGCTAGGGTTTTCTAAGAGTGTTAAGTGCGATTTAACCCTTCACTAATCATGGATTAAATTGGTTAAGTGTAACTTAACCCCATTCTAATCCCCCGAACCCCCAATTGGATTAAACTGGTTAAGTGTAACCAATGGTTCACACTTAACCCCATTTCAATCCCTCTAATCCCCAAGTGGATTAAGCATTAGTGGACCCTGACTTAACCCTAACCATGAGGCATTAATTAATTTAATGCACCTTAACCTCTCACATTAGACCTTGTTGTGGTTACTAGTTAGGCCGGGCGGGTCCGGGTAGCTTTACACCACAACTTGGTCTAACCTCGGGTCTTGGCACCACATGACCAACTTCTCACATTGGGTCCTATTGTTTGTAGCCACTAGTTAAGCCGGTCGGTTCCGGGTAGAATTACGCTACAAACTCAACCCAACCTCGAGTTGGCCACACTTATGTTTTCTAAGTGTCATGTCCACTTTATTTCAAAACATAATTGCAAGTCAACAAATACTTGGGTAGACCTAACTTAATAGGTAAATTCCCAAGGGGTAGACCTAACTTAATAGGTAAATTCCCAAGGGGTAGACCTAACTTAATAGGTAAATTCCCAATCTTATGTTTTCATGTATTTTAAGTTTACCCAAACCCCCCAACGTCATTCTATCGCTTACATATTCGTAATAACGCATAAAGGATAGGAAGAGGGAACTTGGCACAACATGCATGATGAACTTGCACAACAATCATGCATAACATGTTAGACTTGCACAACTTAGCATAGTGAACTTGCATATTAGCATAAATATGCATAACATGTTAAACTTGCATAACTTAGCATAGTGAACTTGCATATTACCATAAACATGCATAATATGTTAAACTTGCATAACTTCGCATGGGGAACTTGCATAAACATGCACAACTTGTCAAACATGCACAACTTGTCATTTTAAACTTGCACAAGCATGCACAACTTGTCAAACATGCACGACTTGTCCTTTTGAACTTAAATAAGCATGCATAACTTATTAAACATGCATAACATGGCATAATGAACTTGCATAAACATACATAACCCATTTATCTTACAAATCATGGCATAGTGGACTTGCATAAACATGCATAACTAAATAAACTTGCAAATCATGGCATAGTGGACTCGCATAAACATGCATAACTCATTTAACTTGCAAATCATGGCATAGTGGACTCACATAAACATGCATAACTCATTTAACTTGCAAATCATGGCTTGGTAAACTTGCATAAACATGCATAACTAAATAAACTTGCAAATCATGGCTTAGTAAACTTGCATAACCATGCATAACTAAATAAACTTGCAAATCATGGCTTAGCAAACTTGCATAAACATGCATAACTCAATAAACTTGCAAATCATGGCTTAGTAAACTTGCATAAACATGCATAACTCAATAAACTTACAAATCATGGCTTAGTAAACTTGCATAAACATGCATAACTCAATAAACTTGCAAATCATGGCTTAGTAAACTTGCATAAACATGCATAACTCAATAAACTTGCAAATCATGGCTTAGTAAACTTGCATAAACATGCATAACTCAATAATCATACATAAAATCCCAATTTGCATCACATATTAACTTTAGAGTTTCTAAAATGAAGGTAAGAGGGCTTACAATGCTTATGCAGACTCAAATGAGTATAGCAAATGTAAGAAACCTCTTATGCAACTAATTAAAACCCCCAATTGCAAGCAAACTTGATCAAAACTCCTCCTTTATGAAGCCAATAGAGAAACAAGCCCTTAATGCAAGCTAAGGAGGATCATACAAGCCCAAATATACTTGTATGCATGGAAAATCACTTAGGAATTAATTTAGGAATTGTATGAAGAGGGTGGAGGCCATGAGAGTTTTGATTTTGGCATAGTTTAGTTGCTAGGATGAATAATGAATGATTTAGGGTAGGTTAGGGTCTTATTTATAGATTAGGCTAGTGATTTGGACCATAGGATTAACCCTAGATTCAATTAGGTCCATCAGATCCCGGAACTCTCTAGAACCAAGCCACAAGACCCAACCCCAATCAGAAATGGTGCACCAGGCTAAACAGCCGGGCACCCCCTGTCGACAGGGCTGTCGACAGGGCAGTCGACATGTCAAGACCCCTGTCGACAGGCCTGTCGACATGGGGTCCTGGGCGGGAATTTTTCCCGCCTGCCCAGTTTGCCCTATCCCTAGTTTTTAATTTTAAGATTTAAATCTGTTTTTACTTAGGGATTTTCTGAAAACTTCAATGGGCCTTAACTGGGTCATACGGACTCCGATTTTCGAAAACTCGGACTCTATTTCGCGTATTTTTCCGAGACGAACGCAATGGCATAGCCCGTTTCCCTTGATTCAGATTTTAGAATTAAATTCTGCCTCAATTTTCATTATTACAGGTTGTTGAAAAATACGGGTTGTTACAAAGCTCTTCAAGTGTATCTGTAAAATCCCGACTACTTGACTGCCCGTACAAATTTAGGCACCCAAGAGTTTAGGGAAACAAAACAAAATAAACTCCGGGTCAGTCATGGGACTGGTGTGAGTAAACTCAAATCATTTAAACAGGTATATGATATCTCATAAGACCACGCCGTGAATACGGAACGGGTTTTTCCCTTATGAGAATCCAAACATCTTTGAAAAGCAATATCATTCTGATATTATGATAATGTCTAAATACAAATAGATATCAGTCTAGTAGAAACGCTTGCATCTCACGTTCTACATATATAGTATACAATCAAAACTGCAGGTGCGTATTGGATGATTGGGTTTCCAACTATGACAAGGTATGGAACCACCTTCCGATCAGTGTACTCTAGGAACGATACACTGGAGTTCAACGAGAACATCTTGCAACTCAGCCACACATGACCGACCACTCATTTCGCTTGAGTGTATCGAATGTACATCACCAACGGTCGGGATCAGCAACCGTTTCCCGTATATATATGGTACAACATTGATAGATTAAAGAAGCAAATGAATATTCTCTAGATAGGTGATTATACACCCTACTTCGGTGCGACCGACTTAGCCATGCTGCCTGCCCGATTTTTGTCATTTACCAGATGTGAGGCTAGAAGCTACGCTTACTTTCCATTCATTGATAACACGATCACTTTGAATGCCACATTATCAGATCCGTTAATCATTAGTTGGATCTGCACAAATAGATTCTGGATATTATGCGAAGGGAATAAATCCGTTGGCCACCATATATATTTGTACAGTCCAACTCTTTCGATCATTGGAACTATTCTGTCAGACATTCGTCCATATACGTTCGTTCTGGGACTGAACGAAACCGAAGGCACTATTCTGTAAACAGGACTGCCCTTGCACTTTACTCCGTCTTCAATTTCTTCATCGTATTTGATCACAACGCTTATGTCGATACGGAGTGGTTCTTCGGATAATAATCCAACCGGTCTCTCCATATTAACAACGTAAAATGGTCAAAACTTCGATAGTCTGTGATTAACTATCAAATGAAAATATGTCGGTGTACAAACAACGATCTTAATTCCAAATGGAATTATCGATCCAATCATCAATCATATATATATATTCATATTTCCTTATTTTCTAAAACTAGAAAATATACATTTTCAACATTGGAAAACATTTCGAATCCTCATTTACGCATCACTATCATTCCACAACTATTAGTCCCTAACTGTAAACTAGTAAGAGAACAATTCTCTAAGTATAAACCCCGAAGGCCGAAACCAACATCAGATCAACACTCAGAAAAATATTCAACTTACTAATCTCTAGTCAGTTTCTAATTTTTGTTTAACTTCACTTCTTAATTTCTATATTCGATTAACCCCTTTTTATAAACTACGTTTGATTAACTCCTTTTGATAAACTACGTTTTCCGTTACAACTATTTCCCTTTTTTTAACGTTTACTTGCCGTTACAAATATTTCCTATTTACAACTTCTATTTACCGTTACAAATATTCCTTATTTACAACTTCTATTTACCGTTACAAATATTCCTTATTTACAACTTCTATTTACCGTTACAAATATTCCTTATTTACAACGGTTTATTTATCTTCTAAATAAATATTCCTTATTCCTATTTATTTTCTAAATAAATATTCTCCTTTTCAATTCTATTTATTTTCTAAATAAATACCCCTTTTATAAAACTCTATTTGTTTTATAAATACTTCCTTTTATAAAACCGTGTTCGTTTTATAAATAATTTCCTTTTTGTAAAATCCTGTGATTTTATAAAATCCCTTTATTTCAATATATATTGAAATATTCCTTTTTACAACTCAGGGTTTCTTATGATATTCAAAATATCGAATAACAATGATTAATATCATTCTAACACACATAATCCAGAACAGATTATATAACACATCATATAACACTATATATGAAAACAGTAAAATAATTGTTGAGGAATCCAGTCGGATTCCTCCAACCTGTCTCCCTGCATCCACAGATGTTACCCAATATAATATATATCATATTTCATTTTGAAATGAAATATCCTGTTATACAGAACCATATTTGATTAACAGTACATAGATTAACTATAACTACGTTTTCAATCAAATCTATTTAACAGTCCAGTTTAACTATCAATATACAGCAGTCAATAAATAAAGTACAATTTATATAAAAATATAAATTGAGGAGAGTTAGTGAGTTTTACTCACATTGCGCGTTAACCGTTGAATAACGGTTTGCGTTATTCGACTCAGTCGGACAATTTATTTCTCCATAAATTGTAACGAGCTCGGATTCACTCCCAGTCAGCTTCATTGTGAAGCTCTCGTCCATATGATCCCAACGCAACTTACGGTTCGTCAATCTGATTACGTATGAAGAAGATACGAACTATACAAGTTAATAAACTATTTTATAAAAAGAATAAAACTTTAAATTTTCTATTTCTTTATTGGGCTTTACCCTTTGCAAATTGGCCCATCTCCAACGTTAGAGACCCAGACCCGCCCACTTTCTTCCTCCTCTTCTTTAATACGTCTGCTCCATTTTCTGAGCTTCCAACTCCCCTTCTAGTGTACTCTCGTCCCTTATCCTCCCTCTCCTCTTAACAGTTAATTCACCAAAATTTCCAAGTGGGCTTATTATTAAAACAAGGCCCCTACCCCTTTGCAAACACCAAGCCCACTCGTGTTCATCTTCCTCTGCTGACCTCACAACCTGCTCCTCACGAAACAAGTGCCATAGCCGACTTCAGACAGTCCCGTACTCCCTCTTGCTTAAATCCGAAACTAAAACATCCAATCTCCTTCTCTTCAACCTCCTCTACCACCTCATACTGAAAAGGTCCACCTCGCACCCACCATGCAAATCGCGACTACAGGATCTGTCGCGTTCTATCAAACACCCCACGCTGGTATCCCTCTTGAACACAAAACAACCCGCAAGAACTCCATTTAACTCCTCCAACCCGACTGTTGTGCCTCTCGGAGTACAACGCCGCCTTATACTCATCACCTCACAGTCGCACGCACCCAGGCCTACCGTGCTTCACGTCCCATTTCGATGTACAGTTTAAATTATTTTATGCGGTAGTTTCATTGCTAATACCCCTCCCAACATGACCATTCACGTGCGTAAGTAGTATGGGTTTCGCATGTATACAGTTGGATTTTGAAAGGCCATGTGATTTTTTTTGTTTTGAGAAGTATTTGTTGGCGGCTACGAGAGCTGGGAAGAGGAAACCTAGTTCAAGTGTTGGGAAGGTTATTTATATGGTTTTATATTCTTTTGGTTTTCAATGAAGACTTTGGTTCCTTCAACGTGGAGTATCTATAAACATATACTTTGGTTCCTGCAGTGATCGGTTGCATTGTTGTTAAGTTTTTCTCGTGTGAAGCTTTTAAAGCCAGCAAAGCCAAGAACGTGTGAAGCTTTTAAAGCCAGCAAAGGCACCAACGAATGAAGTGATGCATATATATACCGTGGACAAACTTAACCCTTAAGTAAGGTTTGCAGAAGATGTGTCTCCAAATAGATGCGGAGAGAACGTGAGGTAACAAGACAGGCAACGTGTATAGGTTTGTTTAAATCTTTAGAAAATTTCGATGCTCCGTTACATATAACTTTGTCCACATATAGACTGCTATAGACAGAATTAGCTATATCGTTGTGACGAGCAAGGTACCACGATTTCAAAAATATAAAAATACCGGTAGATTGACTCATATTGTGAAATCCCAAAATGTTGACTACAGGGTGCAAAATACTCCAAATAAAAAGTTGCTTATTTAATTAATTAAAAATTTCCATAAAATTCTAAAAATTAAATTATCCCTACATCTCAAAAGAACCTTGTCTAAATTCGAATCCGATATCTAGTTATATCGAATAAACCGTTATGGTCGATCAACGATTCTATAGCGACTATTTCAAAATTTGATTTAGCCGTAAATCAAAATCTACACAATGAAATCCTGATTCTTCTCTTCCACTAGGAAGATATACTCCCCCAGCTCTGTACGTTTCTTGTTTCATAGAAATCCGATTCAAAACGAATCCTGTACATTTAGTTGAAGTTCGAATCACCAATTTATGAACTGTAGCGCCATTTCGAGCTCGTTTATAATTATATTATAAACTATACGTTCAACTGTCGACGATTGAATATATTCGTTATTCTAAATCAATTCCAAACTGAATTAAATATCACAGATGATCCGATTCACGCCATATTGTCATTTCGGGTAATCCTGATTATTTCAGAATTAAATATATTATTTAATTATTATTTTAATTAAATATTCACTATTATTTTATTCAACGACCATGTAATTCACTAACCTACCATTTATACAATTAAATAAATTAATCATAATACCCCTGCCAATGCGGGTCATTACATGGACTGTGTACAATATGCCCCTTCATAAAAGAACAGCAGCAACTTAACTCTCTGCAAATTTTTAACTGTATCCCCTAAGATATTCTGCGGATCAGTTACACTGGTCTATTATGATTTGCATACGCATGCAAGATGGAAAAGTGCGAACCAATTTTCACAATATATGTACTGTTTTGTAATATATATTTTATAAGCTCAGTAGTTCAGCTTTAATTATCACTAATAGCTTACGGTGTCTTCCAAGTCGCCTGCTATATAATATATATAACCTATAAATTCAACTTAATTATGTCGGTTGTATTTTGTCATTAGGATTTTATTTTAGTGATAGAGACGGATGATGTTGAATAACATTTTCAAATTTGACTTATACACGAAGGAGTTCAATTTCGTTAACACCATTGTTCATGGCATTAAGTCAACATCATATTTTGATTGTTGGGATTAGCAGCGTCCATTGGTCTTTATTATCACTGTTCCACCCATGGAAACAAATATAAGTTAACATCTTAAAAAAGAATGTCACTAGATCCTATTCAATACAAACCATTTATTTCACTTGGAATCCAACGATATTTTGAGAGCTTTACGATTGACTAAATAATTTGATTGTATTATAGCTATTATTAAAGTAGAAAAGAAGAAAAGATCATATATATATATATATAGATTCCTATGTGTTTTCCCCTTCGTCCTCTCTGCCACTCTTTTGATATACCCAAAACCTTGCCACAACAGCTCCAAGCATTAACCAATCCATCTGCACACTCAAAATTACGTAACTCCTCTTTAATTTGATCAAAATCCAAACCCTAACTAAAGAGTGGCTCACGATTGCCACTATCAACACCACCAACACGGTAGAAGGCCTAAAGCATACAACTTAAATGACAAAGCCTCATAGTCTAAAGATCTCAGCTCTGCCATTTTCCAAGACTATGAATCCAATAAACATATTGTTCTCTCGGTTGTGTGGTGATTTGATGGGTTTTGGGTGATTATCCGATGCACCGAGGTAACATCGACCCAAACTTAATGCATGTTTGTAATTTAGTTTCCATGCAACGAATTTTCCACATAATTGCAGTACAACACTGACAAGGTAATATAGTTCCATGCAATGGTTTTGGTTCGATATACTCACATGCAAATAAATCAAGCTAAACGATATCAAAAGCACAAGAATCATCATCAACAGATGAAAACCTAAATCACATAATCGAAACCCTAACTTTTCACATAATCACATCATCAACAGATAGAAAACCTAAATCACATAATCACATCATCAACAGATAGAACTGATGGGTTTTGGGTGATTATCCGATGCACCGAGGTAACATCGACCCAAACTTAATGCATGTTTGTAATTTAGTTTCCTTGCAACGAATTTTCCACATAATTGCAGTACAACACTGACAAGGTAATATAGTTCCATGCAATGGTTTTGGTTCGATATATTCACATGCAAATAAATCAAGCTAAACGATATCAAAAGCACAAGAATCATCATCAACAGATGAAAACCTAAATCACATAATCGAAACCCTAACTTTTCGCATAATCACATCATCAACAGATAGAAAACCTAAATCACATAATCACATCATCAACAGATAGAAAACTAAACTAAAACCATACCTATTCGTAGCGAGAGAAGTAGATCTGGATCCCGATTTCGTTTGCCCTAACTTCGAAGCGAGAGAAGTAGATCTGGATCGTAGATTCGGACAAGTGATGCGGTTGCTATGGAAAAATCAAAACGCTGGAGCCGCCATGATCGATTTTGTGGGAAGATTGATTTTCGAGAGGAAATTATGTTTTTGTTAATGGGATACCGTATGTGTTGATCGAAAGACAGTAATGGGGAAATGAACGACGACAACGCACGAAATTATGTTAAGTATTGACTATAATAAGTGTGTAACCTTTCAAACTAATAACAATCACTTAAAATTTGATCATCTTATTCGTAAATTAATTAAGAATGTCATAATATTTTAAGAATTGAAATGGATGGCTACTGCATAGGCTAAGAATTGAAATACATTTGATCATCAAATGTTGGTACGTTACCGTCCACTGATGAAACAGAAGCTTACGGTGGCTTGGAAACTGACCAATGATTGGACGGAAGGGGACTAAGGCAATCGGAGGTGGTGATAACGATGAGGGAAGGGCTATAAAGGCATGGAGGGAGGCTCAGTTGAAAAGTTTTAGGTTGAGCGATGAGTAATGTGGTTGTAAATGGCGGCGAAGAGGCCAAATTTCAACTATTGTATAGTATTGATTAAGTACTGTTTCTTTTTAAAAAATAAAAATATAAAAATATAGTTAGGTAAAAACTTTGATAAATATATATCCTACCTGATAAAATTACCATAGTGATATCAAACAAAACTGTTAAAATTAGTAATATATATGATTATTACTTATTAAGTATTACTTAATTATAAGTATAAATTAATTAACACCATAATTAAACTATGACAACATACATTTGTTAATATAATATTATTAATGATAAGTAATAAGTACTAAAATATTATAATTAGCAATTAATAGCATGTATGATTAATATAATATCATTAATGATTAATTATAAAATATTAATAAATAATAAAATAATAATATTAATAATTAATAACCTATGATTAATATAAGTAATATAATTAGCGATTAATTACCTATGATTAATAAAATATTATTAATAATTAGTAATAAGTACTAAAATAATATAATTAGCGATTAGTAGCATATGATTAATTAATATAATATCATTAATGATTAATTATTAAATAAAAAAAATTAATAAAGCGTTGTAAAAATAAATTATTGACTATCAAAATTGATAGCATACATTTGTTACAACGGACATCTAATTATCGTTAGGTATAATAGGTTGTAAAAGTATATATACATATATATATAACCTAGTAGTCAAACTGAATCCTATTACAACGGGCAAAAGCAGCCCGATGTCAAAATGAGATTACACAGAACTCTATTACAAGTGGCTGGAGACCGTCGTAAAATAATCCTATTACAACGGGCATGAAGAGCCCGCTGTAAAATATGCAAATGGTGATCTAAACCTGAAACCTATTACAACGGGTTGCTAATGACACTTGTAATAGAATTTATTACAAGGGGCGGCAGAAGCCCGTTGTCAAAAAGTCCTCCTATAGGCCAGTTATTACAAGGGTCTGGTAGAGAACCGTTGTTTTTTTATCACTATTACAACGGGCATTATTTGCCCGTTGTAAAGCAAACGTTGTTATAGGGTGTTTTTGTAGTAGTGAGGGTTATTTCAGAATGTATAAATTTTCAATTCACCAGAACTTTGTGTTCTAACCCCCTCTTCATAACATACTCGCAGGCTAGGTTTAGGAAGAGATTTGGTATCCTTTGGACACTTGTTAGACAGTGTTATTATTTCCGTAAGGCTATATTTTTTTATTATATTTTATCTGTTCCGTTGTGAGATATTTTATCGAGCTCTGATATATTTATTATCTCTGTCTTTTCTACAAGATAACAGACAAGCCAACCCGAGCTTAGATAGATTGGATTTTTGAAACAAATGTTTGGACTATCGAAATTCGGGTAGTTACATCTGGTATTAGGGCTCAGGTTTAGGATTCCATAAAGGAACCCACTAAATAGGAAGAGCGTCGTAGGGAAAGAATTGGGATATCAGTTATGTACACTAAAGAAATAGTTATGGAAATTTGAGAATAAGAGATCCTTAGGTTGTTTAGGTGAAAAGTGTAAAATGTGTTTTGTAATGGAAAAGGATGGATCCCATATGTTAGTATCTGAAATGTAAGTATTTCGGATTAGTGGGTTTGGCAGTTGAGCCTTATAAATTGGAAAATAGTAAAAAGCAAAATGGATTAGGCATATATATATATATATGTGTATATATTATTGGGAGAAATGACTTTGTATGAGTATTTAGGAAAGTCTAAGCAAGTGAGGAACCCACTTTGAGTCTATCCCAATGTTAACTTTTAAGAACTTGAAATTTCAAAAGCTTTTGGCTAATAGTTTATGGTGTTTTTCAAGTTTTGACCTTAAAAGTTTACAATTTTTACTGGTTAATTTGTGTAGAAACAATTTTTGAAACAAAAGAGATATTTTTGATGTTTGAAAAAAATATGTAAGAGACATATTTGAAAAGTACATATTGAGTTTTGACAAAAAAGGATATACTTTGAAAACAGTGATTTCTTATGAAATTTTATCTCAAATGAATTCTTTTAGAAAAAATGTACATTATAAAACATGTATAGCTCGCTGGTTTTTTAGTTGTAAAGTATGAAAGAATTAAATAAGAAAACAAAGAAAAAACTGCATTTTGTCGAAAACTAAGGCGGTGTTTGGTTTATGATTTTTAGTTTTGCCCATAGTAAAATGTTAACGATACATGTGTAACGTCAGAAACGGTCATTTTAGAAAACAAAGTTAATAAACAAAATAGAAAACAAATTTTATTTATTTTTCTTATTTTGGAAACTAAGACAAGAAAGAGATATAATATATCATTCCACCGTCCCTTTCTCCTTTATGTAGTCCCTCCATCATCCTTTCACTCTCTCCATCGTCCCTTAACTTATTTTTATATTTTGTTATCAATATTGAAAACTCAAAATATATTTTAAACCATACAATACCTAAAATTATTAGTAGGGAAAATTTTGAAATCTCTATTCTTTTGACATGAATTTTTAACATAAACTTTGGTAGGGGGACAAAATGAGTTGAAAATTTAGAATAGAGTAGATGTGTGCACCTAGTTGTAAGTAATTGAACTAGGTAATAATATTCAGTTTTTGTGAAATTAATTAAGAAATAGTTGTCCTTGCCTACTCCTGTTTTTGTAATTTGATTTTTTTTATGTTTTTTTATGAGATGTCATTTTTATGGTTTGACAAAAATAAGTTTTAACGAAGAATTAGAAGGCTTATTTATAAATTAAGCTTTGATCAGTGGATTAAATCAAATAAGCTAATGAAAGGTGATGATTTAACTAAAAGAAAACTAACGATGATGACAACTACAAAAATAAAGCAACAAATATGACAACTGAGAAAGATACGAAATTGTGAGAAGTAGAAAAAAGTGGATTTTTCCAAAGTATGTTGGAAAAAAATGTATAACAAAGAAAATTTTCTTATGTAAACTGTCCTTGGATAGGAAGATAGGAAATCTTTATATAATAGTTACATTAAATCCAAGTACATATAGAAAAGGTACATAAAAGAAAAACAGAAGATGTGAAGTTTTCCGTTTTCTACCTTTTTATAACATAAGAAGTCGAGTTTAGAAAGCTAGAATTTTCTAAAATTTCAAAATTTTAAAGTATGTTGGTAGAGTTTGGATGCAAAAATTTGATGAACTATGCTCTTGCTTGGTAAGAGTGTAAGAAAAATTGGATGAAAAAAGTATTTTGATTTTCAAAATATTGCATTCATATAGAAATTGCTAGTATGTTTAGGATGTGTAAATCATGTTTTCAAAAGGCTTTTAAGAAAATTTTCCATTCATATAGGAGGTACAACTTAGGCATTCATGTATTATTATGTTGTACTACACTATGCACAAGTGCACGAATGTTTGCAAAATTGGATGTATGCATGATGATTGTAAATTATGCGAGGAATTACTTAATTTTACCCATACCAAATTTTGGGAACGAAAATTCCTAAGGGTGGGACAAAATAACACTCCACAATTTTAATTAAATAATAAGACAAAATTTGAAATATTTTTGGAATTTGGTCACGGAATTAATGTCATTGCATCTGCGGCGATTTTCTGATCAATTTAGACCTTGTTGACGGGCAAAATTGTCGCACACCAACACCTAGTTTGTGTATGTGAACAATTATCCAAATAAGCAGTAAAGTAAGTAAATGCGGGGAGACACAGCTTTCATAGTGGTTTGACATTAACACCTACATCCACTTTCTAATCATCATTCATCATATCTTTTGTCGATTACAAAGTTGTACAAGTTCGGATAATAGTTAAGTTCAAAGTGTTACAATAGAATAACAAAATATATGTTTGTTCTACACTTTGACTAAATTGCCCTTCTACTTCTTCTTCATTGAGAAGAGTTGACTTGGTCAACAATATCCAAGTTTAGGGTTCATGTCCATGAAGTTAAAAAGTAGCATGCCAACCCTTGCTAATGCTCAAGTGTTGAGGGAAAACATGCATGTCATGTTTAATTATCCTTCTTCCTCTCCCTTGAGATGAGTTGGCTTGGTCAACCATGAGCAAAACAAGCTTTAATGTCCAAGAGGTCTAGATATGGTGTATTTATGCTTGCTAGTGTCCAACAAGCTATGGAATATGCATGCATCTCCTTTCAACTATTCATGCCTTGTCCAATGGCCATAGAGGAGGTGGTGGAAGCCATTAATGAGTGTTTGGAGCTCTCAAGGTCCAAAAATTCCAAGGGAGAAGGATCCCAATGAAGGCCAAGGCTTGGGGTATTTATAGGTGGAAGGTTGGGTGGAAATAGGTGAGTAGCGAGGCTCACAAACAGCAAAATTCGCACCCCCAAAAGCAGCCCCGAAACACGAAATTCGAACCCCCTGGAGGGGCTCAAAATTTTGAACCCCTCCAGGGGGGTTCGAAATTTCGTACCTCCTGAGGGGTACAAAATTTTGAACCCCTCCGGGGGTACGGAATTTGAGGAGGAGAAGAGGGCGAACTTCTTGATGCTGAAATCTCATCGTTTTAGAGCGTCGAAGCTCCTGGATTTCGATCGCCGCCGGAACTGTTGGGCCCCGGACCCAACCGACGCTGCGCTCGGACCCGCTTAACGGCTCGCCTTCGTCTCGGAGCACGGCTCGCCTTCATCTCGACTGATAGTTCGCCCAAGAGCTATACTACAAAGCTTTGGAGCAGACGTTCCCGGGCCCAAAAGAGGTCATCTAATATGAGTCTTGGGCCTTCTTTTGTTTGTGAAGCAACTTCGACCGATTCACTTTGTGTTTCCCGACAATGTTCTTCATGCTTGAGCGCATCGCTAATCCAATACTTGACGTGTGACCGCTTCAACCAAAAAGCATGTCAACAGACCTACGATTTAGAAAACGGATTTAAAATTAAAAACATATCTTCTTTTTGGCAAAGCCGACCGGTTTTTATAGTGATCTGTAACACTCTTTTTTTAATAAAATAAAAAAACAGTGATAACATGTGATATACAATGCATATATCAACTAGGGTCTTCCACGCATGGAAGAGAGCTAATAAATTCATGCTATTACGTACAGTACTTAACTAATTACATGGTACAACTACATACAGACTCATAATGAGGAGATATTATGAGTTCCATGAGATAGAAGCTTGACTTTTATCCGTTCTTTAGAAGATTCTTCATCATTTCTTTCTTCATGCTTCGGGTGATGGGTGTCTTCGGTTGCGCTTTCTCACCCGAAATCATCGATACCTGCTCAGGAGTGATACTAGGTGGCCTAGGCTTGTGTCCTGGAGGAGGAGCAATGCTCGCATAAGAGGATGCTTCAGCTTGTGGGGGTTTAACACCTGCTTGATTAAGAGGTGCAACAGACACTTGAAGTTCTCTAATATTGATTTTCATCATCTTAATTATATCTTTAGCCCATTCTTTTTTTTAATTCTCCATTGTTCAAGCCAGGCACAATCTTAGTGGTTTCTGCTAGCTTTTTATATAAATTCTCTATCCTGTCTGGACTGTTTCCAGATTCCGCAAGTTTAGAAGTAAGCTGCTCAACGACTTGTGTAACAAGAGTAAGTAGTTCATCGGATACAGGAACCGCATCACAACTCGCTTCATTCCACACATTTTTTTTTGTGTTGCTGCAAGTATACTTGCACTAGTAGTTGCACGGTGCTCTCTTCAGTTGTCTCGTCCATCGCATAATCATCACCATGCTGTGTGTTTTCATTATCCAGTTGACCACAAATACCGAACTTAGATCGATTAACACACACATCATTCTCCATTTCATCATTCATTTTCTTATCCACTCTTTGAACCTCTTGTAACAACTCTTCCATTTTTTCATAATTTTCTTCAGTAGCCGTAACATCTTCTTGCGTTCTTACCTCTCCTTTGTGGAACTCCATTTTTGTTGTATTACTCACAGTCTCCTTACCAACGCTAGTTCCCAAATGATTGTGTAAATCAATCCCAGAATGAACCAAAACATGTCCCGTAACAATTTCTGAGAAGTCTGGTGAAGGGATAACAAGGAAACCTTCATGATCATCTTTTTCAAAATTTCCCCATCTTCATAAACAACTGACATTTTATAAACTCCAAGTTCCAATCATTCTGCGAATCAGTTGTTGTGTCATTGTTAACGCAATCTTTGTTCAAAGGGTCAAACTTATTTGTAGTTACAATAGCAGGCTCACACAAATCAGCAAAATTATCATGCATCATAGAAATATGATCAACTTTCTTCCAATTTTTAAGAGAAACAGAAGGAAGTACCCGAACCTTTTGACTGCTCCTTGTTGGTATGCTCTTGGACCTTCTTTTGGTAGCTTTGAAGTGATTATCCATGTTACCAGATACTCGAAAGCAATTATCTCCATTTCCAATTTCAGTAACTTCAATACCATCCATCCTTTTATTCCTCTCAGTAGCATCAGATTTAAACACATTATGAGGGCAGTTATCATTGTTGTGCCCAAAGGCAATGCAAGATTTACAAACATCAAGTTTCCAGTCATAGTTTATTTTTACAACATGTGTAGTTTCATCCCTAAGGAGGACTGGAATCGTTTTTTGAAGCTCATTAGCAGGGTAAATCTCAACCATAACTTTTGCATAACCTAGCCACTCTAGAGAATCAGTTGCCTTATCCATACATAGAAATCTTCCAACAAGGGAAGCAAGCCAAACTATGCCAGTTTGTGACCATGCTACCACCGAAAAATTTGTCAATCTGATCCAGACCGGCACTAGTTTGACACCCTTACCAGAATTGCCCAAACTAATATCCCATTTCTGGATAATGATATTGAATACCTTATTTCTTATAACTATAGGATCCACCTTCAGTATTCTCTTTCTGTCTTCAGAGAAGAAAGAAAAACATTGTTCCAGTCGATTGTACTTTAAAAACTCCATGAGGATTTCATAGTTTCTTCAAATGTGATGTTACAGCGGTGAAAGACAGAGACGAATCAAGAAAAGCATATCTTTAAATGAAGTATTAGAACAAACGTGAAAAGAAGATATATAAGAATCATAACAAGAATAATAGATACCAATATTTTTATTCTTGTGAATAAAAGGCTAAGTAGATCAGTTGGTAGAGACATGTATCTCCCATGTGAGTGGATTTAAAATTATACCTTTTGGTAACGATACATTTATCGTTTACATTCCCTATAATTCTTAACATGATAAATAATTGGAATTTGTGGTAATTGCGATATAATCTATTTCTAAGTATGTTAAGAATATTGTTATTGTATAAATCTATTCCATTAATCTTCGTTTGGATTAAGAATTATTGTAATACTGAAATTGTGGAGTTTACAACAAACATGAATATGTTCTTAAGATTGTTATTTATTGTCAAATTGGACATGTTATAAACAAAATTACAGTGAAATTGGGGTTAATGGAAAAAGAATTTGTATGCCTTATTTTGTATGGAAAAATCTACAGTAATTGAAAATGTTATATGAAAAACATAAATTTTACATCTAACTGAGAAAAAAATTGTGGGGAATTAGTAGTGGACTGAGTTTGTTGGATTTTGGGGAAAATGGGTACATTTCCATAACGGAAAAATTAATATAAACGTAGTTGCAAGATAAGAAAGGAAAAAAAAAGGATTATTATGAAATAGAGATTCTTTTACCATATTGCACACTAATTAAACAATATATATATATATATATATATGTATGTCCACGATGAAAATAAAAAATAGCTTGCAACTACGGATCTTGATTGATATGCGTAATGGAAATGGATCTTTACATCTTTCAACTAACCAATCTAATGAGGTATGTGAAATATTTTCATGAAATAATGAGAATATATAAGAAGATAAATAAATGAATGTTACAATAGTAAAAGTTTAGTTAATGTTGGAGAACCTAGGGAAAATGTGATGAACGGGGAATATAACCTATTATAATTTATTATATGGATGAGAATGTAATATAATAAGTAGGCTTGTCCTAGGAACAAGTGGAATTATAACATGGGTTAATAAATGAAAAGAGAACTTATTAATAAACCTTAGTTAAAGGAACAAAAATAAGTAAACCCACAACAACGGTTGTTGTAACATACTGTCTTTCGTCTGCTTCAAGCCGGTAATAAAACCAACTCGAACCGTTCAAATGATAGATTGTTATTAGCTTCTAAGGTAAATAGAATAAATCACAGAATCACAGACACAGATACAGAGCTATATAATATCTCGCAGCGGAAAATACATAATACAATAATAGTTCATGAAGCTACTAAATAAAATTTTACAACATAGTTTGAATAAACAATACAATGGATGTCTAATACAATAAATTTCTAATACATAAATAAATGATAACTGTTTGAAACAGAAACGATAAGAAATAGCTGAACTGGAACAACTGAGTGGGTAGATATAGGTGATCAGATACAATATAAAATCCAAACTCCAAGAGTTAATGTCGTAAGCTGTAATACTCGATTTGACCCGAGCAATAATGCAAAAACAAAACAACTCGGATCAGGAGTAACATTCTCATGGAAGTAAATAAACTCAAATGAAATGTTCAATGAAATGCATCGGTAACTTAAAGGATGTTTGGAATCTCCATCCTCTAAGGATCCGTTAAACTAATATAATATAATGTAATATAATACGCTATTTTAATAGTGTCTACGGGAAATATAAAATTTTAAAATAGCATAAGCAGGATTACCATTATTACCCTTACAGCGTTTATAGTACCTTAGTCTATACAGATACCGTAAAGTCCACAGTAACATAATGGCTATCAGAGGGCACTCCATAGGTACAATATAAATCAAAATCGTAGTGGGCTTGATCAGGATAATATGACAAGGCATAGGAGGAATGCCTAGAGTAGGAACATAGTAGGAATATACTAGTTTCATGCCCGGACTGGTGGTAATGCATAGCCGCGACTACCGCCCACCTCGAACAACACTCCTATAATCAAGGATGCGCATCTATCAAATCAAATCAACCGAGGGACTATAGTAATAAAGGAAGACTTGTTGTCGATGGAAGTAGCTAACCCCACTTGGCCTGGTATAGCCCTGTTTTAGTCATTTTAATTATGACCCGAAGTCAAGGACATCTATCATCTTTCTCTTACTTCATTCCAATAGCTTTCTCCAAACCAACCTACTTCATTTTGGAACTCCCCCGCGTAAACAGTCGTTAAAGTGGTTTTCGGTATTGGCAGAGAGTATGACAATAGCCGATCCCGGTCTCTTTAACAACCAAACGTTTACGTTTTTCACACCGTGGTCATTATTTTATAAATTACTTTATAAAATCGTTTATACGGAATTTCAGGTTCAAATTCAAAATCAAAATTTTATGTTTCAATTCAAACCAAATCATATCATATTTCATAACTCAAGTCGCACAATTCAAAATCATTATTTATAAATTCCAATCAATTTCAAAACCCTTCTTAAAAATTCAACTTAACAATTTTCTAATTCAAACACATCGATTTTATATAATCAATTCCATATAATATATATATATACACATATATTTCAATTCACGTTCAAATGTGGAAATCAGTGCGACGAGACGGACACAACGGTATATAGTTTGCAGTGTCAGGATGCTCTGTTCAAAAAGGCATTACGGACCCCTTTAAGCATAAAATACGGATGGGAAAACGGAGGTCAAAACATTCGATTTTCGCGAAACGAATTTCGCCATTGGATTCGTGACAACGAATAGAATTTTTCATGTTTGCCCAAACTAGTTTCGAAGAGATTTTCAAATCACTAACATTTGAATTGTTATACGCAGCTTTGCACTAAAAATGCGCGATCGACAAACATTAAAATTTCCCGACGAAATTTTCACAGCTTCTATATCTTACTAAACGTATTTTAATTTCAAATTCCAGTTATGAGAAAGCATAGAATATTTTTAAAATAAAAATTCAATTTAAATCTGAATTTAAATCATTTAAAAATATCGGGTTGTTACAATCTCCCCCACTCAAAATTATTCGTCCCCGAAAAGGAACGAGGTAGGGAAATAGTAATTAAATAATTAATATACTTAAAATAAACAGGATATTTGCGTTAAGGGCTTACTATTCGGGTCCTATTATTTTCTAGGACACGGGCTTTAAATTATTATTTTCCAAGACAAAAATCAAAGTGGACGTCTTCCTGTTTTCAAACAATATTCGTATCTTCTGAAATTAGGTCAAAATTAAAACGTTGATTCTTATGCAATTTAAGCGTTCGTTGATATTTTGGGAAAAAATTAGGCGTTAGTTTGTTTTGAAATCAAATTCGAGTTTAATTGTAGGAAATGGTGAGGCGAATTTTTTCATTTGGATTGGCTAATTGATTTTCTCTGTTGGATTGCTTGTTCTTTGGTGATTCTCTATTTTATTTGGTAATTTTCTTTGTCAGTTCGATGTTTTATGTTGTTGTTGATGCTCTTGTAAATTTCTTATCATCAGAGGAAGTTTTGATCTATTAGAGGAAGGTTTTGTTTACTATAGTTGGAATAATGAATTATGAAAGGTATTTTTCAAATAAAACAAGCAATGTGTATTTAACCTGGTTGCATTATTCACTTTAGATTATGATTTTTGTATTTAGTTATTAAATTGGATCTTTAATAATATTAGTTGACGACGACTGTTCTTGGTGATTTATGATCCGTAAAAGATAAATGATTTTATCTTTTTTTAGAAAGTAGGACAGAAAATGATAAATTGATGACATTCTTTACAGAAAATTATAAGTGGGACAGAAAATGGTAAATGATTTCATTGATAACTGCACTTCAATGTATACAGGAGTTAAAAAAAATATGCATTTACCTTTTAAGATAAGGAATGAAATAACATATTATGTTGTACTAACACATCATAATTACTACTAAATGTTAAACATATTTATAATTTTTTAATTATGTTTACTATAATTTTCTATTATAAATTTATATTCATTATATTATTATATATTAAATCAAAAATCAAATACCAGTATTTAATACAAAACAATTAAATTCTAAAAAAGCTTAAAAGAACTTAAAAATATATAACATAATACCTTTTCGTTAAATTTCTTGCTCTATTGTGTTTTCATTTACTTTATGTCACTTATATGTAAGCTTACCATCTAACCAACCTCGTTACTACTGGACCATTTATTTCATAAATTCCATGGTAAATAAACACTTCAGGACGCCATTTTTATCAGAAAAAAGATAAACGATTTTATCTTTTTCTCAGAAAATCATATAAAGTATACTTTTAATAGAAAAAAGATAAATGTTTTTATCTTTTTCTCAGAAGACCATTTAATTTTATTCTTTTTAACATAAAATCCTATAAGGCCTATATATACAACCTTGACAAAACACATTGCCCTTCTACTGGTTACAAAAACAAAACCAGTACTTATATATATACATACATATATATATATATATCATTTTATACATTTTTTATATACATATACAAAATGCTATATATCTTTTTGTATATGAATTATGTATCTTTTTATTTATGAATTGTGTCTTTTTGTATATGTCTTTTTGTAATGATGACTTGCATGCTAAATGGTTATGCTATGAGAGTTAGGAGATGTAATTGCTTCTTCTAAATCTCAATATGTGATGCAATTTGATTCAATCGGCTAAACTTAGGCATTTTGCTAAATCTCAATCTCAATCTAATTCTAATGCTATTTCAATATGTAAGTATTTACTTCTACTAAATCTCAATTTCAATCTGATGCAGCTGCTATGGTGGTGTAACAACCCGGAAATTCTCAGCCAATTTTTTTTTTTTTTTTTTTTAGCAATTTTAATGAATTTTGAATATTTAAAATGAATTATTTTAAATAATAACGACGGAAAATTTAATTTTGAAGAAGTTGAAACGAATAATTTTATTTTAATTATATAACGAGCCTGAAATGGCGCGGTAGTTTGAAAATTCGATTTCGAATTTCAAATGAATATACAGAATTCGTTTAAGTCGAAATTGGACGAAACTAGAAATATTCGAATTTGTTTAATCATATCTTTCTAATGGATGTAAGAAACTGAGATTTCGCTTTGGAAGTTGAAAGATATGTCCAGTTTAAAATTCAGAAAAGTCGCTGTGAAATTTATATATATATATATATATTAATATATATAAAGGCCTTGAAAATAGCTGTTTCGCAAACGACTTCGGTTTTCGACGAAACCACTTTTGTTGGATCCGTGATGTCTAATTATTGCTAGGTTTCAAAATTCATAATTTTCTGAATCAGTATGTGAACGTGGCGAAGGAAAACTTGTTTTAATAATTTCAGTCAATTTCATCGACCAGAAAATGACCATTTTTCAAACGGTCTCAGAATTTGACGAAATTAGTTTTGTTAGGACCGTATCGTCAATACGAAGCTAGAAATAATTTTTCTAGAATTTTTAGAGCTAGTATGTGGCCCCGGTAATTTAAAATGTGCGTTCAAATTGAATAAATACTGATTTATATTTTGATTTGAACGAAAACCTATCAAAACAGTCGAATTGGGTTACGATACCTAACCCATTGTGTTCGGAATGGGGGTATTTAGCTAGGGCGACAGTCGTTGGGTATGGTTTGGGGTTCGTATCATTAAACAAATAATTTCACGAATTAAATATATTATTTAATTTAATATATAACCTTAATTTTTTAAAACCCTAGTCAAACTAAACTTTCACGGTCAAAGTAAACAAACGCGCCTCCACCGATACTAACGACGGAAAAGCTCCTGGAGTTGATCCCAATCCTCTCCTCCATTACGCCAAATTAAACCCCTGCCCTTGGGGGAATTTTGTAGACCCTCTTGAGCTCTTCTAATCTATATACGTATGATCCACCATCGTGGCCTGAGGGGGCGGTTCATCGCCAGAAAGTGCTCGACTTTCGAGCGGAATTGGAGCCGCTGCTGACCAATGGAAGGGGCGACGACGGCATGCTTGGGGAGCTCATACAGAGGCGCGTTGAGGGGAGGGCGCTGATCCTCGTCCGATCACCAGTAGTGGCAGCTACGAGAAACCCTAGGCGAGGAGCGACTTTCATATACCTGAAGTGATTTTTAGATGGAGAACACAGTGAGTTCCTTTTGGTTAGTTTTAATTATTATTTAATTTTCTTAGCATTGCTCTTAAATGATATATATATATATATATGTATGTATATCAATGAATAAAAAGGTGATTTTTCATATAAATAGTTTTAAATAAAAATCTAAATTTTATATATATAGAATTGCTTTAAAATATGCATTGTTTATAAAATATGCATATTTGTTTTTGGAAAAAAAATGTGTCTTGTTTAAAAGATAAAAGTAGCATTAGCTTAAATAGAAAAATAGTTGTGTTTTAAAAATATATTCATCGTGTTAAAAATACGATTTTTATATGAAGAGGTTTGAAATAAATATATGATTTTTATATATGTAGCGAAATAAAAATCTGATTTTTGTTATATATATGTTGAAATAAAAATGTGATCTCCATATATGAAGTAGCGATAAAAATTCGATTTTTATATATTATGAAAAGAGCGATATAAAGGTATAATTTTTATATGATGTAAAGAATAAAAATATAATTTTTATATGATGTAAAGAATAAAAATATAATTTTTATATGATGTAAAGAATAAAAATATAATTTTTATTTGATGTAAAGAATAAAAATATAATTTTTATACAATGTAGAGTATAAAAATATGATTTTTATATAAGGAGAAGAATAAAAATGTGATTTTTGGATGAACATTACAAGGATAAGAATGTGATTTTTGTTGTAAACAGCGTGAAATGGTTGAGTTGGGATGTCGAGCAAATCCGAACCGTTCAGAAATAAAGAATGGCGGAGTGGAACCCAAAGGTGAGAACTCCTCACTTTTATTCATTTCTAGTTTGAAATATATGCTAGGATGCAGACGGTGCTTAGTAGCACCCGACACCCGTCGTCCACAGACCATGGATGACTTGTTTGATTGCTATGTCGTGAAATTTGATTGTGTGATGTGGAATGAAATAAAATATTTTATAGTGGAAAATATTTTATAGTTAAAAATATGATTTTTAACGTGTATATAAAATAAATATTTATAAACAAATCGGAGATTTGTTTATATAACTGATTTGATTGATATTGATTGGGACGATAAATTTTACACATCACCCAACCGCACAAATAAAATATGTGTTTGTTGATTTGAAACCTTACACGGGTATTGGGATGATATTTGACGTACATTAATCCTGATTGTTTAGTTGTATGTCAATCGATGGGTTGACAGACTGTGTAAGCATTAATTATTTATATTTAATGCTTATGCAGTTGTGTGGTGCACTCTGGATGATGGTTGATTATTTATCGTTGCTATTATATACATGTGTTGTAGAAAATCCATATAATTAACATTATATGGTAATTGATTGGGCCTCATTCCAATTTAGAAACTAAATTCATGTGTTGAATAGAAAATAAATTCATGTGTTGAATAGAAAATAAATTCATGTGTTGAATTAAAAAATATTCATGTGTTGAATAGAATAAAAATTCATGTGTTGAATAAAAGCCATGTTGATTAGATTGACGCCATTTTGACGTGAACGATATTTATATTGATTTTATTCATTTTTATAATGAATATAGAAAACGAAATGATTTCAAAATATAACGTTTTTGAAAATAATATCATTTGTATATCGATGATATGGAATATTCAATTTTGATTAGAAATTGAATACGAAGTTGAAATCATTTTGAAAACGAATTTAAAATTATTTATAAAATACGTTTTAAAAGGAAATCGATGAAGTATATATTATATATAATATAATGGCCTGAATAGAACGCGCCGCACCGCGGCAGTTCACGAATTTCGACCATTGACTTCGAATGGATATTACGGGAGATTCGACCGTCAGATTCTCCTAAAACCAGAACCGTTAGGTTCGTATCGAAAAGAGATTTCTAACGAGTATTAGAGATTTGAAATCAAACGGTTGGATTTGGAATTATGTCCAAATCAAATTTGGAAAAGGTCGCTGTAAGTGCAGTTCGATGGCCGTTGATGGAAATCGACTGTACGGGCCTTGATAAAATTATTAAAAATATCAATAATTTGTGTAAAATCATAATAAATGATTTGTGAAGGATTGGGATGAAAAATCCCAAATTTGAAAAGATAAAAATAGACTTTTATCGAAATGAACTAGTTTTGAACTAGAATTATAAACCATTTATTTTTGAAATAAATAAAGTGGATTTGAAATGGTTTTGAAAATAACCAGAATTTCCAATAATTGAATTGGAATGGATTTGAATCGAAATTGTCCTTGGAATATTTCGATGTTGGATTTCGTGGTGATACAGATATTGTTATGGGAATTTGAAAGATAAATTTATATCGTTATTTCCAATACGATATTTGTTGGTCGTAGAATTTGATATTGAATATAAGCCGATATATTTTCTATTCAGAGCCTTGTATTTAATATCAAATGTGATTTGGGTTTGCCGTGAATGGTGTCTTCATTAACACTGTTCTTAAACCCAGTTGAGAAAAAGAATAATTCTTTTTTATTTAGATTTAATGAAGTGTACCAATTAAATGGTATTTTTGAAATTGAATTGATTTTTGGGTTTATCGTGAACGGTGTTTTAAATAACACTTGTTCTTTAACCCGATAATTAATGGGATGTGATCTTGGGTTTATCGTGAACCGTGTTTGAAATGACATTGGTTCTTTAACCCAGTTAAAGACGGAATATTGATTTTTGGGAAGATTAAAATCAAGTGGAGTTTTAATGAATGTGACGAAAAGGAATTTCGCTCGATCTGAATCAGTCGCTAAACCGATCTAGACCGTTCGAAACGCCTGATTGTTTTGAGAACACGACAAAATAGAACGCAAACGGAAGAACATTTCATTGTATATTACAACAATGCATCAGATTACAAGAATATACAGAGTATAAATGAATCAATATTACACAGAAATATCAGAGATTTAAATTACATTTAAATACATAGCAGCGGAAAATAATACAATACACAACTAGAAGAGATATACGGATACAAAGCTTTCCGGATATCGTTCCAGCTGTAAACCAGGATCATGTGAATATAAATCTGCAAAACCAAAACTACTAGCTTCACATGTCAAAATAAGGGTTCCCAGAGTTTAGGTTAAAACAATAAACTCCAAGTCAGTCATGGGACTGGTGTGAGAACAAAAACAGTTATTATTCTTTATTTTAAAGTTCGGTAAATCAAGGGACCACGCCGTATAACACGGAACGAGTTTCCTTCCAAGAATAACAGTGCATAAAACAAACAACGCAATGCTAAATAAAGAAAAATGAAGCTATTATAATACCCAGGTCCCATCACACAATGCAACGCAAGCCGGAGGATAGGGTTTTTACCTTATAACAGCCAAAGCATGCTTGATACGTTTAAAACAAATCATTTGATACTATTATAAGTGTATAGTTTATAAAACAACTTCAAATCATAAGTATCAATCATAGGCGACATGAGCGTCCCATGCCACTATGTCGCCATATATAAGTTTACAAATAAAACCGCAAATGTCACTTATTTGGAAATTGGATTTCCATCTATGAACCGAGGCTAGGGATCGTCCTCTACCGATTCGAGACTCTCTAGCCCGAGCCTCAGGCAAGCGCGCAGGAAAGCCTGGGAGCGACAGGGCCGGTCCACCGATGTGGATTAAAATTCCTGAACACTACGTTTCCCTGCCCTTTGGGGCGTAAATGAGCCAATGAATGACTCCAACGGACCGGGATCGTCCGATCAAACCGAGGCGCCTCGCAACAGCAACAACCACACAGGTGAAAAGTATATAAATGTGAGGGTTGGTAGGTCACTGACACCACCCTAGCTAGAAAGAAACGCATGTCCTCCCTGAGGTCCTCTCCCGTTTCTGGTTCACAACCGGGGTGTGAGGCTCGCAAATTCACGTTACACAAAGCTATGCCACACAGGCGATGCTTTGATCATCAACCACAAGACTTTGCTTTTCAACAGAAGCCTTGATCACTTGCATCTTAGGCATGCCACACATGCAATTCACTCTATGCGTTTGATATCCATCAGTATATAACCCCTGAGCTCGTACGTCTCAGAGAAGGGCGTTAAGCAAGAGAATAGATTCTCCGCCGCCAAACATATATATAATTAATAGAAATCAATCACACAGACTAAAATCCAATGTCAGACACACAGTCCATTTACAAGTTCGTTCTGGGTCTGAACGAAATCGGAGGCACCTAGTACCCCACATATCCATCGATCTCCAAGTACGTCTGGACGATCACCAACTGTTTCCATCTTCTTGGGTGTACAGCCCAATCAAGATCATCAGTAATCACCCAAATGATGTGAAGACTTCCGGTCTTCAACCACCGTCTTCATCTTCGACACCACGTCGAAACAGTTATTCAGAATGGGATAAACCCGGTCTTTCTGAATAACTCGCGTATATATTAAACAAGTGTTACACAAACACAACATACGCCTCATTCCAATTCAGAATATTCTTTGGGAAAGGTTCTCATTAATTTTATCAAAGATAAACTCTTTTAAATTTATTCTTTATTCTTCTTTTGAATATACATTCAAACTAGTCGGGATTAGCGAACCACACCGAAGTAATCATTTATTTTATTTTCCCAATCCCAACCTATTCATCCCATGAAGTAAAACTGGTTATACTTCATATCTAACACCACGGTGTTATCGGTAAATTCAATTACCATTTCACGTTTAAATCTAATTAAAGATTTAACTATCGCCTGGAGCAAAACTGGTGATACTCCATCCTAACTCCTTTTCAATCTAATTAAAGATTCATTAAAACTCCACTTAGTTTTAATCGTTAACTGGGTTAAAGAATCAGTGTCATTTAAAACACGGTTCACGATAAACCCAAAATCACATTCCATTAATTATCGGGTTAAAGAATGAGTGTTATTTAAAACACTGTCCACGATAAACCCAAAAATCAATATCAATTCAATTCCAATTAAATATTATTTAATTGGTACACTTCATTAAATCTAAATAAAAATATTTAATCTTTTCTCAATAGGTTTCAAGAACAGTGTTAGTCAAGACACCATTCACGACAAACCCAAATCACATTTGATATTAAATACAAGGCTCTGGCTTATATTCAATATCAAATTCTACGACCAACAGATATCGTATTGGAAATAACGATATATATATCTATATCTTTCAAATTTCCATAACAACATCTGTATAATCACGAAATCCAACATCGAAATATTCCGAAGACAATTTCGATTCAAATCCATTCCAATGCAATCATTGGAAATTCTGGTTATTTTCAAAACCATTTCAAATTCAATTTATTTAAGAACAAATAGAATTTTAATTCTAGTTCAAAACTAGTTCAATTCGATAAAAATCTATTTTTATCTTTTCAAATATGGAGTTTTTCATCCCAATTCTTCACAAATCATTTCTTATGATTTTACACAAATTATTACTATTTTTAATAATTTTATCAAGGCCCGTACAGTCGATTTCCATCAATGGCCATCGAACTGCACTTACAGCGACCTTTTTCAAATTTTATTTGGACATAATTCCAAATTCAACCGTTAGATTTCTAATTTCTCACATTTGTTAGAAAGCTCTTTTCGATATGAACCCAACGATTCCGGTTTTAGGAGAATCCGACGGTCGGATCTCCCGCAATATCCATTCGAAGTCAATGTTCGAAATTCGCGAACTGCCGCGGCGCGGTGCGTTCTATTCAGGCCATTATATTATATATATAACATATACTTCGTCGATTTCAATTCAAAACGTCTTATATAAATCGTTTTTAAATTCGTTTTCAAAACGATTTTAACTTCATTCCAAATTCAAATCAAAATTGAATTTTTCCGTATAAATTCGTTTTAAATTCATTTCAAATTGATTTCAATTCAAATTGATTTCTAATTCAATTTCAGTTCATTTTCAATTCAATTCGAATTCATTTCTATTCGAATTCAATTCGAATTCATTTCTATTCGATTTCAATTCGAATTCATTTCTATACAGTTTCAATTTGAATTCATTTCTATTCAGTTTCAATTTGAATTCAATTCTTTTTAAAATATCAGATTTTGAAATCACTTTTGATATTTGTTATAAAATGAATAAAATCGATATAAATATCGTTCACGTCAAAATGGCGTCAATCTATCAACGCGGCTTCATATATTTCGATTTTCAAATAATCTATTTCAAATATTTCTATTTCAAATATTTCTATTCAAATATTTCTTTTTCAAAACTGGAATGAGGCCCAATCAATTACCATATAATGTTAATTATATGGATTTTCTACAACACATGTATACAATAACAACGATGAATAATCAACCATCATCCAAAGTGCGTTTTATGTTGTATAAGCATCAAATATAAATATTCAACGCTTATAACGGTCTGTCAATCAATCGATCGACATACAACTAAACAATCGGGATTAGTGTACGTCACATATCATCCCAATACCCGTGTGGGGTTTCAAACAATCAAACACAGATTTTATTTGTGCAGTTGGGCGATGTGTAAAATTTATCGTCCCAATCAATATTGGTCAAATGTGTGTATATAAACAAATCGTCCGATTTGTTTATTATTATTTTTATTTCATTTCATATACACGTTAAAAATTCTATTTTTAACTATAAAATATTTTAACTATATAAATATTTTATTTCAACTATATAAATGTTTTATTTCATTTCACATTACATAACACAATCAATTTTCACCACAACAAACAATCAAACATATAAGCCATCCATGGTCTGTGGATGACGGGTGTCGGGTGCTACTAAACACCGTCTGCATCCTAGTATATATTTATATAACTAGAAAATAAAATTAAAAAGTGAGAAATTCTCACAGAGGGTTCCACTCCGCCGTGCTTTGCTTTTGGACTGTTGAACCTTTTCGATCTGCTTGAAATCACAATGCAGTTCTTTTCACACTGTTCAAATAAAAGTTATATTTTTATTGCTTCATTTTAATAAATAAAATTCATATTTTTTATTTCTACTTCATATATAAAGATCAAATTTTTATTTCGTTATATATATAAAAATCGTATTTTTATATTCTTTACCTTATAAAAATTATATTTTTACTCTTCCTATAATATAAAAATTATATTTTTATTTCGCCTCATATAAAAATAAAGATTATATTTTCTTCGCTTCATATATAAATAATACCTTTTCATATAAAAATCCTTATTTTTATCTAATGCTATTTATTTTGAAAAATCATATCCTTTTATTTTCAAAGGTCATATCTTTTTATTTTTATCGCTACTCCATATATATATATAAAAAACTAATTTTTATCTCGCTAGTCATTTAATAAAAATCTAATCTTTTATTTAAAGAAAATCTAATCCTTTCATTAAAGAAAATCAAAGCTTTTTATCAGAGAAAATCAATGCTGTTTATTTGAAAGCTATTACATAATAAAAACTGAAACGAAATTCAAAATAAAAAGGAAAAGACTCACATTTTCTTTTCGAAGAGGGAGGAGACTCGTTGGGGGTGGAGTTGGGCATCTGACCGGAGATGGGGGGGTCGTGGAGAGGCTGCAGGTGGTCGGCGGCTTCAGGGGGGTGGCGGCGTCCAGCTCTCGGCGGTTTCAGGTGGAAAAAGGGGAGGGGCTTGGGCGCGTTTCAGCTGAGAAGGGGGGGCGTCCACGGTGGAGAGAGAAGAGGGGAGCTGGGCCGGAGTGGCTTGCCGGCGGCGGCGTGGGGGAGGAGGAGGTGGAGTGGTGGAGAGGGCGACGGCGGCTGATGGGGGGGGGATCGATTTAGGTTTCCCCTATTTTTTTATTTTCATTTCGATTTTACGGGGGGGGGGGGGAGGAATGAAAAAGGGGAGGGAGAGATAAGAGGCAATATATAATAATATATATTATTTTATTTAATTAACTCTAAAAAGCAACTTTTATTTTCGACCTCTAAACGAGGCCCACCACCTGTCGTCCATAGCTAATTACCCCCATTCCGAACACAATGTGATATGTATCGTAAGCTGATTCGATCGTTTTCGATCATTTTTTGTCAAAATCAACAAATAACTCTGTATATTGAATTTGAACGCACATTTCAATTTACCGGGGTCACATACTAACTCGAATAATTCCAGAAAAATATTTTCTAGCTTCATATTGACGATACGGTCCTAACAAAACTAGTTTCGTCGAATTCTGAGACCGTTTGAAAAATGGACATTTTCAGTCGATTAAATTCAACTAAAACTGGTCAAACACGTTATCCTTTGCCACGCTCACATATTGAATCGAAAAATTATGAAATTTGAAACCTAGCAATAATTTGACATCGTGGATCCAACAAAAGTGGTTTAGTCGAAATCCGAGGTCGTTTGCAAAATTCCCATTTTTAAGGGCCTGAATTTCATAGCGACTATTCAGAATTTTCAACTGGACATATCTTTTGATTCCCGCTATGATATTTTGATTTTTCGGATTCGTTGGAAAGATATTCACAATTAGATTCCATTATTTTTTGTTTCACTAAAATCCGGTTTATTTTGCACCCGGTATGTTCAATTGAAGTTTGAAATCGAATTATCGAACTACCGCGCCATTTTCAATTCCTTTTATAAATATAAATAATTATTTATATTCTAACGACGAACTATATAGTATATATGTTCGAATTCTATTCAAAATAAATTTCTCGTCGATATTATTTAAAATAATTCATTTTAAATAATCAAAATTCGCTAAAATTGCCAAAATAAAAAATTTAAATTGGCCCAGATTTCCGGGTTATTACAATCTACCCCACTTAAAACTTTTCGTCCCCGAAAAGGAACGAAGTCGAATGTTGTTTCATTAATCAAGTCAACTTTCGTTGTTTTTATTATGGCTTAAGTTCTTCAACTTTTCAGTTTCTAAGAACTTTTCAAAAATCTCAAAAATTTGGCTGACACCCAAAATTTTCGAAAAATTTCGCCATAACCTCCCCTGCACCGGGAGCACGGGAAAATCCCGAAATTGCCATACAGGCCTTCTGATCTCGAAAAGAAAAAGAAAAAGCCAAGCGGCTAGCCAATCGGCTCATTAAATCATCATCACCCAAACAAAACAGTAAATTATGATAAACATGTACCTATTTGTTGGGCAAACAAATTTTATTCTCTGCTCTAGCCTCCTTGCTATGACCTGTTCAATGTAAGTCCATGTATATGCAAGCAAATGCGATAAATTTTCAATCCAATTCACTATTTGATACAATTTGGCTAAAGGTTCAACATTTTAATTAATCAAACTATAACAACACAATCAGCAATCAATTAGTTGATTATCATTTCAAATTTATAACTTTGATATATAGTCTAAAAATCAGATCTTTGATGTAAAATCACAACAATAAGCCCTATCTAATTTTGGTTCTCACACCAGTCAATAGGAAATATATAGATATTACACGTTCGTCACTCGAATATAAATTCTGATGATGATATATCAATCATCAGAATCACCCCCGGGCGACTAGAGTGTAACCCTATATCTATCCAATATATCAATCTTCGAATACACGCTAGCCAGGCGCATACGCAAAATCTTTATATATTGGATTGTCCTAATCAATATGAAATAAATAATCAAATACGAATAATTGATTTTAAATTTTCAAAACAAAATTCGTTTCATTTTAAAAATATACTCTTCACACTCGTTCTAGGATACTACTGATCCTATCTCTAACGAGTCATTCTCGTTGGATATTACTAATCCAATATCTGATGAATTCTTCCATATGGTTCTAATGTGCCTTGTTCTCTGAGCTTTGTAAACCAAAGCTCTGATACCAAATGTGACGAAAAGGAATTTCTCTCGATCTGAATCTGTCGCTAAACCGATCTAGACTGTTCGAAACGCCTGATTGTTTTGAGAACATGACAAAATAGAACACAAACGGAAGAACATTTCATTGTATATTACAACAATGCATCAGATTACAAGAATATACAGAGTATAAATGAATCAATATTACACAGAAATATAAGAGATTTAAATTACATTTAAATACATAGCAGCGGAAAATAATACAATACACAACTAGAAGAGATATACGGATACAAAGCTTTCCGGATATCGTTCCAGCTGTAAACCAGGATCTTGTGAATATAAATCTGCAAAACCAAAACTACTAGCTGCCCATGTCAAAATAAGAGCACCCAGAGTTTAGGTTAAAACAATAAACTCCAAGTCAGTCATGGGACTGGTGTGAGAACTAAAACAGTTATTATTCTTTATTTTAAAGTTCGGTAAATCAAGGGACCACGCCGTATAACACAGAACGGGTTTCCTCCCAAGAATACCAGTGCATAAAATAAACAACGCAATGCTAAATAAAGAAAAATGAAGCTATTATAAGACCCAGGTCCCATCACACAATGCAACGCAAGCCGGAGGATAGGGTTTTTACCTTATAACAGCCAAAGCATGCTTGATACGTTTAAAACAAATAATTTGATACTATTATAAGTGTATAGTGTATAAAACAACTTCAAATCATAAGTATCAATCATAGGCGACATGAGCGTCCCATGCCACTATGTCGCCATATATAGGTTTACAAATAAAACCGCAAATGTCACGTATTTGGAAATTGGATTTCCATCTATGAACCGAGGCTAGGGATCGTCCTCTACCGATTCGAGACTCTCTAGCCCGAGCCTCAGGCAAGCGCGCAGGCAAGCCTTGGAGCGACAGGGCCGGTCCACCGATGTGGATTAAAATTCCTAAACACTACGTTTCCCCGCCCTTTGGGGCGTAAATGAGCCAACGAATGACTCCATCGGACCCGGATCATCTGATCAAACCGAGGCGCCTCACAACAGAAACAACCACACAGGTGAAAAGTATATAAATGTCAGGGCTGGTAGGTCATTGACATCACCCTAGCTAGAAAGAAACGCATGTCCTCCCTGAGTTCCTCTCCCGTTTCTGGTTCACAACCGGGGTGTGAGGCTCGCGAATTCACGTTACACAAAGCTATGCCACACAGGCGGTGCTTTGATCATCAACCACAAGACTTTGCTTTTCAACAGAAGCCTTGATCCCTTGCATCTTAGGCATGCCACACAGGCAATTCACTCTATGCGTTTGATATCCATCAGTATATAACCCCTGAGCTCGTACGTCTCAGAGAAGGGCGTTAAGCAAGAGAATAAATTCTCCGCCGCCAAACAGATATATATTTAATAAAAATCAATCACACAGACTAAAATCCAATGTCAGACACACAGTCCATTTACAAGTTTGTTCTGGGTCTGAACGAAACCGGAGGCACCTAGTACCCCGCATATCCATCGATCTCCAAGTACGTCTGGACGATCACCAACTGTTTCCATCTTCTTGGTTGTACAGCCCAATCAAGATCATTAGTAATCACCCAAATGATGTGAAGACTTCCGGTCTTCAACCACCGTCTTCATCTTCGACACCACGCCGAACAGTTATTCAGAATGGGATAAACCCGGTCTTTCTGAATAACTCGCGTATATATTAAACAAGTGTTACACAAACACAACATACGCCTCATTCCAATTCAGAATATTCTTTGGGAAAGGTTCTCATTAATTTTATCAAAGATAAACTCTTTTAAATTTATTCTTTAATCTTCTTTTGAATATCAATTCAAACTAGTCATGATTAGCGAACCACACTGAAGTAATCATTTATTTTATTTTCCCAATCCCAACCTATTCATCCCATGAAGTAAAACTGGTTATACTTCATATCTAACACCACGGTGTTATCATTAAATTCAATTACCATTTCACGTTTAAATCTAATTAAAGATTTAACTATCGCCTGGAGCAAAACTGGTGATACTCCATCCTAACTCCTTTTCAATCTAATTAAAGATTCATTAAAACTCCACTTAGTTTTAATCGTTAAATAGGTTAAAGAATCAGTGTCATTTAAAACACGGTTCACTATAAACTCAAAATCACATTCCATTAATTATCGGGTTAAAGAACGAGTGTTATTTAAAACACTGTCCACGATAAACCCAAAAATCAATATCAATTCAATTCCAATTAAATATTATTTAATTGGTACACTTCATTAAATCTAAATAAAAAGATTTAATATTTTCTCAACTAGGTTCAAGAATAGTGTTAGTCAAGACACCATTTACGACAAACCCAAATCACATTTGATATTAAATACAAGGCTCTGAATAGAAAATATATCGGCTTATATTCAATATCAAATTCTACGACCAACAGATATCGTATTGGAAATAACGACATATATATCTATATCTTTCAAATTTCCATAACAACATCTGTATAATCACGAAATCCAACATCGAAATATTCCGAAGACAATTTTGATTCGAATTCATTCCAATGCAATCATTGGAAATTCTGGTTATTTTCAAAACCATTTCAAATTCAATTTATTTAAAAACAAATAGAATTTTAATTCTAGTTCAAAACTAGTTCAATTCGATAAAAATCTATTTTTATCTTTTCAAATATGGAGTTTTTCATCCCAATTCTTCACAAATCATTTCTTATGATCCTACACAAATTATTACTATTTTTAATAATTTTATCAAGGCCCGTACAGTCGATTTCCATCAATGGCCATCGAACTGCACTTACAGCGACCTTTTTCAAATTTGATTTGGACATAATTCCAAATCCAACCGTTAGATTTCTAATTTCTCACATTCGTTAGAAAGCTCTTTTCGATACGAACCCAACGATTCCTGTTTTAGGAGAGTCCGACGGTCGGATCTCCTGCAATATCCATTCGAAGTCAATGGTCGAAATTCGCGAACTGTCGCGGCGCGGCGCGTTCTATTCAGGCCATTATATTATATATATAATATATACTTCGTTGATTTCAATTCAAAACGTCTTATATAAATCGTTTTTAAATTCGTTTTCAAAACGTCTTATATAATTCGTTTTTAAATTGGTTTTTAAATTCGTTTTCAATTCAATTCAATCCAAATCGTTTTTAAATTCGTTTTCCAAACGATTTTAACTTCATTCCAAATTCAAATCAAAATTGATTTTTTCCTTATAAATTCGTTTTAAATTCATTTCAAATTGATTTCAATCCAAATTGATTTCTAATTCAATTTCAGTTCGTTTTCAATTCAATTCAAATTCATTTCTATTCGATTTCAATTCGAATTCATTTCTATTCGATTTTAATTCGAATTCATTTCTATACAGTTTCAATTTGAATTCATTTCTATTCAATTTCAATTTGAATTCAATTCTTTTTAAAATATCAGATTTTGAAATCACTTTCGATATTCGTTATAAAATGAATAAAATCGATATAAATATCGTTCACGTCAAAATGGCGTCAATCTATAAACGCGGCTTCATATATTTCGATTTTCAAATATTCTATTTCAAATATTTCTATTTCAAATATTTCTATTCAAATATTTCTTTTTCAAAACTGGAATGAGGCTCAATCAATAACCATATAATGTTAATTATATGGATTTTCTACAACACATGTATACAATAACAACGATGAATAATCAACCATCATCCTATGCTGTATAAGCATCAAATATAAATATTCAACGCTTATAACAGTCTGTCAATCGATCGATCGACATACAACTAAACAATCGAGATTAGTGTACGTCACATATCATCCCAATACCCGAGTGGGGTTTCAAATAATCAAACATAGATTTTATTTGTGCAGTTGGGCGATGTGTAAAATTTATCGTCCCAATCAATATCGGTCAAATGTGTATATAAACAAATCCTCCGATTTGTTTATTATTATTTTTTTATTTCATTTCATATACACGTTAAAAATTCTATTTTTAACTATAAAATATTTTAACTATATAAATATTTTATTTCAACTATATAAACGTTTTATTTCATTTCACATCACATCATACAATCAATTTTCACCACAACAAACAATCAAACATACAAGCCATCCATGGTCTGTGGATGACGGGTGTCAGGTGCTACTAAACACCGTCTGCATCCTAGTATATATTTATATAACTAGAAAATAAAATTAAAAAGTGAGAAATTCTCACAGAGGGTTCCACTCCGCCGTGCTTTGCTTTTGGACTGTTGAACCTTTTCGATCTGCTTGAAATCGCAATGCAGTTCTTTTCACACTGTTCAAATAAAAGTTATATTTTTATTGCTTCATTTTAATAAATAAAATTCATTTTTTTTATTTCTACTTCATATATAAAGATCAAATTTTTATTTCGTTATATATATATATATATATCGTATTTTTATATTCTCTAAAAAATATATTTTTACTCTTCCTATAATATAAAAATTATATTTTTATTTCGCCTCATATAAAAATAAAGATTATATTTTCTTCGCTTCATATAAAAATAATACCTTTGCATATAAAAATCCTTATTTTTATCTAATGCTATTTATTTTCAAAAATCATATCGTTTTGTTTTCAAAGGTCATATCTTTTTATTTTTATCGCTACACCATATATATATATATAAAACTAATTTTTATCTCGTTAGTCATTTAATAAAAATCTAATCTTTTATTTAAAGAAAATCTAATCCTTTCATTAAAGAAAATCAAAGCTTTTTATCAGAGAAAATCAAAGATTTTTATTTGAAAGCTAGTACATAATAAAAACTGAAAAGAAATTCAAAATAAAAAGGAAAAGACTCACATTTGCTTTTCGAAGAGGGAGGAGACTCGTTGGTGGTGGAGTTGGGTGTCTGACCGGAGATAGGGGGTCGTGGAGAGGCTGCAGTTGATCGGCAGCTTCAGGGGGGTGGCGGCGTCCAGCTCTCGGCGGTTCTAGGTGGAAAAAGGGGAGGGGCTTGGGCGCGTTTCAGCTGAGAAGGGGGTGTCCACGTTGGAGAGAGAAGAGGGCAGCTGGGCCGGAGTGGCTTGCCGGCGGCGGCGTGGGGGAGGAAGAGGTGGAGCGGTGGAGAGGGCGACGGCGGCTGATGGGGGGGGGGGGGGCGATCGATTTAGGTTTCCCCTATTTTTTTATTTTCATTTCAATTTTAGGGGGGGGGGGGCTGAGGAATGAAAAAGGGGAGGGAGATATAAGAGGCAATATATAATAATATATTTATTATTTTATTTAATTAACTCCAAAAAGCAACTTTTATTTTCGACCTCTAAACGAGGCCCACTGCCTGTCGTCCATAGCTAATTACCCCCATTCCGAACATAATGGGATATGTATCGTAAGCTGATTCGATCGTTTCGATCAGTTTTTGTCAAAATCAACATATAACTCTATATATTGAATTTGAACGCACATTTCAATTTACCGGGGTCACATACTAACTCGAAAAATTCCATAAAAATATTTTCTAGCTTCGTATTGACGATACGATCCTAACAAAACTAGTTTCGTCGAATTCTGAGACCGTTTGAAAAATGGACATTTTCCAGTCGATTAAATTTAACTAAAACTGGTCAAACACGTTATCCTTTGCCACGCTCACATATTGAATCGAAAAATTATGAAATTTGAAACCTAGCAATAATTTCACATCGCAGATCCAACAAAAGTGGTTTCGTCGAAATCCGAGGTTGTTTGCAAAATTCCCATTTTTAAGGGCCTGAATTTCATAGCGACTATTCAGAATTTTCAACTGGACATATCTTTTGATTCCCGCTATGAAATTTTGATTTTTCAGATTCGTTGGAAAGATATTCACAATTTGATTCCATTATTTTTGGTTTCACTAAAATCCGGTTTATTTTGCACCCGGTATGTTCAATTGAAGTTTGAAATCGAATTATCGAACTACCGCGCCATTTTCAATTCTTTATAAATATAAATAATTATTTATATTCTAACAACGAACTATATAACATATACGTTCGAATTCTATTCAAAATAAATTTCTCGTTGATATTATTTAAAATAATTCATTTTAAATAATCAAAATTCGCTAAAATTGAAAAAATAAAATTTTTAAATTGGCCCAGATTTCCGGGTTATTACAATGAATCTTTAATTAGATTGAAATGATCGAGAATGGAGTATCACCAGTTTTGCTCCAGGCGGTAGTTAAAATCTTTAATTAGATTTGAACGTGAAATGGTAATTAAATCTACCGATAACACAGTGGTGTTAGATATGAAGTATGACCAGTTATACTTCAGGGGATGAATAGGTTGGGATTGGGAAATAAAATAAATGATTACTGCGGTGTGGTTCGCTAATCCCGACTAGTTTGAATTGATATTCAAAAGAAGATTAAAGAATAAATTTAAAAAATTTATCTTTGATAAAATTAATGGGAACCTTTCCCAAAGTATAAGAATATTTGAATAAAAGAATATTCTGAATTGGAATGAGGCGTATGTTGTGTTTGTGTAACACTTGTTTATTATATACGCGAGTTATTTAGAAAGACCGGGTTTATCCCATTCTGAATAACTGATTCGACGTGGTGTCGAGGATGAAGACGGTGGTCGAAGACCGGAGGTCTTCACGTCGTTTGGATAATTACTAATGATCTTGATTGGGTCGTACACCCAAGAGGAGAGAATCAGTTGGTGATCGTCCAGACGTACTTGGAGATCGATGGATATGCGAGGTACGAGGTGCCTCCGGTTTCGTTCAGACCCAGAACGAACTTGTAAATGGACTGTCTAACACCCCGCCTCCGCTAGGGTCACTCGCAAAGGAATGCACTAGCTTTAGAGGGGCATTATTGGTAAACATGCACAGAATTATCACAAGACAGAACATATAAAATAGCGGAAGTAAAATCGAACTTTCATAAACATCAATAATTAAGGTCTAAAGCCTTTTACATCAGAGTACATCAAAACCTGTCTTGCAATAGTAAAGAAGCATAAAGACTTTTTCATAAATTATTCCCTAAGTAAAAACAGTAAAGTAGCCATAGCCAAGAAAAGTCCAAGCCATCCATGATGACCTTCAAGCAGAAGAAGTCCGAACTAAACAACAGTATTTCCTCCCTGTAACCTGGGGGGAAACGGAAGAAAAGAGGCGAAACAAAACGGGTCAGTCAAAAAGACTGAGTAAGCCCTATCTACTATCAGCATAAAAACTAGTAAAGTTAACTGACATGAGAAACTGAGATGAACATAAGCATGATAACAAGATAGATAAGCTAAATCAAAATAACATGATGAACTACTGAACTTAGATAAACTAAGGTGTCATGATAAATTACAATGTCAAGATAAAACAAGGTATCCCTCCGTCAGGTTCCTATCAAGTATAATATCCCCAAGGTATCTATCACGTATAATGTCCCATGGTATCTATCCTGTATTTTAGCTCTGCACCTACCGTACTAGTATCCCCACCGTGTCATGTGTTAACCAAGAATGACCCTCACTCAAAAGTCGTGTAATGGTCCATGTCAACCTAATATATCGCATATATAGGTTACTCAACTTGTATGTTTTATTCCATGTAAATGTTCAGTCCCTTGCCGTAGACCATACGGGCTTTCCCATGAGATTCTATATTACTTTAACATAGTTCCATGATCCTTAAGATCAGTTTGGACTGTTACCCTAAACCTAGCCAGGGTCTTCCAACATGAATTATCGTTTGTACAACTAGGACTTATGCTACCTAGGGCTACTAGGGATTATGCTTACCTATTGCACGTTTTCGTATCTCGGTTTGGGTTCAACCACCTAGGGCCACTAGGGATTATGCTAACCGCCAACCGCGCCCTTTTTCCCACACATATATCGTGAATCGTTTTTCCATGACTGTATGCACATGTATCACATCATGCCATCCGAGTCCTGTCACAGGGCAGACCAGGAAATACAGGACTCGGTCGGGAGCTTTCAATTTATCTGCCGATGCAGATGTTAAGGTCTGTTTTTTTCCTATACGTGGCTATGGTCCCACGAGACCACTCCCTCAACTAGTGAAAGACAAGACAGGATAAATCCTGTATGAGAACACAACACTGGCCAACCCACATCCAAGCCTTACCGCAACCATAATTAGATAGCAATTATGGTCTATTGGGTGTTCTCTGCCTTTCCGTACGTACACGCTTGACCAAAGATGGTAGGTAGCCTGACGAAATGCTATCTAGGGTACGACCATGTATCGTCGACTATCCCCTATCCATCCCCGTCTTTAGGTCGCTCGTATAGCAACCAAGGTGTAACACCCCACCTCCGCCAGGGTGGCTCTTGCAAGCACTCTGACTTTGGAGGGGCGTTTGAATCAGGTAAACATGCATAATGATATATCAAGGCAGAACAAGAACATATGTATATATGTAAACAGAGTAGATAACATAGATAAAACAGCGGAAGATTCTAAACCATTTCAAAACAAGTCTGGTACAACATAATGTCAATTTTTCAAAATAACAAGCCTAGTACATAAAATAACATCAACTGAAACTTGAAAAGGAAAACATAAAGTAGCTATCCCCAAAGTGGAAAAACCATAGCGAGCTCAAGTCCAAAGCATACATGAGCTATCCAAGAAAAGCAGGTAAGCTCCAAGCTAAGCTCCTGTATTCCCTCCCTGAGAACCTGGGGGGGGGGGAACGGAACAAAAGAGGCGAAAGAAAACAGGTCAGTCAAAAAGACTGAGTAAGCCCTACTACAATCAATGTAAACTGATAAAGTTAACTGACATGAGCAGCAGATATGAACATAAGGATAACAACATGATGATTATCTATCAAGGTAGATAAAGGTGTCATCGCACAATCAGGATTAAGGTTTTGCACCACAGATGTACTAGCAAACTAACATGACTTGAATAAACAAGTATTGATCCCTTGGCCCACGCTTTGGCCCAATAACGTGAAGTGATCCTCATACGAGGTCCAAAGTGTAAACTAGAAGTGATCCCAGTGATCCCCAGGCCCAAGTTTTGGCCCATCATTAGGAATGACCCAAACCAAGGTCCAACTAGCACGGTCTAGTCGATCGGCTCCCTAAGCCTAACTCGTCAAGTGTCTGTGTCATACGGCCCAACTACGAAGTGTAGCTAAACTGTGCTAGGTCCACCCTAGGGTGTATCCAGTCCTAGGGTGTCAACCACTGACACAAACTAAGCACGCACAGTTTAAACCTACAGGTGCCCGTGCCTGCTTTTTCAACTCCGGACCATGTGCACGACCATGGCCCGCCTGAACCCACACCGGCGCACCTACTCAGCCGTCGTTTGGTCGCTTACATGGCATCCAGTAATCGTGCCCCTCCCTAGCCTAGTCCCTAGGGTATCATGATACAACTAAGAGGGTTACTGGTGCAAAGGACCACGTAACTAGGGTTTCATTAATGGGTTAAACATGGTTAACCCAACTCATTCAAGTACCAAGTTGGTTAAGTGTACCCAAGGTTCATGACTTAACCCCACCAACCCATCGTGTTTCATTGGTTAAGTGTTCAAGCGGTCCATGACTTAACCCTACCAACCTATCGTGTTTCATTGGTTAAGTATTCAAGCGGTCCATGACTTAACCCTAATCACGAGGCATTAATTAATTAATGCGCCTTAACCTCTCACATTAGACTTTGTTGTGGTTACTAGTTCGGCCGGGCGGGTCCGGGTAGGTTTACACCACAACTTAGTCTAACCTCGGGTTCCACGTGCAACATGACCAACTACTCACATTGGGTCCTATTGCTTGTAGCCACTAGTTAAGCCGGTCGGTTCCGGGTAGGTTTATGCTACAAGCTCAACCCAACCTCGAGTTGGCCATCCTTATCTTTTCTAAGTGTCATGTCCATCATGTTTCCAAAACATGTTACAAATTTTCAAGCAATTGGGTAGACCTAACTTAATAGGTAAATTCCCAATGGGTAGACCTAACTTAATAGGTAAATTCCCAAGCTTATGTTTTTAGGTCTTTTAAGTTTACCCAACCCCAAACGCAATCCCATCGCTTACATATCGCAATAGCGCATAAAGGATAGAAAGAGGGAACTTGGCATAATTATCACGTAAAAGTGTTGAAGCCACAAGTTCAACATGGTGGCATATGAAAGGTTCATGTGTTCATACACTTGCATATTACATTTTTAGGCCCAAAAAGCATGCATAACATGATAACATGAACCACATGACCATCCCAAACTTGCATAACATACTTGCATATCATATGACAACTTGTATACCAAACTTGCATAAACAAACTTGCATAACATATGACAACTTGCATATCAAACTTGCATAATAAAACTTGCATGATATATGTCAACTTGCATATCATACTTGCATAAACAAACTTGCATAACATATGTCAACTTGCATATCATACTTACATAAACAAACTTGCATAACATATGTCAACTTGCATATCATACTTGCATAAACAAACTTGCATAACATATGTCAACTTGCATATCATACTTGCATAAACAAACTTGCCTAACATATGTCAACTTGCATATCATGCTTGCATAAACAAACTTGCATAACATATGTCAACTTGCATATCATACTTGCATAAACAAACTTGCCTAATAAAACTCGCATAACTTATGACAACTTGCATATCATGCATTTAACTTCAAAGTTCAAGTATGAGAGGAATAGGGCTTACAATGCTTATGCGGACTCAAATGAGTTTAGCAAATGTAAGAAACCCCTTATGCAACTAATTAAACCCCAAAAATGCAAGCAAACTTGATCAAAACTCTCCCTTTAAGGTACCAATAGAGAAACAAGACTTGAATGCAAGCTAATGATGATCATACAAGTCTAAAAACACTTGTATGCATGGAAAATCACTTAGGAATTGATTTAGGAATTGTATGAAGAGAGTGGAGGCCATGAGAGGTTTGATTTTGACATAGTTTAGTTGCTAGAATGAATAATGAATGATTTAGGGTAGGTTAGGGTCTTATTTATAGATTAGGCTAGTGATTTAGACCATAGGATTAAACCCTAATTCCAATCTCAGCCCTCTAAACCGAATCTGGCCCCCAAGCTCAACACATTCTCAAAAATGGTGCACCAGGCAGACCTGGGCGTCTGAGCCAAGTCGACAGCCAAGTCGACAGGGCTGTCGACCTGGTCAGACCCAGTCGACTCCCAAGTCGACAGGGCTGTCGACTTGGGTACTGTGGCGGGAATTTTTCCCGCCTGGCCCAAACTGGCCCAATTCCCAATTTCAGATTTGAATTTGAAATCTGTTTTTACTTAGGAATTTTCTGAAAACTTCGTTGGGCCTTAATCGGGTCATACGGACTCCGATTTTCGAAAACTCGGACTCTATTTCGCGTATTTTTCCGAGACAAACGCAATGGAATAGCCCGTTTCCCTTGATTCAGATTTTAGAATTAAATTCTGCCTCGATTTATGTTATAACAGGTTATGGAAAATACGGGTTGTTACATTCTCCCCTCCTTAAAGGATTTCGTCCCCGAAATCTTCAAGTTAGGAAGAACGTATCCTACCATCCAATCATCCATCTACTCAAAACATCATCCACGAGCAATCATTGTCCTTACAAGATTCTAAATGTTGTATGAACATATGCAAAGGTGTGTGTACATGTACTTATCTAATGCAAATATCATCAATGCAAATTATGTTAGTGAAATGAATCCATATGTATGCAATCCCTAACATAATGTATAACATCTATATGTGTGCACATAACATACGTCCATATGCAACATCCATGTGATAACGCAAAAATTTTCATCCATGAATAAGCATAAACACTCATGCATATGCAATATGAGGAGTGTGTGAGCCGATCTAGTGCCTAATCGTGTATAATGCATCCACGAGTAACCACTTGCAAACACTTGCAACCACTTGCAACCATCAAGCATAACATGTTTCAAACACATGTTTCAACCAAAGGATTTCTACCTAAGATTCTTATGACAAGATTAACACGATAAACTAGATAAACAAGACAAACATGGATAGCAAAAGATGTGCTAAAGAGATCGGGAGGATAAGCAAGATATACTCCTTTTGGATTACCAGAAATCCCTTCCTAACCCAACCCATATTCCATAAAAGCCCAAAAGGTTTAGTCAACCTAACGGACCCCTTCAAACCCTGACATGTATTACTAGCCAATAAGTCATACCTCCCGACAGAAATAGGACCGAAAATGAGACCGAGAGGATATACATAAAAAGATAACATGCAAGTGAGTTTCACAGGAAAACAAGGATCAAGGATATGCTCTTAAAAAGAGATATGATGCGCGTATCTAGCCTTCAATCTTCTAAGTCACGTTTCCTTGAGCTTAACTCCACTGTGCTTTGATCTTCTTTTACTTCATGATTCCTTAGCTTCTTGACTCTTATTTCCAAATATGAGTTGGAACCCATTTCATTGTCGCCTCTCGTATTCCCTTTTCACTTACTCTTCTATCATTCTTGGCTTAAACATAACCATGACCTCATGGTTTCGTGCAAGCTCTCCAAAATTCACTAGTGAATCCTGGATCTCGTTCACTTACTATAAAGTATTCCATGCAGCATAACTTTTCTTCAAAATACCAATCCACGTCTACCAATTTCTCTTACAAACGTGATTTTCTATAACTCATGCTTGAACAAAATGAACCATCCGCCTGCGAATGATAGGCCGTCCTTAGATTCAGTCATTTGCCCATGACTTCCCGTAGACTATCCCAAAACTGGGTAGTGAAGATTGAGCCATGGTTACTAACTATCCTTTAGGGAACCTCGTGCAACTGCTTTATTTCTTGAAAGTAAACTGTCGCTAGCTATGATGCAGTCCTTTTTCTCTTTACCGGAGTGAAATGAGCACTCTTCGTGCGTCTACCTACTATGACCCACATGCTCGTATTCCCTTTCCTTGATCTAGGCAGTCCATCCACGAAATCCTTCGTGACGCTTTTCCTTCTCCCATTGCGGGGACCTCCAATGGATATAATAGCCCACCGGGCTTCTATGACTCGGCCTTTAACTTGTTGGTACAACATGCACCTTGGGACAAACTCGGCCACCTCCTCGGGTGATGTGCATCTTCAAGAACCTTCTTTCTCTCATCGCGTCTTAGCCATCCCCTGTTATCTTTAGCGAGGTGTCTTAACATCTCTCCTCGAATCAACTTGTCCATGATCTCGACTAACTGCGGGTCTTCTTTCTGTGAAGTCCCTACTTGATCCAGAAGGGTAGGTCTAAACTCAAGGGACGCTAACTAATTAAACTGAGAGAACTTCTTACTTCAATTTGTCCTCGTCGGAGCTTTTCGGTTTTGAACCGCGACCACTTTAGCGGGATCCACCGCTAAGCCTTGCTTAGAAACTATGTGCCCAAGAAATCTAACTTCTTTTCTCCGAAATGACATTTGGAGGACTTGGCTTTCAACTGATGTGCCCTAAGTATATCCATCACCTCCACGAGATGCCTTGCGTGCTCTTCCTTATCCTTAGAGAAGATCAGAATATCATCTCCGAAGACCACGACAAACTTGTTCAAGAACTCCCTGAACATCCTACTCCTCAAGTCCACGAGATATGCGGGTGCATTAATCAAACCGAATGGCATGACCAGCCATTCTAAGAATTTATCTGGAGTTCTGAACGCAGCTTTGTCTATACTATCCTCAGCTACTCTGAGCTGATGGAATCCAGTAGCAAGATCAAGAGAGAACAGATGTTCCTACAAGATGATCAATCGGATCATCGATCCTTGGTAATGGTTGTCTATTCTTCTTGTTCAACTCACGATAATCAACACACGGGCGAAGCGAACTGTCCACATTAGTAGCGAATACTACTAGAGCACCTTCCTCGGAAATGCTTCATCGAATGGAGTTCTTCTCAAGCAACTCCTTCACTTGCTTACTTAGCTCCCGTCACACGGGACCATGTGCCTTACCGGCCACATAACTGGCTTGGCATTATCAACCAGATAAATGCGGAAATCTATCACTCGTTTAGGGGTAACTCCCTTCACTTCACCCATGATATCAGGATATTCTCGGACCACTCTCACCGATTGCAAACTATCGATAGACGAGTCGAGGGATTTAAGATAACACAACATGACGAGACTCATAGGGTTACTAGAAATTCCTAGGGTATTACCGAGGCGAGTCATGAGCCTCACACCCCTATACTCAAAAATCAAGAATGGCTCCAAAACTGGACAACCAATCCATGGTCAAAATCAACTCATACCCCATGAAACCGAGAATACAAGCATCACACGAGAACTCTACACTAGAGATAGAGTTTTCCAAATCCACGTAGATAATAGACAAGTGGGCGAAAACCCCAATTGGATTTGAACCACACACGGGATCATAAACTAGACTAGTACTCCGGTGCAAACTATCAACAAGATCAGACGAGATAAAGCTATGCGATGCACCAGAATCAAACAAAGTATGAACGGGAAAATCAGAAATGTAAACAGGGCTTTCAACAGAAATACTACCTTGATCGGGAACTGGAGCGACATTGAGAGCATGAACTTGCCCTCCCGAAGGTCCAGCACGCTGAGTCTGACCCTGGCCTTGCCCTCGCTTCTTCGGGCAATCCTTACTGAAATGTCCAGTCTCACCGCAGAAAAAGCATTCACCATTATTCCTTTTTCTCTTCCGACAATCCTTACTAAGATGCCCAACTGAACCGTAATAATGGCACTTCCTCTTGTTGTTCTTGCTCTTGTTCTTGTTCTTATTGCCTTGACTGCTCTGACCGCTTGGGTTACCCTGATTTCCTTTCCACTGGGAATCAGTCTTCTTGGCTTGGGTATCATTCATCTTGATCTCCTCCTTGTCACTCCTACTCTCTTCATTAAGTAGGGCCATATTCACCAAACTCTCAAAAGTTGCCCCCAAGGGTATATGAGTCATGGCCAAACCATGTAATGGCTCGTTTAATCCTAGAGCAAAGTATAGGGTCTTCTTCTGAGCTGTGTTAACTAAGTCTAAACCGACCTGAGCCAGTTGATTAAACTGATCTATGTATTCCCTAATAGTCATGTCCCCTTGCCTCAGTGATAGGAACCTTAGTCCAAACTTTCCCCGAAAGTCATCCCAAGTCTCAATTGGCCTAGTAACGGTGGTGACCACCCACCAACGTGCAGCTTCTTCCTTTAGCATGCACACTGCTAATAAAACCTTCCTACGGTCATCTATATCAAAGAAGGCAAAAAGATCTTCGGTTCCTTTCAACCAATTCCTGGCCTCTACGAAAGTCTCGGTTCCAATGAAATTCTTGCAACCCATCGCCTTAAAATCTTGGCAAATCTTTGCGAAGTCAGCTTGAGGATGCTGAGGGGGAGGAGGAAGAGGAACCTCAGCGACAGGAGGAGGAGGAACATCAACTACCGGAGGAGGAGTAACATTTGCGGGGCCGGCTTCGGTCGCCCTAGCCTCCAAAAGTCTCCTATACCAAACAGGTACGTGTACTCCCTCCGGAATGGCAAAGTTATCGGCCATACTGAAAACGAAGAAAAAGACAGATTCAGAATGGAGAAAAACGAAGGAATTTTTGCTAATGGCTTTTTGGGGAATAGCCTTTAAAATAAACTAGACTTTTCTTTGGAAAATACTTTATACTTGGTTTTGAAAATAGTTTTCCAAAAGTTTTCTAAAAACCTTTTTGTTCCTTCTCGTAAACCATATGCTCTGATACCAAATGTAACACCCCACCTCCGCCACGGTGGCTCTTGCAAGCACTCTGACTTTGGAGGGGCGTTTGAATCAGGTAAACATGCATAATGATATATCAAGGCAGAACAAACATATGTATATATGTAAACAGAGTAGATAACATAGATAAAACAGCGGAAGATTTTAAACCATTTCAAAACAAGTCTGGTACAACATAATGTCAATTTTCCAAAATAACAAGCCTTGTACATAAAATAACATCAACTGAAACTTGAAAAGGAAAACATAAAGTAGCTATCCCCAAAGTGGAAAAACCATAGCGAGCTCAAGTCCAAAGCATACATGAGCTATCCAAGAAAAGCAGGTAAGCTCCAAGCTAAGCTCCTGTATTCCCTCCCTGAGAACCTGGGGGGGGGGGGGGAACGGAAGAAAAGAGGCGAAAGAAAACAGGTCAGTCAAAAAGACTGAGTAAGCCCTACTACAATCAATGTAAACTGATAAAGTTAACTGACATGAGCAGCAGATATGAACATAAGGATAACAACATGATGATTATCTATCAAGGTAGATAAAGGTGTCATCGCACAATCAGGATTAAGGTTTTGCACCACAGATGTACTAGCAAACTAACATGACTTGAATAAACAAGTATTGATCCCTTGGCCCACGCTTTGGCCCAATAACGTGAAGTGACCCTCATACGAGGTCCAAAGTGTAAACTAGAAGTGATCCTAGTGATCCCCAGGCCCAAGTTTTGGCCCATCATCAGGAATGACCCAAACCAAGGTCCAACTAGCACGGTCTAGTCGATCGGCTCCCTAAGCCTAACTCGTCAAGTGTCTGTGTCATACGGCCCAACTACGAAGTGTAGCTAAACTGTGCTAGGTCCACCCTAGGGTGTATCCAGTCCTAGGGTGTCAACCACTGACACAAACTAAGCACGCACAGTTTAAACCTACTGGTGCCCGTGCCTGCTTTTTCAACTCCGGACCATGTGCACGACCATGGCCCGCCTGAACCCACACCGGCGCACCTACTCAGCCGTCGTTTGGTCGCTTACATGGCATCCAGTAATCGTGCCCCTCCCTAGCCTAGTCCCTAGGGTATCATGATACAACTAAGAGGGTTACTGGTGCAAAGGACCACGTAACTAGGGTTTCCTTAATGGGTTAAACATGGTTAACCCAACTCATTCAAGTACCAAGTTGGTTAAGTGTACCCAAGGTTCATGACTTAACCCCACCAACCCATCGTGTTTCATTGGTTAAGTGTTCAAGCGGTCCATGACTTAACCCTACCAACCTATCGTGTTTCATTGGTTAAGTATTCAAGCGGTCCATGACTTAACCCTAATCACGAGGCATTAATTAATTAATGCGCCTTAACCTCTCACATTAGACTTTGTTGTGGTTACTAGTTCGGCCGGGCGGGTCCGGGTAGGTTTACACCACAACTTAGTCTAACCTCGGGTTCCACGTGCAACATGACCAACTACTCACATTGGGTCCTATTGCTTGTAGCCACTAGTTAAGCCGGTCGGTTCCGGGTAGGTTTATGCTACAAGCTCAACCCAACCTCGTGTTGGCCATCCTTATCTTTTCTAAGTGTCATGTCCATCATGTTTCCAAAACATGTTATAAATTTTCAAGCAATTGGGTAGACCTAACTTAATAGGTAAATTCCCAATGGGTAGACCTAACTTAATAGGTAAATTCCCAAGCTTATGTTTTTAGGTCTTTTAAGTTTACCCAACCCCAAACGCAATCCCATCTCTTACATATCGCAATAGCGCATAAAGGATAGAAAGAGGGAACTTGGCATAATTATCACGTAAAAGTGTTGAAGCCACAAGTTCAACATGGTGGCATATGAAAGGTTCATGTGTTCATACACTTGCATATTACATTTTTAGGCCCAAAAAGCATGCATAACATGATAACATGAACCACATGACCATCCCAAACTTGCATAACATACTTGCATATCATATGACAACTTGTATACCAAACTTGCATAAACAAACTTGCATAACATATGACAACTTGCATATCAAACTTGCATAATAAAACTTGCATGATATATGTCAACTTGCATATCATACTTGCATAAACAAACTTGCATAACATATGTCAACTTGCATATCATACTTACATAAACAAACTTGCATATCATACTTGCATAAACAAACTTGCATAACATATGTCAACTTGCATATCATACTTGCATAAACAAACTTGCCTAACATATGTCAACTTGCATATCATGCTTGCATAAACAAACTTGCATAACATATGTCAACTTGCATATCATACTTGCATAAACAAACTTGCCTAATAAAACTCGCATAACTTATGACAACTTGCATATCATGCATTTAACTTCAAAGTTCAAGTATGAGAGGAATAGGGCTTACAATGCTTATGCGGACTCAAATGAGTTTAGCAAATGTAAGAAACCCCTTATGCAACTAATTAAACCCCAAAAATGCAAGCAAACTTGATCAAAACTCTCCCTTTAAGGTACCAATAGAGAAACAAGACTTGAATGCAAGCTAATGATGATCATACAAGTCTAAAAACACTTGTATGCATGGAAAATCACTTAGGAATTGATTTAGGAATTGTATGAAGAGAGTGGAGGCCATTAGAGGTTTGATTTTGACATAGTTTAGTTGCTAGAATGAATAATGAATGATTTAGGGTAGGTTAGGGTCTTATTTATAGATTAGGCTAGTGATTTAGACCATAGGATTAAACCCTAGTTCCAATCTCAGCCCTCTAAACCGAATCTGGCCCCCAAGCTCAACACATTCTCAAAAATGGTGCACCAGGCAGACCTGGGCGTCTGAGCCAAGTCGACAGGGCTGTCGACCTGGTCAGACCCAGTCGACTCCCAAGTCGACAGGGCTGTCGACTTGGGTACTGTGGCAGGAATTTTTCCCGCCTGGCCCAAACTGGCCCAATTCCCAATTTCAGATTTGAATTTGAAATCTGTTTTTACTTAGGAATTTTCTGAAAACTTCGTTGGGCCTTAATCGGGTCATACGGACTCCGATTTTCGAAAACTCGGACTCTATTTCGCGTATTTTTCCGAGACGAACGCAATGGCATAGCCCGTTTCTCTTGATTCAGATTTTAGAATTAAATTCTGCCTCGATTTATGTTATAATAGGTTATGGAAAATACGGGTTGTTACATTAGGCATACTCTGGGTTCTTCTAACGCAGACCTTAACCTCTCATGAGCCTAGTATAATCACCTGGCAGCTCATAGAGGGATACCAAGAATACCCTCACGTCCCCCGAAGCCGCTGCTTCGTTACCCAGTTCGCTGGAGCCTTTATCCAAATCAGATACTTGCTCCTACTTGTATACTTAAACGATGACCTACCGTATTAGGTTACTCGTCTATCTATGAACTGGTCTAAACTTCCTTGACTAAGAATCATTACTTAGTTATTCTTCAGCTAAGGTTTACCACTTAGCATTGTTCCCGTTATCCTTGTTAACTACGGTTATCCACCTAATCCTCAGAACTAGGGTTTACATAATGGATTAAGTGTCACTTAAGTTCATGACTTAACCCGTCTACAAATCCTGTCAAAATTGGCTAAGTATCCAAGTTCAAGGCTTAACCCTACAAACCATGCTCAAGTTGGTTAAGTATATTAAGCAATTCACGACTTAACCTCATCCAATTATCATTCTAGATTGGTTAAGTATATATTAACTTGACCCTATCAATTTACTTAGTCAAATCGGTCAAGTGTATTCAAGCGATTCGTGACTTAGCCTTATCATGTTTTCACGTTATATTGGTTAACTTAACCACAATAAATTAACGAGTTAGATTGGATAAGTATAGGTCACTTAACCACATTAATTCATCACGTTTAGATTAGTTAAGTGTTTAACTTAACCCCATTAAACTACCAAGTGGGATTAATTAAGTCTAGGCTAACTTAACCCCATCTGATTTCCATGTTTAGACTAGTTGAGTCTAATCTTAACCCCATTCGTTAACCGTATTTTTCGGTTATGTGTCATTAAGAAAACTTACTTAACCTTACCAAGTTATCGCGTTGGATTGATTAAGTGTTGGTTAACTTAACCCCATCCACTAGTCATATAAAAATGGTTAAGTGTCATTAGGCAAATCAAGTTACTTAACCTACCCAACCTTGTCATGTTTTGTTAAGTATCATTAGCCTAATCAAATTACTTAACCCATTTGTCCATGTCATATTTGGTTAAGAGTTAAGAGTCATTAATCAAATTAACTTAACCCTATCATGTGGCATTAATTACTTAATGCACCTTCACCTCTCACATTAGACTTTGTTGTAGTTACTAGTTAAGCCGGTCGGTTCCGGGTAGCTTTACACCACAACTTGGTCTAACCTCGGGTTCAAGCACAACATGACCAACTTCTCACATTGGGTCCTATTGTTTGCAACTACTAGTTAGGCCGGTCGGTTCCGGGTAGTTTTACGTTGCAAACTCAACCCAACCTCGAGTTGGCCACACTTATATTATCTAAGTGTCATGTCCATCATGTTTCCCAAAACATGTTACAAGTTTTCAAGCATTTGGGTAGACCTAACTTAATAGGTAAATTCCCAAAGGGTAGACCTAACTTAATAGGTAAATTCCCAAGCTTATGTTTTTATGCATACTTACATGTCAACTTCCATGTTATATTTCAAGTCATGTATTCAAGTTGTATTTTCATGTCATTAGAAATTACCCATAACATAACCCAACGCTTTCAAACTCGCATATACGTTCGCGACAACGTAATGGATTAAAAGAAGAGACTTGGCAAAGGCATGACAAAAATGGATATTAAGCCACAAGTTAATCATGGTTGCAAATGAGGCACAAATGTGTTCATTAACTTGCATGTTACATTCTTAAGCCTCAAAACATGCATAAACCCAAACTTGGCACATAAGCGAATCGTGGTGACAAAAGATATGGAATGATGACTAGTAACTCGCATATATCATCATATAAGGGTTATGACTTCATATGCAACTTGACATAAAGGTTATGAGGGTTCTCATGTTGCCTAATGCAACATTTCAACATAAAGGTTGTAGCTTTTAGCTCACAAGATCAAGATAATGACTTCATAAACTTGCATGACATGATAGCATGTATCATACTCAATGATCAAACCAAAACTTGCAACATGAACATTTAACTTCATAGTTAATATCTAAGAGTAGGGAAAGGGCTTACGTTGCTATGAAGGCACAAAAGATATGACAAAGCCCTTATGCAATCAAATAGACCCAAAATGCAAGCTCTAACATAAAAACCCTTGAGCCAAAATGATCAAAACCCTTGTTTTATGATGCAAAGATAGAAACTTGACTTGAATGCAAGCTAATGACACTCATACAAGCTTGAAAACACTTGTATGCATGGAAAATCTCTCATAGAAACCATTTAGAAATTTTATGAAGAGAGTGGAGGCCATGAGAGGTAAAATTTTGCCATAGTTTAGTTGCATGAATGAATAATGAGGATTTAGGATAGGTTAGGGTCTTATTTATAGATTAGGCAAGTGTTTTAGGCCATAGGATTAAACCTAGATTCAATCCAAGCCATCAAAGCATGTCTTGGGGAAGAAGTCAAGTGTAGGAACCATCTAGGGCCTTTAGATTAAAGATGAACCATGAGAACCATCCAAATGCAAAATCTTCATTTGAGCAAATCGGCCCACGGGTTGACAGCCAAACACCCTGGATTAACCCCTAGTCGACCCAGCAGGCTCGGGTCGACCTCAAAAATCGGCCGGTTCGGTTATTCCCCTCTCCCAATTCGCTGTTTTGAACATTTTTGCATATTTATTTATTTAATTTTCAATTATATATATATATATATCAATATATATATATATATTTCTCTGCGCAACCCATTTCACTTAATTAAGTATACTTTAATTTGGGAATTTTTCGTGAAACTTCGCAAGGCCATATCTTGGTCATACGGACTCCGATTTTCGAAAACTCGGACTCTGTTTCGCGTATTTTTCCGAGACGAACGCAATGGCATAGCCCGTTTCCCTTGATTTAGATTTTACAGTTTAATTCTGCCTCCATTTATGTTATAACAGGTTATTGAAAATACGGGTTGTTACAGACTGTGTGTCTGACATTGGATTTTATTCTGTGTGATTGTTTCTATTAAATATATATCTGTTTGACGGCGGAGAATTTATTCTCTTGCTTAACGCCCTTCTCTGAGACGTACGAGCTCAGAGGTTATATACTGATGGATATCAAACGCATGGAGTGAATTGCCTATGTGGCATGCCTAAGTGGCAATATGATCAAGGCTTCTATTGAAAATCAGAGTCTTGTGGTTGATGATCAAAGCATGGCCTGTGTGGCATAACTTTGTGTAGCGTTGATTCGCGAGCCTCACACCCCGGTTGTGAACTAGAAACGGGAGAGGACATCAGGGAGGACATGTGTTTCTTTCTAGTTATAAGTGGCGTCAGTGGTTTGATACGCCCTGACGAGTTTGACTTATGTGGTTGTTGGTTTGCGAGGTGCCTCGGATATATCGGTGACTGTGTGAAGCCAATAGAGTCATTGGACTCATTTACGCCCCAAAGGGCGGGGAAACGCAGTGTTCAGGCATTTTAATCTACATCGGTGGACCGGCTCTGACGATCCAAAGGTTTGACTGAGTACTTGCCTGAGGGGCGGACTAGAGGCTCTCGAATTCGGCGAGGACTATCTCTTGCCTCGGTTCACAGATGGAAATCCAACTTCCAATACGTGACTTTGCGGTTTTGATTGTAGAGCCTAGTATTGGCGACATGATATACGGTACCCATGCCGTCTATGATTGATACTTATGATTGAAATTGTTTTATACACTATGAACGTATAATAGTATCAAATGATTTGTTTTAACGTATCAAGCATTCTTTGGCTATTATAAGGTAAAACCCTATCCTCCGGCTTGTGTTGCATTCTGTGATGGGACCTGGGTCTTATAATAGCTTCATTGTTCTTTATTTAGCATTGCGCTATTGTTTTATGCACTGGTATTCTTGGGAGGAAACCCGTTCTGTGTTATACGGCGTGGTCCCTTGATTTACCTAACTTTAAAATAAGGATTGATAACTGTTTTAGTTCTCACACCAGTCACATGACTGACTTGGAGTTTATTGTTTTAACCTAAACTCTGGGTGCCCTTATTTTGACACGAGCAGCTAGTAGTTTTGGTTTTGCAGATTTATATTCACAGGATCCTGATTTACAGCTGGAACGATACTCGGAAAGCTCTGTATCCGTGTATTACTTTCAGTTGTGTATTGTATTATTTTTCCGCTGCTATGTAATGTAATTTAAATCTCTGATATTTTTTGTGTAATATTTATTCATACTCTGTATATTCTTGCATTCTGATGTAATTGTTGTAATAAACAATGAAATGTTCTTCTGTTTGCGTCCCGATGTGTCTTGTCCTCAAAACATTTAGGGGTTTTGAACGGTCTTGGTCGGTTTAGCGATCGATTCGGATCGAGCGAAATCCTTTTCGTTACAGTTGGTATTAGAGCTTTGGTTTACAAAGCTCGAGAACAAGACACATTAGAACCAAACGAAAGAATTCATCAGAGATTGGATTAGTAATGTCCAATGAGAATGACTCTTTAGAGATAGGATCAGTAGTATCCTAGAACGAGTGTAAAGAGTGTTGCTTTGAAAAATAAAATTGATAACAAGTTTTGTTTTGAAAATTTAAATCAATTATTCGTATTTGATTATTTATTTGTATTGAATTTGGATGATCCAATATATAAAGATTTTGCATATACGTCTGATCCACGTGTATTCGAAGTTTTAATATACTGGATAGATATAGAATCACACTCTAGTCGCCCGGAGATGACTCTGATGATACTGGTGATTGACATGTCAACATCAGTAGTTTATGTTCAAGTTTCGAAGATGGGATTTCTATATATTTTGTAATGACCCGCATTGTTAGTCGTGGAATAATTTATTAATTTAATTATTTAAATAGTGATTTAGGGAATTTAATCGCTGTTTAATTAAAATAAAGTGAATATTTAATTAACTTAAATAACAGAATAATATATTTAATTCAGAAATAATCAAAAATATTGGAAATCACAATATTCTGTGAACGGGGTCATCCCTAAGATTTAATTCAGCTTAGAGTTGGATTATATTGACGAATATATCCAATCGACGTCAGTTTGAACGTAAAATTATAATATAATTAAAATAGAGCGCGTAACGACGCGGCAGTTCGCTATTTGGCGATTCGAACTTCAACTGGATATACAGGGTTCGTTTTAAATCGGATTTCTGTGAAACAAGAAACGTGTGGAGCTGGTGGAGTATATCTTTCTAGTGGAAGAGAAAAATCGGGATTTCGTCGTGTAGATTTTGAGTTATGTCCAAATCAAATTCTCAGAAATGCAGCGCCCTGACCATAACGATTTAATTATATTTTATATAAGGATTTAAATAGAAATCGAACATCGATATAACTCTAACGATGTAATATCGAGTTGTAAATTCATATAGGAATATTCTAGAGCTGTATGGTATTCCACTGTGAATATATACGATAAATATAAATTTATTTATATTTAATTATATTTAAATATATTTATATATTTAAATGTGTCATCCAGAGCTTTAAAAATAGCCACTTTTGCAAACGAAGTCGGAATTCGACGAAAATAATTTTGTTGGATCCACAATGTTAAATTATTGCTAGATGTCAGTTTCCGTGATTTTTAGATTCACTGTGCGGCCGTACGGATTTTTACAGTGAAAAACAGTCAGTATTCTGACGGTTAAAAATACGCTGTGTGAGCATACGAAGTCGGAATTCGACGAAACCAGTTTCGTTGGGACCGTAATGTCGAACTCTAGCTACATGTCCGGTTTCGTGATTTTTAGGTATCATATGTGGTCGTATGGATTTTTAGAGTGCGGAGACGAATATAAAATGATATAAATAAAATATCTAAAAATATCCAAAATATCTAAATCCCCTATATATACCCCATTAACCTTTCCTAAACCCTAAACTCATTTTTTCAGCAATCAAAAATGCGCCGCAACCCCAAATGAAAATATATAGTAAAACTTCATCTTCAAAAATTCTCATCAATTCAAATAAAAATCTATAAATCAGAATACTGGTATATATGTGATCTCTGAGTCTTGCTCTTCAAGCTCGTGTCCTTATTTCTGGGTGCGATGGAGTTTCGTTCGGTTCCAAGGTAGAACGGTGGTTCTAGGGTTCATCGCTTGGGTGATTTGGTGCATCGATTTGAGGTGTGGTTGTTGAAATCGGGTTGCTGGTTGGAAGTGCTTTCGGTTGTGATGATTTAGAGGGTGTCCGATGGTCCCTTTGTCGTTCGAAGTGCTGAATCCAGGGGGGTACCGTGCGACGCAACTCCATTGTGGAGCTCGAGTTGAACTTCATGGGTCCAGGCGGATGGAGGAGGTGGCGAGGAATCCTCTGGTGGTGATGGTGGCGCCAACGGGTGAACGTGGTAGAGGACGGAGTGGGTCAACGGGCGGTCAGACGAGCTGAAATGGGTTACAGGGAGTCACGAAATGATTTGGGGGAGATGGTCTTTTGGGTTTGGGTTTTTAAAAAGAGTAAGTGGGCTGACATGAAGGGGAAAGGCCCATTTGAGTATAATCCAAGTTTTATTTCAATTTAAATAGTACATGCACTTGTATAACGTATATCTTACTCATACGTTATCAGAATTTCAAACCGTAAGTTGCGTTGGGATCGTATGAACGATGGCTACGCACTGGAACTGACTAGGAGTGGATTCGAGCTCATTGGAATTTATGGGAAAGTAATTTGTTTGATCAAATCAAATAAACAGTTTATCGTACTTTAACGATGAACTGCCAAAGTGAGTAATTCTCACTAACTCTGAACAATTTATAATTTCATGTTGTATTTTTAGAACTGTTAAATATTGGCTGATTGACTGTGTGTTGACTGTTTGATTGAACTGCTAGTCAGTTAGTTGAATTTCTATATTGATTCTGTTTAACAGAATATTTCATATTGAACTGAAAGTGATGTTGATTATACCATGTAACTTCTGTGATGCAGGGAAACAGGTTGGAGAAATCCAACTGGATTCCTCAACATTTATTTTACTGTGATTCATATGATGTGGTATATAATATGTTGTTGATTTTGTGTGTTGGGACGATATTTATCGTTGTTATATGGTATGTTAAATACCATAAGAAATACTGGATGTGGAAAAAGGGATTTTCAAAGTATATTTTGAAAATAATTTATTTATATAAAATCAATGGATTTTATATTATAAAAGAAAAAGGATTTTTGAATAAAGGAAATATATTTGTAAATCAAATATAAGGGAATTATATTTGTAAATCATATATAAGGGAAAGAATTTGTTAAACAGATATAGAGGGAAATATTTGTAAATCAATTATAAGGGAATTATATTTGTCAAACAAATAGAAAGAGGAATATTTGTAAACCATTTACAAATAAAATAGAATTATAAAGGAAATATTTGTAGAACATTTACAAATAGATTAAAAGGGATTATTTATTTATTTAGGGAATAAATAGAATTAGAATAAAGGAAATATTTATTTAGAAAATAAATACGATATTATAAAAGGAGTTAGAATAAATCAGTTAGAGTTAAAGGAGTTAATCGAATATAATTTATTCGAATAGAGTTAAAGGAGTTAATCGAATATAATTTATTCGAATAGAGTTAGAGGAGTTAATCGAATATAATTTATTCGAATAGAGTTAGAGGAGTTAATCGAATATAGTTTATTTGAAAGGAGTTAATCAGTTAGAGTTAACCAGTTAGAGGTAATCAAATAGAGTTAATCGATTAGAGTTAAAAACAAACTAGAGCTAATCAAATAGAGTTAAAGATATAGAGTTAAGCAAAATTAGAAAAAGACTAGAGATAAATAAGTTGAATGGTTTCCTGAGTATCGATCTGATGTTGGTTTCGGCCTTCGGGGTTTATACTTGGGAAGTTGTTCTCTTATTAGTTTACAGTTAGAGTCTGATAGTTATGGAATGGTAGAGATTGATGATTGATTTATAGAATTTCCTTCTGGAAATAATATCGTTGTTTGTACACATATTTTCCTTCGATAGTTAAATCACAGACTATCGAATTTTTTGACCATTTAACGTTGTTAATATGGAGAGACCGGTTGGATTATTATCCAGAGAACCACTCTGTATTGGCATAAGCATTGCGAATCATATATGCCAAAGATAATTGAAGACGGAGTAAAGTGCAAGGGCTATTGTATAAGTCTTAGATAACAGTGCCTAAGATGGATATACTGAATAGTGCCTTCGGTTTGTCCAATCCCAGGACAACTTGTATGGACGAAGGTCTGACAGAGTATATCTGGCAGATCACGTAAGTTGATCGTTTCAAACGTATTTACGTAGGTGTCTGAGGAATTCGTTTCTCTTAGCTTATACCCGTGGTATTTTTTAGGGAAATCAATTTGTTATTTAGAGGGTATGACGATGTGACATTCTAAGTGAATGAAGATGTGGTATGTGAAAAGATAAGCGTAGCTTCTAGCCTCACATCCGGTAAATGACAGAAATCGGGCAGGCAGCATGGCTAAGTCGGTCGCACCGAAGTAGGGTGTATAATCACCTATCTAGAGAATATTCATTTGCTTCTTTAATCTATCAATGCTGTCCCATATATATATATATATATATATATATATATATATATATATATATATATATATCGGAACGTTTGCTGATCCCAACCATTGGTGATGTACATTCGATACACTTAAGAGAAATGAGTGGTCGGTCATGTGTGGCTGAGTTGCAAGATGTTCTTGTTGAACTCCAGTGTATCGTTCCTAGTGTACACTGATCGGAAGGTGGTTCCATACCTTGTCATAGCTGGAAATCCATTACCCAATACGTGCTTGTGGTTTTGATTGTATACTATATATGTAGAACGTGAGATGAAAGCGTTTCTGCTAGATGATTATTATAGTTGTGGTTGATAGACATTATTATAATATCAAAAGGGTTTTTGATATAAAGATATTTTGGATTCTCATAAGGGGAAAACCCGTTCCGTTATACGGCGTGGTCTTATGAGATATCGTTTACTTGTTTAAACTGTTTTAAACTATTTTACTCATACCAGTCCCATGACTGACCCGGAGTTTATTTTGTTTTGTTTCCCTAAACTCTTGGGTGCCTAAATTTGTACGGGCAGTCAAGTAGTCGGGATTTACAGATATACTTGAAGAGCTGGAGCAGGAGGCTTCAGGATCATATAGCTATAGTTTATTTCAGCTGTGTTGTAAGTGTTGTACTCTGATAAGTGCTATTGTATACATAACTGTTATATTTCAAAGTTATGTTATATATTGTATGTTATTCGTTCCGCTGTGAGATTCGTGTTACTCTGATGATGTAAGTTCTTCTTTTCTTCTTCTATTCTAAGTTTCTATCTTATCTATCCTCACCCTCTAATTTCTTTCATTAATTACCAGGATTTTTCAATGTTTGGTTAGTCTTCATCGTGTTTATGTCGATAACCAAAGTCGCCAAAAATCCGGGTCATTACAGTTGGTGTCAGAGCTTAAGTTAAGTATTACCTTGGCTCTGTGGCGTGACTCATTAGAGATAGGGTTAGTAATACCCTAGATTGAGTTTGAGTGTATATATACGAGTGAACGTATTTGTTATTTGATATAAAAATTATTTTATATTGTGGGGATTCATTAGTTGAGTTGTTGATGAGTTCTGGTCAATCAGTTTGATCCACTGTATCGGTAGGAGTTTAAAAACACTCGAATACGATGGGTCGACACGATAGGTTTTGAAAAGAGGGTAAATTAAAATAAGTTTACCCAAGGTATATCTTGATATAGAGAAGATATATTGAAAATATATATATATTGGATATATTGGTTGTTATTATAATCGAGTAAGATTATAAATTAAATGGTTATATATATAACCAATCAGAATTTATATAAGTAAAGTATATGAAATAAGATGAATTAAATCTGAATTTAAATTAGAATTTGGAATTAAAATAAGGAAATTTTAAGTTCCTGGGAGATTTTGAAAATGTTTTTCAATTTGAAATAAATATAGTATTAAACTCACCTTGATGACTGGAAAATAATTCCGAGGATGGATCGATACATCGTCGGTGTGATTTTCGAGTTCCTAAGTGACGGATTACTACCAAAGTATTTTGTTTTTGAATTGGTTTGAGAAAACAAGTGTTTAGAAATTCAAATATTTTGAATTGGTATTGTGATTTCGAATTAATTTGAAATGAACCCAGGAATTTAAATTCTGGAATTAAAGTTTAACTAATGAAGTTAAATAGAATGAGATAGTAAAAGTGAATGAGAAATTTGAATTTAACTTGAACTAAGTTAAATTAAAACTGGATGGGATTATAGAATAATCTTAATGAAATTAAGTTGATAAACTAAGAGTTGAAATTGGATATTGGAGTTTAAATGAAATTCGACTTAAGTATAAGCGAATGGTTTGAGTTGAGGATATAAACAAATTGAAGTTAGATTAGTATGACATTGGTATATGCAGGGTGTTAATCGATGGAAATGATATAATGATATGCCCGACAAAAAGGTACAAGTTTATATTTGATATAAACATGAGATTCATGAGCCGAATTGGCAAGCCACTTGGCTATTTGATTTTCTTTTTGGTTGGAGAAGGCCTAGAGAGGCGAGTTGGAGTTTTACCGATAGGGCTGTACAAAGGAGGTTATGGCGAAATTTTCCGAAAATTTAAAGTGTTAGAAAATTTTCAGAATTTTTGAAAATTTTAGTTGGTCAGAATGAATAAATATTTTAGTCGATATTAATTGGTTCAGTTGAAATAAAAAATAAGGGGTAAACAAATCTTAGGAATTCCAATAGATAGGGTCGTCCTCTACCTTAGCAATTTCGAGGACGAAATTATTTTAAGTGGGAAAGATTGTAATGACCCGCATTGTTAGCCGTGGAATAATTAATTAATTTAATTATTTAAATAGTGATTTAGGGAATTTAATCGCCGTTTAATTAAAATAAAGTGAATATTTAATTAATTTAAATAATAGAATAATATATTTAATTCAAAAATAATCAAAAATATTGGAAATCACAATATTCTGTGAACGGGGTCATCCCTAAGATTTAATTCAGCTTAGAGTTGGATTATATTAACGAATATATCCAATCGACGTCAGTTTGAACGTAGAATTATAATATAATTAAAATAGAGCGCGTAACGACGCGACAGTTCGCTCTTTGGCGATTCGAACTTCAACTGGATATACAGGGTTCGTTTTAAATCGGATTTCTGTGAAACAAGAAACGTGTGGAGCTGGTAGAGTATATCTTTCTAGTGGAAGAGAAAAATCGGGATTTCGTCGTGTAGATTTTGAGTTATGTCCAAATCAAATTCTCAGAAATGCAGCGCCCTGACCATAACGATTTAATTATATTTTATATAAGGATTTAAATAGAAATCGAACATCGATATAACTCTGACGATGTAATATCGAGTTGTAAATTCATATAGGAATATTCTAGAGCTGTATGGTATTCCACTGTGAATATATACGATAAATATAAATTTATTTATATTTAATTTAATTATATTTAAATATATTTATATATTTAAATGGGTCATCCAGAGCTTCAAAAATAGCCACTTTTGCAAACGAAGTCAGAATTTGATGAAACTAATTTTGTTGGATCCGCAATGTTAAATTATTACTAGATGTCAGTTTCCGTGATTTTTAGAGTCACTGTGTGGCCGTATGGATTTTTAGAGTGAAAAACAGTCAGTATTCTAACGGTTAAAAATACGATGTGTGAGCATACGAAGTCGGAATTCGACGAAACCAGTTTCGTTGGGACCGTAATGTCGAACTCTAGCTACATGTCCGGTTTCGTGATTTTTAGGTATAATATATGGTCGTACGGATTTTTAGTGTGCGGAGACGAATATAAAATGATATAAATAAAATATCTAAATCCCCTATATACCCCCATTAACCTTTCCTAAACCCTAAACTCATTTTTTTCAACAATCAAAAATGCGCCGCAACCCCAAATGAAAATATATAGTAAAACTTCATCTTCAAAAATTCTCATCAATTCAAATAAAAATCTATAAATCAGAATACTGGTGTATATGTGATCTCTGAGTCTTGCTCTTCAAGCTCGTGTCCTTATTTCTGTGGAGTTTCGTTCGGTTCCAAGGTAGAACAGTGGTTCTAGGGTTCATCGCTTGGCTGATTTGGTGCATCGATTTGAGGTGTGGTTGTTGAAATCGGGTTGCTGGTTGGAAGTGCTTTCGGTTGTGATGATTTAGAGGGTGTCCGATGGTCCCTTTGTCGTTCGAAGTGCTGAATCCAGGGGGTACCGTGCTATGCAACTCCATTGTGGAGCTCGAGTTGAACTTCATGGGTCCAGGCGGATGGAGGAGGTGGCGAGGAATCCTCTGGTGGTGATGGTGGCGCCAACGGGTGAACGTGGTGGAGGACGGAGTAGGTCAACGGGCGGTCAGACGAGCTGAAATGGGTTACAGGGAGTCACGAAATGATTTGGGGGAGATGTGCTTTTGGGTTTGGGTTTTTAAAAAGAGTAAGTGGGCTGACATGAAGGGGCAAGGCCCATTTGAGTATAATCCAAGTTTTATTTCAATTTAAATAGTACATGCACTTGTATAACGTATATTTTACTCATACGTTATCAGAATTTCAAACCGTAAGTTGCTTTAGGATCGTATGAACGACGGCTACGCACTGGAACTGACTAGGAGTGGATTCGAGCTTGTTGGAATTTATGGGAAAGTAAATTATTTGATTCAAATCAAATAAACAGTTTATCGTTCTTTAACGATGAACTGCCAAAGTGAGTAAATCTCACTAACTCTGAACAGTTTATAATTTCATGTTGTATTTTTAGAACTGTTAAATATTAGCTGATTGACTGTTTGTTGACTGTTTGATTGAACTGCTAGTCAGTTAGTTGAATTTCTATATTGATTCTGTTTAACAGAATATTTCATATTGAACTGAAAGTGATGTTGATTATACCGTGTAACATCTGTGATGCAGGGAAATAGGTTGGAGGAATCCAACTGGATTCCTCAACATTTATTTTACTGTGATTCATATGATGTGGTATATAATATGTTATTGATTTTGCGTATCGTTGTTATATGGTATGTTAAATACCATAAGAAATATTGGATGTGGAAAAAGGGATTTTCAAAGTATATTTCGAAAATAATTTATTTATATAAAATCAATGGATTTTATATTATAAAAGAAAAAGGATTTTTGAATAAAGGAAATATATTTGTAAATCAAATATAAGGGAATTATATTTGTAAATCAAATATAAGGGAAAGAATTTGTTAAACAGATATAGAGGGAAATATTTTTAAATCAATTATAAGGGAATTATATTTGTCAAACAAATAGAAAGAGGAATATTTGTAAACCATTTACAAATAAAATAGAATTATAAAGGAAATATTTGTAGAACATTTACAAATAGATTAAAAGGGATTATTTATTTATTTAGGGAATAAATAGAATTAGAATAAAGGATTTATTTATTTAGAAAATAAATACGATATTATAAAAGGAGTTAGAATAAATCAGTTAGAGTTAAAGGAGTTAATCGAATATAATTTATTCGAATAGAGTTAAAGGAGTTAATCGAATATAATTTATTCGAATAGAGTTAGAGGAGCTAATCGAATATAATTTATTCGAATAGAGTTAGAGGAGTTAATCGAATATAGTTTATTTGAAAGGAGTTAATCAGTTAGAGTTAACCAGTTAGAGGTAATCAAATAGAGTTAATCGATTAGAGTTAAAAACGAACTAGAGCTAATCAAATAGAGTTAAAGATATAGAGTTAAGCAAAATTAGAAAATGACTAGAGATAAATAAGTTGAATGGTTTCCTGAGTATCGATCTGATGTTGGTTTCGGCCTTCAGGGTTTATACTTGGGAAGTTGTTCTCTTATTAGTTTACAGTTAGAGTCTGATAGTTATGGACTGGTAGAGATTGATGATTGATTGATAGAATTTCCTTCTGGAAATAATATCGTTGTTTGTACACATATTTTCCTTCGATAGTTAAATCACATACAATCGAAGTTTTTGACCATTTAACGTTGTTAATATGGAGAGACCGGTTGGATTATTATCCACAGAACCACTCTGTATTGGCATAAGCATTGCGAATCAAATATGCCAAAGATAATTGAAGACGGAGTAAAGTGCAAGGGCTATTGTATAAGTCTTAGATAACAGTGCCTAAGATGGATATACTAAATAGTGCCTTCGGTTTGTCCAGTCATAGGACAACTTGTATGGACGAAGGTCTGACAGAGTATATCTGGCAGATCACGTTAGTTGATCGTTTCAAACGTATTTACGTTGGTAGCGGAGGAATTCATTTCTCTTAGCTTATACCCATGGTATTTTCGGGGAAATCAATTTGTGATTTAGAGAGTATGACGATGTGACATTCTAAGTGAATGAAGATGTGGTATGTGAAAAGATAAGCGTAGCTTCTAGCCTCACATCCGGTAAATGACAGAAATCGGGCAGGCAGCATGTAACGACACGGATTTCGCCCGGACCTAATCGATCGCTAAACCGACCAAGACCGTTCGATTCCCGCATACGCTAACTCTGGGTATACAACACATCAGAACAAATAACAGAAGACTTCTGAAAGAATCATAATAATGTTACATCAGAGTACAAAATATCAGAGTATATCGAAATATAATACACAGCGGAAGATAAATTTACATAAATGTAAAACAGTGCACAGCGGAAATATAAACTACACAGCGGAAGACTGTAAATTCCTGGACATAGCTTAAAGCTTCAATCCAGAATCCTGCTCAATACATTTGCAAAATAAAACTACTCGGCTGCCCGTGTGGAAAATAGGGGCACCCGAGTTCGCAAGGGAAAAGCAAACTACAGGTCAGTCATGGGACTGGTGTGAGAAACTCTAACAGTTATAATTAACTTATTTGATAATATGGTATATCACGGGACCATGCCGCTAACGCGGAACGGGTTTACCCCCATGAATACCAGTGTATAAACAACAATCAATATAGATATATGGATCTACTATGCATCAATCAACATGCAATATCCCAATCTACCCACTTAGATTAATCACTACACTTAGATTTTCTAAATCCAATTCAATTTACAGAAATTTTTCCTTTGGATTTTATTCCCGATTTCTTATTTCAAATCATTTGAAATACATATCTAACTTTCTATATCAAAGTAGATTTCACTTCGGGATCTCAAATCAAATCGTTTGGAAATGTGAATTCCAAAACATAACAATGCATACAAACAAGTATGCAACCAAATATCGTGCTCCCCATCGACAAGGCAAAGGGTACGCACCTCGCAACTCGATATATAAATGTGCACCTACCCCACATAGGAGTAGGCTACACCGACGATGCACCTCCCACACATGGAGAGCATACACCGCCCTCTCACCCATACTTTTAGTCTCAGGGTTACACGAATCTTTAGCCACATACTAAATCATTTCATATCCCGAAGTAGGGAAAATCATTTCACAACGTAATAATCACAAGTACTTTCAAAATATAGTACTTCACATCAGTAATTCACGCATATGATCAGTCACTATTAATCACATAACCTTTGAGCTCGTACGTCTCAAAGAAGGGTGTTCAGCAAGAGAATAAATTCTCCGCCACCAAACAGATACATCATCAATAGCAACTAATCGAATATGCGATGAACCACAATGTAACATATAATACATTTCTAAATCATTTTAGAAATCATCGGGTTTTGGGCCTCGAAATCCTTCATGTTTTATAAAACATTCCCTGTCCAAAATCGGGAATACATTTCCTTTCACTTAAGAAAAATATCATTTCACAATCATTCATTAAATTTGAAATGGACACAACATCGCTAAACACCTTATCATCAAATCGTGAAGTGTTTCACAAGGCGTTAGCACATAGATATTTTCAACCCAACCCAATGCTAAATGCAAAAGCATATTCTGCTCATAAACTGGTCGAGCACAATCCAAACAATCAATCAATCCAATTTAACATTAAATAGAAGGGTTTGAATAAAGATAGTATCGACTTATATTCAACATCAAATCCTGAAACCAATAGATATCATATCGGGAATAACGATATCGATATCTTCCAAATTCCCATCACAATATCGGTATAATCACGGAATCCAATATCGAAAATATCCAAAGGTAATTTCAATTCAAATCCAATCCAATTTATTTATTTATAACTATTGGATTATTTTTCTAGTTAATAACTAGTTCGTTTCGATAAAAATCTATTTTTATCTTTTCAAATGTGGAATTTTTCATCCCAATTCTTTCCAATTCACATACTATGATTTTACACAAATTATTACTATTTTTAATAATTTTATCAAGGCCCGTACAGTCGATTTCCAGCAACGGCCAGCGAACTGCACTTATAGCGACCTTTTCCAAATTTGATTTGGACATAATTCCAAATCAAACCGTTAGATTTCAAATTTCTCATATTCATTGGAAAGCTCTTTTCGATACGAACCCAACGGTTCCAGTTTCAGGAGAATCCGACGGTCGGATCTCCCGTAATGTCCGTTCGAAGTCAATGGTCGAAATTCGCGAACTGCCGCAGCGCGGCGCGTTCTATTCAGGCCATTATATTATATATATATATAATATATATAATATATATTTCGTCGATTTCTATTTAAAACGAATTTTATAAATCGTTTTAAATTCCTTTTCAAATCGATTTCAACTTCTTATTTCAAATTCAAATCAAAATTGAATTTTCTATTATAAATCCTTTTTACTTTCATTTCTATTTGATTACGGCTTAAGTTCTTCAACTTTTCAGTTCACTCGAATTCACTTTCTATTTAATTCAATTCGAATTCATTTTCTATTCAGTTCAATTCGAATTCATTTTCTATTTAATTCATTTCGAATTCATTTTCTATTCAGTTCAATTCGAAAATTTCATATACATCGTTTTCATTTCATATATATATATATATATATATATATATATATATATATATATATATTCACTTTTCAATATATACGATATTTTCATTTTCAATATATATAATATTTTCACTATCATTATATACGATATTTTCACTTTCAATATATATAATATTTTCACTTTTCAATATATACGATATTTTCATTTTCAATATATATAATATTTTCATTTTCAATATATATCATATTTTCACTTTTCAATATATACGATATTTTCACTTTTCAATATATACGATATTTTTACTTTTCAATATATACGGTATTTTTACTTTCAATATATACGATATTTTCACTTTTCACAACACAATCAAACAAACAAGTCGTCCATGGTCTGTGGACGACGGGGAGAAGTTCATATATGAAGTTATGAAATAAGTAACTGAACAGAAAATTTAAAGTGAGAGAATTCTCACTTTCGTTTTCCACTCCGTCAGTGTTTGTTTCTGAATTCTGAACTGTTCGGATTTTAATTTGCCTTAAATTCAAATTGGCTTCGTTTCTGTTTTGGTCTCTTCTGAAATGTAGTGCTCGACTAGAGGATCCCAATGCTTTTCGGTTTTCTGAATTCTGACAACATACGAGGAAGTTATATCATTTTAACCATTTGAACAAGTTAATTAAGTTAATAATTAACAATTAATATTAATTACATTATAATTAGGGTTAGAAAACCCATCTCCTTCATCGTTCCAGGAGGAACGAATACAAACCCATGCTCCATGGAAAAACCCACCGCCGCACCCATCTTGAAGCCACTGAACTCCAATCACTCCCCCTACGTGGCGCGCCTCGATGCCACCACTCCATACCCAGAACCGCGTTGATCTCGCCCCCCTCTTCTTGCCTGAAATCGGCCACAAACAGTGGTGCTTCCAGGCGGAAACTCTCACCCACGACAACCCAATAACCGATCATTTCTTTACCAATCCGAAGATCGAACATAGCGCTACAATTTTAGTAAGGAAATTAGGTCCTAATTCTTTCTAGTTTGAGAGCGATTATCAAAATGTTTTGGGAGGGTTTCTGCCGTTTAATTCATTCGTGGCGGCTACTTTGAGGTTTGGGTTTAGAGAAAGGGGCAACAGTATATAAAATATGTATATTAATTAATATTTAATTCCATTAATTACATTGTTGAGAAATTTCGCGTCCCACCTCCAATTCAATCCCAACGGCTATCGCCTCTAGCCAAATACCCCCATTTCGAACACAATGGGATATGTTTCATCACCCAATTCGGCAGTTACGATTAGTTTTTGTTAAATTTAAAATATAAATCAATATATTTCAAATTCAAACGCGCATTTCAATTTTTCGGGGCCGCATACTGACTCTAAAAATTATTTCTAGCTTCCTATTGACGATACGGTCCTAAAAACAAATTTCTTCAAATTTGAAGACCGATTGAAAAATGGCCAATTTCCAGTCGATTAAAATCAACTAAAACTGGTCAAACGCGTTTTCCTTTGCCATGCTCACATATTGACTCGAAAAATTATGAAAATTGGAATCTAGCAATAACTTGACATCCCGGATCCAACAAAAGTGGTTTCGTCGAAATCCGAGGTCGTTTGCAAAATTTCCATTTTTAAGGGCCTGAATTCTATAGCGACTATTCAGAATTTTCAACTGGACATATCTTTTGATTCCCGCTATGAAATTTTGATTTTTCGGGTTCGTTGGAAAGATATTCTCAACTAGATCTTATTATTTTTGGTTTCGCTAAAATCCGGTTTGTTTTGCACTCGGTACATTCAATTGAAGTTTGAAATCGAATTATCGAACTACCGCGCCATTTTCAATTCTATTTATAATTATATATAATTATTTATATTCTAACATCGACGTATATAATATATACGTCGAATTCTGTTCAAAATAAATTTCTCGTCGATTTATTTTAAAATAATCTATTTTAAATATTCGAAATACGCTAAAATTGCCAAAATAAAATTTTTAAACTGGCTCAGAATTTCCGGGTTATTACAATCTCCCCCACTTAAAACTTTTCGTCCCCGAAAAGGAACAAAGCCGAAAATTGTTTAACAATCAACTCAACTTTCATTATTTTGATTACGGCTTAAGTTCTTCAACTTTTCAGTTTCTAAGAACTTTTCAAAAATTTAAAAAATTTGGCTAACACCCTAAATTTTCGAAAAATTTCGCCATAACCTCCCCTGCACCGGGAGCCACGGGAAAATCCCGAAATTGCCATATAGGCCTTCTGATCTCGAAAAGAAAAAGAAAAAGCCAAGCGGCTAGCCAATCGGCTCATAAAATCATCATCACCCAAACAAAACAGTAAATTATAGTAAACATGTACCTATTTGTCGGGCAAACAAATTTTATTCTCTGCTCTAGCCTCCTTGCTATGACCTGTTCAATGTAAGTACATGTATATGCATGCATTTGCAACCAATTTTCAATACAGTTTACTAATTGGTTCAATTTGTATACAATTTGGCCTAATTGGTTCCTTCAATTCAAATGTTGATTTTATTAGTTAACTAATAATCAAACAACACAACCAACAATCAATTAATTGATTAGATTTTTCAAATATATAACTTTATATATTTAAAATCATATTTTCTAAAACCAGATTAAATATATAATCAGAAATACGTTATTTATAAACAAATAACTCTCGACTCATTCTAGGGCATTTCTAACCCTATCTCTAACGAGTCACTCATTCTAGAATGCTACTGATTCTATCTCTAATGAGGATTCTTCTATAGGATATTACTAATCCTACCTCTGAAGAGTCTTTTGTTCAGTTCTAACGAGTTATACCCCAAAGATTTGAGTTAACCAAAGCTCTGATAGCACGTGTAACGACACGGATTTCGCCCAGACCTAATCGATCGCTAAACCGACCAAGACCGTTCGATTCCCGCATACGCTAACTCTAGGTATACAACACATCAGAACAAATAACAGAAGACTTCTATAAACATCATAATAATGTTACATCAGAGTACAGAATATCAGAGTATATCGAAATATAATACACAGCGGAAGATAAATTTACATAAATGTAAAACAGTGCACAACGGAAATATAAACTACACAGCGGAAGACTGTAAATGCCTGGACACAGCTTAAAGCTTCAATCAAGAATCCTGCTCAATACATCTGCAAAATAAAACTACTCGGCTGCCCGTGTGGAAAATAGGGGCACCCGAGTTCGCAAGGGAAAAGCAAACTACAGGTCAGTCATGGGACCGGTGTGAGAAACTCTAACAGTTATAATTAACTTATTTGATAATACGGTATATCACGGGACCACGCTGCTAACGCGGAACGGGTTTACCCCCATGAATACCAGTGTATAAACAACAATCAATATAGATATATGGATCTACTATGCATCAATCAACATGCAATATCCCAATCTACCCACTTAGATTAATCACTACACTTAGATTTTCTAAATCCAATTCAATTTACAGAAATTATTCCTTTGGATTTTATTCCCGATTTCTTATTTCAAATCATTTGAAATACATATCTAACTTTCTATATCAAAGTAGATTTCACTTCGGTATCTCAAATCAAATCGTTTGGAAATGTGAATTTCAAAACATAACAATGCATACAAACAAGTATGCAACCAATTATCGTGCTCCCCATCGACAAGTCAAAGGGTACGCACCTCGCAACTCGATATATAAATGTACACCTACCCCACATAGGAGTAGGCTACACCGACGATGCACCTCCCACACATGGAGAGCATACACCGCCCTCTCACCCATACTTTTAGTCTCAGGGTTACCCGAATCTTTAGCCACATACTAAATCATTTCATATCCCGAAGTAGGGAAAATCATTTCACAACGTAATAATCACAAGTACTTTCAAAATATAGTACTTCACATCAGTAATTCACGCATATGATCAATCACTATTAATCACATAACCTTTGACCTCGTACGTCTCAAAGAAGGGTGTTAAGCAAGAGAATAAATTCTCCGCCACCAAACAGATACATCATCAATAGCAACTAATCGAATATGCGATGAACCACAATGTAACATATAATACATTTCTAAATCATTTTAGAAATCATAGGGTTTTGGTCCTCGAAATCCTTCATGTTTTATAAAACATTTTTATAAAACATTCCCTGTCCAAAATCGAGAATACATTTCCTTTCACTTAAGAAAAATATCATTTCACAATCATTCATTAAATTTGAAATGGACACAACATCGCTAAACACCTTATCGTTAAATCGTGAAGTGTTTCACAAGGCGTTAGCACATAGATATTTTCAACCCAACCCAATGCTAAATGTAAAAGCATATTCTGCTCATAAACTGGTCGAGCACAATCCAAGCAATCAATCAATCCAATTTGACATTAAATAGAAGGGTTTGAATAAAGATAGTATCGACTTATATTCAACATCAAATCCTGAAACCAATAGATATCATATCGGGAATAACGATATCGATATCTTCCAAATTCCCATCACAATATCGGTATAATCACGGAATCCAATATCGAAAATATCCAAAGGCAATTTCAATTCAAATCCATTCCAATTTATTTATTTATAACGATTGGATTATTTTTCTAGTTAATAACTAGTTCGTTTCGATAAAAATCTATTTTTATCTTTTCAAATGTGGAGTTTTTCATCCCAGTTCTTTCCAATTCACATATTATGATTTTACACAAATTATTACTATTTTTAATAATTTTATCAAGGCCCGTACAGTCGATTTCCAGCAACGGCATCGAACTGCACTTATAGCGACCTTTTCCAAATTTGATTTGGACATAATTCCAAATCCAACCGTTAGATTTCAAATTTCTCATATTCATTGGAAAGCTCTTTTCGATACGAACCCAACGGTTCCGGTTTCAGGAGAATCCGACGGTCGGATCTCCCGTAATGTCCGTTCGAAGTCAATGGTCGAAATTCGCGAACTGCCGCAGCGCGGCGCGTTCTATTCAGGCCATTATATTATATTATATATATAATATATATTTCGTCGATTTCTATTAAAATGAATTTTATAAATCATTTTAAATTCCTTTTCAAATCGATTTCAACTTCTTATTTCAAATTCAAATCAAAATTGAATTTTCTATTATAAATCCTTTTTACTTTCATTTCTATTTGATTACGGCTTAAGTTCTTCAACTTTTCAGTTCAATTCGAATTCATTTTCTATTTAATTCAATTCGAATTCATTTTCTATTCAGTTCAATTCGAATTCATTTTCTACTTAATTCAATTCTAATTCATTTTCTATTCAATTCAATTCGAATATTTCATATACATCGTTTTCATTTCATATATATATATATATATATATATATATATATATATATTCACTTTTCAATATATACGATATTTTCATTTTCAATATATATAATATTTTCACTATCAATATATACGATATTTTCACTTTCTATATATATATATATATATAATATTTTCACTTTTCAATATATACGATATTTTCATTTTCAATATATATGATATTTTCATTTTCAATATATATAATATTTTCACTTTTCAATATATACGATATTTTCACTTTTCAATATATACGATATTTTTACTTTTCAATATATACGATATTTTCACTTTCAATATATACGATATTTTCACTTTTCACAACACAATCAAACAAACAAGTCGTCCATGGTCTGTGGACGACGGGGAGCAGTTCATATATGCAGTTATGAAATAAGTAACTGAACAGAAAATTTAAAGTGAGAGAATTCTCACTTTCGTTTTCCACTCCATCAGTGTTTGTTTTTGAATTTTGAACTGTTCGGATTTTAATTTGCCTTAAATTCAAATTGGCTTCGTTTCTGTTTTGGTCTCTTCTGAAATTTAGTGCTCGACTAGAGGATCCCAATGCTTTTCGGTTTTCTGAATTCTGACAACATACGAGGAAGTTATATCATTTTAACCATTTGAACAAGTTAATTAAGTTAATAATTAACAATTAATATTAATTACATTATAATTAGACTTAGAAAACCCATCTCCTTCATCGTTCCAGGAGGAACAAATACGAACCCATGCTCCATGGAAAACCCAACACCGCACCCATCTTGAAGCCACTGAACTCCGATCACTCCCCCTACGTGGCGCGCCTCGATGCCACCACTCCATACCCAAAACCGCGTTGATCTCGCCCCCCTCTTCTTGCCTCAAATCTGCCACAAACAGTGGTGCTTCCAGGCGGAAACTCTCACCCACGACAACCCAATAACCGATCATTTCTTTACCATTCCGAAGATCGAACATAGCGCTACAATTTTAGTAAGGAAATTAGGTCCTAATTCTTTCTAGTTTGAGAGCGATTATCGAAATGTTTTGGGAGGGTTTCTGCCGTTTAATTCATTCGTGGCGGCTACTTTGAGGTTTGGGTTTAGAGAAAGGGGCAACAGTATATAAAATATGTATATTAATTAATATTTAATTCCATTTAATTACATTGTTGAGAAATTTCGCGTCCCACCTCCAATTCAATCCCAACGACTATCGCCTCTAGCCAAATACCCCCATTTCGAACACAATGGGATATGTTTCATCACCCAATTCGGCAGTTACGATTAGTTTTTGTTAAATTTAAAATATAAATCAATATATTTCAAATTCAAATGTGCATTTCAATTTTTCGGGGCTGCATACTGACTCTAAAAATTCCAGAAAAATTATTTCTAACTTCCTATTGACGATACGGTCCTAAAAAAACAAATTTCTTCAAATTTGAAGACCGATTGAAAAATGGCCAATTTCCAGTCGATTAAAATCAACTAAAACTGGTCAAAAGCGTTTTCCTTTGCCACGCTCACATATTGACTCGAAAAATTATGAAAATTGGAATCTAGCAATAACTTGACATCCCTGATCCAACAAAAGTGGTTTCGTCGAAATCCGAGGTCGTTTGCAAAATTTCCATTTTTAAGGGCCTGAATTCTATAGCGACTATTCAGAATTTTCAACTGGACATATCTTTTGATTCCCGCTATGAAATTTCGATTTTTTGGGTTCGTTGGAAAGATATTCTCAACTAGATCTTATTATTTTTGGTTTTGCTAAATCCGGTTTGTTTTGCACTCGGTACATTCAATTGAAGTTTGAAATCGAATTATCGAACTACCGCGCCATTTTCAATTCTATTTATAATTATATATAATTATTTATATTCTAACGACGACGTATATAATATATACGTCGAATTCTATTCAAAATAAATTTCTCTTCGATTTTATTTAAAATATTCTATTTTAAGTATTCGAAATACGCTAAAATTGCCAAAATAAAAATTTTAAACTGGCTCAGAATTTCCGGGTTATTACACAGCATGGCTAAGTCGGTCGCACCGAAGTAGGGTGTATAATCACCTATCTAGAGAATATTCATTTTCTTCTTTAATCTATCAGTGCTGTCCCATATATATATATATATATATATATATATATATATATATATATATATATATATATATATATATGGGAACGGTTGCTGATCCCAACCGTTGGTGATGTACATTCAATACACTCAAGCGAAATGAGTGGTCGGTCATGTGTGGCTGAGTTGCAAGATGTTCTTGTTGAACTCCAGTGTATCGTTCCTAGAGTACACTGATCGGAAGGTTGTTCCATACCTTGTCATTGTTGGAAATCCATTACCCAATACGTGCTTGCGGTTTTGATTGTATACTATATATGTAGAACATGAGATGAAAGCGTTTCTGCTAGATGATTATTATAGTTGTGGTTGATAGACATTATTATAATATCAAAAGGGTTTTTGATATAAAGATATTTTGGATTCTCATAAGGGAAAAACCCGTTCCGTTATACGGCGTGGTCTTATGAGATATCGTTTACTTGTTCAAACTGTTTTAAACTGTTTTACTCATACCAGTCCCATGACTGACCCGGAGTTTATTTTGTTTTGTTTCCCTAAACTCTTGGGTGCCTAAATTTGTACGGGCAGTCAAGTAGTCGGGATTTACAGATATACTTGAAGAGCTGGAGTAGGAGGCTTCAGGATCATATAGCTATAGTTTATTTCAGCTGTGTTGTAAGTGCTGTACTCTGATAAGTGCTATTGTATACATAACTGTTATATTTCAAAGTTATGTTATATATTGTATGTTATTCGTTCCGCTGTGAGATTCGTGTTACTCTGATGATGTAAGTTCTTCTTTTCTTCTTCTATTCTAAGTTTCTATCTTATCTATCCTCACCCTCTAATTTCTTTCATTAATTACCAGGATTTTTCGATGTTTGGGTTGTAGTCATCGTGTTTATGTCGATAACCAAAGTCGCCAAAAATCTGGGTCATTACATATTTCCTATTGACTAGTGTGAGAACCAAAACTAGATAGGGCTTATTGTTGTGATTTGGCATCAAAAATTTGATTTTTGACTATATATCAAAGTTATGAATTTGAAACGTTAATCAACAAATTGATTGTTGATCGTGTTGTTTGATTATTGGTTGATTAATTGGAATGTTAAACCTTTAGCCAAATTGAACCAAATATTTAGTTGTATTGAAAATTAGTCGCATTTGCATGGATATACATGTACTTACATTGAACAGGTCATAGCAAGGAGGCTAGAGAAGAGGAATAAAATTGTTTGCCCGACAAATAGGTAAATGTTTATTGTATTTCTTGGGTTTTTGATGATTTTATGAGCCGATTGGCTAGCCGCTTGGCTGTTTCTTTTGCTTTTTGGATTGGTGAGGGCCATGGGAGGCTATTTGAAATATCCCGAAGCTCCCGGTGCAAGGGAGATTATGGCGAAATTTTTCGAAAATTTAGGGTGTTAGCCAAATTTTTGAAAATTTTGAAAAGTTCTTAGAAACTGAAAAGTTGAAGAACTTAAGCCATAATGAAAGTTGAGTTGATTTGTAAAACAACTTTCAGCTTCGTTCCTTTTCGAGGACGAAAAGTTTTAAGTGGGGGAGAATGTAACAACCTGGAAATTCTGAGCCAATTTAAAATTTTTATTTTGGCAATTTTAATGAATTTTGAATATTTAAAATGAATTATTTTAAATAATAACGACGGAAAATTTAATTTCGACGAAGTTGAAACGAATAATTTTATTTTAATTATATAACGAGCCTGAAATGGCGCGGTAGTTTGAAAATTCGATTTCGAATTTCAAATGAATATACAGAATTCGTTTTAAGTCGGAATTGGACGAAACTAGAAATATTCGAATCTGTTTAATCATATCTTTCTAACGGATGTAAGAAACTGAGATTTCACTTTGGAAGTTGAAAGATATGTCCAGTTTAAAATTCAGAAAAGTCACTGTGAAATTTATATATTTTTTAATATATATAAAGGCCTTGAAAATAGCCGTTTTGCAAACGACCTCGGTTTTCGACGAAACCACTTTTGTTGGATCCGTGATGTCAAATTATTGCTAGATTTAAAAATTCATAATTTTCTGAATTAGTATGTGAGCATGGCGAAGGGAAACGTGTTTTAACAATTTCAGTCAATTTCGATCGACCGGAAAATGACCATTTTTCAAACGGTCTCAGAATTTGACGAAATTAGTTTTGCTAGGACCGTATCGTCAATACGAAGCTAGAAATATTTTTTCTAGAATTTTTAGAGCTAGTATGTGGCCCCGGTAATTTAAAATGTGCATTCAAATTGAATATATACTGATTTATATTTTGATTTGAACGAAAACATGTCGAAACAGTCGAATTGGGTTACAAAACCTAACCCATTATGTTCGGAATGGGGGTATTTAGCTAGGGACGATAGTCGTTGGGTATGGTTTGGGGTTCGTATCAATAAACAAATAAATTCACGAATTAAATATATTATTTAATTTAATATATAACCTTAACTTTTTAAAACCCTAATCAAACTAAACTTTCACGGTCAAAGTAAACAAACGCGCCTCCACCGATACTAACGGCGGAAAAGCTCCTGGAGTTGTTGCCAATCCTCTCCTCCAATACGCCAAATTAAACCCCTGCCCTTAGGGGAATTTTGTAGACCCTCTTGAGCTCTTCTAATCCATATACATATGATCCACCATCGCGGCCTGAGGGGGGCAGTTCGTCGCCAGAAAGTGCTCGACTTTTGAGTAGAATTGGTGCCGCTGCTGACCACCGGAAGGGGCGACGACGGCATGCTTGGGGAGCTCGTGCAGAGGCGCATTGAGGGGAGGGCGCTGATCCCCGTCCGATCACCGGTAGTGGCAGCTACGAGAAACCCTAGGCGAGGAGCGACTTTCATATACTTGAAGCGATTTTTGGATGGAGAACACAGTGAGTTCCTTTTGGTTAGTTTTAATTATTATTTAATTTACTTAGCATTGCTCTTAAATGTGATATATATATATATCAATGAATAAAAAGGTGATTTTTCATATAAATAGTTTTAAATAAAAATCTAAATTATATATATATATAGAATTGTTTTAAAATATGCATTGTTTATAAAATAAAAATATTTGTTTTTGGAAAATAAATGTGTCTTGTTTAAAAGATAAAAGTAGCATTAGTTTAAATAGAAAATTAGCTGTGTTTTAAAAATATAAACATCGTGCTAAAAATACGATTTTTATATGAAGAGGTTAGAAATAAATATATGAATTTTATATATGTAGCGAAATAAAAATCTGATTTTTGTTATATACTTATGTTGAAATAAAAATGCGATCTCCATATATGAAGTAGCGATAAAAATTCGATTTTTATATATTATGAAAAGAGCGATATAAAGGTATAATTTTTATATGATGTAAAGAATAAAAATATAATTTTTATATGATGTAAAGAATAAAAATATAATTTTTATACAATGTAGAGTATAAAAATATGATTTTTATATAAGGAGAAGAATAAAAATGTGATTTTTGGATGAACATTACAAGGATAAGAATGTGATTTTTGTTGTGAACAGCGTGAAATGGTTGAGTTGGGATGTCGAGCAAATCCGAACTGTTCAGAAATAAAGAATGGTAGATTGGAACCCAAAGTTGAGAACTCCTCACTTTTATTTATTTCTAGTTTGAAATATATACTAGGATGCAGACGGTGCGTAGCAGCACCCGACACCCGTCGTCCACAGACCATGGATGCCTTGTTTGTTTGATTGCTGTGTTGTGAAATTTGATTGTGTGATGTGGAATGAAATAAAATATTTTATAGTAGAAAATATTTTATAGTTAAAAATATGATTTTTAACGTGTATATAAAATAAATATTTATAAACAAATCGGAGATTTGTTTATATACACTGATTTGATTGATATTGATTGGGACGATAAATTTTACACATCACCCAACCGCACAAATAAAATATGTGTTTGTTGATTTGAAACCCTACACATGCATTGGGATGATATTTGATGTACACTAATCCCGATTGTTTAGTTGTACGTCAATCGATGGGTTGACAGACTGTGTAAGCGTTAATTATTTATATTAAATGCTTATGCAGTTGTGTGGTGCACTCTGGATGATGGTTTATTATTTATCGTTGCTATTATATACATGTGTTGCAGAAAATCCATATAATTAACATTATATGGTAATTGATTGGGCCTCATTCCAATTTAAAAAATAAATTCATGTGTTGAATAGAAAATAAATTCATGTGTTGAATAGAAACTAAATTCATGTGTTGAATTGAAAAATATTCATGTGTTGAATAGAATAAAAATTCATGTGTTGAATAAAAGCCGGGTTGATTAGATTGATGCCATTTTGATGTGAACGATATTTATATCGATTTTATTCATTTTTATGATGAATATAGAAAACGAAGTGATTTCAAAATATAACGTTTTTGAAAATATTATCATTTGTATATCGATGATATGGAATATTCAATTTTGATTAGAAATTGAATATGAAGTTGAAATCGTTTTGAAAACGAAATCAAAACGATTACTAAAATAAGTTTTAAAAGGAAATCGACGAAGTATATATTATATATATTATATATATATAATATAATGGCCTGAGTAGAACGCGTCGCGCCACGGCATTTCACGAATTTCGACCATTGACTTCGAACGGATATTACGAGAGATCCGACCGTCGGATTCTCCTAAAACCGGAACCATTGGGTTCGTATTGAAAAGAGCTTTCAAAAGAGTATTAGAGATTTAAAATCTAACGGTTGGATTTGGAATTATGTCCAAATCAATTTTGGAAAAGGTCGTTGTAAGTGCAGTTCGATGGCCGTTGATGGAAATCGACTGTACAGGCCTTGATAAAATTATTAAAAATATCGATAATTTGTGTAAAATCATGAGAAATGATTTGTGAAGGATTGGGATGAAAAATCCCTAATTTGAAAAGATAAAAATAGATTTTTATCGAAATGAACTAGTTTTGAACTAGAATTATAAACAATTTATTTTTGAAATAAATAAAGTGGATTTGAAATGATTTTGAAAATAACCAGAATTTCCAATAATTGAGTTGGAATGGATTTGAATCGAAATTGTCCTTGGAATATTTCGATGTTGGATTTTGTGATGATACAGATATTGTTATGGGAATTTGAAAGATATATTTATATCATTATTTCAAATACGATATTTGTTGGTCGTAGAATTTGATATTGAATATAAGCCGATATATTTTCTATTCAGAGCCTTGTATTTAATATCAAATGTGATTTAGGTTTGCCGTGAATGGTGTCTTCATTAACACTGTCCTTAAACCCAGTTGAGAAAAAGATTAAATATTTTTTATTTAGATTTAATGAAGTGTACCGATTAAATGGTATTTAATTGGAATTGATTTTTGGGTTTATCGTGAACGGTGTTTTAAATAACACTTGTTCTTTAACCCGATAATTAATGGGAAGTGATCTTGGGTTTATCGTGATCCGTGTTTTAAATGATATTGGTTCTTTAACCCAGTTAAAGATAGAATATTGATTTTTGGGAAGATTAAAATCAAGTGGAGTTTTAATAAATCTTTAATTAGATTGAAATGATTGAGAATGGAGTATCACCAGTTTTGCTCCAGGCGGTAGTTAAATTTTTTAATTAGATTTGAACGTGAAATGGTAATTAAATCTACTGATAACACTGTGGTGTTAGATATGAAGTATGACCAGTTTTACTTCAGGGGATGAATAGGTTGGGATTGGGAAATAAAATAAATGATTACTGCGGTGTGGTTCGCTAATCCCGACTAGTTTGAATTGATATTCAAAAGAAGATTAAAGAATAAATTTAAAGAATTTATCTTTGATAAAATTAATGGGAACCTTTCCCAAAGTATAAGAATATTTGAATAAAAGAATATTCTGAATTGGAATGAGGCGTATGTTGTGTTTGTGTAACACTTGTTTCTTATATACGCGAGTTTTTCAGAAAGACCGGTTTTATCCCATTCTGAATAACTGATTCGACGTGGTGTCGAGGATGAAGACGATGGTCGAAGACCGGAGGTCTTCACGTCGTTTGGATAATTACTGATGAACTTGATTGGGCCATACACCTAAGAGGAGAGAATCAGTTGGTGATCGTCTAGACGTACTTGGAGATCGATGGATCTGCGAGGTACCAAGTGCCTCCGGTTTCGTTCAGACCCAGAACGAACTTGTAAATGGACTGTGTGTCTGACATTGGATTTTATTCTATGTGATTGATTTCTATTAAATATATATCTGTTTCATGGCAGAGAATTTATTTTCTTGCTTAACACCCTTCTCTGAGACGTACGAGCTCAGAGGTTATATATTGATGGATATCAAATGCATGGAGTAAATTGCCTGTGTGGCATGGCTAAGTGGCAATATGATCAAGGCTTCTATTGAAAAGCAGAGTCTTGTGGTTGATGATCAAAGCATGGCCTGTGTGGAATAGCTTTGTGTAGCGTTGATTCGCAAGCCTCACACCCCAGTTGTGAACCAGAAATGGGAGAGGACATCAGGGAGGACATGCGTTTCTTTCTAGTTAGAAGTGGCGTCAGTGGTTTGACACGCCCTGACGAGTTTGACTTATGTGGTTGTTGGTTTGCGAGGCGCCTCGGATATATCGGTGACTGTGTGAAGCCGATGGAGTCATTGGACTCATTTACGCCCCCCAAAGGGCGGGGAAACGTAGTGTTCAGGCATTTTAATCCACATCGGTGGACCGGCCCTAACGATCCAAAAGCTTGACTGAGTACTTGCCTGAGGGGCGGACTAGAGGCTCTCGAATTCGGTGAGGACTATCTTTTGCCTCAGTTCACAGATGGAAATCCAACTTCCCATACGTGACTTTGCTTTTTTGATTGTAGAGCCTAGTATTGGCAAAATGATATATGGTACCCATGCCGTCTATGATTGATACTTATGATTGAAATTGTTTTATACACTATGCACTTATAATAGTATCAAATGATTTGTTTTAATGTATCAAGCATTCTTTGGCTATTATAAGGTAAAACCCTATCCTCCGGCTTGTGTTGCAATGTGTGATGGGACCTGGGTCTTATAATAGCTTCATTGTTCTTTATTTAGCATTGCGATGTTGTTTTATGCACTGGTATTCTTGGGAGGAAACCCGTTCCGTGTTATACGGCGTGGTCCCTTGATTTACCTAACTTTAAAATAAAGATTAATAATAGTTTTAGTTCTCACACCAGTCACATAACTGACCTGGAGTTTATTGTTTTAACCTAAACTCTGGGTGCCCTTATTTTGACACGGGAAGCTAGTAGTTTTGGTTTTGTAGATTTATATTCACAGGATCCTGATTTACAGCTGGAACGATACTCGGAAAGCTCTGTATCCGTGTATCACTTTCAGTTGTGTATTGTATTATTTTTCCGCTGCTATGTAATGTAATTTAAATCTCTGATATTTTTTGTGTAATATTTATTCATACTCTGTATATTCTTGTATTCTGATGTAATTGTTGTAATAAACAATGAAATGTTCTTCTGTTTGCATCCCGATGTGTCTTGTCCTCAAAACAATTAGGGGTTTCGAACGGTCTTGGTCGGTTTAGCGATCGATTCAGATCGAGCGAAATCCTTTTCGTTACAGGTGGTATCTGTTTTTACGTATATTGTGAAAATTCTAATGTGGTTATTGAAGTGCAACTTCTTTGAATAATCCTGATGTGCATATAAGATTTACTGTTTGATGTTGTAACTTCTGAGAAGCAAGTGAAATGTTTTTTCTATTGATACTGTAATTACTGTGATAAAAATGACGGAGTTCCTGTCAGATTTATTGTTGTGAAGCTATTATGAAGCTATGGAAGATACTGTAATGGAATTCATTTTGAAATTACTGTGAAGCTACTGTTGATGTTGAGATTACTATTTTGAGTGATATGATTGTTCATGTTGAAATTACTGTTTGATGTTGAAGCTACCGTGATCCTTTAAGTGGGGACGTTGATGTAATGAATTCGTTTCTGATGTCTGCCTTTGGGTATTATGCAAGTGGTGATTTTTGGTATTTTTGAAGTGTTGAAATTCTCTGCTCTACAAGTATGTTGCTGATCTGAAGACGTAGAGCAGTTATGAAGAGAGTTAATTCATGTTTTGTGTAATTTTTGTTATCTGCATTGTGTTCGTTAGCATTGTATTTTTTGCAGTTTTTCTTTTGTGAAATTCTTAGATATAAGGAATGTTTTAACAGTATTAATTTTTTAATTACTTGCTTATTGGTTCCAGTTAATTTCTTGATAATTTTGGCACCATGATCCTTGGTTCAATTTTCTTACATCAATAAAAGTTATAACTGTCAATATTTGATCATACAAAAAGACATATATAAAAAGATGTACAATTCATATACAAAAAGATTATGTGCTTACAAAACAAACACCTTTTACATATGTAAGCGTACCATCTAACAAACCTCAATACTACTGGACCATTCATTTCATAAATTCCATGGTAAATAAACACTTCAGGACGCCATTTTTATCAGAAAAAGGATAACGATTTTATCTTCTTCTCAGAAAATCATATAACTTGTACTTTTAACAGAAAAAAGATAAATGTTTTTATCTTTTTATCAGAAAACCATCTAATCTTTTTCTTTTTAACAAAAAGTCCTATAAGGCCTATATATGCAACCTTGACAAAATACATTGCCCTTCTATTGGTTATAAAAACAAAACCAATATTAATACATATACATACATATATATCATTTTATATATCTTTATATATGTATACAAAATACTATATATCTTTTTGTATATGAATTGTGTATCTTTTTGTACATGAATTTTACATATCATTTTCACGAAACACTTGAATTTAAGTTGTTGCGATATTTTTCCAAAGTTTGAATTCCGGAAAAGATATATGATTATATCTTTTTTTGAAAAATGCTTAAAAATGGATTTTCAACTATGTGACATCATTATCTCATTTTCCGATTAAAAAGATATATTGTAATGAAGATTTATATATGATTATACTATAATAGAAAATGAACCATTCTATAATATATAATAGAAAGATATATACATTAAAAGGATATACGATTATATCTTTTTATTGTTTATACTATTATATCATCAATATCTCATTTTTATCATTATACTATAATAAAATGATAGAAGATGAACCAATCTATAATGAAGTTTGCTGCAATTTAAGTTTAGGTGATTGTATTTACCTTTTATATATATATATACATATGATCATACAAAAAGATATACGAAAGATATATACAAAAAGATACACAATTCATATACAAAAAGATTATGTGCTTACTAAACAAACACATTTTGCATATGTAAGCATACCATCTAACCAACCTCATTATTACCGGACCATTCATTTCATAAATTTTATGGTAAATAAACACTTCAGGACGCCATTTTTATCAGAAAAAAGATAAACTAATTTATCTTTTTCTCAGAAAATCATATAACTTATACTTTTAACAGAAAATAAATAAATGTTTTTATCCTTTTCTCAGAAAACCATTTAATTTTATTCATTTTAATAGAAAATCCTATAAGGTCTATATATACAACCTTGACAAAACACATTACCCTTCTATTGGTTATAAAAACAAAACCAAAACTTATATATATATACATATATATATATCATTTTATATATACAAAATGCTGTATATCTTTTTGTATATGAATTTTGTATCTTTTTGTATATGAATTGTGTATCTTTTTGTATATATCCTTTTGTAATGATGACTTGGATGTTAAATGTTTATGTTGTGAGTGTTATGAGATGTAATTGCTTCTTCTAAATCTTAATTTGTGATGCAATCTGCTATGCTTATGCATTTTGATAAATCCCAATCTCAACCTGGTGCTATTTCAATATATAAGTATTTGCTTCTACTAAATCTCAATTTCAATCTGATGCAATTGCTATGGTGTTATCTGTTAGGGACTACGGAATGGATCGTTCAGGCAAAGCAAACACTAGAGGGGTGAGGGGGGTGAATAGTGTTTGTAAGAATTTAAAGAAAAATAAGAACTAAAGAGAATTATGGAATGAATCAAACACCATAAACACAATCACAAACACAGATTCAAACATAGATGCAAAATAAAAGGAAATAAAAATGCAGAAAAAGGGAAGAACACACCGGATTTTATACTGGTTTGGATCGCTCCTATGTCCAGTCTCACACAACGCTGGGTTGTGTAGAGTTTTATTACTCTTTCAATAGTCAATTACACCCTCCTTGATTTCATGGCTTAACAAGGAGACACTGATTCCTACTTTCTTGATTTCACGGCTCACAAGAACACACCGACTCCTATTTCCTTGATTTCACGGCCCACAAGGACACACCGACTCCTCTTTGACTCACAACAAGGTTTATTCAACCCAACCAATTACAAAACAGCCCTATAACTCTTCAGTAGCACTTGGTTCAGAGAGTGGAGAGTATAGAGAGAAGAAGTTTGATCAATTCAAGAGTGAATTCGACAGAGTATAAGTGTAAAAACCATAAAAATGATTAAGAATAATGGTAGGATGAAAGAGGATGAAGACGGAGAAGAAGAGATGTTAGAAAATTCGGTTTTAACCTCCTTTTATAGGGTATGAAGGGTTGCAATGTTTCTGAAGCGTTTTAAATATTGAAAAAGACACTTCCCTTCAAATTTAGAAAAATAGCTGTTATATGTCGACATACATATTTTTCTATGTCGACATAGCCATGTGTAAATTTTATTTTCAAAGTATTTTGATATAAAATTAATTCTGGAAATTCTTGGATAAAATACTAATGTTGTAAATCAATATTATATGATAGAAAAACATAAGAAAATGTATTTTTAAACTATATAAATATATTTATAAAATTATAAGGTTTTAAACTATATAAAATATAAATAAAGTATATATAAAAAACTTAAATTTGAAAAACAAAAAAGAATAAAAATAGAGTTAAATAGAAAACCAAAATAGATAAGATTGAGGATAAAAAGAAAAATAAAAATAGAGAGGATTGAGGATAGAATTTTGAAAATCAGGATTTGAATTTGAGTTTAATTTGAATTTGAACCTAGTAATAACCCAGCAATCTGGGCCAATTTAAAATTTTTATTTTGGCAATTATAGCGAATTTTGATTATTTAAAATGAATTATTTTAAATAATAACGACGAGAAATTTATTTTGAATAGAACTAGAACGTATATATTTATATACGTCGTCGTTAGAATATAAATATTTATTTATATATATAAAAGGAATTGAAAATGGCGTGGTAGTTCGATAATTCGATTTCAAATTTCAATTGAACATACCGGGTGTAAAATAAACCGGATTTTAGTGAAACCAAAAATATTAGAATCTATTTGTGAATATCTTTCCAACGAATCCGAAATATCGAAATTTCATAGTGGGGATAAAAAGATATGTCCAGTTGAAATTTCAGAATAGTCACTATGGAATTCTGGCCCTTAAAAATTGAAATTTTGCAAATGACCTCGGATTTCGACAAAACCATTTTTGTTGGATCCGTGATGTCAAGTTATTTCTAGGTTTCAAATTTCGTAATTTTTCGATTCAATATGTGAGCGTGGCAAAGGAAAACGCGTTTGACCAGTTTCAGTTAATTTTAATCGACTGGATAATGGTCATTTTTCAAACGGTCTCAGAATTCGACGAATTTAGTTTTGTTAGGACCGTATCGTCAATACGAAGCTAGAAAATATTTTTCGGGAATTTTTAAAGTCCGTATGTGGCCCCGGTAAATTGAAATGCGCGTTCAAATTCAATATATAGAGTTATATGTTGATTTTGACGAAAACAGATCGTAACGAGCGAATTGGCTTACGATACATTTCCCAATGTGTTCGGAGGGGGTAATTGGCTATGGACGATAGTCAGTGGGTTTGATTTCGAGTTGGAAATAAAAGGTTGCTTTTTCGATTTAGGAATTAAGTAAATATATAAAAAATATTATATACCCTAATCCTACACCCTCTCTCCCTCACAATAAAAAACCCCGTTGACCTCTTTTGCCCCAAATCGTTCAGCGCCCCCTTCGCAACCCTCCCACCGCCGCGCTGCCACGACGGACCACCGCCGCCCCATCACCAGATCGCCACGCACCCCTCCTCCTTCCCTCCTTACTTCTCTCTCCTCTCGAATGGGAGCACTCATCCAAATCCGCGAAGCCCTAGCCACGGGGGGCTCTGCCTTCGCTGCGCCAACCACTGGCGCCACCCTCCAACCGCCTCAGACACCCCCCGTCGCACCACTGACCACCCACCGCCAATGTAGACTCCCTCTTCCCTTTGCCCCATGACCTCGGATCCACCGCAATGGACCTCCCCTTCCACTCGTCGCCGGCCAGTCAAGCTTCCTCCGACCCCCTCAAGCACCGCATCAGCCCCCCCCTCTCCAACACGCCAAAGACAGTGAGTTTTCTTAATTTACACTTATTTAATTTTAGTTTTTATTATATGATAGCGAACCAATAAAGATTAGATTTTTAAATAAATAAAAATGGGATTTTTATGAAAATTCTAATATTTATATAATGGCATGATTTTTTATTTATAAAAGCTTTGATTTTTGCTTACGTAAAAGCTATGATCTTGGTGTTAAAAATATATGATTTATAAATTATATAAAAATTCGATTTTTATATATTGAGTAGCAAAGTAAAAATTCGATTTTTATATATTGAATAGCAAAGTCAAAATTCGGTTTTTATATATTGAATGCCAAAGTAAAAGTTCGATTTTTATATAGTGAATAGCAAAGTAAAAATTCGATTTGTATATATGTAGCGAACACGGATGGTGGAAGTGACAAAAGGAAGAACGATGAAGATATCCTACATTTGAAGTGTCGTGGAGTTGGGATAGCTTTGGTGAGAACTTCTCACTTTAAATTTTCTTTTTCTAGTTATAAATATATACTAGGATGCAGACGGTGTTTAGTAGCACCCGACACTCGTCGTCCACAGACCATGGACGGCTTGTATGCTTGGTTGTTTGATTTTGATGTGTAATTGATTGTGTGATGTGATGTGAAATGAAATAAAATATTTATATAGTTAAAAATATTTTATAGTTGAAAATAGAACTTTTAACGTGTATATAAAATAAATATTTATAAACAAATCGGAGATTTGTTTATATACACTGATTTGATTGATATTGATTAGGACGATAAATTTTACACATCGCCCAACTGCACTAATAAAATCTGTGTTTGATTGTTTGAAACCCCACACGGGTATTGGGATGATATTTGGCGTACACTAATCCGAATTATTTAGCTGTATGTCGATCGATTGATGGACATACTGTTATGAGCGTTAAATATTTATATTTGATGCTTATACAGTGTAGAATGCACTTTGGATGATGGTTGATTATTCATCGTTGTTATTGTATACATGTGTTGTAGAAAATCCATATAATTAACATTATATGGTAATTGATTGGGCCTCATTCCAGTTTTGAAAAAGAAATATTTGAATAAGAATATTTGAAAAAGAAATATTTGAAATAGAATATTTGAAAATAGAATATATGAAGCCGTGTTGATTAGATTGACGCCATTTTGACGTGAACGATATTTATATCGATTTATTCAATTTTCAATGTATATTGAAAGTGTTTTCGAAATTTGAATTATATTGAAAGTGATTTCGAAATTTGAATTATATTGAAAATAATCAAATTCGAATTGAATTGAATAGAAAACGAATTCGAATTGAATTGAATAGAAAACGAATTCGAATTGAATTAAATAGAAATCGAATTTGAATTGAATTGAATTCAGTTGAAAACGAACTGAAATTGAATTGAAATGAATTTAAAACGAATTTATATTGGAATATTCAATTCTGATTTGAAATTGAATATGAAGTTGAAACCGTTTTGAAAATGAATTTAAAATGATTTATAAAGCACGTTTTGAATTGGAATCGACGAAGTATATATTATATATATAATATAATGGCCTGAATAGAGCGCGCCGCGCCGCGGTAGTTCGCGAATTTCGACCATTAACTTCGAACGGACATTACGGGAGATCCGACCGTCGGATTCTCCTAAAACCGGAAACGTTGGGTTCGTATCGAGAAGAGATTTCTAACGAATATAAGAAATTAGAAATCTAACGGTTGGATTTGGAATTATGTCCAAATCAAATTTGGAAAAGGTCGCTGTAAGTGCAGTTCGATGGCCATTGATGGAAATCGACTGTACGGGCCTTGATAAAATTATTAAAAATAGTAATAATTTGTGTAAAATCATAAGAAATGATTTGGGAAGAACTGGGATGAAAAACTCCATATTTGAAAGGATAAAAATAGATTTTTATCGAAATGAACTAGTTTTGAACTATAATTAAAATTCTATTTATTTTTAAATAAATACATTGAATTTGGAATGGTTTTGAAAATAACCAGAATTTCCAATAATTGCATTGGAATGGATTTTAATCGAAATTGTCTTCGGAATATTTCGATGTTGGATTTCGTGATTATACAGATGTTGTTATGGAAATTTGAAAGATATACATACATATATATATATATCGTTATTTCCAATACGATATTTGTTGGTCGTAGAATTTGATATTGAATATAAGCCGATATATTTTCTATTCAGAGCCTTGTATTTAATATCAAATGTTATTTGGGTTTGTCATGAATGGTGTCTTCATTAACACTGTTTTTAAGCCCAGTTGAGAAAAGATTAAATATTTTTATTTAGATTTAATGAAGTGTACCAATTAAATAATATTTAATTAGAATTGAATTGATATTGATTTTTGGGTTTGTCGTGAACAGTGTTTTAAATAACACTTGTTCTTTAACCCGATAATTAATGGAATGGGATTTTGGGTTGTCGTGAACGGTATCTTCAATAATACTGTTCTTAGACCCAAAGGAGTTAAGAAAATCAGAAACTAACTGGAGATTAGTTAAGTTGAATGGTTTCTAAGGTATTGATCTGATGTTGGTTTCGGCCTTCGGGGTTAATACTTAGGGAATTGCTCACTTGCTAATTTACGGTTAGGGTCTGATTGAAATGGAATGTATTTTGGGTTTATCGTGAAGAGTGTTTTAAATAATACTTGTTCTTTAAATCGATAATTAATGGAATGGTATTTTGGGTTTATCGTGAACCGTGTTTTAAATGACACTGATTCTTTAACCCAGTCAAAGATTAAAACTAAGTGGAGTTTTAATGAATCTTTAATTAGATTGAAAAGATCGAGAATTTATCTTTAATCAGATTTGAACGTGAAATGGTAATTGAATTTACCGATAACACCGTGGTGTTAGAAATGAAGTATAACCAGTTTTACTTCATGGGATGAATAGGTTGGGGTTGGGAAATTAAAACAAATGATTACTTCTGTAAGGTTCGTTAATCCCGACTAGTTTGAAGTGATATTCAAAGAAAGATTAAAGAATAATTTCAAGGAATTTATCTTTGATAAAATTAATGGGAACCTTTCCCTATGAATGTGAAATTTAGAAACTAACTGTCGGTTAGCTAAGTAGAATGGTTTTCTGGATATTGATCTAATGTTGGTTTCGGCCTTGGGGGTTAATATTTGGGGAATTATTCTCTTGTTAATTTACAGTTAGTGACTGATGAACTGAAATGAGGCGTATATTGTGTTTGTGTAACGCTTTTTTATAATATACGCGAGTTATTCGGAAAGACCGGGTTTATCCCATTCTGAATAACTGATACGACGATAAGTCGAAGATGAAGACGGTGGTCGAAGACCGGAGGTCTTCACGTCGTTTGGGTGATTACTGACGATCTTGATTGGGATGTACACCCAAGAAGATGGAAACAGTTGGTGATCGTCCAAATGTACTTGGAGATCGATGGATATGCGAGGTACTAGGTGCCTCCAGTTTCGTTCAGACCCAGAACGGACTTGTAAATGGACTGTGTGTCTGACATCGGATTTCATTCTGTGTGACTGATATCGGTTGCATAGAGTGGTTTGCCTGTGTGGCATGCTAAGATGCAAATGATCAAGGCTTCTGTTGAAAAGCAGAGTCTTGTGGTTGATGATCAAAGCACGGCCTTTGTGGCGTAGATTTGTGTAACGTTTACTTCGCGAGTTTCACACCCGGTATGAACCAAAAACGGGAGACGGACCTCGGAGAGGACATGCGTTTCTTTCTAGTTAGAAGTGGCGTCAGTGGTTTTACACGCCCTGACGAGTTTGACTTATGTGGTTGTTGCTGTTGCGAGGCGCCTCGGTTTGATCGGACGATCCGGGTCCGATGGAGTCATTCGTTGTTTCACTTACGCCCCATAGGGCGGGGAAACGCATTGTTCAGGAATTTTAATCCACATCGGTGGACCGGCCCTGACGATCCAAAGGCTTGACTGAGTACTTGCCTGAGGGGCGGACTAGAGCATCTCGAAATTGGTTGAGGACTATCTTTTGCCTCGGTTCACAGACGGAAATCCAATTTCCAAATACGTGACATTTGCGGTTTTGATTATAGAGCCTAGTATGGCGACATAGTGGGATGGGGCACTCATGCCGTCTATGATTCATACCTATGATTTGAAGTTGTTTTATACACTATACACTTATTATAGTATTAAAAGATTTGTTTTAAACGTATCAAGCATTCTTGGCTATTATAAGGTAAAAACCCTATCCTCCGGCTTGCGTTGCATTGTGTGATGGGACCTGGGTCTTATAATAGCTTCATTTTTCTTTATTTAGCATTGCGCTGTTTTGTTATATGCACTGGTATTCTTGGGGGGAAACCCGTTTCGTGTTATACGGCGTGGTCCCTTGATTTACCGAACTTTAAAATAAAGATTAATAACTGTTTTAGTTCTCACACCAGTCCCATGACTGACCTAGAGTTTATTGTTTTAACCTAAACTCTGGGTGCACTTATTTTGACACAGGCAACTAGTAGTTTTGGTTTTGCAGATTTATATTCACAGGATCCTGATTTACAGCTGGAACGATACTCGGAAAGCTTTGTATCCGCGTATTACTTCTAGTTGTGTATTGTATTATTTTCCGCTGCTATGTAATGTATTGTAATCTCTGATATTTTCTGTTGTACAATATTCATTTATACTCTGTATATTCTTATAATCTGATGGAATTGTTGTAATTAACAATGAAATGTTCTCCCGTCTGCGTTCTGATGTGGCTTTTCCTCGACTCAATCCGGGATTTCCCGTAAGGGGGATTTCGGGTCGTTTTAGCATGGTATCAGAGCTTTGGTTTACAAAGCTCAGAGAACAAGGCACATTAGAACCATACGAAAGAATTCATCAGATATTGGATTAGTAATATCCAATGGAATGACTCGTTAGAGATGGGATCAGTAGTATCCTAGAACGAGTGTGAAGAGTATATTTTTAAAATGAAAACAAGTTTTGTTTTGAAATTTAAATCACTTATTCGTATTTGATTATATATTGAATTTGGACAATCCAATATATAGAGATTTTGCATATATGTTTTGCAAACGTGTATTCGAAGTTTTAATGTATTGGATAGTTATAGAATCACACTCTAGTGCCCCGGGATAATTCTGGTGACGGGGCACCATCGCCAGTATTTATTTTCGAGCGACGAAAGTGAGATTTCTATATATTTCCAATTGACTGGTGTGAGAACCGAAACTAGATAGGGCTTATTGTTGTGATTTGGCATCAAAAATCTGATTTTTGACTATGTATCAAAGTTATGAATTTCAAAAGCTAATCAACTAATTGATTGATGGTTGTGGTGTTGATTATTGGTTGTTTAATTAAAATTTGTACCATATAGCCAAATTGAATCAAATAGTGAATTGTATTGAAATTTGGTCGCATTTGCTTGGATATACATGTACTTACATTGAACAGGTCATAGCAAGGAGGCTAGAGCAGAGAAATAAAATTGTTTGCCCGACAAATAGGTACATGTTTACCATAATTTAATGTTTTGTTTGGGTGATGATGATTTTATGAGCCGTTTGGCTAGCCGCTTGGCTTTTTCTTTTTCTTTTTGAGATCAGAGGGCCTGTATGGCAATTTCGGGATTTTCCCGGTGCTCCCGGTGCAGGGGAGGTTATGGCGAAATTTTTCGAAAATTTAGGGTGTTAGCCAAATTTTTGAAATTTTTGAAAAGTTCTTAGAAACTGAAAAGTTGAAGAACTTAAGCCATAATAAAAATAATGAAAGTTGAGTTGGTATTTAAAACAACTTTCGGCTTCGTTCCTTTTCGGGGACGAAAAGTTTTAAGTGGGGGAGATTGTAATAACCCGGAAATTTGGGCCAATTTAAAATTTTTATTATGGCAATTTTAGCGAATTTTGATTATTTAAAATGAATTATTTTAAATAATAACGACGAGAAATTTATTTTGAATAGAATTAGAACGTATATATTTATATACGTCGTCGTTAGAATATAAATATTTATTTATATATATAAAAGGAATTGAAAATGGCGCGGTAGTTCGATAATTCGATTTCAAATTTCAATTGAACATACCGGGTGTAAAATAAACCGGATTTTAGTGAAACCAAAAATATTAGAATCTATTTGTGAATATCTTTCCAACGAAACCGAAAAATCGAAATTTCATAGCGGAGATAAAATGATATGTCCAGTTGAAATTTCAGAATAGTCGCTATGGAATTCTGGCCCTTAAAAATTGAAATTTTGCAAACGACCTCGGATTTCGACGAAACCACTTTTGTTGGATCCGTGATGTCACGTTATTGCTAAGTTTCAAATTTCGTAATTTTTCGATTCAATATGTGAGCGTGGCAAAGGAAAACGCGTTTGACCAGTTTCAGTTGATTTTAATCGACTGGATAATGGTCATTTTTCAAACGGTCTCAGAATTCGACGAATTTAGTTTTGTTAGGACCGTATCGTCAATACGAAGCTAGAAAATATTTTTCGGAAATTTTTAAAGTTCGTATGTGGCCCCGGTAAATTGAAATGCGCGTTCAAATTCAATATATAGAGTTATATGTTGATTTTGACGAAAACAGATCGTAACGAGCGAATTGGCTTACGATACATATCCCATTGTGTTTGGAATGGGGGTAATTGGCTATGGACGATAGTCGGTGGGTTTGATTTCGAGTTCGAAATAAAAGGTTGCTTTTTCGATTTAGGAATTAAGTAAATATATATAAAATATTATATACCCTAACCCTACACCCTCTCTCCCTCACAATAAAAAACCCCGTTGACCTCTTTTGCCCCAAATCGTTCAGCGCCCCCTTCGCAACCCTCCCACCGTCGCGCTGCCACGACTGACCACCGCCGCTCCATCACCAGATCGCCATGCACCCCTCCTCCTTCCCTCCTTGCTTCTCTCTCCTCTCGAATGGGAGCCCTCATCCAAATCCGCGAAGCCCTAGCCACCGGGAGCTCTGCCTCCGCTGCGCCAACCACTGGCGCCACCCTCCAACCGCCTCAGACACCCCCCGTCGCACCATTGACCACCCACCGCCAATGTAGACTCCCTCCTCCCTCTTCCCTTTGCCCCATGACCTCGGATCCACCGCAATGGCCCTCCCCTTCCACTCGTCGCCGGCCAGTCAAGCTTCCTCCGACCCCCTCAAGCACCGCAGCAGCCCCCCCCCCCTCTCCAACACGCCAAAGACAGTGAGTTTTCTTAATTTACACTTATTTAATTTTAGTTTTTATTATATGATAGCGAACCAATAAAGATTAGATTTTTAAATAAATAAAAATGGGATTTTTATGAAAATTCTAATATTTATATAATGGCATGATTTTTATTTATAAAAGCTTTGATTTTTGCTTACTTAAAAGCTATGATCTTGGTGTTAAAAATATAAGATTTATAAATTATATAAAAATTCGATTTTTATATATTGAATAGCAAAGTAAAAATTCGATTTTTATATATTGAATAGCAAAGTCAAAATTCGGTTTTTATGTATTGAATGCCAAAGTAAAAGTTCGATTTTTATATGGTGAATAGCAAAGTAAAAATTCGATTTTTATATATGTAGCGAAAACGGATGGTGGAAGTGACAGAAGGAAGAACGATGAAGATATCCTACATTTGAAGTGTCCTGGAGTTGGGATAGCTTTGGTGAGAACTTCTCACTTTAAATTTTCTTTTTCTAGTTATAAATATATACTAGGATGCAGTCGGTGTTTAGTAGCACCCGACACCCGTCGTCCACAGTCCATGGATGGCTTGTATGCTTGGTTGTTTGATTTTGATGTGTAGTTGATTGTGTGATGTGATGTGAAATGAAATAAAATATTTATATAGTTAAAAATATTTTATAGTTGAAAATAGAACTTTTAACGTGTATATAAAATAAATATTTATAAACAAATCGGAGATTTGTTTATATACACTAATTTGATTGATATTGATTGGGACGATAAATTTTACACATCGCCCAACTGCACTAATAAAATATGTGTTTGATTGTTTGAAACCCCACACGGGTATTGGGATGATATTTGGCGTACACTAATCCCAATTATTTAGCTGTATGTCGATCGATTGATGGACAGACTGTTATGAGCGTTAAATATTTATATTTGATTCTTATACAGTGTAGAATGCACTTTGGATGATGGTTGATTATTCATCGTTGTTATTGTATACATGTGTTGTAGAAAATCCATATAATTAACATTATATGGTAATTGATTGGGCCTCATTCCAGTTTTGAAAAAGAAATATTTGAATAAGAATATTTGAAAAAGAAATATTTGAAAAAGAAATATTTGAAAATAGAATATTTGAAAATAGAATATATGAAGCCGTGTTGATTAGATTGACGCCATTTTGACGTGAACGATATTTATATCGATTTATTCAATTTTCAATGTATATTGAAAGTGTTTTCGAAATTTGAATTATATTGAAAGTGATTTCGAAATTTGAATTATATTGAAAATAATCGAATTCGAATTGAATTGAATTGAAAACGAATTCGAATTGAATTAAATAGAAATCGAATTTGAATTGAATTGAATTCAGTTGAAAACGAACTGAAATTGAATTGAAATCGATTTGAAATGAATTTAAAACGAATTTATATTGGAATATTCAATTCTGATTTGAAATTGAATATGAAGTTTAAACCGTTTTGAAAATTAATTTAAAACGATTTATAAAGCACGTTTTGAATTGGAATCGACGAAGTATATATTATATATATTATATATATATAATATAATGGCCTGAATAGAGCGCGCCGCGCCGCGGTAGTTCGCGAATTTCGACCATTAACTTCGAACGGACATTACGGGAGATCCAACCATCGGATTCTCCTAAAACCGGAACCGTTGGGTTCGTATTGAGAAGAGCTTTCTAACGAATATAAGAAATTAGAAATCTAACGGTTGGATTTGGAATTATGTCCAAATGAAATTTGGAAAAGGTCGCTGTAAGTGCAGTTCGATGTCCATTGATGGAAATCGACTGTACGGGCCTTGATAAAATTATTAAAAATAGTAATAATTTGTGTAAAATCATAAGAAATGATTTGGGAAGAATTGGGATGAAAAACTCCATATTTGAAAGGATAAAAATAGATTTTTATCGAAATGAACTAGTTTTGAACTAGAATTAAAATTCTATTTATTTTTAAATAAATAAACTGAATTTGAAATGGTTTTGAAAATAACTAGAATTTCCAATAATTGCATTAGAATGGATTTGAATCGAAATTGTTTCGGAATATTTCGATGTTGGATTTCGTGATTATACAGATGTTGTTATGGAAATTTGAAAGATATACATATATATATCGTTATTTCCAATACGATATTTGTTGGTCGTAGAATTTGATATTGAATATAAGCCGATATATTTTCTATTAAGAGCCTTGTATTTAATATCAAATGTGATTTGGGTTTGTCGTGAATGGTGTCTTCATTAACACTGTTTTTAAGCCCAGTTGAGAAAAGATTAAATCTTTTTATTTAGATTTGAAGAAGTGTACCAATTAAATAATATTTAATTGGAATTGAATTGATATTGATTTTTGGGTTTATCGTGAACAGTGTTTTAAATAACACTTGTTCTTTAACCCGATAATTAATGGAATGGGATTTTGGGTTGTCGTGAACGGTATCTTCAATAATACTGTTCTTAGACCCAAAGGAGTTAATAAAATCAGAAACTAACTGGAGATTAGTTAAGTTGAATGGTTTCTGAGGTATTGATCTGATGTTGGTTTCGGCCATCGGGGTTAATACTTAGGGAATTGCTCACTTGCTAATTTACAGTTAGGGTCTGATTGAAATGGAATGTGATTTTGGGTTTATCGTGAACAGTGTTTTAAATAACACTTGTTCTTTAACCCAATAATTAATGGAATGGGATTTTGAGTTTATCGTGAACCGTGTTTTAAATGACACTGATTCTTTAACCCAGTCAAAGATTAAAACTAAGTGGAGTTTTAATGAATCTTTAATTAGATTGAAAAGATCGAGAATGGAGTATCACCGGTTTTACTCCAGACAGTAGTTAAATCTTTAATTAGATTTAAACGTGAAATGGTAATTGAATTTTCCGATAACACCGTGGTGTTAGATATGAAGTATAACCAGTTTTACTTCATGGGATGAATAGGTTGTGGTTGAGAAATTAAAACAAATGATTACTTCTGTAAGGTTCGTTAATCCCGACTAGTTTGAAGTGATATTCAAAGAAAGATTAAAGAATAAATTCAAGGAATTTATCTTTGATAAAATTAATGGGAATCTTTCCCTATGAATGTGAAATTTAGAAACTAACTGTCGGTTAGCTAAGCAGAATGGTTTTCTGGATATTGATCTGATGTTGGTTTCAGCCTTCAGGGTTAATATTTGGGGAATTATTCTCTTGTTAATTTACGTTTAGTGACTGATGAACTGAAATGAGGCATATGTTGTGTTTGTGTAACACTTGTTTATAATATACGCGAGTTATTCGGAAAGACCGGGTTTATCCCATTCTGAATAACTGATACGACGATAAGTTGAAGATGAAGACGGTGGTCGAAGACCGGAGGTCTTCACGTCGTTTGGGTGATTACTGACGTTCTTGATTGGGATGTACACCCAAGAAGATGGAAACAGATGGTGATCGTCCAAATGTACTTGGAGATCGATGGATATGCGGGGTACTAGGTGCTTCCGGTTTCGTTCAGACCCAGAACGGACTTGTAAATGGACTGTGTGTCTGACATGGAATTTCATTCTGTGTGACTGATATCGGTTGCATAGAGTGGTTTGCCTGTGTGGCATGCTAAGATGCAAATGATCAAGGCTTCTGTTGAAAAGCAGAGTCTTGTGGTTGATGATCAAAGCACGGCCTTTGTGGCGTAGCTTTGTGTAACGTTTACTTCGCGAGTTTCACACCCGGTATGAACCAAAAACGGGAGACGGACCTCAGGGAGGACATGCGTTTCTTTCTAGTTAGAAGTGGCATCAGTGGTTTTACATGCCCTGACGAGTTTGACTTATGTGGTTGTTGCTGTTGCGAGGCGCCTCGGTTTGATCGGACGATCCGGGTCCGATGGAGTCATTCGTTGGCTCACTTACGTCGCATAGGGCGGGGAAACGCATTGTTCAGGAATTTTAATCCACATCGGTGGACCGGCCCTGACGATCCAAAGGCTTGACTGAGTACTTGCCTGAGGGGCGGACTAGAGCGTCTCGAAATCGGTTGAGGACTATCTTTTGCCTCGGTTCACAGACGGAAATCCAATTTCCAAATACGTGACATTTGCGGTTTTGATTATAGAGCATATTATGGCGACATAGTGGGATGGGGCACTCATGCCGTCTATGATTGATACTTATGATTTGAAGTTGTTTTATACACTATACACTTATTATAGTATCAAAAGATCTGTTTTAAACGTATCAAGCATTCTTGGCTATTATAAGGTAAAAACTCTATCCTCCGGCTTGCGTTGCATTGTGTGATGGGACCTGGGTCTTATAATAGCTTCAATTTTCTTTATTTAGCATTGCGCTGTTTTGTTATATGCACTGGTATTCTTGGGAGGAAACCCGTTCCATGTTATACGGCGTGGTCCCTTGATTTACCGAACTTTAAAATAAAGATTAATAACTGTTTTAGTTCTCACACCAGTCCCATGACTGACCTGGAGTTTATTGTTTTAACCTAAACTCTGGGTGCCCTTATTTTGACATGGGCAGCTAGTAGTTTTGGTTTTGCAGATTTATAATCACAGGATCCTGATTTACAGCTGGAACGATACTCGGAAAGCTTTGTATCCGCGTATTACTTCTATTTGTGTATTGTATTATTTTCCGTTGCTATGTAATGTATTGTAATCTCTGATATTTTCTGTTGTATAATATTCATTTATACTCTGTATATTCTTGTAATCTGATGGAATTGTTGTAATTAACAATGAAATGTTCTCCCGTCTGCGTTCTGATGTGACTTGTCCTCGACTAAATCCGGGATTTCCCGTAAGGGGGATTTCGGGTCGTTTCAAACCTAGAGTGCTATTTGGAGTCTTCCAAAATCTAGACTCTATAAATATATTATTCTTGAACTCTTGAACACTTGAACTCTTAAAATCTTGACTACTCATGAGTCTTGAATCTATTCTGAATTCTGAATCTCTAAAAGCTCTTAAACTGTATAGTCTTCAATATTAATTCCTGTATACAAATCCTGCATATGTATATTCATGTATATTCTAAATAAATATGTTAGTATATATTTTATAATCAATGATAATTGAAATAAGGTTGTTGTCATCAAAACTCCATTCTCCAACATTCTGCCCCTTTTTGATGATGACAACCTTAGTTTATAAAATATTATACCTGTATATACCTGTTTGATGATGATCTTTTTATACTCCCCTTGTCTTTAAGAATTCTATAAAACTATGCCTATATTTTATAATTTCTCCCCCTTTGGCATTATCAAAAAGAGAGATTAAAGATACTCCCCTAAGTTAAACGGCTGTAGAATCTAAGTAATATTCCTAAAAATACTCCCCCTAAATTTAATAACTAATTATATTTAGAATACTTCCCTTTAATCAAATTATCATATATTTATATTATATAAGGTTAGAACAATATTAATTATAAACAACAATTTTATTTGAACAAACATGTGTACATATACATGAATTTATACATATACGACACACCATAAGAGCGTAGTAAAGAAAAATGTAGAAAACCCTTAAACACTAAATTATTTGACAATGAGAGATTTGTAAATTGGACAATTTGTATAATGGAGACAGAATTCTCCATTCTTTTGAATCACATTCCCATTTTCGTCAAACAGCACTTCTCCAACGCACTCAAAGTTATCATCTTCGTCCACGACCGTTGGTTGATTTTCTTGTTCTGCTTCCTCCTCCATCATTTCTTCTTCCTCTTCTTCCATTGGTTGATTATCATCATTGATCATAATTTGATTAGTCTCGTTGTCCATTATAAACATTAAGAGACTTCTCGTCACTTTTCCTTATTTGTTTTGCTCTTAACTTAGTCTAATTTGAAGCACTTGCATCTCAGCCACCATTTGCAGTAAATACTCCATTTTCTCTTCAATTTTGATCACTCTAGAGAGTGTAGATTGTTGAAATGGACCCTCAGATGGTCCAGCGTATGAATCAGAGTTGTTTTGATTATTTGGATTAGTGGAAGCCGTTGTAATTTTTAATTTAGAGTTTTTACAAAGAAGAAGAATGAGAATGAAGAAGAAAATTCAAATTAAAGGATTTATATAGTTGTAATAACTAACTTTTGGTGGGAATTAATTTAAAAAAAATTAGTTATATGTCGACATAGCAAAATATTCATGTCGACATAATGTTGTTTTAAATTTTATTATTTTGATTCCTTATTGTATTTTTATATGTATGTATATATATATATATATTATTACTTTAATTATTCTAATTCACTTAATGAACAAATACCTAATTCTCTCTAAAATTTAGTGAATGTTGCTTCATTTAATGGTTTGGTTAATATATCAACTATTTGTTTATCTGTTTCTATAAATTCAAGTGAAATCTTTTCTTTACTTACATTATATCTTAGAAAATGATGTCACACATCAATATGTTTAGTTCTTTAATGATGAGTAGGATTTTTAGATATATTTATAGCACTTGTATTATCGCAGTATATAGGTGACCTATTTATGTTTAAACCAAAATCGTTTAAAGTTTATTGCATATAAATTACTTGTGAACATGCCAAAGCAGCAGATATATATTCTGCTTCAGTTGTTGATAAAGATACGGTATTTTGTTTCTTACTAAACCAAGATACAAGGGAATTTCCTAGAAAATGACATGTTCCACTAGTACTTTTCCTATCAGATTTACATCTAGCGTAGTCAGCGTCACAGTACGAAACTAGATCGAATGAATCATTTTTAGGATAAAATAATCCAGAATATGATGTATGCTTTACATATCTCAAAATATGTTTTACGGCTGTTAAATGAGTTTCCTTAGGTTGTGATTGATATCTTGCACAGTGACATACACTATTCATTATATCTGGTCTACTGGCAGTTATATAATAATGATCCTATCATTCCTTTATATAGTTTTTGATCAACGTCTTTTGATGTGTCATCTTTACTTAAAGCAATATTGGTTGCCATAGGTGTTGGTTTACCATTTGTTGTTGTTAGATTGTACTTATTAATTAAATCTCTTGCATATTTTTCTTGATTAATAAATTCCATTCTTTAGTTGTCAAATTTTAAACCTAAAAAGAATGATAATTCTCCCATATGGCTCATTTCAAACTCTTTGGTCATAATATCTGAAAATTCTTTATTCATTCTTTCATTTGTTGACCCAAAGATTATGTCATCAACATATATTTGTACTAATTGTATATCTTTGTTATTTTTCTTAATAAACAGCGTATTATCTAATTTTCCTATTTCAAAGTTTGATTATAATAAATAATTTTGTAATCTATCATACAAAGCTCTAGGAGCCTGTTTTAATCCATATAATACTTTCTTTAATTTATATACGTGATCGGGTAACTTCTCATCTTCAAATAGGGGTGGTTGTTCTACATATACGTTTTCTTTGACAAAACCATTTAGAAATGCACTTTTAACATTCATTTGATATAATTTGAAATTATTATAGTTTGCAAAGGCTAGTAAAATTCTAATAGCTTCTAGTCTTACTACGGGAGCAAAAGTTTCATCGTAATCTATTCCTTCTTCTTGAGTATATCCTTGTGCTACCAGTCGTGCCTTATTTCTTACTACCTCACTGTGTTCATTCATTTTATTTTTATACCCCTTTGGTTCCTATAATTTTTTTATCCTCTGGTCTAGGAACAAGTTCCCGTACTTCATTCCTAGTAAATTGATTCAATTCTTCTTTCATATCATAGAAAGTATCCATGAATCATCGGAAGAAGCTTCCTTTGGATTTTTGGGTTCTATAGCTGATATAAATGCAGTATTACTCATATTATTTAGTTGTTTACGAGTTCTAACAACGGATTCAATATCCCCTAAAATATTTTCCATGGGATGGTCTCTAAGTAATCTAATTCTTTTATTTGGTTTGTTATCTTCATTATTTATTTCATTAACTTCATCCTCACAATCGTCTTTATCATTTTGAGTTATAATTTTATAGTTTTCATCGAAAGATATGTTTAATGTTTCTTCTATAGTGTTGGTTCGAGTATTAAAAAAATCCATAAGCCTTGCTTCTTTCAGAATATCCAATAAAAATTCTTTATCTGATTTTGAATCAAATTTGTCTAAATTATCCTTTGTATTAAGTATAAAACATTTACTTCCTAATATCTTAAAATAAGATACTTTTGGTTTCACATTATACAAAAGTTCGTAAGGAGTTCTATGAGTCAAACGTCTAATTGAAATTCTATTTATAATATAACAAGCTGTTGCTACTGCCTCAGCCCAAAAATTCCTTAGTACGTTACTATCGGATAACATAGTTCTTGCACATTCTTGTATCGTTCTATTTTTACGTTCAACTACTCCATTTTGTTGAGGAGTTCTTGGAATTGAAAAATTATGGGTTATTCCTTTTTTATTACGATACTTTTCAAAATTCTCATTTCTGAATTCTCCACAATGGTTGCTATGTATTATTTTAATATTTAGTGATAATAAATTTTGAATCCTTTTAGAAAAAGTTTTAAATTGATCAAAAGCATCACTTTTATTTTTAAGAAACAAAGTCCAAGTGTATCTAAGAATTCATCAATTATTACAAATACATATATGTTATGATTTATTGATTAAGTTTGAGATGGACCAAATAAATCCATGTGTATTAACTCTAATGGTTTTGTAGTAGTGATTTATTCTTTTGATTTAAATGAACTCTTCTTTAATTTTCCGAATTGACAAGCATCACATAAGTTATTAACTTTGAATTTCATTTTGGGTAATCCTCTAACGAATCTAATTTAGAAATTCTAGAAATATGTTTGAAATTTATATGACTGAATCTCTTATGCCAAATCTAGGGATCACTTGTATTGGCCATAAGACATAAATTATAGTTGGAAATTTTCATACTTAATATATTAATATTTTTCTTTCTATCTCCTTCGAATATAACCTTTGAATTCCTATCTTCTATGAAAATTTTATTCTTTTCAAATTTTATTTTATATCCTTTATCACAAAGTTGACTTATACTTAGAAAATTGTGTTTTAAATTCCTAATTAATAAAACATCAGAAATAGTAGTAGTTTCAGAATTACCGACATTGTCGATTCCAATGATGTATCCTTTAGAATTATCTCTAAAGTTAACCAATCCGCCATCTTCATACTTCAGATTATTGAGTAGTTCTGGATTTCCAGTCATATGTCTTGAACAACCACTATCCAGTATCCATTTGTCCTTTTTCATTTCCACCAATTGCTTTCCAGAATTTGAATTTTCAATAGCCATGTAACATACCAGTTCAAGATTTGAATTTCCAATAGCCACCTTTTCAGAATTTGAATTGCCAATAGCCACTTCACCCATCTTTTCAACTTTTGAGCTTTCAAAAGTCATAGAACTCATCCTTTTCTGTATTGACCAATATTTCAGTAGATCAAATGCTTCTTCAACACTAATATATGAAGATTCTATTAACATTGATGCAATGCATGAATTGACACTAGTATTATCAGAGATTCCAAAATTTGCCATTTTACCAAATTTTCAAAAATCATATTATGAACTTTTTGAAAGACCTTACTCTGATACCAATTGTTAGGGACTGTAGAATGGATTGTTCAGGCAAAGAAAACACTAGAGGGGGATGAATAGTGTTTATAAGAATTTAAAGGAAACTTAAAACTAAAGAGAATTATGGAATGAATTAAACACCACAAACACAATCAAAGACATAGATTCAAACACAGATGCAAAATAAACAGAAATAAAAATGCAGAAAAAAGAAAGAACACACCGGATTTTATAATGGTTCGGATAAATCCTATGTCCAGTTCCACACAACGCTAGGTTGTGCAGAGTTTTATTACTCTTTCAATAGCCAATTACACCCTCCTTGATTTCACGGCTCAACAAGGAGACACCAATTCCTACTTTCTTGATTTCACGGCTCACAAGAACACACCGACTCCTATTTCCTTGATTTCACGGCCCACAAGGACACACCGACTCCTCTTTGACTCACAACAAGGTTTATTCAACCCAACCAATTATAAAACAGCCATATAACTCTTCAGTAGCAATTGACTCAGAGGGTAAAGAGTCTAGAGAGAAGAAGTTTGATCAATTCAAAAGTGAATTCGATAGAGTATAAGTGTAAAAACCATAAAAATGATTAAGAATAATGGTAGGATGAAATTGGATGAAGATGGAGAAGAAGAGATGTTAGAAAATTCAGTTTTAACCTCTTTATTTAGGGTATGAAGGGTTGCAACAGTTCTAAAGCGTTTCAAATAGTGAAAAGACACTTCCCTTCAAATTTAGAAAAATAGCTGTTATATGTCGACATACATATTTTGCTATGTCGACATAGCCATGTGTAAATTTTATTTTCAAGTATTTTGATATAAAATTAATTCTGGTTAAATCAATATTATATGATAGAAAAACATATGAAAACATATTTTTAAACTATATAAATATATTTATAAAATTATAAGGTTTTAAACTATATAAAATATAAATAAAGTATATATAAAAAACTTAAGTTTGAAAAACAAAAAAAGAATAAAAATAGAGTTAAATAGAAAACCAAAATAGATAAGATTGAGGATAAAAAGAAAAATGGAGAGGATTGGTGATAGAATTGAAAATCTGAATTTGAATTTGAATTTGAGTTTGAATTTGAATTTGAACCTAGAGTGCTATTTGGAGTCTTACAAAATCTAGACTCTATAAATATATTATTCTTGAACTCTTGAAATCTTGATTACTCATGAGTCTTGAATCTATTCTGAATTCTGAATCTCTAAAAGATCTTAAACTGTACGGTCTTCAGTATTAATTCCTGTATACAAATCCTACGTATGTATATGTGTGTGTATATATATAAATATTCTAATAAAGATGTTAGTATATATTTTATAATCAATGATAATTGAAATAAGGTTGTTGTCATCAAAACTCCATTCTATAACAGTATCTGTTTTTACGTGTACTGTGAAAATTCTGATGTGGTTATTGAAGTGCCACTTCTGTGAATAATCCTGATGTGCATATAAGATTTATCGTTTGATGTTGTAACTTTTGAGAAGAAAGTGAAATGGTTTTTCTGTTGATACTGTAACTACTGTGATAAAAATGATGGAGTTCCTGTCAGATTTATTGTTGTGAAGCTATGGAAGCTACTATAATGGAATTCATTTTGAAATTACTGTGAAGCTACTATTGATGTTGAAATTACTATTTGGAATGATATGATTGTTCATGTTGAAATTACTGTTTGATGTTGAAGCTACTGTGATCCTTTAAGTGGGGACGTTGATGTAATGAATTCGTTTCTGATGTTTGCCTCTGGGTATGATGCAAGTGGTGTTCTGTGGTATTTTTGAAGTGTTGAAATTCTCTGCTATACAAGTTTGTTGCTGATATGATCACATAGAGCAGTTATACAGAGAGTTAATTCGTGTTTTGTGTAATTTTTGTTATCTGCATTGTGTTCGTTAGCATTGTCTTTTTTGCAGTTTTTCTTTTGTGAAATTCTTAGACATGAGGAATGTTTTAACAGTATCAATTTTATGATTACTTGTTTATTGGTTTCAGTTAATTTCTTGATAATTTTTGCACCATGATCTTTGCTTCAATTTTCTTACATCAATACAATTCATTACTATCAATATTTGATCATACAAAAAGATATACAAAAAGTTATATATAAAAAGATATACAGTTCATATACAAAAAGATTATGTTCTTACTAAACGAAGAACTTTTATATATGTAAGCATGCCATCTAACCAACCTCGTTACTACTGGACCATTCATTTCATAAATTCCATGGTAAACAAACACTTCAGGACGCCATTTTTATTAGAAAAAAGATAAAAGATTTTATCTTTTTCTCAGAAAATCATATAACTTATACTTTTAACAGAAATAAGATAAATGATTTTATCTTTTTCTTGGAAAACCATTTAATTTTATTCTTTTTAACAGAACATCCTATAAGGCCTATATATACAACCTTGACAAAACACATTGCACTTCTATTGGTTATGAAAACAAAAACAATACTTATATATATATATAAATATATCATTTTATATATCTTTTTATATATACAAAATGCTATATATCTTTTTGTATATGAATTGTGTAACTTTTTGTATATGAATTTTACATATCTTTTTCATGAAATACACAAAAATTAAGTTGTTGCAATATTTTTCCAAAGTTTGAATTCCAAAAAAGATAGATGGTTATATCTTTTTCTGAAAAGTGCGTAAAAATGGATTTTCAACTGTGTGATATAATTATCTCATTTTCCGATTAAAAAGATATATTGTAATGAAGATTTATATATCATTATACTATAATAGAAAATGAACCATTCTATAACATATAATAAAAAGATATATACATTAAAAGGATATACGATTATATCTTTTTAATGTTTATACTATTATATCATCAATATCTCATTTTTATCATTATACTATAATAAAATGATATATGATGAACCAATTTATGACGAAGTTTGCTGTGATTTTAGTTTAGGTATTATATTTACCTTATAATTATATATATATGTTTGATCATACAAAAAGATATAAACAAAAAGATACACAATTCATATACAAAAAGATTATGTGCTTATTAAACAAACACCTTTTACATATGTAAGCATATCATCTAACCAACCTCATTATTACTGAACCATTCATTTCATAAATTCCATGGCAAATAAACACTTTAGGGCGCCATTTTTATCAGAAAAAAGATAAACGTTTTTATCTTTTTCTCAGAAAATGATATAACTTATACTTTTATCGTGGAAAGTGATAAATACCATGGATTGATGACAATAAGCTTATGTCAGTAGAAATCCAAATCCTAAATTATGGCTATTAAAATTAAAATCAACAACTTCAACTGCTGCTTTTCTTCCACTGAAGACGATGATCGCCACCCGTCCCTGATTCGAGCAAAATCAACTTGGGTCAAATCTAAAGCGTACGAACCCTCCCCCCCCCCCCAAATCAAAGATAAATGCAAAACCTTGTAATTAGAAAGCGAGCTTGCTTGTTGATTCCACAAATCGTTCATCAAATGTTTTTGAGGTGATTCCACAAATCGTTCATCGAAGATATTTTGGTTTTAGCTGAAATTGGTTACGCTTAAATCAATGAAGCAGAAAACCTTGCAATTGAAATTCTCCATAGAACTAAATCGATCGACAAAAATAGTTTGTAATCAATTTAGATTTAAAAAAAATAGTATTTCATTTTTTGATTTCATTTGAAGCTAGATGCAGTTATAAGAAGACGGTAGAAATGGACGTGGGTTTTGAAGTATGTCTTGGAAAATAATTGTTTTGAACCTGTGTCCTAGAAACTAATTGTTTAATTAAGGGAGGCCCGTAATATAATTCCCTTAAAATAAAATAGTTCATATCTATTACCATACCTATATATATTCCAAAAAATATATATATTTAAATCAATGTTAAAGCATTTCAAACATTTCATAATAATTTAAATATTCACTCGACGTCTCGATTGGCATTATATTTGTAACTAACTTATAAAACCTGAAAATAGATATCGATGATGCCGCGGTCATCACAAGAATCATTTTCAAGCGACTAGAGTGTGACTCTATATATGTTTAGTACATATAAGATTTAACATATATGTTGATCAGACGTATACCAAAATCACTAAGTAGTATATAGGCCAATTTTAACATCAAGTAAGTACTCAAAACATCTTTCTATATTTAAACAGAATATATAACAAATTTCCTAATCATATATTATAAAGAATATATTTCAAATCATTAAAATTTTAAGTAGGGAAAATTATATCTCTCCCCCACTCATTTATTTATTAAAGTTCAACCTTAATCCTAATAAATATACTAACAATATAATTATTAAATCAAATACATAACAAAATTATTTTATAAAATTTTCAAACCCATGTTATCGATATTCAACTTATAAGACTTATTTAATTTCATAAGAGTAATATATATATATGCATCACAAATTAAAATCTTTATAAGCCCATATAAAAATAATAGATAAAAGCAGAAGTCCGCTCCAGTGGCATAGGGCTGAATAAAGAATGTTCACAGTCAATGGTGAGCTAATGAACCATATAACTAGAATAAAAAGTGAATATATGGATAATCAAGTTAATTAGCAACATGATAAGGTAAAACATGCGCATGATTAAAAGATTAGATGTAGGATCTAATAACACAATGGCGTGATGCGCTTGGATCAGTCCATACGTATGAAGGTGAAGAACCCAACTGGGTAGATCATCGTGGTGTCTGAAGACACGAGAGGATCACATCTAACTGATTATTCTATAGGATTGGAGGGAATCATGTGGCTGCGGGACGTGGTAGGGTACTCCTTAGTGGTCCTTTGTGCGGTACATGCTCAAGCTGTACCCGTAGGGGTTTGGTCTATACGATACCATCTGGTGAGTCTACCTTGGTTGCAATTATGATATGGCAGTTAGAAGGCTGTGGCGGACAATGTGGATTATTCAGCGGTTTGCCTCGGGAGAGGTTGGTCAGGACTAAATTAAAGATAGTAATTATCGGATACATGTCATTGGCAGTCAGTGTGACGCAGAAAGACTAGAGCTAAACTGTGATGGCCTACCCCGAACCAGCTAACATTTCCCCTAAATGCGTTGTGCCGTTGTCTGAACAACACGGGAAGGTCGTCAAAAGAAAGGAATCTGAAACTATGGTCTACAAAGGAACCTGTAGTATATCTTACATCGCATGGAATAAAATATAATAATAACATTACTTGATATAAAACAAGTGTGTTAGTGAATAAGCTGAAAACTAAATCATCATAGCAGCGGAATCCAAAATACAGCTTATGATCCAAACCATCATTATTACAACTTCAAAATACTGTCTCTAAAGCAAAACAGAAAAGGTACACTACTAATGCCTAAAGCAGTGACCAGCAACAACACAGGGAGAATATATGTAAATAGTACGTGGAAGCCTCCTGCTCGTCTCCGGACAGCTATTCGTGCACAACCATCTAACCTGCCTCTAGTCTGCTCATTTAGGAGCACTCAGAGTAATAAGAAGAGACATAAAACTCTGGGTAATACAAAAGTCTGGTATGAGCGATAGCAACAAAAATAAAACAAGAAGAGGTATAAATAATCATACCTGAACCTGGACCTGCAACCAAAGAGTTAGCACAACAAGATGTACAGTACTCTAAGGTAACACTAACATAGAGTGTAAAATAGGAGTGTGCGTGTCATGATGATAGCAAACATCAAACATAGCATTCGTCTTCACATTTCTCACTCAGTGCGTAAAGCATGCGATATCCACTGCTTTGATCACCAATTCCATTGGGGCCATGACGGGTTCATGCCCTTCTGGACTCCTACAACTAATTGTCATAACCATGCCCTTCTGGTCTATAGCCAATAAATCTTACCAGTCCATACATCCTCTGGCTCTGGTTCTTCTACATACTCCCTCTCTCAACGGTGAACCGAAGTTATATATATCGATAACCCCTTTGCACACGTCCCGCAACAAAGCTGTTTAGGCTATGGAAACTAGCAAAAAAGTTAAAAACAACCTTTTACAGCGTTAATGAAATGTTGTTATATCTCCTGGTTCAATTCTGCATTCGTCTGGCGTGAAGAGTTAAACAAAACATCAAAACTGGCTTTCACAGCGTTTCAGCCCTTTTTACAGCGTTTCATAAGTGTTGTCGTAGCTTAGGTGCGACTGAAACCCATGTGCGACCGACCACAGCATTTCAGAAATGTTGTCGTAGGCACGATCGACAACAGCATTTCACAAAATGTTGTCGTAGGTGCGACCAAATCCCATGCGCGACCGACCACGATATTTCACAAATGCTGTCGTAGGTGCGACCGAAACCCATGCGCGACCGACCACAGCATTTCACAAATGCGGTCGTAGGTGCGACCGAAACCCATGCACGACCGACCACAACATTTCACAAATGCTTTCATAGGTGCAACCGACCACAGCATTTCACAAATGATGTCGTAGGTGCGACCGACCACAGCATTTCACCAATAGGTGCGACCGATCCCATTTCCTGCATACATTCCAGCAAGCAATCTTCGCCACACATCGGCATTTTCAACCATTCTAACCTTTCCATGCAGCCACAAAACATCCCAAATAGTAATAGCAACATATAGAATCAACCATAAACATCCAAACAAAGATTTAACACGTAATTATAGATCAAACATATCCAAAACCAGGATTTTCCCCTTAATCGCCTTAACCATTTTTAACTATAGAATTAGCAAACTTAATCCAAATTAATCTAAATTTTCACCTGTGATATAAAATAATATTTTAGAATTTCTACATATTTTTCCATATTTTTGCGATGCATACTTTCGCTAATTTTCACTAATCACCCCTAATTAGCCGTAATTAGTGAATGGAAGTGCAAATCACTCACCTTAGCCACAAATAAATTATAGATTTGAAACTCTAACTGATTTTCATGGATCCCAATGTATTCTGGCAGCTCTATCTTGATTTTTATACTAATCCGCTTTAATTTGATATAGATTTGGCTAATATGTGATTAGAAAGTGATTAAAGATGAATTTAAAAGGTGGAGGCCATTCCTAGGGTTGAAGAAATGAAAGTGGCGGCTGAGAAAAATGAAATGAGATAGTTTCCTAACTCATCTCGGCCACCCCATAACCTTAATCCCGAAATGGGTTATGGGCCCATCCACTAATTAACCTATTAAGCCCGTTTAAGCAGTTTTTCACCTTCTAAACCTTATTTTAGCCATATCTCCCGAACGGGAAGTCCGTTTGATTAATGTGACCACTCTACGGAAAGGTAAACCATCATCCGAATCCAATGGAAGTGATTTCAAGTCAAAACTCCTTACCAATCAAAAGTTATAGGCGAAATAATATTCTTCAAGGGTAAAATGGTCATTTAAAAATCGGCAAAAAGCGTGAACATGGGAAATGACCCCAATAGTCGTTCCCCAAAGTTACACAACTATAAGACTTCATATGAAAATTAAATAAATATCCTACGATCCTCCGATGCGTAGAATGCGAGTCATTACACTCTCCCCCCTTAAGAAAATTTTCCCTTATAATTCCTTAATTAAAACATACAATGGTGCCCCCACATGCCTATCAGCCATTTACGAACAATCAACATACATGATAACACAACAAGCCTATCCTAGCATGCAGTTTGCTAACAAAGGAATAACTATATCGCTGTCAAAAATCTTACCAGGCTAAGAGTTCTGGATACGTCTTCCTTGTGTTTTCCTCAGTTTCTCAAGTGCAATCACTCTCGTTATCACCCAATTGGACTTTAACCAGTTTCACCGCTTCCTCTGAAGTTGTTTCGTATCGTGTCCGACAATACAAATCGGTCTATGGCTTTCAACTGCTTCGGGTTCTATCTCGATATCATCCATCTGATCGGGTGTGATAGTCATATCAGAATCATGCACAAACTTCCTTAAATGGGAAACATGAAATACGTCGTGCACTCCCGCCATCTTATCAGGCAATCCAACTTTATACGCTAAATTCCCAACTTGTTCGAGAACTGGGAGTGGACCAACAAATCTTGGTGCCAATTTTCCTCTCCTACCAAATTGAATTACACTCTTCAACGGAGAAATCTTGATAAATACGAAGTCGCCAACGGAGAATTTCAAATCTCTTCGCCTTTTATCAGCATAACTCTTCTGCCTATCTTGGGCAGCCTTCATTCGTTGTTAGATAACCTTGATCTTATCTGAAGTTTCCCTTATTACATCTGGCCCGAGCACAAATTTCTCACCAGTTTCCAACCAACATGATGGTGAGTTGCATGGTCTTCTGTGCAAAGCTTCAAATGGAGCCATACCAATACTGGACTGATAACTATTATTGTATGCGAACTCAACCAGATGCAAATATTCATCCCATGAACCTCCAAAATCCAATATACAAGCTCTCAAGAGATCCTCTAATACATGATTCACCCACTCTGTTTGACTGTCGGTTTGAGGATGGTACGCGTTACTGAGATGTAATTCTGACCCTAAAGCCTCTTGTAAGCTCTTCCAAAACCCATTAGTAAATAATGGATCTCGGTCACTCATGTTACCTTTGGGTACTCCATGAAATCTCACTACCTACTTTTTATACAGTTCTGCTAACTTAGCTGTCGTTCTATTCGACTTGACAGGATAAACCTTGCACTTTTGGTCAATCGATCCACAATCACCTAAATACTATCTTGACCTGATCTATTCCTTAGTAAACCGTCAATGGAATCCATCGAGATTTGTTCCCATTTCCATTTGGGAATTTCCAGCGGTTGTTACAAAACAGTAGGCCTCTTTTTCTCATCTTTAACTAATTGTCAATTCATGCACTTGGATATAAACTTCCCAACGTCTCTCTTCATTGTTAGGGACTACGGAATGGATCCTTCAGGCAAAGCAAACACTAGAGGGAGGTGAATAGTGTTTGTAGAAATTTAAACAAAACTATAAACTAGAGATAACTATGTGATGAATCAAACACCACAAATACAAATACAGACACAGATTCAAACACAGAGGCAAAATAAACAAAAACAAAAATGCAGAAAAGGAAAGAACACACCGGATTTTATACTGGTTTGGATTACTCCTACGTCCAGTCCCACACAACAATGGGTTGTGCAAAGTTTTATTACTCTTTCAATAGTCAATTATACCCTCCTTGATTTCACGGCTCACAAGGAGACACCGACTCCTACTTTCTTGGTTTCACGGCTTACAAGAACACACCGACTCCCATTTCCTTGATTTCACGGCTCACAAGGAGACACCGACTCCTACTTTCTTGGTTTCACGGCTTACAAGAACACACCGACTCCCATTTCCTTGATTTCACGGCTCACACACCGACTCCTCTTTGACTCACAACAAGGTTTATTCAACCTAACCAATTACAAAACAACCCTTAACCCTTCAATAGCACTTGATTCAGAGAGTAGAGAGTGTAGAGAGAAGAAGTTTTATAAAAACAGAATTGAATTTGGCAGAGTATAAGTGGAAAAACCATAAAAATGATTAAGAATAATGGTAGGATGAAAGGAGATGAAGATGGAGAAGAAGAGATGTTAGAAAATTCGGTTTTAACCTCTTTTTATAGGGTATGAAGGGTTGAAACGGTTCTGAAGCGTTTCAAATAGTGAAAATACGCTTCCCTTCAAATTTAGAAAAATAGCTGTTATATGACGGCATACATATTTTGCTATGTCGACATAGCCATGTGTAAATTTATTTTCAAAGCATTTTTCAAGTATTTTGATATAAAATTAATTCTGAAAATTCTTGAATAAAATTCTAATGTTGTAAATCAATATTATATGATAAAAAACATATGAAAATATATTTTTAAACTATATAAATATATTTATAAAATTATAAGGTTTTAAATTATATAAATTATAAATAAAGTATATATATAAAACTTAAGTTTGAAAATCAAATAAGAATGAAAATAAAATAAAATAGAAAAACAAAAATAGATAAGATTGAGGATAAAAAGAAAACAAAAATAGAGAGGATTGAGGATAGATTGAAAATCAGAATTTGAATTTGAACCTGGAGTGCTATTTGGAGTATTACAAAATCTAGACTCTATAAAAATATTATTCTTGAACTCTTGAATTCTTGATTGCTACTCTGAATTTTGAATCTCTAAAATCTCTTAAACTATACAGTCTTCATATTAATTCCTGTATATAAATTCTGCATATATATATATATATATATATATATATTATAAATAAAGATGATAGTATATATTTTATAATCAATGATAATTGAAATAAGGTTGTTGTCATCAACTCCATTCTCCAACAATCTCCCCCTTTTTGACGATGACAACCTTAGTTTATAAAATATCATACCCGTATATACCTGTTTGATGATGTTCCTTCTATACTCCCCCTGTCTGTAAGATTCCTATAAACTATGCCTATATTTTATAATTTCTCCCCCTTTGGCATTATCAAAAAGAAATCCTAAAGATACCCCCTAGATTGTATAACTATCTGAATAGAACTTAAGTAACTAACCCAATAATGATACTTCCCCTTGATCCTAAATCTATATATACTTATCCTATAATATTTGATTCTATTATAAAGAACTAATATAAATAACTATCCTTAAAATTATGACTATACCAGTCTAACAAACTAAATAAAGGATAATAAAGTAAGTAAAACCAACCACATTTTATAACCATTCTAACAATCAATCCAAACAAGCAATTCAAGTAATAAATTCAAACAAGCAATCCAAACAAGCAATTCAAGCAAACAATTCAAGCAATCAACCAACTGAAATAATAAACACTTATTAAACTTCCAACTATCCTAGAAACTATAAAGCTCCCCATTAATCTAATACCCTTAATACAAGACTAAACCTATCCTAAACTCTAATTCCCTTAAAACTGTAATAAGACTTTAATCTAGGCTAAAAGTTAACTAAGATATCCTTAAAATAAGTATTTTTCTAACAAACATATCAACCACTAATGAAATTTAACCATATAAAGTAAGTCAGTCAAGTTATTCAAGTCAAACAAATCAAATAAACAAGTCAATAAATCCAATGAATTCAATCAATTCAACCAAGTCAAACAAGCCAATCAAGTTGATCAAGACGAAGTAAATATGTTATATGTTTGATAATCCTATGTATTTCTAAGACCATAATTCCCCATATAGTATTCTTGCTATATGTGGAGTTAAAGGTTAATATGTAATGCAGTGTTTTGGTAATAATACAGTATGACATATGCAAAACTATATAAAGTAGTATATTGAATGAAATGCAATTTATGATGTAAATGATTCTAATTTGAGATGCATTTTAATGATGTATTATATGAAATTAGATGGGTAATGATAATATGCAAAATGATTTGGTGATTATATCTATTTTGGTAAAAGGCATTCAAAATTCTACATATGTTATAAATTATTTCAATCAAACAATGGTAATATTAATTTCTAGACTTAAGTTAATGATGCTAATGAAAGAAATTAAGAGTTTAATAGATTCATGATAGTTAGAAAAATATTTAAAATAATTATGGAGTTAAATAATATTAGTAAGATAAATATAGTAAGAATTGATCTTTTTGAAGAGAATATAGAATTATATAAAGTAGACAATAGACATATATTCATAATAGTATATAAAAACTAATTTTGAAAAGAACTTAAAATTTATTTGAGATATACAATAATCTACTTGATAACAATTAATTTTAAATTCAAACTTTTAGAAATCCAGACATGTTTATTTGCTAAAGAACAATTTATTTGTTAAAACTTTAAAAGAAATCTATAGTTATAACAAAATTACTTTAATGAAAAATGATAATATGAAGTAATATATAAAGTTATAATTTCTTATGTTTAAACTATATTTTTAAGACATAAAAATCACATATACAGATACATATATTTCTTTATACCAAAACATTAAGTTAAATATATAAATCAAAATTAGTATGAAGTTTCAAATAGTATTTATTATAATGTAACCCAAAATTGTTATTATGTGTGAAAAATATATAAATTAAACTATGTATGCTTAAACTAAAGATTATAAACTTATATTTAATAATAATATCAAATGTTTGGAAAGTTTAAATTATTTCAATCATGTTAATAATTTTATGAGTTTATATATATTTGGAAACAAGATATAAGAAAATAAGTAGATAAAAAAAGTTAATAACTATAGTTTGAACTTGCATTTTCTTATTTAAAAGATGGAGGGTTGTTTGAAAGTTTAAGCTTTTGAAAGTCAAATTTTGAATTTCATTTTACAAATCTTTATGTCGACATAAGAACATATGTATGTTGACATTCATGCATTATTTTCAACGAACATATGGTTTCGTGACTTTGGTTTTAAATTATCGATTCATATTTCAGGTTTAGCTATTTCCTGAAATAATATTAATCCTAACAAACATCCAATTTTTTTTTTAATTTCAAAATTCAAATCTCAAATTTGAATTTTAAATTTTGAATTTAAATTTTAAGTTTTGAATTTGAATTTTAAAATTCAAATTTGCGTTTTAAAGTTTTAAATTTTAAATTAAAAGTAAAGCAAAAAAGCAAAGCATTCATTCAACCAAAAAATTTGAAAATTAATCAAGGCGTACCAGTTTTTAGATCCATTTCTTCGGTATTCTCTGAATTCTGAATTGATCTTCCGGAATTTGATGATGAGATTTTCTCTATTGCGACGGGCTCGTTTTCTTGGTCAGGATAGTATATTTATTTGCAGAATTTGAACACCGTATGAGAAAGATATCGAAGATTTAGTATTTCAACTAACTTGGCACCAAAATTTGAATTTGAGATTTGAATTTTGAATGAATGGACACTTCAACTACTATATAAAGGCCCATAAGTCATGTCCCTTCACATTCTCTTCTTCTTCCTCTCGTTTTTCACTTTTAATCAAACTTTCAAGAGGCATAACTTCTTCGTTTCTTAACGGAATTGGACGAAATCAGTGGAAAATCGAAGAGAAATGAAAGGAATATGATCTAGTAACAATTTGGGGATGAATTTGGATAATAATGAGGTGTAGAAAGTCGAAACAGTAAGAAGTATGCATGAAACCCTGTAACAGTTTTTCAGTTTTGAATCACTAACTTCAAACTGCCATATCTTACTCATATTTGATTGGAATTTGACGATCTATCCATCAAATCGACCATGAGAACGAGAATTATGATCTAGAAAAGGATTTGAGACAAAATAGCCTAACCTGTGGATGCAATTTGAAGATCTTTGTCGATAATTTTGGATTCCTTCTCTCTTTATTCACCAAAACTTCATTTGACCATTACTTGATCAATTCTTGACGGAATCTCTTGACATCAGCGACATTATGAAGCAAACGAAGAGAAGTACAATACAAAGATAATTTTCAAATGAAAATCCAAAGTTATAAAGTGATCTGGTACCCATTTCTTTGCTGATTTATATTATATATATCCATCTCTTCTTGATGTCTCTTCACCAAACATCGTTACTCTTCTCCTTTTTTTGATTTTTTTCAGAATTTGAATTTTCAGTAGCCACCATTTTGGAATTTGAATTTCCAACAGCCACTTTTCCTATCTTTTCAACTTTTGAATTTTCAAAAGTCATGTAGCACATCTTTTCCTGCAAAATAACACATCTTTTCAAAGAATCGAATGACTTTTAAAAAAAAATATGACTCTTCAAATAAACAAGTGACTTTTCAAATGATTAACTGCACTTTTAAACAATAATATCATGTTAGTTTTGTAACAAATCCATAGATCAAAAAATACAAAATTTAAAAACATTTCAAAATTAAAAAATCAAATCATAGTAACTTAATTTTTCAATAAAATTGAATGCAGATTCGTCTAATACATGATGCAATACATGAATTAAAACTAATATTCAAAATTTTCCATATAACATTTTCAAAAGTCAGATAATGAACTTTTTGAAAGACCGTGCTCCGATACCAATTGTTAGGGACTGCGGAATGGATCGTTAGGCAAAGCAGACACTAGAGGAGGGTAAATAGTGTTTGTAGAAATTTAAACAAAACTATAAACTAGAGAGAACTATGGGATGAATCAAACACCACAAACCCAAATACAAACACAAATTCAAACACAGAGGCAAAATAAACAAAAACAAAAATGCAGAAAAGGAAAGAACACACCAGATTTTATACTGGTTCGGATTACTCCTACGTCCAGTCCCACACAACGCTGGATTGTGCAGAATTTTATTACTCTCTCAATAGTCAATTACACCCTCCTTGATTTCACGGCTCACAAGGAGACACCAATTCCTATTTTCTTGATTTCACAGCTCATAAGAACACATCGACTCCTATTTCCTTGATTTCACGGCTCACAAGGACACATCGACTCCTCTTTGACTCACAACAAGGTTTATTCAACCCAACCAACTACAAAACAGCCCTATAACTCTTCAATAGCACTTGATTCATAGAGTAGAGAGTGTAGAGAGAAGAAGTTTTATCAAAACAAAATTGAATTCGGTAGAGTATAAGTGTAAAAACCATAAAAATGATTAAGAATAATTGAAATGACCCGAACTCCCCCGGTCTCCGAAGAGAAGAGAAAGAACGAATTGTTTTGAGAACACGACAAAATAGAACGCACACGGAAGAACATTTCATTGTATATTTACAACAATGCATCAGATTACAAGAATATACAGAGTATAAATGAATAAATATTACACAGAAATATCAGAGATTCAAATTACATTTAAATACATCGCAGCGGAAAATAATACAATACACAACTAGAAGAGATATACGGATACAAAGCTTTCCGGATATCATTCCAGCTGTAAACCAGGATCCTGTGAATAATAATCTGCAAAACCAAAACTACTAGCTGCCCGTGTCGAAATAAGGGCACCCAGAGTTTAGGTCAAAACGATAAAACCCAGGTCAGTCATGTGACTGGTGTGAGAACTAAAACAGTTAATCTTTATTTTTAATGTTAGGTAAATCAAGGGACCACGCCGTATAACACAGAACGGGTTTCCTCCCAAGAATACCGGTGCATAAAACAAACAGCGCAATGCTAAATAAAGGAAAATGAAGCTGTTATAAGACCCAGGTCCTATCACACAATGCAACGCAAGCCGGGGGATAGGGTTTTCCCTTATAACAGCCAAAGAATGCTTGATACGTTTAAAACAAATCATTTGATACTATTATAAGTGCATAGTGTATAAAACAACTTCAAATCATAAGTATCAATCATAGGCGGCAGGGGTACCATATATCATGTCGCCATACTAGTTCTACAATTAAAACCGCAAATGTCACGTATTTGGAAATTGGATTTCCGTCTGTGAACCGAGGCTAGGGATCGTCCTCTACCGATTCGAGACTGTCTTGCCCGAGTCTCAGGGACAGAACACATCGACCCTTGGAGCGACAGGGCCGGTCCACCGATGTGGATTAGACGAAATCCTGAACACTACGTCTCTCCGCCCTTTGGGGCGTAAATGAGCCAACGAATGACTCCATCGGACCTGGATCGTCCGATCAAACCGAGGCGCCTCGCTACAGCAACAACCACACAGGTGAAAAGTATATAAATGTCAGGGCTGGTAGGTCACTGACACCACCCTAGCTAGAAAGAAACGCATGTCCTCCCTGAGGTCCTCTCCCGTTTTTGGTTCACAACCGGGGTGCGAGGCTCGCGAATCAACGCTACACAAAGCTACGCCACAAAGGCCGTGCTTTGATCATCAACCACAAGACTTTGCTTTTCAACAGAAACCTTGATCATTTGCATCTTAGCATGCCACACAAACAAACCATTCTATGCAACCGATATCAGTCACACAGAATGAAATCCGATGTCAGACACACAGACCATTTACAAGTCCATTCTGGGTCTGAACGAAACCGGAGGCACCTAGTACCCCGCATATCAATCGATCTCCAAGTACGTCTGGATGATCACCAACTGTTTCCATCTTCTTGGGTGTACAGCCCAATCAAGATCATCAGTAATCACCTGAACGACGTGAAGACCTCCGGTCTTCGACCATCGCCTTCATCTTCGACTTCTCGTCGTATCAGTTATTCAGAATGGGATAAACCCGGTCTTCCCGAATAACTCGCGTGTATTTTAAATAAGTGTTACACAAACACAACATACGCCTCATTCCAATTCATCAGTCACTAACCGTAAATTAATCAAGAGAATAATTCCCCAAATATTAACCCCGAAGGCCGAAACCAACATCAGATCAATATCCAGGAAACCATTCTGCTTAGCTAACCGACAGTTAGTTTCTGAATTTCACATTCATAGGGAAAGGTTCCCATTAATTTTATCAAAGATAAATTCTTTATATTTATTCTTTAATCTTCTTTTGAATTTTGATTCAACTAGTCGGGATTAACGAACCTTACCGAAGTAATCATTTGTTTTAATTTCCCAATCCCAACCTATTCATCCCATGAAGTAAAACTGGTAGTACTTCATATCTAACACCACGGTGTTATCGATAAATTCAATTACCATTTCACGTTCAAATCTAATTAAAGATTTAACTATCGCCTGGAGCAAAACTGGTGATACTCCATTCTCGATCATTTCAATCTAATTAAAGATTCATTAAAACTCCACTTAGTTTTAATCGTTAACTGGGTTAAAGAATCAGTGTCATTTAAAAACACGGTTCGCGATAAACCCAAAGTCACATTCCATAAATTATCGGGTTAAAGAACGAGTGTTATTTAAAACACTGTCCACGATAAACCCAAAAATCAATATCAATTCAATTCCAATTAAATATTATTTAATTGGTACACTTCATTAAATCTAAATAAAAAGATTTAATCTTTTCTCAACTAGGTTCAAGAACAGTGTTAGTGAAGACACCATTCACGACAAACCCAAATCACATTTGATATTCAATACAAGGCTCTGAATAGAAAATATATCGGCTTATATTCAATATCAAATTCTATGATTAACAAATGTCGTATTGGAAATAACGATATACATATATATCTTTCAAATTTCCATAACAACATCTGTATAATCACGAATTCCAACATCGAAATATTCCGAAGACAATTTCGATTCAAATCCCCTCCGATGCAATCATTGGAAATTCTGGTTATTTTTAAAACCCTTTTCAAATTCAATTTATGTATAAATAAATAAATAGAATTATAATTCTAGTTCAAAACTAGTTCATTTCGATAAAAATCTATTTTTATCTTTTCAAATATGGAGTTTTTCATCCCAATTCCTCCTAAATCATTTCTTATGATTTTACACAAATTATTACTATTTTTAATAATTTTATCAAGGCCCGTACAGTCGATTTCCATCAACGGCCATCGAACTGCACTTACAGCGACCTTTTTCAAATTTGATTTGGACATAATTCCAAATCCAACCGTTAGATTTCTAATTTCTAATATTCTTTAGAAAGCTCTTTTCGATACGAACCCAACGGTTCCGGTTTCAGGAGAATCCGACGGTCGGATCTCCCGTAATGTCCGTTTGAAATAAATGGTCGAAATTCACGAACTGTCGCGGTGCGGCGCGTTCTATTCAGGCCATTATATTATATATATAATATATATAATATATATTTCGTCGATTTCTATTTATAACGAATTTTATAAATAGTTTTGAATTCGTTTCAAAAACCATTTCAACTTCCATTTTAATTCAAATCAAAATCGAATTTTTTTTCTTATAAGTTCGTTTTAAAATTCATTACTATTCAATTCAAATTTCAATTCATTTTTGAATTCATTTCAATTCATTTTCAATTCAATTCGAATTCGTTTTCAATTCAATTCGAATCAAATTGTTTTTCTATTCGATTCAATTCAAATTGGTTTTCTATTCGATTCAATTCAAATTGGTTTTCTATTCGGTTCAATTCAAATTGGAATGAGGCCCAATCAATTACCATATAATGTTGATTATATGGATTTTCATACAACACATGTATATAATAAATAGCATTGAAAAATAATCAACCATCACCCAAAGTGCACTACACTGTATAAGCATCAAATATAGATATCTAACGCTTATAACAGCCTGTCAATCAATCGATCGACATATTTAATCAATCAGGATGAGTGAACTTCATATTTCATCCTAACACCCGTGTGGGGTTTCAAACAATCAAACACAGATTTTATTTGTGCAGTTGGGCGATGTGTAAAATTTATCGTCCCGGTACATTCAATTGAAGTTTGAAATTGAATTATCGAACTACCACGCCATTTTCAATTCTATTTATAATTATATATATAATTATTTATATTCTAACGACGACGTATATAATATATACGTTCTAAATATATTCAAAATAAATTTCTCGTCGATATTATTTAAAATGATTCATTTTAAATAATCAAAATTCGCTAAAATTGCCAAAATAAAAATTTTAAACTGGCCCAGATTTTCGGGTTGTTACAATCTCCCCCACTTAAAACTTTTCGTCCCCGAAAAGGAACAAAGTCGAAAGTGGTTTGATTAATCAACTCTACGTTCGATTTGGCTTCAATTATCCAACTTTTCAGTTTCTGAGAATTTTCAAATTCTTCAAAAATTTGGCTAACACCCTAAATTTTCGAAAAATTTCGCCATAACCTCCCCTGCACCGGGAGCCACGGGAAAATCCCGAAATTGCCATACAGGCCTTCTGATCTCAAAAAGAAAAAGAAAAAGCCAAGCGGCTAGCCAATAGGCTCATAAAATCATCATTTTTTTTAAAAATAGAAGTCGTAGAATAAATATTCGATTTTTATTTATTGAATAGCGAAGTAAAAATATGATTTTTATATATTGAATAGCGAAGTAAAAATATGATTTTTATATATTCTTTCGTATGGTTCTAAGGTGCCTTGTTCTCTGAGCTTGGTAAACCAAAGCTCTGATACCACGCTGAAACGACCCGAACTCCCCCGGTCTCCGAAGAGAAGAGAAAGAACGAATTGTTTTGAGAACACGACAAAATAGAACGCACACGGAAGAACATTTCATTTTATATTTACAACAATGCATCAGATTACAAGAATATACAGAGTATAAATGAATAAATATTACACAGAAATATCAGAGATTCAAATTACATTTAAATACATCGCAGTGGAAAATAATACAATACACAACTAGAAGAGATATACGGATACAAAGCTTTCCGGATATCATTCCAGCTGTAAACCAGGATCCTGTGAATAATAATCTGCAAAACCAAAACTACTAGCTGCCCGTGTCGAAATAAGAGCACCCAGAGTTTAGGTCAAAACGATAAACCCCAGGTCAGTCATGTGACTGGTGTGAGAACTAAAACAGTTAATCTTTATTTTTAATGTTAGGTAAATCAAGGGACCACGCCGTATAACACGGAACGGGTTTCCTCCCAAGAATACCGGTGCATAAAACAAACAGCGCAATGCTAAATAAAGGAAAATGAAGCTGTTATAAGACCCAGGTCCTATCACGCAATGCAACGCAAGCCGGGGGATAGGGTTTTCCCTTATAACAGCCAAAGAATGCTTGATACGTTTAAAACAAATCATTTGATACTATTATAAGTGCATAGTGTATAAAACAACTTCAAATCATAAGTATCAATCATAGGCGGCATGGGTACCATATATTATGTCGCCATACTAGTTCTACAATTAAAACCGCAAATGTCACGTATTTGGAAATTGGATTTTCGTCTGTGAACCGAGGCTAGGGATCGTCCTCTACCGATTCGAGACTGTCTAGCCTGAGTCTCAGGGACAGAACGCATCGACCCTTGGAGCGACAGGGCCGGTCCACCGATGTGGATTAGACGAAATCCTGAACACTACGTCTCTCCGCCCTCTGGGGCGTAAATGAGCCAACGAATGACTCCATCGGACCCGGATCGTCCGATCAAACCGAGGCGCCTCGCAACAGCAACAACCACACAGGTGAAAAGTATATAAATGTCAGGGTTGGTAGGTCACTGACACCACCCTAGCTAGAAAGAAACGCATGTCCTCCCTGAGGTCCTCTCCCGTTTTTGGTTCACAACCGGGGTGCGAGGCTCGCGAATCAACGCTACACAAAGCTACGCCACAAAGGCCGTGCTTTGATCATAAACCACAAGACTTTGCTTTTCAACAGAAGCCTTGATCATTTGCATCTTAGCATGCCACACAGACAAACCATTCTATGCAACCGATATCAGTCACACAGAATGAAATCCGATGTCAGACACACAGTCCATTTACAAGTCCGTTCTGGGTCTGAACGAAACCGGAGGCACCTAGTACCACGCATATCCATCGATCTCCAAGTACGTCTGGACGATCACCAACTGTTTCCATCTTCTTGGGTGTACAGCCCAATCAAGATCATCAGTAATCACCTGAACGACGTGAAGACCTCCGGTCTTCAACCATCGCCTTCATCTTCGACTTATCGTCGTATCAGTTATTCAGAATGGGATAAACTGTAACACCCCGAATTTTAGTTAATACTAAAATTCACTAATTACAGGATAAATAATCTCAGATGTGGGAATTGGGGGTAACGGGCTGCGTCATTGCGTTCATCTCGGAAAAATACGCAGAATAGAGTCCGAGTTTTCGAGAATCGGAGTCCGTATGGCCCAGTTAAGGCCCAATGAAGTTTGCAGGAAATCTAAAGCTAAAAACAGATTTAAAAATTCAAATTCATATTTCAGAATAGAACTAGCGGGGACAGGCGGGAAAATTCCCGCCCTAACCATGTCGACAGGGCTGTCGACAGGCCTGTCGACAGGGGGGTCGACTTGCCTGTCGACTTGCCTGTCGACACGGCGTGTCGGACCAGGGGGCTTGGGTGCACCAGATCTGGTTTTCTGGCTAGGGCTGGGCTGGGTTCTAGAGATTTCGTAAATCTAACGGACCTAATCTAATCTAGGGTTAATCTAAGGGCCTAAAACACTCACCTAATCTATAAATACACCCTAAACCTACCCTAATCCATACTAAAAATAGTAATGATGGCCTCATGCCGCCAAAATCAAACTTGAGAGAGCCTCCACTAGTTTATGAAGGAAGTTGCAAGCTAATCACTTTCTAATCAATCTCTAATCATCACCATCTTCATATTTAGCAACTAATTCCACTTCATAAGTTTGCTAATCTTGGGTTTGGTGAGTTTCTATCACTTTAACAACAATTGCTAAAGTAAGTAGATTGGGTGTAATGAGACTTATGGTCTTAAATGCGGATTAGTGAGTTTGAATCATTTGTAATGATATGCAAGTTATGCATGCTTATGCAAGTATATGAATGTTTATGCAAGTTATGTATATGCTTAAATGCAAGTTTAACATGATATGCAAGTTATGCATGCTTATGCAAGTATGTGAATGTTTATGCAAGTTATGTATATGCTTAAATGCAAGTTTAACATGATATGCATGTTATGCATGCTTATGCAAGTATGTGGATGCTTATGCAAGTATGTGAATGCTTATGCAAGTTATGTGTATGCTTAAATGCAAGTTTAACATGTTATGCAAGTTATGAGAATGCTTATATGCAAGTTCAACATGTTATGCAAGATATGTGTATGATAATATGCAAGATCAACATGTTATGCAAGATATGTGTATGATAATATGCAAGCTCATATGCAACGCGTTATGCAAGTCATGTGTATGATAATATGCAAGTTTGGGTTAAATGTAGTTGGGTTAATATATGCTCATATATGCAAGTTGACATCCTCTTAACCCATGATAAAGTTATATGCTAAGATGTGGTTAAACCCATGATATTTGTGATGGATCTTCCCTTTATTATGTCATGAAATGAGAACGATTTACGTGGGAAACGATGGGGTTAATAAATATGTTAATAAAAGTATGATTGGGTATGATTAAGCATACCATAAAAATAAATTAACATAAGTGGGAATTTACCTATTGAGTTAGGTCTACCCCATGGGAATTTACCTATTGAGTTAGGTCTACCCATGTTATAAAGAATGTGTAATTAATTAGGGATAATTAATTATGGGGGTGATTAATTAGGTGTAATTAATCAGCTAAGACACGAGGTTGGACCCTTTTGTTGCAGAAGTCTGCCCGGAACCGACCGGCCATCCAGCGGCTACAAATGATTGGCCCAATGTGAGAGGTCTTAGTCATAAATTAAATACGTGATTAAAGTAAAGACACGAGGTTAGACCCTTTTTATGACAGAAGTCTGCCCGGAACCAACCGGCATATCCAGCAGTCATAAAAGAAGGTCTAATGTGAGAGGTCTTTATGAGGTCATGATCTTAATTAATTAATTAATTAAGAAACACTTAACCATATTAGCATGTAGTGGGACATGAGGGGTTAAGTGGGTGCCTTGGGTGGCATGTGGAAATCTAGCGGGTTGCCTTGGGTGGCAATAGAAAATATAATTAGAATACTTAACCAAGTGGAAACATGTAATTAAACATGATTAAAGGGTTAAGTGGGATGCACTAGAAAAAGGGACAAGCTTAGGTGGGTAGCTTGTGGGGGCCCATTTCAACCAGTAACCTATATGTATCTTGTTGGGCTCGACCCATGTCGAGGATGGGTCACGCGTACTCGGCTTGACTATAAGAGGCCAAAACGGGTTAGCGGTGGCAACGCAAGTCCAACGGGTTTCATATGCGTGTGTGGGCCCGGGCTGGTAGATAAGCCGTTGTTGCATCGTGTAGGTATAAGTCGTGCACCGTTGATAGTATTGGGTTGCCACTTTAGGGGAGTGATACACCCCACTGTGGGACCAGCACGGGTATCTACGGTAGGGAGCCGATCGCTTGGGGAGTAGTGGGGTACACCTAGTGGAGATAGGGGCAGACGACACCTATGTGGTCAGCTAGGGGTACATGAAACTACTAGTTATATCTTTCTTTTAAATCCTTGGGTGGGATCAACCTTTAAGTAGGAATGACTGGTGTGGTGCAGTTAGTAATTATCCTTGGGTGGGTAGATGCGTCTTTACAGTTATCTTAGTCTACCAAGCTGCTTAGTGTAGCCATTCATCCCCAGACATTACCGTAGGTCAAGTTTATGTCTTCTCTGGTTACTTTAATGATTGTATTGTTAAAGTTATAGGACTCGCTCAGACTTATGTCTGACCCCGTTGTTTTTATCTTTTTCCCAATCCTCGGGTCCTACGGTGGATCCTAGCAGTAGTGGAGCTTGATCGGATTGCTGTTCCAGTCTTTAGGAGCTTGGATAGATGTAAAGCTCCAGTTACCCAGTTATCTTTTCTTTTGTCTTGGCTATTGTATGAGAGAGTGGGATTATGTACTTCTTTATTTTGATGGATATTGTACTTGACTTTTATTGTGGTTTTATGATGTAACCAGACATGTTTACTTCCGCTGTTATGAGATGATGTTTTAAATTTCAAGTACTATTTATATCTGTCTTGTTGTAATTTTTCTGTTCTATATTCACTAAAATACTCCACCGATGCTATGGCATTCCCTTAGAGAGTGACCATAGCGGGCGTGGGGTGTTACACGTGGTATCAGAGCGAAGGTTACCGGAACAGATATAATTTTTAGAAAGCTATTTTTCTAAAACATTTTTGGAAGAAATATTTTCAAAGACATGTCTTTTAAAGAGAAAAGTTTTTGAAAAAAAAAGCATAATCCCCAATAGCCGTATCTATATCCTTCGAATTCTCCGTTTTGAATCTTTCCTTTTTCGTTTCAGCATGGCTGAGGATCTTAACTTTCCGGAGGGTGTGACGATACCAGTATGGTATAGGAGATTGATGGAGGCTAGGGCCACCACTGCGGGTCCAGCAAATGTTCCTCCACCAACCGTAGCACCCGATCTTCCTCCTCCCCCTCCTCCTCGCACGGATACTTTTGCTAAGACTTGCAAGGAATTCAAAGCTATGGGAGGGAAACCTTTTCAAGGATCTGAAACTTTTGTGGAGGCTAGAGATTGGCTTAAGGAGGTGGAAGAGTTGATAGATATCTTTGAGATGGAAGAAGGAAAGAAAGTCAAGTTAGCTGCTTGGTTAATGAAGGGAGAGGCCTCATTCTGGTGGGAGGTCACTAATGGAGAACGCCCCGTTGACTCTTGGACGGATTTTAGGCAAAGATTTGTGGCAAAGTTTCTCTCAAGGGCGGAGGAAAACTTGTATATGGAAAGGTTCTTGACTCTAAAACAAGGAAATATCTCGGTGAAAGAGTATGTCAACAAGTTTAATCAATTGGCAAGGTTTGGCCTAGACATGGTGAATACACCGGAGAAGAAGGCTTTGAGGTTCGTGAAAGGCTTGAATGAGCCGATGCATGGGTTGGCTATGACTCATATCCCTATGGGGGCCACCTTCGAGAAGCTAGTTGACATGGCACTCATGCATGAAGAAGAGAAGGGTCCCAATGCTAGTAAGGCACCCGAGAAGAAGGGAGATCAAAAGAGACCTCAGCAACAACAACAAAACAAAGGTGGGAAAGGCAACGGTGGCAAGGGCAAGAAGAAGAAGTGTTTCAATTGTGGGACACCTGGCCACCTAAGCAAGGATTGTCGCAAGAAGAAGAAGACTGGCTGCTTCCACTGCGGCGAAGCAGGGCATTTAGTGAAGGATTGCCCTAAGAAGGGGCAAAGGACGGGGTCTACCTCAGGAGGACAGGTGCAAGCTCTTATGGCACCAGGTCAGGCTAGGGGGCAAGTACAGGCTCTCGCGGTTCCACCAATTCAGGAAAGAGGTAGAACTATTTCCGTTGAAAGTCTGGTTTTTCTATTTGATCATCCTGTCCGAACATTGTTTGATTCAGGCGCATCGCATTCGTTTATCTCATCATCATTAGTTGAGTCACTGCACTTAGACACCAGTCTGGTAGATGATCCCTTGGTTGTTTCAAACCCAATTGGGGGCTCCACTTATTTGTCCATGATATGTTTGGGTTTGAAGATTGCTATACTTAGCATTGAGTTTAGATGTGATGCTTTTGTGTTGGGCTTCACGGGCTATGGGTTGATTTTGGGCATGGACTGGTTATCCAGTAATGGTGCCGTTCTTGATTGCGAAAGGAGAGTTGTTAGGCTCATGACCCGCTTGGGTAACACTCGCGAGATCTCTTGTAATCCCATGGATTCTATCATGCTAAGTTATCTTGAATCGCTTGACGCTTCGGTCGAGAGTTTGCAATCTGTTAGAGTAGTCCGGGAATATCCGGATGTGTTTGAGGAGGTGAAGGGCTTACCCCCGAAGCAGGAGATTGACTTCCGAATATATCTGGTGGATAATGCTAAACCTGTATCTTTACCCGTGCGCCACATGGCTCCTCGTGAGAGGAGGGAACTCCATAAGCAAGTAGGGGAGTTGCTTGAGAAGGGGTTCATAAGACGAAGTATATCGGAGTGGGGTGCTCCAGTAGTATTTGCTACAAAGGCGGATGGGTCCCTCAGACTTTGTGTAGACTATAGAGAACTCAACAAGCTCACAAAGAAGAATAGACACCCATTGCCGAGGATTGATGATCTTTTCGATCAGTTGGTTGGCGCTTCAGTATTCTCTCAGTTGGACTTAGCCACGGGGTTTCATCAGTTGAGGGTGGCTGAGGATAGCATAGACAAGACTGCCTTTAGGACTCCGGATGGTTTCTATGAGTGGCTGGTGATGCCATTTGGGTTGACGAACGCCCCGGCATACTTTGTTGATTTGATGAGTAGGGTGTTCAGGGAGTTCCTTAATAAATTCGTGGTGGTCTTTGTAGATGATATCTTAGTATTTTCTAAGAGTGAAGAAGAGCATGCCCTACATCTTGGGGAGGTATTGAAGACTCTTCGAGCGCATAGCCTTAAGGCTAAATTCTCTAAATGTCACTTCTGGAGGAAGGAGGTGCGTTTCTTGGGGCACGTGGTCTCCAAGGAAGGGATAGCTGTGGATCCCGCGAAGGTAGTATCAATTCAGGATTGGAAGGTTCCGAAGAATGCTACCGAAGTAAGAAGTTTCTTGGGGTTGGCGGGTTATTATAGGAAGTTTATTAAAGACTTCGCGAAGATATCAGCCCCATTAACCCGCTTAACGAAGAAGAATCTTGTTTTCGCATGGGACGTAGATTGTGATGATGCGTTCCGACGGTTAAAGAGAGCTTTAACCACTGCTCCAGTTTTAGTGTTGCCAGATGGGAGCAAGCCATTTGTTGTTTATACCGATGCTTGTGGGACAGGACTAGGCGCAGTCTTAATGCAAGAGGGAAGGGTGATAGCCTATGGTGGAAGGCAGTTGAGAGTGCATGAGAAAAATTACCCTACCCATGATCTAGAGTTGGCCGCTATTGTTTTTGCGCTTAAGATGTGGCGCCATTATCTTCTTGGTGAGAGATTCGAATTGTTCACTGACCACAAATCATTGAAGTACTTGTTTTCTCAGAAGGATTTGAATTTGAGGCAACAAAGGTGGATGGAACTCTTAGCATCCTATGATTTCGAGATAGCGTATACCCCTGGCAAGGGTAACGTGGTGGCGGACGCCTTAAGTAGAAAAAGGTTGTCCTTGAGTCCATTGTTCGTGGAACAACGAAGCTTGGAATTTATCTCGATGTTTGATTTCAGACCTTCCATTGATTATGTACCCGGTTTGCTAGCTTCCTTGGAAGTTAGACCTACTCTTTTGGGGCGGATTGGAGAAGCACAGAGGGACGACCCACAGTTGGTTGAGTTGGTGGGGAAGCTCATAAGGGGGGAGTCGTCCAGCCATTTGAGTAGGTACACCCTAGACGATAGGGGGTGCTTGCGTAGAGACGGTAGACTTTGTGTACCGCAAGACGAGGGTTTGAGGAAGGTTATTCTTGATGATGCACACCGTTCTAGGATGATCATTCATCCCGGTGGGGACAAGATGTACCAAGACATGAAGAGGGTTTTCTTCTGGGCCGGTATGAAGAAAGATGTGGCCGAGTATGTCGCTCGATGCTTGGTGTGCCGGCAAGTGAAGGCGGAGCAAAGGAAACCAGGTGGGTTGCTTCACCCATTGGAAGTTCCGCAATGGAAGTGGGACAGTGTCTCGATGGATTTTATTGACGGGTTACCCAGATCGAGAAAGGGTAATACGGGAATTTGGGTGGTGGTAGACAGACATACTAAGAGCGCCCATTTCATACCTGTGAAGAGCAAGAGGACTGCTCCATGGCTAGCTTCAGTATATCTTCGAGAGATAGTTCGATTGCATGGGGTACCCTCTAGCATAGTGCGTGATCGAGATCCTATCTTCACTAGCGAGTTCTGGAGAAGTTTGCAAGAAGCAGTGGGGACTCAATTGTGTCTGAGCACAGCATATCATCCTCAGACGGACGGCCAGACTGAGAGGGTGAATCGTGTTCTAGAAGACCTTTTGAGACTTTGTATCTTGGATTTTGGAGGTACATGGGAAGAGCATCTTCCATTGGTGGAGTTCGCATATAATAACAGCTTTCAGTCCAGTATTGGTATGGCTCCTTTCGAAGCTCTCTATGGAAGGCCTTGTCGATCACCTACATGTTGGTGGGAATCTACGGATAAGATCTTGCTTGGGCCTGATATGATTAGGGAGACTTCTGAGAAGATTGACTTGATTCGAAGAAGGATGAAAGCAGCGCAGGATAGGCAAAAGTCTTATGCGGACAAGAGAAGGACGGATCTTGAGTTTGAAGTTGGGGACATGGTCTTTGTCAAAGTGTCTCCATTACGAAATGTGGTTCGCTTTGGATCTGTTGGGAAGTTAGCACCAAGGTTCGTAGGGCCATTTCCCATTAAGGAAAGAATTGGACGGATGGCATATAGAGTGGAGTTGCCCGACAGACTTAGTGGTGTACATGATGTATTTCATGTGTCCCATTTGAGGAAGTGCTTACATGAGACCGCAGAGGTGGTAGAGCCGAGCTTGCTTAAAGAAGTGGAAGTAGAGCGTGATGCGACTATTCGACGAGCTCCTACTCGCATCCTTGGGTCAGAAACTAAGAAGTTGAGAAACAGAGAGGTTCAGCTAGTTAAAGTGCAATGGGGAGATGACGAAAGCAATGCTACTTGGGAGACGGAAGCGAAGATGCGTTCTTTGTATCCATTTCTTTTTGAGGGTATGTCTTTACTTTCTCCTCTATCGTTGTCTAGTACTTATCTTATCTTTAGTATGTCCTCTCATTAGTACTGTTCGACCTTTAGATAGGGTAAACCTATGGTTGAAACATGTGTTTGAGACATGTTATGGTTGATGGATGCAAGTGTTTGCTAGTGGTTGCTCGTGGATGCATATACACACTCTAGGCACTAGATCGGCTCAGTCACTTCATATTGCATATTGCATAAAATTGTGTGTAGGAAGCTATATTTATGGATGTATAATGATTGTGTTATCATATGGATGATGCATTTTGGTGAATGATTGTGCACTCATGTAGATATTGTATGTGTCGATAGGGTTCTCTCGCATACATAATGGATGCATGGCACTATCATGGTTTGCATATGTTCATACATTAGATAGGGAACATATACACACACTTTTTGCATATGTTCATACATTAGATAGGGAACATATACACACACTTTTTGCATATGCTCATACATCATTAGAAATTGTTTTAAGGACAATGGATGCCCGTGTTTGATGGATTGAGTAGATGGATTGTTTGGATGGTAGGATATGCATTCTCCTTAGCTTAGAGATTTCGAGGACGAAATCCTTTAAGGAGGGGAGAATGTAACACCCCGAATTTTAGTTAATACTAAAATTCACTCATTATAGGATAAATAATCTCAGATGTGGGAATTGGGCGTAACGGGCTGCGTCATTGCGTTCGTCTCGGAAAAATACGCAGAATAGAGTCCGAGTTTTTGAGAATCGGAGTCCGTATGGCCCAGTTAAGGCCCAATGAAGTTTGCAGGAAATCTAAAGCTAAAAACAGATTTAAAAATTCAAATTCAGATTTCAGAATAGAACTAGCGGGGCCAGGCGGGAAAATTCCCGCCCTAACCATGTCGACAGGGCTGTCGACAGGCCTGTCGACAGGGGGTCGACTTGCCTGTCGACTTGCCTGTCGACACGGCGTGTCGAACCAGGGGGCTTGGGTGCACCAGATTTGGTTTTCTGGCTAGGGCTGGGCTGGGTTCTAGAGATTTCCTAAATCTAACGGACCTAATCTAATCTAGGGTTAATCTAAGGGCCTAAAACACTCACCTAATCTATAAATACACCCTAAACCTACCCTAATCCATACTAAAAATAGTAATGATGGCCTCATGCCGCCAAAATCAAACTTGAGAGAGCCTCCACTAGTTTATGAAGGAAGTTGCAAGCTAATCAATTTTGTAATCAATCTCTAATCATCACCATCTTCGTATTTAGCAACTAATTCCACTTCATAAGTTTGCTAATCTTGGGTTTGGTGAGTTTCTATCACTTTAACAACAATTGCTAAAGTAAGTAGATTGGGTGTAATGAGACTTATGGTCTTAAATGCGGATTAGTGAGTTTGAATCATTTGTAATGATATGCAAGTTATGCATGCTTATGCAAGTATGTGAATGTTTATGCAAGTTATGTATATGCTTAAATGCAAGTTTAACATGATATGCAAGTTATGCATGCTTATGCAAGTATGTGAATGTTTATGCAAGTTATGTATATGCTTAAATGCAAGTTTAACATGATATGCAAGTTATGCATGCTTATGCAAGTATGTGGATGCTTATGCAAGTATGTGAATGCTTATGCAAGTTATGTGTATGCTTAAATGCAAGTTTAACATGTTATGCAAGTTATGAGAATGCTTATATGCAAGTTCAACATGTTATGCAAGATATGTGTATGATAATATGCAAGATCAACATGTTATGCAAGATATGTGTATGATAATATGCAATCTCATATGCAACGTGTTATGCAAGTCATGTGTATGATAATATGCAAGTTTGGGTTAAATGTAGTTGGGTTAATATATGCTCATATATGCAAGTTGACATCCTCTTAACCCATGATAAAGTTATATGCTAAGATGTGGTTAAACCCATGATATTTGTGATGGATCTTCCCTTTATTATGTCATGAAATGAGAACGATTTACGTGGGAAACGATGGGGTTAATAAATATGTTAATAAAAGTATGATTGGGTATGATTAAGCATACCATAAAAATAAATTAACATAAGTGGGAATTTACCTATTGAGTTAGGTCTACCCCATGGGAATTTACCTATTGAGTTAGGTCTACCCATGTTATAAAGAATGTGTAATTAATTAGGGATAATTAATTATGGGGGTGATTAATTAGGTGTAATTAATCAGCTAAGACACGAGGTTGGACCCTTTTGTAGCAGAAGTCTGCCCGGAACCGACGGCCATCCAGCGGCTACAAATGATTGGCCCAATGTGAGAGGTCTTAGTCATAAATTAAATACGTGATTAAAGTAAAGACACGAGGTTAGACCCTTTTTATGACAGAAGTCTTCCCGGAACCAACCGGCATATCCAGCAGTCATAAAAGAAGGTCTAATGTGAGAGGTCTTTATGAGGTCATGATCTTAATTAATTAATTAAGAAACACTTAACCATATTAGCATGTAGTGGGACATGAGGGGTTAAGTGGGTGCCTTGGGTGGCATGTGGAAATCTAGTGGGTTGCCTTGGGTGGCAATAGAAAATATAATTAGAATACTTAACCAAGTGGAAACATGTAATTAAACATGATTAAAGGGTTAAGTGGGATGCACTAGAAAAAGGGACAAGCTTAGGTGGGTAGCTTGTGGGGGCCCATTTCAACCAGTAACCCATATGTATCTTATTGGGCTCGACCCATGTCGAGGACGGGACACGCGTACTGGGCTTGACTATAAGAGGCCAAAACGGGTTAGCGGTGGCAACGCAAGTCCAACGGGTTTCATATGCGTGTGTGGGCCCGGGCTGGTAGATAAGCCGTTGTTGCATCGTGTAGGTATAAGCCGTGCACCGTTGATAGTATTGGGTTGCCACTTTAGGGGAGTGATACACCCCACTGTGGGACCAGCACGGGTATCTACGGTAGGGAGCCGATCGCTTGGGGAGTAGTGGGGTACACCTAGTGGAGATAGGGGCAGACGGCACCTATGTGGTCAGCTAGGGGTACATGAAACTACTAGTTATATCTTTCTTTTAAGTCCTTGGGTGGGATCAACCTTTAAGTAGGAATGACTGGTGTGGTGCAGTTAGTAATTATCCTTGGGTGGGTAGATGCGTCTTTACAGTTATCTTAGTCTACCAAGCTGCTTAGTGTAGCCATTCATCCCCAGACATTACCGTAGGTCAAGTTTATGTCTTCTCTGGTTATTTTAATGATTGTATTGTTAAAGTTATAGGACTCGCTCAGACTTATGTCTGACCCCGTTGTTTTTATCTTTTTCCCAATCCTCAGGTCCTACGGTGGATCCTAGAAGTAGTGGAGCTTGATCGGATTGCTGTTCCAGTCTTTAGGAGCTTGGATAGATGTAAAGCTCCAGTTACCCAGTTATCTTTTCTTTTGTCTTGGCTATTGTATGAGAGAGTGGGATTATGTACTTCTTTATTTTGATGGATATTGTACTTGACTTTTATTGTGGTTTTATGATGTAACCAGACATGTTTACTTCCGCTGTTATGAGATGATGTTTTAAATTTCAAGTACTATTTATATCTGTCTTGTTGTAATTTTTCTGTTCTATATTCACTAAAATACTCCACCGATGCTATGACATTCCCTTAGAGAGTGACCATAGCGGGCGTGGGGTGTTACATAAACCTGGTCTTCCCGAATAACTCGCGTGTATTTTAAATAAGTGTTACACAAACACAACATACGCCTCATTCCAATTCATCAGTCACTAACCGTAAATTAATCAAGAGAATAATTCCCCAAATATTAACCCCGAAGGCCGAAACCAACATCAGATCAATATCCAGGAAACCATTCTGCTTAGCTAACCGACAGTTAGTATCTGAATTTCACATTCATAGGGAAAGGTTCCCATTAATTTTATCAAAGATAAATTCTTTATTTTTATTCTTTAATCTTCTTTTGAATTTTGATTCAACTAGTCGGGATTAACGAACCTTACCGAAGTAATCATTTTTTTTAATTTCCCAATCCCAACCTATTCATCCCATGAAGTAAAACTGGTAGTACTTCATATCTAACACCACGGTGTTATCGATAAATTCAATTACCATTTCACGTTCAAATCTAATTAAAGATTTAACTATCGCCTGGAGCAAAACTGGTGATACTCCATTCTCGATCATTTCAATCTAATTAAAGATTCATTAAAACTCCACTTAGTTTTAATCGTTAACTGGGTTAAAGAATCAGTGTCATTTAAAAACACGGTTCGCGATAAACCCAAAGTCACATTCCATTAATTATCGGGTTAAAGAACGAGTGTTATTTAAAACACTGTCCACGATAAACCCAAAAATCAATATCAATTCAATTCCAATTAAATATTATTTAATTGGTACACTTCATTAAATCTAAATAAAAAGATTTAATCTTTTCTCAACTGGGTTCAAGAACAGTGTTAGTGAAGACACCATTCACGACAAACCCAAATCACATTTGATATTCAATACAAGGCTCTGAATAGAAAATATATCGGCTTATATTCAATATCAAATTCTATGATTAACAAATGTCGTATTGGAAATAACGATATACATATATATCTTTCAAATTTCCATAACAACATCTGTATAATCACGAATTCCAACATCGAAATATTCCGAAGACAATTTCGATTCAAATCCCCTCCGATGCAATCATTGGAAATTCTGGTTATTTTTAAAACCCTTTTCAAATTCAATTTATTTATAAATAAATAAATAGAATTATAATTCTTGTTCAAAACTAGTTCATTTCGATAAAATCTATTTTTATCTTTTCAAATATGGAGTTTTTCATCCCAATTCTTCCTAAATCATTTCTTATGATTTTACATAAATTATTACTATTTTTAATAATTTTATCAAGGCCCGTATAGTTGATTTCCATCAACGGCCATCGAACTGCACTTACAGCGACCTTTTTCAAATTTGATTTGGACATAATTCCAAATCCAACCGTTAGATTTCTAATTTCTAATATTCTTTAGAAAGCTCTTTTCGATACGAACCCAACGGTTCCGGTTTCAAGAGAATCCGACGGTCGGATCTCCCGTAATGTCCGTTTGAAATAAATGGTCGAAATTCACGAACTGCCGCGGTGCGGCGCGTTCTATTCAGGCCATTATATTATATATATATATATATAATATATAATATATATTTCGTCGATTTCTATTTATAACGAATTTTATAAATAGTTTTGAATTCGTTTCAAAAACCATTTCAACTTCCATTTTAATTCAAATCAAAATCGAATTTTTTTCTTATAAGTTCGTTTTAAAATTCATTGCTATTCAATTCAAATTTCAATTCATTTTTGAATTCATTTCAATTCGTTTTCAATTCAATTCGAATTCGTTTTCAATTCAATTCGAATCAAATTGTTTTTCTATTCGATTCAATTCAAATTGGTTTTCTATTCGATTCAATTCAAATTGGTTTTCTATTCGGTTCAATTCAAATTGGAATGAGGCCCAATCAATTACCATATAATGTTGATTATATGGATTATCATACAACACATGTATATAATTGCATTGAAAAATAATCAACCATCACCCAAAGTGCACTACACTGTATAAGCATCAAATATAGATATCTAACGCTTATAACAGCCTGTCAATCAATCGATCGACATATTTAATCAATCAGGATGAGTGAACTTCATATTTCATCCCAACACCCGTGTGGGGTTTCAAACAATCAAACACAGATTTTATTTGTGCAGTTGGGCGATGTGTAAACTTTATCGTCCCGGTACATTCAATTGAAGTTTGAAATTGAATTATCGAACTACCACGCCATTTTCAATTCTATTTATAATTATATATATAATTATTTATATTCTAACGACGACGTATATAATATATACGTTCTAAATATATTCAAAATAAATTTCTCGTCGATATTATTTAAAATGATTCATTTTAAATAATCAAAATTCGCTAAAATTGCCAAAATAAAAATTTTAAACTGGCCCAGATTTTCGGGTTGTTACAATAATGGTAGGATGAAAGGAGATGAAGATGGAGAAGAAGAGATGTTGGAAAATTCGGTTTTAACCTCTTTTTATAGGGTATGAAGGGTTGCAACAGTTCTAAAGCGTTTCAAATAGTGAAAAGATGCTTCCCTTCAAATTTAGAAATATAGCTGTTATATGTCGACATACATATTTTGCTATGTCGACATAGCTATGTGTAAATTTTATTTTCAAAGCATTTTTCAAGTATTTTGATAAAAAATTAATTTTGAAAATTCTTGAATAAAATTCTAATGTTGTAAATCAATATTATATGATAGAAAACATATGAAAATATATTTTTAAACTATATAAATATATTTAGAAAATTATAAGGTTTTAAACTATATAAAATATAAATAAAGTATATATATATAAAACTTAAGTTTGAAAATCAAATAAGAATGAAAATAGAATAAAATAGAAAAAATAAAAGTAGATAAGATTGAGGATAAAAAGAAAACAAAAATAGAGAGGATTGAGGACAGAATTGAAAAACAGAATTTGAATTTGAGTTTGAATTTGAACTTGGAGTGCTATTTGGAGTCTTACAAAATATAGAATCTATAAAAATATTATTCTTGAACTCTTAAACTCTTGAAATCTTGATTACTCATGAATCATGAATCTACACTGAATTCTGAATCTCTAAAATCTCTTAAACTGTACAGTCTCCAGTATTAATTCCTGTATACAAATTCTGCAAATATATATATATATTCTAAATAAAGATGTTAGTATATATTTTATAATCAATGATAATTGAAATAAGGATGTTGTCATCAAAACTCCATTCTCCAACATTCATCCCTTCCCAGTAGTATGTCTGCTTCATGTCTCGATACATTTTGATACCACCGAGATGTATAGTCAGTTTTGAGTGATGACATTCTTTAAGCACTTCATCTCTCAATCCATTAACATTAGGTACAACTAGTCTCCCATTCTTTCGAAGCCATCCTTCTCAATCAAGTCCATACTTGTTTGTTGCCTCACCATCGATACCCATCTCTATCTTGGAGATGATTTCCAATAGATTAGGATCGTCCCTTTGACTGGAACCAATCCGCGCCATCAAAGTCGGTATGATCGTCAAACTTGCTAACATTTTTGGATCCAATTCACAATTAGGTCTGAAATCATATCCCACGATATACTCCAGTTGCTTCCATTCCAGAAACATAGCTCCCAAACTGGCATGTCTCCTACTAAATGCATCAGCTACTACATTGCCCTTCCCGGTGTATATGCGATATTGAAATCATATGAAGCCAAGAACTCCAACCATCTTTGTTGATGAAGATTTAAATCCTTTTGAGAGAAAAGGTAATTTAATGACTTATGATCGGTAAACAACTCGAATCTTTCTCCCAAGAGATAATGTCTACACATCTTCAATGCGAATACGATCGCTGCTAATTCCAAATCATGGGTAGGATATCTTTTACCATGCGGTTTCAGTTGCCGACTAGCATAAGCTACAACCCTACCTCCTTGCATCAGTACAACACCTAGTCTGGTACCACTGACATCCGTGTATAGCATCATCTCTTCGTTCCCCTTAGGAATAACTAATTCTGGTGCACACATCAACTTTTCCTTTAGACCCTTAAATGCGTTTTCGCACCTTCCGTCCCAGACGAAAGCTTGATTCTTCTTGGTCAACTGATTAATGGTGCTACTATCTTGGAGAAGTCTTGAATAAACTTATGGTAATATCCAGCTAATCCTAAAAAACTTCTTACGTTCGTTGCCTTCTTGGGCGTAGACCAATCTTGTATTGTAGCCAACTTCGCAGGATCCACGACAATACCATTCTCTGAAACAACATGGCCTAAGAGTCTCACTTCCCTCCTCCAGAAGTGACACTTAGAAAATTTTGCTTTCAATTGGTGTTTCCTCAACACCTCCATCATTGACCTCAAATGTTTCTTGTGTTCTTCCTCTGTCCTTGAGTAAACCAAGATATCATCTACAAACACAAGAATAAACTATTCAATTGATCTCTTAAAACCCTATTCATAAGGTCCACAAAATATGCGGGCGCATTAGTCAACCCGAATGGCATGACCAACCACTCATAGAATCCAGACGGCATCCGAAAATCCGTTTTAGGTATACTCTCAACTGCTACATGGAGCTAATGAAAACCTGTTGCGAGATCCAACTGGGAAAATAGTCCTGCTCCATTCAGTTGATCAAATAAATCATCAATCCGCGGAAGAGGATACTTATTCTTTCTAGTCACCTTGTTCAACTCGCGGTAATCCACACATAAGCGAAGGGAACCATCGGCCTTGGTAGCAAACACAACTGGTGCTCCCCACTCGAAAATACTTCTTCGGATAAATCCTTTCTTCAAAAGATCGCCCACTTCCACCTCGATCTCTCGCTGATCCCTTGGTGGTATATGACGAAGTGGCGTCACTATAGGTGTGGAATCTTTCACTAAATCAATTCGAAATTTGATCTCTCGGTGTGGTGGAAGTCTGGTCACTTCCCAGAAGATGTCCGGATTCTCGCCAGCAATAGGCACATATGATAACTCATCGTGCGGGATGTCGAGGGAATTTAGAAAACTAGCCATCACCCCATCATTAGATAGGCAACCCAATACCACCCTTCGCCCATCATCCGCTCTAATGGTCACCGAAGACCCCTCACAGTCTACCACCACCCCATACCTTTGGAGTCAATCGACTCCCAAAATAATGTCAAACCCAGTAAAGCCCAAAACAAAACAATCACAAGCAAACATACATCCATGACTCGATAAGACCAAAATATGGCAAATCATACTAAGGCTAGTCGAACCACCGATCGGGTTCGTCACAACTAAAGGTCTATCGACAAGCTCGGATACCAATTCCAACCTATCTACCAGGTCACTAGATACGAAGGAATGGGAAGCCTCGGTATCAAACAAAAATCGAACAGGAACATCAAAATTGGAAAGCATACCTTGAATAACGACACCTTTTCCCTTCTGCGCCGCAGTTGGGGCATTCGACAAAGAAGGAACAACGTTGATAGCATATGCTTTCACGATCTGCTTCTCCTTAGGGGGTTGCGTACATTCATTCTTGAAAGGTCCTACTTGGTCATAGTAGAAGCACTTCCTCTCCCCCTTCTTCGCTCGACAATCTTTAATATAGTGGCCCTTCTTGCCATAACCAAAGCTCTGGGCCTCTTTCTTATTCTTCTTTTTCTGACCATCCTTGGTTTGGTCCTATTTCCTCTTATTTTGGGAATCATTCTTGCCTCCACCGCTTGCCTGCAGCTTTGGCTCTTCTGCAGATGTAACAGCAACTTCTGTCTTCGACTTAGGTTAAAGACTCTCAGATCTCAATGCCTTCACTACAATGGATTCAAATGTCTCATCGATATGTTTTATAAGTCTTTCCACCAAGTACTCATCTAGGCCAGTTATGAACTTCTCATTCTTCTTCTCGGCAGTCTCAATAAGAGATAATCTATATTTCGACAAGGTAACGAATTCAGCAATATATTCCAAGACTGCCCTACCATTCTGCTTATGCTCCAAAAAATTCCTGAAAAATTCTGATTATTGAGCAGCTGGAATAAACTTATCACTAAAGAGAGTCTTGAACTGATTCCAAGTAACTTGATCCTCGGGAGTAGCCGCTTTAATGGCATTCCACCCATTCATAGCCCATCCTTGAAGCTGACACGATGCTAACTTTCTCTTCATTGCATCCTCGAGTCCCGAATCCTCGAAGATACGCTCACAACTATCAAGCCAATCTTGAACATTGCCGATTCCGTTCCGTGGAACGGCTTTCCACCAAGATTAATATAATCCTTGCTGAGCTTGGAAAAATTGATCTTAGGCGCCTGCACCGCAGCACCACCACCATTAGAAGCATTAGGAACTGCTCCCTAAGCATCTCTCGCATGAAGGCGGTAAACATCGTCCTTATATCATGGAAATTCCCATTGTTGGCCCCTGAACCCGTACTCCTTGTATATCGGCTAATCATTCAATCTGTAAAGAGAAAAACGACTAACCATCTCTTTATTGATAACAGTGCAGTGCGACTTCATCCTTAGCTATACTAATAATATATATAGCTTTTGAAAACCAAAATATCACAAATATGCGCTCTTATATATGTATACTATGTCTCCCTAATATCTTCCCCAAGGTTAAACTACGCAACCTAGGCTTTGATACCAAGTGTGACGGCCCGCCCCGAACCAGCCGACATTTCCCCTAAATGCAATGTGCTGATGCCTGACCAGCACGGGAAGGTCGTCAAAAGAAAGGAATCTGAAACTATGATCTACAAAGGAACATGTAGTATATATCACATTGCATGGAATAAAATATAATAATAACATAACTTGGTATAAAACTAGTGAGACAGTGGATAAGCTGAAAACTAAACCATCATAGCAGCGGAATCCAAAATACAGCTTATGATCCAAACCACCATTATTACAACTTCAAAGTACTATCTCTAAAGCAAAACAGAAAAGATACACTACTAATGCCCAAAGCAGTGACTAGCAACAACGTAGGGAGAATATATGTAAATAGTACGTAGAAGCCTCTTGCTCGACTCCAGACAGCTACTCGTGCATAACTACCTAACCTGCCTCTAGTCTGCTCATTTAGGAGCACCTAGAGTAATAAGAAGAGACATAAAACTATGGCTCAGAAAAAAGTCTGGTATGAGCGATAACAACAAAATAAAATAAGCACAGGTATAAATAATCATGCCTGAACCTGAACCTGGACCTGCAACCAAAGAGTTAGCACAACAAGATGTACAGTACTCTAAGGTAACACTAACGTAGATTGTAAAATAGGAGTGTGCGTGTCATGGTGATAGCAAACATCAAACATAGCAATCATCCTAACATCTCTCACTTAGTGCGTAAAGCATGCGCTATCCATTGCTTTGATCACGAACTACATTGGGGCCATGAAGGGTCCATGCCCTTCTGGACTCCCTACAACTAATTGCTATGACCATGCCTTTCTGGACTATAGCCAATAATTCTTCCTAGTCCATACATCTTCTGGCTCTGGTTCGTCTACATACCCCCTCTCTCAACGGTTAACCAAAGTTATAGATATCGATAACTCCTTTGCACACATCCCGCAACAAAGCTGTTTAAAATATGAAAACTGGCAAAAATGTCAAAAACAGCCTTTTACAGCGTTACTGAAATGCAGTTATATCCCCTGGTTCAATTTTGTATTCATCTGGTGTTAAGAGCTAAACAAAGCATCAAAACTGGCTTTCACAGCGTTTCTTCCCTTTTTACAACGTTTCAGAAGTGCTGTCATAGCTCAGGTGCGACCGAAAACCATGCGCGACCGACCACATCATTTCACAAATGTTGTCGTAGGCGCGACCGACCACAGCATTTCACAAATGCTGTCGTAGGTGCGACAGAATCCCATGCGTGACCGACTACATCATTTCACAAATGTTGTCGTAGGTGCGACCAAAACCCATGCGCGACCGACCATAGCATTTCGCAAATGTTGTCGTAGGTGCGACCGAAACCTATGCGCGACCGACCACGGCATTTCACAAATGCTGTCGTAGGTTCGACCGACCACAGCATTTCATAAATCTGTCGTCGGTGTAACCGACCACAGCATTTCACAAGTGTTGTCGTAGGTGCGATCGATCCCATTTCCTGCATATATTCCAGCAAGCAATCTTCGCCACACGACAGCGTTTTCTACCATTCTAACCTTCCTATGAAACCACAAAACATCCCAAATAGTAATAGCAACATATAGAATCAATCATAAACATCCAAACAAATATTTAACATGTAATTATGGATCAAACATACCCAAAACCATGATTTTTCCCTTAATACCTTAACCATGTTTTAACTATAGAATTATCAAACTTAATCCAAATTAATCCAAATTTTCACCAATGACATAAAATAATATTTTAGAATTTCTACCTATTTTTCCATATTTTTATGATGCATACTTTCGCTAATTATCACTAATCACCCTTAATTAGCTATAATTAGTGAATAAAACTGCAAATCACTCACCTTAGCCACAAATAAATTATAAATATGAGACTCTAATTGATTTGGCATGGATCCCAATGTATTCCAGCAGCTCTATCTCGATTTCTATGCTAATCTGCTTTAATTTGATGTAGATTTGGCTAATATGTAATAGAAAGTGATTAAAGATGAATTTAGAAGGTGGAGGCCATTGCTAGGGTTGAAGAAATGAAAGTGGCGGCTGAGAAAAATGAAATGAGATGGTTTCCTAACTCATTTCAGCCTCCCCATAATCCTAATTCCGAAATGGGTTATGGGCCCATCCACTAATTACCCTATTAAGCCCGTTTAAGCAGTTTTTCACCTTCTAAAGTTATAGAAGAAACAAGATTCCCCATGGGTAAAACGATCATTTAAAAATCGGCAAAAATCGTGAATATGGGAAATGACCCTAATTGTGACGGCCCGCCCCGCACTAGCCTGCATTTCCTCCGAAGTTGCGCTGTACACATGCCCGACTAGCACGGAACGGTCGCCAAAGAAAGGAAAGAAGAGAATGAACTAACAAGAAACCTGTAGAATGTCTCACAGCGCATGGAACAAAATATAATAATAACATAATCTTTACATAAAACAGGCGAGACAGTGCAAAAGCTGAAAAATGAACCAACATAGCAGCGGAAATCCAAATACAGCTTATTACAACTTTCCAAATTTTCTGTCTCTAAAACAAATGAAAGCTGAAGTAGAAGATGCACTACTAATGCCCAAGCAGTGATCTTCAACAACACAGGGAGAATACTATATATATCATACGTGGAAGTCTCCTGCTCGTCTCCGGATCAGCTACCAGTGCATACCCAGCTAACCTGTCTCTAGTCTGCTCGTGAGAGCACCCAGAGTAATAAGAAGAGACATAAAACTCTGGGTCAGACAAAAAGTCTGGTATGAGTGATAAACAGCTAAACAAAACAATAACAGGTATACTAAACCATACCTGAACCTGGACCTCCAACCAAAGAGTTAGCACTACATACCGTACAATACTCTAAGGTGCCACTGAACATATGGTGTAAAGATAACGGGGGTGGGGGTGTGCACGTCATAATGATGGCAAATAAGTTAAGCATAGCAACCATCCTCACATCTCTCACTCAGTGCGTAAAGCATACGATGTCCACCACTGTCAATCACTAGACCCATCGAAGTAGTGACGGAGTTCGACTTATACAACTACTGCTACTACCAAGCTTACCACATGGAGTCATGACCAAATCTTTACAAATGACCCCACTTCATTGGTCTATTAGCTCTTTAGTGGTACCTAGGCCACTGTGGCCCTGAATCCGTACACGTACTCCCTACACATAGTCATTCAAAGTTATAGACATCAACAACTCCTTAGCACACGTCCCGCAGCAAAGCCCAACTCATGAAGCCGACTCATTGCTTCCCAACTGGATCCTGAGCTCTAACTTCCATTTGGATTACCTTCGCATCTCGGGTTATTGGTCTTCTCCGGATCGGAGCTTCACTTCAGTCTATACTTCAAAGTCGGATCGTGATTCACATCTCAAGTCCAAGCATCTCGGTTTGGATCGGTTGAGCTACCCCCATCGGATCGGGTCGGGGTCCTCATCTTGTGGCGGTTCGGGTCGGTCATCATCACCTCCTGGAGGATCGGGTCGGTCATCATCACCTCCTGGCGGATCGGGTCGGATTCTCCAAGTCCAATTGCCATGCATCAGTTCGGTTCGGAGGTGGCCATGCGGGTCGGGTCGGAGAAGATGCTTCCCAATTTTCAGATCGTCTCGTGGATACACTGCTTGGAGGGCGGTTCGGTTCGGGGCTCCTTCCTCCGATCCGATCCGGATCGGCCAACTTCCTGCAACTTCTTCCAGCAACTGTTTACGCCACTCGACGGCATTTTCGACTAATCTAACACTTTTAGACAATCACAAATCATGCCATACAATCATAGCAACATGTAACATCAACCACAAACATCAAAACAATAACTTGATAGGTTAAAATAGATCAAACATAGCCAAAATCCCATATTTTCCCATAAGCATGTTTAGGCAAAACTAATGGTATGATTAGTAAAACTTAACCAAATCAAACTAAATTTCTAACAGAGGTCTAAAACATTATTTTCGAATTTATAAATATTTTTCCAGAATTTATTAGTGCATAAATTCGCTAATCTTTACTAATTACCCTTAATTAACTGTAATTAGTGTCGAAACAATGCTAATCACTCACCTTGGCCACAAATAAAAAAATTCAGAACTGAAACCTCACTGATTTGGGCGAATACTGATGTCTAACAGCAGCTCTAATGCTGATTTGGTGTAGACCTTCCTTGATTTGACGTAGATTAAGCCAAAACTTGATTAGAAGTTGATTTGGGTGCTGGAGGCCATTGCTAGGGTTCTAAGAATAAAAGTGGCGGCTGAAAAATGAAGATAAGATCATTCTCTAACTGATTTCAGCCCCCTCATAACCCTAATCCCGAAATTCCCCCATTGGGCCTAGTTGTTAATTACCCGGTTAAGCCCAATTAAGCTGTTTTTCATTATTTGAAACTTGTTTCAGCCATATCTCCCAAACGGTGAGATCGTTTGGCTAATGTGACCACTCTACGGAATTGTAAACCATCATCCGGAGCCGATGGAAGTGGTTTCAGGTCAAAATTCCTTTCGAATCAAAAGTTCTGGCCAAAGCAGTACCAATTAGGGGCAAAATGGTCATTTAAAAATCGGCAAAAATCATGAACATGGGAAATGGCCCCAATAGTCTTCTCCCAAAGTTACATGACCATACGACTTCATATGTGAAAGAAATAAATGCTCTACGATCCTGCGATGCATAGAATGCGGGTTGTTACACCAATAGTCGTTCCCCGAAGTTACACGACTATACGACTTCGTATGAAAATAAAACAAATATTCTACGATCCTCCGATGCATAGAATGCGGGTCGTTACATAAACCTACAGACGTTCGATCTTTCACTATTGAGACGTCGGTTGCGGGACACGCCAAATTGGATGTTAGATTGGTTGACAGGGGAACATCACTTAGTTCTTGAAGAAGTCTTTCACTAGTTGAGGGAGGGGTCAAGGTGATGACATGGCCACTATGAAAAAATAGACCATATGTGAATATTTGTATTGTAGTCTTAATGAGATGGCCCTTTGCAGAGACTGAAAGCTCCTAACCGAGTTTCGTGCATTGGATGCTGCCCTATTATGGGACTCGGTTTATAGTAGGCAGTACTTTTGTGTGACGGCCGAGTGTAAAGACCCGGGGAATTTGCGATCTTGGTAATCGACATAAACTCAATGTCGACTGTTCAAGCATCGAAAATACTGGATAGTTATGAAAGAAGTTAGAGGGTGAGAATAGATAAGATAAAAAATTAGAATATAAGAAGATGAACACAACTACAACAACATCAGAGTAACACGAATCTCATAGCGGAACGAATAAAATATATTATATAACATAACTTTGGAATAAAATAGTATCAGTATACAATACTATTATTAAAGTACAACACTTACAACACAGCAGAAATAACAATAGCTATATAATCCTGAAGCCTCCTACTCCAACTCTCCAAGTATCTGTAAAATCCCGACTACTTGATTGCCCGTACAAAATTGGGCACCCAAGAGTTTAGGGAAAATGAAACAAAATAAACTCTGGGTCAGTCATGTGACTGGTGTAAGTAAACTCCAAACACTTGGTTTAACTTTTCCAAATCCTTTTCAAAAGAAATGATAATCGTAAGACCGATCAACACATAAATACGGATGGTTTTTACCTTACGATAACCCAAAATATTTCTTAGGATCAATATTTTTTGATATTATAATAATGTCTAAATCAAGTAGATAGCAATCTAGTAGAACGCTTTCATCTCATGCTCTACATATATAATATACAATCAAAAACTGTGGGCTCTTATTGGGTAATGGATTCCAACTATGACACGGTATGGAACCACCTTCCGATCAATGTACTCTAGAAGCGATACACTGGAGTTCAACAAGAACATCTTGTAACTCGGCCACACATGACCGACCATTCATTTCGCTTGAATGTTCTGAATATATAGTCACCTTACGGTTGGTATACCAACATAACCATTCCCGGGAGATACAAAATTGAAAGAAGTAACAAATATGAATATTCTCTAGATGGTGACAATGTACCCTAATTGGGTGCGACCCACTTAGCCATGCTGGCTTGCCCGATTTTTGTTATTTCTCGGTTGATGAGGCTTGAGGCCATAACGTATCTTTAACAGATCATATTTCATTTACTTTGAATGACCCAACGTCATACCTATCAAATCACAAATTGATTTTCCCAAAAATACCACGGGTATAAGCTAAGAGAAATGACTTCCTCCGCCACTAATGTAAATACATTTGAAATGATCAACTTACGCAATCCACCAGATATACTCTGTCAGACACTCGTCCACTCAAGTTGTCCTAAGAATGGACAATCCGAAGGAATTTATTTGTAAATCCATCTTAGGCAATTTCTACCTAGAATCGTCAGAATAAATCTTGCATAAACTCCGTCTTCAATTGTCTACGATATATTTGATTTGAAACAATAATACCCATATGGAGTGGTTTTCAAATAATAAATCTGATCACGTTCTCTTCGTATTGACAACGGAAATGGTCAAAACTTTGATAATCGGTTATTTAACTATCAAAGGAAAACATGTGTACAAACAACGGTAGTATTCCCAAATTGAAATCTTACCGATCAATCATCATTTCATTTCTCGATTTCCCATTTATTGTTTCCATATATTCATAAATTCATTATTTTCTAAAATTAGACAATATACATTATTAACTTTGGAAACGTTTCCATTTCTGATTCACGCATCAATATCTTCTCACATCTATCAGTCTCTAACTGTAAACTAGTAAGAGAACAACTTCCCAAGTATAAACCCCGAAGGCCGAAACCAACATTAGACCGATACCCAGAAAGTCATTCAACTCAACTAATTTCCAGTCAGCTTCTAATTTCAGTAATTCCATTTAAATTACTAATTCAAACCCCAAATTCCTTTGTAATATTTTATTTGCAAAATATTTACTTCAATCTAATTTTTCACATAGAATGTGAATAATATTTCTTTATATAATCAAAACAGTTTGATTTCATATTTAAAAACAATATCTCAAACCCAAATTCTATATATATTTTTATTTGTAGAATTATTCAGACAAATCTTATTTCATTTCCAACGTTTATAATCTCATTGCAAATTTCCTTTATAACTACTACGTTCACATTCCATTTCAATTATCGGTGTTAAAACCGATTTTACTTCTCTATATAAATTCAAATTTATATATTCAATTTAACAAATGATAAATATTTCCTTTATTTATAAACATCGTTTATAAATTATTCTCCCCAATTTATCTGTTAAAACAGATTTCTATTAAATACTTACTTTCCACATATTTCCTTTTAAAATATTCTATTCATTTCCCAAATATTATCTTTTATAAAGTTCTATTCATTTCCCAAATATTTCCTTCTATAATTATATTTATTTTCTAAATAAATATTTCTTTTATAATATTCTTTGATTTTATAAATATTTCCTTTTATAAAATCCTTTGATGTTATAAATATTTCCTATTACAAAATCCTTTTATTTTATAAATATTTCATTTACTTTATACACTTTGAAAATTCCCCTTTTACATTCTGGTATTTTTTATGTTATTTAAAATACCAAATAACCATGATCAATATCATCTAAACACACATAATCAATAACAGATTATATATCACATCATATATCACAATATATGGAAAAGCAGTATTATAAATATTGAGGAATCCAGTTGGATCCCTCCAACCTATTTCCCTGCATCCACAGATGTTAAACAATATAAACAACATCGATTTCATTTTAACATGAAATATTCTGATAAACAGAATCAATATTTTATTAACGATTTATATATATATATATATCGTTATCTATAATTTCAACCAATAAATCAGCAATTCAACCAAACAATCAACACATAGCAAACAACCATCATTTATTAATTCTAAAAATACGTTATAAAAATATAACTAAGTAGAGTTAGTGAGATTTACTCACATTGGACGGTTATCGTTAAATAACGACAACTGTCAATTGATTCAGACAGGCAATTTATTTCGCTATAAATTGTAACGAGCTCCAATTCACTCCCTGTCAGTTCCATTGTGTAGCCCTCGTCCATACGATCCCAACGGATTCAGTTTTGTCTGATTCTGATAACGTATGACGTAGTTATGAATTTTAAAAGTTCCTATACTATTTAATTTAGATAAAACTCAAATTATTTATAAATTTTAGGCCTTACTTTTTGAACCCGGCCCATGGCCCAACTCCACAATCCACACCCTCACTATATCCCTTCTTCCCAAACGAAATGACACGACTCCAGTTTACACAAACCATGCCATTTCCAAAAGCTTCGATCCATCTATCTCCTCCAATACACCATCGTTTTCCAAACTAACAACACAACACTTCCTCTTGTCCAATCCTCTTTACTTCGATACCCAATACATTAAACCCGCACTCTCCCCTTTGAATGCTTGTTCTAGCTTCTACACGTTGCTAGGAACCCATCGATCTTTATCCAATCCGAATACCCCAAAATCTTGCACGCCATTTCCATTCGATTTCCTTAATTCAGATATAACGTTCAACACATGGATCAAAGCTTCACTCTCCTCACCAAACTCTCCGACTACACCTCCTATATGATAACTCGATCCATTTCTTCACGCACAACACTATTTTTGTGCGACAGTTCTTCCCTTCCCGAGCCCGTCAAACCCCTCCTATGAACCAAAACTTCATGTTTATTTCCAGCCTTCTTTCGCCTGTATGCAAATCGAGCCCATGAAAATGGTTCGCAGTACACAACACTTTTACTCAAAAACAACACAAACTCTTTGTATTTCATATATATAGTTTTCGGGTTTTCTTGTGGAAGATTTAGTTTTTTTTATTTAGCTTTAGAAAAACATGGATTTAAGTTTTCCTCCGCTAACTGGAAAGAACAGAAATGAGGCATCTTTCGCGTGTATTTATAGGCTTTTAGATCCTTCAGGGCGAAGTAATCGATTGTAGACTTGCAGTGGTGATCGCAGTAGGGTATAGGTCTACTATGTGTTTTCTTGTTTATCAAAATGGTAATGTACAACGTGTTTTTGGAAAGAGGGGTGGTAAGATTTCTTAATTGCCAAGTTTCCTTTAAATTATTATTATCTTTTCTTAAACGAGAAATTTTATTGGTGTGTCGAACATCCAAAACTCTAAAGAAAACAAGTTGAACCCGCACCCATTAAGAGAAAAATGGATGAGTAAGGTTGCTTTCACTCAACTAGATAACAATGCTACTATTGTTGATTGGTGCGTACATTCATGTATAGGGTAATACACGAAACTAAGTATTGTTTTGAATAGGTATTGATAGGAATAACTTGGAGTAAACTGTGAGGGTGTATTTTGTTTTAAATGTACATTCATTAGTAGGAAAAATAATACATTAGTATTGTAAAATGTTAATAGTCAAGTTAAGCTATGCATGTTAACGTTGTAGAGATCATTAGTACGACATTGGTGTGTTTAATTCTCTTGAATAATAGGATTGTTGTTCCCTTACTAAACTAGTGTTTCGCTTAAAACTATGTTCCATGTTTATGGTCCATTAAACATGCAAATGCCGAATTTCCATTTCCGCCTTGAATTTCCAAATGAGTGGTCCATTTGGTTTAGCTTAGAATGACCACACTTACTCATTGAGGACGCTAGTGGAGATTATACAGGACTGTAGTGCAAATTTTATATGTTATCCAATTTACACAGTAATGCCAATTTAACTAATTCCGACTGTTTTGGAAATTATGTATATTATTATCCCATTAATATATTAATTAAATATTCAAAATAATAAATTCAAACCATTTGAATTATCAAATCAATAGATTAAAATAATTAAATTAATTAATTATTAAATCATAGAAAATCCAGGACGTTACATTCCTTCCCCCTTAAAAAAGTTTCGTCCCCGAAATTACCAAGGTAAGAAAGGTTACTACCCTATATTAACTGGGTTAAAAATCTATTCTTTTTACTTTTTAACTTCTATTTTAACGTAACCAACTAATCTCAATTAAAATATTAATTTATTACTAATGTAACGACTCGCATTCCACGCATCGAAGGATCGTAGAATATTTATTTCCTTCACATACGAAGTCGTATGGTCATGTAACTTTGGGAGAAGATTATTGGGTTCATTTCCCATGTTCATGATTTTTGCCGATTTTTAAATGACCGTTTTGCCCCTAGCTGATCTTGTCTCGGCCATGACTTTTGATTGGAAAGGAGTTTTGACCTGAAACCACTTTCGTTAGATTCGGATGATGGTTTACCTTTCCGTAGAGTGGTCACATTAGCCAAACGGACTCACCGTTTGGGAGATATGGCTGAAACAAGTTTCAGATGGTGAAAAACAGCTTAACCGGGCCTAATTTGGGTGATTAGTGAGTGGGCCCATAACCCATTTCGGGATTAGGGTTATGGGAAGGCTGATAGGGTTAGGAAATTCAGTTTCTATCATTTTCCAGCCGCCAGTTTTTGTTCCTTCAAGTTTAGCCATGACCTCCACTTTCTAAAACACCCCAAATCACCTTCTAATCGCTAATTCAGCCAAATCTACATCAAATCAAAGCGGATTAGCACAAGAATCGAGCTAGAACTGCTGTATAGCCTTGGGAACAGCGCCAAACAGAGAATCATTTCAGATGTGATATTTTATTTGTGGCTAAGGTGAGTGATTTGGATAGTTCCTCACTAATTATGGCTAATTAAGGGTAATTAGTGTTAATTAGTGAAATTATACATGATTAAATTCTGGAAAAATATTGATAAATTTTGAAATATTGTTTTAGGCCTCTATTAGAAAATTTGGTTAATTTGGTTAAGTTTTAATAATCGACCCAACCCGATCGTGGAGTACTACCTGATTTGAACCGCTCGTGGATGATGGCACCGATCCGACCTGAGTAGAGTACGCCGAGCCGATCCGCTTGAGAGGAGGAACCACGAACTGGTCCATGTGCCACGACCCGATCCGACAGAGGAAGCGTGAACCGATCCGATGTGATGACCACGAGTCGACTTGCAGCTCACGAATGAAAGGAAGGTGACCACGACCGATTCGCAGCCCCATCACGAACCGATCGCGATCCGAACCAAACCGATTTGGATGGACAAATCTGAACCGACCCGATGTGGATGATCGCAGACAGGACTACTACGAGGAGCACGATCCGAAGCATAGTGAAGAGTAGCATACCCGAACCGATCCGGAGAAGACCAAAACCCGAGATGCAAAAGTAGTCTAAGTGGGAAGTTTGTACTCAGGATCCAGTTGGGAACCAACGAGTCAACTTCATGAGTTGGGCTTTGCCGCGGGACGTGTGCTAAGGGGTTATCGACGTCCATAGCTTTGATTCACCACCAAAACGGATGTTAGGCTACGTATCAGTGCAGTGGCGTAGTTATTACCCTATGGGGCAGAGTGATCGTAGCATGGCTATGAGCCAGTGCAGTGGAGTTGTTATGACATCATGGGGCAGAGTGGACATAGCAAAGACTAGTGGCTAGGTATCAGTGCAGTGGTGTCATCATGACTCCATGGGGCAGAGTGATCATAGCAAGGAATAGGGTGATCAAAGTCGTGGATATCGTATGCTTTACACACTGAGTGAGAGATGTGAGGATGGTTACTATGTTTGATTGTTTGCTTTCACTATGACATGCACACCCGCACCCCCGTATTCTTTACACCATATGTTAGTGGCACCTTAGAGTATTGAGCGGTATGTTGTGCTAACTCTTTGGTTGCAGGTCTAAGTTCAGGTATGGCTTAGTATACCTGTTATTGTTCTGTTTTGATGCTTATCGCTCATACCAGACTTTTGTCTGACCCAGAGTTTTATGTCTCTTCTTATTACTTTGGCTGCTCTTAAACGGGCAGACTAGAGACAGGTTAGGTGGTATGCACGGGTAGCTATACCGAAGACGAGCAGGAGGCTTCCACGTCTGATATATATAGATATTCTTCCTGTGTCGCTGCTGGTCACTACTTTGGGCATTAGTAGTGTACCTTTCCTTTCTTTTGCTTTATAGACAGTTTCAAAAGTTGTAATAATAACGATATGGAACATAAGCTGTATTTGGATTTTCCGCTGCTATGATGTTTAGTTTCAGCTTATGCACTGTCTCACCTGTTTTATGTCAAATATGTTATTATTATATTTTATTCCTTGCGCTGTGAGACATTCTACAGGTTCTTTGTTAGTTCACCAGTAAGTCCTATTCTTTTCCCTTTCTTTGGCGACTGTCCCGTGCTGGTTGGACATCGGCACAGTGCACTTTCATGGGAAATGTCGGCTTGTGCGGGGCGGGCCGTCACACTTGGTATCAGAGCTCTAGGTTGCGTAGTTAACCTAGAGAAAGACACCAGGGAGAGATAATATGTATATGAGAGCGTGTATTTGTGATTATTTTGGTTTTCAAAAGCTATATATATACTATTAGTATAGCTAAAGATGAAGTCGCACTGCACTGACACCACAAAGAGGATGGTTAATCGTTTCTCTTTACAGATTGAACGATGAGCCGATATACGATGGGTGCTAGTAGAGGAGCGAACAATGGGAATGCTCCTGACATGAGGGCTATGTTTACTGACTTCATGAGAGAGATGATTAGAAACGTGCAAGGAGCAGCTCCTAATGCTGCAAATGGTGATGGTGTAGCGGTGCAGGCGCCTAGGGCCGATTTCGCCAAGCTCTGTAAGGACTACACTAGTCTTGGTGGAAAGCCGTTCCACGAAACGAAATCGGCTACAAAAGTTTAGGATTGGTTGGATATCTGTGAGCGTATCTTCGAAGATTTGGGTATCGAGGATGCGATGAAAAGAAAGCTATCATCCCGTCAGCTGCAAGGACGGGCAATGAATTGGTGGGAGGCTATTAAGGCAGCTACTCCAGAGGATCAAGTTACATGGGATCAGTTTAAGGCCTGATTCGGTGAAAAATTTATCCCAGCTGCCCATAAGTCAGAGTTGTTTAGGAAATTCCTGGAGCTCAAGCAGAATGGTAGGGTAGTCTCGGAGTACATTGCAGAATTCGATACTTTATCGAAGTATGGATTATCCCTCATTGACACTCCCGAAAAGAAGAATGAGAAGTTTATAACAGGCTTGGATTAGTACTTGGGGAAAAGGCTTATTAACCACATCGATGAGACATTTGAATCGATTGCGGGGAAAGCTTTGAGATCGGAGAGTCTATACCCCAAGTCAAAGACTGAAGTTGCATCTGCAGAAGAGCCAGAGCCGTAAGCAAGCGGTGGAGGCAATAATGGTTCTCTGAATAAGAGAAAGAAAAATCAGACCAAGGATGGCCAGAAGAAAAAGAATAAGAAATATGTTGAGTGCTTCAGCTGTGGTAAGAAGGGCCACTATGCCAAAGAATGTCGGGCCAAGCCAGCGGATAAGAAGTGCTTCAATTGTGGCCAAGTGGGACATCACAAGGACAAGTGTCCGCAACCCCCTAAGGAAAAGAAGATTGTGAAAGCATATGATCTTAATACTGTTCATTCTTCGTCGAATGCCCCAACCGCGGGGGAGAAGGGAAAGAATGTCGTTATCCAAGGTATGCTTTCTATTTATGATGTTCCTGCTCGAGTATTGTTTGACACCGGCGCTTCCAGTTCCTTTATATCTAGTGACCTGGTAGATAGGTTGGGATTGGAGCCCGAGATTGTTGATAGACCTTTAGTAGTGACGAACCCGATTGGTGGTTCGACTAGCCTTAGCATGATTTGTCGTAATGTGGTCTTATCAAGTTATGGATGCATGTTTGTTTGTGATTGCTTTGTTTTGGGCTTTACTGGGTTTGGCATTATTTTGGGAGTCGATTGGCTCCAAAGATACGGGGTGGTAGTAGACTGTGAGGGCTTTTTGGTGACAATTAGAGAGGATGATGGGCGGAGGGTAGTGTTTGGTGGTCTACCTAATGATGGGGTAATGGCTAGTTTTCTAAATTCCCTCGATATCCCGCATGATGAGTTGTCAGATGTGCCTATGGCTGGCTAGTATCCGGACGTCTTCGAGGAAGTGACCGGACTTCCACCACACCGAGAGATTGAGCTCCGTATTGATTTAGTGAAAGATGTCAGACCTATAGTGATGCCACTTCATCGTATGGTGCCAAGGGAGCAGCAAGAGCTCGGGGTGCAAGTGAGCGATCTTTTAAAGAAGGGATTTATCAGAAGAAGTGTTTCTGAGTAGGGAGCACCAGTTGTGTTTGCTACCAAGGCAGATGGTTCCCTTCGATTGTGTGTGGACTACCGCGAATTGAATAAAGTGACGAGGAAGAATAAGTAACCTCTACCGCGGATAGATGATTTGTTTGATTAGTTACGTGGCGCGAGATTATTCTCCCAGTTGGATCTCACGACAAGTTTTCATCAGCTTAGAGTAGAAGCTGAGAGTATAACTAAAACGGCTTTTCGAACGCCGTCTGGATTTTATGAGTGGTTGGTCATGCCATTCGGGTTGACCAATGCACCAGCATATTTTGTGGATCTTATGAATAGAGTATTTAGAGATCAGTTGAATAAGTTTGTTCTTGTGTTCGTGGACGATATACTTGTTTATTCGAGGACGGAGGAAGAACACAAGGAACATTTGAGGATAGTGATGGAGGTGTTATGAAAACACCAATTGAAAGCAAAGTTTTCTAAGTGTCACTTCTGGAGAAGGGAAGTGAGATTCTAGGGCCATGTTGGAATGGTATTGTCGTGGACCCTGCGAAGGTGGCTACGGTACAAGGTTGGTCTACGCCCAAGAATGCAATGGACATAAGAAGTTTCTTGGGATTAGCTGGATATTATCGTAAGTTTATCCAAGACTTCTCCAAGATAGCAGCACCGTTGAATCAATTGACTAAGAAAAATCAAGCTTTCGTCTGGGACGAAAAGTGCGAGGATGCATTTAAGAGTCTAAAGGAAAAGTTGACATGTGCACCAGTGTTAGTTGTAACACCCCACGCCCGCTATGGTCACTCTCAAAGGGAATGCCATAGCATCGGTGGAGTATTTTAGTGAATATAGAACAGAAAAATTACAACAAGACAGATATAAATAGTACTTGAAATTTAAAACATCATCTCATAACAGCGGAAGTAAACATGTCTGGTTACATCATAAAACCACAATAAAAGTCAAGTACAATATCCATCAAAATAAAGAAGTACATAATCCCACTCTCTCATACAATAGCCAAGACAAAAGAAAAGATAACTGGGTAACTGGAGCTTTACATCTATCCAAGCTCCTAAAGACTGGAATAGCAATCCGATCAAGCTCCGCTACTGCTAGGATCCACCGTAGAACCTGAGGGTTGGGAAAAAAGATAAAAACAACGGGGTCAGACATAAGTCTGAGCGAGTCCTATAACTTTAACAATACAATCATTAAAGTAACCAGAGAAGACATAAACTTGACCTACGGTAATGTCCGGGGATGAATGGCTACACTAAGCAGCTTGGTAGACTTAGGATAAACTAAGATAACCGTAAAGACGCATCTACCCACCCAAGGATAGTTACTAACTGCACCACACCAGTCATTCCTACTTAAAGGTTGATCCCACCCAAGGACTTAAAAGAAAGATATAACTAGTAGTTTCATGTACCCCTAGCTGACCACATAGGTGCCGTCTGCCCCTATCTCCACTAGGTGTACCCCACTACTCCCCAAGCGATCGGCTCCCTACCGTAGATACCCGTGCTGGTCCCACAGTGGGGTGTATCACTCCCCTAAAGTGGCAACCCAATATTATCAACGGTGCACGGCTTATACCTACACGATGCAACAACGGCTTATCTACCAGCCCGGGCCCACACACGCATATGAAACCCGTTGGACTTGCGTTGCCACCGCTAACCCGTTTTGGCCTCTTATAGTCAAGCCCAGTACGCGTGTCCCGTCCTCGACATGGGTCGAGCCCAATAAGATACATATGGGTTACTGGTTGAAATGGGCCCCCACAAGCTACCCACCTAAGCTTGTCCCTTTTTTTTTCTAGTGTATCCCACTTAACCCTTTAATCATGTTTAATTACATGTTTCCACTCGGTTAAGTACTCTAATCGTATTTTCTATTGCCACCCAAGGCAACCACTAGATTTCCACATGCCACCCAAGGCACCCACTTAACCCCTCATGTCCCACTACATGCTAATATGGTTAAGTGTTTCTTAATTATTTAATTAAGATCATGACCTCATAAAGACCTCCCACATTAGACCATCTTTTATGACTACTGGATATGCCGGTTGGTTCCGGGCAGACTTCTGTCATCAAAAGGGTCTAACCTCGTGTCTTTACTTTAATCACGTATTTAATTTATGACTAAGACCTCTCACATTGGGCCAATCATTTGTAGCCGCTGGATGGCCGGTCGGTTCCGGGCAGACTTCCGCTACAAAAGGGTCCAACCTCGTGTCTTAGTTGATTAATTACACCTAATTAATCACCCCCATATTAATTATCCCTAATTAATATCAAGTTTTTCATAACATGGGTAGACCTAACTCAATAGGTAAATTCCCATGGGGTAGACCTAACTCAATAGGTAAATTCCCACTTATGTTAATTTATTTTTATGGTATGCCTAATCATACCCAATCATACTTTTATTAACATATTTATTCACCCCATCGTTCCCCACGTAAATCGTTCTCATTTCATAATAAAGGGAAGATCCATCACAAATATCATGGGTTTAACCAAATCTTAACATATAACTTTGTCATGGGTTAAGAGGATGTCAACTTGCATATATGAGCATATATTAACCCAACTACATTTAACCCAAACTTGCATATTATCATACACATGACTTGCATATCATGTTGCATATGAGCTTGCATATTATCATACACATATCTTGCATAACATGTTGAACTTGCATATTATCATACACATATCTTGCATAACATGTTGAACTTGCATATAAGCATTCTCATAACTTGCATAACATGTTAAACTTGCATTTAAGCATACACATAACTTGCATAAGCATTCACATACTTGCATAAGCATCCACATACTTGCATAAGCATGCATAACTTGCATATCATGTTAAACTTGCATTTAAGCATATACATAACTTGCATAAACATTCACATACTTGCATAAGCATCCACATACTTGCATAAGCATGCATAACTTGCATATCATGTTAAACTTGCATTTAAGCATACACATATCTTGCATAACATGTTGCATAAATCCACTTATTAAATATGCATACACATAGGAAAACATAGAGTAGCATATCATTACAAATGATTCAAACTCACTAATCCGCATTTAAGACCATAAGTCTCATTACACCCAATCTACTTACTTTAGCAATTGTTGTTAAAGTGATAGAAACTCACCAAACCCAAGATTAGCAAACTTATGAAGTGGAATTAGTTGCTAAATATGAAGAAGATGATGATTAGAGGTTGATTAGCTTGCAACTTCCTTCATAAATTAGTGGAGGCTCTCTCAAGTTTGATTTTGGCGGCATGAGGCCATCATTTCTATTTTTAGTATGGATTAGGGTAGGTTTAGGGTGTATTTATAGATTAGGTGAGTGTTTTAGGCCCTTAGATCAACCCTAGATTAGATTAGGTCCGTTAGATTTAGGAAATCTCTAGAACCCAGCCCTCCAAGCCAGCCTAAAACCCAACCTGTTGCACCCAGGTTCACTGGACGCCGCGCCCAGGTCGACAGGCAAGTCGACCCCCCTGTCGACAGCCCTGTCGACATGGTTAGGGCGGGAACTTTCCCGCCTGGCCCCCTGCTGGCTCCAATTTCGAAATGTGATGTTTAATTTTTAAATCTGTTTTTAACTTTGAATTTTTTGAAAACTTCTTTGGGCCATAACCGGGCCATACGGACTCCGATTCTCGAAAACTCGGACTCTATTTCGCGTATTTTTCCAAGACGAACGCAATGACGCAGCCCGTTACCCCCCAATTCCCACATCTGAGATTATTTATCCTGTAATTAGTGAATTTTAGTATTAACTAAAATTCGGGGTGTTACATTCTCCCCTCCTTAAAGGATTTCGTCCCCGAAATCTCTAAGCTAAGGAGAATGCATATCCTACCATCAAACAACCATCTCCTCAATCCATCAAACACGGGCATCCATTGTCCTTAAAACAATTTCTAATGATGTATGAGCATATGCAAAAAGTGTGTGTATATGTTCCCTATCTAATGTATGAACATATGCAAACCATGATAGTGCCATGCATCCATTATGTATGCGAGAGAACCCTATCGACACATACAATATCTACATGAGTGCACAATCATTCACCAAAATGCATCATCCATATGATAACACAATCATTATACATCCATAAATATAGCTTCCTACACACAATTTTATGCAATATGCAATATGAAGTGACTGAGCCGATCTAGTGCCTAGAGTGTGTGTATATGCATCCACGAGCAACCACTAGCAAACACTTGCATCTACTTGCATCCATCAACCATAACATGTCTCAAACACATGTTTCAACCATAGGTTTACCCTATCTAAAGGTCAAACAGTACTAACGAGAGGACATACTAAAGATAAGATAAGTACTAGACAACGATAGAGGAGAAAGTAAAGACATACCCTCAAAAAGAAATGGGTACAATGAACGCATCTTCGCTTCCGTTTCCCAAGTTGCGTTGCTCTCGTCTTCTCCCCATTGTACTTTAACTAGCTGAACCTCTCTGTTTCTCAACTTCTTAGTTTCTGACCCAAGGATGCGAGTAGGAGCTCGTTGAATAGTCGCGTCACGCTCTACTTCCACTTCTTTAAGCAAGCTCGGCTCTACCACCTCTGCGGTCTCATGTAAGCACTTCCTCAAATGGGACACATGAAATACATCATGTACACCACTAAGTCTGTCGGGCAACTCCACTCTATATGCCATCCGTCCAATTCTTTCCTTAATGGGAAATGGCCCTACGAACCTTGGTGCTAACTTTTCAACAGATCCAAAGCGAACCACATTTCGTAACGGAGACACTTTGACAAAGACCATGTCCCCAACTTCAAACTCAATATCCGTCCTTCTCTTGTCCGCATAAGACTTTTGCCTATCCTGCGCTGCTTTCATCCTTCTTCGAATCAAATCAATCTTCTCAGAAGTCTCCCTAATCATATCAGGCCCAAGCAAGATCTTATCCGTAGATTCCCACCAACATGTAGGTGATCGACAAGGCCTTCCATAGAGAGCTTCGAAAGGAGCCATACCAATACTGGACTGAAAGCTATTATTATATGCGAACTCCACCAATGGAAGATGCTCTTCCCATGTACCTCCAAAATCCAAGATACAAAGTCTCAAAAGGTCTTCTAGAACACGATTCACCCTCTCAGTCTGGCCGTCCGTCTGAGGATGATATGCTGTGCTCAGACACAATTGAGTCCCCACTGCTTCTTGCAAACTTCTCCAGAACTCGCTAGTGAAGATAGGATCTCGATCACTCACTATGCTAGAGGGTACCCCATGCAATCGAACTATCTCTCGAAGATATACTGAAGCTAGCCATGGAGCAGTCCTCTTGCTCTTCACAGGTATGAAATGGGCGCTCTTAGTAAGTCTGTCTACCACCACCCAAATTCCCGTATTACCCTTTCTCGATCTGGGTAACCCGTCAATAAAATCCATCGAGACACTGTCCCACTTCCATTGCGGAACTTCCAATGGGTGAAGCAACCCACCTGGTTTCCTTTGCTCGCCTTCACTTGCTGGCACACCAAGCATCGAGCGACATACTCGGCCACATCTTTCATCATACCGGCCCAGAAGAAAACCCTCTTTATGTCTTGGTACATCTTGTCCCCACCGGGATGAATGGTCATCCTAGAACGGTGTGCATCATCAAGAATAACCTTCCTCAAACCCTCGTCTTGCGGTACACAAAGTCTACCGTCTCTACGCAAGCACCCCCTATCGTCTAGGGTGTACCTACTCAAATGGCTGGACGACTCCCCCCTTATGAGCTTCCCCACCAACTCAACCAACTGTGGGTCGTCCCTCTGTACTTCTCCAATCTGCCCCCAAAAGAGTAGGTCTAACTTCCAAGGAAGCTAGCAAACCGGGTACATAAAATGGAAGGTCTGAAATCAAACATCGAGATAAATTCCAAGCTTCGTTGTTCCACGAACAATGGACTCAAGGACAACCTTTTTCTACTCAAGCCGTCCGCCACCACGTTACCCTTGCCAGGGGTATACGCTATCTCGAAATCATAGGATGCTAAGAACTCCATCCACCTTTGTTGCCTCAAATTCAAATCCTTCTGAGAAAACAAGTACTTCAATGATTTGTGGTCAGTGAACAATTCGAATCTCTCACCAAGAAGATAATGGCGCCACATCTTAAGCACAAAAACAATAGCAGCCAACTCTAGATCATGGGTAGGGTAATTTTTCTCATGCACTCTCAACTGCCTTCCACCATAGGCTATCACCCTTCCCTCTTGCATTAAGACTGCGCCTAGTCCTGTCCCACAAGCATCGGTATAAACAACAAATGGCTTGCTCCCATCTGGCAACACTAAAACTGGAGCAGTGGTTAAAGCTCTCTTTAACCGTCGGAACGCATCATCACAATCTAGGTCCCATGCGAAAACAAGATTCTTCTTCGTTAAGCGGGTTAATGGGGCTGATATCTTCGCGAAGTCTTTAATAAACTTCCTATAATAACCCGCCAATCCCAAGAAACTTCTTACTTCGGTAGCATTCTTCGGAACCTTCCAATCCTGAATTGATACTACCTTCGCGGGATCCACAGCTATCCCTTCCTTGGAGACCACGTGCCCCAAGAACCGCACCTCCTTCCTCCAGAAGTGACATTTAGAGAATTTAGCCTTAAGGCTATGTGCTCGAAGAGTCTTCAATACCTCCCTAAGATGTAGGGCATGCTCTTCTTCACTCTTAGAAAATACTAAGATATCATCCACAAAGACCACCACGAACTTATTAAGGAACTCCCTGAACACCCTACTCATCAAATAAACAAAGTATGCCGGGGCGTTCGTCAACCCAAATGGCATCACCAGCCACTCATAGAAACCATCCGGAGTCCTAAAGGCAGTCTTGTCTATGCTATCCTCAGCCACTCTCAACTGATGAAACCCCGTGGCTAAGTCCAGCTGAGAAAATACTGAAGCGCCAACCAACTGATCGAAAAGATCATCAATCCTCGGCAATGGGTGTTTATTCTTCTTTGTGAGCTTGTTGAGTTCTCTATAGTCTACACAAAGTCTGAGGGACCCATCCGCCTTTGTAGCAAATACTACTGGAGCACCCCACTCCGATATACTTCGTCTTATGAACCCCTTCTCAAGCAACTCCACTACTTGCTTATGGAGTTCCCTCCTCTCACGAGGAGCCATGTGGCGCACTGGTAAAGATACAGGTTTAGCATTATCCACCAGATATATTCGGAAGTCAATCTCCCGCTTCGGAGGTAAGCCCTTCACCTCCTCAAACACATCCGGATATTCCCGGACCACTCTGACAGATTGCAAACTCTCGACCGAAGCGTCAAGCGATTCAAGATAACTTAGCATAACAGAATCCATGGGATTACAAGAGATCTCGAGAGTGTTACCCAAGCGGGTCATGAGCCTAACAACTCTCCTTTCGCAATCAAGAACGGCACCATTACTGGATAACCAGTCCATGCCCAAAATCAACCCATAGCCCGTGAAGCCCAAAACAAAAGCATCACATCTAAACTCAATGCTAAGTATAGAAATCTTCAAACCCAAACATATCATGGACAAATAAGTGGAGCCCCCGATTGGGTTTGAAACAACCAAGGGATCATCTACCAGACTGGTGTCTAAGTGCAGTGACTCAACTAATGATGATGAGATAAACGAATGAGATGCGCCTGAATCAAACAATGTTCGGACAGGATGATCAAATAGAAAAACCAGACTTTCAACGGAAATAGTTCTACCTCTTTCCTGAATTGGTGGAACCGCGAGAGCCTGTACTTGCCCCCTAGTCTGACCCGGTGCCATAAGAGCTTGCACCTGTCCCCCTGAGGTAGACCCCGTCCTTTGCCCCTTCTTAGGGCAATCCTTCACTAAATGCCCTGCTTCGCCACAGTGGAAGCAGCCAGTCTTCTTCTTCTTGCGACAATCCTTGCTTAGGTGGCCAGGTGTCCCACAATTGAAACACTTCTTCTTCTTGCCCTTGCCACCGTTGCCTTTCCCACCTTTGTTTTGCTGTTGTTGCTGAGGTTTCTTTTGATCTCCCTTCTTCTCGGGTGCCCTATTAGCATTGGGACCCTTCTCTTCTTCATGCATGAGTGCCATGTCAACTAGCTTCTCGAAGGTGGCCCCCATAGGGATATGAGTCATAGCCAACCCATGCATTGGTTCATTCAAGCCTTTCACGAACCTCAAAGCCTTCTTCTCCGGTGTATTCACCATGTCTAGGCCAAACCTTGCCAATTGATTAAACTTGTTGACATATTCCTTCACCGAGAGATTTCCTTGCTTTAGAGTCAAGAATCTTTCCATATACAAGTTTTCCTCCGCCCTTGAGAGAAACTTTGCCACAAATCTTTGCCTAAAATCCGTCCAAGAGTCAACGGGGCGTTCTCCATTAGTGACCTCCCACCAGAATGAGGCCTCTCCCTTCATTAACCAAGCAGCTAACTTGACTTTCTTTCCTTCTTCCATCTCAAAGATATCTATCAACTCTTCCACCTCCTTAAGCCAATCTCTAGCCTCCACAAAAGTTTCAGATCCTTGAAAAGGTTTCCCTCCCATAGCTTTGAATTCCTTGCAAGTCTTAGCAAAAGTATCCGTGCGAGGAGGAGGGGGAGGAGGAAGATCGGGTGCTACGGTTGGTGGAGGAACATTTGCTGGACCCGCAGTGGTGGCCCTAGCCTCCATCAATCTCCTATACCATACTGGTACCGTCACACCCTCCGGAAAGTTAAGATCCTCAGCCATGCTGAAACGAAAAAGGAAAGATTCAAAACGGAGAATTCGAAGGATATAGATACGGCTATTGGGGATTATGCTTTTCTTTCAAAAACTTTTCTCTTTAAAAGACATGTCTTTGAAAATATTTCTTCCAAAAATGTTTTAGAAAAATAGCTTTCTAAAGATTTTATCTGTTCCGGTAACCTTTGCTCTGATACCACGTGTAACACCCCACGCCCGCTATGGTCACTCTCAAAGAGAATGCCATAGCATCGGTGGAGTATTTTAGTGAATATAGAACAGAAAAATTACAACAAGACAGATATAAATAGTACTTGAAATTTAAAACATCATCTCATAACAGCGGAAGTAAACATGTCTGGTTACATCATAAAACCACAATAAAAGTCAAGTACAATATCCATCAAAATAAAGAAGTACATAATCCCACTCTCTCATACAATAGCCAAGACAAAAGAAAAGATAACTGGGTAACTGGAGCTTTACATCTATCCAAGCTCCTAAAGACTGGAATAGCAATCCGATCAAGCTCCGCTACTGCTAGGATCCACCGTAGAACCTGAGGGTTGGGAAAAAAGATAAAAACAACGGGGTCAGACATAAGTCTGAGCGAGTCCTATAACTTTAACAATACAATCATTAAAGTAACCAGAGAAGACATAAACTTGACCTACTGTAATGTCCGGGGATGAATGGCTACACTAAGCAGCTTGGTAGACTTAGGATAAACTAAGATAACCGTAAAGACGCATCTACCCACCCAAGGATAGTTACTAATTGCACCACACCAGTCATTCCTACTTAAAGGTCGATCCCACCCAAGGACTTAAAAGAAAGATATAACTAGTAGTTTCATGTACCCCTAGCTGACCACATAGGTGCCGTCTGCCCCTATCTCCACTAGGTGTACCCCACTACTCCCCAAGCGATCGGCTCCCTACCGTAGATACCCGTGCTGGTCCCACAGTGGGGTGTATCACTCCCCTAAAGTGGCAACCCAATATTATCAACGGTGCACGGCTTATACCTACACGATGCAACAACGGCTTATCTACCAGCCCGGGCCCACACACGCATATGAAACCCGTTGGACTTGCGTTGCCACCGCTAACCCGTTTTGGCCTCTTATAGTCAAGCCCAGTACGCGTGTCCCGTCCTCGACATGGGTCGAGCCCAATAAGATACATATGGGTTACTGGTTGAAATGGGCCCCCACAAGCTACCCACCTAAGCTTGTCCCTTTTTTTTCTAGTGTATCCCACTTAACCCTTTAATCATGTTTAATTACATGTTTCCACTCGGTTAAGTACTCTAATCGTATTTTCTATTGCCACCCAAGGCAACCACTAGATTTCCACATGCCACCCAAGGCGCCCACTTAACCCCTCATGTCCCACTACATGCTAATATGGTTAAGTGTTTCTTAATTATTTAATTAAGATCATGACCTCATAAAGACCTCCCACATTAGACCATCTTTTATGACTGCTGGATATGCCGGTTGGTTCCGGGCAGACTTCTGTCATCAAAAGGGTCTAACCTCGTGTCTTTACTTTAATCACGTATTTAATTTATGACTAAGACCTCTCACATTGGGCCAATCATTTGTAGCCGCTGGATGGCCGGTCGGTTCCGGGCAGACTTCCGCTACAAAAGGGTCCAACCTCGTGTCTTAGTTGATTAATTACACCTAATTAATCACCCCTATATTAATTATCCCTAATTAATATCAAGTTTTCATAACATGGGTAGACCTAACTCAATAGGTAAATTCCCATGGGGTAGACCTAACTCAATAGGTAAATTCCCACTTATGTTAATTTATTTTTATGGTATGCCTAATCATACCCAATCATACTTTTATTAACATATTTATTAACCCCATCGTTCCCCACGTAAATCGTTCTCATTTCATAATAAAGGGAAGATCCATCACAAATATAATGGGTTTAACCAAATCTTAACATATAACTTTGTCATGGGTTAAGAGGATGTCAACTTGCATATATGAGCATATATTAACCCAACTACATTTAACCCAAACTTGCATATTATCATACACATGACTTGCATATCATGTTGCATATGAGCTTGCATATTATCATACACATATCTTGCATAACATGTTGAACTTGCATATTATCATACACATATCTTGCATAACATGTTGAACTTGCATATAAGCATTCTCATAACTTGCATAACATGTTAAACTTGCATTTAAGCATACACATAACTTGCATAAGCATTCACATACTTGCATAAGCATCCACATACTTGCATAAGCATGCATAACTTGCATATCATGTTAAACTTGCATTTAAGCATATACATAACTTGCATAAACATTCACATACTTGCATAAGCATCCACATACTTGCATAAGCATGCATAACTTGCATATCATGTTAAACTTGCATTTAAGCATACACATATCTTGCATAACATGTTGCATAAATCCACTTATTAAATATGCATACACATAGGAAAACATAGAGTAGCATATCATTACAAATGATTCAAACTCACTAATCCGCATTTAAGACCATAAGTCTCATTACACCCAATCTACTTACTTTAGCAATTGTTGTTAAAGTGATAGAAACTCACCAAACCCAAGATTAGCAAACTTATGAAGTGGAATTAGTTGCTAAATATGAAGAAGATGATGATTAGAGGTTGATTAGCTTGCAACTTCCTTCATAAATTAGTGGAGGCTCTCTCAAGTTTGATTTTGGCGGCATGAGGCCATCATTTCTATTTTTAGTATGGATTAGGGTAGGTTTAGGGTGTATTTATAGATTAGGTGAGTGTTTTAGGCCCTTAGATCAACCCTAGATTAGATTAGGTCCGTTAGATTTAGGAAATCTCTAGAACCCAGCCCTCCAAGCCAGCCTAAAACCCAACCTGTTGCACCCAGGTTCACTGGACGCCGCGCCCAGGTCGACAGGCAAGTCGACAGGCAAGTCGACCCCCCTGTCGACAGGCCTGTCGACAGCCCTGTCGACATGGTTAGGGCGGGAACTTTCCCGCCTGGCCCCCTGCTGGCTCCAATTTCGAAATGTGATGTTTAATTTTTAAATCTGCTTTTAACTTTGAATTTTCTGAAAACTTCTTTGGGCCATAACCGGGCCATACGGACTCCGATTCTCGAAAACTCGGACTCTATTTCGCGTATTTTTCCGAGACGAACGCAATGACACAGCCCGTTACCCCCAATTCCCACATCTGAGATTATTTATCCTGTAATTAGTGAATTTTAGTATTAACTAAAATTCGGGGTGTTACATTAGTCATTCCTAAGGGGAATGAAGAGATGGCAGTATATATGGATGCATGTAGTACCGGACTAGGTGTTGTATTGATGCAAGGAGGTAAGGTTGTAGCTTATGCAAGTCGGCAACTGAAACCGCATGAGAAAAGATATCCTACCCATGATTTGGAATTGGCAGCGATCGTGTTCGCATTGAAGATGTGGAGGCATTATCTCTTGGGAGAAAGATTCGAGTTGTTTACTGATCATAAATCGTTAAAATATCTCTTCTCTCAGAAGGATCTAAATCTCTGACAGCAAAGATGGTTATAATTCTTGGCTTCCTATGATTTCGATATCGCATACACACCAAGAAAATGCAATGCGGCAGTTGATGCATTAAGCGGAAGACATGCCAGTTTAGGGGCTATGTTTCTAGAATGGAAGCAACTGGAGTACATCGCTAGGTATGATGTCAGACCAAAGTGCGAATTAGATCCAGAAATGTTAGCAAGTTTGACGATCTGACCCACTTTGATTGAGCGGATTGGTTCCAGTCAGAGGGACGGTCATAACCAATTGGAAATAATCTCAAAGTTAATGATAGGAATCGACGAAGAGATGAACAAGTATGGACTTGATCGAGATAGATGGCTTAGAAAGAATGGAAGACTAGTTGTGCCCAATGTCAATGGATTGAGAGATGAAGTGCTTAGAGAACGTCATCACTCAAAACTGACTATACATCCCGGTGGTAATAAAATGTATCGAGACATGAAGCAAACCTACTACTGGGAAGGGATGAAAAGAGACGTTGGGAAGTTTATATCCAAATGCATGAATTGCCAACTAGTTAAAGCTGAGCAAAAGAAGCCTAGTGGTTTTTTACAACCATTAGAAGTTCCAGAATGGAAATGATAACAAGTTTCAATGGATTTCATTGATGGGTTACCAAGGACTAGATCGGGCCATGATAGCATTTGGGTGATTGTGGACCGATTAACTAAGAGTGCAAGGTTTATACTGTCAAGTCAAACAGGACGACAACTAAGTTAGCGGAACTATATATAAAGTGGGTAATGAGATTTCATGGGATACCCAAAGGCATTTTGAGCGACCGAGATCTGTTGTTTACTAGTGGATTTGGAAGAGCTTACAAGAGGCGTTAGGATCAATATTACATCTCAGTACCTCGTATCATCCTCAAACCGACGGACAGACAGAGAGGGTGAATCGAGTATTAGAAGACCTCTTGAGAGCTTGCATATTAGACTTTGGTGGATCATGGGATAACCATTTGCATCTAATAGAGTTTGCATATAATAAAAGTTATCAATCCAGTATCGGTATGGCTCCATTTGAAGCTTTGTACGGAAGACCGTGCAACTCACCGCCATGTTGGTTAGAAACTGGTGAGAAGTTTGTACTTGGACTAGATGTGATAAGAGAAACCTCAAACAAGATTAAGATTATCCGATAGCGAAAGAAGGCTTCCCAAGATAGACAGAAAAGTTATGCTGATAAGAGGAGAAGAGAATTAAAGTTCTCCATTGGCGACTTGGTGTTTGTCAAGATTTCTCCGTTGAAGAGCGTGATACGATTTGGAAGGAGAGGCAAGTTAGCACCAAGATTTGTTGGACCATTCCCAGTTCTTGAGCAAATTGGGAATTTGGCATATAAAGTTGAATTACCAGAGAAGATTGCAGGAGTTCACAACATATTTCATGTTTCCCAGTTAAGGAAGTTCGTACACGACCCCGATGTGACTGTTTCACCTGATCAGTTGGATGATATCGAGGTTGAACCCGAGGCGGTTGGGAACTGCAAGCCTATGCGTATTATTGGGGACGATACGAAGCAACTTCGAAGGAAGGCGGTGAAATTAGTCAAAGTTCAGTGGGGAGAGAATGCGAATGACTGTACTTGGGAGACAGAGGAGAGCATTAGGAAGATGTATCCAGAACTCTTCGCCTGGTAAGATTTCAATTTCGGTTTAGTCTTTTTGCATGCTAGGATAGGCTTGTTTTGTTTATTTTGCATGTTTGATCGTTGTAAGTGGCTGGTAGGCATGCGGGATCCTTTGTATGTTTTAGGTTAAGGAATTTCGGGGACGAAATTTCATAAGGGGGGAGAATGTAACGACCCGCATTCTACGCATCGAAGGATAGTAGAATATTTATTTCTTTCACATGTGAAGTCGTATGGTCATGTAACTTCGGGAGACGACCATTGGGGTCATTTCCTATGTTCATGAATTTTTGCCGATTTTTAAATGACCGTTTTGCCCCTAGTTGATCTTGTCTCGGCCATAACTTTTGATTGGAAAGGAGTTTTGACCTGAAACCACTTCCATTAGATCCAAATGATGGTTTATCTTTCCGTAGAGTGGTCACATTAGCCAAACAGACTCACCATTTGGGAGATATGGCTGAAACAAGTTTCAGATGGTGAAAAACAGCTTAACCGGGCCTAATTTGGGTGATTAGTGATGGGCCCATATCCCATTTCAGGATTAGGGTTATGGGAAGGCTGATAGGGTTAGGAAATTCAGTTTCTATCATTTTCCAGCCGCTACTTTTTGTTCCTTCAAGTTTAGCCATGGCCTCTACTTTCTAAAACACCCCCAAATCACCTTCTAATAGCTAATTAAGCCAAATCTACATCAAATCAAAGCGGATTAGCACAAGAATCGAGCTAGAACTGCTGTATAGCCTTGGGAATAGCGCCAAACAGAGAATCATTTCAGATTTGATATTTTATTTGTGGCTAAGGTGAGTGATTTGCATAGTTCCTAACTAATTATGGCTAATTAAGGGTAATTAGTGTTAATTAGTGAAATTATACATGATTAAATCCTGGAAAAATATTGATAAATTTCGAAATATTGTTTTAGGCCTCTGTTAGAAAATTTGGTTAATTTTATTACGTTTTACTAATCCTATCATTAGTTTTGCTTAAATATGCTTAAGGGAAATATGGGATTTTGGTTATGTTTGATCCGTTTTAGCATATCAAATTGCTGTTTTAGTGTTTGTGGTCAATTATACATGTTGCTATGACTGTTTGGAATGTTTTGTGATCGTTTAGAAAAGTTAGATTGGTCGAAAACGCAGTCGAATGGTGTAAAACAGTCGCTGGAAAGAAGTGCAGGAAATTATCCAAACTGGATCGGATCGGAGGAGGGGAGTACGACCCGACCCGATCGTGGAGTACTACCCTATCCGAACCGCTCGTGGATGATTGCACCGACCCGACCCGAGTAGAGTACGCCGAGCCGATGCGCTTGAGAGGAGGAACCATGAACTGGTCCATGTGCCACGACCCGATCCGATAGAGGAAGCGTGAACCGATCCGATGTGATGACCACGAGTCGACTTGGAGCTCACGAACGGAAGGAAGGTGACCACGACCGATCCAAAGCCCCATCACGAACCGATCTCGATTCGAACTGTAAGAACCCGTAACTTCCCCGGTAAGGAAAGCACGGATTACCTTGAGGACAACAAATATCGGAACGCAAATAGAAGAACATTTCATTGTTTATTACAACAATTACATCAGAATACAAGAATATACAGAGTATGAATAAACATTACACAGAAAATATCAGAGATTTAAATTACATTTAAATACATCGCAGCAGAAAATAATACAAAACACAACTAGAAGTAATACATGGATACAGAGCTTTCCGAGTATCGTTCCAGCTGTAAATCAGGATCCTGTGAATATAAATCTGCAAAACCAAAACTATTAGCTGCCCGTGTCAAAAATAGGGGCACCCAGAGTTTAGATTAAAACAATAAGCTCCAGGTCAGTCATTTGACTGGTGTGAGAACTAAAACGGTTATTTAAAACTTTACTTTAAATCAGATATATCAAGGGACCACGCCGTATAACACGGAACGGGTTTCCTCCTAAGAATACCAGTGCATATAACAAAACAGCGCAATGCTTTTTGGAAAAATGAAGCTATTTTAAGACCCATGTCCTATCACATAATGCAACGCAAGCCGGGGGATAGGGTTTTCCCTTATAATAGCCAAACATGCTTGGTATGTTTAAAACAAATCATTTGATATTATTATAAGTGCATAGTGTATAAAACAACTTCAAATCATAAGTATCAATCATAGACGGCATGGGTACCATATATCATGTCGCCATACTAGGCTCTACGATCAAAACCGCAAATGTCATGTATTGGAAGTTGGGTTTCCATCATGAGTCGAGGCAAGGGGCAAGCTCCTCTCCGATTCGAGACACTCTAGAAAATGTCTCAGGACCACACATAGCGATCCCTTGGAACCTCCAAGGCCGGTCCTCTCTTGCTTTTGAGGATTGGCAATTCCTGAACACACGTTTCCCGGTCCTATAGGACCTATATAATGGTCTGTAACTGAACCGATTTGGATGGAGAAATCTGAACTGACCCGATGTGGATGATCGCAGACAGGACTACTTCGAGGAGCACGATCCGAAGCATAGTGAAGAGGAGCGTATCCGAACCAATCCAGAGAAGACCAAAACCCGAGATGCAAAAGTAGTCCAAGTGGGAAGTTTGTACACAAGATCCAGTTGGGAACCAACGAGTCAACATCATGAGTTGGGCTTTGCTGCGGGACGTGCGCCAAGGGGTTATCGACGTCCATAGCTTTGATTCACCACCAAGACTGTAATGACCCGCATTGGCAGAGGTATTATAATTAATTTATTTAATTATATAAATAATGATATAGTGAATTAAATGGTGGTTTAATTAAATAATGGTGAATATTTAAATTAAAATAATAAATTAAATAATATATTTAATTCTGAAATAATCAGAATTGGCTGAAATGGCGATATGGTGTGAACTGGATCATCTGTGATATTTAGTTCAGTTTAGAATTGAATTAGAATAACAGATATATTATTTGAACGACAGTTTGAACATAGAGTTATAATATAATTAAAATCGAGCTCGAAATGGCGTTGCAGTTCGTAATTTGGCGATTCGAACTTCAACTGAATGTACAGGATTCGTTTCAGGCCGAATTTCTGTGAAACAAGAAACGTGTGGAGCTGGTGGAGTATATCTTTCTAGTGGAAGAGAAAAATCGGGATTTTGTCGTGTAGATTTTGATTTATGTCCAAATCAAATTTTAGAAAAGTCGATGTGGAAATCCTTTATAATTTATAAAGGAATTATTTATATTTTAAAAAGGAATTTCAATATAAATCGAATATCGGGTTGACTCAGATTGAAATATCAAGTTAGAAATTCATATAGGAATATTCTAGAGCTGTATGATATTCCACTGTGAATATAGACGATAATATTTATTTTTAAATATTTAATTTAATTTTATTTAAATATATTTATATATTTAAATGGGTCATTCAAAGCTTTAAAAATAGCCACTTTTGCAAACGAAGTCGAAATTCGACGAAACTAATTTTGTTGGATCCGCAATGTCAAATAGTTGTTAGATTTTCAGTTCTATGATTTTTGAAGTCAATATGTGGCCGTACCGATTTTTAAGGTGAAAAACAGTCGATATTCTAACGGTTAAAAATACGCTGTGTGAGCATACGAAGTCGGAATTCAACGAATCCAGTTCGTTGGGACCGTAATGTCGAACCCTAGCTACGTGTCCAGTTTCGTGATTTTTGGGTGTCGTGTGTGATCACACGGATTTTATTAGAAGGCAAAACAAATATTATAAACTAATATATAAGTGTGTGTGGACCAAACCAAGCCACATCCTTGCTTTTTCAACCACACAAACAAAATTCATCCCCTTATAATAACTAATTCACTTTCCTTAGGTCAAAAAAATATGCGCCGTCTCCTTAGAAAAATAATACAGTAAAAATTCAATCTTCATAAAATCATAACAATCCAAATAAAAATCAACAAATCTCAAATATAGTGTCCTTGCAATCCTCAGCATATTCTCTTCATTTTGATATGCTTGAGGGTGCGATGCGAATTTTGGTTCGCTGTAATGTTGAACAGTGAACTAGGGTTCACGATAGTGGTGATTTGGGACATTGATTCGAGAAAAGGGGTTCACATTTGGATTGAGCAAGGGGAGAGGCTTCGTTTGTAGGAGTTTTGTGGGTTTCGGTGCTCGAAACCGTCACTGCCTACATGGAGGTTGGGTTCGACGGAAATCCCTGGAGGGCTTTGAGTGGCTCTCTAATGATATGGGGGTGTGCGGCTTGAGGCCAGGAGGAGGATGGTGGTTTTTATTGGGTTTTCGGTGGAGCATTGGGATGGGATTTCTGTGGTGAAAGATCGGCCACGGTTTGAAGAAAATAGGAGGAGGAGCAGAAGTGTCCAGGAAGAAGAAGGAATAGGATGCGGCCTTGGACTTTAAGGATAAGAGAAGGGTCGTTAGTTAAAGGGTAAAGCCCACTTTTCTTATAAAGGAAATTTAATTAAGTTTAATTCAAATTTATACAAAGCTTATATATTGTATAACTCGATCATACGATATCAGATTGACGATCCGTAAGTTGCGTTGGGATCGTATGGACGGTGGCTACACACTGGAACTGACTAGGAGTGGATCCGAGATCGTTACAATTTATGATGAAATAAATTGTCTGATCAGAATCAGCTAACGCAAATCGTTATTTGACGGTTAACGCGTAAAGTGAGTAAATCTCACTAACTCTGAACAGTTTATAATTTCATGTTGTATTTTTAGAACTGTTAAATATTGGCTGATTGACTGTGTGTTGACTGTTTGATTGAACTGCTAGTCAGTTAGTGAATTTCTATATTGATTCTGTTTAACAGAATATATCATATGGAACTGAAAGTGATGTTATCTATATTGTTTAACATCTGTGATGCAGGGAAACAGGTTGGAGGAATCCAGTTGGATTCCTCAACATTTATTTTACTATGATTTATATATTGTGATATATAATCTGACGTTAATTATGTGTGTTTGAACGATATTTATCGTTGGTATATGGTGTGTTAAATACCATAATAAATACTAAAATGTGGAAAAGGGATTTTCAAAGTATATTTTGAAAATAATTTATTTATATAAAATCAATGGATTTTATATTATAAAAGAAAAAGGGTTTTGATTAAAAGAAATATATTTGATAATCAAATATAAAGGGATTATATTTGTAAATCAAATATAAGGGAATTATATTTGTAAATCAAATATAAGGGAATTATATTTGTAAATCAAATATAAGGGAATTATATTTGTAAATCAAATATAAGGGAATTATATTTATTTATTTAAGGAGTTTTGGAAATGTTTTCCAACTAAGAACCAGAAATTTTTTCTGATATAGAAAACAAGAAATCGAAATGTTTTCCAATGGTAATAACATATATTTTCTAAATTTAGAAAATAAGAAATTTTGAATATAGGGAAACAAGAGATAAGTAAATCAATGAAATAAAGAGAAATATATGAATGATGTTTGATCGATATAATTTCCATCTGGAAATAATACCGTAGCTTATAGCCTCGGTAAATGACAGAAATCGGGCAGGCAGCATGGCTATGTCGGTCGCTCCGAAGTAGGGTGTATAATCACCAGATCTAGAGTTTCATTTATTTCTAAAAATCTATTGTCGATACTGTCACATTCGGGAAACGGTTGCTGATCCCAACCGTTGGTGATATACATTCGATACACTCAAGCGAAATGAGTGGTCGGTCATGTGTGGCCGGGTTGCAAGATGTTCTTGTTGAACCCAGTGTATTCCTTTCTAGAGGTACACTAGCGAAAGGTGGTTCCATACCTTGTCATAGTTGGAAATCCATTACCCAATACGTGCTTGCGGATTTGATTGTATACCATATATGTAGAACGTGAGATGAAAGCGTTTCCGCTAGATGATTATTATACTGTGGTTGATAGACATTATTATAATATCAAAAGGTTTTGATATAAAGATGTTTTGGATTCTCATAAGGGAAAAAACTGTTTCGTTATACGGCGTGGTCTTATGAGATATAATTTACTTGTTCGAACTGTATTAAACTGTTTTACTCATACCAGTCCCATGACTGACCCGGAGTTTATTTTGTTTTGTTTCCCTAGACTCTTGGGTGCCCAATTTTGTATGGGCAGTCAAGTAGTTGGGATTTACAGATACTTGAAGAGCTGGAGCAGGAGGCTTCAGGATTATATAGCTATTATTATTCCGCTGTGTTGTAAGTGTTGTACTTGACAATGATGTATATTCAAGTATAGATTCAAAGATATGTTATATATATTATATGTTATTCGTTCCGCTGTCTGGTTCGTGTTACTCTGATGTTGTGTTCTTCTTCTTCTTCTATTCTAAGTTTCTATCTTATCTTTCCTCACCCTCTGTTTTCTTTCTATTAATTTCCTGATTTTCAGTTTAATTTGGGGTTAGACTTGTGTTTTTGATCAGCTCAAATTGGACCGTATTTTCGGGTCATTACAAAGACGGATGTTAGGCTACGTATCAGTGCAGTGGGGTAGTTATTACCCCATGGGGCAGAGTGATCGTTGCATGGATATGAGCCAGTGCAGTGGAGTTGTTATGACTTCATGGGGCAGAGTGGACATAGCAAAGACTAGTGGCTATGTATCAGTGCAGTGGTGTCATCATGACTCCATGGGGCAGAGTGATCATAGCATGGAATAAGGTGATCAAAATAGTGGATATCGTATGCTTTACGCACTGAGTGAGAGATGTGAGGATGGTTGCTATGTTTGATTGTTTGCTTTCACTATGACATGCACACCCGCACCCCCGTATTCTTTACACTATATGTTAGTGGCACCTTAGAGTATTGAGCGGTATGTTGTGCTAACTCTTTGGTTGCAGGTCCAGGTTCAGTTATGGCTTAGTATACCTGTTATTGTTATGTTTTGATGCTTATCGCTCATACCAGAATTTTGTCTGACCCAGAGTTTTATGTATCTTCTTATTACTCTGGGTGATCCTAAACGGGCAGACTAGAGACATGTTGGGTGGTATGCACGGATAGCTGTACCGAAGACGAGCAGGAGGCTTCCACGTATGATATATATAGATATTCTCCCTGTGTCGCTACTGGTCACTACTTTGGGCATTAGTAGTGTACCTTTCCTTTCTTTTGCTCTAGAGACAGTTTCAAAAGTTGTAATAATAACGATGTGGAACATAAGCTGTATTTGGATTTTCCGCTGCTATGATGTTTAGTTTCAGCTTATGCACTGTCTCACCTGTTTTATGTCAATTATGTTATTATTATATTTTATTCCTTGCGCTGTGAGACATTCTACAGGTTCTTTGTTAGTTCACCAGTAAGTCCTCTTCTTTTCCCTTTCTTTGGCGACCATCCCGTGCTGGTTGGGCATCGGCACATCGCACTTTCATGGGAAATGTCGGCTGGTGCGGGGCGGGCCGTCACAACTAATAATGAAAATTTTCGAAAATTCTAAATTTTTTCTAACACTTTAAATCTTTGAAAAATTACTCCAGCGTCTCCTTTGCATGACTCAATGGTACAACTATAACTCGCCTCTCTAGGCTTTCTTCAACCAAAAAGAAAGTCAAACAGCCAAGCGGCTTGCCAAACTGGCTCATAAATCTCATATTCAATATAATATTAACTTGTACCTTTTTGGTCGGGCATTCAACTCTATCTCTTCTATTTGCTATCCAATCAACATATACTCAAGCAATACCAATAGATCTCCAATCAAATTATTTGCTTCCACCCAAGCTAAAATCCATTTCAAACTCAAACTCCATTCTCGATTTCAAACTCTTACTCACCATTCCAATTCCATTCCGGATTTTCTCTAATAAAACCCAATTCTATTTAACTTGCTTTAAGTTAAATTCTGATTTATATATTCCCCTTTACCATTTCAATTTATTTAACTTCATAAGTTAAATATAAATTTCAAAATTTCAAGTTCCTGGGTTTTTACTTCAAATCAGTTCAAAATCATATATAATAATAATTCAAAACATTTGAATTTATGAACAGCTTATTTTCTCAAAACAATTCAAAACCAAATCTTTGGTAGTAGTCCGTCACTTAGAACTCGAAAATCACACCGATGATGTCCGGACCATCACCAGAATTATTTTCTAGCAATCAAAGTGAGTTCAATACTATTTCACTTTTAAAAACAATTCTTAACAGCTCCTATTTTGAAATTACTTCAAAATATCTTTTACAATATTTGAAAAACATTTTCAAACCAACCAAGATCTTAAAATTCCCATATTTTCAATCCAAAACCATTTACAAACACTTTTTTTTTTCATTTCCCAGGGTTTCAATTCCAATTCTAGTTTACATCCATATTTAATTCATTTGAAATTATATATCACTCCTATACGAATTCTGATTGGTTATTTATATAACCATCTCTATTATAATCTAATTCGATTATAACAACAACCAACACATGACTTGCAAAAAAAAAAAACAACCAGCACATCTAATATATATAATAATTCCAATATACATACTTCTCTTATATCAAAATATATTTTGGATTAAATTATTTCCTTTACCTAGCTTTCAAAACAATATTGTATCGAATTACACTGTTCAAGAGTTTGGAAACACCTATCGATACAGTTTGCATTACCGTATCGACCGGAATTCACAAATCACTCGACAAACTAACCGACACAATATAAAATAGTTTTTATAACAATTTACAAGTACGCACTCTCGTATATACACACTCAACTCAATCTAGGGTATTACTAACCCTATCTCTACTGAGTTACGCCATAGAGCCAAGGTAATCACTTAACCTTCAGCTCTAATACCACTGTAACGACCCGGGGAAATTGCGATCTTGGTAATCGACATAAACTGTAATGTCCCGGGTTTTTATATATCGACAACACGAATATTATTTGATCGTAAGTACATATTTATAGATACGAGTTAAAATCCATATTTTTAATATGGCAAAACATATCAAAAGAGTTTGCCATTTCCTTTACACATATATGTACAATAGCATGTATGAGACAGCGTTTATTTAAATTCATTTTTTTTCATGTATGTAGGATAAGACTTATACATAGCAAAGTTTGAAATGCCATTTTTTTTCAAACACTTTGTTCATTTTTTTTCAAAAGAGTTTAAACCTTATTTTTGCCAACTCTTGATTTTTAACCTTAAAAACCCCTTGATAAAAACATGATCAAACACTTCTTTTGATTCTCAAAATAAAATCAAGGGGAATCTTTGCATTTATATATGCCTCAAATCAAAGACAAGATTTGTTAAATCCTTTTGCAATTCATGATCTCATTCATGAGTTATCTACACTAGGGATTTGCTAGCAACTAGGATCTTAAGGTAGATATTGGCACATGACAAAATCATTTTAGATGATAACATTTTCAGTTTTTAAATCTATTTCTTTCTCACATGATTTTTGTGAAAATACCAGTTTCCTTCGCATCTTTCAAAACATGGTTACAATTGTCAAAAGACATGTGCATAAAGATTTACAAAATCTTGTATATGTACCATAGGATTTTGCCTACACTAGGATCATGTTAGCATCTAAGTTATTTAGATTTTTACACACACTTTCATCACATGGCTGTGGACCAATTAAACCAAAATTTTCAGATTTTGTAGCAACTTGGAAGGCAAGTAATTTTTTTAAATGTTTTTGTGTTAAATCATAATGTCATGTGGAAAGTATGGGATAGAAATCCAAGGAAAATTCTGAACATTGGTAGTACAAGAATGGTTGCTATAACTTGTTTATACCAAGGAAAGATTTGAGAAGCACGTGGGTTGTACATGAGCATTAATGGTGACATTACTTAAGAAACCAATAGGTGTCGAGAGTGATCATGCGCAGGAGATTTTCAGTTTGAATTGGCTGATGATAGCCATGTTAAGTTTAGAGAATGGTGCATTGATTTAGAGAGGAAACGTTTTTTTATATTGTCTATCAATTGTCAAAACTATTTTCTGTTTTCAGATCATAAATAATGCACTCATATTTTAATAATTTCCTACACCTATATTAGACCATGAGCATGCACACTTCTCCTCACAACACAAAACATTCGAATCAAGCCAGTAAAAAACTAAGGACAGAGAGCTTATACATAAAGCTTAGAGCAGGAAAATAAGGTGAGTAAACACCGCTGTTTATCTCTACATTCTAGTGACATCACATGCGAGATTTATGATTTTATACGTATGGTTGACTGAAACCTTGTTCTGGAAATACTGTTACAATCATACCCTTTCGCTTACTATTTTACCCATTGGATACTTGCTTTTGTTCTAAGTATTAGTTTAACAAGGGATGTTGTCATAAGAATTTAGTTATTCAGGACAGCAGATAATTATACACATAAGTTTCTCCAAAATAAAAGGGGATGTATGCCTGTTGGAATTTTGTGCTATGGAAATGATTTATATATGCCAGTAGAAGGTACAACAAAAGATAAAAACAAAAACAAAATTTTCATTACAACTAAATTCTTTTTGCTGATCTATTAACTAGTTAGTATTTTAAAATCATGATTTCAAAAATGGGCATTCGGAACTTTAGTAACTGGAAAGGAAAAAGAAAGAAAAATTGAGACATAAATGTTGGCCGAAAAGATGATTCATGCATGATGGTCTGAGAAACCATTAATGCGAGAATTAAGTTGAGATGAACATCATAGCCTAAGGGAATAAGGAAAATCTCAGTACTCATTTTTTTTATGAACAAACCTTTTTATTCCTTTTAATCATGGTAGTTGTCGGGACTGTTTTGTGGTGAAGATTTCGGCGGAAACAGGGATTAATAAAGAAGCAGGGAAGGATGAATCACTTAATTGATCTATTTAAAACCCACTGAAGTATCTATTACAGACCTCTTAGTCAGGTCTATTAATATTAAGACATTGGATTCTCTAATTTTGATCATGATTCAGTTTAAACCTATTTGGAAAGAAAAATGAAATTGAACATAATAACAATTGAACAGAATAAGTTTATGTGATATGTAATTCACACTTCAAAGCTGTACTTCCACACTGTCGGTACATTCAAGATGTAAAATATTAAGGAGGTGGGAGTTATTGAACAATAAATTGTAGACATTCCAATGTGGTAGATTCTCTACAATATAACTATATAGGACATTTGAGTGCTGTTTGATATAGAATAAACAAAAATCAAATGAAACAGTCAATGGTATGGTAAGGATAGCGTACATTTTAACTGTATGATTTTGTTTATCCAAACAGCAAGACCCCTTCCATACTTCCCTATATTAAACACTAAATTTCAGAATAGGTTAGAAGCGTGATAGCAGGAAAAAGGAAAGCAAGGACGTAGCCAGTTAAAACCAAGAGTTTGTTGAGTTCTTGGTTTCAATCCGCGGCATAAGGATTGGTCGAATCATATGGAGTATAGGCAGGACGTATAAGTTAGAAAAATTTATGTATGTCGTGTGCGCGTGTGCGAGTGGCGATGACACTTAAGTACGGACCGACATGAGCATGCACGTGCACACTGACGGGTGCATGGTGATGACCTTGTTAGTGCAAGGCGCGACACATCACTAATATGGGAAGGATTGTGGGAAACTGAAGTGATAAACTAGAGGGAATAGAACAAAGTAGTGCAAAAGTGAAGTGGCGGACCGGGGAAAACTAGGATGGATTGATCGTTGGGATCTTGGACGGTGGAGCAGTGGCTATGGTAAGGGAAGGGGCGGCATCACTGAAGACAATAGGAAAGAATAACAAATATATGAAGTAAATGTTTAGCAGCAGGTCCTAGTGTTTAGGCCAAGAGGTACGTGAGTTTTAAAGCATGGCGGACATGGAAGGGGCGGACTGGAAACATGGACATGGATGATGGGTCACTAGAGTTGGAGCATGGCGGAGGAGTCATAAGGCATGGAAGGGGGAAAATAAATGAGAAATTAGTGGAAGTGAAGAGCATCGAGTAGGAATGAAAATAGGAAGTGTAATGCATAATAACAGCAGCAACGCACGACATTTTTAATTCAGCTGGGTGGGTATCCAAAGGCCACATGGCCACATAGGGAAGGAAGATGCGGGCCTTATGGAGTTGGACCTTAAAACGTGGGTTGGGTAGTTTGGCCCACTTGTATAAATGGTTTAATTTAAATCAAAGAGGAAACCGAAGCTTTTTTTTGGATGCACAGGCCAAACGATAAGGGAAATACCACAACAAAAGAGGAATAGACATTGGGTAAACTTTGGACACCTGTAGGAGTATAAAGGGGATGTGTGGGCCTTTGTATCATGGGCTTTTATGTAGTGGAGGCCACATTTAAATCATTAAATTAATAACAAAAAGGGTTGCTAGCAAAAGTTTTGATGCAAGGGTTTGTTTCTAGAAGAAATGAAATAGGACGTGGCCGTTGTTTTCAAAGCATGGTTTAAATTAAAGAGTTAAGCTATCCTTTGTTTTAATAAATTAGAAAGGAAAATACTTGTTTGGGGTAGGACCGAAACCAATTCAAACAAAGTTATACGCTTATAAAATAAATGTTGTTTTGAAATTTAAAACCATCATTATTAAATAATAAATATTAATTTAGTAAGAATTACCCAATCATTTTCCGGTTGGGGGATTGATATAAATTAATAAATTCTTTACCACAGCTATCGGAAGGGGGTCGACTGTAAAACGCAATTATGTTTGACACCAACAGTGGAATTTTATCAACTTAGCGTAATCACCATATATTTTTATCGAGAAATGATTTCAAAAAAATTAAATACTGGAATATATTTTTGAATTAAATAATCTGTCCGATTTAAATTCCACTTGTCCCTAAAAGATATTAACACTGATCGATTCGAAGAGTCTGGATCTATAGTCCACTTCGATTCGATGTTTATGCCGCTAGTCAAAGATTAATGAAGAAAATAGAAGACGGAGTTAGGCAAGGACTATTCTTGAATAGTGCCTTCGGTTTGTCCAGTCCCAGGGCAACTTGTATGGACGAATGTCTGACAAAGTAACTCTAACTGATCACGTACGTTGATCTTTTCAAACGTATTTATATGGTGGCAGAGGAATTTGTTTCTCTCGCCGTATACCTATATATATTTTTGAGGAAGTAAATTAGTGATCGGGAAGTTTTGACGATGTGGCATTCAAAGAAAATAATCAGTGATGATAACGTAAGTCTAGCCTCAAGTCTCACACCCAGGAAATGACAAAAATCGGGCAGGAAGCATGGCTATGTGGGTCGCTCCCATTAGGGTGTAGCATCACCTATCTAGAGAAATTCCTTTTGCTTCTTAATCTATCAATTCTGCCCATTCGGGAATGGTTGCCGTACACAACCATTGGTGATATACATTCGATACACTCAAGAGAAATGAGTGGTCGGTCATGTGAGGGCCGGGTTGCAAGATGTTCTTGTTGAACCCAGGTTTATTCGCCTCTAGAGATACATCATCGGAAGGTGGTCCCATACCTTGTCATAGTTGGAAATCCAATTCCCATAAGCGCCACGCGGTTTTTATTTGTATACTATATAGGAGAATGTGAGATGCAAGCATTCTTCTAGATTCTAAATTATTTGTGAAACACCCAGACACTATGATAATATCTGATTTAAAGTATACAAAGTGTTTTTGATCTCATAAGGTAAAAACCCGTTCCGTACTTACGGCGTGGTCTTATGAGATATTTTTATTGTTTTTAAAATCGTTTACTCATACCATTCCCCGGACTGACCTGGAGTTTATTTTTCTGTGTTTCCCTTAAACTCTTGGGTATTCATAACACTTGTTATGAATAGACAAGTGAATCAGGATGGATTAAACTTGAGAAGCTGGATGGAGCTTTTCTGTGTGCTGATCTGCTTATCCTATCTACTGTATAATTAAGTCTGAAAGCTTGGGTCATCAATGATATGTATAATTACAGATGGCTTGTATCACTAGATCTATGATGCTCTGATGTAATATTTTCCACTGTGTAATAATATGAAGTATTATCTTTTGTGAAAATTCCGTTGTGAGATTCTGATGGTTTCTGTGATTTTATCTTCTATCTATTCTTATTCTTATTAATGGCACGACTTCCGATGTGTTCGAAAGTTGGGTCATTACAGTTGGTATCAGAGCTTAGGTTACTGATTACCTAGGCTTTGAGTGAGTCTGAGAGAGCATATTTTTATACAAATTTAAAATAAATTTTGATTAGCTTGGATGGTATACCTAAGTTGGTTATATCCAATCAAGTCTTGATTGACAACCTGTTATATTCGGGTGAATAAAATGAGTAGCCGAGGACGAAGAGGTCGAGCTGGTAGGACTTCCACTACTACTGGTCGATTTGTGAAATAAAATCGGATTTGTGAGTCCTGAAAAGGAGATAACTAATTAGTTAAGGATGGCAGTGGACGAAACTTAACGGAGTTAAATGAATTGACTAATGAGTTAAAAAGAGAATTTGGACAGATACATATGCTTGAGCAAGATTGATTCAATGAAGAGACCTGAGATCTATTTTCCAAATAAAATCAAGGATATTTGGAAGTCAATGAGAATTTAAGAGATGGAAGACAAGAAGTAGTAATACATAGATGGAAATGTATTCCAACCATGGTAACAGATATATCCAGTTATGGAAATAACAGTTATAAATAAAATATTTATTGATGTGTGTCGATAACTCTAAATCTACTATTTACAAATTTCGAGGACGAAATTTTTATAAGGGAGGTAGATTGTAATGTCCCGGGTTTTTATATATCGACAACACGAATATTATTTGATCGTAAGTACATATTTATAGATACGAGTTAAAATCCATATTTTTAATAAGGCAAAACATATCAAAAGAGTTTGCCATTTCCTTTACACATATATGTACAATAGCATGTATGAGACAGCGTTTATTTAAATTCATTTTTTTCATGTATGTAGGATAAAACTTATACATAACAAAGTTTGAAATGCCATTTTTTTTTAAATACTTTGTTCATTTTTTTTCAAAAGAGTTTAAACCTTATTTTTGCCAACTCTTGATTTTTAACCTTAAAACCTCCTTGATAAAAACATGATCAAACACTTCTTTTGATTCTCAAAATAAAATCAAGGGGAATATTTGCATTTATATATGCATCAAATCAAAGACAAAATTTGTCAAATCCTTTTATAATTCATGATCTCATTCATGAGTTATCTACACTAGGGATTTGCTAGCAACTAGGATCTTAAGGTAGATATTGGCACATGACAAAATCATTTTAGATGAAAACATTTTCAGTTTTTAAATCTATTTCTTTCTCACATGATTTTTGTGAAAATACCATTTTCCTTCGCATCTTTCAAAACATGGTTACAATTGTCAAAAGACATGTGCATAAAGATTTACAAAATCTTGTATATATACCATAGGATTTTGCCTACACTAGGATCATGTTAGCATCTAAGTTATTTAGATTTTTACACACACATTCATCACATGGCCGTGGACCAATTGTACCAAAATTTTCAGATTTTGTAGCAACTTGGAAGCCAAGTAATTTTTTAAATGTTTTTGTGTTAAATCATAATGTCATGTGGAAAGTATGGGTTAGAAATCCAAGGAAAATTCTGAACATTGGTAGTACAAGAATGGTTGCTATAACTTGTTTATACCAAGGAAAGATTTGAGAAGCACATGGATTGTACATGAGCATTAATGGTGACATTACTTAAGAAACCAATAGGAGTCGAGAGTGATCATGCGCAGGAGATTTTCAGTATGAATTGGCTGATGATAGCCATGTTAAGTTTAGAGAATGGTGCATTGATTTAGAGAGGAAAAGTTTTTTTATATTTTCTATCAATTGTCAAAACTGTTTTCTGTTTTCAGACCATAAATAATGCACTCATATTTTAATAATTTCCTATACCTATATAAGACCATGAGCATGCACACTTCTCTTCACAACACAAAGCATTCTAATCAAGCCAGTGAAAAACTAAGGACAGAGAGCTTATACTTAAAGCTTAGAGCAGGAAGACAAGGTGAGTAAACACCGCTGTTTATCTCTACATTCTAGTGAAATCACATGCGAGATTTATGATTTTATACATATGGATGATTGAAACCTTGTTCTGGAAATACTGTTACAATCATACCTTGTTCGCTTACTGTTTTACCCATTGGATACTTGTTTTTGTTCTAAGTATTAGTTTAACATGGGATGTTGTCATAAGAATTTAGTTATTCAGGACAGTAGATAATTATACACATAAGTCTCTCCAAAATAAAAGGGGATGTATGCATGTTGGAATTTTATGCTATGGAAATGATTTATATATGCCAGTAGAAGGTATAGCAAAAGATAAAAACAAAAACAAAATTTTCATTACAACTAATTTCTTTTTGCAGATCTATTAACTAGTTAGTATTTTAAAATCATGATTTCAGAAATGGGCATTCGGAACTTTAGTAACTGGAAAGGAAAAAGAAAGAAAAATTGAGACATAAATGTTGGCCGAAAAGATGATTCATGCATGATGGTCTGAGAAACCATTAATGTGAGAATTAAGTTGACATGAACATCATAGCCTAAGAGAATAAGGAAAATCTCAATACTCGTTTTTTTATGAACAAACCTTTTTATTCCTTTTAATCATGGTAGTTGTCGGGACTGTTTTATGGTGAAGATTTTGGCGCAAACAGGGATTAATAAAGAAGCAGGGAAGGAGGAATCACTTAATTGATCTGTTTAAAACTCACTGAAGTATTTATTACAGACCTCTTAGTCAGGTCTATTAGTATTAAGACATTGGATTGTCCAATTTTGATCATGATTCAGTTTAAACCTATTTGGAAAGAAAAATGAAATTGAACACAATAATAATTAAACAAAATATGTTTATGTGATATGTAATTCACACTTCAAAGCTGTACTTCCACACGTCGGTACATTCAAGATGTAAAATATTAAGGAGGTGGGAATAATTGAACAATAAATTGTAAACATGCCAACGTGGTAGATTCTCTGTAATATAACTATATAGGACATTTGAGTGCTGTTTGATATAGAATAAACAAAAATCAAATGAAACAGTCAATGGTATGGTAAGGATAGCGTACATTTTAACTGTATGATTCTGTTTATCCAAATAGCAAGACCCCTTCCATACTTCCCTATATTAAACACTAAATTTCAAAATAGGTTAGAAGCGTGATAGCAGGAAAAAGGAAAGCAAGGACATAGCCAGTTAAAACCAAGAGTTTGTTGAGTTCTTGGTTTCAATCCGCGGCATAAGGAATGGTCGAATCATATGGAGTATAAGCAGGACGTATAAGTTAGAATAATTTCCATATGTCGTGTGCGCGTGTGCGAGTGGTGATGACACTTGAGTATGGACCGACATAAGCATGCACGTGCACACTGACGGGTGCATGGTGATGACCTTGTTAGTGCAATGCGCGACACAGCACTAATATGGGAAGGATTGTGGGAAACTGAAGTGATAAACTAGAGGGAATAAAACAAAGCAGTGCAAAAGTGAAGTGGCGAACCGGGGAAAACTCGGATGGACTGATCGTTTGGATCTTGGACGGTGGAGCAGTGGCTATGGTAAGGGAAGGGGCGGCATCACTAAAGACAGTAGGAAAGAATAACAAGTATATGAAGTAAATAATTAGCTGCAGGTCCTAGTGTTTGGCCAAGAGGTACGTGAGTTTTAAAGCATGGCGGACATGGAAGGGGCGGACTGGAAACATGGACATGGATTATGGGTCACTAGAGTTGGAGCATGGCGGAGGAGTCATGAGGCATGAAAGGGGGAAAACAAATGAGAAATCAGTGGAAGTGAAGAGCATCGAGTAGGAATGAAAATCGGAAGTGTAATGCATAATAATAGTAGCAGCTCACTACATTTTTAATTCAACTGGGTGGGTATCCGAAGGCCACATGGCCACATAGGGAAGGAAGATACGGGCCTTATGGAGTTGGGCCTTAAAACGTGGGTTGGTTAGTTTGGCCCACTTGTATAAATGGTTTAATTTAAATCAAAGAGGAAACCAAAGCTTTTTTTTGGATGCACAGGCCAAACGATAAGGGAAATACCACAACAAAAGAGGCATGGACTTTGTGTAAACTTTGGACACGTGTAGGAGTATAAAGGGGATGTGTGGACCTTTGTAGCATGGGCTTTTATGTAGTGGAGGCCACGTTTAAATCATTAAATTAATAATAAAAAGGGTTGCTAGCAAAAGTTTTGATGCAAGGGTTTGTTTCTTGAAGAAATGAAATAGGACGTGGCCGTTGTTTTCAAAGCATGGCTTAAATTAAAGAGTTAAGCTATCCTTTGTTTTAACAAATTAGAAAGTAAAATACTTGTTTATATTTGGGGTAGGACCGAAACCAATTCAAATAAACTTATATGCTTATAAAATAAATGTTGTTTTGAAATTTAAAACCATCATTATTAAATAATAAGTATTAATTTAGTAATAATTACCCAATCATTTTCCGGTTGGGGGATTGATATAAATTAATAAATTCTTTACCATAACTATCGGAAGGGGGCCGACTGTAAAACGAAATTATGTTTGACACCAACAGTGGAATTTTAGCAACTTAGCGTAATCACCATATATTTTTATCGAGAAATGATTTCAAAAAAATTAAATACTGGAATATATTTTTGAATTAAATAATCTGTCCGATTTAAATTCCACTTGTCCCTAAAAGATATTAACACTGATCGATTCGAAGAGTCCGGATCTATAGTCCACTTTGATTCGATGTTTACGCCGCTAGTCAAAGATTAATGAAGAAAATAGAAGACGGAGTTATGCAAGGACTATTCTTGAATAGTGCCTTCGGTTTGTCCAGTCCCAGGGCAACTTGTATGGACGAATGTCTGACAAAATAACTCTAAATGATCACGTACGTTGATCTTTTCAAACGTATTTATATGGTGGCAGAGGAATTTGTTTCTCTCGCCGTATACCTATATATATTTTTGAGGAAGTAAATTAGTGATCGGGAAGTTTTGACGATGTGGCATTCAAAGAAAATAATCAGTGATGATAACGTAAGTCTAGCCTCAAGCCTCACACCCAGGAAATGACAAAAATCGGGCAGGCAGCATGGCTATGTGGGTCGCTCCCATTAGGGTGTAGCATCACCTATCTAGAGAAATTCCTTTTTCTTCTTAATCTATCGATTCTGCCCATTCGGGAATGGTTGTCGTATACAACCATTGGTGATATACATTCGATACACTCAAGAGAAATGAGTGGTCGGTCATGTGAGGGCCGGGTTGCAAGGCATTCTTGTTGAACCCAGGTGTATTCGCCTCTAGAGATACATCATCGGAAGGTGGTCCCATACCTTGTCATAGTTGGAAATCCAATTTCAATAAGCGCCAAGCGGTTTTTATTTGTATACTATATAGGAGAATGTGAGAAGCAAGCATTCTTCTAGATTCTAAATTATTTGTGAAACACCTAGACACTATGATAATATCTGATTTAAAGTATACAAAGTGTTTTTGATCTCATAAGGTAAAAACCCGTTCCGTACTTATTATGAGATATTTTTATTGTTTTTATAATTGTTTACTCATGCCAGTCCCTGGACTAACTCGGAGTTTATTTTTCTGTGTTTCCCTTAAACTCTTGGGTATTCATAACACTTGTTATGAATAGACAAGTGAATCAGGATGGATTAAACTTGAGAAGCTGGATGGAGCTTTTCTATGTGCTGATCTGCTTATCCTATCTATTGTATAATTAAGTCTGAAAGTTTGGGTCATCAATGATATGTATAATTACAGATGGCTTGTATCACTAGATCTGTGATGCTCTGATGTAATATTTTCTGCTGTGTAATAATATGAAGTATTATGTTCTGTGAAAATTCCGCTGTGAGATTCTGATGGTTTCTGTGATTTTATCTTCTATCTATTCTTATTCTTATTAATGGCATGACTTCCGATGTGTTCGAAAGTTGGGTCATTACATAAACTCAATGTCGACTGTTCAAGCATCGGAAATACCAGATAGTTAATGAAACAAGTTAGAGGTTGAGAATAGATAAGATAGAAAATTAGAATAGAAGAGGAAGAACACAACTACAACAACATCAGTGTAACACGAATCTCACAGCGGAACGAATAAAATATATTATATAACATAACTTTGGAATAAAATAGTATCGGTATACAATACTATTATCAGAGTACAACACTTACAACACAACGAAAATAACAATAGCTATATAATCCTAAAGCCTCCTACTCCAGCTCTCATGTATCTATAAAATACCGACTACTTGACTGCCCGTACAAAATTGGGCACCCATGAGTTTAGGGAAAACAAAACAAAATAAACTCTGGGTAAGACGTGTGACTGGTGTGAGTAAACTCCAAACACTTGGTTTAACTTTTCGAAATCCTTTTCAAAAGCAATGATAATCGTAAGACCGATCCACACATAAATACAGATGGTTTTTACCTTACGATAACCCAAAATATTTCTTAAGATCAATATTTTCTGATAATATAATAATGTCTAAATCAAGTAGGTAGCAATCTAGTAGAACACTTTCATCTCACGCTATACATATATAATATACAATCAAAAACCGCGGGCTCTTATTGGGTAATGGATTCCAACTATGATAAGTTGTGGAACCACCTTCCGATCAGTGTACTCTAGAAGCGATACAGTAGAGTTCAATAAGAACATCTTGTAACTCGGCCACACATGATCGGCCATTCATTTCGCTTGAATGTTCCGATTATATTATCACCTTACGGTTGGTATACCAACATAATTGTTCCTGGGTGATACAGAATTGAAAGAAGTAACAAATATGAATATTCTCTAGATGGTGACAATATATCCTAATTGGGTGCGACCCACTTAGCGATGCTGCCTTCCCGATTTTTGTCATTTCCCGATTGATGAGGCTTGAGGCCATAACGTATCTTTAACAAATTATATTTCATTTACTTTGAATGCCACATCGTCATACCCGTCAAATAACAAATTTATTTTCCCAAAAATACCACGGGTATAAGCTAAGAGAAATGAATTCCTCCGCCACCAACGTAAATATGTTTGAAACGATCAACTTACGCGATCCACCAGATATACTTTGTCAGACACTCGTCCACACAAGTTGTCTTGGGACTGGACAATCCAAAGGAATTATTCTGTAAATCCATCTTAGGCACTTTCTACCTAGGATCGCCAGAATAAACCTTGCATAAACTCTGTCTTCAATTGTCTTTGATATATTTGATTCGAAACGATAATGCCCATACAGAGTGGTTTTCAGATAATAAATCTGACCCCGGTCTCTTCGTATTGACAACAGAAATGGTCAAAACTTTGACAGTCGGTTATTTAACTATCAAAGGACAAGATGTGTACAAACAACGATCATATTCCCAAATGGAAATCTTACCGATCAATCATCATTTCATTTCCCAATTTCCCATTTATTGTTTCCATATATTCATAAATTCCTTATTTCCAAAAATTAGAAAATATACGTTATTAATTTTGGAAAATGTTTCCATTTCTGATTCATGCATCAATATCTTCCCACCTCTATCAGTCTCTAACTATAAACTAGTAAGAGAACAACTTCCCAAGTATAAACCCCGAAGGCCGAAACCAACATCAGATCGATACCCAGAAAGTCATTCAACTCTACTAATTTCCAGCTAGTTTCTAATTTCAATAATTCCATTTAAATTCATAATTCAAACCCCAAATTGCTTTATAATATTTTATTTGCAAAATATTTACTTTAATCTAATTTTTCACATAGAATGTGAATAATATTTGTTTATATAATCAAAATAGTTTGATTTAATATTTTAAAACAATATCTCAATCCCAAATTCTATACATATTTTTATTTGCAGAATTATTCATACAAATCTTATTTCATTTCCAATGTTTATAATCTCATTGCAAATTTCCTTTATAACTACTACGTTCACATTCCATTTCAATTATCGGTTTTACGTTCACATTCCATTTCAATTATCGGTGTTAAAACCGATTTTACTTCCCTATATAAATTCAAATTTATATATTTAATTTATCAAATGATAAATATTTCCTTAATTTATAAACATCGTTTATAAATTATTCTCCTCAATTTGTCTATTAAAACAAATTTCTATTAAATATTTACTTTCCAAAAATTTCCTTCTATAAAATTCTATTCATTTCCCAAATATTTCCTTTTATAAAATTCTATTCATTTCCCAAATATTTCCTTTTATAATTATATTTATTTTCTAAATAAACATTTCTTTTATAATATTCTTTGATTTTATAAATATTTCCTTTTATAAAATCCTTTGATGTTATAAATATTTCCTATTATAAAATCCTTTGATTTTATAAATATTTCATTTACAGTAAACACTTTGAAAATTCCCTTTTTACATTCTGGTATTTGTTATGGTATTTAAAATACCAAATAACCAAGATCAATATCATCTAAACACACATAATCAACAATGGATTATATATCACATCATATATCACAATATATGGAAAAACAGTATTGTAAATATTGAGGAATCCAGTTGGATCCCTCCAACCTGTTTCCCTGCATCCACAGTTGTTAACCAATATAAATAACATCAATTTCATTCCAATATGAAATATTCTGATAAACAGAATCAATATTTGATTAACGATTTATATATATATATATATATATCATTATCTATAATTTCAACCAATAAATCAGCAATTCAACCAAACAATCAACACATAGAAATCAACCATCATTTATGAATTCTAGAAATACGTTATAAAAACATAACTGGGTAGAGTTAGTGAGATTTACTCACATTGGAAGATTATCGTTAAATAACGATAACTATCGGTTGATTCAGACATGCAATTTTTTTCGCTATAAATTGTAATGAGCTCCAATTCACTCCCAGTCAGTTCCATTGTGTAGCCCTCGTCCATACGATCCCAACGGATCGAGTTTTGTCGGATTCTGATAACGTATGACATAGTTATGAATTTTACAAGTTCCTATACTATTTAATTTAAATAAAACTCAAATTATTTATAAATTTTAGGCCTTACTTTTTGAACTCCGCCCATGGCCCAACTCCACAATCCACACCCACACTATATCTCTTCTTCCCAAACGAAATGTCGCAACTCCAGTTTACACAAACCACGCCATTTCAAAAAGCTTTCAATCCATCTATCTCCTCCAATACACCATCGTTTGCCAAACTAACATCACAACACTTCCTTTTGTCCAATCCTCTTTACTTCGATACCTAGTACATCAAACCCGCACTCTCCCCTTCGAATGCGTGTAGCAGCTTCAACACATTGCTATAGGAACCCATCGATCTTTATCCAAGCCGAATACCCCAAAATTTTGCATGCTGCTTCCATTCTATTTCCTTAATTCAGATATAACGTTCAACACATGGATTAAAGCTTCACTCTCCTCACCAAACTCTCTGACTACACCTTCTATATGATAACTCGATCCATTTCTTCATGCACACTGTTTTTGTGCGACGGTTCTTCCCTTCCCAAGCCCATCAAACCCCTCCTACGAACCAAAACTCCAAGTTTATTTCTAACCTTCTTTCGCCTGTATGCATATCAAACCCATGAAAATGGTTCGCACCACACAACACTTTTACCTAAAAATAGCACAAACTCTCTGTATTTCATATATATAGTTTTCGGGTTTTCTTATGGAAGATTTGGTTTTTTTTAATTTAGCTTTTAGAAAACCATGGATTTTAGTTTTCCTTGGCTAACTGGAAAGAACAGAAACAAGGCATCTCTCGCGTGAATTTATAGGCTTTTGGATCCTTCAGGGCGAAGTAATAGATTGAAGACTTGCAGTGGTGATCGCAGTAGGGTATAGGTCTACTATGTGTTTTCTTGTCTATCAAAATGGTAATGTACATCGTGTTTTTGGAAAGAGGGGTGGTACGATTTTTAATTGCCGAGTCTCCTCTAAATTATTATTATCTTTTCTTAAACGAGACATTTTATTGGTGAGTCGAACGTCCAAAACTCTCAAGAAAACAAGTTGAACCCGCACCCATCAGAAGAAAAATGGATGAGTAAGGTTGCTTTAACTCAACTGGATAACAATGCTCCTATTGTTGATTGGTGCGTACATTCATGTATAGGGTAATACAAAAAACTAAGTATTGTTTTGAATAGGTATTGATAGGAATAACTTGGAGTAAACTGTAAGGGTATATTTTGTTTTAATTGTACATTCATTAGCAGGAAAAATAATACATCAGTATTGTAAAATGTTAATAGTCAAGTTAAGCTATGATGGCATGTTAACATTGTAGAGATGATTAGTATGACAATGTTTTGTTTAATTCTCTTAAATAATAGGATTGTTGTTCCCTTACTAAACTAGTGTTTTGCTTAAAACTATGTTCCATGTTTATGGTCCATTAACCATGCAAATGCCGAATTTCGATTTCCACCTTGAATTTCCAAATGATTGGTCTTTTTGGTTTAGCTTAGAATGACCGCACTTACTCATTGAGGACGCTAGTGGAGATTATACAGGATTCTAGTGCAAATATTATACGTTATCCAATTTACGCAGCAACGTCAATTTAACTATTTCCGCCTATTTTGGAAATTATGTATATTATTATCCCATTAATATATTAATTACTTATTCAAAATATTAAATTCAAACCATTTGAATTATCAAATCAATAGATTAAATAATTAAATAAATTAATTATTAAATCGTAGAAAATCCAGGACGTTGCACCTAGAGATGCGCACTGGGTGATGTATTGTAGACATTAGGGAATTACTCCGTGTTTAATCGTGATTCGACCGAGGCGTTCAGATATGACGAACTGTATGCTTACGTGGCATAGCAATGGTAGTTCTGTGTGAATACATGGCGTAACGATTTAGATTTCCCTACACAGTTTGGCATAGTATGGAGGTCGTATACGCTTCTGTGGCATGACGGTGGGGACCATACCAGTAGGGTACTATGCGAGTACCTTGTGATGTTAGGCATAACTATATACATTTGACATTAGGTTTAATCCATTAGGGAGTAGATGGATACGACGTGAGTGCAGGGTCTTGAGTGTTGTTAACCCAAATAACCTAAAAATTAAGAAAACATAATTGAGCGGTATATGTAGGGTTATTTCAGAATGTATAATTTGTACATTCACCTGAACATTATGTTCTGACCCCCTCCTCATGACATACTCGTAGGCTAGGTTTGTGGCAGAGAATTGGTAGCCTTTGGACACCTGTTAGACAGTGTTATAATTTTGGTAAGGCTATATTTGAATATTATTTTGTATCTGTTGTGCTATGAGATGTTTTATCGAGCTCTGATATGTTTATTATCTCTATCTTGTCTGCAGGATACCAGACAAGCCAACTCGAGCTTTGATAGATTAAGATTTTTGAAAAAAAAACTCGATCTGTTGAAATTCAGGATGTTACACTCGTAGACGCTTGTCTACAAATTTTTGGCATACATTTGGATTTCTGCGGAGGCTTGGACATTGAAGCTATTTCTTGGACATTGTTGTTCATACCAACACACTTTAACTCAATTAAGATGAAGAATGGCATTTTGGTCATAGTTTAGAATTAACAAATTATTTGTTGTTCTATCATACAACTTTGTACACACAAATTGTCCTACCTTATACAAGCATTGTAATTGACAAATATATAATGAATGATTACTATGAAGTGGTTAGTGCCAAACCACTATAAAAGTTGTGCGTCCCTTTACATTTCTCATACTTTGGATATTCGGACTATAAGTTTACTATTAAACTTATACTTAAGGGTTGGCGTGCGCAAATAACCAATTTCCCATGTAAACAAGTATATAGATTTGAAAACCAAAATATAATAATACATACTCTCTCATATATATTAATTCTCGTATTCAGTACAACTTAAGTTAAACAACGCAACTTAAGCTCTGATACCAAATGTGATGAACCGTCCTACACCACCAGTGCTCATAACTAAAAATCTACATTGTACAAGTACCTGATCGATGCAAAGCAATCATCAAGAGAAAGAATTAATAGAAAAGAAGAGAAAAGAGAAAGAAAAGAAAGGGATAAAAGAGAAAGAAAAGAAAGGGATAAAAGAGAAAGAAAAGAATGTAACACAATCACAGAATCTGTCGTATATCTCACAGCGTATCAGATAATATATATAACCGTAACAATCATAGACATAAAATTGGTGAGACAATAATAACTATAAGAATCACAGATTCAGAATATATAGACTCCTACGGTTATGCAGAATAGTAATAGAGTTTATATAAGTGATAAATAAACTCAAATTGGTAAACTGCATCTACTAAGAATATGTAACACTATCAAGCCCTCATAGTGTTATAAAGCAGAATAAATAATAAGGGTACAATTATAAATACGTAATGCCTCCTACAAATCCACATGGATAGCTCCATATAATACTCACACTTGCTTTTTGGTCTGCTCATCAGCATCGTCGATGGCATCCAAGGTAATAAAAGGGAAATAAAACCTTGTGTTGGACAGCAATTTGGTGTTAGCGATAAACAAATCTCAAAGTACAGTAAGGTATGGAGAATCATACCTGTCCTATCCTTGCATCCACAGTGTTAGCACATAACAATCGATATATGCTACATTATGATAAATATTAAGTAAATAAGGTGTGATAAATGTCTAAGTGCTAAATGGTGGCAAATAAGTAAACAACCATAATATCCATCAACCATCCTAATATTCACTCATAATATCCATTCCACTCTTTCGGCTAGGACCTAGATTGTACCCACCTGTACGCCCCAAGGTAAGGACCCATCTGGTTCATCTGAATGTCATAAGTCTCCCATCATTGGAAGCCTGGAGGATCCATATGGTCCAGGTGAATGCCATAAGTCTCCCATTATCGAAAACTGGAGGACCCGTCTGGTCCAAATGGACATCACACTCACTGTCCTCTCTTTACGAGTAACTGTTAAAACTGTGTGTTATCAATAACCCCTTTGTACACATTCTTCGTAGTATAATTCATCACTAGACTGTCCAAAAGACTCCCATCTGAAGTTGTCATAATATGGGAACCATCCCTAATGGTCGTCACACGTCATATGATATCATCATGTGTCTCCCATCTTTCTCTCTCCAAGAGTCACCCCGAAACGACTTAATGTCGTTTTTCTGCATTTCGGAGAAAATCCATTCATCATAACAACATTGCAACAGTCTTGCTCCCCATCCTGGTATCATCGCCGTCAAATGAAGAATCAATGGAAGCATTGCATCTTCGCCTCAAGCAAAGCCACGGATCGAAGGGCCATTGTGTCGAAATTGCTATTGAATGAGCCATCATACCATGCTCCTCGAAATTGCACCATCGTCTATGTCAAATTGACCAAATGGAAAATAATAATGGCAATCAATATCGACCACTCTATAGTAATCGAAAATGACTACCGAGATCACGTATTTAACCAAAATTGGTTAAATATCCATCTAGGAAAAACGTCCAACATCCACTTCGAAATCCAACTCGTCGCAAGTCCATCTTTCATCTTCGGGTCGGCCACCACGCTCAAGTTTTGCTTCATCTTTAAATCCGTTTTCGAGCTATAATGTTATTTCGTCGTCAAATCCATCACTGAGTTTCAATGCTTATCCATTGTCAAATCCATCGCTGAGCTCCAACGTTGCTCCATCATCAAATCCATCCAAGCGCTTTGAAGCTCCTTTAGGAATTTATCTCATTCGCTCGAGTAGCTATCATCCTTATGCACTCAATCAATATACACCGACATGTGCATTTGATTAATAAACATCCCAAACTCTAACGAACAAGATTCCCTAATACTAGATTGCCTACGAACCGCGTTTTAAGCTAAACTAAGCAAATAAATCAACCATGCAACCAATAGTCAAACCAATCCCTAAACTAGCACACAAAGCATTCATAATAGCAGTAGTAAATTAAACCGAGCCTATCTAAAATAATCAAAGTGATATAAGTGTCTAAATAACCTAGATCTAGCAGTATGGTCAAAATAATGCGTAATAGTACATAAATGGATAAATAGGGCGTAATAGCACACAATTAGGTAAAAATGTGACAATCAGGTCAAATCTACTTACTAGGTTCATTTATTTTAAATATTACGTTTTATAATTAGAAAACATATTAATTCTATATTATACGATGAAATGTAGTCCAATGAGAGATAATATCATCCACCTTAGCCAAATCAGCCCAAACAAGCTCTAAAGTGTAGAGCTCGCCAATAAGAGCCTAATGCAAGAAGCCACATCCAAATCTGACATCGTATGAGAAAAATACAATTAATGCAAGTTTGCAGATTAAAACTTACATAAATAATTGTGATAACCCCAAACTCCCGTAGTACGAAAGCAAGGATAATCATTGGAATATAACACATAAACAATAACAGCAGAATAGAAATATAGAATTACAGCAGATAATGTACATCAAATTACACTGGGAATAATATATCATCATAGTTACACAGCATTATAGGATCATACTTAGTAAAAAATACAGTTTTCAACTTAATATAAAATGTCTGCAGCGGAATCAAACATAATATACTAAATGAAGTTTGTACTGCATAATAGAAACAATAAGATCCATCTTCAACTACATAGCTATTCGGAATGAGTCTGCTAAAACCTATATACAAGGCTGCTCGTGTGGAAAAAGGGCACCCGAGTTTGCAAAGTGAAACAAACTACGAGTCAATCATGAGACTGGTATGAGAAATCTTACTTAACCTATTTAATAATAAGGCTAATCACAGGACCACGCCACTAACGCGGAACGGGTTTACTCCATTGGATTGCAAGTGCATATACAAAGTAAATCGTTAAACAACGCAATGCTTTTTAGAAAAATGAAACCATTATAGACAAAGTCCCGTCACACAATGCAACGCAAACCGGAGGATAGAGTTTTACCTTATAATGGTCAAAAATGCTTGATACGATAAAACGGATTTGATATTATTATTGGTGTATATATGTTTTCAAAAACATTTCAATCATAATGTATTAATCATAGACGGCATAACTACTATATACTATGTCATCAAATATAGGTTTACAATCAAAACCGTATGGCGTCGTATTGGAAGTTGGATTTCCATCATAAACCAAGGCAAGGGATCGTCCTTACCAAATTCGAGACAATCTAGCCCATGTCTTAGGATCAGTCGCAATTGCACCTTGGAGCGCCAGGGTCGGTCCACAAATATGTTAGTTGATTGGTAATGCCTGAACAATACGTCTCCCCTCCCTATTGAGCGTAAATAAAGAGCCACTAGAGACTCAAATCTGAGGTACCTCGCTTTCCATCATCCACATAAGTAAACATATCTGGGCTTGTAAAATCCAGATACCACTTCTAGCTAGAAAGAAATGCATGTTCTCCCTGTGGTCCTTCTCCCGTTTCTGGTTCATACCGGGGTGTGAGACTCACGAAGTAAAGTTATACACAAAGCTATGCTAAATAAAGTTGTGCTTTGATCATCAACCACAAGAATCTTCTTTTCAGCAATAAGCCTTGATCATTTGCATCTTGGCATGCCACACTGACAATTCACGCCATGCAACTGATATCTATTAATATATAACCTCTGAGCTCCTACGTCTCAGAGAAGGGTGTTAAGCAAGAGAATAAATTCTCCGCCACCAACAGATATATATATATATATATATATATATATATTAAATAGAAATCAATCAGCACAAAATAAAATCCAATGTCAGACATAAATCCATTTACAAGTCCGTTCTGGGTCTGAACGAAACCGGAGATACCTTTTTCCTCGTCCCATATGTCCAATACAGAAGAGAGGCTTTCACATATCTTGACGATCAACAAGTACGTTCAGACAACTACCACTGTAACCCTTTCAAGGCAGCAACTCCAATCAAAGGCATCAGTAGTCATCCATTCGATGTGAAGATCGCCGGTCTTCAATCACCGTCTTCAAATCTACGACTTCCAATCGTCATATAATTATTTGAAATGAGATTTAACTCGGACTTTTCAAATAATTCTCGAATATAAATATAATTTAAATCAATTCTTTTCATTCCATATCGTTTATAATATTTTATAATGATTTATCGCTATTTTTATTTATTTAAAAATAGCCATTTTTAATTAAACGACGCTCCGGGTCATTACATAGCCCTGGCGTTGTTTTCATCGAAATTTGATTTACACATTTCTCAAAATCTAACCGTTGGATCTTAGCAAACTTTATATCATTGGAAAGATCTTTCCAAAACGAACCCAATGGTTCTTGTTTTAGGAAAATCCGATGGTCTTATCTTTCAGTATAATCGTTTGAAGTTACGATTTCAAAACGTGAACTATAGCAGCGCGATTCATTTTATTTTAATTTATATTTATATATAAATATAAATCGTTCAACGATTTCAAACCATTTTCAATTTAACATTGATTTCTTTTATATATGAAATCATATATTACATTAAAAATGAAAATTTTAATGTTAATACAATTTCTTCCAACATTGAATCTTTTATACGATTCATATATATATTACATAAAAATGTAATTTGTTTATTCATCTGTAACATTAAAATTGTAATCTTTTATTTCGATATATTTTTACATTGAAAAATGAAATCTTTTATTTCAATATATTATTACATTGAAAAATGGAATCTTTTATTTCAATATATTATTACATTGTAAAATATAATCTTTTATTTCAATATATTATTACATTGAAAAATGTAATCTTTTATTTCAATATATTATTACATTGAAAAATGAAATCTTTTATTTCAATATATTATTACGTTGAAAAATGTAATCTTTTATTTCTTTATATTATTACATTAGAAAATGTAATCTTTTATTTCAATATATTATTACATTGAAAAATGTAATCTTTTATTTCAATATATTATTACATTGAAAAATGAAATATTTTATTTCTTTCATAAAAGAAATGTAAGTTCTAATGTTTCATTTACACCAGAAATGATATTTTCAATGTAAACATTTTTATTGTTGAAATGGCTATTTTTAATATTGCATTACATTAAAAATGTATATTGCAAAGTAAAGACATTTTTATATAACAATGGTCATTTTTAAGTTTTATATACATTAAAATGTAAATTTCAAAGAAAACATAATTTATATAGCACTGGACCATTTTAATGTATCATTTACAGTAAAATGTAAATTTCAATGGCAATACATTTTTAATTTCAAAACGTTTATTTTTAATATTGCATTTACAATAAAAATGTAAAATCCAATATCAAAACATTTTTATTTCAAAATGTTTATTTTTAATGTTTCATTTACATTAAAAATGTAAAATCTGATATCAAAATATTTTTATTTCAAAATGTTTATTTTTAATGTTGCATTTACATTAAAAATGTAAAATCCAATATCAAAACATTTTTATTTCAAAATGTTGATTTTTAATGTTGCATTTACATTAAAAATGTAAATTCCAATACCAAAACAATTTTATATCAAAATGTTTATTTTTAATCTTGCATTTACATTGAAAATGTAAATTCCAATAGCAAAACATTTTTATTACAAAATGTTTATTTTTAATGTTGCATTTACATTAAAAATGTAAATTTCAATATCAAAACATTTTTATTTCAAAATGTTTATTTTTCATGTTGCATTTATATTAAAAATGTAAATTTTGAAATGTAAATATATTTTTATTCAACAAATGACCATTTTTGATTTACAACAAAAATATGAATTTCATGTTGACATATAATGATCATTTTCATATTCATATATATATATATATATATATATATATATATATATATTAAAAACCTAATTTTCATATTGTTCAAATAATTAATATATAATAACATGAATATTTTATAACACAAGAATATTTTGGCAGCATAACGGCAGGGTAATTAAAACCGGCACCGTCCCGATGTACGGCTCCTCGCACTACCTTAGGCCTCACGGTGTTTACAAGGGGTTTAATTTCCTAATACATTTTTCTAGGCAATCTATTGCCACAATATCAACCAATTTCATTTCAACCACAATCAAACACAAAAAAATCAACCAACTCCACATCACAATACAATCAAGTCGTCCATGATCTATGGACGATGGGTGTTGGGAGTTTCTAAACTCCGTCTACAACCTAATATATTTTATTTCTAAATTTAATTGAATTTAGAAATCTCACCGTGGTATTGGCTTTGCCTAAGATTGTCGCGAGCTTTAAAAATCCTCCAGTCTCTTCTAGAATGTAGAAGACATCGTCACGGTCCCAGTGTCTCTTGTTTCACTGGATTTCGACCACATAGCAAAAAGATATGATTTTTATTCTAAAATCATAAATCTCGACGGTTTTAAAGTGTTAAAACAATTTAATTTATTCAAAGTCGTTACCTTTCTAATCAGTTCAGAACTACCTTTAGGAATTTCAATCAAATCGTATAGCGGTTGGACGATCGGCCACTGCCACGTTGTAGAGCTAGGAGGCACGCACCCGACGTGGTAGGTGGGGCCTAGTTCGATCTTAGAAGGGAGCGACGGTGGCGGTTGAAAGCGCTAAACTTTGGGGCGATGGATCTCCTCAACCACTCAATGATAACTGACAAATCTTATATGGACTCGAAGCTCTCGGGGAGTACTACAGAATCCTTAACTAAAGTAAGGGTTTTTGGTGCGCGGATTGAGAGAAACGAAGGAGAGAAGGATGGAAGCACAAGTCATCATCGATTTTGAGGTATCGGGTATAAAAAGAAGTAGGTTTATATGGTATACGGGTATATATATACGTATATGTATTTTTATTTTATTTTTATTTTATTTAATTCCATTTAATTGTAATATAATTCCTATATCGCTCCTCACTCCAAATCAAACCCAACAAGTGACTCCCCCAGCTAAATACCCCCATTCCGAACACAATGGGATATGTTTCGTAACCCGATTCGGTTGTTATGATATGTTTTTCTTTAAACTAAAATATAAAGCATTTAATTATTTAATTCGATCGTACATTTTAATTTACTGGGGTCACATACTGACTCTAAAAATTCCCGAAAAATAAATCTAGCTATGTTTTGACGATACGGTCCTAACAAAATTAATTTGGTCGAATTTGGAGACCGTTTGAAAAATGACCATTTTTTAGTCTATCCAAATTGACTGAAATTAACAAAACACATTTTCTTTTGCCACGCTCACATATTAATTCCAAAAATTATGAAAATTGGAATCCTGCAATAATTTGACTTCCAGATCCAACTAGGTTGGTTTCGTCGAAAACGTAGGTTGTTTGCAAAATGGCTATTTATACGGGCTATATATTATATTAAATTCCATAGCGACTATTCTGAATATTCAACTGGCCATAACTTTTGATTCCAGCTATGAAATTTCAATTTTTCGGATTCGTTGGAAATACATTATTAAATAGATTCTAATATTTTTAATTTCACTAAAATCCGATTTATTTTTCGTCCTGTACATTCAGTCAAAGTTCAAATTCAAAATTTCAAACTACCGTGCTATTTCCAACTCCTTTTAAAATTAAAATAGATATATTTGTTCTGACTTCGATTTAAATAAATTTTAGTCGTTACTATTTAAAATAAATTATTTTAACAATTCAAAATTCAATAAAATAGGCAAAACAAAAAAATTTTAATTGGTTCTGATTTTCCGGGTTGTTACAATCTCACCCACTTAAAAACTTTTCGTCCCCGAAAAGGAAACAACAGTAAAGTAGGAAACAAAATGGAAAATGCAAAATATGGTAAATGTACCTTGCATTGGAGCTAGTCAGAGATATCCACTCTGCACTGGGGATAAGCCTGTTTGATGCTATCCTCGGTCTCCCATGTACAGTCTCTAGGATCTCCGCTCCACTGCACTTTGAATATATGAATTCTTTTGTTCCTCAGAATTCGGGTTTCTTCGCCAGTAATCTTTACTGGCTCCCTTCTTACTGCTAAGCTTGGGGTAATCTCCAAATCTTGATGTGCACTTCCTCCACAATCAAGTCTGGATCATGTACATGCCTCCGAAGTTGAGACACATGGAATACATCATGTACCCCTGGCAACCAGTCAGGTAACCGAATCCTGTAAGCGAGAGTTCCAATTCTTTCTAGAATAGGGAATGGACCAATGAATCTAGGAGCCAACTTCCCAGTCTTCCCAAAACGAACTACTCCTCTCAATGGGGAAGACTCCCAAGTACACATAATCGCCAACAACAAATTCTAAATCCCTTCTTCCTGAATCTGCATAACTTTTCAGTTGGCTCTGAGCTGCTAGTAATTGCTTCTTAATGAAATCAATTTTATCCGATGCTCCTCGAATCATGTTGGGACCCAATACTAGTCTATTGCCTGGTTCAACCCAACATGCGAGAGATCTACAAGGCCTGCATATAATGTTTCGAATGGCGACATTTGCATGCTTACTCGGTAACTGTTATTATAAGAGAACTCGACCAAATGCAAGTGATCTTGCCATGATCCGCCAAAATCAAGAATACATGCCCACAACAAGTCTTCCAATATACGGTTCACCCTCTCAGTCTGGCCATCTGTTTGAGGATGATAAGCGGTGCTCAGATTTAACTTTGTTCCCAACTCTTCTTGGAATGCTTCCTAGAATTTACTAGCGAATATTGGATCAAGATCACTAACAATGTTACTGGGAACTCCATGTAGTCGGACAATTTGTTTGAAATAAAATTTCGCCAAACTTTGAGTTGTTCTAATAGATCTGACAGGAATAAAATGGGCAGATTTCATGAAACGGTCTACGATCACCCAAATATTGTCATTACCTTTTCTGGTTCGGCGCAAACCATCTATGAAATCCATGGAAATTTGATCCCATTTCCAACTTGGAACTTCTAGTGGTTGTAACAAGCCGACAGGTTTTTGCTGATCACTCTTGACTTATTGGCAAGTAGAACACCTGCTGATATAAATGGAAATGTCTCTCTTCATAAATTTCCACCAGAATGTACGCTTGAGATCATGGTACATTTTGCTCACCCCTGCATGAATACAAAGTTTGGATTTATGACACTCATCCATTACTTCTCTTCTGAGCTCAGGGATATTTGGGACACATATTCGGCCTTTTAATCTCAAAACTCCCTTGTTATCAATTTGGAAACTCGAGGGCTCGCCTTCCCGAACTCTTTTACTAATACTTTGAATAAATTCATCATCCTTCTGAAGATCAGAAATTTTGTCAATTAATGAAGGTGTAATGATGAGACTGGCGATGATAAGATTGGAGACGACCGCATTCTTTATGCTAAGCGCATCGGCTACAACATTTGATTTTTCTGGAGTATACAAGATGTCCAGATCATAGGCCGCAAGAAATTCTAACCAACGTTGCTAAAAATGTAATCTTTTATTTCAATATATTATTACATTGAAAAATGTAATCTTTTATTTCAATATATTATTACCTTGAAAAATGTAATCTTTTATTTCAATATATTATTACATTGAAAAATGAAATCTTTTATTTCAATATATTATTACATTGAAAAATGTCATCTTTTATTTCAATATATTATTACATTGAAAAATGTAATCTTTTATTTCAATATATTATTACATTGAAAAATGTAATCTTTTATTTCAATATATTATTACATTGAAAAATGTAACCTTTTATTTCTTTCATAAAAGAAATGTAATTTTTTATGTTTCATTTACATCAGAAATGATATTTTCAATGTAATTTTTTTTATTATTGAAATGGCTATTTTTAATGTTGCATTACATTGAAAATGTATATTTCAAAGTAAAGACATTTTTATATAACAACGGTCATTTTTAATGTTTTATATACATTAAAATGTAAATTTCAAAGAAAACATATTTTATATAGCACTAGACCACTTTAATGTCTCATTTACAGTAAAACGTAAATTTCAATGGCAATACATTTTTAATTTCAAAATGTTTATTTTTAATGTTGCATTTACATTAAATGTAAAATCCAATATGAAAACATTTTTATTTCAAAATGTTTATTTTTAATGCTGCATTTACAATAAAAATGTAAAATCCAATATCAAAACATTTTTATTTCAAAATGTATATTTTGATTGTTGCATTTACATTAGAAATGTAAAATCCAATATCAGAACATTTTATTTCAAAATGTTTATTTTTAATATTGCATTTACATTGAAAATGTAAATTCCAACAATATCAAAACATTTTTATTTCAAAATGTTTATTTTTAGTGTTGCATTTACATTAATAATGTAAATTCCAATATCAAAGCATTTTTATTTCAAAATGTTTATTTTTAATGTTGCATTTACATTAAAAATGTAAATTTCAAATGTAAACACATTTTTATTTAACAAATGACCATTTTTGATTTACAACAAAAATATGAATTTCATGTTGATGTATAATGATCATTTTCATATTCATATATATATTAAAAATCTAATTTTCATATTATTCAAAAAATTAATATATAATAACATGAATATTTTATAACACAAGAATAATTCAGAAAATTTCGGCAGCATAACGGCAGAGTAATTAAAACCGGCACTGTCCCAATGTACGGCTCCTCGCACTACCTTAGGCCTCGCGGTGTTTACAAGGGGTTTAATTTCCTAATACATTTTCTAGGCAATCTATTGCCATAGTATCAACCAATTTCATTTCAACCACAATCAAACACAAAAAAATCAACCAATTCCACATCACAATACAATCAAGTCGTCCATGGTCTGTGGACGACGAGTGTCGGGAGTTTCTAAACTCTATCTACAACCTAATATATCTTATTTCTAAATTTAATTGAATTTAGAAATGTCACCGTGCTTTCGGCTTTGCCTAAGATTGTAGCGAGCTCTAAAAATCCTCCAGTCTCTTTTAGAATGTAGAAGACGTCGTCACGGTCCCAGTGTCTCTTGTCTCGCTGGATTTCGACTACATAGCAAAAAGGTATGATTTTTATTCTAAAAACATAAATCGCGACGATTTTAAAGTGTTAAAACAGTTTAATTTATTCAAAGCCGTTACCTTCCTAATCAGTTCAGAACTAGGTTTAGGAATTTCGATCAAATCGTGTAGTGGTTGGACAATTGACCACTACAACGTTGTAGAGCTAGGAGGCGCGCACATGACGTGGTAGGTGGGGCCCAGTTCGATCTCAGATCGAAGCGGCGGCGGCGGTTGAAGGCGCTGAACTTTGGGGCAATGGATCTCCTCAACCACTCGATGGTAACTGACAAATCTTATATGGACTCGAAGCTCTAGGGGAGTACTACAGAATTCTTAACTGGAGCGAGGGTTTTTGGAGCGTGAGTTGAGAGAAACAGAGGAGAGAAGGATTGAAGCAAAAGTCGCCGTCGATTTTGATGTATCGGGTATAAAACGAAGTAGGATTATATGGTATACGGGTATATATACGTATACGTATTTTTATTTTATTTAATTCCATTTAATTATAGTATAATTCCTATATCGCTCCTCACTCCAAATCAAACCCAACGAGTGATGCCCCTAGCTAAATACCCCCATTTTGGACACAATGAGATATGTTTCGTAACCGAATTCGGCTGTTATGATATATTTTTCTTTAAATTAAAATATAAAGCTATAACGACTCATATTTTGCCCGGACATAATCGATCGCTAAATCGACCAAGACCATTCAAAACCCAAATACGTTAAATCTAGGAATACAACACATCAGAACAAATAACATCATACTTTTACAAACATTACATTAATGTTACATCAGAGTACATAATATCAGAGTACATTAAGTATAATATAGCGGAAGATATATTTATAGTGAATTAAATATAGTGCAGCGGAATCAATAATCTAGTACAACGGAAGTCTATCAATGCTCTGGACACAGCTTTAAGCTTCGACCCAGAATCCTACTCAATATATCTGCAAAATAAGCTACTCGACTGCCCGTGCGAAAAAGAGGGCACCCGAGTTTGCAAAGTGAAACAAACTACGGGTCAGTCATGGGACTGGTATGAGAATCCTTATTTAACTTAACTAGTAATAAGGCTAATCACAGGACCATGCCGCTAACGCGGAACAGGTTTACTCCATTGGATTGCCAGTGCATAAATAAAGTAAATCGTTAAACAACGCAATGCTTTTTAGAAAAATGAAACCATCATAAGACTCAAGTCCCATCACACAATGCAACGCAAACCATAGGATAGAGTTTTACCTTATAATGGTAAAAAATGCTTGATACGATAAAAATGGGTTTGATATTATTATTAGTGTATATATGTTTCAAAAACATTTCAATTATAATGTATCAATCATAGACAGCATAGTACCCCATCCTACTATGTTACCATACTAGTTTTATAATCAAAACCGCAAGGTGTCGTATTGGAAGTTGGATTTACATCATGAGTCAAGGCTAGGAACGATCTCCTTACCGATTCGAGACACTCTAGTAATGTCTCAGGATCACACCTACGGGAAACCCTTGGATCCTGCAAGGCCGATCTACAAATACTTTAGTGGATTAGTTATGCCCGAACACACGCTTCTCGGTACTATTGAACCTATAAAATGGTCACAATCGACCAATAAAACCAAGGCCTCGTAATCCATCATCCACATAAGTAAAATGTCAGGGCTTGTAAAACCCTGATACCACTTCTAGGTAGAAAGAAACGTGTGCACTCCCTGCGTTCCCTTGTCCCGTTTTTGACTCATACCGGGGTGTGAGGCTGCCGAAGTAACGTTATACACAAAGCTATGCCGAAAATAAGCTATGCTTTGAACATTAACCGCAAGGCTCTGCTTTTCAACAAAAGCCTAGATCAATTGCATCCTGGCATGATACATTGACGATTCATGCCATGCGATCGACAACTACCAACATATAACCTTCGAGCTCGTACGTCTCAGAGAAGGGTGTTGAGCAAGAGAATAAATTTTCCGCCACCACAGATATATATTAAATAGAAATCGATTTAATTTACATGGAATGAAATCCAATGTCAGACACACATCCATTTACAAGTTCGTTCTGGGTCTGAACGAAACCGGAGACACCTTATTCCTCGTCCCATATGTCCAATACGGAAGCGAGGTGCTCGCTCATACGAACAAGCGACAAGTACTTATAACAACCCGCAAATTTTGAACTAATTTAATTTTTTTATTTTAGGAATTTTAATGGAATTTTGATAGTTAAAATGATTTATTTTAAATAATAACGACTAAAATTTTTATTTAAATCGAAGTTGAAACGAATAAATTTTATTTAATTATAAAAGGAGTTAGAAATAGCGCGGTAGTCTGAAAATTTGAATTTGAACTTTGACTGACTGCACAGGATGCATAATAAATCAGATTTTGGTGAAACCAAAAATATTTAAATCTATTTAAAATATCTTTCCAAAAAATCGAAATTTCATAGTGGGAATCAAAAGTTATGATCAGTTTAATATTCGGAATAGTCGCTATAGAATTTATATATATTTTTTAATATTAAAAATAGCCATTTATCAAATGACCTCCGTTTTCGACGAAACCACTTTTGTTGGAACCGGAATGTCAAATTATTGCTAAGTTTAATTTTCATAATTTTAAGAATTAATATGTGAGTGTAGCAAAAGAAAATGTGTTTTGTCAATTTCAGTCAATTTCGGTCGACTAGAAAATGGCCATTTTTCAAACGGTCTCGGAATTCGACGAAATTAGTCTTCTTAGAACCGTATCGTCAAAACATAGCTAGAAATAATTTTTCTATAATTTTGAGAGTCTGTATGTGGCCCCGGTGAATTTAAATGTAAGATGGAATCATTTTAATAAATGATTTAAATATTAAATTAAAGAAAACAGGTTGAAGATGATCGTTTGGGCTGACGGGACCTTGCCCATTGGTTCCGGAACGGGGGTGTTTTCCTGGGGGAGTCATTATCTGAGTTGGATTTGGGGTCCGTATAGGTTAACAGGTTATATTTTAATTCAATAATTAAATAATATAGAAAATACGTTATAAATACGATGAAAATACTAAACCCTAATATACATATACAATAGTCGCCTCTTTGAAATTGAATGGCCGAAATCTTCCAAACAAAATCCAGTTCGTTCTCCAAATCCATGACTCCGTTCCACAAAGTTGATAAGCCAAATTGAAGAGGGTCCTGAGATCTTCAAGTTGGTCGGTTGTGATGGATTTTAAGGTACCACAGTGGCCAGAATTTGGGCCTAAACCCTAGTCGTTTGCATGTGGATTCCGAGGAGTGGGATCCACCGAGAGGGCTACGATCGAGGGAGGAAGTGGAGCTCGTGGCGGCGATTGATGGGGGCGAGGTCGATCGACGTTCGATGCTTCGGTGGTGGGTGCGCAAGTGGGCTCTTCACTTGGAGTATGGGTCGAGCGTTTTAGCGGGTGTTAGCAGAAGGAGGAAGAAAGGGAATTAAAGGGTTAAGTAAAAAAAACTAAATTAATTATTAATGTTAATAATTTATATAAAGATTAAAGCTTTGAATATTGATAACTTGCTCAAATCAGAACGAAATTTGACGATTCAAATTGCGTTGGGATCGCGAGGACAAACTCTACACCATGGAGCAGACCAAATCTGAAACGGAGCATGTTGAAAATTCAGAAAAAATCAAAATTGATGTGAGAATTCTTTATTTTTAATAATTAAACTTTATTAATTTCTGATCGTATTAGAAATCAAATCTGCTGTTGAATTCCATTTGTTATATACATGATTTGATTGGGTTGATAATACTGTTCTGTTGATATGTGGATTAGAATTATCATGTTTATTAAGATAAGATTGTTGAAACCAAAATATCATTTTTGGTTAATTAGAAATTTGTTAACAAATAAACATTACCATTTTAATTTGCTAAGTTAACATAGAAAATTGTTAACAAATAAAATATCCTTTTATTTGTCATTAGAATACATAGAAAAATTGTATACAAATAAAATATTCTTTTATTTGTCATTGGATTACATAGAAAACATATTTGTAAATAAATATATAACTTATGTTAGGAAACATGTTTGTAAATAAATATATCACTTATGATAGAAAACATATTTGTAAATAAATATATCACTTATGTTAGAAAACTTAATTGTAAGTAAATATATCATTCATGTTAGAAAACATAATTTGTACCTAAATATGTCATTTAGTTAGAATGTGCTTTTGTCATATAAATAAAGACATCAATTTTAGTTAGAAATATTATTTGCAATAAAAAGAATTGAAATTGAAGATTGGATTTTTATTGTCGATTAGTTACAATAGAAAGAATAGTTATAAAAGATCATATTTTTATTGTCGATTAGTTACAAAGATTAGAATTGAAATAAAGGATTTTCATTTTTTTTAATTAGTTACAATGAAATAGAGTTGAGATTTAAAGGTAACATTTTTATTTTCATTTTATATACAATAAAAAGTGTAGATTAAAAAGTAACATTTTTATTTTGTCAATTTAGCTACAATAAAAAAGATAGATTTAAAAATAACATTTTTTTTATTGTCAAGTTAGTTACAATAAAAAGAATTGATACAAAAGAAACATTTTTATTGTCATTTTAGTTGTAATGAAAAGAATAGATTTTAAAGTTGCATTTTTATTGTCATTTTATATGGAATAAAAATAGTCATTTTTGTTGTCATTTTATATGAAATAAAAATAGTCATTTTTGTCGACATGTTAGTTAAAATGAAAATAGTCATTTTTGTTAAAAATGACATTTTGTTAAAATCATATTATGTAAATAAAATTGTCATATATGTTAAAATCATGTTATGTAAATAAAACATGATTATTCAAATAAAATATAGATTTTGTTAAACAGGATTATTGAAATAAAAATATAGATTTTATTAAACATGGTTATTGAGATAAAAATATAGATTTTGTTAAAACATGATTATTGAGATAAAAATATAGATTTTGTCAAAACATGATTATTGAAATAAAAATAACCTTTTTATCAAAACATGTTAGTTAAAATAAAAATAGTCATTTTGTCAATATAGTGCAGTTAAGTAAAACATTTATTTTTGTCAATTAGTATAATTGAAATAAAAATATTCATTTTCGTCAAATTAGAATGATTGAACAAAATATACATTTTTTGCCAAACACATTAGTTGAAATCAAATTTTTCGCTTTTATCAAAGTTGAAAACAAATTGGTCACTTTTGTCAAATTATAATAGTTAAATAAACATTATCATTTTTGATCACATTAGATTTGTCAAAATGAACACGATCATTTCTGTCGCATTAGATTTGTCAAAATAAACATGATCATTTTTGTCGCATTAGATTTGTCAAAAATAAACATGATCATTTTTGTCGCATTAGATTTGACAAAACAAGCACAACACTTTTATTTGTTTTGTTAAATTAGAATTGTCGACAAAACAAACATATCACTTTTATTTGTTTTGTTGAATTAGAGTTGTCGACAAAACAAAGTCATCATTTTTATTGTTTTATCGAAATAGATTAGTTGAATCAAAATACACATTTTGTAAATGAATACTTTTGGCCAAATAGATTAGTTGAACCAATATATTAATTTTTGTCAAAATTAAATAGTTGAAACAAAAATTACATTTTGTAAAATATGATTATTGGAAACAAATTATTACATTTTTGTTAATTAGATTTGGAATAAAACAAAAAATCACATTTTTTGTTAAATAAAAGAGTTAAACACAAATAGCATTTTTGTTAAATAGGTTTGTGTTACAACAAAAAATATATATTTATTTGATAAAATAGAATTGTCAGCAAAATGGATGTATCACTTTTATACATTTTGTTGAAATAGAATTTATATTGCAAATATAAGAATCATCTTTATTTGCAAAACATACATTAGCATTTGTAAGTGAAATAAAGAATCATTTACATTTTCACAACACACCTTAGAATTTGTATGTAAGTAAATGTGACATTTTAATGTGTCAATGTATACATTAAAGTTTGTATGCCATATAAAATAAAACATTTTTATGTGTTAGTTTATTCATTGGAAATATAAAAAAAATAAAATTATCTCTTTTATTTGTTAAAATTAAAAATAGGAATTTGCATACAAATAAAGAAAAATGAAAATTAGATTTTCATTTGTCATCGGCAATAATGTCATATAAATAAATTACATTTTATTAGACATTAGAAATGTATAGGAAATTATATGAGTCAAATACAATTTTATTCGGCATTAGGAATAAAATAACATGTTTTGCTCCTTATCATCAATATGTTAGCAGTATTTAAATTGGTTAAATTCATTAACCAATTATTTATTTATATGAACTATTGTTAGCTAAAAATCCCATACGGGTATTGGGATGATAATTGATATGCACTAGTCCCAATATTTATTTGTATGTCGATCGATAGATTGATAGGCTGCGATAAGCGTTATTATTTCATTTTAATGCTCACATAGTTGTAAAATTTCACTCTGGATGTTGAATGGATGGTTTAATGATTATTTATCATTTGTTGTCATTTACATACGATGTATGAAATCCATATAACCGAAATTATATGGTAAATGATTGAGTCGCTTTCCGATTCAGAATATCTCTTATATAAAGAATGTTTTAAACAAAGAATTTCTTTTAAATAAAGAATATTTTTAAAAGATATTGTAATATAATGAATATTTTACATAAGGAACCTTTTTATATAAAGAATATTTTTAAATAACAAGTATTGTAAAATATTATTCAACGAAGAATAAAATGATGATTTCTTTGTCCGTTTTGGATGGACAAAGATAAAAATATATTTTTATCAAAATGAACTAGTTATCAACTAGAATAAATCTTTCAAATTAAGATTTAATGATATCTTCTAATTAATTAATATTTAATTGGAATTAAATAAAAGAATTTTATTTTGGGTTGTTGTGGATGGTGTCTTAAATAACACTGTTCTTAAAACCATGTATTAAAGAATAAATCTTGTAATTAAGATTATTAGAGTTTCAAATTGTATTTAATTGGAATAAAATGATATGTGAATTGGGTTTACCGTGAACTGTGTTTTAAACGACATTTGTTCTTTAACCCAATTAACAGTGAAAATAGGATTTAGAATTTATAAATCTTTTTATTAAGATTTAAAATAAGAAAATTTCCAAAATCAAGTTTTCCAATTTAATATATTAAATTGGAATTGAATGGAAATTCTATTTGATAATAATCGAGAGAGGTTTCTATAAAATAATATTGATACTATATATGGAATTTAAAAGGCTTTGCCGTTATTCCATTTATATTATCGGTCTGATACTGAAATTTATAACGATTATATATTGATTTGATTTCTGTGAAAATTCCATATTTAATGGAAGATGGTTTTGGGTTTATCGTGAACTGTGTTTTAAATGACATTGGTTCTTTAACCCAGTTAAAGACAAGATTAATTCCTTATAAGTTGAATAGTTATTAAGTAATGATTTTTGATATTAAAACCAAATTGGAGTTTTAACGAATCTTTAAAAAGATGATTTAAGAATAAATTTAAAAGAATTTATCTTTGATAAAATTAATGGGAAACTTTCCCTAATAATGTGAATATTTTATTAAAAGAATATTCTGAATTGGAATGAGGCGTATGATGTGTATTTATAGCACTTGATTTTTAATTATAAAAATACGCGAGTTATTCGGAAAGACCGGGTTTAACCCATTCTGAATAATTACTACGACGATTAGAAGTCGAAGACATTAAAGACGATGGATGAAGACCGGCGATCTTCACATCGAATAGACGACTACTGATGCCTGGCATTGGTTAGCTCCCAGTAAAGGGTTAAAAGTGGTAGTTTGTCCGGACATACTTGTTGATTGTCCGGATATGCGAGCACCTCTCTTCCGTATTGGACATACGGGACGAGGAATAAGGTGACTCCGGTTTCGTTCAGACTTAGGACGGACTTGTAAATGGATGTGTGTCTGACATTGAATTTCATTCCATGTAAATTAAATTGATTTCTATTTAATATATATCTGTGGTGGCGGAGAATTTATTCTCTTTCTTAACACCCTTTTTTGAGACGTACGATCTCAGAGGTTACATATTGATAGTTATCGATCGCATGGCGTGAATTGTCAATGTGAAATGCCAAGATGCAAATGATCAAGGCTTTTGTTGAAAAGCAGAGCCTTGTGGTTGATGATCAAAGCATAGCCTATTTCGGGATAGCTTTGTGTATAACGTTACTTCGCGAGCCCCGCACCCGGTATGAGTCAGAAACGGAGCAAGGGTGTAACAACCCGGAAAATCTGAACCAATTTAAAATTTTAATTTCGGCAATTTTAATGAATTTTGAATAATTAAAATGATTTATTTTAAATAATAATGACGAGAAATTTATTCTGAATAGAATTAGAACGCATATGTTTATTTGAATCGAAGTGAGAATATAAATATTTATTTTTAATTATAAAAGGAATTGGAAATGGCGCGGTAGTTTGAAATTTCGATTTCAAATTTCAAATGAATGTACAGGATTCAAAATAAATCGGATTTTAGCGAAACAAAAAATATTAGAATCTATTCGAAAATATCTTTCCAACAAATCCAAAAAATTGAAATTTCATAGCGGGAATAAAAAGTTATGTTCAATTGAAAATTCAGAATAGTCGCTACGGAAAATATAGCCCTTAGAATGGAAATTTTGCAAGCGACCTCTGTTTTAGACGAAACCACTTTTGTTGGATCTGGGATGTCAAGTTATTGCTAGATTCCAAAATTTGTAATTTTTGGAACCAATATGTGAGCGTGGCAAAGGAAAACGTGTATTGACAGTTTTAGTCAAATTGGATCGACTAGAAAATGGCCATTTTTCAAACGGTCTCCAAATTTGACGAAATTAGTTTTGTTAGGACCGTATTGTCAATACAAAGCTAGAAATAATTTTTCTGAAATTTTCAAAGTTAGTACGTGGCCCCAGTAATTTAAAATGTGTGTTTGAATTTAAAATATAATGTTTTATATTTTAAATTTAGCGGAAACTGGTCATAACGGTCGAACTGGCTTGCGGGACATAGCCCATTGTGTTCGGAATGAGGGTATTTAGCTAAGGGCGCCAGTTGTTAGGTTCAGATTGGAGTTAGCATGAACGAACAAAGAATTTTCAAACTAAAAGGATTTGAATAATAAAATAATATAAAATATTTAAGTGGGCCAAGCCCTTATCCTCCCTCTCCCCTCACTAATCGGTCAATGCTCAAAATTAGGAAAAAGAAAAAAAAACCGTCAGCCCCCTTTATCCCAAATCGCACCTTCGATCTCCACGCCGCCCGGCCTACTGCCACCGCCGCCGTCATCGCGCCGCCCCCCTGCCGTTGCCACCTCCGCAACTCCCCCCGCGCCCTCCATTTCCTTTCCCCCCTTTGGGGAAAAAACCCCGCAACCTGATGCCTACCCGCGAGCAAGAACAGCCGCTACCTACCTAAACGGCCAGCCGCCGCCTCCGCGACTTCACCTCCGACCTGCGGACCACCTGAGCGACGCCACCCACCTAAACCCGCGAGCAACCCTTCAGCCTATCAAGAAAAGTGAGTTATTTATTTATTTTTTCATTTTTCTTGCTATGTAATCAAGTCCACGATCAAACAATTATTTTAAAAATGTAATGTAATATATGTAAATAGATTAGTAATAAAAATATGATTTTTATTTATATTTTTTAAAAAGAAAGGTTTGATTTTTATTTTAAAGAAGGGCTTGATTTTTATTTTAAAGAAAGGTATGATTTATATAAAGAAAGCGTTGAAATAAAAATGTGAATTTTTATTTATAAACATCGATATAGAAATGTGATTTTTATCATATATGTAGCAAAGTAAAAATAGGATTTTTTATATATAGGGAAGGTAAATAAAAATATGATTTTTATTATGAAGTTAGCGAAGTAAAAATACGATTTTTATCGTTTGAATGGCAATGTAAAAATGTGATATATATATATATATATATATATATATTAGCGATAGAAAGATTCTATTTTTATCTATATGGTAGCGGTATAAAAATGTGATTTTTAACTATGTAGCGTGGTTCTAAAAAAAATATGAAATGATTTTTAGAAAGATAAAAATATAAATTTTATATAGAAAGAAGCGTTGTAAATATATGAAGTAGAAATTAAAATATGAATTTTATTTATTGGAATGAAGCGATAAAAATATATGATTTTTATATATGAAATGCCATAGTAAAAATGTGATTTTTAATGTGAATAGCGGGAAAAGATAGCAATGGTATCGATGGAAATCAAAACGGAATCCATACCATTCAGAAATAGATAATGGAGAAGTGGAACCCAAAGGTGAGAACTTCTCATTTTATTTTATTTTCCTAGTTAAAATATATACTAGGATGCAGACGGTGCTTAGCAGCACCCGACACCCGTCGTCCACAGACCATGGATCACTTGTTTGTTTGATTGATGTGTTGTAAAAATTGATGGTGTGATGTGGAATGGAATAAATATTTTATAGTTAAAAATATAATTTTTAACGTATATATGAATAAAATAAATATTTATAAACAAATCGGACGATTTGTTTTTAATCACACATTTGAATGATATTGATTGGGATGATAAATTTTACACATCGCCCAACTGCACAAATAAAACCTGTGTTTAAATGTTTGAAACCCCACACGGGTATTGGGATGATATTGGACATACACTAGTCCCAATAATTAGCTGTATGTCGATCGATTGATTGACAGACTGTTATAAGCGTTAAATGTTTATATTTGATGCTTATGCAGTGTAGAATGCACTTTGAATGATGGTTGATTGTGTTTGATTGTTGTTATGTACATGTGTGTATGAAATCCATATAAATCAAATTATATGGTAATTGACTGTGTCTTATTCCAGTTCAGAATGAATAAATATTTTGAAATAACGAATATTTTAAAATAATGAATATTTTAAAATAATATTCAGTAATGGATAAAAATGTGATTTTGATGTCTGATTTGGGATAGACATGAATATATTTAAATATATATAGCCGTGTTGATTAGATATGCGCCATTTTTATTCATTTTTATAATGAATATTGAAAAAGAAATGATTTCGAAATCTATTGTTTTGAAAAACTATCAGTTATATATCGATGATATGGAATATTCTATTTTGATTTGAAATTGAATATGAAGTTGAATTCTTTTTTAAAACGAATTTAAAACGATTTATAAAATACGTTTTAAAAGGAAATCGATGAAATATATATATTATATCTAATGGCCTGAATAGAACTCGCCGCGCCGCGGTAGTTCGTGAATTTCGACCATTGACTTGGGACGGACATTACGGGAGATCCGACCGTCGATTCTCCTAAAACTGGAACCGTTGGGTTCGTATCGAAAAGAGCTTTCCAAAGAATATTAGATATTTGAAATTTAACAGTTGGATTTGGAATTATGTCCAAATCAAATTTTGAAAAGGTCGCTGTAAGTGCAGTTCGATGACCGTTTATGGAAATCGACTGTACGGGCCTTGATAAAATTATTAAAAATATCAATAATTTGTGTAAAATCATAATAAATGATTTGCAAAGAATTGGAATGAAAAATTCCATATTTGAAAAGATAAAAATATATTTTTATCAAAATGGACTAGTTATGGACTAGAAATGGAAAATCCAATGTTTTTAAATAAATAAATTGGATTTCAAATGGTTTTGAAAATAACCGGAATTTCCAATATATGAATTGGAATGGATTTGAATCAAAATTATCTTCAGAATATTTCGATATTGGATTTTGTGATTATACAGATATTGTGGAGGAATTTGGAAGATATATATATCGTTATTCCAATACAATATTTGTTGGTTTCAGAATTTGATATTGAATATAAGCCGATATATTTTCTATTCAGAGCCTTGTATTTTATATCAAATTGGATTTTGGGTTTTTCGGGAATGATATCTTTAATAATACCGTTCTTGAACCGAATGTAGCTAAGAAAATTAGAAACTGACTGAAGATTGGTTAAGTTAAATGGTTTCCTAGGTATTGATCTGATGTTGGTTTCGGCCTTTGGGGTTAAAACTTAGGGAATTGTTCTCTTACTAATTTACGGTTAGAGACTGATGAAATGTGAATTGGGTTTGTTGTGAACTGTGTTTTAGCGACATTCGTTCTTTAACCCGATTTACAGTGAAATGGGATTTGGAATTTATAAATCTTTTGTTAAGATTTAAAGGTGATTTTCCAAGTAAAGTTTTCCAATTTAACATATTAAATTGGAATTGAATGGAGTTCGATTAGGTAATAATCGAAGTAAGCCTCTGTAGAGGAAGACGGTTAATATATGTAGTGTCCCGTATTTTTATACAGTATAATAATTAATTTTATTTAATTATTTAAAATATGGTTTGGTAATTTAAATGGTTTAAATTAAATTAACTATTTAATATTTAATTAATATAATAATTAAATAATATATTTAATTCTGAAATATTCAGAATTAGCTGAAGTGGCAATATAATGTGAACTGGACAATTTAAAATATATAATTCAGTTTGGAATTGAATTAGAATAACAAAATATTATTTGAACGACAGTTGAACGTATAATTATATTATAATTGTAATCGAGCTCGAAATGGCGCTGCAGCTCGCTATTTGGCAATTCGAACTTTAAATGAATATACAGAATCCGTTTTAAATCGGATTTCAGTGAAACAAGAAATGTTCGGAGCTGGTGAAGTATATTTTTCTAATGGAAGAGAAAAATTGGGATTTCATCGGGTAGATTTTGACTTGTATCCAAATCAAATTTTTGAAAAGTCGTTATGGAATTCCTTTATAATTTTATATTGATTTATTTATATTTAAATGGATTTTCAATATAAATTGAATATCGATTTAACTCTGGATTTGAAATATGGAGATATAAATTCAAATATGTTATTTCAGAGCTGTATGATATTCTGTGTGAATATATACGATAATATTTATTTGTAAATATTTAATTTGATTATTTTTAAATACGTTTATATATTTAAATTGGTTATTTAGAGCTTTAAAAATAGCCAGTTTTGCAAACGAACTCCGTTTTTGACGAAACTAATTTTGTTGGATCCAGAATATTAAATTATTATTAGATTTCAATTTCCATGATTTTTGGAGTCAGTGTGTGGCCGTACGGATTTTTAAATTGAAAAATAGTCGATATTTTGATGGTTTAAAATACGCTGTGTGAGCATATGATGTCGGAATTCGACGAAACCAGTTTCGTTGGGTCCGTAATGTCAAACCATAGTTGCATGTCCATTTTCACCGAAAACGGGTTTCACATATGATCATAGGAATTTTTAACGATGAACGAACTTAACAGTTGGATATAAACGAATAAAATAATCAATAGAAAAATAATAAAATCTTCCTATGTATATACTACTACACTTCTCCAAACCCTTATTCTTCTGGTCAACATAAAATCCGCCGTTGTTTTCTTTGTGAGCAAAACCAGAGGGTAAAATCCAAAACAAACCATAGAAAATTCCTAAAATCCCAAAACTGATATCGTTGTATTCCTCGTGGCTTCCTCTTCATTCCTATATGCTTTTCTCAGGGTTCGAACCTCTTTTGTTTGGCACCAGTGAAGCTACGCAAGTAAGCGTTCCAGAACGCAAGGGTCTAAGAGCTTCGATTCGCGAAAAGGAGGTTAGATTTGCGATGAGAGGATCGAATAGCTAATGTTGGCTAAATCTTGTGGAATATGAGCAATATAATTATCGCGACTTTCACTGTATCAGGCGGTTTATGCCTGGAGAACGCGATCGGGTACAGGCACGCGAGTGGAGGAACTCAGGGATGGTGGTGTTGTATTCGCGACGAGATGAAACGTGGTGGTATTCTTTTTGATTTCGGTGGGTTGTAAAGGGAGAAGGGATCGAAGCAAATGGCGATAATGGCCTTACCTGGAGCTCGCGATGAATTGAGGAGGAAGAAAGGGTAGTTGCGGGTTTGGGCTTTAAATGGGTATGGGCCGATTTAAAAAAGATTAAGGCCCCTTTGAATTTAAAATTCCATGTTTTAATTCATTTAAATGTATATCAACTTCTAATTATCATAACTTGGACATACATGAACGAAATTCAGTAAAACAAGATCCGTTGGGATCGTATGGACGAGCGCTACACAATGGGACTAATTGGGAGTGAATTAGAGCTCGTTACAATTTATAGCAAAATAAATTGTCGTCTGAATCAAGCGATGGTGATTGTTATTAACGATGATCGTCCAATGTAATTAAAACTCACCAACTCTACAAGTTCGTATTTTTATAAGGTATATTTAGAACTGATAAATGATGACTGATTGTTGTGTGTTGACTGTTTGGTTGAACTGCTAAGTGATTGGTTGAAATTATAGATAACGATATATATATAAATCGTTAACTAAATATTGATTCTGTTTATCAGAATATTTCATATTGAAATGAAATCCATGTTATTATATTGTTTAACATCTGTGATGTAGGGAAATAGGTTGGAGGGATCCAACTGGATTCCTCAATATTTATAATACTGTTCTTTTCATATATTGTAATATATGATGTGATATATAATTTGTTGTTGATTATGAGTGTTTGAATGATATCGATCATTGTATTTGGTATTTTAAATACCGTAAGAAATACTGGGATGTAGGAAAGGGGATTTTCAAAGTGTATTTTAAAAATAAACTATTTATATAAAATCAATGGATTTTATATATAAAAGAAAAAGGATTTTATACAGGAAAATAGTTATAAAATCAAAAGGGTTTTAAAATGGAAAATATTTATGGAAAATAAATATGATATTATAAAAGGAAATATTTATTGTTAAATAAATAGAAAGATAAAAGGAAATATTTATTTGTTAAACAAATAGAATTGAAAGGGGAATATTTGTAAACCATTTACAAATAGAATTGAAAGGGGAATATTGTTAACCATTTACAAATAGAATTGAAAGGGAAATATTGTAAAACATTAACAAATAGAATTTGAAGAAAAATATTTATTTAGAAAATAACTAGATTATAATAGGAAATATTTATTTAGAAAATAAATAGAGTTATAAAAAGGAAATATTTATTTAGAAAATAAATAGAGTTATAGAAGGGGATTTTAAATGAGATTCAAGTGTTAGCAAAAAAAGGAGACTTCGTATGAATAATTCTATAAATAGAAGTATAAATAGAATTTGGAAATGGGATACTATTTGAAATATGAAGTCAAACTTAATAGAGTTAATCGAATATAGTTTATTCGAAAGAAAGAGTTATCGAATATAATTTATTCGAATAGTGTTAAAGGAGTTAATCGAATATAGTTTATTCAAAAGGAGTTAATCCAAAGGCGTTAATCGAATAGCGTTAATTGAATAGAGTTAATTAATTAGAGTTAATTGAATAGAGTTAATCCAAAGGAGTTAATCGATTAGAGTTAGAGTTAATCGATTAGAGTTAATCGAATATAGTTTATTCGAAAGGAGTTATCGAATATAGTTATTCGAAGAAAGGAGTTATCGAATATTAGTTTATTCGAAAGGAGTTATCGAATATTAGTTTATTCGAAAGGAGTTGTCGAATATTAGTTTATTCGAAAGGAGTTATCGAATATAGTTTATTCGAAGTGAGTTAATCGAATATAGTTTATTCGAAGTGAGTTAATCGAATATTAGTTATTCGAAGTGAGTTAATCGAATATTAGTTATTTGAAGTGAGCAAATCGAATATTAGTTATTCGAAGTGAGTTAATCGAATATTAGTTATTCGAAGTGAGTTAATCGAATATAAGTTATTAGAAGAGCGATAATCGAATATTAGTTATTCGAGGAGAGTTAATCGAATATAAATTATTCGAAGTGAGTTAATCGAATATTAGTTATTCAATGGAGTTAATCGAATAGAGATTACTCGAAAGAGAGCTATATCGAATTCGGCAAAGTACTATTCACTTTCCGTTTTTAATTAAGATTTATTTATTTATAAATAAATTAGTTGTTTGTTTATTTATCCAAATTAATAAATAAAAGTTATACTTAAGTTCGATATTTCAGAAGTAGGGATTATAACACTATTGTTATAATCAAATGATTTCGATAAAAGAACTGGATTCGTAAATAGAATATGAGAGTTACGTAAGGAAGTTGTTAAAGGTTTAAAAGGTGAACCTTGTCTGTTTCAAAGTTAGAAATGTTGTTCAATTAAGGTTTGAGAGGTAGTTATACCCCAACTTGATTGACTTCGTTTTTAACTAAGGAATGGTTAAGGTTCGATAGTGAAGGTTGGTTAAGTGAAATTAGTTAATCAGTGTTAATGGTTCGAGTTGGCATTGCGATGTTGTAACTCCCCACATCCGTTAGTGTCACTCACAAAGGGAATGCACTAAGTTCTGTAGAGCATTTACGGTAAAAGATGCAGATAAATTACAAGACAGGCAAAATTCAAACAACGGAAAATAAAACTTTACTTTATTGATAAAATAGTTTGTACAACAATTGCTTTCCAATACTAGAATGTCATCAGTTTTACAAAATAAAGAAGCATAAAATAACATTTATATTCCCCAATGTAGCATAAGTCAGCCATAGCAGCAGAAAAGAGAGTCCGAAGCGATATATCCATGAGTCTTTAAGCTTGGAAAGAGTAACAGTCCATACTAAGAAGAGCTATTCCCTCCCTGACTACCTGGGGGGGAACGGAAGAAAAGAAGACGAAAGAAAAACAGAGCCAGACATAAAGCCTGAGTAAGTCTAGTGGCTTTTAGCATGTGAACAAGATAAAGTTCATGACAGGAGTAAACTGGAAAAAATGGGACAGTACCAGAATAACAGACTAATATAAACCAAAGCAAGATAGTTTAAACCGGATATACTGTCACACCCCATTCTATATCTCTACACCACCTAACTAGTATCCCAACTAGTAATCTGTATAAAGATGATAACGTGATCCCAATCCCTGTAATTGCGGTTGTCCTTAGGTGTACATCTATTATTTATTACCTAGATCTAATCTAGGGTTTTCTTATCGAGCGCTTCCTAGATTCAACTAGGGTTTATGTGACTTATCTAATACTTCTCGGATTCATGATTTATGCCACCTAGGTCCAACTAGGGATTATGCTACCTGTCGAACGATGCCCCTAGTCTAGGATGCACTACCTAGAGTGGTATATGTTCCCAGACTTTCCCCACGTATGTGTCGCGAATCGTTTATCGCTGTCTAGATGCACATGTCCTGAATTGTGCGACCCGAGTCCCGTGGCAGGGCTATTCTAAAAACACGGAACTCGGTTGGGAGCTTTCAGATATCTGCTGATGCAGATGCTAAGGTCTGTTTTTCCAGTGGCTATGGTCCCACCTGACCCCTCCCTCAACAAATGAAAGGCAATCCAAGAAAATCAAGCACGAGAACTATACTCCTGCCACCTATGCCCCACTTTCCTATTGGCCAGCCTCACCCATAACTAGATAGCAAGTATATGGTCTGTTGGGAGTTCTCTGCCTTTCCGCATGCGTATCTCGACTGACTCAAGATGGTAGGTAGACGACGAGTTGCTATCACAGGGCTACTGGTCTCGTCGAATCACGCTGGTCCATCCTAGTCTTTAGGTTGCCTTAAATTGCAACCAAGGCATACCCTTGGTTCTTCTGACGCAGACCTTAACCTCTGTGAGCCCAGGCGGATCATCTGCAGCCTCACAGAGGGATACCAAGAGTACCCTCATGTCCCCTCGAAGCCGCGGGCTTCGCTCCCCCAGTTTGTTGGAGCCTTCTTTAAGATCAGACAGACATTCGCTCCTTCTCGTGTCGTACTAAGGTTTACTACTTAGTTCCTTTAACTAAGGTTTACTACTTAGTCCTCGAACCGTCGTTTTCTTAACTAAGGTTTACAACTTAGTCCTTTTAACTAAGGTTTACTACTTAGTCTCTTTCTCGTCAAGTTGGATTGGTTAAGTGTCATTAGTCAATTCAAGTTATCTTAACCCATTCATTTGTCATGATAAACTGATTAAGTGTTATCAGTAGTTCATGTTGACTTAACCCTATCACAAACCAAGTTATATTGGTTAAGTATTTCTTATTACTTAACCCTACCCATTCATCTTGTATTGGTTAAGTGTCCCTTTTAACCTAACCTTGCCCATCTGTTTTAACTAACATGTTGTAACGGTTAAGTGTTCCCTTAGTTAACTTAACCCTAACATCTGTTTAATTAACATGTTCTAATGGTTAAGTATTATCCCTTCATGTTTCAACTTAACCCTGTTCAATTTATCACACTATGATGGTTAAGTGTTCTAAGTTTACTTAACCCTACCCTCTAGTCCAGCTAACATAGTAAATTGGCTAAGTGTATTTACTTAACCTTACCCACTTATCTAGATAACGTGTTATAATGGTTAAGTATTCTAAATTTACTTAACCTCACCCACTTATCTAATTATCAGGTTATAACGGTTAAGTGTCCTGAATTTACTTAACCTCACCCTCTAGTCTAGTTAATATGTTAAATTGGTTAAGTGTATTAACTTTACTTAACCTCACCTTCTAGTCTAGTTAACATATTAAATTGGCTAAGTGTTTTCTTAGTTACTTAACCCCTACAAGTCTTGTCTTGTTAACATGTTAAGTTGGTTAAGTGTTTTAGATAACTTAACCCTACCAATCCTAACTTAGCTTTAATTGTCTTATTAAAGCACTAACCACTCACATTAGACAGGTATTGTTCCGGGCAGTCTTACGCCACAACTCAGTCTAACCTTGGGTCTTTATTGGGCTCAATGCCTTAACCTCTCACATTGGATAGGTATTGTTGTGATTACTGGACAGCCGGGCGGGTCCGGGCAGGTTTACATCACAACTCAATCCAACCTCGGGTTAAGCATATTCGTATTGTCTAAATTTACATTTTATTTATGTAAATTATCCAGAATTCATGTCGTTGCCCAAATTTATTTCTAATCAAGTTCATTAATTTAGGTATATAATTTATACCGTTTCATGCCATAAATCACCTATGTGATTTTTAACCAATTTACGTCAAGTTTCCTATAATTACCAATTTTACCCAACGTTACCCCATCTAAATATTAGGCTAACAATCTTAGCCTAATTCTCCGTCCGCATGATTTTGACATATAATATTAGGCTAAAAACTTAGCCTAATTTAGCATACACAAAATTGGCATAAAAATAATTCATTAACACAAACATGTCATAGGTGTAAACTTGCAAAATAATCGACATGAATATCATAACATTGCATAACATGCCACAAACTTGCATATAAATATTGGGCCTAGTTAAATAGGTGTCACATGAATCATGTAGTTTTAGCCTAACATTTTAGCCTAACATAAAGGTGTAACATAGTATAACCTAATAGGTGTCATATGAGTCCACTATAACATGGTATAACATGTTAATGCATAGGTCTAGGCATAACCTCAAACATAAAACTGGCGTAAGACAAAACTATATGTATAACTTTGACAACCACTTAAGGGTGTGAACTTGCAACACATATGTATAAACATAGATCTAACAATAAATTTTCATATGAATCCTAAATGGATCTTGACATGGATCCGATTATAAGTTCTCACTTGCATAAAAACATGTGAATATAGATCTATTCTAGTCATGTAGGCACAATTGGTTTTAAACATATATACATAGAGCCTACATGAATGATATAAATATTTGTGTAAATCTAACTTGCAACCTGTAACTTGCATAAGCATATATTTAGATCTAACTGTATACATACAATTCGCATAAGGTATTGATTGATTGATTCACAATACATAAAAGATTCAATCACCACAATCATTCAAATTATCACAGATAACAAATATAAAACAACATCGTTAATACTGATATAATTTCATATTACAATTTACAACAAATCATGTCTTAATCGCATTCCCATCTAAAGAGCCACTATACTTACAACGCAAGACGGTCTTGTTTTTCTGAGATATGAGGTTCTGAAATTGAGATGCATTCCTTTGGGTAGACGTTGTTGTTTTGATTTTATTAGTAGCTTTAATCTCAAATTTGAATTAGCTTGAGTTGATTGGTTGTTCGTCTCTTTTCAAGCGGAGGCTCTCCTAAGTTTTCTTCCGATAGCATGGCGGCTCAAGTTCTTATTTTTGTGTGAATTTTAGTTGGAGACCTAGGGTGTTTTTATAGAGTTACAAGTTAATTAGAGTCGTCGATGAAGCCAGGTTTAATCAAAGCCATCCGTTCAAAAGATAAGCCAATCAAAAGAAGACAACTCAGCCCTAGTGACAAAACCAGACCCAGAAATTCGAGCCAGGACCCAACCAGACAAACTAGGCCGACCAGGCAGGTCGACTGGCAGGTCGACACCCAGGTCGACATTATGGTCGACCTGGGGTGACCATGTCGACACCATGGTCGACCTAGTCCCTGGGAGGGAATTTTCCCGCCCAGCCCAGTTTGAGCTAATTTTTCGAATTTTGAACTTGAAACCGAACTGTTTGAATTTTAAATTTTATTCTGAAACTTCCGAAGGTCATAACTCCTTCATACGGAGTCCGATTCACACAAACTCGGACTCTATCTCAAGCAGAATTTCGAGACGATCGCAATGGCGTAACCCGTTTCCCTTGATTCCCAAATTTAGAATTAACTATACTTTAATTTGTGAAACTTAGTGTTATAGAATTACGGGGTGTTACAGATGTTTTATTTAAACATCTGTTTAAACCCAATGTAGGAGTTTTGGAAACATTTTCCAAATATAATCAGAGATATTTTCTAATAATAGAAAATGAAATGTTTGATGATAAAGAATACTGGAATGACAGTGATACGTGAAAAGAGATGGAAATGTTTTCCAATGATAAATAACGTATATTTTCTAAATTTAGAAAATAAGGAATGTTGAATATATGAAAACAGGAAATAAATAAATTAATGATAAATTAATTTAAGAGATAAATGATGATTGATGATTGACCGATAGAAATTTCCATTTGGAAATAATATCGTTGTTTGCACACGTGTTTTTCTTTGATAGTTAACTCACCAACTATCGAAGTTTTTGACCATTTTTCCGTGTCAATATGGAGAGACTGGGATCAGATTCATTATCTGAAAACCACTTTGTATAGGCGTTAATGATGAAGATAATTGAAGACAGAGTTATGCAAGGGCTGTCCTGTTTACGGAATAGTTCCTTCGGTTTGTCCAGTTCCAGGACGACTTGTATGGAAGAATGTCTGGCAGAGTATATTTAATAGATCGCGTAAGTTGTTCTCTTCAAACATATGTACGTTTGGTGGTGGAGGAATTCGTTTCTCTTAGCTGTATACCCGTTTTATTTTTGGGGAAATCAATTTGTGATTTGGCGGGTATGACGATGTGACATTCAAAGTAAATAATTGTGTGATCTGTCAGAGATAAGTGTGGCTTCTAGCCTCACAACCGGGAATTGACAAAAATCGGGCAGGCAGCATGGCTAAGTGGTTGGCTGCCAATTAGGGTGTATTATCACCTATCTAGAGATATTCATTTCATTCTATAATCTATTGTCGATGTTGTCCCATGCGGGAAACGGTTGCTGATCCCAACCGTTGGTGATATACATTCAATACACTCAAGCGAAATGAGTGGTCGGTCATGTGTGGCCGGATTGCAAGATTTTCTTGTTGAACCCAGTGTATTCCTCTCCAGAGGTACACTATCGGAAGGTGGTTCCATACCTTGTCATAGTTGGTAATCCATAATCCAACAATTAAGTGCTCGCGGTTTTGATTGTATACTATATATGTGGAACGTGAGATGGAAGCGTTCTGCAAGATGATTATTATATTGAGGTTGATAGACAGTATTATAATATCAATGAGTTTTGTATAAAGATTATCATTTCTTTCAAAAAGATTTGAAAGTTAAATCAAAATGTTTTGGATTCTCATAAGGGAAAAACCCGTTCCGTTATACGGCGTGGTCTTATGAAGTATCGTTTAATTATTCAAACTGTTTTAAATTGTTTTCTCACACCAGTCCCATAACTGACCCAGAGTTTGTTTTGTTTTCCCTAAACTCTTGGGTGCCCAATTTTGTACGAGCAGTCAAGTAGTCAGGATTTTACAGATATACTTGGAGAGCTTGGAGCCGGAGGCTTCAGGATTATATAACTATTGTTTATTCCGCTGTGTTGTAAGTGTTGTACTCTGAAAATGTTACTGTATACAAATACTGATTTTATTTCAAAGATATGTTATCTATTATATGTTGTTCGTTCCGCTGTGAGATTCGTGTTACTGTGATGTTGTATGTTCTTCTTCTTCTTATATTCTACGTTTCTATCTTATCTATTCTCACCCTCTAATTTATTTCATGGACTATTCGGTGTTTCCGATGCTTGAATAGTCGACATTGGGTTATATGCCGATATCCAGGATCGCAAATTCCCTGGGTCGTTACAATATATATGGAATTTAAAAGACCTTATCATTATTCCATTGATATTATCGGTTGGATATGGAAGTTTATATCGATTATATATATCGATTTGTTTTCCATGAAGAGTCCATTGTTAATGGAATGTGATTTTGGGTTGTCGTGAATGGTATCTTTAATGATACTGTTCTTAAACCCAATGGAGTTGTAAATGGATGTGTGTCTGACCCAGAGCAAACTTGTAAATGGATATGTGTTTGACATCGGATTTCATTCTGTGTGATTGATAGACATCAGTTGCATAGCATGAATTGCCTGTATGGCATGCTGAGATCCAAATGATCAAGGCTTCTGTTGAAAAACAGAGTCTTGTGGTTGATGATCAAAGCACGACTTTAATATAGTGTAGCTTTGTGTAGCATTAATTCGCGAGCCTCACACCCTGGTGTGAACCAAAAATGGGAGAGTACATCAGGGAGGGCATGTGTTTCCTTCTAGCTAGGAGTGGTGTCAGCGTTTTACTAGCCCTGACACTTTACTTATGTAGATGATGGATTGCGAGGCGCCTCGGTTATATCGGTCATTCCGGGGTCGATAGTTTGGTTGGGATATGACCAGTTTACGCCCCATAGGGGGGAAACGTAGTGTTCAGGAATTTTAATCCACATCGAGTAGACCGGCCTTGACGATCCAAGGGCCCACCTGTGTCTGGGTCCTGAGACATGGGCTAGATTGTATCGAAGCGGTAAGGACGATCCCTTGCCTTGGTTCACAGATGGAAATCCAACTTCCAATACAACATTTTGCGGTTTTGATTGTAAACCTATATATGGCGACATAGTGGTATGGGGAACTTATGCCATCTATGATTGATACTTATGATTGAAATTGTTTTGATACTATACACTTATAGTAACAATAAAACATGAAATTTTACGTACCAAGCATTCTTGTCTATTATAAGGTAAAAAATCTATCCTCCGGCTTGCGTTGCATTGTGTGATGGGACCTGAGTCTTATAATAGCTTCATTGTCCTTTATTTAGCATTGCGCTGTTGTTTTATGCACTGGTACTCTTAAGAGGAAACTCGTTCCGTGTTATACGGGGTGGTCCCTTGATTTACCGAACTGTAAAATAAAGATTAATAACTATTTTAGTTCTCACACTAGTCACATAACTGACCTGGAGTTTATTGTTTTAACCTAAACTCTGGGTGCCCCTATTTTCTACACGGGCAGCTAGTAGTTTTGGTTTTGCAGATTTATATTCATAGGATCCTGATTTATAGTTGAAGCGATATTCGGAAAGCTCTGTATCCATGTATTACTTTCAGTTGTGTTTTGTATTGTTTTCCACTGCTATGTATTTAAATGTAATTTAAATCTCTGATATTGATTAAATGTATATGATTTATTCCCACTCTGTTATATTCTTGTATTCTGAGGGAATTGTTGTAATAACAATGAAATGTTCTTCTGTTTGTGTTCTGATTCGTCGTGTTCTCAAAAGCAATCCGTGCTTTCCCTCACGGGGAAGTTTCGGGTCGTTTCAATTTGGTATCAGAGCTCTGGTTTACAGAGCTCGAGAACAAGACACATTAGAACCACACGAAAAAATTCATCAGAGATTGGATTAGTAAGATCCAATAAGAATGACTCATTAGAGATGGGATCAGTAGTATCCTAGAACGAGTGAGAAGAGTGTTATTTTTTAAAAATAAAAATGAAAACAAATATTGTTTTGAAAATTTAAAACCATTTCATACGTATTTAAATATTTATTTGTATTGAATCTGGACAATCCAATATATAAAGATTTTGCATATATGCCTTGCAAACGTATATTTGAAGTTTTAATATATTGGATAGATATAGAATCACAATCTAGTCGCCCGGCCATAATTCTGGTGATGTCGCAACATCATCAGCATTCATTCTCGAGTTTCGAAAGTGGGATGCCTATATATTTCCAATTGACTGGTGTGAGAACCAAAACTAGATAGGGCTATTGTGTGAATTGGCATCAAAAACATGATTTTTTGTATATATATATATATATCAAAGTTATGAATTTGAAAAGATAATCAACTAATTGATTGATGGTTGTGTTTTATGATTATTCCTTTAAACCATTATGTGAAAGTACGGTGCATATAACCAAATTGTATCAAATATTGAACTGTATTGAAAATTGTTGGAATTGCATGCATATACTTGCATATATACTGAACAGGTCATAGCAGGGAAGCTAAGCAGAGCAATAAAATTGTTTTCCTGACAAATAGGTACATGTTTATTGTATTTCTTGGGGTTTTTTAATGATTTTATGAGCCGATTGGCTAGCCGCTTGGCTATTTCTTTTTCTTTTTGAATTGGAGAGGCCTGTATGGCGATTTGGGATTTTCCCGGTGCTCCCGTACAGGGGAGGTCATGGCAAAAAAATTTGAAAATTTTGGGTGTTAGCCAAAAAATTTAAAACTTTGAAAGTTCTTAGAAACTGAAAAGTTGAAGAACTTAAGCCATAATTAAAATATTGAAAGTTGAGTTGATTAGTTAAACAACTTTCAGCTCCGTCCCTTTTCGAGGACGAAAAGATTTTAAGTGGGGGAGATTGTAACAACCCAGAAAATCTGAACCAATTTAAAAATTTTATTTTGGCAATTTTAATAAATTTTGAATATTTAAAATGATTTATTTTAAATAATAATGACGAGAAATTTATTTTGAATAGAATTAGAACGTATATATTTATTTGAATTGAAGTGAGTATATAAATATTTATTTTTAATTATAAAAGGAATTGGAATTGGCGCGGTAGTTTGAAATTTCGATTTCAAATTTCAAATGGATGTACAGGATTCAAAATAAACCTAGCAAAACCAAAAATATTAGAATCTATTTGAAAACATCTTTCCAACGAATCCAATAAATTGAAATTTCATAGCGGGAATAAAAAGTTATGTCCAATTGAAAATTCAGAATAGTCGATATGGAAAATATAGCCCTTAAAAATGGAAATTTGGCAAACGACCTCCGTTTTCGACGAAACCACTTTTGTTGGATCCGGGATGTCAAGTTATTGCTAGATTCCAAAATTCGTAATTTTTGAAACCAATATGTGAGCGTGGCAAAGGAAAACATGATTTGACAGTTTCAATCAACTTGGATCGACCAGAAAATGGCCATTTTTCAAACGGTCTCCAAATTTGACGAAATTAGTTTTGTTAGGACCGTATTATCAATACAAAGCTAGAAATAATTTTTCTGGAATTTTTAGAGTCAGTATGTGGCTTGAATTTAAAATATAATAATTTATATTTTAAATTTAGCGGAAACTGGTCGTAACGGTCGAACTGGCTTGCGGGACATAGCCCATTGTGTTCGGAATGAGGGTATTTAGCTAGGGGCACCAGTCATTAGGTTCAGATTGGAGTTAGCATGAACAAACAAAGAATTTTCAAACTAAAAGGATCTGAATAATAAAATAATATAAAATATTTACATGGGCCAAGCCCTTATCCTCCCTCTCCCCTCACTAATCGATCAACGCTCAAAATTAGGAAAAACAACCCGTCAGCCCCCTTTATCCTAAATAGCACCTTCTATCTCCACGCCGCCCGACCTCCTGGCACCACCGCCCCATTGCGCCGCCCCCTGCCGTTGACACCTTTGCAACTCCCCTCTCGCCCTCCGTTTCCTTTCCCCCCCCTTTGGGAAAAAAAACTTGTAACAACCCAGCGGTTTTGATGCCCGAATTCCGAAAATAATACACCATTCTCGTATTACTGGCTAGAACTCCGATATCGAAAACACCAAATAGTTATTAGGAAGAAATTAGAGGGTGAGATCGGAAAGAAAGAAATATTAGAATAGAAGAAGAAACAACACAGAGTCTCACATCACAGCGGAACAAAATATAATATGGAAACAAATCTTTATTGAGAGCTTTAAAAATACTTACAATCATCAGAGTACATCACCCATCTGGACAGTTATAATAACCTGTCCTTATATACAACACACAGCGGAATAGTAGCTATATAATATCATACGTCTAAACACCATCAGCTCGTCTCCAGACTTCACATCATTCGATAACCTGGACCTATACACCCCGGTCTAACCCGAGCATTTACAAAACACCGGGTCAGTCTGGTGAACCAGAGTGAAAAAAACACACTAAGTTTTAAGGGAAATCATCCAACTTGATTTTAAAGTTAAAATCCTTTTGAAAGAAAAGGATAATCGTAAGACCAAATCCACACATAAATACGGACGGTTTTTACCTTACGATAACCCAAAATATTTTGAAATCAATATCTTAGGTGATATTATAATAGTGTCTAAATACAAATAAATAGAATCTAGAAGAACTCTTGCATCTCACGCTCCACACATAAAATATACAAACAAAATCACGACGCTTATTGGAGATTGGATTCCGACTATGATAAGGTATAGGACCACCTGCCGATAGTGTATCTCTAAAGGGGAATACACTGGGTTCAACAAGAACGTCTTGCAACCCAGCCCACACATGACCGACCACTCATTTCGCTTGAGTGTATCGAATGTATATCGCCAACGGTTGGGCTCAAGCCACCATTTCCCGAAAAGGGATAGCATCGAAATAGATTAAAGAAGGAAATGGATTTTCTCTAGATAGGTGATTATACACCCTAATGGGAGCGACCCACATAGCCATGCTACCTGCCCGATTTTTGTCATTTCCCGGTTGATGAGGCTTGAGGTTGTGTTTTATCTTTAAAATCAGTACATCACATTTACTTCGGATGCCACATCGTCAGATCCATTGAAATCACTAATTGACGTCCACAACCATACTTTACGTGTTAGCTAAAAGAAGTTTCCTTCTCAGCCTTCACTCTTGGTACGGTTGAAGAAATCAATGTACGTGACCTTTCTGAAAATACTCTGTCAGACATCCATCCATACAAGTCACCCAGGAACAGGATGAACTGAAGGCACCCTCATACTGCATTCTAGGAATCACCCTGAGAATAAGTAGCGAGAAGTCCTTGCGAACCCATAGATTTCAACCGCGACCGAATCAAAGTTTATCTCTGCTTGCAAGTCAGAGATTTTAAGTAATCCTTCTGCTTGTGAAGATCCACGGTCTTCAATAGCTCCATCTTGAACCAGCATCTTCAACGTATTCTGTAACGACCCGTATTTTTCTACCTATTTATTTGAATTTATTTGAAATTTTTTTATTCATTTAAAATATTGGTTCGAATTTAAATAATTGGACTTAATTGTTTTATTTTGAATATTTATTTATATTAACTATATAATAATATTTTAATTCCAATATATTTGGAAAATGTTGAATTTTCAATATATTGTGATCGGGCAATTTAAAATGCTTCAATATTGATTTTTTTGTTGAAATTATAGTGACAATTTCATTCCTAAAACGACGGTTGAATATTTAATTTATAATTTAATTTTAAAACGAGTTGCAGCGGCACGGCAGTTCGTAATATGGCGTTTTGAACTTTAAACAGCTGTACAGGATCCAAAATTAGTCAGATTTTCTCGAAACAAGAAACGCTAGAATCTATTTAATAATATTTTTCTAATGGAAAAGAAAATTCCAATTTTCATAGCGTAGATTTTATTTTATGTCCAAATCAAATTTTGAAAAGGTCACTATGGAATTCCTTTCTATATTATAGCGATATATTTATATAAAATAAAGGATTTTTATTTTTCTAAATATCAATTGGGCTTGAAATTCAACCTGTGATATTTTATTTTGGTAGTATATGAAATTCTGGTTGTGTACATCTAATTACAATATTTTATTTATATTATATTGAGGTATTTTAAAATTGGTTTATTTTATTTGAATTGGGCAGTTATAAAAGGGACTTTATTCAAACGACCTCCGTTTTCGACGAAACAAATTTTATTGGGACTGCAATGGCAAATTATTGCAAGATTTTCAAGTTGCACGCAAAACAGAGTTATTCTGTGAGCATGAAAAAATTAAATGCAAATAAAACGACCATTTGGACGTGAACGAGCGCCGTTTGAGCAAACGAACTCGGAATTCGATGAAACAAGTTTCATTTGGACCGTAACATCAAATTATACTATGTCGTCCGATCGCATCACGAACGGAGTTTGTATGTGAGCACAAGAGCCAATAAACAGTGTTCGAAATTGTGATAGACACGAAATAAAAATCGTTAGTCAACGTCGCTTGTCACATCAGCTTAAAATAATATAAATCCACTTATATGTACCCCCCCCCCCCAAATCATAATTTCACAAGCCAAGTTCCATTTCCTTCACTAATTTTGCAGAAACCCCCTAAACACAAAACAAATTATATCTCTTGATCCGTTGCGAATTGGCCATGGTGTTTAAAGGGAAAGTGGAAGATCGGGTTGTTATCTAGCTACTGTAAAAAGTTGGGGACCTATCGATGCTTGTGGTGGCCGGAATCGATGAAGGAAGTCCAGATCTGACTTTCGGTTTATGGCAAATTACTCGACGATGGAGGAGTTTCAGGTAGGGGGGTCTGAGGCAAGTGAAAGAGGGAGGAAAGAGCTTTTGATTGGTGGTGGTGCGGCAGGTTATCGTTGATGGTGGTCGGAGAAATCGCTAGTTGAACTGAGTGGTGTTTTCTGGTGGGTGCGTTCGGTTTTAGGGGTTTTCCGGCGCCGTGGGTCAGTATCAGGTAGTGGTGCCCGAAGGCAAAGGGAGGGCGACGATGAGGGGGATCATTTGGCGGTGGTGCAGTGGTCCCACTTGAAGCGGAGGCGGACTTTTTGTAAGTTAACCGGAAACAGGCCACTTCCGTGTTTTAGCTTCGTTTGGTGGACACCGGAGACTGGAAGGAGGGAGGACCTCTGACGGCGGTCAGGGAAGCATCGGTGGTTAGTGTTCCGGACCTCTAACGTGTGGCTATTGGTGTTTGAAAGAGGAACGGTCTTCGTTCAGTAATAAAAGAGGGATGGTGGAAGAAGGTATCGGGTTTCAGGAATTGAGGAAGAAGAAAACGCGTTGGTCAATGAAATAATGCTGGCGTGGCCAAAGTTTAACAATTTTTATGGTAAAAATACTTTATTAATTAGTAATTAATTATAATATAATTTATAAAATACCTTACAACTTGTATTGGACATATCTAATTCATACGATAACGAAATTAAGTGAAACTGGCTCCGTTGGGATCGCAGGGACAAGGCCTAGATAATGGTGCTGACTAGGGACTGATTGGACGCAATTGGAATTTCAGATAATTTTGAACGATCGTTCAAAATTAAATGCAACAAACGCGTCAACCGTCAACCAGAATAAAATCTGGTGAGTTAATTCTCACACCCTTTGAAATCCTGTGATGTGGTAAATTCATAGAAAAATATAATTTATCGTAACAGTATAAATTGGTTAATTAGATGCTATGGATGCAAATTGATTGTTTATTGTTTGATTGGTTGCAGTTAATTATATTTTGTCATTATGTTATTGAAATTAAATTCGTATATTTTTATCAACTGTTATCTTTGATGCAGAGAAGGACAGGTTGGAGGGATCCGACCGGATTCCTCAAATAAACTGTATTTTGTTTGTTGTGCATAGTATTCACATATGTGAATTGATCACCCTGACTAACACCAAAACCTGTTTGAACATTAGTAGTTGAATAGATGTTCATCATTGTTGTGTTTAAAATCAATAGACGGTATTGATTGGGTAATTGGCAGTGAATGGCCTAAAATATATTGTTTTAAACATTGGTCTACCGTCAGGTGGATTGACGTAGTTTAAAGTAATAAATTAATTTATAACTAAATTGAAGTTTTTCAGTTATCCTTTACAAGTAATTTAATTAGAAATTTATAAATAAATATTTTAAATCGAGTTTATAAGAGAAATTTTTGAAATTGTTTACACCAGTTAAAAGCAAAACCCAAGGATTTATATACGGATTGGTAAAATGAAATAATTGTTTTTAAAATGATTAAACGGTGATTTTAAATTAATTAATTTATTTGATTAATTTAAAAAGGGGGAAATGACAAAAGGAATTCAGTTAATGGTTAACTGAGATGTACGGTTGACAAAATTAACTGTGTTTAATTTGAATTGGGAATGGAATTAAATTGATGATGGAATTAATTGGATCTTCTGAATATTCGTTAAATTTAACGAATAGTGTAAAATATTAGTTAATCTCTGATTAACTATAAATTAAGAAAAATTATTAAGTTGTTTAGGGTTAAATATTAGTTAATCTTCGATTAACTATAAATTGAGGGATTATTGAAGTGTTTAGTGTTAATGAAATTAATTAATATTTGATAAGCTTTTAAAGGCGATAATTATTCTATTAATAACGAAGTTAACTATTTTTAATATAGTTAGTATTAAGATTAATTATTAATTTAATTAATAATAATTATAGAAATGATCTTTAATTGGAATTTCCATTAGAAGTGATTAAGTATCGATAAGTTCTATCAAAGTCAAATAAGGGTGTATAAAGGGATTTATAATCCAATTTTTCAAACGAGGGGGTTAAATGGAATTTGTAAGTAAATGTGGGAATTTAATTAAGATTTTCCTTAATTTTTTTTAAAAGTAAGTAAGTAAAGCGAATTCAAATTGAATGAAAGCGGTTAATAGAGTAAAAATAGACTGAAATATAATGATGGTTTCAAAATAAAATATAAGAAGTTGTGAAAGGTGATAAATGGATTATTACAGGTATTAAGGAAGAAATCCAAGAAAAGTTTAAAAATGAGGTTTTTAAAACCAAAGTGATGACTTTAAAGGTTAAAGGATTGAATCAAGCGAACACTGTAATTGAATAAGAATTCCAACACAAAGGAAAACACATAAGACAAGTTTGTGTTAAAAATTGGTAAATGGTTTTTGGAAATAGATTCCAAGTAATGAGGTCTTGTTATAAAGGAGATGGTTAATGGATTTAAAACCCAAGATGTAAATGGCCGAATAGATGGAAACAAAATATTTGATGAGGGATTTATATTATAAATCAAAAAGTATAAGTGAAATAGTGTTTGAAGTTAAAAGTCATGTTTTAGTGAAGATTTACTTAATTAAAGGAATTAAGTTAAAAGATTTTTGAACGAGATTTCAAATATAAGAAACGGTTTTATAAAACCAGATTTGAAATCAAGGTGGTAAATGAGATTTTTATAGCAGTGGTTAAGTGACAAACTGGTATTTATTCTGAGGTAAGATGTTGTCGATGAAGGTCTGAGAGGTAAATAAAATACCCCAACTTGAACGGCTTCACTATTAGCGAGGAATGGTATTAGTTTGGAATGAGTTAAAGGTATTGAAATTGGGTTATCGTCCCATCAAAGAATATTGAACCTGAGTGCATGATTTTGGAATGAATAATTTGTTACAAAGTAAATAAGAACATTGGATTTCAAATTATATAAATTTGACATTTGATTTGTCATATCAGAATCGGTAATTTGGTTTATATTATATATATATATATATATATATATATAAGTATATATCGTGATACCATAATTTAAGAAAAGGGAAAATGGCTTAGAAGAAATATATCGATATTTCCAAAAGAAATGCAAAGTTAGGTATATATATATATGCTCTAAAGTATTTAAAATAGTTTGTTATAAATAAGAATAAATATAATGTTTTCAATATATTGGAAGATTTAAAAGTTGATTAACCATTTGTTAAATATATTTTAAATAAGCCAGGTAACGTCAAATACTGAATCAAAAAACTCATTTTATTCACACCTTTGTTATTTGATAGTTAAATCACCGACTATCAAATCAGACCATACGATTATTGGTACGGAAAGACCGGGATCGAATTTATATTCGAAAACCATTCCGAACCAGCAAATACGAAGTCGTGAAGATTGATGATGGAGAATTGAAGACCGTGAGCTTCATAAGCAGAAGGATTGCTTAAAAACTCTGTGTTGCAATGCAGAGATGTACTATGATTCTGTCGTGGTTGAAATCTACGTATTTGCAAGGACTTCTCGCTATTGATCCATGGGGTGATTCCTATATTGGATGCAGTAGGAGAGTGCCTTCGGTTCATCCTGTTCCTGGATGACTTGTATGGACGAATGTCTGACAGAGTATTTATTTAAAACCACTTACGTTGATTTTTACAAATATACCAAGTTGGTGGCGAAGAGGGGCACTTCTTCTATACCCGGAGTATATTTGTGGACATCAATTAGTGATTTGATGGAACTGACAATGTGGCATTCAAAGTGAATGATGACTAGATGATCTCAAAGTAAATTTTAGGCCTCAAGCCTCATCAACCGGGAAATGACAAAAATCGGGCAGGCAGCATGACTATGTGGGTCGCTCCCATTAGGGTGTATAATCACCAATCTAGAGAAATTCCATTTTCTTCTTTTATCTATTTCGATGCTGTCCCTTTTTCGGGAGACGGTTGCTGATCCTAACCATCGGTGATATACATTCGATACACTCAAGCGAAATGAGTGGTCGGTCATGTGTGGGCCGGGTGGCAAGACGCTCTTGTTGAACCCAGTCTATTCGCCTCTAGAGATACACCATCGGCAGGTGGTCCCATACCTTGTCATAGTCGGAATCCAATCTCCAATAAGCGTCCGCGGTTTTAATTGTATATTATATATGTGGAGCGTGAGATGCAAGCATTCCGCTAGATTGTAATCCATTTGTATTTAGACATTATTATAATATTAGAATAAAGTATAATTTTCAAAAATGGTTTAGGGTATAGTAAGGTAAAATCCGTCCAGGTTTATGTGTGGGCTGGTCTTACTATTATCCTTTATTTCAAAACGACTTTTCCAAAATTAAACAAGTTGTTTGTTCTGTGAATTTATCACTGAAAGTATTCCAGACTGACCCGGTGAACTTTGCTTTGCTTCAAATGTGCTCGGGTCAGACCGAGTATATTCCCAGGTTAGGTTCGCTTGGATTTTTAGGAGCTGGAAGTAGGAGGCTTCACCGCTAGTTATATAAAGTTATTTCCGCTGTAACAATTTTATGTTGTACTCTAATGATGGGTATGTATATACAGTTCTTTTGTATAAAGAGATTTGATATTATATTTTATCTGTTCCGCTGTGAGATTTTGATGCGGTGTTCTTCTTCTTTCTTCTACTCTAATATTTCTTTCTTTCTTTTCTCACCCTCTAAATTCTTACTAATAACGTTCTGGTGTTTTCGGTGTTTGGAGGATCGGCACTAGACACGGTAATTGTATTTATGTCGATTTTCGGGGCCAAAAATCCGCTGGGTCGTTACAGTGGTATCAGATCTATTGGTTTAGTGATAACCTTGGCTTTGTGGCATGACTCAATATAGATAGGGTTAGCAATACCCTAGATTGGGTTTGATTATATATATAAGAGCGCGTATTTGTAGTTTGATATAAAATTATTTTTTTAAAATTATGTTTGACCAATATATTTTATAAAGCAATAAAAGTGATGATTTCCACAAATAATGATCATATGGGAAATCAATTGGATTTTTTAATATTGATATGAATGATATGTTTGGATTATGTGCTCGATTTCATGAATATAAATCTGAATATAGTAGATTTGGTTGAATCCCAAGCTAAAATAAATGAGTTGGAATCCAAATTTGATAAACCTGGGTGGATATTTAAAGGAAATCTCAAATATGAGATGTGTAAATGGTAATACTAATATTTAATCTTCCTTATACTAAGTAAACCGTAAAAGATGTAATAATACTTGAAAAAATCAGAATTTGACTTGTGTTTGGAAATTAGTAAGTCAACGGAGTATTTGGCAATCAATGAATTGTTTAGATTGCATGGCTGGTTGTATGGATATTGGTTTGAAATTGATTGAGGACCAAGGAATGAATGAAAGTTTAATGAATCTGGACGGATTATTAAAGAAATAAATGAATGGTTAAGATATGAGTATAAATTCCATGTGAATTTGGTTATGTGTAAAAGTGGTCAGAATAGATGATATGGATGCTTTGAACGTAATTGACATTGTTTTGGATACTAATGAAACTCATTTGAGTTGAGAACAGGTGCAGAAGTGCCAATTCAGCTTTAAAATTCATCCAAGAGGATTCTGAAGTTAACTGAATCCAGTTGGTATGCTAATTAAGCAAGTTCGAATATAATTTACCGCTTATTGCGTAATAATGCTCGCAAAGAGGTACACTTATGCAGAATATAAAATTTTGGTTTTTATTTGGGTTTTGAGTTTGGATTTTGAATTTTTTCCGACCGTATTGGTCGATGTATATAATTCTTGAACCTGCAATATTGCAGATGTCCCTCCGTACAGGGGAGACTCTGCCAAAAAATTTCCAAAATTTAAGGTGTTAGCACTTTTTTGAAGATTTTTGGAAAATTCTGTTATTCGAAATAAATTGGATTTAAAACCAATTGGGATAGTTTGGAAATAAAATCGAGTTTTAATTAAATATTATTTTTAAAGAGATTATGGGTCATAACGTTCTTCTAACTTAGCAATTTCGAGGACGAATTATTTTTAAAGGGGAAGGAATGTAACGGCCCGTATTTTTCTGCCTAATTATTTGAATTTTTATTTTATTTAAATATTGGTTTGAATTTAAATAATTGGATTTAATTATTTTATTTTGAATATTTATTTATATTAATTATATTATAATATTTTAATTCCAATATATTTGGAAAATGTTGAATTTTCAATATATTGTGATCGGGCATATTGATTTTTTTGTTGAAATTATAGTGATGATTTCGTTTCTAAAATGACGGTTGAATATTTAATTTTAAAACGAGCTGCAGCGGCGCGACGGTTCGTAATATGGCGTTAACTTTAAACAGCTGTACAGGATCCAAAATTAGTCAGATTTTCTCGAAACAAGAAACGCTAGAATCTATTTGATAATATTTTTCTAATCGAGGAGAAAATTCCAATTTTCATAGCGTAGATTTTATTTTATGTCCAAATCAAAATTTGAAAAGGTCGCTATGGAATTCCTTTATATATTATAGCGATATATTTATATAAAATAAAAGATTTTTATTTTTCCTAATATCAATTGGGCTTGAAATTCATCCCGTGATATTTTATTTTGGTAGTATATGAAATTCTGGTCGTGTATGTCTAATTACAATATTTTATTTATATTATATTGAGGTATTTTAAAATTGGTTTATTTATTTGAATTGGGCAGTTATAAAAGGGACTTTATTCAAACGACCTCCGTTTACGACAAAACAAATTTTATTGGGACAGCAATGGAAAATTATTGCTAGATTTTCAAGTTGCACGCAAAACGGAGTTATTCTGTGAGCGTGGAAAAATTAAATGGAAATAAAACGACCATTTGGACGTGAACGAGCGCCGTTTGAGCAAACGGACTCGTAATTCGATGAAACAAGTTTCATTAGGACCGTAACGTCAAATTGTACTATGTCGTCCATTCGCATCATGAACGGAGTTTGTATGTGAGCACAGGAGCCAATAAACAGTGTTTGAAATTGTGATAGACACGAAATAAAAATCGTTAGTCAGCGTCGCTTGTCACATCAGCTTAAAATAATATAAATCCACTTATATATACCCCCCCAAATCAGAATTTCACAAGCCAGGTTCCATTTCCTTCATCAATTTTGCTGAAAACCCCTTAAACACAAAACAAATTATATCTCTTGATCCATTGCGGATTGGCCATGTTGTTTAAAGGGAAATTGGTAGATCGGGTTGTTATCTAGCTACTGTAAAAAGTTGGGGACTTACCGATGCTTGTCGTGGCCGGAATCGACGAAGGAAGTCCAGATCTGACTTTCGGTTTATGGCAAATAACTCGACGATGGAGGAGTTTTGGGTAAGGGGGTCTGAGGCAAGTGAAAGAGGGAGGAAAGAGCTTTTGATTGGTGGTGGTGCGGCAGGTTATCGTTGACGGTGGTCGGAGAAATTGCTAGTTGAACTGAGTGGTGTTTTCTGGTGGGTGCATTCGGTTTTAGGGATTTTCCGACGCCGTGGGTCAGTATCAGGTGGTGGTGCCCAAAGGCAAAGGGAGGGCGACGATGAGGGGGGTAATTTGGCAGTGGTGCGGCGGTCCGACTTGAAGTGGCGACAGAGTTTTTGTCAGTTAACCGAAAACAGGCCACTTCCGTGTTTTATCTTCGTTTGGTGGCCACCGAAGACTGGAAGGAGGGAGGATGGTCGGAAGTTTAAGGTGAGGGGACGGAAGTCAGGGCAGCATCGGTGGTTGGTGGTCCGAACCTCTGACGTGGCGGCTATTGGTGTTTGGAAGAGGGATGGTCTTCGTTCAGTAATAAAAGAGGGATGGTGGAAGAAGGTATCGGGTTTCAGGAATTGAGGAAGAAGAAAATGCATTGGTCAATGAAACAATGCTAGCGTGGCCAAAGTTTAACGATTTTGAAGGTAAAACTAGTTTATTAATTAGTAATTAATTATAATATAATTTATAAAATACCTTATAACTTGTAATGGGCATATCTAATTCATATGATAACGAAATTCAGTGAAACTGGATCCATTGGGATCGCAGTGACGAGGTCTAGACAATGGTGCTGACTAGGGACTGATTGGATGCAGTTGGAATTTTAGATAATTTTGAATGATCATTCAAAATTAAATGCAACAAACGCGTCAACCGTCAACCAGAATAAAATCTGGTGAGTTAATTCTCACACCCTCTGGAATCTTGTGATGTGGTAAATTCATAGAAAAATATAATTTACCGTAACAATATAAATTGGTTGATTAGATGCTATGGATGCAAATTGATTGTTTACTGTTTGATTGGTTGCAGTTAATTATATTTCGTCATTATGTTATTGAAATTAAATTCGTATATTTTTATCAACTTTATCTGCGATGCAGAGAAGGACAGATTGGAGGGATATGACCAGATTCCTCAAATAAACTGTATTTTGTTTGTTGTGCATAGTTTTCACATATATGAATTGATCACCCTGACTGACACCAAAACCCGTTTAAACATTGGTAGTTGAATAGATATTCATCATTGTTGTGTTTAAAATCAATCGACGGTATTGATTGGGCAATTAGCAGTGAATGGCCTAAAATATATTGTTTTAAACATCGGTCTACCGTCAGGTGGATTGACATAGTTTAAAGTTATAAATTAATTTATAACTAAATTGAAGTTTTTCAATTACCCTATACAAGTAATTTAATTAGAAATTTATAAATAAATATTTTAAATCGAGTTTATGAGAGAAATTTTTGAAATGGTTTACACCAGTTAAAAGCAAAACCCAAGGATTTATATATGGATTGGAAAAATGAAATAATTGTTTTTAAAACGATTAAAAGGTGATTTTAAATTAATTAAGTTATTTGATTAACTTAAAAAGCGGGAAATGACAAAAGGAATTCAGTTAATGGTTAACTGAGACATATGGTTGAGAAAATCAACTGTGCTTAACTAGAATTGGTAATGGAATTAAATTGATGATGGAATTAATTGGATTTTCTGAATATTCGTTAAATTTAACGAATAATGTAAAATATTAGTTAATCTCTAATTAACTATAAATTAAGAAAAATTATAAAATTGTTTAGGGTTAAATATTAGTTAATCTTAGATTAACTATAAATTAAGGGATTATCGAAGTGTTTAGTGTTAATGAAATTAATTAATATTTGATAAGCTTTTAAAGGCGATAATTATTCTATTAATAACGAAGTTAACTATTTTTAATATAGTTAGTGTTAAGGTTAATTATTAATTTAATTAATAATAATTATAGGAATGATCTTTAATTGGAATTTCCATTAGAAGTGATTAAGTATCGAGAAGTTCGATCAAAAGTCAAATAAGGGTGTATAAAGGGATTTATAATCCATTTTTTCAAATGAGGGGGTTAAATGGAATTTGAAAGTAAATGTGGGAATTTAATTAAGGTTTTCCTTAAAAAAAATTTAAAAAGTAAGTAAAGCGAATTCAAATTGAATGAAAGTGGTTAATAGAGTAAAAATAGACTGAAATATAATGATGGTTTCAAAATAAAATATAAGAAGTTGTGAAAGATGATAAATGGATTATTACAGATATTAAGGAAGAAATCCAAGCAAAGTTTAAAAATGAGGGTTTTAAAACCAAAGTGATGACTTTAAAGGTTAAAGGATTGAATCAAGCGAACACTGTAATTGAATAAGAATTCCAACGCAAAGGGAAACACATAAGACAGTTTTGTGTTAAAAATTGGTAAATGTTTTTAGGAAATAGATTCCAAGTAACGAGGTCTTGTTATAAAGGAAGTGGTTAATGGATTTAAAACCCAAGTTGTAAATGGCCGAATAGATGGAAACAAATTATTTTATGAGGGATTTATATTATAAATCAAAAAGTATAAGCGAAATAGTGTTTAAAGTTAAAAGTCATGTTTTATTGAAGATTTACTTAATTAAAGGAATAAAGTTAAAAGATTTTTGAACGAGATTTCAAATATAAGAAACGGATTTATAAAACCAGATTTGAAATCAAGGTGGTAAATGAGATTTTTATAGCAGTGGTTAAGTGACAAACTGGTATTTATTCTGAGGTAAGAATGTTGTGATCAAGGTCTGAGAGGTAAATAAAATACCCCAACTTGAACGGCTTCACTATTATCGAGGAATGGCATTAGTTTGGAATGAGTTAAAGGTATTGAAATTGGGTTATCGTCCCATCAAAGAATATTGAACCTGAGTGCGTGATTTTGGAATGAATAATTTGTTACAAAGTAAATAAGAACATTGGATTTCAAATTATATAAATTTGACATTTGATTTTTCATATCAGAATCGGTAATTTGGTTTATATCATTAAGTGTTATATATATATATAAGTATATATCGTGACATCAGAATTTAAGAAAAGGGAAAAAGGTGTAGAAGAAATATATCGATATTTCCAAAAGAAATGCAAAGTTAGATATATATATATATATGTATATATGCTCTAAAGTATTTAAAATAGTTTTGTTATAAATAAGAATAAATATAATGTTTTCAATATATTGGAAGATTGTAACAACCCGGAAAATCTGGGCCAGTTTAAAATTTTTATTTTGGCAATTTTAGCGAATGTTGATTATTTAAAATGAATTATTTTAAATAATATCGTCGAGAAATTTATTTTGAATATAATTCGAACGTATATATTATACGCGTCGTCGTTAGAATATAAATAATTATATATAATTATAAATAGAATTGAAAATGGCGCGGTAGTTCGATAATTCGATTTCAAACTTCAATTGAATGTACCGGGTGCAAAACAATCCGGATTTTAGTGAAACCAAAAATAATGGAATCTAATAGTGAATATCTTTCCAACGAAGTTAACAAACTGAGATTTCACTTTATAAATGATAAGATATGTCCAGTTGAAAATTCTGAATAGTCGCTATGGAATTCAGGCCCTTAAAAATGGACATTTTGCAAATGACCTCGGATTTCGACGAAACCACTTTTGTTGGGTCCGTGATGTCGAGTTATTGCTAGGTTTCGAATTTCATAATTTTTCGAATCAATATGTGAGCGTGGCAAAGGAAAACGCGTTTGACCAGTTTCAGTTGATTTTAATCGACTGGAAATTGGCCATTTTTCCAACGGTCTCAGGATTCGATGAAACTAGTTTTGTTAGGACCGTATCGTCAATACGAAGCTAGAAAATATTTTTCGAGAATTTTTAAAGTTCGTATGTGACCCCGGTAATTTGAAATGTACGTTTAAAATTCAATATAATGATTTAAATGTAAATTCAACTGAAACTGATCGAAACGACCGAATCAGCTTACGATACATATCCCATTGGGTTCGAAATGGGGGTTATTAGCTAGGGGCGACAGTCGTTGGGTCTCGTTGGGAGGACGAATGAAAAGTCAACACCTTTGAAGAATAAATATTAATATTATATATATATATAATAATATCCATACCCATACCTTCTCTCTCCCACTCAGATCGATTTAGGAGGAAAAAAAACGAAGCCGCTCCCTCCCCGTCGCCATCGATGATCATCCGCCACGCCTGGGTGACCACCGCCCCTCTGGCATCGCCTCTGCCACCTCCCTCTGCTCGCCCCCTCGCTCCTCTCCCTCGTACGAAACCCTACCCCCAAATAACCCTACGTCGCCACGCCCTAGCCAACCGCCCACCTCGACACACCACGCCACCGGCCTCCCCAGCGCCGGACCCCACTCCTCCACCCCCTCTCTCTTCTTTCCCGCGTCCGAGCCCTCAGACCAACCCAAATCGCGAAGCACCTAAACCCATCGCCTAAAGCCGCCACCTAGACCTAGCTGCCACGAGCTGCTCCGACCACCTGAGCTACCACCAACGACTCCTTCGACCTCCAGTCAGCATGTAGGCCCCCTTCGCTGTGAGTTTTAAATTTTATTTACTTACAGTAATTAGTAAGGTGAAAGATGTAATTTTTATGATGTGAACGAAATAAAAATAGGATTTTTATATGTTGAACTTCGAAATAAAAATAGGATTTTTATATATTGAACTTCGAAATAAAAATAGGATTTTTATATATTGAACTTCGAAATAAAAATAGGATTTTTATATGTTGAACTTCGAAATAAAAATAGGATTTTTATATGTTGAACTTCGAAATAAAAATAGGATTTTTATATATTGAACTTCGAAATAAAAATAGGATTTTTATATATTGAACTTCGAAATAAAAATAGGATTTTTATATATTGAACTTCGAAATAAAAATAGGATTTTTATATGTTGAACTTCGAAATAAAAATAGGATTTTTATATGTTGAACTTCGAAATAAAAATAGGATTTTTATATATTGAACTTTGAAATAAAAATAGGATTTTTATATATTGAACTTCGAAATAAAAATAGGATTTTTATATATTGAACTTCGAAATAAAAATAGGATTTTTATATATTGGACTTCGAAATAAAAATATGATTTTTATGTATTGAATAACGAAGTAAAAATTCGATTTTTACATATGTAGTGGCTACGGGCAACGAAGATGACAAAAAGGCGAGAACGTTGAAGATTTCCTGCATTGGAAGTGCCGTGTAGTTGGATAGCTATCGGTGAGAATTTCTCACCTTTCAATTTCATTTTCTAGTTATATATATATACTAGGATGCAGACGGTGCTTAGTAGCACCCGACACAATCGTCCACAGACCATGGACTTGTTTGTTTGGTTGCGTAGATTAGTTGGATTATTTGATTGAAATTGAATTGTGTGGTGAAATGAATTGATTTGATTGATGTGTGAATGGCGTGGGCCTTCACTAGACCGGGGATAAGGCTAGGCCTTGTCCCGTTTCTAGTATCGTGCCGTTATGCTGCCGAAATTTTCTAAAATAAGTTAGAAAATAAAAATATCATTTTCTTGTGTAAATGAATAATAGAAATTCATATGTTGGGAAAAAAATGTTTTATCGTTAAAAATATAATTTTTAACGTGAGAATGAATATAGTGAAAGTGAATAAAATAAAATATTCATTTACAAACCAGACGGTTTGTTTATGTACACCTATTTGAAGGACATTGATCGGGTCGATAAATTTTACACATCGCCCAATTGCACAAATAAAATCTGTGTTTGATTGTTTGAAACCCCACACGGGTATTGGGATGAAATTTGAAGTTCACTCATCCTGATGGATTAAATATGTCGATCGATTGATTGACAGGCTGTTATAAGCGTTAGATATCTATATTTGATGCTTATACAGTGTAGTGCACTTTGGTTGATGGTTGATTATTTTTCAATGCTATTATACATGTGTTGTATGAAAATCCATATAATTAACTTTATATGGTAATTGATTGGGCCTCATTCCAGTTTTAAAATAGAAATATTTGAAATAGAAATATTCGAAATGGAATATTTGAAAATATCAATATATGAAGCCGTGTTGATTAGATTGACGCCATTTTGACGTGAACGATATTTATATCGATTTTAAAACGATTTCGAAATGAATTGAATTGAAAACGATTTCGAAATGAATTGAATTGAAAACGATTTCAAAATGAATTGAATTGAAAACGATTTCGAAATGAATTGAATTGAAAACGATTTCGAAATGAATTGAATTGAAAACGATTTCGAAATGAATTGAATTGAAAACGATTTCGAAATGAATTTAATTGAAAACGATTTCGAAATGAATTGAATTGAAAACGATTTCGAAATGAATTGAATTGAAAACGATTTCGAAATGAATTGAAGTGAAAACGATTTCGAAATGGATTGAAAACGAATTCGAATTGAATTGAAATTTGAATTGAAATTTGAATTGAATAGAAGTGAATTTTAAAACGAATTTATAAAGAAGAATTCAATTTTGATTTGAATTGAAACGGAAGTTGAAATTGCTTTTGAAACGAATTTGAAATTATTTATATAATTCGTTTTAAATAGAAATCGACGAAATATATATTATATATATTATATATATAATATAATGGCCTGAATAGAACGCGCCGCGCCGCGGCAGTTCGTGAATTTCGACCATTTATTTCAAACGGACATTACGGGAGATCCGACCGTCGGATTCTCCTAAAACCGGAACCGTTGGGTTCGTATCGAAAAGAGCTTTCTAATGAATGTTAGAAATTAAAAATCTAATGGTTGGATTTGGAATTATGTCCAAATCAAATTTGAAAAAGGTCGTTGTAAGTGCAGTTCGATGACCGTTGATGGAAATCGACTGTACAGGCCTTGATAAAATTATTAAAAATAGTGATAATTTATGTAAAATCATAAGAAATGATGTGTGAAGAATTGGGATGAAAACCCCATATTTGAAAGGATAAAAATAGATTTTTATCGAAATGAACTAGTTTTGAACTAGAAATATAATTCTATTTATTTTTAAATAAATAAATTGAATTTGAAAAAGGGTTTTGAAAATAACCAAAATTTCCAATGATTGCATTGGAGTGGATTTGAATTGAAATTGTCTTCGAAATATTTCGATGTTGGAATTCGTGATTATACAGATGTTGTTATGGAAATTTGAAAGATATATATTTATATCGTTATTTCAAATACGACATTTGTTAGTCGTAGAATTCGATATTGAATATAAGCCGATATATTTTCTATTCAGAGCCTTGTATTGAATATCGAATGTGATTTGGGTTTGTCGTGAGTGGTGTCTTCACTAACACTGTTCTTGAACCCAATTGAGAAAAGATTAAATCTTTTTATTTAGATTTAATGAAGTGTACCAATTAAACGATATTTAATTGGAATTGAATTGGTATTGATTTTTGGGTTTATCGTGAACAGTGTTTTAAATAACACTTGTTCTTTAACCCGATAATTAATGGAATGTGACTTTGGGTTTATCGTGAACCGTGTTTTAAATGACACGGATTCTTTAACCCAGTTAAAGATTAAAACTAAGTGGAGTTTTAATGAATCTTTAAGTAGATTGAAAAGATCGAGAATGGAGTATCACCAGTTTTACTCCAAGCGATAGTTAAATCTTTAATTAGATTTGAACGTGAAATGGTAATTGAATTACCGATAACACTGTGGTGTTAGATATGAAGTACTACCAGTTTTACTTCATGGAATGAATAGGTTGGGATTGGGAAATAAAATAAATGATTACTTCGGTGTGGTTCGCTAATCCCGACTAGTTTGAATTGATATTCAAAGGAGATTAAAGGATAAATTTAAAGAATTTATCTTGGATAAAATTAATGGGAACTTTTCCCAGAGTATAGGAATATTTGAATAAAAGAATATTCTGAATTGGAATGAGGCGTATGTTGTGTTTGTGTAACACTTTTATAATATATACGCGAGTTATTCAGAAAGACCGGGTTTATCCCATTCTGAATAACTGATTCGACGTGGTGTCGAAGATGAAGACGGTGGTCGAAGACCAGAAGTTTTCACGTCGTTTGGGTGATTACTGATGATCTTGATTGGGCTGTACACCCAAGAAGATGGAAACAGTTGGTGATCGTCCAGACGTACTTGGAGATCGATGGATATGCGGGGTACTAGGTGCCTCCGGTTTCGTTCAGACCCAGAACGGACTTGTAAATGGACTGTGTGTCTGACATTGGATTTTAGTCTGTGTGATTGATTTCTATTAAATATATATCTGTTTGGCGGCGGAGAATTTATTCTCTTGCTTAACGCCCTTCTCTGAGACATACGAGCTCAGGGGTTATATACTGATGGATATCAAACACATAGTGTGAATTGCCTGTGTGGCATGCCTAAGTGGCAATAGATCGAGGCTTCTGTTGAAAAGCAAAGTCTTGTGGTGATGATCAAAGCACAGCCTGTGTGGCACAGCTTTGTGTAACGTGAATTCGCGAGTTTCACACCCGGTATGAACCAGAAATGGGAGACGGACCTCAGGGAGGGCATGCGTTTCCTTCTAGCTAAAAGTGGCGTCAGTGGTTTTACACGCCCTGACGAGTTTGACTTATGTGGTTGTTGCTGTTGCGAGGCGCCTCGGTTTGATCGGACGATCCGGGTCCGATGGAGTCATTTGTTGGCTCATTTACGCCCCAAAGGGCGGGGAGACGTAGTGTTCAGGCATAATAATCCACATCGGTGGACCGGCCCTGTCGCTCCATGGGGCAGTTGCGGCTGTTCCTGAGACACGGGCTAGATTGTTTCGAATCGGTTGAGGACTATCTTTTGCCTCGGTTCATAGACGGAAATCCAATTTCCAAATACGTGACATTTGCGGTTTTATTTGTAGAGCCTAGTATGGCGACATAGTGGGATGGGGCGCTCATGCCGCCTATGATTGATACTTATGATTTGAAGTTGTTTTATACACTATGCACTTATGATAGTATCAAACGATTTGTTTTAACCGTATCAAGCATTCTTTGGCTGTTATAAGGGAAAACCCTATCCTCGGCTGCGTTGCATTGTGTGATGGGACCTGGGTCTTATAACAGCTTCATTTTTCTTTATTTAGCATTGCGCTGTTTGTTTTATGCATTGGTATTCTTGGGAGGAAACCCGTTCCGTGTTATACGGCGTGGTCCCTTGATTTACCTAACTTTAAAATAAAGATTAACTGTTTTAGTTCTCACACCAGTCCCATGACTGACCTGGAGTTTATTGTTTTAACCTAAACTCTGGGTGCCCTAATTTTTGACACGGGCAGCTAGTAGTTTTGGGTTTTGCAGATTTATATTCACAGGATCCTGGTTTACAGCTGGAACGATATCCGGAAAGCTTTGTATCCGTATATCTCATTCTAGTTGTGTATTGTATTATTTTTCCGCTGCTATGTATTTAAATGTAATTTAAATCTCTGATATTTCTGTGTAATATTCATTTATACTCTGTATATTCTTGTAATCTAATGCATTGTTGTAATATACAATGAAATGTTCTTCTGTATGCGTTCTACTTTGTCGTGCTCTCAAACGAAAGGGCGTTTCGAACGGTCTGGGTCGGTTTAGCGACTGGTTCGGACCGAGAGAAATTACTTGCCGTCACAAAGATTTAAAAGTTGATTAACCATTTGTTAAATATATTTTAAATAGGCCAGGTAATGTCAAATACTGAATCAGCAAACTCATTTTATTCAAACCTTTGTTATTTGATAGTTAAATCACCGACTATCAAACCAGACCATACGATTGTTGGTACGGAAAGACCGGGATCGAATTTATATTCGAAAACCATTTCGAACCAGCAAATACGAAATCGTGAAGATTGATGATGGAGCATTGAAGACCGTGATCTTCATAAGCGAAAGGATTGCATAAAATCACTGTGTTGCAACACAGAGATATACTGTGATTCTGCCGTGGTTGAAATCTACGGATTTGCAAGGACTTCTCGCTATTGATCCATGGGGTGATTCCTATATTGGATGCAGTAGGAGAGTGCCTTCGGTTCATCGTATTCCTGGATGACTTGTATGGACGATTGTCTGACAGAGTATTTCTTTAAAACCACGTACGTTGATTTTTACAAATATACCAAGTTGGTGGCAAAGAGGGGCACTTCTTTTATACCCAGAGTATATTTGTAGACATCAATTAGTGATTTGACGGACCTGACAATGTGGCATTCAAAGTGAATGATGACCAGATGATCTCAAAGTAAATTCTAAGCCTCAAGCCTCATCAACCGGGAAATGACAAAAATCGGGCATGCAGCATGGCTATGTGGATCGCTCCCATTAGGGTGTACAATCACCTATCTAGAGAAATTCCATTTTCTTCTTTTATCTATTTCGATGCTGTCCCTTTTTCGGGAGACGGTTGCTAATCCCAACTGTCGGTGATATACATTCGATACACTCAAGCGAAATGAGTGGTCGGTCATGTGTGGGCCGGGTTGCAAGACGTACTTGTTGTACCCAGTGTGTTCGCCTCTAGAGATACACTATCGGTAGGTGGTCCCATACCTTGTCATAGTCGGAATCCAATCTCTAATAAGTGCCCGCGGTTTTAATTGTATACTATATATGTGAAGCGTGAGATGCAAGCGTTCCACTAGATTGTAATCTATTTGTATTTAGACATTATTATAATATCAGAAAAAAGTATGATTTTCAAAAATGGTTTGGGTTATAGTAAGGTAAAATCCGTCCGTGTTTATCTGTGGGCTAGTATTACTATTATCCATTATTTCAAAAAGGACTTTTCCAAAGTTAAACAAGTTGTTTGTTCTGTGAATTTTTCACTGAAAGTATTCCAGACTGACCCGGTGAATTTTGCTTTGCTTAAAATGTGCTCGGGTCAGACCGAGTACATTCCCAGGTTAGGTCCGCTTGGAGTTTCAGGAGCTGGAAGAAGGAGCTTCATCGCTAGTTATATAAAATTATTTCTGCTGTGACAGTTATATGTTGTACTTTTATGATGGGTATGTATATACAGTTTTTTTATATAAAGAGATTTGATATTATATTTTATCAGTTCCGCTGTGAGATTCTGATGTGGTGTTCTTCTTCTTTCTTCTATTCTAATATTTCTTTCTTTATTTTCTCACCCACTAAATTCTTTCTAATAACGTTTCGGTGTTTTCGGTGTTTGGAGGATCGGCACTAGACACGGTAATTGTATTTATGTTGATTTTCGGGACCGAAAATCCGCTGGGTCGTTACATATTCGTATTTGCTGGGCGGAATGGTTTTCAATTATATATTCGATCCCGGTACCAACAATCGCATAGGTCAAATTTGATAGTCGGTCATTTAACTATTAAATAAAACAACCATTCATCCATATAAAAATGTATCCACTGATTCACTACTCAGTATCATTTAGCCTCTTTAACGAACTGACCGTTAATTACGTTCTTGAAATTGTCCAATATTTGAAACATCGTTTTTATTTCTTTACATAAAATAAGAATGTTCTTCGAATCTAACTTATCAACTTTTCGAAAACAGTTTATGATATCATTACAAAAATCATAACTTATGTTTCTCTCAACTACGCTCGTTTATAAACTAATATCATTCTTGGATAATCGTGAAGTCGTTCAAGTTGGGGTATTTCGTTTACCTTTTAGACTTTGACCAACAACGTTCATATCTTCAGAATAAATAGAAGTTTATTAACCACACGTTTACTTTTTTAAAAATCATATTTAAATCTCGACCACGTTACTTAATTAGTTATTAAGTAAACTCTTATCAAACTCTTTCTATTTACGGTAAAAATCCTTTACAATATTATATACGAGCTTCAATTCTACTATAATAGAATCGTTATGAAAATTCCTTAATATCTCTCTATTAATATATTACAAATCATTTTAATAACTCAATTTCATTTGTTTAAAAACAAAGCTTTTTATAAATCCTATATTAATATCTTATACATTTATTATATCGATATCTTTTCAAATTCTTATATTGATATTTATCTAAACAATTCAACTTATCATCTATAGCAAACGTTACGGACCTCATTTCAAAACCATTTTACTTGTCACATTCTTTTTAACTCATACTCGACCACTTATTCGTTGTCTAAAAACATATAATAATTCTTTATATAATCTTATGTCTAAAATAGTTTCTCTCATTTGTAGAAAATGTTACAAAACACATTTACAAACCCTTAATTTTATTTGCAAATTCGATTCCATTTCCAAAACTTTAAATTATCATTTACAAAATCTTTTTGTAAATTAATTACAATAACTTATCATTCGTTTTCATTTTCACCTCTTTAACTGCATTTAAAAATCTCATTTTTAATTCATTATCGACAACTAATATATGTTGTCGTTATTCAAATCTTTAACTTCATTTACATTCCTGCCTTCGGTTAACATTCTGAACCTCGGAATAAAACCCACTTCCATTTGTCTAACTCAATCCCATTTATAAATCTCAATCCCATTTATAAATTTCAATTTTAAACTCATATTTATATTTTCAAATCCCACTTCATTTAAAAATATGAAATCTCATTTCCAAATCACTATTCATTTCCAAATCCGTTGGTTTGTTAATCTTGCTCACGAAATGTTAATTAATCACAATTCGTATACTTTAAATAACGCTTACCGATCATTTGTCACAAAAACATTACTCGTTGAACTATACTATACATTCTCGTATATCTATGGTTCATTTTATTCCATTTCGATATTTTGAAATCCATTTAAACTTCCTTTACGACCGTTAAGGCCTTTATCAAACCATTTCAACATTTAAATAGCCAATACGATAATTTATATAGTTTAACCATTCATTTAATATATCTTGCTTATCTACTCATTACATTTTATATATTTATAAAAGTTATAAATTTAATTTCGACAACTATTTTTACAATTAAAAACATATACCAAACCATAGAAAAAATATGTTTATATCTTTGAAACCACTCGAAATCCATTTAATATCGATTTTGAAAAATCATTTCTTTTATTCGACGGTGTTAAAGAGGCAAATGGCTACCATAATACCAAACCGTGAAATATAAACCAATTTCACATTTCATAACAAACAATGTAATCATATCGATAAATATTATCAATATCAGTGAGGAATCCAGTTGGATTCCTCCAACCTGTTATTCCCTGCAAAACAGTGGGTTACCACAAATTCAATTCAATCAATTTACTATGGCCAATTGAAACGACACAAAATTCCACGGTCCCCGAAGAGAGAGAGAAAGCGCGGATTGTTTTGAGAACACGAGAAATCAGAACGCATATAAAAGAACATTTCATTGTATATTACAACAATACATCAGATCACAAGAGTATACAGAGTATAAATGAATATTTCACAGAAATATCAGAGATTTAAATTACATTTAATTACATAGCAGCGGAAAATAATACAATACACAACTAGAAGAAATATACGGATACAAAGCTTTCCGGATATCTTTCCAGCTGTAAACCAGGATCCTGTGAATATAAATCTGCAAAACCAAAACTACTAGCTGCCCGTGTCAAAATAGGGGCACCCAGAGTTTAGGTTAAAACAATAACCTCCAGGTCAGTCAGGTGACTGGTGTGAGAACTGAAACAGTTAATAATCTTTATTTTTAAAGTTAGGTAAATCAAGGGACCACGCCGTATAACACGGAACGGGTTTCCTCCCAAGAATACCGGTGCATAAAACAACAACGCAATGCTAAATAAAGAAAAATGAAGCTATTATAAGACCCAGGTCCTATCACACAATGCAACGCAAGCCGGAGAGAAGGGTTTTTACCTTATAATAGCCAAGAATGCTTGATACGTTTAAAAGAAATCATTTGATACTATTATAAGTGTATAGTGTATAAAAAAACTTCAAATCATAAGTATCAATCATAGGCGGCATGAATGCCCCATACCATTATGTCGCCATATATAGGTTATACAATCAAAATCGCAAAGTCACGTATTTGGAAATTGGATTTCCATCTATGAACCGAGGCCAGGGATCGTCCTCAACCGATTCGAGACAATCTAGCCCATGTCTCAGGACCCAGACTCAGGTGGGCCTTGGATCGTCAGGGCCGGTCCACCGATGTGGATTATTATGCCTGAACAATACGTCTCTCCGCCCTTTGGGGCGTAAATGAGCCAACGAATGGCTCCATCGGACCCGGATCGTCCGATCTAACCGAGGCGCCTCGCAACAGCAACAACCACACAGGTGAAAAGTATATAAATGTCAGGGCTGGTAGGTCACTGACACCACCCTAGCTAGAAAGAGACGCATGTCCTCCCTGAGGTCCTCTCCCGTTTTTGGTTCACAACCGGGGTGTGAGGCTAACGAGTTCACGTTACACAAAGCTGTGCCACGCAGGCCTTGCTTTGATCATCATCCACAAGACTTTGCTTTTCAACAGAAGCCTCGATCAATTGACACTTAGGCATGCCACACAGGCAATTCACTCCATGCGTTTGATATCCATCAATGTATAACCCCTGAGCTCGTACGTCTCAGAGAAGGGCGTTAAGAAAGAGAATAAATTCTCCGCCGCCAAACAGATATATATTTAATAGAGATCAATCACACGGACTAAAATCCAATGTCAGACACACAGTCCATTTACAAGTCCGTTCTGGGTCTGAGCGAAACCGGAGGCACCTAGTACCCCGCATATCCATCGATCTCCAAGTACGTCTGGACGATCACCCACTGTTTCCATCTTCTTGGGTGTACAGCCCAATCAAGATCATCAGTAATCACCCAAACGACGTGAAGACTTCCGGTCTTCGACCACCGTCTTCATCTTCGACTTATCGTCGTATCAATTATTCAGAATGGGATAAACCCGGTCTTTCCGAATAACTCGCGTATATTTTAAATAAGTGTTACACAAACACAACATACGCCTCATTCCAATTCATCAGTCACTAACCGTAGATTAATCAACAGAATAATTCCCCAAATATTAACCCCGAAGGCCGAAACCAACATCAGATCAATATCCAGAAAACCATTCTGCTTAGCTAACCGACAGTTAGTTTCTAAATTTCACATTCATAGGGAAAGGTTCCCATTAATTTTATCAAAGATAAATTCCTTGAATTTATTCTTTAATCTCCTTTTGAATTTCGATTCAACTAGTCGGGATTAACGAACCTTACCGAAGTAATCATTTGTTTTAATTTCCCAATCCCAACCTATTCATCCCATGAAGTAAAACTGGTAATACTTCATATCTAACACCACGGTGTTATCGGTAAATTCAATTACCATTTCACGTTCAAATCTAATTGAAGATTTAACTATCGCCTGGAGTAAAACTAGTGATACTCCATTTTCGATTATTTCAATCTAATTAAAGGTTCATTAAAACTCCACTTAGTTTTAATCTTTAACTGGGTTAAAGAATCAGTTTCATTTAAAACACAGTTCACGATAAACCCAAAATCACATTCCATTAATTATCGGGTTAAAGAACGAGTGTTATTTAAAACACTGTCCACGATAAACCCAAAAATCAATATAAATTCAATTCCAATTAAATATTATTTAATTGGTACACTTCATTAAATCTAAATAAAAAGATTTAATCTTTTCTCAACTGGGTTCAAGAACAGTGTTAGTGAAGACACCATTCACGACAAACCCAAATCACATTTGATATTCAATACAAGACTCTGAATAGAAAATATATCGGCTTATATTCAATATCAAATTCTACGATTAACAAATGTCATATTGGAAATAACGATATCAATATATATCTTTCAAATTTCCATAACAACATCTGTATAATCACGAATTCCAACATCGAAATATTTCGAAGACAATTTCGATTCAAATCCACTCCAATACAATCATTGGAAATTCTGGTTATTTTTAAAACCCTTTTCCAATTCAATTTATTTATTTAAAAATAAATAGAATTATAATTCTAGTTCAAAACTAGTTCATTTCGATAAAAATCTATTTTTATCTTTTCAAATATGGAGTTTTTCATCCCAATCCTTTCTAAATCATTTCTTATGATTTTACACAAATTATTACTATTTTTAATAATTTTATCAAGGCCCGTACAGTCGATTTCCATCAACGGTCATCGAACTGCACTTACAGCGACCTTTTTCAAATTTGATTTGGACATAATTCGAAATCCAACCGTTAGATTTCAAATTTCTAATATTCGCTAGAAAGCTCTTTTCGATACGAACCCAAGGTTCCGGTTTTAGGAGAATCCGAAGGTCGGATCTCCCGTAATATCCGTTCGAAGTCAATGGACGAAATTCGCGAACTGCCGTGGCGCGGCGCGTTCTATTCAGGCCATTATATTATATATATATAGTATATATAATATATATTTCGTCGATTGCTATTTAAAACGAATTATATAGATAGTTTTGAATTCGTTTCAAAAACATTTTCAACTTCCATTTCAATTCAAATTAAAATCGAATTCTTCCTTATAAATTCGTTTTACAATTCATTTCTATTCAATTCAAATAAAAATCGAATTTTTCCTTATAAATTCGTTTTACAATTCATTTCTATTCAATTCAAATTTCAATTCAATTCGAATTCATTTTCAATTCAATTCAATTCAATTCGAATTGGTTTTCAATTCAATTCAATTCAAATTGGTTTTCTATTCGATTCAATTCAAATTTGGTTTTCTATTCAATTTGAATTCAATTCGTTTTCCATTCAATTCAAATCAAATTTCATTTCAAAATATTCGATTTCGAAATCACTTTTTAATATTCGTTTTAAAATGAATAAAATCGATATAAATATTGTTCACGTCAAAATGGCATCAATCTAATCAACACGGCTTCATATATTGATATTTTCAAATATTCCATTTCGAATATTTCTTTTTCAAATATTTCTATTTTAAAACTGGAATGAGGCCCAATCAATTACCATATAATGTTAATTATATGGATTTTCTACAACACATGTATATATCAACAACGATGAATAATCAACCATCATCCAAAGTGCATTCTACACTGTATAAGCATCAAATATAAATATTCAACGCTTATAACAGTCTGTCAGTCAATCGATCAACATACAACTAAACAATCGGGATTATTGTATTTCAAATATCATCCCAATACCCGTGTGGGGTTTCAAACAATCAAACACAGATTTTATTTGTGCAGTTGGGCGATGTGTAAAATTTATCGTCCCAATCAATGTCCTTCAAATAGGTGTACATAAACAAACCGTCCGGTTTGTAAATGAATATTTATTTATTCACATTCACTATATTCATATTCACGTTAAAAATTATATATTTTTAAAAATAAAACATTTTATTTTAACATGTGAATTTCTATTCAGTTCATTCTCTAAATAAAATGATATATTTATTTTCTAACTTATTTTAGAAAATTTCGACGGCATAACGGCACGATACTAGAAACGGGACGAGGCCTAGCCTTATCCCCCGTCTAGTGAAGGCCCACGCCATTCACACATCAATCAAATCAATTCTAACTAACTACTTGTAACGACCCGGGGAATTCGACGCCCGAATTCTGACAATAATACACCAATCCTGTATTACTGGTCGGAACTCAAGTATCGAAAACACTAGATAGTTATGAGAAAGAAGTTAGAGGGTGAGATAAGAAAGAAAGAAATATAAGAATAGAAGAAGAAGAAGAAGAACTGATACCACAACACAGAATCAGAGTCTCACATCGCAGCGGAACAAAATATAATATGGAAATAAATCTTTATTGAGAGCTTTCAAAATTACTTACAGTATCAGAGTACATCAACATATCTGGACAGTTATATAACCTGTCCTCATATACAATCACACAGCGGAACAGTAGCTATATATATAACCATACGTTTGAACTCTTTCAGCTTGACTTCGCAGCATCCGGTAACCTGGACCTGTACACCCCGGCCTAACCCAAACATTTACAAAACATTGGGTCAGTCTGGTGAACCAGAGTGAGATAAACTCGCACAGTATTAAAGGTGATCATCCAACTTGATTTTAAAGTTAAAATCCTTTCGAAAGAAAAGGATAATCGTAAGACCAAATCCACACATAAATACGGACGGTTTTTACCTTACGATAACCCAAAACATTTTGAAATCAATAACTTGTCTAATATTATAATAGTGTCTAAACACAAGTAAATATAAGTCTAGCGGAACGCTTGCATCTCACGCTCCACATATATAGTATACAATCAAAACCGCAGGCGCTTATTGGAGATTGGATTCCGACCTTGACAAGGTATGGGACCACCTGCCGATAGTGTATCTCTAGAGGCGAATACACTGGGTTCAACAAGAACGTCTTGCAACCCGGCCCTCACATGACCGACCACTCATTTCGCTTGAGTGTATCGAATGTATATCACCAACGGTTGGGCTCAAACCACCGTTCCCGAATGGGCAGAATCGATAGAATAAGAACAAAAGGAATTTCTCTAGATAGGTGATTATACACCCTAATGGGAGCGACCCACATAGCCATGCTGCCTGCCCGATTTCTGTCATCTCCCGGTTGATGAGGGTTGAGGCTACGCTTTATCAGCACATCTCATTCACTTTGAATGCCACATCGTCAGATCCATCAACAGTCACTAATTGACGTCCACAACAATACTTTATGTGTTGGCTAAAAGAAGTTTCCTTCTCCGCTTCCACTCTTGGTACGGTTGAAGAAATCAATGTACGTGACTTTTCTGGAAATACTATGTCAAACATTCATCCATACAAGTCACCCAGGAACAGGGTGAACCGAAGGTACTCCCCTACTGCATCCAATATAGGAATCACCCCATGGATCAGTAGCGAGAAGTCCTTGCATCCCGTAGATTCCAATCACGACAGAATCACAGTATATCTCTGGTTGCAAGTCAGAGATTCTAAGTAATCCTTCCGCTTATGAAGATCCACAGTCTTTAGTAGCTCTATCTTGAATCAGCATCTTCATTGTATTCGTATTTGCTGGACGGAATGGTTTTCGAATACATTCGATCCCGGTCTTTCCGTACCAACAATCGTATGGGCCAATTTTGATAGTCGGTTATTTAACTATCAAATAAAACAAACATTCATCCATAAAAGAAAATGGATTCACTGGTTCAATACTCAGTATCATTTAGCCTCTCTAACGAACCGCCCGTTAATTCTATTCTTTAAATTTCCAATATTTGAAAACATCCCTTTCACTTCTTATTTTGAAATAAGACTATTCTCCAAATTCATTTTTTTCCAACCTATAAACTTTTTCCGGAAACAGTTTATAATATCATTTATGGAAATCATAACTTATGTTTTCCTCAACTGTTCTTGTTCATAAACTAATACCATCCTTGGATAATCATGGAGTCGTTCAAGTTGGGGTATTTTATTTACCTCTCAGACCTTGACCAACAACATTCATACGTTCGGAATAAATAGAAGTTTATTAACAACATATTTCCCTTTGAAATCCTATCCAAATCTCATCCACGTTTACTTAACTAATTGTTAAGTAAATTCTCATTAATCCTTTCGATTTATTAATAATCATTTACAATATTATATACGAACTTTGATTCTATTAGAAATAGAATCTTTATGAAACTTCCTTGATATCTCTTTATTACAATATTACCATTTATTTCGACAATTCAAATTTCATTTGTTTTAAAAACCATATAAACAAAACTTTTATAAATCTCATATTAATACCTTATACAATTTTTTATATTGATATACTTTTCAAATCCTTATATTGGTATTTATCTAGACGATTCAACTTGTTATTTGTGCCAAACATTACAAACTTCATTTCAAAACTATTTCACTTATCACGTTCTCTTTAACTCGTACTCGACCACTTATTCGTCGTCTACAACATATGATAATCCCTTTATGAAAAATCTCATATCTTATTTCATTTGTAACCCATGTTATAAACCCATTCACAAACCCTAAATTTTATTTACTTACTCGATTTCATTTTCAAAACTTTAAATTTCCATTTACAAAATCTTTGTAAATTAACTACGATACTTACCATTCGTTTTCACTTGCGCATCTTTAATTTTGTTTACAAATCTCATTTGTAATTCATCAGCGACAACTAATATTCGTTGTCGTTATTCACATTCTTAACCTCATTTAAAATTCTACCTTCAGTTAACATTCCAAACTTCGGAATATCACATTTCGAACCTCGGAATAGAACTCACTTCGATTAATCATTCCGAACTTCGGAATACCACATTCCGAACCTCGGAATATACTCGCTTCCATTTATTTAACCAAATCTCATTTATAAATTCATATTCATACTTTCAACTTCGATTTCATTCAAAATATGAAACCCCATTTCCAAATCACCACTCATTTCCATCCCAAATGATTTGTTAATCTCATACACGAAATGTTATCACATTTCGTATTTGTTTGAAACGACATTTGTCAAAAATGATCATTTATTACAAAACATTTCTCTTTGAACTCTTTTACCCGTTCTCGCATACCCATGATTTAACTATTCCATTTTCTATTATGAAATCAATTTAAAACTTCTTTTACGACCGTAAGGCCTTCACAAAACCATTTCAATATTTGAATAATCAACACGATAAATTATATCGTTTAACCGTTCATTTAATACATCTTGCATCTCTATTAGTTATATTTATATAAAATTGATAAATTTAACTTCGACTATTATTTTTACAATAAAAATCGTATTTCAAAACCATATAAAAATATATTTATATCTTTGAAAACATTCAAAATCTATTTACTACTGATTTCGAAAAGTCATTCCTTTTAGTCGACGGTATTAAAGAGGCAAATGGTTACTACAGTACCAAACGTGAAATATAAACCAATTTCACATTACCTAACAAACAATATAATCATATTGATAACGTTATTCAGTTCAAAATGGCCAATCAATATTTGGTTTCCATCTAAATAGATGACATGAACAGTTTAATAATAACGGTCAATAATAAATGTAACAGTCAATACTGGGATAATAACGGAAGTTCAAGCATTCAACCATTTATGTATAACGTTTATAGTGTTATAAACGTAATCACTGAGGTAAGTTACCTCAATTGGATTTAATCGTCAGAAATAACGATTGATTAAATTAAACAAACGTTTAATTTAACTGTTCCAGTCAAGATATGAATATAAAACCAACAACGAACAAACAAACAACCAACCATAGCACACAATTATAAAACCCGACTTATATAAAATATAAGAGGGGAGAACTGAGTGAGTTTAACTCACCTTGCTTTTCCATTCGCTGTCGAAACGGGTTGTTTATTGATAAATTAAACAAGCGTTTAATTTAATTAAAACTTTCAGCGGTGCCCAACTATAATCAATTCAGCTCCCAGAATGTTACGCTTGTTGGTACAGACCCGGCGCCACTTGTTTCAGTCAATCTCGTCACTGTATAACAACGCTGTAAATTTAATGTGTTATTCACAGGTTAAAATAAACATATTATTAATAATTTAAATAATATTTTTAGTTCCTTATTTGTGATGTGTGTCATAGACGGTGATCAATGATAAGGTATGTTCAAATGGGTTAGAAGCATTAAACATATCAGTCGGGGTTACTACTGAGATTAGGAATACGGTTTCAAAAACAAGTAGGGTCCGTGTAATGTACTTAGGCCATGAAATCTTGAAAGTTGTAGGACTTATGGACTTATTTAAGGCCATGTTCCATTAATTAATTATATACTTGATTAGGCACTTATAGAATGATAATTAAAGTTAGGCACCTCGAATTTACTGTGCACGTTTCTTCTCCGATGCATGTTCGAACCTGCTCCAATTTTCCTCCCTCTCCATGAATACTTCATCGCATGTCAACCTCCTCATCACCAAAACTCGCCCAAGCCTCTTCACCGCTCAGATAAAGCATACATGCCGATGCCCCTTCCAGCATGGATGCCACGTCTTCTGCCTTATCAAAACACGCTGCAGTGCTCCATTATCCCGGCGCTGTACACTTCCCTCCTGCTCACTTTCATTCTCTCTCCCCTCCTGTTGCAACTTTCTTCCCATTCACCTTTAAACTCCCCCATCCTCCTTCAGTATTTGCACAGACTTGGCCCGTCCGCCTCCCCTGCACACCATCGCCCCACTATCTTTCTTTGCTGGCAAACCGCGACCTTGGTGGCTTCCTAGAAAATGATCGAACCCGGCACCATCTCAACACACAAGTCCGAATACTGTATGTGACGTTGGGGAACGAAGGAAGTTTAAAAAATATAAAGTGGAAATATATATAATGAGAGAGACTGCATTTCCATTTGCTGGAACAAAATGAAGCGAGCGAGGTCATTTTATAATGGAGACTGCGTGGGAAGCAAGGAGTTTTAGAGTAGGTTTCAGAAGTAGTGTATAGGACAGCTGTGTTGCGTGGGTTGGATTCTCCAAAACGTGGTATGCACGGTAAAGGTGGATTGGCAGCCAAGGCATATGAAGTTTGGGGCGCAAGTAACCCAATATCTGAGACGCAAGGAACATACAAAGTACGAAGAGCTTTTAAATATATTTAATATCATGCGGTGGACGTTTTTTTTTTCAACGTCCATGCAAGCAGCCCTTGCCTGCGCCAGATCCAGCCTTCAAGCCAATTGTTCATCACGCATGGATCCTTTGTTGCCCACCATCAGCACACGTCCTCCACTAATTTTCCTCTTCACCATTTTTTTTTATTTTCTTTTTTTATATATTTTTTTTTTGCAAGGAACAACATAGTTTGGACACAAGAAATGTTTTCACGTGGGATGCAAGGTTCTTTTGTTTGGCTATTGTTTGGACCGCAACAAAGCAAAAGAATGTACGTAAGCCATAAGAGAAAGAAAAAAGGAAAGGTGGGATAGATTTAATAATATTTTATTATAATGAAATGTGCATGGAGTTTTTCGTAAAATTAACATCTCAATTGACTCCTAATTCAAGAAGTGATACATGATTCTAACATAAAAAAATATTCCGGATCCAATGGGACAGGTTTCGTCGAATTCCGAGACCGTTTGTGAAAATCCTTTAGAAAATATCGATGAAAAACACCGAGCAATAATTTCTTAAAATTACAGAAAAAATCCTAAAAATATGAGGCCTTGACGTTTCACTAGACCTCTTCTTAAGGTTTCGTATGAAACTTGTTTCGTTGAATTTAGAGTTCGTTTAACCAGTTAACCATTCAAATAAAGTTACCTACACCACTATGTATTCATATATGAGCGTTGCAGACTGAAATAAAAATACAGTCGTGTTCAGTGAGGTGTCGCGATCCCAAAAATATAATAATACCGGTAGTTTAACTTATATTGTGAAATCCCAAAATGTTGTCACAGGGTGTAAAATACTCCAAATAAAAAGTTGCTTATTTAATTAATTAAAAATTACAGTAAAATTCTAAAAATTAAATTATCACTACGCCTCAAAAGAACCTAGTCTAAATTCAAAACCGATATGCAGTTATATCCAATAATCCGTTACGGTCGATAAATGATTACGCCGCTGTTTTTCAGCCAAATTGATTTGGGCATAACTTCCAATCTACACGACGAAATCTCGATTTTTCTCTTTCACTAGAAAAATATACTTCACTTGATCCGTACGTTTCTTGTTTCACAGAAATCTGATTTAAAACAGGCTATGTATATCCAGTTGAAGTTCAAAACTCTATTTTACGAACTGCAGCGCTGTTCTGAGCACGTTTTATTTTATATATGAATATATATATCGTTCAGCTTCGTTTAAATAGCGATTTAAATATTAAAACCCTTTAATATTCCAAATAAAATATTTAAAATAAATAAAATAAATAAAGTATTTGGCTGCCAAAAATACAGGACGTTACACTACTCAACCAAACAATTTAACAAACAAGCCATCCATGGTCTGTGGATGATGGGTGTCGGGTGCTACTAAACACCGTCTGCATCCTAGTATATATATATAGCTAGAGAAAGAAATTGAAGAGTGAGAAGTTCTCACCGAATGGCCAATCCAACGCCACGACTCTTTTTATGTAGAACATCTTCGTCGTGCTTCTAACGAAATCTGTTCAACACCGTTTGTGTTAAAAATTATATTTTTAACAACGCTACTTCTACATAAAAGATTATATTTTTACAACTCTATTTATATATAAAAGATTATATTTTTACAACGCTATTAAAATAAAAGACTATATTTTTACTTTGCTATATTTATATAAAAGACTATATTTTTACTTTGCTATATTTATATAAAAGACTATATTTTTACTTTGCTATATTTATTTAAAAGATATTATTTTTATTTTGCTATATTTATTTAAAAGATACTATTTTTATTTTGCTATATTTATTTAAAAGATACTATTTTTATTTTGCTATATTTATCTAGAAAATAAATAACTAAGTTAAATAAATTAAAATTAAAATTAAAAAAAACTTACTGTATTCCAGCGAAAGGGGGGCGTTGAGGCTCGCCGGTGGCGCGTGGGAGGTGCTGACGGGCTCGAGAACGCTTCAGGTGGCGGATCCGGGCTGAGTCAGCTAGGGTTCTTTGGGTTTGGGGGTTTGAGCGGCGCTGGTGGGCTAGGGGGAAGCGGGCAGAGGTGGGATGACCTCCGGTGGTGGAGCACAGGCGGAGGAGGGTCTTGGCGGCGGCTCCAGTGGTTTAGGGTCGGGTTTCTTTAGGGTTCGGGGCATCAATCGATGGGAGGAGAGAGGGAGGAGGCTGGAGGGAGACGTTGGATGGAGGGGATGCGGCTTGGGGGACAATGGCGGCGCCTGGAGGGTGATTCCTCCTCCGTCGATTTTTTTCCTCTTTTTTTTTCTGAACGGGGAAGAGAAATGGAGTGGGGGGTTATTATAATTAATTATTTAATTCATTTAATTTTCCAAGAGTTGACTTTTCGTTCTAACCCCAATCGAGGCCCAACGACTATCGCCCCTAGCTAATTACCCCCATTCCGAACACAATGAGATATGCTACCTAAGACAATTCGACTTTTTCGATCAGTTTCTGTCAAAATCAAAATATAAATCTTTTATATTTTGAATTTGAACGCACATTTCAAATTACCGGGGTCACATACGAATCCCGAAAATTCTAGAAAAATTATTTCTAGCTTTGTATTGACGATACGGTCCCAACAAAACTAATTTCGTCGAATTCTGAGACCGTTGGAAAAATGGCCAATTCCCAGTCGATTAAAATTGACTGAAACTGGTCAAACGCGTTTTCCTTTGCCACACTCACATATTGATTCGAAAAATTATGAAATTTGAAACCTAGCAATAACTTTACATCCCGGATCCAACAAAAGTGGTTTCGTCGATATCAGAGGTCGTTTGCAAAATTTCCATTTTTAAGGGCCTGAATTCCATAGCGACTATTCAGAATTTTCAACTGGACATATCTTTTGATTCCCGCTATGAAATTTTGATTTTTCGGATTCGTTGGAAAGATAGTCACAATTAGATCCCATTATTTTTGATTTCACTAAAATCCGGTTTATTTTGCACCCGGCATATTCAATTGAAGTTTGAAATCGAATTATCGAACTACCGCGCCATTTTCAATTCCTTTTATAATTATATTCTAACGACGACGTATATATAATATATACGTTGGATTTCCATTCAAAATAAATTTCTCGTCGATATTATTTAAAATAATTCATTTTAAATAATCAAAATTCGCTAAAATTGCCAAAATAAAAATTTTAAACTGGCCCAAATTTTCGGGTTGTTACAATCTCCCCCACTTAAAACTTTTCGTCCCCGAAAAGGAACAAAGTCGAAAGTGGTTTGATTAATCAACTCTACGTTCGATCATCCTTCCATTCTCCAACTTTTCAGTTTCTGAGAATTTTCAAATTCTTCAAAAATTTGGCTAACACCCGGAATTTTCAAAAAATTTCGCCATAACCTCCCCTGCACCGGGAGCCACGGGAAAATCCCGAAATTTCCATACAGGCCTTCTGATCTCAAAAAGAAAAAGAAAAAGCCAAGCGGCTAGCCAATAGGCTCATAAAATCATCATCACCCAAACAAAACAGTAAATTATGTAATAAACATGTACCTATTTGTCGGGCAAACAAATTTTATTCTCTGCTCTAGCCTCCTTGCTATGACCTGTCCAATATAAGTACAAGTATATGCAAGCAAATGCGACCAATTTCCAATATAATTCAATATGTGATATAATTAGGCTAAATGGCTAAAAATTAGCAAACAAATAAACAAACAACACAAACATCAATCAATTAGTTGATTAGCTTTTCAAATTGATAACTTTGATACATAGTCAAAAATCAGATTTTTGATGCCAAATCACAACAATAGGCCCTATCTAATTTTGGTTCTCACACCAGTCAATAGGAAATATATAGATATCACACCTTCGAAACACGAATACCAATTCTGATGATGTTCGAACTATCATCAGAATCATCTCTGGGCGACTAGAGTGTGATTCTATATCTATCCAGTATATTAAAACTTCAAATACACGTTTGCAAGGCGTATTGCAAAATCTTTATATACTGGACTGTCCTAATCAATATGAAATAAATAATCAAATACGAATAGTTGATTTAGATTTTCAAAACAAAAATTGTTTTCATTTTTAAAAAATATACTCTTCACACTCGTCCTAGGATACTACTGATCCCATTTCTAACGAGTCATTCTAATTGGATATTACTAATCCAATATCTGATGAATTCTTTCGTACGGTTCTAATGTGTCTTGTTCTCTGCTTTGTAAACCAATGCTCTGATACCACGATGAAACGACCCAAACTTCCCCGGTCCCCGAAGAGAGAGAGAAAGCGCGGATTGTTTTGAGAACACGACAAATCAGAACGCATATAAAAGAACATTTCATTGTATATTACAACAATACATCAGATCACAAGAGTATACAGAGTATAAATGAATATTTCACAGAAATATCAGAGATTTAAATTACATTTAATTACATAGCAGCGGAAAATAATACAATACACAACTAGAAGAAATATACGGATACAAAGCTTTCCGGATATCTTTCCAGCTGTAAACCAGGATCCTGTGAATATAAATCTGCAAAACCAAAACTACTAGCTGCCCGTGTCAAAATAGGGGCACCCAGAGTTTAGGTTAAAACAATAACCTCCAGGTCAGTCAGGTGACTGGTGTGAGAACTGAAACAGTTAATAATCTTTATTTTTAAAGTTAGGTAAATCAAGGGACCACGCCGTATAACACGGAACGGGTTTCCTCCCAAGAATACCAGTGCATAAAACAACAGCGCAATGCTAAATAAAGAAAAATGAAGCTATTATAAGACCCAGGTCCTATCACACAATGCAACGCAAGCCGGGGGATAGGGTTTTTACCTTATAATAGCCAAGAATGCTTGATACGTTTAAAAGAAATCATTTGATACTATTATAAGTGTATAGTGTATAAAAAAACTTCAAATCATAAGTATCAATCATAGGCGGCATGAATGCCCCATACCACTATGTCGCCATATATAGGTTATACAATCAAAATCGCAAAGTCACGTATTTGGAAATTGGATTTCCATCTATGAACCGAGGCCAGGGATCGTCCTCAACCGATTCGAGACAATCTAGCCCATGTCTCAGGACCCAGACTCAGGTGGGCCTTGGATCGTCAGGGCCGGTCCACCGATGTGGATTATTATGCCTGAACAATACGTCTCTCCGCCCTTTGGGGCGTAAATGAGCCAACGAATGGCTCCATCGGACCCGGATCGTCCGATCTAACCGAGGCGCCTCGCAACAGCAACAACCACACAGGTGAAAAGTATATAAATGTCAGGGCTGGTAGGTCACTGACACCACCCTAGCTAGAAAGAGACGCATGTCCTCCCTGAGGTCCTCTCCCGTTTTTGGTTCACAACCGGGGTGTGAGGCTAACGAGTTCACGTTACACAAAGCTGTGCCACGCAGGCCTTGCTTTGATCATCATCCACAAGACTTTGCTTTTCAACAGAAGCCTCGACCAATTGCCACTTAGGCATGCCACACAGGCAATTCACTCCATGCGTTTGATATCCATCAATGTATAACCCCTGAGCTCGTACGTCTCAGAGAAGGGCGTTAAGCAAGAGAATAAATTCTCCGCCGCCAAACAGATATATATTTAATAGAGATCAATCACACGGACTAAAATCCAATGTCAGACACACAGTCCATTTACAAGTCCGTTCTAGGTCTGAACGAAACCGGAGGCACCTAGTACCCCGCATATCCATCGATCTCCAAGTACGTCTGGACGATCACCCACTGTTTCCATCTTCTTGGGTGTACAGCCCAATCAAGATCATCAGCAATCACCCAAACGACGTGTAGACTTACGGTCTTCGACCACCGTCTTCATCTTCGACTTATCGTCGTATCAGTTATTCAGAATGGGATAAACCCGGTCTTTCCGAATAAATCGCGTATATTTTAAATAAGTGTTACACAAACACAACATACGCCTCATTCCAATTCATCAGTCACTAAACGTAGATTAATCAACAGAATAATTCCCCAAATATTAACACCGAAGGCCGAAACCAACATCAGATCAATATCCAGAAAACCATTCTGCTTAGCTAACTGATAGTTAGTTTCTAAATTTCACATTCATAGGGTCCCATTAATTTTATCAAAGATAAATTCCTTGAATTTATTCTTTAATCTCCTTTTGAATTTCGATTCAACTAGTCGGGATTAACGAACCTTACCGAAGTAATCATTTGTTTTAATTTCCCAATCCCAACCTATTCATCCCATGAAGTAAAACTGGTAATACTTCATATCTAACACCACGGTGTTATCGGTAAATTCAATTACCATTTCACGTTCAAATCTAATTGAAGATTTAACTATCGCCTGGAGTAAAACTGGTGATACTCCATTTTCGATTATTTCAATCTAATTAAAGATTCATTAAAACTCCACTTAGTTTTAATCTTTAACTGGGTTAAAGAATCAGTTTCATTTAAAACACAGTTCACGATAAACCCAAAATCACATTCCATTAATTATCGGGTTAAAGAACGAGTGTTATTTAAAACACTGTCCACGATAAACCCAAAATTCAATATAAATTCAATTCCAATTAAATATTATTTAATTGGTACACTTCATTAAATCTAAATAAAAAGACTTAATCTTTTCTCAACTGGGTTCAAGAACAGTGTTAGTGAAGACACCATTCACGACAAACCCAAATCACATTTGATATTCAATACAAGACTCTGAATAGAAAATATATCGGCTTATATTCAATATCAAATTCTACGATTAACAAATGTCGTATTGGAAATAACGATATCAATATATATCTTTCAAATTTCCATAACAACATCTGTATAATCACGAATTCCAACATCGAAATATTCCGAAGACAATTTCGATTCAAATCCACTCCAATACAATCATTGGAAATTCTGGTTATTTTTGAAACCCTTTTCCAATTCAATTTATTTATTTAAAAATAAATAGAATTATAATTCTAGTTCAAAACTAGTTCATTTCGATAAAAATCTATTTTTATCTTTTCAAATATGGAGTTTTTCATCCCAATCCTTTCTAAATCATTTCTTATGATTTTACACAAATTATTACTATTTTTAATAATTTTATCAAGGCCCGTACAGTCGATTTCCATCAACGGTCATCGAACTGCACTTACAGCGACCGTTTTCAAATTTGATTTGGACATAATTCGAAATCCAACCGTTAGATTTCAAATTTCTAATATTCGCTAGAAAGCTCTTTTCGATACGAACCCAACGGTTCCAGTTTTAGGAGAATCCGACGGTCGGATCTCCCGTAATATCCGTTCGAAGTCAATGGTCGAAATTCGTGAACTGCCGCGGCGCGGCGCGTTCTATTCAGGCCATTATATTATATATATAATATATATAATATATATTTCGTCGATTGCTATTTAAAACGAATTATATAGATAGTTTTCAATTCGTTTCAAAAACATTTTCAACTTCCATTTCAATTCAAATCAAAATCGAATTCTTCCTTATAAATTCGTTTTACAATTCATTTCTATTCAATCCAAATTTCAATTCAATTCGAATTCATTTTCAATTCAATTCAATTCAATTCGAATTGGTTTTCAATTCAATTCAATTCAAATTGGTTTTCTATTCAATTCAAATTTGGTTTTCTATTCAATTTGAATTCAATTCGTTTTCCATTCAATTCAAATCAAATTTCATTTCAAAATATTCGATTTCGAAATCACTTTTCAATATTCGTTTTAAAATGAATAAAATCGATATAAATATCGTTCACGTCAAAATGGCGTCAATCTAATCAACACGGCTTCATATATTGATATTTTCAAATATTCAATTTCGAATATTTCTTTTTCAAATATTTCTATTTTAAAACTGGAATGAGGCCCAATCAATTACCATATAATGTTAATTATATGGATTTTCTACAACACATGTATATATCAACAACATTGAATAATCAACCATCATCCAAAGTGCATTCTACACTGTATAAGCATCAAATATAAATATTCAACGCTTATAACAGTCTGTCAGTCAATCGATCGACATACAACTAAACAATCGGGATTAGTGTATTTCAAATATCATCCCAATACCCGTGTGGGGTTTCAAACAATCAAACACAGATTTTATTTGTGCAGTTGGGCGATGTGTAAAATTTATCGTCCCAATCAATGTCCTTCAAATAGGTGTACATAAAAAAACCGTCCGGTTTGTAAATGAATATTTATTTATTCACATTCACTATATTCATATTCACGTTAAAAAATTATATGTTTTTAACGATAAAACATTTTATTTTAACATATGAATTTCTATTCAGTTCATTCTCTAAATAAAATGATATTTTTATTTTCTAACTTATTTTAGAAAATTTCGGCGGCATAACGGCACGATACTAGAAACGGGACGAGGCCTAGCCTTATCCCCAGTCTAGTGAAGGCCCACGCCATTCACATATCAATCAAATCAATTCTAACTAACTACTCAACCAAACAATTTAACAAACAAGCCATCCATGGTCTGTGGATGACGGGTGTCGGGTGCTACTAAACACCGTCTACATCCTAGTATATATATATATATATAGCTAGAGAAAGAAATTGAAGAGTGAGAAGTTCTCACCAAATGGCCAATCCAATGCCACGACTCTTTTTATGTAGAACATCTTCGTCGTGCTTCTAACGAAATCTGTTCAACACCGTTTGTGTTAAAAATTATATTTTTAACAACGCTACTTCTACATAAAAGATTATATTTTTACAACTCTATTTATATATAAAAGATTATATTTTTACAACGCTATTAAAATAAAAGACTATATTTTTACTTTTCTATATTCATATAAAAGACTATATTTTTACTTTGCTATATTTATATAAAAGACTATATTTTTACTTTGCTATATTTATTTAAAAGATACTATTTTTATTTTGCTATATTTATTTAAAAGATACTATTTTTATTTTGCTATATTTATCTAGAAAATAAATAACTAAGTTAAATAAATTAAAATTAAAAAAAAACTTACTGTATTCCAGCGAAAGGGGGGCGTTGAGGCTCGCTGTTGGCGCATGGGAGGTGCTGACGGGCTCGAGAAGGCTTCAGGTGGCGGATCCGGGCTGAATCAGCTAGGGTTCTTTGGGTTTGGGGGTTTGAGCGTGCGCTGGTGGGCCAGGGGGAAGCGGGCGGAGGCGGGATGACCTCCGGTGGTGGAGCACAGGCGGAGGAGGGTCTTGGCGGCGGCTCCAGTGGTTTAGGGTCGGGTTTCTTTAGGGTTCGGAGCATCAATCGATGGGAGGAGAGAGGGAGGAGGCTGGAGGGAGACGTTGGATGGAGGGGATGTGGCTTGGGGGACAACGGCGGCGCCTGAAGGGTGATTCCTCCTCCGTCGATTTTTTTCCTCTTTTTTTTTCTGAACGGGGAAGAGAAATGGAGTGGGGGGGTTATTATAATTAATTATTTAATTCATTTAATTTTCCAAGAGTTGAATTTTCGTTCTAACCCCAATCGAGGCCCAACGACTGTCGCCCCTAGCTAATTACCCCCATTCCAAACACAATGGGATATGCTACCTAAGCCAATTCGATTGTTTCGATCAGTTTCTGTCAAAATCAAAATATAAATCTTTTATATTTTGAATTTGAACGCACATTTCAAATTACCGGGGTCACATACGAATCCAGAAAATTCCAGAAAAATTATTTCTAGCTTTGTATTGACGATACGGTCCCAACAAAACTAATTTCGTCGAATTCTGAGACCGTTGAAAAAATGGCCAATTCCCAGTCGATTAAAATTGACTGAAACTGGTCAAACGCGTTTTCCTTTGCCACACTCACATATTGATTCGAAAAATTATGAAATTTGAAACCTAGCAATAATTTTACATCCCGGATCCAACAAAAGTGGTTTCGTCGAAATCCGAGGTCGTTTGCAAAATTTCCATTTGTAAGGGCCTGAATTCCATAGCGACTATTCAGAATTTTCAACTGGACATATCTTTTGATTCGCGCTATGAAATTTTGATTTTTCGGATTCGTTGGAAAGATAGTCACAATTAGATCCCATTATTTTTGATTTCACTAAAATCCGGTTTATTTTGCACCCAGCATATTCAATTGAAGTTTGAAATCGAATTATCGAACTACCGCGCCATTTTCAATTCCTTTTATGATTATATTCTAACGACGACGTATATATAATATATACGTTGGATTTCCATTCAAAATAAATTTCTCGTCGATATTATTTAAAATAATTCATTTTAAATAATCAAAATTCGCTAAAATTGCCAAAATAAAAATTTTAAACTGGTCCAAATTTTCGGGTTGTTACACCAATCAAAATTTGTTTTCCATCCAAATAGGTGATCCCATAAATAGTTTAATGATAACAGTCAAAAGTAACTGTAACAATCAATACTGGGCTAATAACAGAAATGCAAGCATTCAATTATTTATTTATACGTTTATAGTGTTATAAATGTAACCACTGAGGTAAGTTATTTCAGTTCGATTCAATCGTTAGAAATAACGATTAGTTTCAATTAAATTAAAAAATGATTAATTTAACTGTTTCACCCAATATATGAATAAAACCAACAAACAAACAAACAAAAAATAACAATCATAGCACACAATCATAAAACCCGACTTATATAAAATATAAGAGGGCAGAATGGAGTGAGTTTAACTCACCTTGAATCCATTTGTCGTCAAAACGGTTCGTTTCTGTTAAATTGAAACAACGTTTAATTTAACTGAATATCTCAGTCGTCTTCAACTCCTTCCAACCAGCTCCAAAAATGTAATGCTCGTCGATACGGCTTCAACGCTCCTTGTCCGATCTGATTCTGTGCATGTGTGACACAATTAAAATTTATGCATTATCCATTTATTAAAACAAGGTTACATATAACTAAATAATATTTCATTTCCATATATCTTACTTACGTTAGGTTTTGTTTGCGGTATCTTCTTTACAACATGTTGATTCATTCCGAAAACATTCGAATTCGTCAAAATTTGTCATGCTACAACCGATTTGGACATATTTATCTATTCTGAGTTATTATAGATTTATACATGGACTATGATACTACTGAGCATGTACTAAATTCGAACAGGTAGGATTAGAGGTGTTTGGTACCTTCTAATATAACATTCCAGGCACCCCACCGTAATACCGTATACTTAGACACAAACAAATAGGGTTGGGCTATCTTTAAATTATCTTTAGGCAAATATAAGTTTGATTAGCCAATCCAAAGGCGTTTATATATGTAGATCAGGCTTCGGTTTTTCTTAAAATTAATGTGTTTACATATTATTTAAAACAACTATGTTAAATAAAAATTTGGCCTTACATTTGTGAAACGAGCCCAGGTCCAAATTAACCGCTCCATTGTTGTACTATTACATCATCCCATCTACCTTCACGCAAGCCCTTCCAGTCCCCTCTTTCTACAATTCTGTCCTCCTCTTGTTTCAATTTTTTTTCTAGAGGATATATATATGTCTGGAAGCCCGACCCAAAAACTATGACTTCAGCCCACCTGTTTTTCACGTTATTTCACCCCACACCCGTACGCTTCTTTCCACATCTTCTCCTTTCTGTTACCAGACTTTGCTCTTTCTTTGGTTTCTATCATACTCACTTCTGCCTCATTTCGTTTTAATTTTCCCTCATTCATTTTTTTATATGGTGTTAAAGCCCCAAAGTCGGTTACTGGCATAACAGCCCACGTCTCCTTCCTTTAGTTTCTCTTCTCCATACTGCAAGCTTCCTCATGCAATGTCCCTTTCCCTTCCTCTTCTAATTTCTTCCCCCCGTTGTTCTGTTTCATGCCAAAGGAAACCATCCTGTCCCTCCCATTCTTCCTTCTCCTTTCGTTATACAACTCACTATTCTCTCCTTCATCCCTGTTCTTCTCGCATACGTTATCCATTCCACTTCCCCTCACCACTACTCTTCCCAATGATTCCTACACACCGCTCAGCTCCACTCTCTGTCAGTACCACACCGTACTGCACCCCTACTCCATTTGTTTATATTCCCTCCAACTCGCTGATGTACACATGTTGTCCACGCGCATAGCTCACCTCTGCCATACCCCATCTTCTTCCACTCACCACGACGGTGCCACCTCTTCTGCACCCACCAAGCTGTGCCACATCACCTCGTTATCCACACCGAGCAATCTCTGCCTGCTCACTACTTCCTTTCCACCTGCACACGTGAAACTCCAAACACATAGCATTAGTTCACGTCAAGATGCAAGCCCTCACAGTACCCTTTTGCACACCGCATCTCCGATCTTTGCCCATGCCACCTTCAGTATTGCGACGAAAATTCCCTCTTCGAATGAAAGCTTGCGTAACTGAGGATTGTGTTACAGAGGAATGGAAAGTTGGGTTAAGCACCTTTTTTCTTTTAGAAATTGGGTTCGTTTCGCATTACTGGAAGAATAGGAAAGAAAGAATGAGGTAGATGTATTTGTAGTGGAGAAGCACCGTGGGCGGCAAGGAAATGGGGTATAGGTCTGCAGAGGTAGAAATGTAGAATAGCTGTTGTTGCGTGATATTTCAGAAACTTGGGTGTCAATGTATTCAGATGGATTGGTACAGAGGTGGTCAACAGTACAAAATGGTACACATAGGGTGCAAGAACCCAAAAATAGGATGTGCGATTTATTTTTGATGAGACTCAACATATGACGGACAACAAAAAATATGTGCAGCATGTATAGCTTAGGTACACGTTTGCATGGGTCTTCATTTATGTTTGCATGTGTCTTCATTTACATTGATGACGACTAAACATTGGGTAGGCAAGAAAATTTTATAGATTTAGACAAAAAAATTGTGTTACTTGACTTAAGAAGGAAGGGTTTGCTATTTTTATATTTTATTATGTTTTGATTCAGTGGATGTTTATTTTCATATAGTTATTTAATTTTACCGCTGTTTACGTTGACCGTTAAATATATGCACCACTACGCATGAACTTCAAACGCAACGAAAATGAATCTAATGTTATGTCTTAACGTTTCAGATCTAATGAAATTAACTTTTTCGAAAACTGACTCCATTTGCACAATGTCGCTATTTTAATTTAAATTATATACATCTGTTCATATTTAAAATTTTGTATACCGATAAAACAATTCTGATTGGCTCCAGACCGGAAATCTAGCAATAACTAGTTGTACCTAATCCAATAAAACTCGTTTCGTCGGAAACGGAGGTCGTTTGAATAGAAAGTCATTTATGAGGCTCATATAATATCGATATATTATAATTATATTCCAAATGAATTCAATTAAATAATAATAAATTATTATTGATGTATTTGTCTAAATAAAATAATCATATAGCTTCAAATATAAGTTATACACTTAATAGCATCCATACGAGTTAAAACGGTGCCTAGTTTATATTAAAACCCTTTTAAATTTATTGATAAACGTTATATTTTAATAACGATTTCCATAGCGACTATTTTAAAATTTAAATTGGACATAACTTATAATCCATAATACGAATTCTGGATTTTTCTCTTCCATTAGGAAATTATCATTAACATGATCCAAACGTTTCTTGTTTCACAGAAATCTGACTTATATCGGATCCTGTATATCAAATTGAAGTTCAAAACTCAATATTACGAACTGCCGCATCATTTCGAGCTCGTTTTATATTATATATATAAATTATGATGTTTATACTTCATTTTAATAGCAAATTAAGTATAAAAAATCCATTAATATTCGAAATAAAATATTTAAAATAATAAAATAATTTAAATATTGTAACACTCTACCTCCGTTAAGGTCACTCTCAAAGGGAATGCCTTAACTTCGGTGGAGCGTTTTAAGGTACAAGATACTAATAAATTACAAGACAGAAAATTTATGCAGCGGAAAAGGTCAATATTATTTCATAAATACTTCTTCAACACAACAATTCAACAACTGTTTCAACCTTTCAAATTATTATTACAACTTTTCATCTGTCTTGAAAACATAAAGAAGCAATATTGAAAATAAAATGACATAAATCCCCAATAAGTGCTTGACCATAACCATAGCTCGAAAAGGAAAGTCCAAGCCTTACATCTACGGTCTTCAAGCTTTGGCTGACCTGGACTAAGTAGAAGTGTTTCCTCCCTGCGAACCTGGGAGGGGGAACAGAAGAAAAGAAGCGAAAGGAAAATGGGTCAGACATAAGTCTGGTAAGCCCAGTTATTTAATAGCATGTAAATAAGTAAAAGACTATGACATGAATAAACTGAACTTAGAATGATACCACAAGGATAGGGTAGTCCTAAAACGAGGTAAAGTAAGATTTAACCAGATTTGGCTATCGCACCCACTTTTACTTTTCTGCACCCACTAAGAGCTGTTTAACTAGCAATGTATGTTCATGATAAAGTGATCCCATTCATGTATTGATCGGCTCCTACTCGCATTCATGTATTCCCGGTGTCATGCGGCCCCACGTGATTTTAAGTACTTGTGTTGGTTCCAGTATAGGGTGTATCAAGTCCTATAATGGCCACCCTGACACGATTCAAAGATGCACAAGTGTACGCCTGGTGCCCAGTGCCTGCTTTTTACACTCTGGAGCCCGTGCACGCCCATTCTCCGTCGGAACCTACACTAACGCACCAAACCGCCGCCCTTTTGACCGCTTATATTCAGCCCAGTAATCGTGTCCCACCCTGCCTAGTTCAGGGTACCTTGATACATCCATGTGGGTTAGTGCTGAAACGGGTCCCCTTTACTAGGGATTTTCTAGTCAATATGCTAAATTGGTTAAGTGTCCTTGGTTTGACTTAACCCCTATCAATTTGTCTAGTTAACATGTTAAGTTGGTTAAGTGTTTCCTCAATTACTTAACCCCACCAATCTTGTCTTGTTAACATGTTAAGTTGGTTAAGTGTTCCCTTAATTACTTAACCTCACCATTTCTAGCTTGATTGTTCATGAGCTTTAATTAATTAATTAATTAAAGAACCAACCACTCACATTAGACAGGTATTGTTGTGGTTACTGGATGTGCCGATCGGTTCCGGGCAGTTTTACACCACAACTCAGTCTAACCTCGGGTCTTTCTAGGCTTGATGCACTAACCTCTCATATTAGACAGGTATTGTTGTGGTTACTGGATGTGCCGGTTGGTTCCGAGCAGGTTTACACCACAACTCAGTCTAACCTCTGGTTAGGCATATTCATCTTTTACATTTTATATATGTGAATTTTCTACAAGTGTTTCATGTCGCATATTTTAATTATGTTCAAGACTTATGGTATAAATTATACCATTCATGGCCTTAACCATTTACATGGTTTTGGGCCCACCTACATTATTAACATGTTTTGATTTAATAACTATCCCAACGTTACCCCCGTTTGTTCGTTCGTATTAATCACGTAAAGTCATTAGGCCCGCATATTAGCCCAATTTATAAACAAGAGGTAAAGAAGGGAACATGCATAATATAGATTCAACCAAACATGTAAATTTTGCATAAAACTTTATTCATATAATTTAACATATCATATGAACTTGCATATAATTTAGGCTTAGATAATCATAAGCCTAAAATATGTTAATATGTAGATCTAGGCATGTGTGAACATAACCTCAATTATAAACTAGCATATGACATAATCATGACATGTTCAATCCCAAGGCATGTATAATTTTAACATTAACATATAGGTGTGAACTAGATCTAACAAGGTGAACTTGCACAAGTCCACTTTACAAACATGCATATAAATATAGATCTAGTTTTGGATCTAACATGTAACTTGCATATGAACATATGTATAATTAGATCGTGACTTGGATCTATCATAAAACATATAACTTGCATTAATCATATGAACCTAGATAGATCTTGACATGGATCCAACATAAAACATGTAACTTGCATATGAACATATATATAGGCATATGGATCTAACATAAAGCATATGAATATATATATATATATATGTAGATCTTGACTGGGATCTAACATAATACATACAACTTGCATTAATCATATAAACATATACATGTAGATCTTAACAAGAAACATATAACTTGCATATAATATTGATAGTTTCATCCTCAATCTTTAATAGATCCAACACCAAGCCAATAAGCCACAAACATTCCAAGACAATTCATGATAAAATCATCACAAGAAACACACATGAATTAGCATCGTCAATATTATACAACATGGTATAATTCTATTTTTCACTTTATATCAAATCACGTCCTAAATTTATTTACATCTAAAAGATAACTACACTTACAAAAGACAATCTTGATTTCTGGAATCTGTATTCTGAAGTTGAAATGCTCGCCTTTGATGTAGACAATCGTTGTTTTAGTTTAATTTTGATTTGATTTGGTTTGTCTCTTAATTTGCTTCAAGATGAATGGCGACTACTCGAGGTTGTCAATGGCAGCATGACGGCTCTTGGTTTGATTTTTAATATGATTTAGGGTTGAGGAATTAGGTTGCTTATATAGAAGTTTGATTTAATAGGAACCGTCAGATTAACCTAGAGCAAATCAAAGCCATTCAGACAAGATAGAATAGCCACATCAACCCTAATGACTCAACAAGGAGTCCATCGGAACCAATCAGATGCCACATCTTCCTTAGAGCGAATCGACCCACGGGTTGATAGCCAAACACCCTGAATCAACCCCTAGTCGACCCAGCGAGGCTCGGGTCGACCTCAAAAATGGGTCGGTTCGGTTATTCCCCCTCCCGATTCGCTATTTTGAACTTTTTTGCATATTTATTTATTTAATTTATATATATATATATATATATATATTTGTATGCATACAAACTTCGAGGCTTAATAACTTCTTCATAAGGTATCCGTTTTATGCAAACCAAATGTCTATCTTGACCAAAATTTTGAGACGAACGTAATAGCGCAACCCATTTCACTTAATTCTTCTTCTAAAAATTAAGTGTTCTTGAATTTGTTAATTTTAATATTCTCAGAAATTCGGGGTGTTACATTCTCCCCTCCTTAAAGGATTTCGTCCCCGAAATCTTCAAGTTAAGAAGAATGCATCTTAACATCCAATCATCCATCTACTCATCCACCATCCACAAGCATCCATTGTCCTTAAAAGACTTCTAATGCCATATGAACATATGCAGAGTGTGTGTATATGTATCTTATCTAGTGCAAAATCAGGCAGTCTACTGATCCAGTTGACCTCCTTAATGCGAATCATGAGAGTGCCATGAGTCCATTATGTATGCAATTTTTCCTATTCATAATTCTGAATGAGTGCATAATCATTCATACAAATGCAACGTCCATATGATAACACATCAAGTTTCAATCCACATACAATTTCATGCGTTCATATGCAAATGCAATATGAAAGTGATTGAGCCGATCTAGAACCTAATGTGTATGTGCATATGCATCCACGAGCAATCACTAGCAACCACTTTGCAACCATCAACCATAACATGTTTCAAATACATGTTTACATCCACTTACTTCTACTAAGGATCAAGAAATAGGACCGAGAAGATAACTAAGCATGAATAAACTTATGATAAAGGAGAGATCAAAGATGTACCCTAAAAAAGATAAGGGTAGGCTGTTTGTATCTTGCTTTCGGTCTCCCAAGTCGCGTCTTCTTCATTGTCACTCCATTGTACTTTAATAAGCTTGACTTCATGGTTGCATAGCTTTTTGACTTCCGTTCCCAAGATACAAGTTGGGATTCTTCTCACTGTTGCTTCTCATTCCACTTCTACCTCTTCTAGTATCTTTGGTTCCACCACTTCCGCAGACTCATGTAAGCACTTCCGTAGGTGAGAAACATGAAAGACATTGTGAACTCCAGCCAACTTTCCAGGTAGCTCTAATCTGTAGGCCATCGTCCCAATTCTTTCAATGATAGGAAATAGTCCTATGAATCTAGGTGCCAATTTCCTTTTGGATCCAAAGCGAACAACATTCCTTAAAGGAGATACTTTAAGGAACACTCTGTCTCCAACCTCAAACTCAAGGTCGGTCCTTCTTTTATCTGCATAGGACTCCTGTCTATCTTGAGAAGTCTTCATTTGTCTTCTTATTAGGTCCACCTTTTTTGAGGCTTCCCTAATCATGTCTGGCCCAAGTATAAACTTATCTGTGGATTCCCACCAACAGGTTGGTGATCGACACAGTCTCCCGTATAAGGTTTCGAAGGGTGCCATGCCTATTGTAGCTTGGTAGCTATTGTTATAGGCGAACTCCACCAGAGGAAGATGATCTTCCCATGTCCCTCCAAATTCAAGAACACACAATCTCAAGAGGTCATCTAAGACTCTCACCCTTTCCGTCTGTCCATCGGTTTGGGGGTAGTAGGCCATGCTTAAACATAGTTGTGTGCCTACAACCTCTTGCAAACTCTTTCAGAACTCGCTTGTAAAGATAGGGTCTCGATCTCTTACTATGCTGGAAGGTATCCCATGCAGTCGAACTATCTCTTTAAGATATAGAGATGAGGCAGTCCTTCTACTTTTGATAGGTATAAAGTGAGCGCTTTTTGTGAGTCGGTCCACTATTACCCAAATACTGGTATTGCCCCTTCTTGATCTAGGAAACCCATCAATAAAGTCCATCAAAATGCTATCCCATTTCCATTGTGGGACCTCTAGAGGATGAAGCAAACCACCAAGCTTCTTCTGCTCCGCCTTGACCTGCTGGCATATCATGCACTTAGAAATGAGTTCAGCTACGTCCCTCTTCATGCCATTCCAAAAGAAAACTCTTTTGATGTCTTTATACATTTTGTCTCCGCCTGGGTGTATGGTCAGCTTCGAATGGTGTGCTTCTTCTAGAACTGTTTTCACTAAATCTCTTACTTGTGGGACGCATAGTCTTCCATCCCATCTCAGCCATCCCTTATCATCGATGTAGTATCTATTGAGGTGACTCGAAGTCGCACCCCTAATCAGCTTATCTATCACATCTACTAGCTGAGGGTCTTCACGTTGTGCGGTTCCCATCGAGTCAAAAAGTGTACGCCACACTTCCAGTGTTGCTAACAAGCCAGGTACAAATTCAGAGGAGGGTCTAAAGTCAAAGTTGGCTATGTACTCCAAGCTTTGCCTTTCTACAAAGAGAGGGCTTAAGGTTAGCTTCTTTCTACTCAGAGTGTCTGCTACCGCATTGCCCTTTCCAGGAGTATAGGAAATCTCAAAATCATATGAATCAAGAAACTCCATCCATCTTTGCTACCTCAAGTTGAGATCTTTCTGCGAGAAAAGGTACTTCAACGATTTATGGTCAGTAAACAATTCAAACTTCTCACCTAGGAAATAATGGCGCCAAGACTTAAGAGCGAAAACAATGACCGCCGATTCTAGGTCGTGGGTTGGGTAGTTTTTCTCATGTACTTTCAATTGCCTTCCACCATAAGCTACTACCTTCCCTTCTTGCATCAAGACAGCGCCTAATCCTGTACCGCATGCATCCGTGTATACGGTAAACATCTTGCTCCCATCAGGAAATGTCAGAACTGGGGCTGTTGTTAGAGCCCTTTTCAAGCGTTGGAAAGCAATATCGCAATCCAAATCCCAAGCGAAAACTAGGATCTTCTTCGTCAACATTGTAAGTGGAGCTGAGATTTTCGCAAAGTCTTTGATGAACTTCCGGTAAAAGCCTGTTAGCCCGAGAAAGCTTCGAACTTCAGTTGCGTTTCGTGGAATCTTCCAATCTTGCACAGCAACCACTTTTGCGGGGTCCACGGCTAACCCCTCTTTGGACACCACATGTCTAAGGAATCTAACTTCTTCTCTCCATAAATGGCATTTGGAGAATTTGGCTTTCAACTGATATGCACGGAGAGTATCCATGACTTCCCTTAAGCGCTGAGAATGCTCTTCCTCACTCTTCGAGAAGATCAAAATATCATCCATGAAGACCACAACAAACTTATTGAGGAATTCCCGGAACACCCTGCTCATCAAGTCCACGAAATAGGCAGGTGCGTTTGTCAAGCCGAAAGGCATGACAAGCCACTCGAAGAAACCATTCGGGGTCCTAAATGCGGTCTTGTCAATGCTATCCTCAGCCACTCTTAGCTGATGAAACCCGGTAGCCAGATCTAGTTGGGAGAAAACGGATGCACCTACGAGTTGATCAAACAGATCGTCAATTCTTGGGAGTGGGTGCCTATTCTTCTTGGTCAGCTTGTTCAGCTTCCTATAATCCACGCATAGGTGGAGTGAGCCATCGGCTTTGGTCGCGAACACTACTGGAGCACCCCATTCAGAAATACTTCGTCTTATGAACCCCTTTTCAAACAGCTCTTTAACTTGCTTGCTGAGTTTTTTCTCTCCCTTGGAGCCATGTGTCTAACGGGTGAAGCAATGGGTTTTGCATTGTCAACGAGGTGTATGCAGAAGTCTATCTCCCGCTTCGGAGGTAAGCCCTTTACCTCTTCAAGCACATCCGAGTATTCATGGACCACTCTAACAGACTGCAAATTCTCATAAGACGCATCAAGAGATTCTAGATAACTTAGCATAACAGAATTCATGGGATTACAAGAGATTTCGAGAGTGTTACCGAGGCGAGTCATGATTCTAACCACTCTCTTTTCACAATCAAGGACGGCACCATTACTGGATAGCCAGTCCATGCCTAGAATCAGCCCATAGCCCGTGAAGCCCAAAACTTAAGCATTACATTTAAACCCAACACTTAAAATAGATATCTCCAAATCCAAACAAATCATTGACAAATAAATTGAGCCCCCAGTTGGATTTGAAACAACTAAGGAATCCTCTACTATATGGGTGTCTAGGTGCAGAGATTCAACTAAAGCAGTAGATATAAAAGAGTGCGATGCGCCAAAATCAAAGAGAGTACGAACTGGATTATCAAACAGATAAACTAAACTCTAAACAGAAGTGTGTCTACCTCGTTCCTGCAGAGGTGCAACGAGAGCATGAACCTGCCCTCCAAAAGATGACCCAGTCCTCTGTCCCTACCCTTGCCTTTTTGGGCAGTCCTTAGACAAGTGTCCAGTATCCCCGCACTGGAAACAAGCACCCAATTTCCTCTTTTTCTTTCTATAGTCCCTAGCCAAGTGTCCAGGTATCCCATAGAAATTGCACTTCATCTTCTTACGGGATTTATTATCCTTCCCGCCTTTCTTGGGGTCCGTCTTCTTGTTCTGAGATCCATCTCCTTTCTTGTTTTGAGGCTCATCCTTCTTCACCTCCTTCTTGCCATCTTTTTTCTCCTCTTGCAACAGAGCCATGTCCACCAGTCTCTTGTAAGTCGCTCCCATAAGTATATGTGACATTGTCAAACCATGCAGTGGCTCTTTCAGTCCTTTAGCAAAGCGGAGAGCCTTCTTGTGTGGAGAGTTTACCAACTCCAGTCCAAATCGAGCAAGCTGGTTGAATTTATTGACGTATTCTTTGGCCGACAATCTGCCCTATTTAAGTGATAGGAACTTCTCCATTTGCAGACTCTGCTCAGCTTGTGAAAGGAACTTCATTTCAAATCTCGCCCTGAAGTCCTCCCAAGTCTCTATCGGTCTTTCATCATTAGTGATTTCCCACCAGAAGGAGGCCTTGTCTTTGAGCAACCACACCACCAACTGTAGTTTGTGCCTCTCATATACTTAAAAGATAACGAATAAGTCCTTAGTCTCCTTGAGCCAGTTTCTGGCTTCCACGAATGATTCGCTCCCCTTAAAGTCTTTTCCACCCATGGATCTAAAGTCTCTACAGATCTTTGAGAAAGCATTTCCTCTCAGAGGAGGAGGAGGAGGAGTAGCTGGGGGAGGAGGAATGTCTACTGGGCCCGCGTCATTGGCCCTAGCTTCTAGGTAGCTCCTGAACCAGCCAGGTATCGGTACACCCTCCGGAAGGTTAAGATCCCCAGACATGCTGAAACAAAAAGGAAAGATTCAAAACGAAGGATAGAAAGATAGTGCATATGGCTTTGCGGATTATGCCTTTTTAAATTAACACTTTTTCTTGAAAATGCTTCTTTATGACTTCTATTTGAAAAATAGTTTCAAAAATTTTATCCGATCTGGTAACCTTTAGCTCTGATACCAAGTGTAACACCCCACCTCCGTTAAGGTCACTCTCAAAGGGAATGCCTTAACTTCGGTGGAGCGTTTTAAGGTACAAGATACTAATAAATTACAAGACAGAAAATTTATGCAGCGGAAAAAGGTCAATATTATTTCATCAATACTTGTTCAACACAACAATTCAACAACTGTTTCAACCTTCCAAATTATTACAACTTTTCATCTGTCTTGAAAACATAAAGAAGAAATACTGAAAATAAAATGACATAAATCCCTAATAAGTGCTTGACCATAGCCATAGCTCAAAAAGGAAAGTCCAAGACTTACATCTACGGTCTTCAAGCTTTGGCTAACCTGGACTAAGCAGAAGTGTTTCCTCCCTGCGGACCTGGGGGGAGGGGGAAAGGAAGAAAAGAAGCAAAAGGAAAATGGGTCAGACATAAGTCTGGTAAGCCCAGTTATTTAATAGCATGTAAACAAGTAAAAGATTATGACATGAATAAACTGAACTTAGAATGATACCACAAGGATAAGGTAGTCCTAAAACGAGGTAAAGTAAGATTTAACCAGATTTGGCTATCGCACCCACTTTTACTTCTCTGCACCCACTAAGAGCTATTTAACTAGCAGTGTATGTTCATGATAAAGTGATCCCATTCATGTATTGATCGGCTCCTACTCGCATTCACGTATTCCCGGTGTCATGCGGCCCCACGTGATTTTTAAGTACTTGTGCTGGTTCCAGTATAGGGTGTATCAAGTCCTATAATGGCAACCCTGACATGATTCAAAGATGCACAACTGTACGCCTGGTGCCCAGTGCCTGCTTTTTCCACTTCGGAGCTCGTGCATGCCCGTACTCCGTCAGAACCTACACTGACGCACCTAACCGCCGCCCTTTTGACCGCTTATATTCAGCCCAGTAATTGTGCCCCACCTTTCCTAGTTCAGGGTACCTTGATACATCCATGTGGGTTACTGCTGAAACGGGTCCCCGTTACTAGGGTTTTTCTAGTCAACATGCTAAATTGGTTAAGTGTCCTTGGTTTGACTTAACCCCTATCAATTTGTCTAGTTAACATGTTAATTTGGTTAAGTGTTTCCTCAATTACTTAACCCCACCAATCTTGTCTTGTTAACATGTTAAGTTGGTTAAGTGTTCCCTTAATTACTTAACCTCACCATTTCTAGCTTGATTGTTCATGAGCTTTAATTAATTAATTAAAGTACCAACCACTCACATTAGACAGGTATTGTTGTGGTTACTGAATGTGCCGGTCGGTTCCGGGCAGTTTTACACCACAACTCAGTCTAACCTCGGGTCTTTTTGGGCTTGATGCACTAACCTCTCACATTAGACAGGTATTGTTGTGGTTACTGGATGTGCCGGTCGGTTCCGGGCAGGTTTACACCACAACTCAGTCTAACCTCGGGTTAGGCATATTCATCTTTTACATTTTATATATGTGAATTTTCTACAAGTGTTTCATGTCACATGTTTTAATTATGATCAAGACTAATGGTATAAATTATACCATTCATGGCCTTAACCATTTACATGGTTTTGGGCCTACCTACATTATTAACATGTTTTGATTTAATAACTATCCCAACGTTACCCCCGTTTGTTCATTCGTATTAATCACATAAAGTCATTGGGCCTGCATATTAGCCCAATTTATAAACAAGAGGTAAAGAAGGGAACATGCATAATATAGATTCAACCAAACATGTAAATTTTGCATAAAACTTTATTCATATAATTTAACATGTCACATGAACTTGCATATAATTTTGACTTAGATAATCATAAGCCTAAAACATGTTAATATGTAGATCTAGGCATGTGTGAACATAACCTCAATTATAAACTAGCATACGACATAATCATGACATGTCCAATCCTAAGGCATGTATAATTTTAACATTAACATATAGGTGTGAACTAGATCTAACAAGGTGAACTTGCATAAGTCCATTTTACAAACATGCATATAAATATAGATCTAGTTTTGGATCTAACATGTAACTTGCATATGAACATATGTATAATTAGATCGTGACTTGGATCTATCATAAAACATATAACTTACATTAATCATATGAAACTAGATAGATCTTGACATGGATCCAACATAAAACCTGTAACTTGCATATGAACATATGAACATATATATAGGCATATGGATCTAACATAAAGCATATGAATATATATATGTAGATCTTGACTTGGATCTAACATAATACATACAACTTGCATTAAATATATAAACATATATATATATATGTAGATCTTAACATGAAACATATAACTTGCATATGTTATTGATAATTTCATCCTCAATATTTAATGGATCCAACACCAAGTCCAATAAGCCACAAATATTCCAAGTCAATTCATGATAAAATCATCACAAGAAACAAACATGAATTAGCATCGTCAATATTATACAACATGGTATAATTCTATTTTTCACTTTATATCAAATCACGTCTTAAATTTATTTACATCTAAAAGATAACTACACTTACAAAAGACAATCTTGATTTCTGGAATCTGTATTCTAAAGTTGAAATGCTTGCTTTTGATGTAGACAATCGTTGTTTTAGTTTAATTTTGATTTGATTTGGTTTGTCTCTTTTAATTTGCTTCAAGTTGAATGGCGGCTACTCGAGGTTGTCCAATGGCAGCATGACGGCTCTTGGTTTGATTTTTAATATGATTTAGGGTTGAGGTATTAGGTTGCTTATATAGAAGTTTGATTTAATAGGAACCGTCAGATTAACCTAGAGCAAATCAAAGCCATTCAGACAAGATAGAATAGCCACATCAGCCCTAATGACCAGCAAGGAGTTTATCAAAACCAATCAGATGCCACATCTGCCTTAGAGAGAATTGGCCTATGGGTTGACAGCCAAACACCCTGAATCAACCCCTAGTCGACCCAGTAGAGCTCGGGTCGACCTCAAAAATGGGCCGGTTCGGTTATTCCCCCTCCCGATTCGCTGTTTTGAACTTTTTTGTGTATTTATTTATTTAATTTTTATATATATCTATATATATTTTTTTCTCGTATGCTTATAAACTTCAAGGCTTAATAATTTCTTCATAAGGTATCCGTTTTATGCAAACCAAATTTCTATCTTGACCAAAATTTTGAGACGAACGTAATAGCGCAACCCATTTCACTTAATTCTTCTTCTAAAAATTAAGTGTTCTTGAATTTGTTAATTTTAATATTCTCAGAAAATTTGGGGTGTTACAAATATTAACCGTAAAAAATACGGGACATTACATTCTTCCCCCCTTAAAATAATTTCGTCCCCGAAATTGCTATGTGAGAAAATTGTCCAAACCCAATTATATTCAAGATAATTATTATAAAACTATCTTCAAAAAATTCTAAGTATTAGAAATCTATAAGCACCTCCTCTATACGGCTCGATCTGAACAACTATAATTGCCACATCGGCCTTATACCAATCAAAAGAAAACAAATGCCAAGTGGCAACCCAACTCAGGATATAAAATCAACTATCCAAACAACAATATTAAGGTTTACCTATTTGTCGGCAATTGATCTCTAATTCCAAAGCAAAGCAATTTAGCTCTTTCTTTCCAACCTGCACTTAACATCATTTTCAGTGCAATAACACATAAAATTTTATCATTTAATTTCACTTCATGTTCGAATTTTATTCGAATTCATAATATTAGAATTTATCACCTTTAGTTTTTAATTCATTCAACTTCTTATGAAATTTATATTGAACCAATCTAGCATCCAAACAATACACAATAACTTTTACTTAGTTAAGTTCAATTTCCATATTCAATTGACCAATTGATTATCTAATTAGTTTATTTTTTTATTACATAATCCAATTTGAATTTCAATCAACTAAATCCAACAACCAACATTTTGATGAAATTATTTCTTTTACTATACAAAAATATAATATGGGCAAAATTATTTCATTTAACCTCTTTACAAAATAATATCGTGCCTATTGTCAGTTCAGTGCTTCTCAACACATGAACCTATCAACTAACACAATATAAAACATTTGTATATAAAATTTACAAATACGCTCTCATATATATACACTCAATCTCGATCTAGGGAATTACTAACCCCATCTCTATCGAGTTGCACCACAGAGCCAAGGTTATTACTAAACCAATAGCTCTAATACAACTGTAATGACCCAGCGGTTTTGATGCCCGAATTCCGACAATAATACACCATTCCCGTATTACTGGCCAGAATTCCGATATCGAAAACACTAGATAGTTATCAGAAAGAAATTAGAGGGTGAGATAGGAAAGAAAGAAATATTAGAATAAAAGAAGAAGAAACAACACAACACAGGGTCTCACATCGCAGCGGAACAAAATATAATACAGAAACAAATCTTTATTGAGAGCTTTAAAAATACTTACAATCATCAGAGTACATCACCCATTTGGACAGTTATAATAACCCGCGCCTATATACAACACACAGCAGAATAGTAGCTATATAATATCATATGTCTGAACACCTTCAGCTCGTCTCTAGACTTCGCAGCATTCGATAATCTGGACGTATACACCCCGGTCTAACCTGAGCATTTACAAAATACCGGGTCAGTCTGGTGAACCAGAGTGAGAAAAAAACATACTAAGTTTTAAGGGATATCATCCATCTTGATTTTAAAGTTAAAATCCTTTTGAAAGAAAAGGATAATCATAAGACCAAATCCACACATAAATACGGACGGTTTTTACCTTACGATAGCCCAAAATATTTTGAAATCAATATCTTAGGTGATATTATAATAGTGTCTAAATACAAATAAATAGAATCTAGCAGAACGCTTGCATCTCACGCTCCACACATAAAATATACAAACAAAATCACGACGCTTATTTGAGATTGGATTCCGACTATGACAAGGTATGGGACCACCTGCCGATAGTGTATCTCTAGAGGAGAATACACTGGGTTCAACAAGAATGTCTTTCAACCCGACCCACACATGACCGACCACTCATTTCGCTTGAGTGCATCGAATGTATATCACAAACGGTTGGGCTCTAACCACCGTTTCCTGAAAAGGGATAGCATCGAAATAGATTAAATAAAGAAATGGATTTTCTCTAGATAGGTGATTACACACCCTAATAGGAGCGACTCACATAGCCATGTTGCTTGCCCGATTTTTGTCACTTCCCGGTTGATGGGGCTTGAGGTTGTCTTTTATCTTTAAAATCAGTACATCACATTTACTTCGGATGCCACATCGTGTGACGACCCCATTTCCCGTACTGACGGAGACAAGGGTTATCTTTGGAATATAACACAGAAACAGATAATAACAGAATAGAATTAAATAAATACACCAGATAATGAATAATAGAATATAATGGATAAAAGTAATCATCAGAGTTACATAGTATACAGGATCTTACTTAGTACAAATACAGTTCAGCTATACATAAATGTCTACTGCGGAAAACAAACATAATGTACAATAGGAGCTGAACAGCATAAAAAGAGATAAATGATAGAAACCATCTTCAGCTCCAGCTATCCAGAAAGAACCAGCTAAAGCTGAATACAAGGCTGCCCATGTAGAAAAAGGGACACCCGAGTTTGAAAGTGAAACAAACTACGAGTCAGTCATGGGACTGGTATGAGAAATCTACTCAACACATTTGTAATATGGCTAATCACAGGACCACGCCACTTTCGTGGAATGGGTTTACACCATTGGATTGCCAATGCTTTAAAACAAATCATTCTTTTAATCATCACAGTGCTTTTTATAAAAAATGAAACCATTATAAGACTCAGTTCCCATCACACAATGCAACGCAAACCGGAGGATAGAGTTTTTACCTTATAACAGCCAAATTATGCTTGATACGAATAAAACAAAGGCATTTGATATTATTGCTAGTGTTTATATGTTTCAAAAACAATTTCGAATCATAACTATCAATCATAGACGGCATGGGTACCATATATCATGTCGCTATATATATATATATACAATCAAAACCGCACAGTCACGTATTTGGAAATTGGATTTTCGTCATGAACGAAGGCAAAAGATAGTCCTTACCGAATTCGTGACTCTCTAGCCCGAGCCACAGGATCAGAGCTCGAGTGACCCATGGATCGTCAGGGTCGGTCCACCGATGTGGTTTAAAATTCCTGAACACTGCGTTTCCCCACCTTTGGGGTGTAAATGAGCCAACGAATGGCTCCATCGGACTCGGATCGTCCGATCTAACCGAGGCGCCTCGCAACAGCAACAACCACACAGGTGAAAAGCATATAAATGTCAGGGATGGTAGGTCACTGACACCACCCTAGCTAGAAAGAAACGCATGCCCTCCCTGAGGTCCCTCTCCCGTTTCTGGTTCATACCGGGGTGTGAGGCTCGCGAATTCACATTATACACAAAGCTACGCCATACAGGCGGTGCTTTGATCATCACCACAAGACTTTGCTTTTCAACAGAAGCCCTGATCATTTGCCACTTAGGCATGCCACACTAGCAATTCATGCCATGTGACTGATGTCCATCAATATACAACCTCTGAGCTCGTGCGTTTCAGAGAAGGGCGTTAAGCAAAAGAATAAATTCTCCGCCGCAAAACAGATGTATATTTAACAGAGATCAATCAACACAGAATAAAATCCAATGTTAGACACACAGTCCATTTACAAGTCCGTTCTAGGTCTGAATGAAACCGGAGGCACTAAATACCTCGCAAACCCATCGATCACCATGTACGTCTGGACGATCACCACTCATTATCCATATTTCGGGATGCCTCCCAATCAGGACCTCGGTTACCATCCAAACGAGGTGAAGATCTCCGGTCTTCGACCACCGTCTTCATCCTTGACTTTCAATCGTCGGTCAATTATTTGAAATGAGAATTAACTCGGCCTTTTCAAATAATTCACGTATATTTAGAATTTCAAATCAATTTACTTCAATGGTTAAATTATTCGACAACACCAATTTTGTTCTTTATGATAATTTTCACACCAAACACATTCAACCATCAAATACCACATAAATCGAGCAAATTCAGTTTATTTCCATTCCATATTGTTTATGGTATTTTATAATGATTTATCGCTATTTTTCTTTATTTTAAAATAGCCAATTTATTCAAAACGACGCTTCGGGCCATAACGCGGCCGTGGCGCTGTTTTTCTTCAGATTTGATTTACACATATCTGAAAATCTAACCGTTGGATCTTCACACAATTTACATCATTAGAAAGGTCTTTTCAAAATGAATCCAACGGTTCCAGTTTCGGGAAAATCCGACGGTCGGATCTCCCGGTACAATCGTTTGAAGTTTCGATTTCAAAATACGAACTGCAGCGTCGTTATTCGATTAAATATAATTATATTTATATATATATATAAATATAATCGTTTCTGGCGCTGTTTTTCTTCAGATTTGAATTAAACATTCCAGAAAATCCAACCATTGGATTTTTACAAAGTTGGTGCCGTTGGAAAGATATTTCCAAGGCGAACCCAACGGTTGCGGTTTCGGGAAAATCCCATGGTCGGATTTCCCGCACTAGTTGTTTGAAATCACGGTTTCAAAACACGAACTGCACGGCCACGTTTCATTTTAATTTTATTTATATTTATATAAATATAGTTCATTCAACAATTTCAATATCGTTTTCACTTCAAATATTTCACTAACGCCTTTAAATTTTGGAAAATTTCGCCATAACCTCCTTTGTACGGGAGGGGCTGGGAAAATTCCCAAATAGCCACACGAGCGTCTCATGTCAAAAAGAAAAAGAAAAAGCCAAGCGGCTAGCCAACAGGCTCATAAAATCATAACCCAAACAAAACAGTAAATGTGTACCTATTTGTCGGGCACAAAATTTTATTCCTCTTCTCTAGCCCCTTTTGCTATAACCTGTTCAATAAATATGCATGTACATATATACAGTTCTTATCACTTATCATTTTCCATTCAACTTCATATTTGATTCCATTTGGTTTAAAAACACCATTCATTCTAATGTTGCATGCATAGGCAAAAATCATATCATTAGCTAATTAATGAATATTTCAACTCATGCATATTTATTTGAACGAGTGGCTATTTTTAACACTTCACATTTCAACAATTCAGGTATATAATTAGAACGTGATTTTTATTGTAAAACAATTTATTTCAAAACACTATTATTTTATATAGTGTATATAAGTGATAAAAATAGGATTTTTATTGTAAAACAATTTATTTTAAAACAAAGTCATTTTACATAGCTCATATAGATGATAAAAAGGTGATTTTTATTATAAAACAATTTATTTCAAAATATGAATACCATTCAACACATGAATTTCAATTCAACGAATGAATATCGATTCAACACATGAAGGTTTTCTATAGTTTCTATATATAGATAAAAAATGTGATTTTTATATTTAAAACACGAATACCATTCAACACATGAATTTCTAATCAACGAATGAATATCGATTCAACACATGAAGGTTTTCTATTCAATGAATAAATATGGTTTCAGCAAATGAAAATAATTCAAACACATGAATATTATTCAAAATTTCAGCAGCATAACGGCAGGGTAGTTAAAACCGGGACCGTCCCTAGTACGGCTCCTCGCTCTACCTTAAAACCTCGCGGTTTTTGACAATGGAGATCATGCATCTAGTTCGCACGCAGGCGGCATGTATATATTTATTTCATTTCCACAAACTAATCCTATGTGGTTTCAACCAAATATTTCTCAACCACAAATGGGTATTTTTCAACCACAATCAATCAATATCAACCACAAACAATCCCAAACAACCATTCGCTATCAATCAATTTTCACACCAATCACAATCAATAAATATCGTCCATGGTGTGTGGACGAGGGGCGTATATATATATATATATATATATATATACATAGCAATTCACTTCTATTTCAACACATATATAATTCTTACAACGCATATATAACTTATACATCGAACATACAACTTATACAACGCTTATACAAGAGGTGTACAACGCTTATATAACTCATACATCGACTATATAATTTATACATCGTCGTTTTCCATATTGTTTATAAATTAGAAATCTCACATTGGGTTCCACTCCACCAAAAATAGCAGAAGGCTCAGAAAAATATGCGGTCTCTTCTAAAATGTAGAAGACGTCCTCACGGTCACGATGTTTCCTGTTTCATCGAATTTCGTTAACGAACGAAAAAAAATGATTTTTCGAAGTTTGCAACGGTTTTAAACTGTTAAAATCAGTTTTAAATTAAACAGTCGATTACCTTTCAGAAATCTTCAAAACTAGGTTTGAATTTTTCGATCAATCCGTGCAATGGTTCCACGATCGGGTTGCGCAGGGTCGAAGGCCTACGTGAGGCGCACGTGCGCCAGGGAGGATGGCCAACTCGGTGGGCCCTAGCTGGCGTGGCGGCGGCGGGAAGAGGCAAACTTTGGGGCTCCGGTTCTCGACGAAGACTCGACGGGGAGGGACGCCACCTACACGGATTTGAAGAGGAGAGAAGGATCTTCGAAAAACATAACTGGGGTGGTGGGTTTCAGTGATCGGAGCGGCCAGAAAAGAGGAGAGAAGGGGGCGAAGGGGTTCCTCCTGTTAACGGATGTCGGGGAGAGAGAAAATCAATTTTCTTGGATTTTTAAATAATGAAAGAAAAAAACTATTGGCCGAGATATTTATTTAATTCAAAAATAGGGTTTTTGCACACGAACTCGAAATCAAACCCAACGACTGTCGTCCCTAGCGTTTTACCCCCATTCCGAACACAATGGGATATGTTTCGTAGGCCCATTCGACTGTTTCAGTCAGTTTTCCTTCAAATTAAAATATGTTACATTTAATATTCAATTTGAACGTACATTTCAATTTTCCAAGCCACAAACTGATTCGAAAAATTCCAGAAAAATAAATCTAGCTATGTTTTGACGATACGGTCTCAACAAAACTAGTTTCGTCGAATTCTGAGACCGTTTGCAAAAAGGCCTATTTCTGGTCGATCCAATTTAACTGTAATTGGCCTAACACATTTTCCTTTGCCACGCTCACATACTGGCTTCAAAAATTATGAAATTTGAAACCTAGCAATAACTTCACATCCCGGATCCAGCAAAAGTGGATTCGTCGAATTCTGAGGTCTTTTGCAAAATGGCAAATTTCACGGGCTATATAAATTCCATAGCGACCTTTCTGAAAATTCATTTGGCCATAACTTTTGCTTTCCGTTATGAAAATTCGATTTTTCAGATTCGTTAGAAAGGTATTCACTAACAGATTTAAATATTTTTGGTTTCACTAAAATCCGTTTTGTTTTGCACCCGGTACAGTCCGACAAAGTTTGAATTCAATTTTTGAAACTACAGCGCCATTTCAAGCCTTGTTAATAATTAGAATTAATTATATTCGTTTTCAATTGTCGATTCAAACTCACTTTTCATTGCCATTATTTAAAATATTTATTTTAAATATTTAAAATTCATTATTTCAGCCAATTTAAATTTTTTTAAATTGGTTCAGATTTTCTGGGTCGTTACACATCGTCAGATCCATTGAAATCACTAATTGACGTCCACAACCATACTTTACGTGTTAGCTAAAAGAAGTTTCCTTCTCAGCCTTCACTCTTGGTACGGTTGAAGAAATAAATGTACGTGACCTTTCTGGAAATACTATGTCAGACACCCATCCATACAAGTCACCCAGGAACAGGATGAACCGAAGGCACCCTCATACTGCATTCTAGGAATCACCCTGAGAATCAGTAGCGAGAAGTCCTTGCGAACCCGTAGATTTCAACTACAGCCGAATCACAGTTTATCTCCGCTTGCAAGTCAGAGATTTTAAGTAATCCTTCCGCTTATAAAAATCCATGGTCTTCAATAGCTCCATCTTGAATCAGCATCTTCAACGTATTCGTATTTGCTAGACATAATGGTTTTCGAATATATATTCGATCCCAGTCTTTCCGTACCAACAATCGCATAGGCCAAATTTGATAGTCGGTTATTTAACTATCAAATAAAACAACCATTCAGCCATATAAAAATGTATCCACTGATTCACTACTTAGTATCATTTAGCCTCTTTAATGAACTGTCCTTTAATTACATTCTTTAAATTGTCCAATATTTGAAACATCGTTTTTATTTCTTTACATAAAATAAGAATGTTCTCCGAATCTAACTTATCAACTTTTCGAAAATAGTTTATGATATCATTACAGAAATCAGAACTTATGTTTCTCTCAACTACGCTCGTTTATAAACTAATATCATTCTTGGATAATCGTGAAGTCGTTCAACTTGGGGTATTTCATTTACCTCTCAGACCTTGACCAACAACGTTCATATCTTCAGAATAAATAGAAGTTTATTAACCACACGTTTCCCTTTTTAAAAACCATATTTAAATCTCGACTACGTTTACTTAATTAATTATTAAGTAAACTCTAACTCTTTCTATTTACGGTAAAAATCCTTTACAATATTATATATGAGCTTCAATTCTACTATAATAGAATCCTCATGAAAAATCCTTAATATTTCTCTATTAATATATTACAAATCATTTTAACAACTCAATTTCATTTGTTTAAAAACAAAGCTTTTTATAAATCCTATATTAATATCTTATACAATTATTATATCGATATCTTTTCAAATTCTTGTATTGATATTTATCTAAACAATTCAACTTATCATCTGTAGCAAACGTTACGGACCTCATTTCAAAACCATTTTACTTGTCACATTCTCTTTAGCTCATACTCGACCACTTATTCGTTGTCTAAAAACATATAATAATTCTTTATAAAATCTTATGTCTAAAATAGTTCCTCTCATTTGTAGCAAATGTTACAAAACACATTTACAAACCCTTAATTTTATTTGCTAATTCGATTCCATTTCCAAAACTTTAAATTATCATTTACAAAATCTTTTTGTAAATTAATTACAATAACTTACCATTCATTTTCATTTTCACCTCTTTAACTGCATTTAAAAATCTCATTTTTAATTCATTATCGACAACTTATATATGTTGTCGTTATTCAAATCTTTAACTTCATTTACATTCCTGCCTTCGGTTAACATTCCGAACCTCGGAATAAAAGTCACTTCCATTTGTCTAACTCAGTCCCATTTATAAATCTCAATCCCATTTATAAATTTCAATTTTAAACTCATATTTATATTTTCAAATCCCACTTCATTTAAAAATCTGAAATCTCATTTCCAAATCCGTTGATTTGTTAATCTTGTTCACGAAATGTTATTTAATCACAATTCGTATACTTTAAACAACGCTTATTAAAACTGACCATTTATCACAAAAACATTACTCTTTGAACTATATTATACATTCTCGTATATCTATGGTTCATTTTATTCCATTTCGATATTTTGAAATCCATTTAAACTTCCATTACGACCGTTAAGGCCTTTATCAAACCATTTCAACATTTAAATAGCCAATACGATAATTTATATAGTTTAATCATTCATTTAATATATCTTGCTTATCTACTCGTTATATTTTATATATTTATAAAAGCTGTAAATTTAATTTCGACTACTATTTTTACAGTTAAAAACGTATACCAAACCATAGTACGAATCGACTTATGTTGAAGAGATTATGAAGACGGAGTAAAGTGCAAGGGCTGTTCTGTTAATCCTAGGTACAAATTGTCTAAGATGGATTAATAGAATGGTGCCTTCGGTTTGTCTAGAGCGAGGACAACTTGTAAGGACGAGTGTCTGACAGAGTATTTCCAAAGGGATTATGTACGTTGATTCCTTCAAACGTACGAAGTTGGTGGCAAAGAAGGGAAACTTCTTTAGCCTAACAATCTGAGTATTTTTAAACCACTCGAAATCCATTTAATATCGATTTCGAAAAATCATTTCTTTTATTCGACGGTGTTAAAGAGGCAAATGGCTACCATAGTACCAAACCGTGAAATATAAACCAAATTCACATTTCATAACAAAAAATGTAATCATATTGATAAATATTATCAATATCAGTGAGGAATCCAGTTGGATTCCTCCAACCTGTTATTCCCTGCAAAACAATGGGTTACCACAAATTCCATTCAATCAATTTACTATAGCCAATCAATATTTGTTTTCCATCCAAATAGGTGATCCCATAAACAGTTTAATGATAACAATCAAATATAACTGTAACTCTCAATACTGGGCTAATAACAGAAATGCAAGCATTCAATTATTTTTTTATACATTTATAGTGTTATAAACGTAACCACTGAGGTCAGTTACCTCAATTGGATTCAATCGTTAGAAATAACGATTGGTTTAAATTAAATTAAACAAACGTTTAATTTAACTGTTTCATTCAATATATGAATAAAACCAACAAACAAACGAACAACAAATAACAATCATAGCACACAACCATAAAACCCCATTTATATAAAATATAAGAGGGGAGAACTGAGTAAGTTTAACTCACCTTGAATCCATTTGTCGTCAAAACGGTTCGATTATGTTGAATTGAAACAACGTTTAATTTAACTGAATATCTCAGTCATCTTCAACTCCTTCCAACCAGCTCCAAAAATGTAACGCTCGTCGATACGGCTTCAACGCTCCTTGTCCGATCTGATTTTGTGCATGTGTGACACAGTTAAAATTTATGCGTTATCCATTTACTAAAACAGGGTTACTTATAACTAAATAATATTTCATTTCCTTATATCTTACTTACGTTAGGTTTTGTTTGCGGTATCATCTTTACAACATGTTGATTCATTCCGAAAACGTTTGACTTCGTCAAAATTTGTCATGCTACAACCGATTTGGACATATTTATCTATTCTGAGTTATTATAGATTTATATATGGACTACCTACATATTGATACTACTAAGCATGTACTAAATTCGAACAGGTAGGATTAGAGGTGTTTGGTACCTTCTAATATAACATTCCAGGCACCCCACCGTAATACCGTATACATAGACACAAACAAATAGGGTTGGGCTATCTTTAAATTATCTTTAGGCAAATATAAGTTTCATTAGGCAATCCAAAGGCGTTTATATATGTAGATCAGGCTTTGGTTTTTCTTAAAATTAATGTGTTTACATATTATTTAAAACAACTATGTTAAATAAAAATTTGGCCTTACATTTGTGAAACGAGCCCAGGTCCAAATTAACCGCTCCATTGTTGTACTGTAACTTCATCCCATCTACCATTCACGCAAGCCCTTCCAGTCCCCACTTTCTACAGCTCCGTCCTCCTCTTGTATCAATTTTTTTTTCTTTTTTTTCTAGAGGATATATATATGTCTAGAAGCCCGACCCAATAACTATGACTTCAGCCCACCCGTTTTTCACGTTATTTCACCCCACACCCGTACGCTTCTTTCCCCATCTTCTCCTTTCTGTTTCCATACTTTGCACCTTCTTTGGTTTCTATCGTACTCACTTCTGCCTTATTTCGTTTTAATTTTCCCTCATTCATTTTTTTATGTGGCGTTAAAGCCCCAAAGCCGGTTATTGGCATAGCAACCCACGTCTCCTTCCTTTAGTTCCTCTTCTCCATACTGTAAGCTTCCTCATGCAATGTCCCTTTCCCTTCCTCTTCTAATTTCTTCCCTACGTTGTTCTATTTCATGCCAAAGGAAACCATCCCATCCCTCCCATTCTTCCTTCTCCTTTCGTTATACAACTCACTATTCTCTCCTTCATCCCTGTTCTTCTCGCATACGTTATCCATTCCACTTCCCCTCACCACTACTCCTCCCAGTGATTCCCGCACACCGCTCAGCTCCACTCTCTGTCAGTACCACACCGTACTGCACCCCCTACTCCATTTGTTTATATTCCCTCCAACTCGCTGACGTACACATGCTGTCCACGCGCATAGCTCATCACTGCCATACCCCATCTTCTTCCACTCACCACGACTGTGCCACCTCTTCTGCACCCACCATGCTGTGCCACATCACCTCGTTATCCACACCGAACAATCTCTGCCTGCTCACTACTTCCTTTCCACCCGCACACGTGAAACTCCAAACCCATAGCATCAGTTCATGTCAAGATGCAAGCCTGCACAGTACCCTTTTACACACCGCATCTCCGATCTTGACCTATGCCACCTTCAGTATTGCGGTGAAAATTCCCTTTTCGAATGAAAGCTTGCGTTACTGAGGATTGTGTTACAGAGGAATGGAAAGTTGGGTTAAGCATCTTTTTTTTCTTTTAGGAATTGGGTTCGTTTCGCATTACTGGAAGAATAGGAAAGAAAGAATGGGGTAGATGTATTTATAGTGGAGAAGCACCGTGGGCGGCAAGGAAATGGAGTATAGGTCTGCAGAGGTAGAAATGTAGAATAGCTGTTGTTGCATGATATATCAGAAACTTTGGTATCAAGGTATTCAGATGGATTGGTACAGAGGTGGTCAACAGTACAAAATTGTACACATAGGGTGCAAGAACCCAAAAATAGGCTGTGCGATTTATTTTTGATGAAACTATACATATGATGGACAACCAAAAATATGTGCAGCATGTATAGGTTAGGTACACATTTGCATGGATCTTCATTTATGTTTGCATGTGTCTTCATTTACGTTGATGACGACTAAACATTGGGTAAGCAAGAAAATTTTACAGATTTATACATAAAAATTGTGTTACTTGACTTGAGAAGGAAGGGTTTGCTATTTTTATATTTTATTATGTTTTGATTCAGTGTATGTTTATTTTCATATAGTTATTTAATTTTACCGTTGTTTACGTTGACTGTTAAATATATGCACCGCCACACATGAACTTCAAACGCAACGAAAATGAATCTAATGTTACGTCTTAACGTTTCAGATCTAATGAAATTAACTTTATCGAAAACTGACTCCATTTGCACAATGTCGCTATTTTAATTTAAATTATATACATCCGTTCATATTTAAAATTTTGTCTACCGATAAAACAATTCTGATTAGCTCTAGACTGGAAATCAAGCAATAACTAGTTGTACGTATTCCAATAAAACTCGTTTCGTCGGAAACGGAGGTCGTTTGAATAGAAAGTTATTTCTGAGGCTCATATAATATCGATATATTATAATTATATTCTAAATAAATTCAATTAAATAATAATAAATTATTATTGACGTGTTTGTCTAAATAAAATTATCATATTGCTTCAAATATAAGTTATACACTTAATAGCATCCGTTCGAGTTAAAACGGTGCCTCGTTTTATAAAACCCTTTTAAATTTATTGATAAATGTTATATTTTAATAACGATTTCCATAGCGACTATTTTAAAATTTAATTGGACATAACTTATAATCAATAATACGAAATCTGGATTTTTCTCTTCCATTAGGAAATTATCATTAACATGGTCCAAACTTTTCTTGTTTCACAGAAATCCGACTTATATCGGATCCTGTATAACAAATTAAAGTTCAAAACTCAATATTACGAATTGTCGCGTTATTTCGAGCTCGTTTTATATTATATATATATAAATTATGATGTTTATACTTCGTTTTAATAGCGAATTAAGTATTAAAAACCCATTAATATTCGAAATAAAATATTTAAAATAATTTAATATTAATCGTCAAAAATACGGGACATTACAAAACCCCGCAACCTGACGCCTACCCGCGAGCAAGAACAGCCGCCACCTACTGATCGGCCAGCCGCCGCCTCCGGTGACTTCACCTCCGACCTGCCGACCACCTGAGCGATGACACCTACCTAAACCCCCGAGCAACCCCTCAGCCCATCAAGAAAAGTGAGTTTTTTTTCTTTTTTCTTGCTATGTAATTAAGTTCATGATCAAACCATTGTTTTATAAATGTAATGTAATATATGTAAATAGATTAGTAATAAAAATATGATTTTTATTTATATTTTTAATAAAGAAAGGTTTGATTTTTATTTTAAAGAAAGGTTTGATTTTTTTAAAGAAAGGTATGATTTATATAAAGAAATAGTTGAAATAAAAATGTGAATTTTTATTTATAAACATCGATATAGAAATGTGATTTTTATCATATATGTAGCAAAGTAAAAATAGGATTTTTATATGGAGGGAAGGTAAATAAAAATACGATTTTTATTATGAAGTTAGAATACGATTTTATCATTTGAATGGCAATGTAAAAATGTGATACATACATATATATATATATATATATATATGCGATAGAAAGATTCGATTTTTATCTGTATGGTAGTGGTATAAAAATGTGATTTTTAACTATGTAGCGTGGTTCTAAAAAAAATATGAAATTATTTTTAGAAAGATAAAAATATAATTTTTATATAGAAATAAGCGTTATAAATATATGAAGTAGAAATTAAAATATGATTTTTATTTATTGGAATGAAGCGATAAAAAATATGATTTTTATATATGAAATGCCATAGTAAAAATGTAATTTTTAATGTGAACAGCGGGAAAAGATAGCGATGGTATCGAGGGAAATAAAATAGAATCCATACCGTTCAGAAATAGATAATGGAGGAGTATAACCCAAAGGTGAGAACTTCTCACTTTTATTTTATTTTTCTAGTTAAAATATATACTAGGATGCAGACGGTGCTTAGCAGCACCCGACACCCGTCGTCCACAGACCATGGATGACTTGTTTGTTTGTTTGATGTGTTGTGAAAATTGATGGTGTGATGTGGAATGGAATAAATATTTTATAGTTAAAAATATAATTTTTAACGTATATATGTATAAAATAAATATTTATAAACAAATCGGATGATTTGTTTGTAATCACACATTTGACTGATATTGATTGGGATGATAAATTTTACGCATCGCCCAACTGCACAAATAAAACCTATGTTTGATTGTTTGAAACCCCACACGGGTATTGGGATGATATTGGACATACATTGTCCCAATAATTTGCTATATGTCATTCGATTGATTAACAGACTGTTATAAGCGTTAAATATTTATATTTGATGCTTATGCAGTGTAGAATGCACTTTGGATGATGGTTGACTGTGTTTGATTGTTGTTATGTACATGTGTGTATGAAATCCATATAAATTAAATTATATGGTAATTGACTGTGTCTGATTCCAGTTCAGAAAGAATAAATATTTTGAAATAACGAATATTTTAAAATAATATTCAGTAATGGATCAAAATGTGATTTTGATGTCCAATTTGGGATGGACACGAATATATCTAAATATATATAGCCGTGTTGATTAGATATGCGCCATTTTGACGTGAATGATATTTATATCGATTTTATTCATTTTTATAATGAATATTGAAAAGGAAATGATTTCGAAATCTAATGTTTTGAAAAACTATCAGTTATATATCGATGATATGGAATATTCAATTTTGATTTGAAATTGAATATGAAGTTGAAATCGTTTTGAAAACGAATTTAAAACGATTTATAAAATACGTTTTAAAAGGAAATCGACGAAACATATAACATATATATATATATATATATAATGGCCAGAATAGAACGCGCCACGCCGCTGCAGTTCGTGAATTTCGATCATTGACTGCGGACGGACATTACGGGAGATCCGACCATTGGATTCTCCTAAAACCAAAATCGTTGGGTTCATATCGAAAAGAGCTTTCCAAAGAATATTAGAGATTTGAAATTTAATGGTTGGATTTGGAATTATCTCCAAATAAATTTTTGAAAAGGTCGTTGTAAGTGCAGTTCGATGACCGTTTATGGAAATCGACTGTACGGGCCTTGATAAAATTATTAAAAATATCAATAATTTGTGTAAAATCATAATAAATGATTTGGAAAGAATTGGGATGAAAAAAAATTCCATATTTGAAAAGATGAAAATATATTTTTATCAAAATGGACTAGTTATGAACTAGAAATGGAAAATCCAATGTTTTTAAATAAATAAATTGGATTTGAAAATAACCGGAATTTCCAATATATGAATTGGAATGGATTTGAATCGAAATTATCTTCAGAATATTTCGATATTGGATTTCGTGATTATACGAATATTGTGGAGGAATTTGGAAGATATATATTGTTATTCCAATACAATATTTGTTGGTTTCATAATTTGATATTGAATATAAGTCGATATATTTTCTATTCAGAGCCTTGTATTTAATATCAAATTGGATTTTGGGTTTGTCGTGAATGGTATCTTTAATAATACTGTTCTTGAACCGAATGTAGCTAAGAAAATTAGAAACTGACTGGAGATTAGTTAAGTTAAATGGTTTCCTGGGTATTGATCTGATGTTGGTTTCGGCCTTTGGGGTTAACACTTAGGGAATTGTTCTCTGACTAATTTACGGTTAGAGACTGATGAAATGTGAATTGGGTTTGTTGTGAACTGTGTTTAGCGATATTAGTTCTTTAGCCCGATTTACAGTGAAATGAGATTTGGAATTTATAAATCTTTTGTTAAGATTTAAGGAGATTTTCCAAAGTAAAGTTTTCCAATTTAACATATTAAATTGGAATTGAATGGAGTTCGATTTGGTAATAATCGAAGTAAGCTTCTGTAGAGGAAGACGGTTAATATATATGGAAATTAAAAGACCCTGTCGTTATTCCATTGATATTATCGGTTGGATATGGAAGTTTATATCAATTATATATATACATATATATATATATATATATCGATTTGTTTTCCATGAAGAGTCCATTGTTAATGGAATGTGATTTTGGGTTGTCGTGAATGGTATCTTTAATAATATTGTTCTTAAACTCAATGGAATTAAGAAAAATAGAAACTGACTGGAGATTAGTTAAGTTGAATGGTTTCCTAGGTATTGATCTGATGTTGGTTTCGGCCTTCGGGGTTAATACTTAGGGAATTGTTCACTTGCTAATTTACGTTTAAAGGCTGATGGAATGGAATGTGATTTTGGGTTAATCGTGAACCGTGTTTTAAATGACATTGGTTCTTTAACCCAGTTAAAGATTAAAACCAAGTGGAGTTTCAATGCATCTTTAATTAGATCAAAATGATATCCAAAGGAAGATTAAAGAATAAATTTAAAGAATTTTTCTTTGATAAAATTAATGGGAACCTTTCCCAATGTATGAGAATATTTGAATAAAGGAATATTCTGGATTGGAATGAGGCATATGTTGTGTTTTTATAGCACTTGTTTATTATATACGCGAGTTATTCAGAAAGACCGGGTTTATCCCATTCTGAATAACTGATTCGATGATATGTCGAGGATGAAGACGGTGGTTGAAGACCGGAGATCTTCACATCGTTTGGATGATTACTGATGTCTTGATTAGGCTGTACACCCAAGGCAAGGTAATAAGTGGTGATCGTCCAGACGTACTTGGAGATCGATGGATATGCAAGGGCCTCTCCCCTGTATTGGACATATGGGGGAGGAATAAGGTGCCTCCGGTTTCGTTCAGACCTAGAACGGACTTGTAAATGGATGTGTGTCTGACATCGGATTTCATTCTGTGTGATTGACAGACATCGGTTGCATAGCATGAATTGCCTGTGTGACATGCTGAGATGCAAATGATCAAGGTTTCTGTTGAAAAGCAGAGTCTTGTGGTTGATGATCAAAGCACGGCTTTAATATAGCGTAGCTTTGTGTAGCGTTAATTCGCGAGCCTCACACCCCGGTGTGAACCAGAAACGGGAGAGGACATCAGGGAGGGCATGCATTTCCTTCTAGCTAGGAGTGGTGTCAGCGTTTGACTAGCCCTCACATTTTACTTATGTGGATGATGGATTGTGAGGCGCCTCGGTTATATCGGTCATTCTGAGGCCGATAGTTTAGTCGGGATATGACTAGGTTACACCCCATAGGGCGGGGAAACGTAGTGTTCAGGCATTTTAATCCACATCGAGTGGACCGGCCCTGACGATCCAAGGGCCCACCTTTGTCTGGGTCCTGAGACATGGGCTAGATTGTCTCGAAACGGTAAGGACGATCCCTTGCCTTGGTTCACAAATGGAAATCCAACTTCCAATACGACATTTTGCGGTTTTGATTGTAAACCTATATATGGCGACATAGTGGTATGGGCACTTACGCCGTCTATGATTGGTACTTATTATTGAAATTGTGTTGACACTATACACTTATAGTAATAATAAAACATGAAATTTTATGTACCAAGAATTGTTGGCTATTATAAGGTAAAAACTCTATCCTCCGGCTTGCGTTGCATTGTGTGATGGGACCTGAGTCTTATAATAGCTTCATTGTTCTTTATTTAGCATTGCGCTGTTGTTTTATGCACTGGTATTCTTGGGAGGAAACCTGTTCCGTGTTATACGGCGTGGTCCCTTAATTTACCGAACTTTAAAATAAAGATTAATAACTGTTTTAGTTCTCACACCAGTCACATGACTGACCTGGAGTTTATAGTTTTAACCTAAACTCTGGGTGCCCCTATTTTCCACACGGGCAGCTAGTAGTTTTGATTTTGCAGATTTATATTCACAGGATCCTGATTTACAGCTGAAGCGATATTCGGAAAGCTTTGTATCCGTGTATTACTTTCAGTTGTGTTTTGTATTGTTTTCCGCTGCTATGTATTTAAATGTAATTTAAATCTCTGATATTGATTGAATGTATATGATTTATTCCTACTCTGTTATATTCTTGTATTCTGAGGGAGTTGTTATAATAACAATGAAATGTTCTTCTGTTTGTGTTCTGAGTCGTCGTGTTCTGAAAAGCAATTCATGTTTTCCCTCACGGGGAAGTTTCGGGTCATTTCAAAGGGAACGCGGGGAGTGCACACGTTTCTTTCTAGCTAGAAGTGGTATCAGGGTTTTGCAAGCCCTGAAATTTACTTATGTGGATGATGGAATTTTCGAGGCCTAGGATTTTATTCGGTCGCCAAAGGCCGTATTATAGGTTCAATAGGACCGGGAAGCGTGTGTTCAGGCATAACTAATCCACTAACGTTATTTGTGGACCGGTCCTCTTGTATCCAAGGGATCACTGCGGGGGATCCTGAGACATTGCTAGAGTGTCTCGAATCGGTTAAGAGATCGTTCCTAGCCTTGACTCTTGATGGAAATCCAACCTCCAATACGACATCATGCGGTTTTGATTGTAGAACTAGTATGGCGACATAGTAGGATGGGATACTATGCCATCTTTGATTGATACATTATGATTGAAATGTTTTTGAAACATATATACACTAATCATAATATCAAATCCATTTTTATCGTATCAAGCATTTTTGACCATTATAAGGTAAAACTCTATCCTCCAGCTTGCGTTGCATTGTGTGATGGGACCTGAGTCTTATAATGGTTTCATTTTTCTAAAAAGCATTGCGCTGTTTAATGATTTACTTTATTTCATGCACTGGCAATCCAATGGAGTATACCCGTTCCGCGTTAACGGTGTGGTCCTGTGATTTGCCTTCTTACTAGTTAAGTAAAGATTTCTCATACCAGTCCCGTGGCTGACCCGTAGTTTGTTTCACTTTGCAAACTCGGGTGCCCTTTTTCCCACATGGGCAGTCGAGTAGCTTATTTTGTAGATATGTTGAGCAGAATTCTAGATCAAAGCTTAGAGCTGTGTCCAGAGCATTTTCCGCTGTATTAGTAATATTTGTTTCCGCTGCAATGTATTAAATTATTCTAAATTTATCTTCCGCTGTATTATATCTGATGTACTTTGATATATTTTGTACTCTGATGTAACATTATCATGATGTAGTAAAAGTCTTCTGTTATTGTTCTAATGTATTGTATTCCCAGAGTTAACGTCTTCGGGTTTTGAACGGTCTTGGTCGATCTTGCGATTGATTAGGTCCGGGCGAAATCCGTACCATTACATACGTCCGGATAACTACTAATGTAACCCTTTCCTGGGAGCAAATCAATCCAGGGCATCAGCTGTGACGATCCCAAAACCTCGTACGACGGTGTTAAGGACAATCATTGGAATATAACACATTAATCATTATTAGCAGAGTACAGATAATAGCATAAGCAGGAAATAGAATAATTTACACAAATGTGACAGCGGAATCATACATATCACAACATCAGAGAGCACAGTGCAGGATACAACTTAGTGCATAAAAGTACATGATCAGTCTACATCGCCATAAGCGGTACATATACATAGAGAGTACATAAAAGAAATATCAGTCTACATCGCCAGAGGCAGAATCATATACATAGATAATAATAGCGGAAAATCAATAGTCAACACTATGAAGTCAAGCCTCGCCATGAGCCAAAAGATGCACTCCTGCTGCAGTGCAAAGCCAAAATATGTCCAGCTACCTGATACTGGGCTGCCCGTGTGAAAATAAGGGCACCCGAGTTTGCAAGGTGAAACAAACTACGAGTCATTCATGGGACTGGTATGAGAAATCTACTTAACTAATTAAACAACAATAATAAGGCAAATCATAGGACCACGCCACTTTCACGGAACGGGTTTACTCCAATGATTGCCAGTGCATGAAATAAAGTAAATTATTAAATCATCGCAATGCTTTTTATAAAAATAAAGCCATTATAAGACTCAGGTCCCATCACACAATGCAACGCAAGCCGGAGGATAGATTTTTACCTTATAATGGCCAAGAAATGCTTGATACGTATAAAACAAAAGTGTTTGATATTATTACTAGTGCATATATGTTTCAAAAAAAACAACTTCCATCATAAATATAAATCATAGACAGCATGGGTACCATATATCATGTCGCCATACTAGTAATACGATCAAATCCACAATTTCGTATTGGAAATTGGATTCCATCATGAGTCGAGGCAAGGGGCAAGCTCCTCTCCGTTCGAGAAACTCTAGCAAATGTCTCAGGACCACAGACAGCAATCCTTGGATCCTCCAAGGCTGGTCCTATCTTACTTTTGAGGATTGGCAATTCCTGAACACACGTTTCCTGGTCCTATAGGACCTATATCTGAGGCGCCTCGAATTCCAACAACCACACAGGTAAAGATAATATAAATGTCAGGGCTGGTAAGTCACTGACATCACCCATAGCTAGAAAGAAACGTCGTGCACTCCTTGGGTCCTTATCCCGTTTTTGACTCATACCGAGGTGTGAGGCTCGCGAATCAACGCTATACACAAAGCTATGCCACATAGGCCATGCTTTTATCATCAACCACGAGACTTTGCTTTTCAATAGAAGCCTTGATCATTTGCCACTTAGGAGTGCCACACAGGCAATTCACTCCATGCGACTGATTTCTATCGATATATAACCTATGAGCTCGTACGTCTCAGAGAAGGGCGTTAAGCAAGAGAATAAATTCTCCGCCGCCAAACAGATATATATTTAATAGAGATCAATCAGCACAGAACAAAATCCAATGTCAGACACACAGTCCATTTACAAGTTCGTTCTATGTTTGAACGAAGCCGGAGGCACCATATTCCTCGCATATCCGTACAATCAACAAATACGTCCGGACGGCTACCACTTCAGCTCCTTCAAGGTAGCTACTCCAATCATGAGCATCAGTAGCGCCCATCCATCCAATGTGAAGATCGTCGGTCTTGAACCGTCTTCAACTCTTCGACTTCTAATCGTCGATCAATTATTTGAAATGAGAATTAACTCGGCCTTTTCAAATAATTCACGTATATTTAGATTTTCAAATCACTTCTTTCCATGGTTAAATTATTCGACATTCACATTTCAGTTCTTTAGTATAATTTTCATGTCAAACACATTCAACCATACAATATCAAGCAAACCAAGCAGAATCGGTTTATTTCCATTCTATATCGTCTATAATATTTTATAACGATATATCGCCATTTTTATTTATTTAAAAATCGCTCTATTTATTTAAACGACGTTTCAGGTTGTGCCGAGGCATTGGCGCTGTTTTTCCCTAAATTTGTTTTACACATCTGAAAATCTAACCGTTGGATCTCAACAAAGTTTATATCGTTGGGAAGATATTCCCAAAGCGAACCCAATGGTACCAGTTTCGTGAAAATCCGATGGTCGGATCTTTCGGTATAATCGTTTGAAGTTACGATTTCAGAACGCGAACTGCAGGGGCTCGATTCGTTTTATTTAATTTATATTTATATATATATATATATATAATTCATTCGATGATTTTGATATCGTTTTCACTTCAAATATTTCACTAAAGCCTTTAAATTTCAAAAAAATTCGCCATAACCTCCTTTGTACAGGAAGGGGTTTGGAAATTTATTGGGCCGTATTAGGTACCCAATAAATCCTAATAAGCATGCATATATATAGTGATATATTCCGATGTCCACAGGGGAGTGTGTATAGTTCATAACTCCAAAGAATATATTCTCGTCACCCTATAAATGGTTTTTGTGCCTTAATGACCAGAGAGACGTGTTTATTGTCATCTCCAGACCCGTGTGGAGTTTTTATTAATCTTGCAATTTACCGTTACAATTTATATAGTCCAGATCAGTCATCAGTTCAACCTGTAATATATAGTCATCGCCATACAAGCCTCTCGCTCGTATGGTAAATCTTCAACCTCGTCACACAAGCTCTAAATGCTTATGTGGTATATGATGAAGTATGCCTATCGTCAAGAAGTATGTCATGTAGTGTAGTTCAAAATTAATTGTTACTATCCTATGGCGACGTTTATTATTACACATAGAACAACCAGCACTCCGCATCTAATGGCATTCACAGGAGTTGATATAATAATAAAATTGCGCATCCAACTCATTAAAGTTTACCTATTTGTCGGACACGCAAATAAATTCTTTACTCAACAGCTAATCCACTTTCCTGTTCAACACATGTATATATATGTGCAAAACTAAGCTAAAAATAACATTTCTAGCGAACAAAGGTTTATTTCCACATATGGTTATTTTTAACACTTCCTACACATGTTAAAAATAATATTTTCAACCCACACATATTTATTTGAACAAGTGGTTATTTTTAACACTTCACGTTTCGCATAAAAATGATATTTTTAGCGAACAAAAATATATTTCAACACATGACTATTTTATTTAGTTCACCTACATGTTAAAAATAATATTCATAGCAAACAAATATTTGTTTCAACACTTGTATATTTTTAGCGAGTCGTTTACATGATAAAAATGATATTTTTATCATCAAAAATATTTATTAAACACATGAACATTTTTAGCACTTCATATTCACAATAAAAATGTAGATTTTATTGTTCAATCTATATATTCAACACATGAATATTTTCCACTTCACACATACGATAAAAATATGATTTTTATCGTTATAATCCTTTATTCAACACATGAATAATTTCTATAGTTTATATATATAATAAAAATGGGATTTTTAATGTTAAAACAATTTATTTAAAACACGAATAGTTTATATAGTTTAGATATGTGATAAAATGTTATTTTTATTTTTCTAAGAATTTTATTCATCACATGAATTTCTATTCAACACATGAATATGGTTTCAACTCATGAATATAGTTTCAACACAGGAAAATAATTCTAACATATGAATATTATTTAAAATATTGGCAGCATAACGGCGGGGTATTTAAAACCGACACCGTCCCGAGTACGGCTCCTCGCTCTACCTTAAAACCTCGCGGTTTTTGACAATAGGGATTTCATACATCTAATTCGCATGCAGGCGAGTATGATTTTCTTTTCCACAATTTATTCTAATTTTGTTTCAATCACAAATGGGTATTTTTCAACCACAATGGTATTTTTCATCCTCAATGTGACAACCCATAATTTTTGTGTATTTAAATTTATATTTAAAATTAATAAATTTAATAATATGGGTTAAAATCCAAAATTTTGTTGATAATAATAAGGATGATTATTGAATTGAGTATAATTAGATTTTTAGATTTAGTTTTAGAAAGGCTGTAATTGGAAATTTAATATTTAAATAATTAAACTAATTTGAGTGGGTTAATTTGAAAGTGGGATTCAAATTCAAATTTGAAATGGTGAATTTTAAGTCGTTGAATTATAACTGAAATTCAAATGAAATTCAAATGAAATTCAAATAATCAAATTTAGATTTAAAATGTGTGAAATTTATTTATAAAATTTATTTAAGTTGAAATTGGATTTAAATGGAATTTTTATAAATATTTAATTTGAATTTAAACAGTTAAATGAAAATTTTGAATATTTAATTAATTAATTAACGGTGAAATTTAACTGTTTTGACGACTGTCTCAGAATTCGACGAAACTGGCGCCATCAGAACCGGATAGGATTTCAATTTGCGTTACAATCCGACTTACCGTTTGACCGTACAAGAGAAAATGTGAACGAGGTCTTTGTAAATGGATAATTGGGTATTTCTCATATTTGGGCCTCCTATATCTATACAAATAAACCCAACTACCACCTCATCAGCTCATTCCATCTGTACGTTACTTTTTCTCCATCAAATTTTTCTCTAATGGCTGAATTAAAAATCCAAAACCCTAGATCTAAAATAAAATCCAAGCTGAAAATCAAAACTCTTCAAACCATAGCAAATTTTATATCAAATCGAAGCTCTTGGCTACACAAACCTACTGGTGTTCTCAGATTCGACATGCGGTACACCGTTTAGCCGGAATTCACGGTCAAAGCTAACAGATTTCGAGTTCTAGGGTTCAAATTGGGGGGTTTTGATTTGAGGGTTAATCGGAGAAACGGAGTTATGGGTATTGTTTCCCTCACCGATACGAATTTGTGGAGGATGGTCGGAGGCTCTATTGCGCTGGGGATCACCGGAATTTGCATGTCGAAGGGTGAAAACCCGTTTCGGTCTTCTTGGCGCGGACAGAGGAGGGGGTTTCTGGATGGGGTGGTGCTGGCACTGGTGGAAGCGACTTGAGGAGAGGATTTCAATGGTGGTGGCCGGCGAAGCTAGTTCGGCGGGTAGAAGAGGCAATCGATGGTCAAAGTGTGGAGGTGTATGGGTTTTCTCGGTCAAAGTGGGGCGTTGAATGGGTGTTATGGGTTTACTGTACACGAATGGATGGAGCGGGAAAAAGGAACATGAGGCCTGCTGACGTGTCCATTTGGGGTTGGTGAGGAATTATTTTATTAATTAATTTATAATTTAAAGTTCAAACGATTAAACGCTGATAACTTTCTCGTTTTAACTCGGATTTGGACGCGGTTTGTTGCGTTGGGATCGTGGCGGAGTTGCAGACGTTTTGGCACTAACCTGGCTGCGTTTAGAGACTATGAAATTTTGGGCTATGGTTGGACGCACGATCAACAAAAGACCCAAAGGTGAGTGATTCTTCGCTCACAAAATACTGAATTATTCCCATATTTATCGAATTAAATTATGAAATAGTTTGGTTGAATGGTTGTGATTGGCTGTTGAATTTGGTTGCTTAAATTTTTATATACCAATGGGTTCACATGCAAATTAGATCGATAATTAGTTATTGAATTAAATTTAAATTTCTAGTTGGAAATTTGAATCCTTGCTAATCCTGAAACACTTTAATGCGGATCAGTTGAATAGAATGGTGTGATGGATGCTTGGTTGGATTTTATTACTGAAATTGATATTGACACTGTTAATACTTCATATTCAGTATATTGTATTGTATGTGATTATGACGATAAATCCCATTTACCCTTGATGTTACGGGCATCTAATAAACCCGGGGTTTATCGATAAAATAAATTAAGAACACAGAGTGAAATGATAAATGTCTGTGACGCTGATTTGGATTGAAATGATAAATCCATCCCTGAATATCGAGAAATTTAAATTTGAAATCACTTGGCCATAGGATAGCAAATTATATATGGACATCGGTTGGTTAAATGATTTTTTTATTTATTTGAATTCTATTTAGTGGAAAATTTCATTTAAAGGAAATGTATCGATTTTTTGATAAATTTTATTTTTCCTTTAAGATATGATTTCTCGATGTTATTTGGAATGGTTAAGGAATTTCCCAAACTAATTTGGAAGTTTGTAATTTGGATTTAAATATGATTTAGGATTTATTCCAATAATTGGTGGACTCAAATTTAATAAATTCTTTTTGAATTTAAATTTTGGAATAAAAGTAATCGAGGATATTTGGAGTTGTTTTTAACTAAATACGAATATGGTTTGAATCCTCGAAATGGAAATTGGGTTGAATGGGTTGGAATAAGATATTAAAATGGTGTAATTCCATTTGAGACTGGAATTTAGATTCAAGTGTCAAAATTTGGAAGGAGAAACAATTTAAGGTTTAAATTTCTATTTTATTTTGTTCTATTTTATTTTATTTTTATTTTATTTTATTTATAAACTATATATCCACTTTGTTATAAGTGAAGTTTTCATATATCTATTTTTATATATATATATAAAAAATTAGTAAGCTTGTTTTATGTATATATATATAGTGATTTAAATTACCTTAGTACACTCTAATGATTCTATATAAGTAAATTTTATATATGGTTTTATTTAGAAGTATTTAATTTCAATTTTTTTTTTTATGAATTGTAATTCTTCTTCCGAATGAAAATGTTAGAATTTAGACCGTTGGTTCAAACGAAGTTGGAATAAAGTTATATGAATGTGAGTCGATTGTTAAACCGATTTAAAATGGAATGTAAATTATATTCTACTTGAATATAAATGTAATTCCAAATTGAGTTGAATGAGATGAAACGAACTTATACATTCTATTTGAACATGGGTGAACATTGGGCATAAATCGTTTGAAATAATTATAACCTTAGGATGAAATATATTCGACTTGAATATAAGTTGATTTTGAAAATATTATATGGTTATAATATAATCAGTTTCAAATGATTAGGATATTTGATACGAAATTACGTTCTATTTGAATATAAATTTGGTTTGAAACAAATATGATATTTTGTTACGAAACGAACCTTTGTGAATGTAAAAGAACCAACCGATGTGAAATTTGTAAGCGTTGGTTGTTAAAGAGACCGGAGTCGACATAAGGCATACTCTCTATCAGTGTGGATACCACTTTGACAACTGTGAACGTTATGATTTATCCAGAATGAGTATGATGACTTCGAGGCGATTATTGAATCGAAGAAAATGAACGAGGACGAAATAGCACTGACCTTCGGGTCAGAATTGAAATGACTAAAACAGGAGCTATACCGTGACTAATTGCGGTAGCACCTTTGATCGGACACACTTCTTCGATATTATTTCTATGACTATGATGACGATGATGATTTGGGCTCATTTATAACTTTAGGAGTGTGTTCCGAGGTGGGAGGTAGTGGCTGCTATGCGTTACCACCGGTCCGGGAGTGCAATTGGTAGAATCCTGCCCTGGGCATTGCCTCGAGTGCCTTGTCATATTTATCCTTATCGAGCCCCTACGATTTTGATTTGTATCATACCTATGGAGTTCCCTCTGATGCCATCCGTGTTAGGTTGGGTTTACGGTACTGTATAGACTACGGTATTATAAACGGTGTAAGGGTAAAATTGTAATCCCGCTTACGCTATTTTCAGTATTTATACTTTACTGAGTAGACACTATCATAATAGTGTATTATCTATGTATGTATTAGTTTAACGGATCCTCAAGAGATAGAAAATCCCGTAATATCTTATGAGTTACTGCACCCATGATACTGATGTTATTTCGTATTTTGATTTGACTAATATGAGATGATTTAGTGCTGATCCGAGTGTTTGTTGTGTTTTCTTTTTATGCAATACGCTCGGGTCAGCAGATGTTGCAGTTAGCGAAGATTCCCTTGCCTTGGAGGACGAAGACGAAGTTTGGCGTATATATCTATTATGAGTATGGTTTAACCACTGCATTTATTTCCACTGCTTATTATGTACATCCGTATGTATATGTAACTCTGATAATCATTGAATGTTATAACCACAGTATACATTTCAACTGCTTTTTAACTGCTATTTGTTTATTATATGTTGTCCTTCCGCTGTGAGATTCTGTTATTGTTTTTCCCTTCTTTCTTTCTTTTCCTTCTTTTCCCAATAACTACCTGCATTTGCGATTTGTTTGGGTCGACATGTGTGGCTTATTGTCGATTTTAAACGGTTAAAAATACGGGTCGTTACATTTTGGTATCAGAGCGATGGTTGGCGACAACCTTGGCTCTGTTGGGAATTTACTCATTAGAGATGGGGTTAGAAATGCCCTAGAATGAGTTTGAGTGATATGAGAGAGCGTACTTGTAATTTTTGATATAAATTGGTTTATATTGTGTTGATTTGTTCTGTTGAATATTTATGGATTCTGGTCGATATATGGGACGCCATGGAATCGATAGGGATTTCTAAATAGTCGAACAGAATGATCGACATAATATGGTTTTCGATTATATTTTTAAATATATTAAAGATATATTATTATTAGTTTTAAGTGTATAATCATTGGTCGTTGGTATGTAATAATATTAAGTTAATACCTATTAGGGTTGATTAGATAATAAATCTAATAAGGGGAATTATATGGTTTCAGAAAATATTAGAAATGAAATGATACCATTAAGTATAATTGGGAGAGAAAGGTTTGAGATTGAAATAGAAATGAAATTGAAAACTTGATTCTGGGATACTCTTGAAATAATTTTGTCGAATTTTAAAATAATATCGTATTATAAATATTTTTGAAAGGAATGGTTTAAAGGATTTTTTTAAAAGAAATAAGGGTGTAATCCCTTCTCGGACATCAAAAATGACTTCGGTAATGAGTGCACGCATTATCGATGTTATTCCGAAGAGTCTAAGTGGGGGAGAGACCACTCAATAATTATAGAAATTGGTTTTGACAAAGGATTTTTGAATTTAACTCCATACGGTATAAAATTATAAATATAAAAGTATTGATATATGTTATTTAGAGTCGAGTTTAAAATTTACCCAGGTATTGGAATTCCTAGGTTCTTTGATAATCCAGGAGTTGGATCTAGATTTATATATGGTATAAGGTATAGGTATATATTATTCTAGACTTCGTTTATAAACCCAGAATCTAAGTTCTGAGTTCGATTTAACTAATAATATCAACTTAAGTACTAAAGTAACTCGATTCCTGGAAATTTCAAGTTTCTAAATCGTGAAATGGACTTAGGTATTAAAAGGAGAGATATGGTCAATGGAACGATTAAGCATGAGTGAAAATTTAGTGTAAACCAATTTCAACTTTGATTATAGAAGTGTGAGCCAAAGTTGAAATTTACCGTGAAACCAAGTTAATTGAAGTCAATTAAATTAAATTTGGAAAGTTCATCATATATATTAATTGGCAATAGTTTGGGTTTGGAATAATTAATGAGTAGATTTAAAGAAATAAAAGAACGTAGGTTAGTCGATAAATTGAAATAGTCGATAAATTTAAGACGATGGAATTAAGCGGTGAATTAGAGTACAAGTAGAATGAAGGTATAAGGATCTAAATGGGTTAGACCCCATTTGGACAATATATCGAATATTAATCTAAGTATAAACCATAAAGGAATAGAGTGTAAACCACTTTTGTCAAATGAAATACGATTTCATTTGAGAAAAGGAATCTAGTAAAATAAAGTTGACTTAGAAAATCGAATAATAATAAAGGCAGGAACTAAGTATAAAATTCGAGTTATGATCTAACCTTAATTCAGTTTGGAACTTGGAAGTCTAATTGATGAGTTGAGTTAAAGGAATAAACCTTAATTTAAAAACAAATAGGAATAAGTGGAAATGTTCAGATGATGAATAGAAATGCCAAACGAAAGAAATGAGATGCAAATATGTAATTTGGTTCATTCGAAATAAGATAATGGAGATATTGAAATGAAATATAAAATAAAACTTGACCCGAGTTGGATAGATTTAATAAGATAAAATCAACTTAAAGAAATAAAATAGGTCGAATGAATTAGAATAAAGGGAAGTAAACTCGAGAAACTTAAATTGGCCGATTTAGAACTAAATTTAAATGAAAATTTAAAAGAATCGAATGAATAGTGGTTTAACATTTATAAAATGAACCCGCATTTGAAATTTTTGAATAAGGCTAAATTTAGTCGGGACAAGTGAGTTGACTCGATGAGAGATAACTTAGAAGACAATATCGAGATCGATTGAGAATTGAGTACTTCGAAAAGAAATGAGTTATAAATTTGGCAAATAAATTCATGGTAATGAATTAATAGATCTAATAGGACCCGATTAGTTGGAAAATCTAAAATGAATCCAAGTTTTATTTAAAAATTTAATACTTGGAATGAAGTATGTAAACGAATAGGAATGGAATAAGGAATCGAATATGAAGCCATTGCTCGAATAATAAAGTAAATGCATGGAATTTAATGGACGATAATAGAACGAGTAATGAAATAAAGCATATTTAATATACAAGTAAAATAAATATGGACATATTAAGTACAAAAAGGAAAATCGTATTATGAGCGATGGGCGATAATTCATTTTGATAGTTAAGACAATAAAGTTTGGAGTCCATTTCTCGAGTAAAGTAGTGATGACAAATTTCAAGTCATAACGAATTTACAAAAAATTTCTTTTCTGAAAGTTTGAACTCCAAATTTAAGTAAATCGACGTATAGTCGATAAACTGAAGCTAAAATGACCATAACTTTTGAATGGATGGTCGGAATTTAACGATTCTGGACTTTTTGAAAACGTTAGAAACTGAACTAAAACTTTTGTGTTAATAAAGCCTTGCCTAGTTTCCAAGTTTATTAAGTTGAAAACCAAGAACTAGTCGTAGTTGTATGCGCAGAAAATAAAAATCTGAATTGAATACCAATATTGTTTGGACCATAACTCCCTAACCAAGCATCGGATTTGGATGTGCGAGTACAATTCAGAAAGGCCAGGATATGAACTAAAACTTTTCCTTATTATGCTTGCTGAGATTTTGATGTTTGAAGTGTTAAAAACTGGGTTGAACAATTCAGGTCTGCATTTTTCTTGCGTGAGCTGAAGCGTTCGCTCTCGCTAAATTAGTCATAACTTTTGAACGAGTTATCCGAATTCGACGAATCCGGACAATTCGGAAAGCCTGAAACAAATGCTACCACTTTTGCCTAGTATGTTTTAGTCAAATTCCTTCATTAATAAGGTGATAATAGACGGTTTGTTGCTGGCCTGTTATGAAAAAACTTGGTTTTGTGATTTTATTGCTTTGTATATGTTATGTAAGCTATATAAATTGCCATGGATTGTTATATGTTTGATTCTTATGCATGTTTGAGTGTTTTAGTAGGTGCAAGGATTGGTATTATGCTTTGGAGCTCGCTTGCGCTAAATACTAAAATGCTAAGGTAAATAAAATTGCATATAAATGATAAAGAGGTACGCTTTTTGTTACAAGGTTTTGGGGTTTTTGGTTTTGTGTTTTTCCCCATTTCTGGGATGCCTCATCCTGTGATGAGATGATATTTGTGTTATATGTATGTAGAGATTTTTCCCGGACCTCTCCGTACAAAGGAGATGCTACCGAAATTTTCCATGATTACGGGAGTTAGAAAAATTTATGAGTTTTACAACTATATACTTAATATGTAAATACTATTTTGAGTATGGATTTGAAATAGATATGTGCTTAATATCGTTTCGTTCTCTTTTCGAGGACGAAAAGATTTTTAAGTGGGGGAGAATGTGACAACCCATAATTTTAGTGTATTTAAATTTATATTTAAAATTAATAAATTTAATAATATGGATTAAAATCCAAAATTTTGTTGATAATAATAAGGATGATTATTGAATTGAGTATAATTAGATTTTTAGATTTAGTTTTAGAAAGGCTGTAATTGGAAATTTAATATTTAAATAATTAAACTAATTTGAGTGGGTTAATTTGAAAGTGGGATTCAAATTCAAATTTGAAATGGTGAATTTTAAGTCGTTGAATTATAACTGAAATTCAAATGAAATTCAAATAATCAAATTTAGATTTAAAATGTGTGAAATTATTTATAAAATTTATTTAAGTTGAAACTGGATTTAGATGGAATTTTTATAAATATTTAATTTGAATTTAAACAGTTAAATGAAAATTTTGAATATTTAATTAATTAATTAACGGTGAAATTTAACTGTTTTGACGACTGTCTCAGAATTCGACGAAACTGGCGCCATCAGAACCAGAACTGTGAATTATGATAGAATTTCAATTTGCGTTACAATCTGACTTACCGTTTGACCGTACGAGAGAAAATGTGAACGAGGTCTTTGTAAATGGATAATTGGGTATTTCTCATATTTGGGCCTCCTATATCTATACAAATAAACCCAACTACCACCTCATCAGCTCATTCCATCTGTACGTTACTTTTTCTCCATCAATTTTTCTCTAATGGCTGAATTAAAAATCCAAAACCCTAGATCTAAAATAAACTCCAAGCTGAAAATCAAAACTCTTCAAACCATAGCAAATTTTATATCAAATCGAAGCTCTTGGCGATACAAACCTACTGGTGTTCTCAGATTCGACATGCGGTACACCGTTTAGCCGGAATTCACGGTCAAAGCTGACAGATTTCGAGTTCTAGGGTTCAAATTGGGGGGTTTTGATTTGAGGGTTAATCGGAGAAACGGAGTTATGGGTATTGTTGCCCTCACCGATACGAACTTGTGGAGGGTGGTCGGAGGCTCTATTGCGCTGGGGATCGCCGGAATTTGCATGTCGAAGTGTGAAAACCCGTTTTGGTCTTCTTGGCGCGGACAGAGGAGGAGGTTTCTGGATGGGGTGGTGCTGGCACTGGTGGAAGCGACTTGAGGAGAGGATTTTAATGGTGGTGGCCGGCGAAGCTAGTTCGGCGGGTAGAAGAGGCAATCGATGGTCAAAGTGTGGAGGTGTATGGGTTTTCTCGGTCAAAGTGGGGCATTGAATGGGTGTTACAGGTTTACTGTACACGAATGGATGGAGCGGGAAAAAGGAACATGAGGCCTGCTGACGTGTCCATTTGGGGTTGGTGAGGAATTATTTTATTAATTAATTTATAATTTAAAGTTCAAACAATTAAACGCTTATAACTTTCTTGTTTTAACTCGGATTTGGACGCGGTTTGTTGCGTTGGGATCGTGGCGGAGTTGCGGACGTTTTGGCACTAACCTGGCTACGTTTAGAGACTATGAAATTTTGGGCTATGGTTGGACGCACGATCAACAAAAGACCCAAAGGTGAGTGATTCTTCGCTCACAAAATACTGAATTATTCCCATATTTATCGAATTAAATTATGAAATAGTTTGGTTGCATGGTTGTGATTGGCTGTTGAATTTGGTTGCTTAAATTTTTATATACCAATGGGTTCACATGCAAATTAGATCGATAATTAGTTATTGAATTAAATTTAAATTTCTAGTTGGAAATTTGAATCCTTGCTAATCCTGAAACACTTTAATGCGGATCAGTTGAATAGAATGGTGTGATGGATGCTTGGTTGGATTTTATTACTGAAATTGATATTGACACTGTTAATACTTCATATTCAGTATATTGTATTGTATGTGATTGTGACGATAAATCCCATTTACCCTTGATGTTACGGGCATCTAATAAACCCGGGGTTTATCAATAAAATAAATTAAGAACACAGAGTGAAATGATAAATCTCTGTGACGCTGATTTGGATTGAAATGATAAATCCATCCCTGAATATCGAGAAATTTAAATTTGAAATCACTTGGCCATAGGATAGCAAATTATATATGGACATCGGTTGGTTAAATGATTTTTTTATTTATTTGAATTCTATTTAGTGGAAAATTTCATTTAAAGGAAATGTATCGATTTTTTGATAAATTTTATTTTTCCTTTAAGATATGATTTCTCGATGTTATTTGGAATGGATAAGGAATTTCCCAAACTAATTTGGAAGTTTGTAATTTGGATTTAAATATGATTTAGGATTTATTCCAATAATTAGTGGGCTCAAATTTAATAAATTATTTTTGAATTTAAATTTTGGAATAAAAGTAATCAAGGATATTTGGAGTTGTTTTTAACTAAATACGAATATGGTTTGAATCCTCGAAATGGAAATTGGGTTGAATGGGTTGGAATAAGATATTAAAATGGTGTAATTCCATTTGAGACTGGAATTTAGATTCAAGTGTCAAAATTTGGAAGGAGAAACAATTTAAGGTTTAAATTTCTATTTTATTTTGTTCTATTTTATTTTTATTTTTATTTTATTTTATTTTATTTATAAACTATATATCCACTTTGTTATCAGTGAAGTTTTCATATATCTATTTTTATATATAAAAAAAAAATTATTTAGTAAGCTTGTTTTATGTATATATATATATAGTGATTTAAATTACCTTAGTACACTCTAATGATTCTATATAAGTAAATTTTATATATGGTTTTATTTAGAAGTATTTAATTTCAAAAAAAATTTTTTTTTATGAATTGTAATTCTTCTTCTGAATGAAAATGTTTGGATTTAGACCGTTGGTTCAAACGGAGTTGGAATAAAGTTATATGAATGTGAGTCGATTGTTAAACCGATTTAAAATGGAATGTAAATTATATTCTACTTGAATATAAACGTAATTCCAAATTGAGTTGAATGAGCTGAAACGAACTTATACATTCTATTTGAACATGGGTGAACTTTGGGCATAAATCGTTTGAAATAATTATAACCTTAGGATGAAATATATTCGACTTGAATATAAGTTGATTTTGAAAATATTATATGGTTATAATATAATCAGTTTCAAATGATTAGGATATTTGATACGAAATTACGTTCTATTTGAATATAAATTTGGTTTGAAACAAATATGATATTTTGTTATGAAACGAACCTTTGTGAATGTAAAAGAACCAACCGATGTGAAATTTGTAAGCGTTGGTTGTTAAAGAGACCGGAGTCGACATAAGGCATACTCTCTGTCAGTGTTGATACCACTTTGACAACTATGAACGTTATGACGTATCCAGAACGAGTATGATGACTTCGAGGCGATTATTGAATCGAAGAAAATGAACGAGGACGAAATAGCCCTGACCTTCGGGTCAGAATTGAAATGACTAAAACAGGAGCTATACCGTGACTAATTGAGGTAGCACCTTTGATCGGACACACTTCTTTGATATTATTTCTATGACTATGATGACGATGATGATTTGGGCTCATTTATGACTTTGGGAGTGTGTTCCGAGGTGGGCGGTAGTGGCTGCTATGCGTTACCACCGGTCCGGGAGTGCAATTGGTAGAATCCTACCTGGGCATCGCCTCGAGTGCCTTGTCATATTTATCCTTATCGAGCCCCTACGATTTTGATTTGTATCGTACCTATGGAGTGCACTCTGATGCCATCCGTGTTAGGTTGGGTTTACGGTATTGTATAGACTATGGTATTATAAACGGTGTAAGGGTAAAAATGTAATCCCGCTTACGCTATTTTCAGTATTTATACTTTACTGAGTAGACACTACCATAATAGTGTATTATCTATGTATGTATTAGTTTAACGGATCCTCAGGAGATAGAAAATCCCGTAATATCTCCTGAGTTACTGCACCCATGATACTGATGTTATTTCGTATTTTGATTTGACTAATATGAGATGATTTAGTGCTGATCCGAGTGTTTGTTGTGTTTTCTTTTTATGCAATACGCTCGGGTCAGCAGATGTTGCAGTTAGCGAAGATTCCCTTGCCTTGGAGGACGAAGACGAAGTTTGGCGTATATATCTATTATGAGTATGGTTTAACCACTGCATTTATTTCCGCTGCTTATTATGTACATCCGTATGTATATGTAACTCTGATAATCATTGAATGTTATAACCACAGTATACATTTCAACTGCTTTTTAACTGCTATTTTTTATTATATGTTGTCCTTCCGCTGTGAGATTCTGTTATTGTTTTTCCGTTCTTTCTTTCTTTTCATTCTTTTCCCAATAACTACCTGCATTTGCGATTTGTTTGGGTTGACATGTGTGGCTTATTGTCGATTTTAAACGGTCAAAAATACGGGTCGTTACACACAATCCAAACAATATCAACCACAAACATTCCTATCAACCATTCGCATTATTCACCAAATATTTCACGCCAATTCACAATCAATAAATATCGATCATGGTTTGTGGATGAGGGGAGTGTGTATATATATATATATATATTCGTATATAAATATATTTTATTTCCATTCCAACACACATATGATTTATACAATGCATGTATAATTTATACATCGCTCATATAACTTATACAACGCGTGTACATGAGGTATACAACACGTATATAATTTATATTTCGCTTATATAACTTATACAACACATTTCCATTCACATTTCAGTTTAGAAATCTCACATTGGTTTGTTGCTTTGCTGAAAATCGTAGTGAGTTCAGAAAAATCCACGGACCCTTCTAGAATGTAGAGAGCGTCGACACGGTCTCGATGTTTCCTGTTTCATCGAATTTCGTCAACATAGCAAAAAGATACGATTTTTCAAAGTTTGCAACACTTAAAAGTGTTATTTTCAGTTTAAATATACCAAAACCGTTACCTTCAGTTGAACATTCAAAAGTAGGTTTTGAATTTTCACGAAATCCGTAGCACGATAGGAGGATCGGCTTATACCACGTCGAAGAGGAAGGAGAGGGGTTTCCGCGCCTGGTTGTCACAGACAGTTCGATCGCCTCTGGCCATGGTGGCGGCGGCGGAAAGGTTGGAACTTTGGGGAGGTCGTTCGCATGCAATGCGAGACGAGGAGGGGTGCCACAGGTATGGATTTGAAGAGGAGGAAGAGGGCTTTAAAAAGTTGCAAAGGGGGAGGGGCTAAAGATGAACGGAATCGCGTGAAAGTGGCCGGGAACGATGGTGTTCCTTCCGTCGTCGATATCGTGTAACGGGGGGGAGGGGGTTTGAGATATTTAAAAAAAAAATTTATGAAGGAAAATTCTGATTGGCCGGAATATATATATTTCAAAAAATAAGGGTTTTCACAAATGAAATCCTTTTCAAACCCAACGTGTGTCGCCCCTAGCTAAATACCCCCATCCGGAACACAATGGGATATGTTTCGTAGGCCAATTCGACTGTTACAGTCGTTCATTCTTCAAATTAAAGTATAAAACATTCAATATTCTATTCGAACGTACATTTCAATTTGCCAGGGTCACAAACTGATTTCAAAAATTCCAGAAAAATTAATCTAGCTATGTTTTGACGCTACGGTCCCAACAAAAGTAATTTCGTCGAATTCTGAGACCATTTGAAAAATGGCCATTTTCTGGTCGATCCAATTTAACAGAAATCAACCAAACACATTTTCTTTTGCAACGCTCACATATTAGCTTCAAAAATTATGAAATTTGAAACCTAGCAATAATTTGACATCCTGGATCCAACAAAAGTGGTTTCGTCGAATTCTGAGGTCGTTTGCAAAATGTCTATTTTCAAGGGCTATATATTCTCTATAGCGACCTTTCTGAAAATTCATTTGGCCGTAACTTTTGTTTCCCGCTATCAAACTTCGATTTTTCAGATTCGTTAGAAAGATATTCATAAACAGATTTAAATATTTTTGGTTTCACTAAAATTCGTTTTATTTTGCACGCGGTACAGTCAGTCAAAGTTTGAATTCAAATTTTCAAACTGCCGCACCATTTCTAATTGATTATTTTATTGAAATATTCTGTTTCAATTGTCTTGATCTCTTTAAAATAACCAATTTAAAATTTTTAAATTGGCTGGTATTTTCCTGGTTGTTACATCAGTAGTCATCCATTTGATGTGAAGATCGTCGGTCATCAATCGCCGTCTTTAAGGTCTTCAATTTAGATCGTCGTATAATCATTTGAAATGAGATTGAACTCGGTCTTTTCAAATGATTCTCGCCTATATATAGTTTAAATCATTTCATATCATTCATACTGTTTAATAACGATTTATTGCTATTTATATATATATATATAGCTAAATTAATTTAACGACGCTTCGGGTCAATAGGCGGCCCTGGCGCTTTTTTATTAAAATTTGATTTACACTTATCACGAAATCTAACCATTGTATTTTAACAAAGTTTATATCGATGGAAAGATCTATTCAAAGCGGTCCTAACGGTACCAGTTTTGGGGAAGTCCGACGGTTGGATCTTTTGGTATAATTGTTTAAAGTTACGATTCCGAAACGCGAACTACCGTGCGTGATTCATTTAATTTTAATTTATATTTATATATATATATATATATAATTATATATAAATATAAATCATTCAACGATTCTACTAACATGTTTAATACGCTAAACAAAAGACTTTTTTATTGGCATATCATATCTACATGTTCATAATGTCGAATAAGTTTGTATTTATTTGCATCATTTCTACGTGTTTCTAATGGCAAACATGTATTTTATTCACATGACATCTTTGCTAAAGACAAATAAAAAGATAATTTTTATTTTCATTATTTGTATGCAATTTCTATTTTATCCTTTAACAAATAAAAAGAAATATTTTTATTTGTATATAGTTTCAATGTATGACATGACACACATAAAAATGCTTATTTAAATTTGCATACAAACTCTAATATATATTCTAACAATATAAATGTCATTTTAATTTATACACAGATTCTAATGTGTATATTTCCAATAGAAATGTCTCTTTAATATATACACGAATTTTAATGTGTATATTAACAATAAAAATGTCACTTTAATATATACACAAATTCTAATGTGTATATTGACAATAAAAATGTCACTTTAATATATACACAAATTCTAATGTATATATTGACAATAAAGATGATTCTATAATTTGCATACAAACTCTATTTCAACAAAATGCATAAAAAGTTATACATTCATTTTTGTTGACAATTCAAGTTCAACAAAATGATTAAAAAGTGATTCGTTCATTTTGTTGACAAATTCTATTTCAACAAAATGATTAAAATTATATGTTTCATTTTTGTTGACAATTCTATTTCAACAAAATGATTACAAGTGACAATTTCATATTGTTAACAATTCTAATTTAACAAAATGAATATTTTTGTTGCAACACAAATCTATTTACCAAAAATGCTATTTGTGTTTTGACACAAACCTATTAAACAAAAATGTTACTTTTGTTTTGCCTCAAATCTATTTAACAAAAATGTAAATTTTGTTTTCAAAAATCATATTTTGAAAAAATGTAAAATTTTGTTTCCACTATTATATTTTGACAAAAATGAGTATTTTGACAAAAATGAGTATTTTGACAAAAGTGTATATTTTGACAAAAATATATGGTTTGATTCAACTAATCTATTTTGACAAAAATGAATATTTTGACAAAAATATATGATTTGATTTAACTAATCTATTTCAAAAAAACAATAAAAATGATGACTTTGTTTTTGTCAACAAATCCATTTCAATAAAATAATAAAAATGATAACTTTGTTTTATCGACAATTCTAATTCAACAAAACAAATAAAAGTAATATGTTTGTTTTGTCGACAATTCTAATTCAACAAAACAAATAAAAGTGATATATTTGTTTTGTCGACAATTCTAACTCAACAAAACAAATAAAAGTGATATATTTGTTTTGTCGACAATTCTAATTCAGCAAAACAAATAAAAGTGATATGTTTGTTTTATCGACAATTCTAATTCAGCAAAACAAATAAAAGTGATATGTTTGTTTTGTCGACAATTCTAATTCAGCAAAACAAATAAAAGTGATATATTTGTTTTGTCGACAATTCTAATTCAACAAAACAAATAAAAGTGATATATTTGTTTTGTTGACAATTCTAATTCAACAAAACAAATAAAAGTGATATGTTTGTTTACAATATATGTTTTCTAACATACATAACATATTTTGTTACATAAATTTTCCCATGTATTCTAATGACAAATAAAAGAATAATTAATTTGTTTACATTTTTCTATTTAACATAACAAATAAAAATGATAATTTTATTTGTTTACAACTTCTATTTAAAAAAAAAGATATTATTGTTTTAACACAAATCTATTTAACAAAAATGTTATTTTTGTTTTAACATAAATCTCCTTAACAAAAATGTTATTCTATGTTTTGACACAAATCTATTTGACGAAAATGTTATTTGTATTTTGACATAAATCTATTTGACAAAAATGTAATTTTTGTTCTAACTCAATTCTGCTTAACAAAAATGTAATTTTTGTTCTAACTCAATTCTAATTAACCAAAAATGCCAATTTTCTTTCAACTATTACATTTTGACAAATGTGACAAATTTGGTTTCAACTTTTATAATTTGACAAAAGTGACAAATTGGTTTCAACTTATATAATTTGATAAAAGTGACAAATTGGTTTCAACTAATGTGTTTTGACAAAAATGCATATTTTGTTTTAACTAATGTGTTTTTGAAAAAAATGTATATTTTGTCCAACAAATCTAATTTGACGAAAATGAATGTTTTCATTCCAACTATACTAATTGACAAAAATGAATGTTTTCGTTCAACTAAACTATATTGGCAAAAATGAATATTTTTGTTTTATCTAAACTATATTGACAAAAATGATATTTTTTTAACTTTACAATTTGGCAATAATGACAATCTTGTTTCAACTTTTAGGTTTCAACAAAAATTGATAATTTTGCTTCACTATTTGGTTACAACAAAAATGATATATTTTTGTTTTCAACCCTTTTATCAGAACAAAATGATATATTCGTTTGGCCTATTTTATTCTAACAAAAATGATATATTTGTTTACAACAATTTTAAAATAACAAAATGACATATTTGCTTTCAACAATTTTATAATCACAAAATACATATTTGTTTTCAATTATTTTATTATAACAAATATGATATATTTGTTTTCAACTATCTTATCTTAACATGAGATATTTGTTTTCAACAAAACAAACATGATATATTTGTTTTCAACTAAACAAACATGATATATTTATTTTCAACATAACAATCATCAAATCAGTAGATCTACATAACAATGACAATTCAAGATCAAATCACATATAATAATCAATTAGAATTTAACAGCGGATTTGTGATAATACAATCATAATTTATTTTAATTATTTAAGAAAAATAAATAAATAAAATAGAATTCTCACATTGATTTTTGACTGAATTTCCAACGTACTCCGTTTCAGCTCTAGTCAGTTCCATGATATGGATCTTGAATTTACGATTCCAATGGATCCGGAATCGTTCGATTTCGTTTCTGTATGACAAAGTTATGGTCTTTTCAAGTTTTAATTACATAATTAGATAATTAATTAATAATTTAATAATTAAAAATCCCTTAACCTCTCATCTTCCTCATCGTTCTCTTCAGGTATAAGCGAACCCAAACCTAGCTAAAGAAAACCGCCGCCGCACTCTATTCGAGGCCATCGGACCTCGATCTGTCAGTGCCACCCAGAAGCCCTTCGATCACTCTCCCCACGCCGGAAACCCCTTGTCGCTCGCAACTCCCCTCCGCCATGAACGTGCCGTGTTTAGGCTGAAAATTCTCGCAACCCACGATGCTAAATTCAATCATAACAGTTATAGATCGTGATGAGATCTTTAATCTTTGCTTTGGAGGATTATAGAATTATTGAATGGATTGAGTGATTTCATCAAATCAAGTTCATAGCATATCGTTCATTGAAAAGGATAGAGCGACGGCTCTGACTTTTGAAAGAAAATTAGGGTTTAGGATTATTAAAATAATAATATATTTCATCGTTTTACGTGTTATAAAGTCAGAAATGGGCCGGAGTCCAAATCAGGCCTGCTCACTGCCTAATAATAGGTAACGCAATGGGACTAGTGGCGAAGCCCAATTCTGAAGTCTACAACATGTTCCTTCAATAACGTACTATTTAAAATAAACACGTACAAATTTCAATATACATTTCAATTTACCTGAGCCACATATTGGTTCTAAAAATTACCTAACAATAAATCTAGCTATGTTTTGACGATACGGTCCTAACAAAATTAATTTCGTCGAATTTAGAGACCGTTTGAAAAATGGTCATTTTCTGGTCGATCCAATTTGACTGAAATTGACAAAACACGTTTTAATTTGCCACGCTCACATATTGATTCTAAAAATTATGAAAATTGAAACCTAGAAATAATTTAACATTCCGGTTCCAACAAAAGTGGTTTTGTCAAAAACGGAGGTCGTTTGAAAATTGGCTATTTTTGATATTAATATATATATATATATAAATTCCATAGCGACTATTCTGAAATTTAAACTGGGCATAACTTTTGATTCTCGTTATGGAATTTCAATTTTTCAGATTCGTTGGAAAGATATTTTTAAATAGATTATAATGTTTTTGGTTTCACTAAAATCCGATTTATTTTGCATGCTGTACAGTCAATCAAAGTTCAAATTCAAATTTTCAAACTACCGCGCTATTTCTAACTCCTGTTATAATTAAATTAAATATATTCGTTCCAACTTTGATTTAAATAAAAAAAAATTGTTATTATTTAAAATAAATTATTTTGAATATTTAAAATCCATTAAAATTGCTAAAATAAAAAATTTAAATTAATTCCAAAATTCCGAATTGTTACAATCTCCCCCACTTAAAATCTTTTCGTCCTCGGAAAGGAACGGAGCTGAAAGTTGTCTAATTAACCAACTCAACTTTCATTTATTGTATTTCTTTTTATTTTTATTTCAATAACTTTATTACTTGATTAACTTTTCAAATATATATATAACTATTATATATTCAAAAATCATATTTCTAAGAACGGATTATATATATAATCACAAATACGTTAATTATAAACTTGTCACTCTCAACTCATTCTAGGGCATTTCTAACCCTATCTCTAATGAGTATCTCATTCTAGGATACTACTGATCCTATCTCTAATGAGTATTCTTTTATAGGATATTTCTAATCCTACCTCTGATGTGTCTTTTGTTCAGTTCTAACGGGTTGTACCCCCAAAGATTTCAGCTAACCAAAGCTCTGATAGCAACTGGTACGACTCGGATTTCGCCCGGTCCTAATCGATCGCAAAATCGACCAAGATCATTCAACCCGAATACGCTAACACTGGGAATACAACACATCAGAACAAATAACATCAGACTTTTATAAACATTACATTAATGTTACATTAGAGTACAGAATATCAGAGTACATTGAGTATCATACAACGGAAGATATATTTATAGTGAATTAAATACAGTGCAGTGGAATCAATAATCTGGTACAGTGGAAGTCTATCAATGCTCTGGACACAGCTTTAAGCTTCGATCCAGAATCATGCTCAATATATCTGCAAAATAAGCTACTCGACTGACCGTATGGAAAAGAGGGCACCCGAGTTTGCAAGGTGAAACAAACTACGGGTCAGTCATGAGACTAGTATGAGAAATCTTTACTTAACTTAACTAGTAATAAGGCTAATCACAGGACCACACCACTAACACGGAACGGGTTTACTCCATTGGATTGCTAGTGCATAAATAAAGTAAATCATTAAACAACGGAATGCTTTTTAGAAAAATGAAACCATTATAAGACTCAAGTCCCATCACACAATGTAACGCAAACCGGAGGATAGAGTTTTACCTTATAACGGTCAAAAATGCTTGATATGATAAAAACGGGTTTGATATTATTATTAGTGTATATATGCTTCAAAAACATTTCAATCATAATGTATCAATCATAGACGGCATAGTACCCCATCCTATTATGTCGCCATACTAGTTTTACAATCAAAACCGCATGGTGTCGTATTAGAAGTTTGATTTCCATCATGAGTCAAGGCTAGGAACGATCTCCTTACCGATTCGAGACACTCTAGCAATGCCTCAGGATCACACCTACGGGCAACCCTTGGCTCCTATAGGGCCGGTCCACAAATACTTTAATGGATTAGTTATGCCTAAACACACGCTTCCCGGTCCTATTGAACCTATAAAATGTTCACAATCGACCAATAAAATTGTGGCCTCGTAATCCACCATCCACATAAGTAAAATGTCAGGGCTTGTAAAATCCTGATACCACTTCTAGCTAGAAAGAAACGTGTGCACTCCCTGCGTTCCCTTGTCCCGTTTTTGACTCATACCGGGGTGTGAGGCTCGCGAAGTAACGCTATACACAAAGCTATGCCGAAAATAGGCTATGCTTTGATCATTAACCACAAGGCTCCGCTTTTCAACAAAAGTCTCGATCAATTGCATCTTGGCATGCCACATTGACAATTCACGCCACGCGATCGACAACTACCAATATATAACCTCCGAGCTCGTACGTCTCAGAGAAGGGTGTTGAGCAAGAGAATAAATTCTCGACCACCATAGATATATATTAAATAGAAATCGATTTAATTTACATGGAATGAAATCCAATGTCAGACACCCATCCATTTACAAGTCCGTTCTACATTTGAACGAAACCGGAGACACCTTATTCCTCGTCCCGTATGTCCAATACGGAAGAGAGGTGCTTGCTTATCCAGACAATCAACAAGTACGTCCGGACAACTACAGCTGTAACCCTTTCTTGGGAACAAATCAGTCCAGGGCATCAGTAGTCATCCATTCGATGTAAAGATCACCGGCCTTCAATCGCCATCTTTAAGGTCTTCAATTTAGATCGTCGTATAATCATTTGAAATGAGATTGAACTCGGCATTTTCAAATGATTCCCGCCTATATATAGTTTAAAATCATTTCATATCGCTCATAGTGTTTAATAATGATTTATCGCTATTTATATATATATATATATAGCTAAATTAATTTAACGACGCTTTGGGTCAATAGGTGGCCCTGGCGCTGTTTCTGTTAAAATTTGATTTACACTTATCTCGAAATCTAACCATTGGATTTTAACAAAGTTTATATCGATGGAAAGATCTTCCCAAAGCGGTCCTAAAGGTTCCAGTTTTGGGAAAGTCCGATAGTTGGATCTTTCGGTATAATCGTTTAAAGTTATGATTCTGAAACGTGAACTACCGTGCGCGATTCGTTTAACTTTAATTTATATATATATATATATATAATTATATATAAATATAAATCGTTCAATGATTCTACTAACGTGTTTAATACGCCAAATAAAAGACTGTTTTATTGGCATATCATATCTACATGTTCATTATGTCGAATAAGTGTGTATTTATTTGCATTATTTCTACGTGTTTCTAATGGAAAACAAGTATGTATTTTATTCACATGACATCTTTGCTAAAGACAAATAAAAAGATAATTTTTTTTTCATTATTTGTATGCAATTTCTATTTTATCCTTTAACAAATAAAAAGAAATATTTTTATTTGTATATAGTTTCAATGTATGACATGACACACATAAATTTTTTATTTTAGTTTGTATACAAACTCTAATATATATTCTAACAATATAAATGTCTTTTTAATTTATACATAGATTCTAATGTGTATATTTGCAATAGAAATGTCTCTTTAATATATATACACAAATTTTAATGTGTATATTGACAATAAAAATGTCACTTTAATAAATACAAAAATTCTAATGTATATATTGACAATAAAAATGTCACTTTAATATATATACAAATTCTAATGTGTATATTGATAATAAAGATGATTCTATAATTTGCATACAAACTCTATTTCAACAAAATGCATAAAAAGTGATACATTCATTTTTGTTGACAATTCAAGTTCAACAAAATGATTAAAAAGTGATTCATTCATTCTTTTGACAATTCTATTCCAACAAAATGATTAAAATGATATTTTTCATTTTTGTTGACAATTCTATTTCAACAAAATGATTACAAGTGGTAATTTCATATTGTTAACAATTCTAATTTAACAAAATGAATATTTTTGTTGCAACACAAATCTAACTGCACAACGGCTATATGTAATCCGGAAAGCAGTATGAAATAGACAACAATAATATAAACATGGTATATCTCACAGCCAGACATAGAACAATCATATCACAAAGGCGGAATAGATATGATTAAACCAAGAATGTATACAACAAGCTAGTGGTCAACAAAGACCCACTAATCCCAAAAGAATAGATACATGCACCAAGATCTACAAAAGAATATGTGCACAACAAGTGATAATGACATAGGTACAAAAGTACATAAAACTACGGAGGCAGAGTATCAAGCTGAAAGTGGAAGATCAATCCTGCGAGGAGTACCTAAAATGACTCGGCGGTCTGACCCGAGTATTATTTATAAGAATAAACAATAAATGGACCAATCTAGCTATACTCATCAAATAAACCGAGATAACAAGAGATATAACACAGGATGACATGAACATGGCATGTCGACACAATCAGGAAACGACAATGGAATATCAGCACACAAATATCTCTAAATAATCTCCTAGCTAATATAGAATGCAACATTCAAATAATAGCACACAACATGAAATGACAGCGGAATGCCAAATAAACTAAACACGTGACGATCATAATGACAAGGCTGCTGCTGACACCACCCATAAGCAATTCTGTCAATAATGGTCAGGTCGCTAACAAACGCGAGATATCAATAGTAGATATTTCTCTTAGGATATGAAATGGGAATTTACGATGGTTGACTAATCCATCCCCAAACTCAATCACGACGATGTAGCGAATATCGAACCCGAGCGTTTTAGTCCCGTGACAAGGTGGCTGACACCAACAAAAGCACAACATAGAGATTCCTACGAATTTAGCTAAGGAAAGTAATTTTCGAAGGAATAATCAATTTTAATATCAACGATTCAAGGTTGGTAACGGAATACCAACGAGCTAGAAACCGATAAACAAATATTGGTAACGGAATACCAATGAACTACAAATCGATAATCCATTATTGGTAACGGAATACCAATGAACTAGAAATCGATAACAAATATTGGTAATGGAATACCAATGAACTACAAGTCAAGAATCAAATGTTGGTAACGGAATACCTATGAACTACAAATCGATAATCAAATATAGGTAACAGAATACCAATGAACTAGTTCGGGGAAATCGATTTCTAACCAGGTACTAAATCTCATTTAGTAACCATAAAGACGAATCACTAGGAATTATACGAAATTCCCAACATTCAGGAACTCGAGTATCAATTTTAGAAAATCAGAAACATCGAGAAGATGATGGACAAGTAGTGCACAACTTACCACTTCGGGACAACATGATTTAAGATAATTTTCCGCCAAAAATCTCAAATCGCAAAATATCAGTAATTAATCAAAGATGCAATAGACAATTGCTATAACAAGATAAGATTGAAACAAAGAGGTCGTAATCCCCAAAAATTTAGATTCACAAGGGCTGACAAACGTGCGGAGACAATTGTCAACCCATGATTCAAACAAACAAGTGATGAATATAAAAAGAGCTCATCCTTTCGATATTCATTTCTAAGAACAACGCAAAGCTAAGTCCATAAGTGAATTGACTATAGCACTTCTGGATGATCGACTAGATCATAGCTTCGAAGAAAGGAATTATTGAGTTTGCCGTGGATCGCAAAATCTCAAATTTTCCCTCCCCAACGGGAACTCCCATTCTCTCGAGTGATCGTTCACAATAGAAAATAAGAAGACCCATGGAATCACAAGAATACTAAATTCTCTTTAGCAAATCGAAACAAGGATTAAGAATTAGGCGAGATTTTCAATCACTAAGAATTCTCGAAAAACAAAGATCTGAAATCCAGAAACAAGAGGCATAAATAAATAACTTTTTGGGTTGTTTCTGGAGTTATTTAATTTACTCAAAAAAAAGATTCAAGATAGTTTCTAATTGAAAATCTTGAACCGCTCAAATTCTTGGAATTGCATTAAGGATATCTAAAAATAATTTATCTAGAAAAATAACAACCGACTACGAAAAATCACAAAAACCCAAAATATTATTATTTTGATTTACTTATTAGGAGTGAATTTTAATTTTAGGAATCATTTCGAATGTCGGATTGTCACATAATGGTGTTTATGAAGTCCGAACTACAACATAGTGTCCCATGTCTCGTTCGAGATCCTTAACGCACCCGATGGACAAGTTAACACAAGAAAGTCCTCACAATTTCTAATGTTTACGCAGAACTCATGAAAATATAAAAATTCAATAAATCATTCGAGATGGCATAAAGGAAATAAAATTCCATTATCAACTTACGAATAAAACTCAAATGATATCCTTTGATAATGAAGAACATGATCGACGTATATCAAAAGAACACAAATAAAATAATCTCTAAACAAGGTAAATGACATTAAGGAATTAATTACACGTACTTTGACTCAAGAAGAGGGATCATAAGAAGCGGGATGCTTTCCCTTATTCTTGATCTTGAGTTTGGAACGCATCGAGGTAACACAAATGTATCGTTGCGCATTTGTTGAGTTAATTTAGCACAAATGCTTGGTAACTCATACCGGCACAACGAGGTAACAAATGAGTAGTTTTAGCCCGAAGGCTTGGTGATCTAACACCGAACTAGAACTATATAGATGACAACAAGGGAGTAGATTTAGTCATAAAGACATGGTATCTCCATACCGACCGACAAGTGATCAATAGACCATGCTAGGTACATAACGACGTACGAAACAATCTTAACTAGAAATCAAGAAATATCAGGATCAAAGGTGCTTACCATGTGCGTAACGACGCACGGGCAAGATATCCAATGATCAATCAACTACAAGGATCACAAATGATCAACAAGATAAGTGTGATACACAATAGGCCACTTGAGACATAATCACCCCTCCCGTAGGAGGTACACTGGGTGAACCGGCACTTGCACGGCTACGACCAACTATTTCGCTTCTTTAAGGAAAAAGAAGGAAGAAAAAGTTAGTCTCAAGTTGAATTTAAACGATGCGAATTCAATCAAAATGGAATCGTATAGGAAGATAAGCTATGACGGGTCTTAAGACTCTAACTAAAACCCTAAAGCGCGATTCCCGAGAGAGGCTTAAGACAATACCATCATCATACTATCTTACACTGTTACGGAAAGTTGGCTCTGATACCAAATTGTAACGCCCCGCCTCTATACGCACTATCGTCCAGTTCATTTCAGAGAAATGTCGTAGACCATAACGGAGAATGAGGTTTGTGAAAAGCGACCGATTGTATGATTACTCCATGTAAGGAATACACATCGAATTCTGATACCGATTAAAATTTCGACATGACCATTTGGCACATAGGGCAACCACACAACGGCTATATGTAATCCGGAAAGTAGTATAAAATACACAACAACAACATAAATATGGTATATCTCACAGCCAGATACAGAACAATCATATCAAAAAGGCGGAATAGATATGATTAAACCAAGAATGTATACAACAAGCTAGTGGTCAACAAAGACCCACTAATACCAAAAGAATAGATACATGCACCAAGATCTACAAAAGAATATGTACACAAGTGATAATGACATAGGTACAAAAGTACATAAAACTACGGAGGTAGAGTATCAAGCTGAAAGCGGAAGATCAATCCTACGAGGAGTCCCAGAGGAGTACCTAAAATGACTCGGTGGTCTGACCCTAGTATTATTTATAAGAATAAACAATAAACGAATCAATCTAGCTGTACTCATCAAATAAACCGAGATAACAAGAGATATAACACAGGATGACATGAACATGGCATGTCCACACAATCAGGAAATGACAATGGAATGTCAGCAGACAAATATCTCTAAATAATCTCCTAGCTAATATAGAATGCAACATTCAAATAATAGCACACAACAGGAAATGACAGCGGAATGCCAAATAAACTAAACACGTGACGATCATAATGACAAGGCTGCTGATACCACCCATAAGAAATTCTGTCAGTAATGGTCAGGTCGCTAACACCTTCCACAAGCATTTTGATCATAATGACAAGGTCGCTGACACCACTCATAAGCAATTCTGTCAATAATGGTCAGGTCGCTAACACCTTCCACAAGCAGTTCGATCATAATGACAAGGTCGCTGACACCCCTCATAAGCAATTCTGTCAATAATGGTCAGGTCGCTAACACCTTCCACAAGCAGTTCGATCATAATGACAAGGTCACTGACACCACTCATAAGCTATTCTGTCAATAATGGTCAGGTTGCTAACACCTTCCACAAGCAGTTCGATCATAGACCTATTCATAGATGAGATACGATCTCTAAGTAGTGAACCCATAAGTTTGAGCCGAAGCTTCCCACGAAGCCAGGTTGTGACCCCGGAAGAGAGAAAAACATAATCATGAAACCCCTAGAAAACATCATAAATCATAGAAAATCATAGAAAGTTGGATCGAAGTCCCCCATGTGAAATCCAAGAATCGTAAATCCCACTCGGGCGACCGAGGACCACAAAACATAAATCATCAAAGGACCGCATCGGTCCAGTGAGTATAAATTACACCGAGATAGTTAATATAAGAAAATAGATAAATGTCCCATAACCACTTGCTATTCTCAAATATTTACAAACCCGTTATTGATTCATACTAAAAACAACAAGAATCGTCACAACGTGTTCGAACGTACGAATCCAAGAGTTATTCGCTGAAGTAAACATATACGGGGTCATAGTCCTCAGTTTTGCTAAGGTAAATAAACTAAATTTCTCGCCCGATCGAGTAAAGAGGATCCTTACACACTAATAGATTAGAACCCGTAGAAGGATCCGTGGTCAATTAATAATATATAAACCCTCGCATAAGTCCGACGTGATAATGTATACGAGCACGATTGCCGAAGCGAATCGATCAAGGGAATTCACGTTGCAACAACGTAAATTCAATTCATAAATCATCAAACATAAATTCGATGAATCGAATAAATATATAGCTCTTTAGTGAATCTAATGACGTTACAAAGACACAAAATTGGGTGCCTCAGATCAAAGTACGATCACCAAGGGGATCGATCACTCATAATTCACATTTTAACAATCAAATAAGAAATCAAAGGGATAACGGTTGTAATTTCGATCAATGAACTAATCGAAATCCCAAACTAGCACCCGAAGGTTTTAAACTACATCGGAATAGACTCGAAGGATATCGAGTCGATAATTCACATTTTAATGGCGCAAATTATATTGACAAGAGTATCGAATAAATTCGATATACAAAATAGAGCGCACGGGCTCAAGAATGGTCACTTATTCAATTCACATCATAACAATGTGAATAGACCAAAAAGAATCAACATCGGAAGAATCACTTGAGGATCAAAGACGACGAATCGAGCTGCTGGAATTGTGAATTCGTGAAGCTGAAGTTCACAAACGAAGTCCGAACGGCCCGAGCTGCGGCCGGGAAAGAGCCTGGATGAAGATAGACTGTGGACCGAGGTTCCCTCTGGTCCATAGCAGAAAAAAAGATTCAGACGTCTGAATCATTTAGGTCAGATGTCTGAACTGTGATTTTCAGAAACCAGCAAGGATTTAGTTCATTTTGGCCCCCTTTCAGACGTCTGAATTATTCCGGACAGACGTCTGAATTACAATTCAGACTTCTAAGCTAAAAATTTCAGACTTCTGAATTTACTTACTTGACTCTATAATTATTTGAAGCAGGTCAGACGTCTGAATATATAATATTCAGACGTCTGAGTCCTGTTCCAGAGAACAATTTGCCTTGAAAACATGTTCAAAACGATATCGACGAATGCCCGAAGGCCTATGATGTTATGTACATGTACATGAGGCTTCAAGGACTTGCCGAAACAACTTATAACACCCAAATACGCATGCTCAAATGTTCATACAAGAGATTAGCAATGGTTTTGATTATAAATTCCAAAACGGGCGAATTTTCTAACTAAAGCAATCAAATACGATTCAAGCGACTTGTGAAGGCTTAGAACTATGTCGGGGGACAACGGAGCTTCACAACATCACCAAATCAACTCTTAGCATATGCATTAGGTCGTATGAATAACATATGTCATAATTTATACCTCAATGAAATTCAAACTAATAAACCGGAAAGTGTAAACTCTCCTAACCAATTCAACAAGCAAATGCAACATGAAATGGTCCTAAATTACACTTGTGCAAGCCATAGACTTGCTGTATAGATGTGAGTTCAATAAAGAACTCACCTTTGCTTGCTAGAAGCAAGAATCCAACCCAAAGCTTTGCTAAATCAACCTCTCATCAACAAGAGCTCAAGAATCTTCAACCTAAACACATATACATGAATCTCCTACGAATTAGGTCATAGGAAATTTCAGAAATTGAAGAGAGAATAGGTTGGAGATGATGGAGAGGAGCTTACCTAAGCTTTTCTTTGGATTTGCACTTGATTTCAACAAGAATTGGAGCTCCAAGGTCTAGCTAGGGCTTAGGGAATTTCTATTTCCCATTCCCTCTCCCCATTTTTATTTTGATGAAGTGTGGAGTGAATGAAGAGGAGGAGGAGGATTTGGGGTTATATGGTGAGTTAGGATAGCTCAACCAAGACCCAACCCAAAGTGCCAAATTTCCGAATCTCGGAACATATCGAAGCTTATAGTCAAAAAGATCGTAAACGATGATCCGGACTCAATGAAAGTGGTCCCGAGTCCTAATTATATCGTTTGTGAAAAACGACATTTTTTGAGTGACACATAAGATATGACGATATATTTAGATAAAATATCTAAAATCTAAAATCGTCGAATGGGCGGGTTGTTACAATACCTTTTTTAATTCTTTTGTAGTAGGGCAATCTACCACTAGACCACCCTTATTTGATGGCAGTAATTATGCTTATTGGGGTTGTAGGATAAATTTTTATTTGTAGTCTAATGGTTTAGATATTTGGAACATTACCCAAGAAGAGTATATAGAGCCTCAAACTGGATATTCAAAATGAACACTAAACCAAAAGTCAAAAGCACTTAATAATTCTAAGGCCATTAACATTTTATTTTTCTCCTTAGACAGAAATGAATTTAATCGAGTTTCTATTTGTAATTATGCATATGAAATTTGGAGAATACTGAAAGTCACACATGAAGGCACCAGTAAAGTAAAATAGACAAAGATATCTATGCTGACTCACCAATTTCAACTTTTTCAAATGAAATCAAATGAGTCTATTCCTGATATGTATTCTAAATTTCAAGATATTGTACATGCCTTAATATCATTAGGAAAGAAAATTACTGAAGATGACCAAGTCAGAAAGATCTTGAGTTCACTTCCTTGTGAATGGGATACGAAGACTCTGGCAATCGAAGAAGCCAATGATATTAGTATTATGTCAATAGAAGAACTAATTGGTAATCTAATCCCCTATGAAGTGAAGTTGCAGGTTAGAAAAGAGAATCAGGTAAATGAGAAGAAATCACTGGCACTTAATGCTATGATCGACAACGATGAATCAAATGATGATTCTATTGATGATGATCTCGAGTTTAATACCAAGAAGATCAAGAAATTCTTGAAGTATTGAATAACGAAGAAACTTCGAAAAACTAACAACAATAATTCCAGAAATGGAAATGTTGTTAAATGTTTTGAATGTGATAAACCCCGTCATTTGAAAAGAGACCATCCCAACTTGAGAAAACCAAAGTACTTTTGAAATACTTTCAATAATAAAAGAAAACAAGCATTCAATGCAACATAGAATGATTCTGATATATCATCATGTGATAGTGATTTAGAAACGGAAAAGGCCAATGTATGCTTCATGGCAATGATGACCAGGTATGGAATTTTGATAAAGAAACTACTAAAGTTTTAAATGATATGCATCGGAATTATGAAATACTTAGGAAAAGGTACAGTAATAGCTTGGAAGAAATGGATAGATTAAAAATATCTAATGAAAAGTTGAGTAAAGAAAAACAATGTCCAAAAGATGAAATTGAAAGAATTAATGACCATAAAATGGAAAGGATTTAACACTTCGAAGTTTTGAAAAACAAAAAAGTGAAAATGAGTCCTTAAAATCAAAAAATCATTTAACGAAGTCACAGATCACTGATCTGAAAGACAAAATAACATCTCTAGACAATGTTATTCTTAACCATAATAAGGATTTTGATGGAATGAAAACTGATATTGATAAATTTAATAATGGGAAGGATAATCTTGAGAAATTATTATTTGCATCTAAACATACTAGGAATAAGCATGAACTTGGCTACACCGCTAAGGCTAAATCAAAGAAAAATAATACTCATTGTACTAAGTTTGTTAAAGCCACCTAGTTCAAACCAAAACCTAGGAAATTAAAGTTAATCCTCCAAATAGGTTCATTAACTTATGGGTTCCAAAATTGTTGGATAATACTGAAAAAGAAATGTATATTGATAAACTTATTAATAAGATTCATTTATCTAATAATTATATTTTGAAAGGGCGTTCGAACTCTTCATGGGTTTCGGATCTCAAAACTTTACCCCATGGATTGCAAAATAAAAAGGGTATCATTGTGCATATTTTATAATTTTTCAAGTACCAAATAGTCGATGCTCAAAGCATATGACAAGAAATCTATTGAACCTTGGATAAATATGAAAAGGATTTGTTATTGGCATCAGCAAAGTCGGTAACTCTAAAAATCATCTGATTATTTAGTTTATTACATACATTGATTTCCCTAGTTGTGCTTTATTTATATGCATATACAAACTCTACATATTGTCTAGCAATAAACTAAATAATTCTTTTTACCCTTTTTGTTGATACAAAGGGGGAGAAAAAGTATAAATATACTAGACAAAATTATAGAAGGAGTGCACAGAGTTAGGGGGAATCAAATATAAAAAGTATTATATTTTATCTCTCAAATATTTATATGGTTATCATCATCAAAAAGGGTTAGACTGTTAATACACTAGGCACCCTAGGTATTGATTTTGATGAGAATAACCATATAAACATTACTGTTAACATATCCTTCAAGTTGTGCAGTTACATAAGATATATTATGAAGATATCTATAAAGATAAACAAGAATACAAAAGAAGAATTACATAGGAAGGGTAATCAAAGCAATTGAAGACCAGCACCTATTAAAGATGAATGCTGAAGAACAGAGGTGTTTGAAGTGATGAGGAGTTTGTTGAACCTTAGAATATATTGTTAAAGATCCCATGGCAATTGTACTTGAAGCTCATTAACCATTGACCTCAATCGAATCACCAAAATCCACAAATATAAGGAAATCTGAAGTGCTGAATATTTGCGACACTTATAAGTGCCTTTTGCAACAGAAGATATGTTGACATACATCTATTTACATGTCAATATATAACGTTTTTTCAAATTTCAAATTTAAATTGAAAAGTTATTTACCTCCATCCTTTCACCAAAAGACACATCCTTTCATACACTATTTAAAGGCTCCTGGAAACGAATTTTTACGTCAACTTTTCACATTTTATTTTACTCCTCCATATTCTCTACACAAATCCATTTAATACTATCCAATTATTCTTGCAAATCTACTCTCTTTCACTCCTATTCTTAATTGATTTGCAAGCCACGCAATATCAGAGAGTTGTACTCGAATTCATATCATTCTCTCTCTCTCTGATTTTATCTTATTTCCTCAAAGAATTCAAAGATATATTGCCACTAGAGGTCTATAGGATCATTGTACCAAATCTACAAGAATCTGTATTGAAGGTACAACTACTTGCCATTGTTTGTTGATGTTGATAAGGAGAAGTTGTATCTTTTAGCCCGTGAAATCAAGATTGTAAAGGTGTTTTTGCCAACCATGGAAAGCAAGCGATTATAGTGAAATTCTGCATGGTGAAGTGCAGGACTGGATGTAGGATTGGTTGATCCGAACCAGTGTAAAAATCCTAGTATTATTTATGTCACTGCATTTTACTGTTATTACTTATTTCTTTCGGGTTGAATTTGAATAGATATAGTAAATACACTTCTCTCCTCTAGTGTCTGAATAGCCTTAACATCCATTAACATTGGGTTATAGACACCCCAGTTCGCTAATAGTCATGGAAGGTGTTCAGTTTGGTAATCGGTTCCCATTCTCTCATGCTCAATATTTGTTGACCAACTTTTTCGCAAAAGCTGTTCCAACCAATAGAAGGAGCCACAACCAAATATCGCCCCATACCAGGCTTTATGGGAGGTTTGTTATCATAGGTCGACAATGATAGACCGACCCTAAGCTATAACAACGTTAAACAAATCTACCGGGCCATCGCCAGATCAACCAACTAAGCCATCTGTCAATAGATTGATCCAATCCCATAATACCACGTCAAGCCTAAAGTCTCGGATCTCACCAGAAGAATCTTGAGAGTTATGCACAATCGAACAAAGACCTACTCCCAAAGTTGTTGATTCAAATAAACTTTTGACCAGCTCTCCTTTTTATACTCCAAATATCACGCTCCACGTTAGCTGTGGTTTCTGAGGGAGCTATTCATCAACATTGGACCGAGTCTCCCCGTCGCAACTGCTCAACTAGATCGAGCTCCATGTGTCCAAGTTCAGAAAAAGAGGCAAGCCATGTGGCACGTAGCTCAGCCCACCTTCTTCATCTATAAATACACCATTGTTGAAAATGGAAAGACATGTTGAGTTCGCATGCTGAATTCTTCACTTCCAACCTACATTCGATATACTGGAAACATCTAGCTGTGCACTTCAAACAACACAAGGATTTTGTGTAATCTTTACTTTCTCCAATGAAAAACTACTATAACCTGTAGTCGATAGTATAAACAAATATTATAAGTGGACATATGCATCGATATAAGCCAAACCACTATAAAACATTGTGTTTCCCTTGTTCTGTTACTTTTCCTTGATTATTATTCATGTGTGTCTAACACACACTGGGTTTTGATCGTCATTAGACCAACTTTTGACGTCAACACTTTGGCACGCTAGGAAGGAGGGCACGTAGACATACTCTACGACCTTCGACCGCCTTCAACAATTTCTAACCCTATCATGGCAATCAAGAGGAAGAAGGATGCTTCAACTTCCCATCCTTTACTTACCGATGCAGCAGGAATAACAGCAACGGATGCAAGTCATAAGGCTTCCTCCCATGAAGAAACGTCCCAATACCTTACCAGGGACGACATGGATAAAATCTTGTCTGAATTCAGAAATCAGATGGCATCTCAGGGTGAACTTCTCAAACATTAGCAGGGGATGATGAACGACCTCCTCGCTTGGATGGAAAAGGGGTCTTACACTCCAGTATCATTTCCTCCACAGGGCAAGGCTGGGGCAACAACTGATGTAACGGCAAGGAATTTCGCTCAATCTGAATCGATCGTTAAACCGACTAAGACCGTTCGAAAACCCTTGATCGTTTGAGAACAGGACAAATCAAAACGCAAACAGAAGAACATTTCATTGTTATTACAACAATTCCATCAGATACAAGAATATACAGAGTATAAATGAATAAATTACATTCGATAAATATCAGAGATTACAATAAATTACATAGCAGCGGAAAAATATACAAAACACAACTAGAAGAGATACACGGATACAGAGCTTTCCGAATATCGTTCCAGCTGTAAATCAGGACCCTGTGAATATAAATCTGCAAAACCAAAACTACTAGCTGCCCGTGTCGAAAATAGGGGCACCCAGAGTTTAGGTTAAAACAATAAACTCCAGGTCAGTCATGTGACTGGTGTGAGAACTAAAACAGTTATTAATCTTTATTTTTAAAGTTAGGTAAATCAAGGGACTACCCCATATAACACGGAACGGGCTTCCTCCCAAGAATACCAGTGCATAAAACAAACAACGCAATGCTAAATAAAGAAAAATGAAGTTGTTATAAGACCCAGGTCCCATCACACAATGCAACGCAAGCCGGAGGATAGGGTTTTTACCTTATGACAGCCAAAGCATGCTTGATACGTTTAAAACACATTATTTGATACTATAATAAGTGTATAGTGTCAAAACAATTTCAATCATAAATATCAATCATAGGCGGCATGAATGACCCATACCACTATGTCGCCATACTAGGTTCTACAAATAAAACCGAAACATCACGTATTGGAAATTGGATTCCATCACGAGTCGAGGCAAGGGGCAAGCTCCTCTCCGCGTTCGAGACACTCTAGCAAATGTCCCAGGACCCCACTTTGATCCTTGGAATCGGCTGGGCCGGTCCTCTCTTACTTTTGAGGATTGGCAATTCCTGAACACACGTTTCCCGGTCCTTACAGACCTATATCCGAGGCACCTCGTATCCAACAACCACACAGGTGAAAAGTATATAAATGTCAGGGCTGGTAGGTCACTGACACCACCCTAGCTAGAATGAAACGCCGTGCTCTCCCAGCGGTCCGTCTCCCGTTTTTGACTCATACCGAGGTGTGAGACTCGCGAATTCACGTTATACACAAAGCTATGCCACACAGGCCGTGCTTTGATCATCAACCACAAGACTTTGCTTTTCAACAGAAGCCCTGATCAATTGCCACTTACGCGTGCCACACTGGCAATTCACTCCATGCAACTGATGTCCATCGATATACAACCTCTGAGCTCGTACGTCTCAGAGAAGGGCGTTAAGCAAGAGAATTAATTCTCCGCCACCAAACAGATGTATATTTAATAGAGATCAATCAACACAGAATAAAATTCAATGTCAGACACACAATCCATTTACAAGTTCGTTCTGGGTTTGAACGAAACCGGAGGCACTTTCCTAGCATATCCATCCATCCCCAAGTACGTCTGGAAGATCACCAACTGTTTCCCTCATCTTGGGTGTACAGCCCAATCGAGATAATCAGTAATCACCCAAACGATGTGAAGACTTCCGATCTTCAACCACCGTCTTCATCTTTGACATCTCGTCGAATCGGTTATTCAGAATGGGTATAACCCGGCCTTTCTGAATAACCCACGTATATGATAAACAAATGTTACACAAACACAACAGACGCCTCATTCCAATTCAGAATATTCTTTTATTCACAAAATCACATTCTTAGGGAAAGGTTCCCATTAATTTTATCAAAGATAAATTCTTCTGAATTTATTCTTTAATCTTCCTTTGGATATCATTTCAAACTAGTCGGGATTAGCGAACCACACCGAAGTAATTATTTATTTTATTTCCCAATCCTAACCTATTTATCCCATGGAGCAAAACTGGTAATACTCCATATCTAACACCACGGTGTTATCGGTAAAATTAATTACCATTTCACGTTCAAATCTAATTAAAGATTTAACTATCGCATTGGAGCAAAACTGGTGGTACTCCATTCTCGATCACCTTTCAGATTTGATAATTTAAATTATCAATTCACTTTTCAATCTAATTAAAGATTCATTAAAACTCCACTTAGTTTTAATCTTTTCAAAAATCAACATCATGTCTTTAACTGGGTTAAAGAACCAATGTCATCTAAAACACGATTCACGACAAACCCAAATCACATTTGATATTAAATACAAGGCTTTGAATAGAAAATATATCGGCTTATATTCAATATCAAATTCTGAAACCAACAAATATCGTATTGGAAATAACGATATAAAATATATCTTTCAAATTCCCATAACAATGTCTGTATAGTTGCGAAATCCAACATCGAAATATTCCGAAGATAATTTCGATTCAACTCCAGTCCAATTCACGTATTGGGAATATTGATTATTTTTACAATCACTTTCAAATTCAATTTATTTATTTCAAAAATAAATTGATTTTAATTCTAGTTCAAAACTAGTTCATTTCGACAAAAATCTATTCTTACCTTTTCAAATGTGGAATTTTTCAGCCCAATTTTTCCCAAATCATTTCTTATGATTTTACACAAATTATCAATATTTTTAATAATTTTATCAAGGCCCGTACAGTCGATTTCCAACAATGGCCATCGAACTGCACTTACAACGACCTTTTCTAAATTTGATTTGGACATAATTCCAAATCCAACCGTTAGATTTCAAATTTCTAATATTCATTGGAAAGCTCTTTTCGATACGAACCCAACGGTTCCGATTTTAGGAGAATCCGACGGTTGGATCTCCCGTAATGTCAATTCGAAGTCAATGGTCGAAATTCACGAACTGCCGCGGCACGGCGCGTTTTATTCAGGCCATTATATATAATATATATATATATATATATATATATATATATATATATATATATATATATATATATATATATATATATATTTCGTCGATTTCCTTTTTAAAACGAATTTTATAAATAGTTCTAAATTCGTTTCAAAAAAACAATTTCAACTTCATCTTTAATTTCAAATCGATTTGATTTCAATTCAATTCGAATCCATTTCAATTTTATTTAATTCGGATTCAAATTCTCTTCAATTCAATTCTAATTCTAATTCATTTCAATTCAATTTGAATTTACCTTCTATTTAATTCAATTCGAATTCATTTCAAATTGATTTCAATTCAATTTCAGTTCGTTTTAAATTTCATTCAAAACGATTTCAATTCGTTTTTAATTCAATTTCAATTTAATTTAATTTGAATTCATTTCTATTTTATTCGAATTCAAATTCACTTTATATTCGATTCAAATTCTAATTCGTTTTCTATTCAATTCGAATCGAATTCATTTCAATTCGAATCGAATTCATTTTCTATTCGATTCTAATTCATTTCAAATTGATTCAATAAAATTTCAATTTGAATTTTTATCTAATTCAATTTGAATTTTTCATTTCAAAATATTAGATTTTGAAATCACTTTTCAATATTCATTGTAAAACGAATAAAATCGATATAATTATCGTTCACGTCAAAATAGCGCATCTCTAATCCACACGGCTTTATATTTTTCAAAAACTTCTTTATTCTATTCAACAAATGAATATTTATTCTATTCAACACATGAATCTATATTTCTTCCAACACACGACTACTTTTGTTATGTAAAATATTTTATAAAACTATGGTATCTATCATTTGATTTTAATTAGACTCCACCGTGAAGTAGTTCTAATTTTAAATATGATAAAGATGTGAATTTTATTATTAAAATATTTTACTCAACACATAAATAATTTCAACACATGAATGTTTTTATATTCAACACATGAATTTCCTTTTATAATATTCATTATTTTCCCGATTGGAATGAGGCCCAATCAATTACCATATAACGTTAATTATATGGATTCCACACAACACATGTATATATTAGCAGTGACAAACAATCAACCATCATCCAAGGTGCACCACACAACTGCATAAGCATCAAATATAAACAATCGACGCTTACACAGCCTGTCGACCAATCGATCGACATACAATTAAGCAATTGGGATTAGTGTACCCAAATATCATCCCAACACCCGTGTGGGGTTTCAAATCAATAAACACAGATTTTTATTTGTGCAGTTGGGCGATATGTAAAATTTATCGACCCAATCAATATCAGTCAAATCAGTGTATATAAACAAATCGGCCGATTTGTTTATAAATATTTATTTATTCACATTCATGTTAAAAATTATATTTTCAACGATAATTTATTTATTTTAACACATGAATTTCTATTCATTTCATTTACACAATAAAAATGATATTTTTATTTTTCTAACATATTTTAGAAAATTCCGGCGGCATAACGGCACGATACTAGAAACGGGACGAGGCCTAGCCTTATCCCCGGTCTAGTGAAGGCCCACGCCATTCACACATCAATCAAATCCATTCCATTTCACCAAACAATTCAATTCAAACCAAATAGACTAACCAACTACACAACCAAACAATTTAACAAACAAGCCATCCATGGTCTGTGGATGACGGGTGTCGGGTGCTACTAAGCACCGTCTGCATCCTAGTATATATATATAACTAGAAAAAGAAGTTGAAGAGTGAGAAATTCTCACCAATAGCTATCCAATACCACGACTCTTCCTATGTAGAAATCTTCGTCGTTCTCTCCCTTTGTCACTTTCGTTGCCCGTATTCACTACATATATAAAAATCGAATTTTTACTTCGCTATTCTATATATAAAAATCGAATTTTTACTTCGCTATTCAATATATAAAAATCGAATTTTTACTTCGCTATTCAATATATAAAAATCGAATTTTTACTTCGCTATTCAATATATAAAAATCGAATTTTTACTTCGCTATTCAATATATAAAAATCGAATTTTTACTTCGCTATTATATAGATAAAAATTCTATTTTTACACCGCTACTATATATAAAGATTTCGCCTTTTCAAATATAAAGATTTCGCCTTTTCAAATATAAAGATTTCGCCTTTTCAAATATAAAGATTTTATTTTCTCTATTATATAGAAATTTTATTTTCAATACACTACTTATATAAAAATAGTATTTTTATATTTTCTACTATATAAAGGTCATATTTTTAACACTTCTATAATGTAAAAATTATATTTTTTTTTTTCTTACTTGCTTCCTTTATGTTTTGTTTTTTTTATAAAAACAGTACTACATATATTTTTTTTAAAAAAAACCTTAACTTTCTTTGTATAAATAAAATCACTTCTTTGCATTTACAAAAAGCAAACCTTTTTATATTAAAAATCGAAGCTTTTTATTTGCTATAAATCGAAGCTTTCAAATCAAAAATCAACGAAAACTTACAGCATTTATCTTAGGGGTTCACCTCGCCGGAGAAGGGGTGTTGGAGGCTCGCAGGGGGTTCGGTGGTCGGCTGCAGGCCATCTGAGGCGTGGTGCATTGGGTTTTGGATCTCAAGGGGCTAGGGTTCGGGTTTTTGGGGGCGGCTTTGGGTCTCGTGGAAGAGGAGAGGCACGAGGGGAGAGAAGAGAGGGCGAGAGGGGGGCGCGGTCGTGGTGGGGTGGTTCGGTGCTGGCGTAGGCGGAGCAGGGGTCCACGGTGGCAGCGTGGGGCTTCGGGGTGTTTCCGTTCGAGGCTGGAAGGAAAGAAGGAGAAGGCGGAGATTGGAGGAGGGAGGCGCGCCAGAGGTGGGGCGTGGCCGTCGTCGATCACCAGGGGGAGGCGACGGCGGTTCCCCCCCCCCCCACCCCCGTCGCTCCTTTCCCTTTTCTTCCTTTTTTTTGTTTGGTTTGACTTTTCAAAATGAACGGGGGGCCTGGGGTAAAGAGATTAAGGAAGATTTTTAATTATTTATTTAATTATTTTTAATTTTTAAAAAGTAACTTTTTCATTCGAACTCGAAATGAGGCCCACCGCCTGTCGTCCACAGCTAATTACCCCCATTCCGAAACAATGAGATGTGTACCGTAGGCTGATTCGATCATTTCGATTAGTTTTCGTCGAAATCAACATATAACTCTATATATTGAATTTGAACGCGCGTTTCAATTTACTGGGGTCACATACTAACTCGGAAAATTTCAGAAAAATATTTTCTGGCTTAGTATTGACGATACGGTCCTAACAAAACTAGTTTCGTCGAATTCTGAGACCGTTGGAAAAATGGCCATTTTCCAGTCGATTAAAATCAACTAAAACTGGTCAAAAGCGTTTTCCTTTGCCACGCTCACATATTGAATCGAAAAATTATGAAATTTAAAACCTAGAAATAATTTGGCATCACGGACCCAACAAAAGTGGTTTCGTCGAAATCCGAGGTCGTTTGCAAAATTCCCATTTTTAAGGGCCTGAATTCCATAGCGACTATTCAGAATTTTCAACTGGACATATCTTTTGTTTCCCGCTATGAAATTTCAATTTTTCGGATTCGTTGGAAAGATATCCTCAATTAGATCCTATTATTTTTGGTTCCACTAAAACCTGGATTGTTATGCACTCGGTACATTCAATTGAAGTTTGAAATCAAATTATCGAACTACCGCGCCATTTTCAATTCTATTTATAATTATATATAATTATTTATATTCTAACGACGACGTATATAATATATACGTTTAAATTCTATTCAAAATAAATTTTTCGTTGAGATTATTTAAAATATTCTATTTTAAATGCTCAAAATTCACTAAAATTGCCAAAATAAAAATTTTAAACTGGCCCGCATTTCCGGGTTGTTACAACTGATCTTCGGTCTACGGAAATCCAAGACCCAGATCGGTCCATACCTTTGCTTCCTCCTGGCTTAACTTCACTTCTCGATCGGTCATAGATAGAGGAATCACTTCCAGCTTCAAGTATAGCTTTGGTAGCTGTAGATTCATAGGTCGATCCTGGCCGAATTCAGGACCAGTCGACCAATTTACCTCTAGTCCACGGATCGACTCAACCCCCTTGATAGATGGCTCCAAATCCAGTGCAACCAGTGAGTCGGCCAGAACCAAGAACGTTGCTACATCCGGTTTGATCCAACATCTTACTGCAAACTCGTCTTATGCCTCCTCCCACTCAGCGAAGAGCTGGTGATGGCAACCCTCCGTATCACCAAGACCACTCTACCTTACCGGTCCACAATGCGATGGAGGGAAACATTACCGTAAATCCTTCTAATATTTCTCCGAACGGGGGTAACGCCGAGCCCCAGCTGGGTACCACTTGCTTGAACCCATTACTCTCAACAGAAACAGGCATGCTTCAGTCCCATAGTAACCGAGCAACTTTTGCTGCGGTTGAACCAGGTTTCAAGGCTAGGATACACCCTCAACTTCACTCAACTCTTGGAGGATAAACCTGACCGACCGTTGGCCTTCTGAGCATGCTTTCGTCAGATCAAAGCACTAGGATTCTCACCGACATCCTCAATGCAGAGTTGGATTCATGGAAACGACTCCTCAGAGATGGAAGCCAGCTTGCAAGCATCATCAAACGCTTCACCTGGGGCACATCTTCTCAGTAGGTGGATGACATCCACCGTAGTCCATTCACACGAGAAACCAAAAACTCCTGAAATCCTTCGAACTTCAAGCTTCCGGTCCTGGAGCCCTGCAATGCCTGGACCGATCCGACCATTCATCTCATGCGAAACATGCACCACATAGAAGTACTCTCTGCATCAGCCGATGTCATGGCCAAATGCTTCCCCCTCTTCCTCATTGACATAGCTGGCATGTGATTCTGGCAGTTAACAACTAAGTCGATTAACAGCTGGAGTATGTTGGTCACCCATTTCATCGAGCAGTTCAAAGTTCACATCTCCCGATCAAAGAGAGTTATGTTCCATACTTCCATCAAACAACGGTCCGGCGAAACCCTTCGATCCTTTCTGGAAAGATTCAACGTGGGCGTAGCATCAGTCGATCGACCTGAGCCATCGATGGTGCTCATAGCCGCCATTGCAGTTGTTTAGAACCAATCAAAATTCAGGATCTCTTTAACCAGAGACCCTCCCAAGGACATCGAAGATTTTTATGCCGAGGCCGACAAATTCTTTCGACAAGAAGACATTGGCATCGAGATGGAAAGCCTAGGGGTGCTCGCCACCAAGGACAAAGGTCCATCCAACACCAATGGCCAAAACAAAGGGAAAGGAAAACTCTTGGAAAAGATTGATCGTAATGTACGACTCCGGAGAGAGAACAAGTACGATCAATACACCAGCTCAACTCCTCCCTTCTCGACATCTATCTTGACGTATGAGGATCTCTACCCTTCCCAAAACCTTCTTGAAGGGAGCCTACCCAAAAAGAGCTCGACTTTGGAAAGCACTGCATGTACCACAACATGGAAGATCACAGCACCAGTAAATGCACGCACTAGCGCGATCTCGTTGAGGATAGGGTTTGGCATGGAGAATTGACCGAGTATGTCAAGAAACCTCACAGGTCATGCCACCACAATCTTCTGCCCAAGCCCCTCAGGCCGGTTCTCGAGCTCTTAGAAACGGAAAGGACCCTGAGCCCAGCAATCGCGGCATCATCAATAATTAATGAGATTTTTTTCCATTTTTTAGGATATAATAAATGTACTTCTATTATTCTCAATAATGTAGTTATGTTGAAGTACACAGGTATGGAGTTAGGATTTAGCTCCTAGGTGTGCTCTGGATTCAGCTATCACCCACTTAGAATTTATTTTCATTTTCCTGTAATAGCTCTTTAGCAGCAATAAATTTTCTTTTTCGAGCACGGGTTATGCTTGAACGATTCAAGACGAGCATGATTAACGCTCACCGATCCAAATATAGTCAGTGCTAGCCACCGTTTATAAGTCACAGTCAATGCGCGCCACCATAACTAACCAACTCCACGAGCCAAGTATGGTTAATACTCGCCACCTCCGTAATCCGAGTATGACTAATACTCGCTAACTCTTTAAGCCGGGTATGATTGCCACTCGCCAAACTTCATAGAACCTTGTCAGGATTTGGCAAGTAAAAACTATCCGTTCAACAACATGGTTTATACTCAAACCTTGTGATCACTCACTAAACACGGTCAAAATCCGACCTTTGAAACCCTGGAACAACCGACTATACCGTCTCACCAGGCAAAGCCAAGTAGGATTGATACTTGCTATTTCTTTAAGCTGAGTATGAATGATACTCGCAAACTTTACAAAACTGAGCATAAACTATGCTCATCCCTCAGAATATACTATCTAACCACAAGAAATCGAACGTGATTCAATGCTCGTAACCCCATCCTTTGTAGGTATCATTTAATTGGCTGAATCCCGGTTCTTCTGACAAAGATCAACTCGGAATGATCAATTTATTTGCAAGTTTCCGGTCTTAATGTAGTCATCAATGTTTATCGGTTTCCCAACCTTAATACGGTCTTCAGTGATCGTTGGACTTCTGGCCTTAATATAAACTTTGTCGATCGTCGGTTTTCCAGCCCATCTCATCATGGCTTCACATAAAGGAATTTAGATCAATGCTTTCTGGAAGAAGCAGAACACACCTCCTTTCCTTAAGAAGATGTATTCCGGGGGGCAAAGTGTTGACCAACTTTTTGGCAAAAGCCGTTCCAACCGGTAGAAGAAGCCACAACCAATTATCGTCCCATACCAGGCTTTATGGGAGGTTTGTTATCATAGGTCGACCAATGATAAGCCCACCCCAAGCCATAACAACATTAAACAAATCGGCGTAGCCGTCGCTAAATCAACCAACCGAGCCATCTATCGGTAGATCGAACCAATCCCATAATGTCACGTCAAATCTAAAGTCTCAGATATCACCAGAAGAATCTTGAGAGTTATGCGCTATCGGATAAAGTCCTACTCCCAAGGTTGCTAATTCAAATAAACTTTTTACCATCTCTCCTTTTTATACTCCAAATATCACGCTCCACGTTAGTAACGGTTTCCGAGGGAGCTATTCATCAATAGTGGACCGGTTCCCCCCCCCCCCCCTCCCGCAGCAACTACTCAGCCAGATCGAGCTCCACATGTCCAAGCTCCGAAAAAAAGGCAAGCCACATGGCACACAGCTCATCCCACCTTCTTCATCTATAAATACACAATTGTTGAAAATGTAAAGGCATGTTGAGTTCGCATGCTGAATTTTCAAATTCCAACCTATGCTCGGTATACTGGAAACATCCGGTCGTGCACTTCAAATAACACAAGGATTTTGTGCAATCTTTACTTTCTCCACTGAAAAAAACTGTAACCGACAGTATAACAAAGATTATAAGCGGACGTAGGCATCGATATAAGCCGAACCACTATAAAATATTGTGTCTTCCTTGTTCTTTTACTTTTTTGTGATTATAATTCATGTGTGTCTAACACACATTGGGGGTTGATCGTCATTAGACCAACTTTTGACGTCAACAATATCGATGTGGCGATATGCTATGAACATTCAAGTGCAACAGCTATGAATTCATCATCATTTTCTTCAAATAATTATATTTATGCATCAACTTCCTCTACTGTCTCAAATATTAATAATGTAACATGCTCATTATCTTCCTTAACTATCCGTGCTTTAACCTCTTCTTCACTCTCTAATATCCACACTGCTACTTGTGCTTCATCTTTCAGTTCCCAATCTCCATCAAATTCATCTTTCAGTTTCAATGTCCCATCTACTTTAACATATTCTCATTTATCTCTACCTCCAAATATTATTTTACCACCTCCTGCTAATTCGGCCTCTTCTGTAGCAAGTATTTCTTCTTCTCCTATAACTGAAACATCAATTTCATTCAGGAGTAAGAAAAAGACAAAAAAGAAAAAGAAGAAAGTTATGAAAGATAATGTAACTGAAGATGAAGATCTTAATGATGGGAAAGAGTATAAACCAGATGATGTTTTACCTAGTAACAATTCAAAATTTACTTCATCAAGGCATACTAGAAGTAATCCCATAGTAATGGTTGGCCCTCTTTTGTTTAAATGATTAGTACAATATGTTACTAGAGTATTAGAGGAGAAAATTCGCCCTCAAAGCAATGTGAGTGAAACGACCCAAAATCCCCCTCACGGAAAATCACAGATTGTATTGAGGACATGACGAATCGGAACACAAACAGAAGAACATTTCGTTGCTTATTACAACAATTTCATCAGAATACAAGAATATGCAGAGTATGAATAAATATTACACATTCGATAAATATCAAAGATTTACAAATTACAATGCAGCGGAAAATAATACAAAAACACAATTGAAAGGAATATATGGATACAGAGCTTTCCGAATATCATTCCAGCTTTAAACCAGGATCCTGTGAATATAAATCTATAAAACCAAAACAACTAGCTGCCCGTGTGGAAAATAGGGGCACCCGGAGTTTAGGTTAAAACAATAAACTTCAGGTCAGTCATGTGGCTGGTGTGAGAACTAAAACAGTTATTTAAAACTTTACTTTAAAAGAGAGTAATTCAAGGGACCACGCCGTATAACACGAAACGGGTTTCCTCCCGAGAATACCAGTGCATATAACAAAACAGCGCAATGCTTTTTGGAAAAATGAAGCTATTATAAGACCCAGGTCCTATCACACAATGCAACGCAAGCCGGGGGATAGGGTTTTCCCTTATAATAGCCAAACAAGCTTGGTACGTTAAATCAAATTATTTGATACTATTATAAGTGCATAGTGTATAAAACAACTTCAAATATAAATGTATCAATCCTAGACGGCATGGTTACCATATATCATGTCGCCAATACTAGGCTCTACAATCAAAACCGCAATTGTCACGTATTGAAATTTGGATTTACATCTGTGAACCAAGGCAAGGGATCGTCCTTACTGCTTCGTTAGACTCTCTAGCCCGAGCTTCAGGATCAGAGCTTGAGTGACCCTTGGATCGTCAGGGCCGCTCCACATGGAGTGGGTTAAAATGCCTGAACAAGTGTTTCCCCGCCCTATGGGGCGTAAATTGGTCATATACTGACCAAACCATCGGCCCCGGAACGACGAAATAACTGAGGCGCCTCGCTATCCATCATCCATATAAGTAAAATGCCAGGGCAAGTAAAACGCTAACACCACTCCTAGCTAGAAAGAAACGCATGCCCTCCCTAATGTCCTCTCCCGTTTCTGGTTCACACTGGGGTGTGAGGCTCGCGAATTAACGCCACACAAAGCTACACTATATTAAAGCCGTGCTTTGATCATCAACTACAAGACTCTGCTTTTCAACAAAAGCCTTGATCATTTGCATCTCAACATACCACACAGGCAATTCACGCTATGCAACCGATGTATATCAATCACACAGAATGAAATCTGATGTCAGATACACATCCATTTACAAGTTTATTCTGGGTCTGAACGAAACCGGAGGCACCTTATTCCTCCCCCATATGTCCAATACAGGGGAGAGGCCCTCGCATATCCGTCGATCTCCATGTACGTCTGAACGATCACCACTTATTACCTTGTCTCGGGTGTATAGCCTAATCAAGACATCAATAATCATCCAAACGATGTGAAGACCTCCGGTCTCCAACCACCGTCTTCATCCTCGACACATCGTCGAATCGGTTATTCAGAATGGGATAAACCCGGTCTTTTCGAATAACTCGCGTATATAATAAACAAGTGCTATAAAAACACAACATACGCCTCATTCCAATCTAGAATATTTCTTTATCCAAATATTCATATACTTTGGGAAAGGTTCCCATTAATTTTATCAAAGATAAATTCTTTAAATTTATTCTTTAATCTTCCTATGGATATCATTTCAATCTAATTAAAGATGCATTAAAACTCCACTTGGTTTTAATCTTCCCAAAAATCAATATTAACGATTGTTTAACTTGGGAAATCATATCCTGTCTTTAACTGGGTTAAAGAATCAATGTCCTTTAAAACACGGTTCACGATAAACCCAAAATCACATTCCATTCCATCAGCCTTTAACCGTAAATTAGCAAGTGAACAATTCCCTAAGTATTAACCCCGAAGGCCGAAACCAACATCAGATCAATACCCAGGAAACCATTCAACTTAACTAATCTCTAGTTAGTTTCTGATTTTCTTTACTCCATTGGGTCTAAGAACAGTATTATTAAAGATACCGTTCGCGACAACCCAAAATCTTATTCCATTGTTAATCGGGTTAAAGAACAAGTGCTATTTAAAACACCGTTCACGATAAACCCAAAGACCAATTTCAATTCCATTCCAATTAAATATCAATTAATTGGTATACTTCATTAAATCTAAATAAAAAGATTTAATCTTTTCTCAACTGGGTTCAAGAACAGTGTTAATGAAGACACCATTCACGACAAACCCAAATCACATTCCATTAATTATGGAATCTTCACGGAAAAACAAATCAATATATAATTGATATCAATTTCCATATCCGACTAATAATATAAATGGAATAACGGCAAAGCCTTTTAAATTCCATATGTATTAATAGATTTCCTCCACATAATTTCATTTCGATTATTATCAATCGAATTCCAATTTAATATTTTAAATTGGAAAACATTACTTTGGAAAATTCCTGTTAAATCTTAATAAAAAGATTTATAAATTCCAAATCACATTTCACCGTAAATCGGGTAAAAGAACGAATATCGTTAAAAACACAGTTCACAATAAACCCAATTCACATTCCATCAGTCTCTAACCGTAAATTAGTAAGAGAACAATTCCCTAAGTACTAATCCCGAAGGCCGAAACCAACATCAGATCAATACCGCGGAAACCATTCAACTTAACTAATCTCCAGTCAGTTTCTAATTTTCTTAACTCCATTGGGTTTAAGAATAGTATTATAAAAGATACCATTCATGACAAACCCAAAATCCAATTCGATATTAAATACAAGGCTCTGAATAGAAAATATATCGGCTTATATTCAATGTCGAATTCTGAAACCAACAAATATCGTATTGGAATATATATATATATATCTTCCAAATTCCTCCACAATATCCGTATAATCATGAACCCCAATATCGAAATATTCCGAAGGTAATTTCGATTCCGATCCATTCCAATTCATATATTGGAAATTTTGGTTATTTTAAAACCATTTCAAATCCAATTTATTTATTTCTAAAAATATATAAATTATTTTTCTAGTTCATAACTAGTTCATTTTGATAAAAAATATATTTTTCTCTTTTCAAATATGGAATTTTTCATCCCAATTCTTTCCAAATCATTTATCATGATTTTACACAAATTATTGATATTTTTAATAATTTTATCAAGGCCCGTACAGTCGATTCCCATAAACGGCCATCGAACTGCACTTATAGCGACCTTTTCCAAATTTGATTTGGACATAATTCCAAATCCAACTGTTAGATTTCAGATCTCCCATATTCGTTCGAAAGCTCTTTTCGATACGAACCCAAGGTTCCGGTTTTAAGAGAATCCGACGGTCGAATCTCCCGTAATGTCCGTTCGAAGTCAATGGTCGAAATTCACGAACTGCCGCAGCGCGTTCTATTTAGGCCATTATATATATATTATATATATTTCGTCGATTTCCTTTTAAAACGTATTTTATAAATCGTTTTTCAATTCGTTTTCAAAACGATTTCAACTTCATATTCAATTTCAAATCAAAATTGAATATTCCATATCATCGATATATAAATAATAATATTTTCAAAACTTTATATTTTGAAATCATTTCCTTCTCGATATTCATTTTAAAAATGAATAAAATCGATATAAATATCGTTCACGTCAAAATGGCATCAATCTAATCAACACGGCTTTATATATTTAAATATATTCGTGTCCATCCCAAATCGGACATCAAAATCAGATTTTGATTCTTTTCTGAATTTTATTTTAAAATATTCATTATTTTAAAATATTCATTCTTTCTGAACTGGAATCATACACAGTCAATTACCATATAATGTTATTAATATGGATTTCACACACACTTGTATATAACAATAATCAAACACAGTCAACCATCATCCAGAGTGCATTCTGCACTGCATAAGCATCAAATATAAATATTTAACGCTTATAATAGTCTGTCAACCAATCGATTGATATACAGCTAATTATTGGGACTAGTGTATGTCATATATCGTCCCAATACCCGTGTGGGGTTTCAATCAACAAATAATGAATTTTATTTGTGCAGTTGGGCGATGTGTAAAATTTATCGTCACAATCAATATCAGTCAAATGTGTGTACATAAACAAATCTTCGATTTGTTTATAAATATTTATTTTATTCATATACACGTTAAAAATTATATTTTTAACTACAAATATTTTATTCCATTCCACATCACACAATCAATTTTCACAACACAATCAAACAAACAAACAAGTCGCCCATAGTCTGTGGACGACAGTGGTCGGGTGCTGCTAAGCACCGTCTACATCCTAGTATATATTTCAACTAGAAAATAAATTTAAAGTGAGGAGTTCTCACCTTTGGGTTCCACTCCGTCGTGCTTTGATTAACGATCTATGTAGTATACCTACGTTAAAAATTATATTTTTAACCAATCAATAATTATCTCTTTGTATGATTATTTTATAAATAACATACATAGGCTAAAAATTATATTTTTACCTTTCTAAAAATAATTTCGTATTTTTAAAACAACGCTGCATAGTTAAAAATCACATTTTTATACCGCTACTACATAGATAAAAATCGAATCTTTCTATCGCTAATGAATATATAAAAATCACGTTTTTACATTGTCATTCAAACGATAAAAATCATATTTTTACTTTGCTACATATATGATAAAAACCACATTTTCATATCGTCACTTCATATATAAAAACGTATTTTTATCCTATCGCTACATATATAAAGATCAAATTTTTATTATCTATATAATATAAAAATCATATTTTTATTATCTCTATAATAAAAAAATCATATTTTTATTATCATAAAAATCGTATTTTTATAACGCCACTTCATATACAAAAATATAATCTTTTTATATGTTAAAAATATAATCTTTCTTATCATAAAAATCATTTCTTTTCTATAAAAATCGTAACTTTATATTTTATAAGCTAATACACATATATAACTGATTTGATAAATATGTTTTCAGCATATATAAACTCAGATTTAAAATTAAAGAAACTTACTAATTTAGATCGGAGGAGGGTATTTGGGGTTCGTCGGAGGCGTCGGAGCTCACGTTGTGGACTGGCGTTGAGGGGGCCAGCGGAGGTGTCGACTGCGGCGCTTGGGTCTTGGGCGGTGGCGTCGGTTCAACTGGTGGTTGGAGGAGGCGGGTTTGGGTGAATTCGAGGCTAGGTTTCTGAATGGGGGACGGAGAGAAGCGGTGAAGGCTTGGGGGAGGATCGACGGTGAAAAAGGGTGGGTGGTTCTGGGCCAGGCGCGGCGGCGCCAGGAGGAGAGGGTGACGGGTACGATGGGTTGGGTTTTTTTCTTTTTTCTTTTTAAATGATGAAGTCAGCGCGGGGAGGAAGAGAAAGGTATAGGGGAATATATGTATATAATTAGTTTATTTTAATTTTCTCCTAAAAGCAACCTTTTAATTCGAACTCAAAATTGAACCCACCGACTATCATTCCTAGCGTAATATCCTCATTCCGAATACAATGGGATATGTTTCGCAAGCCAATTCGATTGTTACGATCAGTTTTCATTTAAATTACAATATAAATCAATATATATTTAATTTATATGTGCATTTCAATTTACCGGGGCCACACACTAACTCTAAAAATCCCCAAAAAATTATTTCTAGCTTCGTATTGACGATACGGCCCTAGCAAAACTAATTTCGTCAAATTTGAAGACTGTTTGTAAAATGGCCATTTTCTGGTCGATCCAAATTGACTGAAACTGTTAAAACACGTTTTCTTTTACCACGCTCACATATTGATTCAGAAAATTATGAATTTTGGAACCTAGCAATAACTTGACATTCCAGATCCAACAAAAGTGGTTTCATCGAAAACAGAGGTCATTTGCAGAATTTCCATTTTTAAGGGCCAAAATTCCATAGCGACTATTCTGAATTTTCAATTGGGCAAAACTTTTTATTCCCGTTATGAAATTTCAAATTTTCAGATTCGTTGGAAAGATATTTTCAAATAGATTCTAATATTTTTGGTTTCGCTAAAATCCAGTTTATTTTGAATCTTGTACATTCGTTTGAATTTTGAAATCGAATTTTCAAACTACCGCGCCATTTCCAATTCCTTTTATAATTAAAAATAATTATTTATATTCTAACGTCGATTCAAATAAATATATATGTTCCAATTCTATTCAAAATAAATTTCTCGTTGTTATTATTTAAAATAATTCATTTTAAATATTCAAAATTCATCAAAATTGCCAAAATAAAAAATTTAAATTGGTTCAGATTTTCCGGGTTGTTATAGTGAGATAAGGAATTTGATAAAGGAAAGTATTATTCAGCTTATGTGTATATCATAGACAAAGTTGGAATTTATTTCAACTGAAATAGCAGCTAAATTTATTGCACCAATATGGCAGTATGACCATAACCTTTCATAAGCCTCTTTTGGCAGACTTCTGACTCTTTGGAATCCAGGCATTTTCAGTCTCTCTAAAATATCAGAATCTGATTAGTTCATCCATTATAACTGTACTCATCTTCCTACAAACACTTCTCTTCTGCTCACATCTGTCTATGCTCATAACTCTCTTGCTCTTCGTCTAGCTTTTCTTGAAAAATTTCACCTTCTAAATCCATCAAATGATCCTTGGATTTTAGGAGGTGATTTCAATTGTATGTTCAATAGTAATCAGAAATTTGGAGGTTGTCCTCTTGCTATCAAAGATATAGCTCCTCTAAATCAAATGATCATAAATTCATCTCTTTTTCCAGTGGAAAGTTTTGGACTATCTTATACATGGTCAAACTGCTCAAGAACTGGCTCTCCCACTTTTTGTAAGCTTGATCATCTTTTTGCAAACAACTCTTTCTTTGATCCTTGGCCTAAATCTTTCTATGAAATTACCTGTCCAATCTTACCCGATCATTGTCCTTTATTGTTTCACCAGGGTAATGAAGTAGCTATTGACAAGGGAAGATCCTCTTTTAAATAATTTAATTTTTGGTGTAGTTATCCAGAGTTTTCTAACATTCTTTTGCAGGTTTGGAGTACTCAAGCTAACAGTAATCCTATGGTTAATCTTCTTCATAACATGAAGTTGTTAAAGCTTCAGCTTAGAATGTGGTCATCAATAAATTTTGGCAAAGGTTCAAAGCAATCTACCATTATTAGAGCTGAACTGGCAAACATTCAAAAGGAGTTTCAAGAAAAGCCATTTGATTTGTTATTACAATAGCAGGAATATGCTATGAAGAAGAAGCTCAAATCAATGTTGGATATGGAAATACAAGCTCCAAGGCAAGATACTTATATCAGAAGAGAAATTGAAGGTGATAGAAACACGAAATTCTTTCACAATTCAATTAAAGTTAAAAAAGCAGGGAATACTATTTTTTAGATCAAAGATATGAATGGTTTAGTTCAAACTACATAATGGATGATAAATGAAGCTTTTGTTCAGTATTTTTCTTCTATTTTAGCAAACCATAGAGCTTTAGTTGCTGATGTGAAACCTCTTTTTCGTATCAATTTACTAACGCTTTCTATGCATCAATCTGAGAATCTTATTAGTTTAAGTACTAAGGAAGAGATTAAAGAGGTTGTGTTCCATTTATATTCAAGTATTTTTGGTCGTCTAGATGGATTTAATGAATTTTTCTAGCAAAAAAAATAGAGCATCATTGGTGATGGCATTATTAGTGCTATTCTGGATTTCTTTATGAAGAATCATCTACCTGCTAGTATGGTAGCAACATCTATAGCACTGATAACGAAAGTAGAAAATCATGTTTCTGTTTCAGAATTTCATCCAATCTCCTGCTGCAATATGTTTTATAAAGTAATCTCCAAAATACTTGCAAACAATATTCAACAGGTGTTGCCATCCATTATATCGTCCAATCAATCTGCTTTTATTCAAGGCAGATCCATTTCAGATAATATTCTCTTAACATAAGAGCTCTTGTATGGATATAATAGAAAGGGCCAAGATGCATATTGAAACTAGATTTTAAAAAAGCTTTTGACTCAGTGGCTTGGGTTTCTATTTTAGCCATCCTATCCAGAATGAACTTTCCAGTGCCTTTTCTTGCATGGATTCATACGTGTATTTCTGCTCCAAGCTATTCTATTGCAAGAAATGGCAGTCTTCATGGCTACTTCAGAGGTACATAACGAGTGAGGCAGGGAGATCATATATCTACATATATTTTTATAGTAGTGATGGAGCTGCTGAACTCGCTTTTGGTTGATCAAGTGGTAAGGAAGAATTTAGAATTGCATCCAAAGTGTAAGTCCCCCGTGATCACGGTTTCAAATCTCCCAAATATCGCCAAAGATCTCCTCTGAGATCTAGTTTAGGGCTCCTTCCGAAACAAAACAACAAATATCACTCAAAATCTCATTTTGAATATGTCGCCCGAGATATTGCAATATCGAACGATATATCGACCGATACGAAATACTAGAATATCGTCCGAGATCTTGGTTTTTTTGTTTAAGATTTAAATTTGTTCGTGAACTAGAATAATAATTAGAAAACTCTAATCTAGCCACGATAATCTCCTGTCATTTTACATTTTGCATGTTAAATGATCATATTGTATGTTCATATATGTACCACAATGCTTATGGTTTTCATATTCGTCTTTTTCACATACATGTTACTTATGAAATTATGTATTTTATGGTCCAATTATGCTGAATTTTTTAATATTTTGGATCCTGTTAATGTTTTATGTCTAACATTATTTCTATTTTAAGCTTATTACAATTTAGATTATGAATGCTCTTTTGCAAAATAAAGAATAATAAAGTTATTTTGCAATTCAAGTTTCTATGTTTTTAATAGCATTCGTAAAAACCATTTTGTAATAATATCATTTTTTAACATATCATGTACCCCGAGATTGTTCCGATATGAACTTTCAGTGCCGAGACGGAAATCCGAGACGAACTCCCGAGTTAGACTCATCTCATCCGAGATCTCCCTGATACGAGATCAATTCTATAAAATCCCCGAGACGAACACGATCGATATCCAGGATTTAAACTTGCCTATGATTATGCAACTACTCTTTGTTGATGATTTGGTTATTTTTAAAAAGCCTGCTGAAAGTAATATACAGTGCATGATGCATACCTTGCATACATTCTACACTATAACCGGACTACAAATAAATATAAACAAGTCGCATATTCTAGTAGCTGGACTGTCTAGTAATAGGAAGAATCATATGATAGCAAGGTCTGGATTATTAGAAATGCCATTGAATTCTTCATACTTGGGGTTACCATTAATTGATTCTTGTATCACTAAGGATAAATGTGTTCCCCTTTTTGAGAAGATTACAGAAAAACTGCAGCAATGGCCTTCATGTAAGCTGTCACAAGATGGAAGACTGACTATTGTGCAATTTGTAGCTTTGGCCATGACGACCTATTGGACTATGCATTATGTATTGCCAATCAAACTTATTAAATGAAATTTGGAGCTATTAACAAATTTCTTTGGTACGGTGACCCTTTTTCAAGGAAAATGATCCCAAGTTCCTTCAATAAACTGTTTGAAGATAAATACACGGCGGTTTGGGTATAACCAATTTATTTCTCTGGAACAAGGCTGCAATCTCCTCCTGTTTTAAGAAATTATATGATTCAGACAATTGCTTATTGCTGTTGGAGAATGGAGTTTTGATGACAAAAACTTTATTTCAATTATCATTGATTATAAAATATATACTAACACTTTTTATAGAATATATATATATATATACACATGCATATGTATATATATGTGCGGGAATTACGTACAGGAAATATTATTGAAGACTGTACAGTTATAAAGATATTAGAGATTCAAAGATCAGAGAAATTTCAAGACTCATGAGTAATCAAGAGTTCAAGATTAATATAGTTATAGAGTGTAGATTTTGTAAGACTCTAAATAGCACTCCAGGTTCTAATTCTAATTCTAATTTTCAAATTCTGATTTTCAATTCTATCCTCAATCCTCTCTATTTTTTTTATTTTTTTCTATTTTTATTCTTCTTTGTTTTTCAAACTATGTTTTTTTTATATACTTTATATTTATACTTTATATAGTTTAAAACCTTATAATTTTATAAATATATTTATATAGTTTAAATTTATGTTTTCATATGTTTTTATATCATATAATATTAATTTACAACTAGAATTTTACTCAAGAATTTCCAGAATTATTTTTATATCAAAACACTTGAAAAATGCTTTAAAATTAAAATTTTCAAAGGAGTATGTCGACATAACAAAAACTCCATGCCGACATATAACTGTCACTTTTTCCAATTTTGAAAGGAAGTGTCTTTTCACTATTTGAAATGATTCAGAACCGTTGCAACCTTTCATACTCTATAAAAAGGGGGTTAAAACCGAATTTTTTATCATCTCTTCTTCTCTAACTTCATCCTCTTTCTCTCCACCATTATTCTTAATCATTTTTATGATTCTTACACTTATACTCTACGAATTCAATTCTGTTTTGATATAACTTCTTCTCTCTACACTCTCTACTTTCTAAATCAAGTGCTACTGAAGAGTTATAGGGTTGTTTTGTAATTGCTTGGGTTGAATAAACCTTGATTGTAAGTAAAAGAGGAATCGATGTATCCTTGTAGTCGTGAAATCAAGGAATAGGAGTCGGTGTGTCCTTGTTGAGCCGTGAAATCAAGGAATAGGAGTCGGTGTTTCCTTGTTGAGCCGTGAAATCAAGGAGGGTGTATTTGACTATTGGAAATAATAATAAAACTCTGCGCAATTCAGCGTTGTGCGGGACTGGAAGTAGGAGTAATCCGAACTAATATAAAATCCGGTATGTTCTTTCCTTTTCTGCATTTTTATTTCTGTTTAGTTTGCATTTGTGTTTAAATCTGTGTCTGTGATTGTGTTTGTGGTGTTAGATTCATCTCGTAGTTAACGTTAGATTTAAATTTTGTTTAAATTCTACAAACACTATTCACCCCCGCCCCCCCTCTAGTGTTTTCTTTGCCTTAACGTTCCATTTCGCATTCCCTAACAATTGGTATCAGAACAAGGTCTTTCAAAAAGTTCATAATCTGATTTTTGAAAATGTTAAATGACAAATTTTGAACACTAGTTTAAATTTATGAATTGCAACAGTATAAGATGAGTCTGCATTCAATTTTATTGAAAAATTAAGTTACCATGATTTGATTTTTGAAATTTAAAATTTTGAAATTTGAAATTCTGAATTTTTGATATATCATGATATTATTGTAGTTAGTTATTTTGAAAAGTCATTTGATTATTTGAAAAGTCATTTGAATTATTTGAAAAGTTACTTAATTCTTTGAAAAGTTGTGTTGTTTTACAAGAAAATAAGTTTTATATGGCTAAATGATATTTAAACTCTGAAAAGATGGGTGACGTGGCTGTTGAAAATTCAAACTTCGAAATGGTGGCTATTGAAAATTCAAATTCTGAAAAGAAATCAAAAAGAGGAGAAGAGTTGGTTGAATGGATGTTTTGCTTGCTTTGCTTTGTTTTAAATTTGAAATTTAAACTTTAAAATTCAATTTTGAAATTTAAAATTCAATTTTGAAATTCAAAAATAATTATAATAAAATTAATATAATAATTAAATAATTTTGGATGTTTGTTAGGATTAGAATTATGTCAGGAAATAGTTAAACCTAAAATATAAAGCGATATTTTAAAACCAAAGTCACAAAACCATGTTCTCTTTGAAATAATACACATATGTCAACATACATATATCTATATGTTAACATATCAGCCAATAGAATGAAATTCAATTTTTTTATCTCAAAGATTTAAACTTTCAAACTTCCATCCATCTTTTTCAATTAGAAAATGCAGTAAAAATTCTAGTTATTAAATTTATCAGCATACTTATTTTCTTATATCTCATTTCAATATATATATATAATAAAAAAATAATTTAATAAAATTATATAAACATGTTAATATGATATACAGAGTTAATATAACTTTTTGATATTGTTATAAAATATAAATTTATTCATCCTTTATTTAGTTTAAACATAAATAGTTTAACTTATATATTATTCTTATGATTTCATAACAATTTTTGATTACATTATCACAAATACTATTTGTAACTTAATACTTATTTTGACATCCTATTAAGATTTATAAAACTTGTATATAACGTAAAGAAATATATATACATGATTTTTTTTAAAGTAGTTTAAATATAAGAAGTTTTATAAATTACTTTATAATGTTTCCTTCTAAAGTATAAATGGTTTTTTAGCAAATAAATATGTTTTGATTTCTAAAGTTTAAATTTAAAATTGATTTGTATCAAAATATTAATGTATATCTCATAAATTAAAATTCAAGTTCTTTTTAAATTAGTTGTATATATGCTTATGAATATATATTTATATAGCTTACTTTATATTATACAAATTTTATATTCTCTTTAGAAAGATCTTCAATTTTTAGAATATTTACCATACTAATATTATTTAACTTCATGATTTTTCTGAATATTTTACTACTTATCATGAATATTATTTTTAATTAACCTCTTATCTTTATTATTCTTTCAATCAAATTCATTAACATAATTAATATAAGTCTAGAAATTAACATTATCTTTGTTTGATTCAAATAATTCATAGTTAAATAGTACTTTGAATATATGTTACCTAAATAAATATAATTATCAAATCATTCTGCATACTATCACTGTGCATCTTATTTCATATCATACATCATTGTTAGAGTACATCTCAAATTTAATCATTCACATTCAAGTTGCATTTCATTCAATATATCACTTCATATAATTTTGCATATAACATACTGCATTATAACCAACACACTGCATTACATGTTAACCTTAACTTCACACATAACAAGTATATAATATGAAAAGTTTTTATTCAGGATTATTAATTAAACACATAACATATTTACTTTGTCTTGATTAACTTAATTGATTTTTTAGCTTGATTGACTTGTTTGAATTGTTTAACATGGTTGAATTTCATTAGCGGTTGGAAGGTGTGTTAGAAATATAATTATATATTTGCAGTCAATAGAGCTTTATAGGTTTTAAGATAAATAGAAATCAAAAGAAATGTTTGGTTTTATGACTGTTTGGATTAAATTGCTTTGCTTATATCATAATTTTAAGGATATCATATTAGCGTTATTTCTTTGTCTAGATTAAAGTCCTATTATAATTTTAAGGAAATTAGAGTTTAGGGTAGGTTTAGCCTTGTATTAGATTAAGGGGGAGTTTTAGAATTTATCAGGATTAGTTGAAGGTTCAAGAATGCTTTGGTTGATTTAATTGTTTAAGATTACTTGATTGTTTGAATTGCCTGATTGTTTGAATTACTTGTTTAGATTGATTTGCTTTTTTGGAGTGATTTGCTTGTTTGAATTGATTAGGTTATTATTCTTCTATTTAGTTTATTATACTAGTGTAGTAATAGATTCAGGGGTAGTACTTTACTTTAGTACTGGAATTACGTAGATAGTTAAAAGATTTAGGGGGAGTATTGTTAGATGGTTACTTATATTCTATTCATAGAATTATACAATTTAGGGGGAGTATCTTTAGGATTTCTTTTTGATAATGCTAAAGGGGGAGAGATTATAAAATATAAGCATAGTTTGTAGGATTCTGACAGACAAGGGGAGTTGTAATAACCCGGAAATCAGGGCCAATTTAAAATTTTATTTTGGCAATTTTAGTGAATTTTGATTATTTAAAATGAATTATTTTAAATAATAATGATGAGAAATTTATTTTGAATAGAATTAGAACGTATATATTTATATACGTCGTCGTTAGAATATAAATAATTATTTATAATTATAAAAGGAATTGAAAATGGCGCGGTAGTTCGATAATTCGATTTCAAACTTCAATTGAACATACCGAGTGCAAAATAAACCGTATTTTAGTGAAACCAAAAATATTAGAATCTAATTGGTAATATCTTTCCAACGAATCCGAAAAATCAAAATTTCATAGCGGGAATCAAAAGATATGTCCAGTTGAAATTTTAGAATAGTAGCTATGGAATTCAAGCCCTTAAAAATAACCATTTTGCAAACGACCTCGGAATTCGACGAAACCACTTTTGTTGGATCCGTGATGTCTAGTTATTGCTAGATTCCAATTTTCGTAATTTTTCGAATCAATATGTGAGCGTGGCAAAGGAAAACACGTTTGACCAGTTTCAGTTGATTTTAATCGACTGGAAAATGGTCATTTTTCAAACGGTCTCACAATCTGACGAAACTAGTTTTGTTAGGACCGTATCGTCAATACGAAGCTAAAAATATTTTTCGGGAATTTTTCGAGTTAGTATGTGACCCCAGTATATTGAAATGCACGTTCAAATTCAATATATAGAGTTATATGTTGATTTTGATGAAAACTGATCGAAACGATCGAATCAGCTTATGATACATAACCCATTGTGTTCGGAATGGGGGTAATTAGCAAGGGACGACAGTCGGTGGGTTCGATTTCGAGTTGAAAATAAAAAGTTGCTTTTTTGAAAATAAATGAAATTAAATATTAATTTATATATAGCCCCTCCCTCTTTTCTTTCCCTCTTCTCTCTCACTCCTTTTCCCCGGTCAACGTTCAAAGGATTAAAAAAATAGAAACCCGATGAGCCCTGGCCCCCGAGCCCCCCTGATCTCGCCGTCGACGCCGCTGCCGGAGCTGGCCAACCACGCGCCTCCGCCCAGCACGCTCTGTCCCCCTTTCTCCACTCCTGCGACACAGCCCCCCCAATCGAAGAGAATAACCAACCCTAATCCGCCATTCCCACAGCCGTAGAGCCACCTCCGACGCTGCGAGCCACCCACGACCACCACTCAACGCCTGCGCCCCCCCTTCACGCGCCACCTCAGCCTAACCCCACCCCTACGTTGTAAGTTTTGTTCATTTTATTTTCCTTTTTATTTTGTTTTTATTTATCTAAATGTAATTAGAGTTAGGATCTTTTTTTTTGGAAAGGAAATAACCTTGAATTAGGAATACGTTTTTTTTATATAGATTACATAAATGAAAAAAATTTGATTTTTATTATATGTAATAGCGAAAGTTAGGATTTTTGATCCATGAAAGATTGGATCTTTAACATTAGAAAAAGCTTATATTTTTATAATGAATAGATTGAAATTTTTATTTGAAAAGATTTGATTTTCTTATATGAACGAAAGCGAAAAGGTTTGATTTTTAAATTTATGAAAGATATAATTTTTATTAACATAAAAATGCGATCTTTCTATACATAAAAATATGTTTTCTTTTTTTTATGTAAGTAGCTTTAAAAAGGTTCAATTTTTAAATGTATGAAAGAGAAGAGAAAGAAAATATAAATACGATCTTTGTTTAAAGGAAAATATCATCTTTGTTTATAGAAAGAATAAAAATATGATTTTTATATTATAGAAATAATAAAAATATGATTTTTATATTATAGAAAGAATAAAAATATGATGCTTATATTATAGAAAGAATAAAAATATGATGTTTATATTATAGAAAGAATAAAAATATAATTTTTATATTATAGAAAGAATAAAAATATAAATTTTATATTATAGAAAGAATAAAAATATGATGTTTATATTATAGAAAGAATAAAAATATGGTTTTTATTATATTGCTAGCAAAATATAATTTTTATCATAGAAAGAAGCGTTGTAAAAATATATGAAGTAAAATAAAAATATGATTTTTATTTATTGAAATGAAGCAATAAAAATATAATTTTTATTATAAACAGCGGGACAAGGACTGCAGTGGAAATTCAAACAGATGCAGTCGGTTCAGCAGTTCAAAAGCAAAGCACGGCGGAGTGGAACCATCTGTGAGAACTTCTCACCTTTTAATTTTGTTTTCTAGTTAATAATATATACTAGGATGCAGACGGTGTTTAGTAGCACCCGACACCCGTCATCCACAGACCATGGACGGCTTGTATGCTTGTTTGTTTGATTTTGATGTGTAGTTGATTGTGTGAGGTGATGTGAAATGAAATAAAATATTTTATAGTGGAAAATATTTTATAGTTAAAAATAGAATTTTTAACGTGTATTTAAAATAAATATTTATAAACAATTCGGAGGTTTGTTTATATACACTGATTTGATTGATATTGATTGGGACGATAAATTTTACACATTGCCCAACTGCACAAATAAAATCTGCGTTTGATTGTTTGAAACCCCACACGGGTATTGGGATGATATATGATATACACTAATCCCAATAATTAGTTGTATGTCGATCGATTGATTGACAGACTGTTATGAGCGTTGAATATTTATGTTTGATGCTTATACAGTGTAGAACGCACTCTGGATGATGGTTGATTATTTATCGTTGTTATTTTGTACATGTGTTGTAGAAAATCCATATAATTAACATTATATGGTAATTGATTGGGCCTCATTCCAGTTTTGAAATAGAAATATTTGAAAAAGAAATATTTGAAATAGAATATTTGAAAATAGAAATATATGAAGCCGTGTTGATTAGATTGACGCCATTTTGACGTGAACGATATTTATATCGATTTTATTCAATTTTCAATGTATATTGAAAGTGTTTCGAAATTTGAATTATATTGAAAATAATCGAAATTCGAATTATATTGAATAGAATTGAAATTCGAATTAAATTGAAATGAATGGAAATTCGAATTAAATTTAAATTGAATTGAAATAGATTTTAAATGAATTTAAAACGAATTTTGATTGGAATATTCAATTTTGAATTGAAATTGAATATGAAGTTGAAACCGATTTGAAAATGAATTTAAAACGATTTATAAAGCACGTTTTGAATTGAAATCGACGAAGTATATATTATATATATAATATAATGGCCTGAATAGAACGCGCCGCGCCACGGCAGTTCGTGAATTTCGACCATTGACTTCGAATGGATATTTAGGGAGATCCGACCGTCGGATTCTCCTGAAACCGGAACCGTTGGGTTCGTATCGAAAAGAGTTTTCTAAAGAATATTAGAAATTTGAAATCTAATGGTTGGATTTGGAATTATGTCCAAATCAAATTTGAAAAAGGTCGCTGTAAGTGCAGTTCGATGGTCGTTGATGGAAATCGACTGTACGGGCCTTGATAAAATTATTAAAAATATTAATAATTAGTGTAAAATCATGAGAAATGATTTGCGAAGAATTGGGATGAAAAACTCCATATTTGAAAAGATAAAAATAGATTTTTATTGAAATGAACTATTTTTGAACTAGAATAATAAATAAAGTGGATTTGAATTCGTTTCGAAAATAACCAGAATTTCCAATAATTGCATTGGAATGGATTTGAATCGAAATTATCTTCGGAATATTTCGATGTTGGATTTCGTGATTATACAGATATTGTTATGGAAATTTGAAAGATATGTATATTGTTATTTCCAATACGATATTTGTTGGTCGTAGAATTTGATATTGAATATAAGCCGATATATTTTCTATTCAGAGCCTTGTATCTAATATCAAATGTGATTTTGATTTGTCGTGAATGGTGTCTTCATTAACACTGTTCTTAAACCCAGTTGAGAAAAAAGTTAAATCTTTTTATTTAGATTTAATGAAGTGTACCAATTAAATAATATTTAATTGGAATTGAATTGGTATTAATTTTTGGGTTTATCGTGAACAGTGTTTTAAATAACACTTGTTCTTTAACCCGATAATTAATGGAATGTGATTTTGGGTTTATCGTGAATAGTGTTTTAAATAACACTTGTTCTTTAACCCGATAATTAATGGAATGTGATTTTGGGTTTATCGTGAACCGTGTTTTAAATGACACTGATTCTTTAACCCAGTTAAAGATTAATATTAAGTGGAGTTTTAATGAATCTTTAATTAGATTGAAAAGATCGAGAATGGAGTATCACCAGTTTTACTCCAGACGGCAGTTAAATCTTTAATTAGATTTGAACGTGCAATGGTAATTGAATTTACCGATAACACCGTGGTGTTAGATATGAAGTATGACCAGTTTTAATTCATGGGATAAATAGGTTGGGATTGGGAAATAAAATAAATAATTACTTCGGTGTGGTTCGTTAATCCCGACTAGTTTGAAGTGACATTCAAAAGGAAGATTAAAGAATAAATTTAAAAGAATTTATCTTTGATAAAATTAATGGGAACCTTTCCCTAAGAATGTGAAATTTATAAACTAGCTGTAGGTTGGCTAAGCAGAGTGATTTCCTGGGTATTGATCTGATGTTGGTTTCGGCCTTCGGGGTTAATATTTGGGGAATTATTCTCTTGATTAATTTATGGTTAGTGACTGATGAATTGGAATGAGGCGTATGATGTGTTTGTGTAACACTTGTTTATTATATACGCGAGTTATTCGGAAAGACCGGGTTTATCCCATTCTGAATAATTGATACGACGATTAGTCGAAGATGAAGACGGTGGTTGAAGACCGGAGGTCTTCACGTCGTTTGGATAATTACTAATGATCTTGATTGGGTCGTACACCCAAGAGGAGGGAATCAGTTGGTGGTCGTCCAGACGTACTTGGAGATCGATGGATATGCGGGGTACTAGGTGCCTCCGGTTTCGTTCAGACCCATAACAGACGTGTAAATGGACTGTGTGTCTGACATCGGATTTCATTCTGTGTGATTGATATCGGTTGCATAGCGTGAATTACCTGTGTGGCATGCTGAGATGCAAATGATCAAGGCTTCTGTTGAAAGGCAAAGTCTTGTGGTGATGATCAAAGCACAGCCTGTGTGGCATAGCTTTGTGTAACATTGATTCGCGAGCCTCACACCCCGGTTGTGAACCAGAAACGGGAGAGGACCTCAGGGAGGGCATGCGTTTCCTTTTAGCTAGAAGTGGCGTCAGTGGTTTTACACGCCTTGACGAGTTTGACTTATGTGGTTGTTGCTATTGCGAGGCGCCTCGGTTAGATCGGACGATCCGGGTCCGATGGAGTCATTCGTTGGCTCATTTACGCCCCATAGGGCGGGGAAACGTCGTGTTCAGGAATTTTAATCCACATCGGTAGACCGGCCCTGACGATCCAAGGGTCGATGCGCTCTGACCCTGAGACATGGGCTAGATTGTCTCGAAGTCGGTAAGGACTATCCTTTGCCTTGGTTCACAGATGGAAATCCAACTTCCAATACGTGACATGTGCGGTTTTGATTGTAAACCTATATATGGCGACATAGTGGCATGGGACGCTCATGTCGCCTATGATTGATACTTATGATTGAAATTGTTTTGACATTATACACTTATAATACTATCAAAATAATCTGTTTTAAACGTATCAAGCATTCTTTGGAAATTATAAGGTAAAAACCCTATGTAATGGCGCGTTTTGTTAGCTGTCAAATAATTAATTTATTTAATTATTTATATATCGATTTGGCGATATCGATAACGTAAAGCACAACGTTCGAACTTTTAAATGGTGAATATTTAATTTAAAATAATAAATTTAAGATTTTATTTAATTCTGAAATAATCAGAATTGGCTGAAATGGCGATATGGTATGAACCGGATCATCTGTGATATTTAATTCAGCTTGGAATTGAGTTTGAACAACGAATATATTCAATCGTCGACAGTTGAACGTATAGTTTATAATATAATTATAATCGAGCTCGAAATGGCGCTGTAGTTCGTAAATTGGCGATTTGAACTTCAACTGAATGTACAGGATTCATTTTAAGCCGGATTTCTGTGAAACAAGAAACGTATGGAGCAGGTGGAGTATATCTTTCTAGTGGAAGAGAAAAATCGGGATTTCATCGTGTAGATTTTGAGTTATGTCCAAATCAAATTTCAGAAAAGTCGCTGTAGAATTCCTTTATAATTTGCGACGCTTTATATACGTTATAAAAGGATTTTCGATATAAACTGAATATCGGAATAATCTGGAATCTGAAATATCAAGCCGTAAATTCTGATATGATATTCTGGCGCTGTTCGATATCATATGTGAATATATACGATAATATATATTTATTTATATTTAATTTAATTTATTTAAATATATTTATATATTTAAATGGATTTTTCAGGGGTCTAAAAATAGCCAGTTTTGCAAACGACCTCAGAATTCGACGAAACTAGTTTTGTTGGATCCGCAATGTCAAATTTTTGTTAGATGTCCATTTCCGTGATTTTTGAAGTTAGTATGTGGCCGTACGGATTTTTAGAGTGAAAAACAGTCGATATTTCGATGGTTAAAAATACGTTGTGTGAGCATACGGAGTCGGAATTCAGCGAAACTAGTTTCCTTGGGACCGTAATGTTGAACTCTAGCTACATATCCAGTTTCGTGATTTTTGAATATAGTGGGTGATCACACGAATTTTTAGAACACTGAAATGAATATAAAACAATAAAAAGAAAATATCCTAGAATGGTTATGTGATCAAAAACCGGCCACATCCTTCTCCTTTTGAACCACACACACACAAGTGCTCCCGATATATATGCGTTCTCTCAGTCGCCACTCTAAAAAAAAACACCAAACGAGAAAATACAACACTCAGGAATATTTTTCCATCTTCCTAGATTTTTATAAAATCATGCTTAATCCAATAAATCATGATACACCCATTTTAGGATTCATGGGATCAAGGGCTTCGAGTTGGTATCATTTTTGTGAAGCTCGGTGCTTTCTCCTGTAGTTGGAATGTCGCCAACAACACCTAGGGTTCGAGCTTTAAGGAGGTACAGGCAATCGAAGGTTGAATTGATGTTAGAATCGGGTTCGTGGTTGATTTTGGGTTTCGGTGATGGTAATTTTGTGGAACTCGGTTCGATTTGGGGTTCGCCGATCCAGTGGAAAGCCTGAGCTCGCGGCGGCAAGGGGACGATCGAGCTGAACCTAGTAGGGTCGAAATGGAAGCGGTCATGAAGAGGAGATGAGTGGTGTATTCGGTTTGAAGAATTATGAAGCGTGGGAGGAGAGATTGGCGGTTGAAGTTTTGGTCATGAAAGTGTTAAGGAGCAGCGGCTCCAGGTTGGGTCATCGGGGAAGAAAGTATGGTACGTGCTTGGCGGGTTTGGGCTGAATGAGTGGGTAAAGGCCCGATTCTTAGTAAATTTAAAGTTATTTATTTAAATTAAATGTGTATTTAACTTCTTAATGTGGTATCTCAAGCATACGAAATCAGATTTATGAGCCGTGAGTTGCGTTAGGATCGTATGGATGGGAGCAACCCAATGATACTGACCGGGAGTGAATCCGAGCTCGTTACAATTTATGGCGAAATAAATTGTCCGACTGAATCAACGCAAATCGTTATTTAACGGTTAACGCGCAAATGTGAGTAAAACTCACTAACTCTCCTCAGTTTATATTTTTATATAAACTGTATTAAATGTTTTGATTGTTGTGTATTGATAGTTTGGACTGTTAAATAGATTTGATTGAAACATAGATATAGTTATATATATAAACGACAATCAAATATTGATTCAGTTCATCAGTATATTTCATGTTGGAATGAAATTGATGTATATTTTACTGTGTAACATCGGTGGATGCAGGGAAACAGGTTGGAGGAATCCGACTGGATTCCTCAACATTTATTTTACCGTTTTCATATATTGTGATATATGATGTGTTATGAAATCTGTTATTGATTTCATATGTTTGAATGATACCGATCATTGTTATACGACACGTTAAACACCGTAGGTGATACTAGAATGTAAAAAGGGAATTTTCAATGTTCATATTGAAAATAAATCTTATTTATAAAAATCGATAGGATTTTATAAAATGAAACCATTTATTTATTTGGGAAATAAATAAAGGAACATTTATTTAGATTATAAATAAATGGAATAAAGGAATATTTATTTAGGGAATAAATAAAGGAACACTTGTTCGGAAAATAAATAGAATTATACAAGGATAGATTTAAACACGTGCTTCGCACACGGTATAACACGATATGGATTTAAATGAGATATTAAATAGGAAATCTGTTTTAAACAGATAAATTGAAGTAGATTAATTTATAAATAATGTTTTATAAATTTAATAAATTATTTATCGTTGATAAATGGAATATATATAAGTCTGGACTTATATAGAGAAGTAGAAACGTTATTAAAAGGACATTTATAAAGTGAAGAACCGTTGTAAAAAGTAAATCTTTATAAATGGATAAACGTTGTAAAAAGGAAATCTTTTGAAATGAATAAACGTTAATGAAAGGAGTTGATCGAATTTAGTTATTCGACATGAGTTATTCAAATGTGATATTTGAATAGGGTTAAATCCATTAGAGTGATTCGAATTTCTCATTCGAATAGAGTTAAAAAAGTAATTGGTTAGGTTAACCAAAGCAAGTTAGTCGAGTAAATCAAAGTAATTGGTTAAGTTAACCAAAGTAAATTAGTTAAGTTAAACTAAGCGGTGAATTCAAGTGAATTTGTTAAGTTAAACTAAATGATTAATCGATGTGAATTAGTTAGGATTAATCGATGTGAATTAGTTAAGTTAAACTAAAGGATTAATCGATGTGAATTAGTTAAGTTAACTAAGTGGTTAATCGAAGTAAATTAGTTGAGTTAAACTAAGTAAACCGGCTAGAGTTAATCAACGTGAATTAACTAAGTTAAACTAAGTGGATTAGTTCAGTTAATCGAGACAAGTAAATCAAGTTAGGGTAAACCATTTGAGTTAACCAGTTAGAGTTAACCATTTGAGTTAACCAGTTTGAGTTGATCAGTTAGAGTTGATCAGTTAGAGTTGACCAGTTAAAGTTGACCAGTCAGAGTGGATCAGTTAGAGTTATCCAAGTAGAGTTAATCGAGTAGAGTTGTCGAATATCACATATCCGAAGTAGAGTTATCGAATATAGGGTATTCGAGAGAAGAATAATCGAATATAGTTTATTCGAGTGGAGAAATCAAATGTTATTCATTTGAGAAGAGTTATCGAATATAGTTTATTCGAGTGGAGAAAATCAAATGTTATTCATTTGAGAAGAGTTATCGAATATTATTCATTCGAAGAGTAAATCCGAAGGAGTTATTCGAAGTTAGTTAATCCAAAGGAGTTATTCGAAGTTAGCTAATCCAAAGGAGTTATTCGAAGTTAGTTAATCCAAAGGAGTTAGTCGAAGAGTTAATCGAATATAGTTATTCGAAAGAAGGTGTAAATCGAATATAGTTATTCGAGTAAAGTTAAAAGAGTTAATCGAATTTAGTTATTCGAAATGAGTTATTCAAATTTGATATTTGAATAGAGTTAAACACATTAGAGTGATTCGAATTTCTTATTCAAATAGAGTTAAACACGTAAGAGTAAATTGAATATTAGTTATTCAATTAGAGTTAAATCGAATTTAGTTATTCGAAAGGAGTTAATCAATTTGAGTTAAGCTAATCGATTTGAATTAAGTTGAATCGAAATGGAGTAAATCGATTAGAACTAAGTTAATCGAGTTAGAGTAAATCGAATATTGGTTATTCGGAGGTAAGTTATTCGAATTAGTTATTCGAAGGAGTTAATCAAATGAGTTGATCCAAAGGAGTTAGTCGAATATTAGTTATTCGAATAGAGTTAAAGGAGTTATCGATTTTAGTTTGATCGAAAGGAGTTATCGATTAGTAAATCGAAAGGAGATTTTCGAATATAGCATATTCGAAAGAAAGAGATCGAATATTGTTTATTCGAAAGAGAGAGATTTCGAATATGAGTTATTCGAAGAGAGATAATCGAATATAGGTTATTCGAAGAAGAGTTAATCAAATAGAGATTACTCGAAAGAGAGTTATACGTCGAATTCGATTATAGCAAATTCGGGAAAGTACTATTTACTTTCCAGGGTTTAAATCAAGATTTAATTATTGATTTAGAAATTAGGTGTCTGTTAAATTATTCGAATTAGGAGATAAAGTTATAATTTAGGTTAGACATTGCAGAAGTAGGAATTATAACGTTATAGTTATAATCAAACGCTGTCATATAAGAAGTGGATTCGTAACCTGAATCTGAGAATTTGCGTAAACAGATGATTGTAAAAAGTGAGTGATGAGCTTCATCTATTTCACAGTAAAGGACGTTGTTCAATTAAGGTCTGAGAGGTAATTATACCCCAACTTGATTGACTTCAGAATTGACAAAGGAATAGTTGTGGTTCGATCTAAAAGGTTGATTAGAAATAAAGTTAAGGAATAAGCGATAAATGGATTAAGCGAAACGATGTTTTATACAACGTTCATTGGAAATCCGTAAATGAGTTTTGGAAACGTTTTCCAAATATAGTCAGATATGTTTTCTAAACATAGAAAATGAAATGTTTTCATGATAAGAATTTAAGAAATAGAGTTAAGCAAATTCAGAAACTGACTGGAGAGGGTAAGTTGAACGGTTTTCTAAGTAACGATATGATGTTGGTTTCGACCTTCCGGATTGATACTTAGAGAATGGTTCTCATACTAGTTACAGTTAGGGACTGATAGTTGCGAAATAATAGTGATGTGAAAATAAGCTATGGAAATGTTTTCCAATGATTAATAACATATATTTTCTAAATATATGAAATAAGGAAATATGAACATATGATGATTGATCGATCGAATTTCCATCTGGAAATAAGATCGTTGTTTGTACACCGACATGTTTTCATTTGATAGTTGAATCACAGACTATCAAAGTTTTTACCATTTTAACGTTGTTAATATGGAGAGACCGGTTGGATTACTATCCAAAGAACCACTCTGTATCGGCATAAGCGTTGCGAGCAATATATGCCAAAGATAAATTGAAGACGGAGTAAAGTGCAAGGGCTGTTGTATAAGTCTTAGATAACAGTGACTAAGATGGATATACTGAATAGTGCCTTCGGTTTGTCCAGTCCCAGAACAACGTATATGGAAGAAGGTCTGACAGAGTATATCCAATGGATCGCGTAAGTTGATCTGTTCAAACGTATTCACGTTTGGTGGCGGAGGAATTCGTTTCTCTTAGCTGTATACCCGTGTTATTTTTGGATAAGTCAATTTGTGATTTGGCGGGTATGACGATGTGGCATTCAAAGTGAATGGTGATCAGATGTTCTGAAGATAGACGTAGCTTCTAGCCTCACACCGGGAAGTAACAAAAGTTGGGCTAGGCAGCATGGCTAGTTGGGTCATCCCCAAGCAGGGTGTATTGTCACCGATCTAGAGACTATTCATATTTATACTTCTTTTTGATTCTGTATCTTCGGATGACGGTTTGATGGCCTATAACCGTGGTGGCAATATATTCGCGACACTCAAGCTAAATGAGTGAGCGGTCATGTGTGGCCGGGTTGCAAGACGTTCTTGTTGAACCCTGAGTGTATCACCTCTAGAGTACACTATTCAGAAGGTGCTCCCATACCTTGTCTGTTGGAATCCATTCTCCGATAAACGCCCTGCGGTTTATGATTTTATACTATGTATGTAGAACGTGAGATGCAAGCGTTTCTGCTAGATTGATATCTATTTGTACTTAGACATTATTATAATATAACAATGATATTGCTTGTCAAAGTTGTTCAGATACTCATAAGGAAAAACCCGTTCCGTATTCACGGCGTGGTCTTATGACATACCCTATACCTGTTTTAAACTATTTTACTCATACCAGTCCCATGACTGACCCGGAGTTTACTTTGTTGTTTTCCCTAAACTCTTGGGTGCCTAAATTTGTACGGGCAGTCAAGTAGTCGGGATTTACAGATATACATGGAGAGCTTGGAGCAGGAGACTGCAAGGTTCTATAGCTATAGTTATTTCCGCTGTGTTGTAAGTGTTGTACTCTGATAAAGTGCTATTGTATATATAACTATTTACTTCAAAGTTATGTTATATATTATATGTTATTCGTTCCGCTGTGAGATTCGTGTTACTCTGATCATTCTGATGTTCTTCTTCTTCTTCTATTCTATTAGTTCTATCTTTCCTTTCCCACCTTCTAAATTCTTTCACTAACGTCTCGGAATTTCCGACTCTCGAGGAGTCGGAAATTTCCAGCCGTTACACCCTATCCTCCGGCTTTCGTTTCTTTGTGTGATGGGACCTGGGTTTTATAATAGCTTCATTTTTCTTTATTTAGCATTGCGCTGTGGTTTTATGCACTGTTGGGAGGAAACCCGTTCCGTGTTATACGGCGTGGTCCCTTGATTTGCCAAACTTTAAAATAAAGATTAATAACTGTTTTAGTTCTCACACCAGTCACATGACTGACCTGGAGTTTATTGTTTTAACCTAAACTCTGGGTGCCCTTATTTTGACACGGGCAGCTAGTAGTTTTGGTTTTGTAGATTTATATTCACAGGATCCTGGTTTACAGCTGGAACGATATCCGGAAAGCTTTGTATCTGTATATCTCCTTCAGTTGTGTTTTGTATTATTTTCCGCTGCTCTGTAAATTATTGTAATCTCTGATATTTTCTGTGTAATATTTATTCATTTATACTCTGTATAATCTTGTATCCTGATGGAATTGTTGTAATATACAATGAAATGTTCTTCTGTCTGCGTTCTGATTTGTCGTGTTCTCAAAACAATCAGGCGTTTCGAACGGTCTGGGTCGGTTTAGCGACTGATTCGGATCGAGCGAAATTCCTTGTTGTCACAGGAGTGTAGAAGGAACATCATCAAACATGTATATACAGGTATGATATTTTATAAGCAAAGGTTGTCATCATCAAAAATGGGGAGATTGTTGGAGAATGGAGTTTTGATGACAACAACCTTATTTCAATTATCATTGATTATAAAATATATACTAACACTTTTTATATAATATATGTCTATATATATATATATGTATATATGCAAGAATTATATACAGGAAATATTATTGAAGATTGTACAGTTATAAAGATAATAGAGATTCAAAGTTCAGAGAAATTTTAAGACTCATGAGTAATCAAGATTTCAAGAGTGCAAGATTAACATAGTAAAAGAGTCTAGATTTTGTAAGACTCTAAATAGCACTCCAGGTTCAAATTAAAATTCTAATTTTCAAATTCTGATTTTCAATTCTTTCCTCAATCCTCTCTATTTTATTTTTTTATTTGTTTCTATTTTTATTCTTCTTTGTTTTTCAAACTTAAGTTTTTTCATATACTTTATATTTATACTTTATATAGTTTAAAACCTTATAATTATATAAATATATTTATATAGTTTGAAGTTATGTTTTCATATGTTTTCCTGTCATATAATATTAATTTACAACACTAGAATTTTACTCAAGAATTTCCAGAATTATTTTATATCAAAAAACTTGGAAAATGTTTTAAAATTTAAATTTTCAAAGGAGTATGTCGACATAACAAAAACTCCATGTCGACATATAATTGTCACTTTTTCCAATTTTGAAAGGAAATTTCTTTTCACTATTTGAAACGATTCAGAACCATTGCAACCTTTCATACTCTATAAAATGGGGTTAAAACCGAATTTTTTATCATCTCTTCTTCTCTATCTTCATCCTCTTTATATCCACCATTATTCTTAATCATTTTTATGATTCTTACACTTGTACTCTGCCGAATTCAATTCTGTTTTGATAAAACTTCTTCTCTCTACACTCTCTACTCTCTGAATCAAGTGCTACTGAAGAGTTATAGGGTTGTTTTGTAATTGCTTGGGTTGAATAAACCTTGTTTGTAAGTCAAAGAGGAATCGGTGTATCCTTGTAGCCGTGAAATCAAGGAATAGGAGTCGGTGTGTCCTTATTGAGCCGTGAAATCACGGAATAGGAGTCGGTGTCTCCTTGTTGAGCTGTGAAATCAAGGAGGGTGTATTTGACTATTGGAAATAGTAATAAAACTCTGCGCAATCTAGCGTTGTGCAAGACTGGACGTAGGAGTAATCCGAACTAGTATAAAATCAGGTGTGTTCCTTCCTTTTCTGCATTTTTATTTCTATTTAGTTTGCATTTGTATTTGAATCTATGTCTATGATTGTGTTTGTGGTGTTATATTCATCTCGTAGTTAACATTAGATTTATATTTTGTTTAAATTCTTACAAACACTATTCACCGCCCCTTTAGTGTTTACTTTGCCTTAACAATCCATTCCACATTCCCTAACGATTAGTATCAGAGCAAGGTCTTTCAAAAAGTTCATAATCTAATTTTTGAAAATGTTAAATGACAAATTTTGAGCACTAGTTTAAATTTAAGTATTGCATCAGTATTAAAATAGTCTGCATTTAATTTTATTGAAAAATTAAGTTACTATGATTAGATTTTTGAAATTTGAAATTTAGAAATTTGAAATTCTTGAAATTCTGAATTTTTGATATATCATGATATTATTGTAGTTAGTTATTTTGAAAAAGTCAATTGATTATTTGAAAAGTCATCTGAAAAGTTACTTGATTCTTTGAAAAGTTGTGTTGTTTTACAGGAAAAGAAGTGTTATAGGGCTAATGGATATTCAAACTCTGTAAAGATGGGTGACGTGGCTGTTGAAAATTCAAACTTCGAAATGGTGACTATTGAAAATTCAAATTCCGAAAAGAAATCAAAAAGAGGAGAAGAGTAATGACGGTTGGTGAAGAGACATCAAGAAGAAATGGATATATGTAATATAAATCAGCAAAGAAATGGGTATCAGATCAATTTACAACTTTGGATTTTCATCTACAACTTATCTTCGTGCTGTATTTCTCTTCATTTTCTTTGTAATGTTGCTATTTTCTTGACATTCCGTCAAGAACTGACCAAGTAATGATCAAATGAAGTTTTGATGAATAAAGAGAGAGGGAAACCAAAACTATTGATGGTTATCTTTAAATTTCATCAACAGGTTAGACTATTTTGCCCCAAGATCTTTACTAGATTGTAGTTCTCGTTCTCGTGGTCGATTTGATAGTAGATCGTCAAATTCCGATCAAAATTGAGTGAGATATGGCAGTTTGAAGTTGGCGATTCAAAACTTAAAATTGCTACAGGATTTTATGCATACTTCTTACTGTTTCGACTTGTTGCATCTCAATACCATCCAGATTCATCCCAAACTGCCACTAGGTCCTCGAATTCCTTTTCGATTTGCCACTGATTTCGTCCAATTCCATTAAGAAATGAAGAAGTTATGCCTCCTGAAAATTTGATTAAAAGTGAAAAAAGAGTGGAAGAAGAAGAGGAGTAGTTATAAAGAGATATGACTTTTGGGCCTTTATATAGTAGTTGAAGTGTCCATTCATTCAAAATCAAAATTCAAATTCAAATTTTGGTGCCAAGTTGGTTGAACTACTAAATCTTCAATATCTTTCTCATACGGTGTTCAAATTCAGCAAATGAATACACTATCCTAATCAGAAAAACGAGCTCGTCACAATAAAGCAGATCTAATCATCAAATTCCAGAAGATCAATTCAAAATTCATAGAATATTGAAGAAATGGATCTAAAAACCGGGTATGCCTTGATTAATTTTTAAATTTTTGGTTGAATGGATGTTTTGCTTGCTTTGCTTTGTTCTAAATTTGAAATTTAAACTTTAAAATTCAATTTTGAAATTTAAAACACAAATTTGAAATTTGAAATTTGAAATTTAAAAATAATTATAATAAAATTTATATAATAATAAAATAAATTTTGGATGTTTGTTAGGATTAGAATTGTGTCAGGAAATAGTTAAACCTGAAATATAAAGCGATATTTTAAAACCAAAGTCACCAAAACATATTCTCTTTGAAATAATACTTATATGTTAACATACATATATCTATATGTTAATATATCAGCCTATAGAATGAAATTCAAATTTTTTTATCTCAAAGATATAAACTTTCAAACTTCCCTCCATCATTTTCAATTAGAAAATGCCAGTTAAAATTCTAGTTATTAAATTTATCTGTATACTTATTTTCTTATATCTCATTTCAAAATATATATATATATATATATTAAAATAGATAATTTCAGAAAATTATATAAATATGTTAATATGATATATAGAGTTAATATAACTTTTTGATATTGTTATAAAATATAAATTTGTTCATCTTTTATATAGTTTAAACATGCATAGTTTAACTTATATATTATTCTTATGATTTCATAACAATTTTTGGTTACATTATCACAAATACTATTTGTAACTTAATACTTATTTTGACATCCTATTAAGATTTATAAAACTTGTATATAACGTAAAGAAATATATATACATGATTTTTTTTAAAGTAGTTTAAATATAAGAAGTTTTATAAATTACTTTATAATGTTTCCTTATAAAGTATAAATGGTTTTTTAGTAAATAAATATGTTTTGATTTCTATAATTTAAATTTAAAATTGATTTGTATCAAAATATTAATGTATATCTCATAAATTAAAATTTAAGTTCTTTTTCAATTAGTTTTATATATACTTATGATTATATGTTTATATAGCTTACTTTATATTATACAAATTTTATATACTCTTTAGAAAGATCTTTAATTTTTACAATATTTACCCTACTAATATTATTTAACTTCATGGTTTTTCTGAATATTTTACTACTTATCATGAATATTATTTTTAATTAACCTCTTATCTTTATTATTCTTTAAATAAAATTCATTAACATAATTAATATAAGTCTAGAAATTAACATTATCTTTGTTTGATTCAAATAATTCATAGTTAAATAGTACTTTGAATATATGTTACCTAAATGAATATAATTATCAAATCATTCTGCATACCATCATTACACATCTTATTTCATATCATACATCACTATTAGAGTACATCTCAAATTATAATCATTCACATCCAAGTTGCATTTCATTCAATATATCACTTCATATAATTTTGCATATAACATACTGCATTATAACCAACACACTACATTACATGTTAACCTTAACTTCACACATAACAAGTATATAATATGAAAAGTTTTTATCTAGGATTATTAATCAAATACATAACATATTTTCTTTGTCTTGATTGACTTAATTTATTTGTTTGGCTTAATTGACTTGTTTGAATTGTTTAACATGGTTGAATTTCATTAGCGGTTGGAAGGTGTGTTAGAAATATAATTATGCATTTGTAGTCAATAGAGCTTTATAGGTTTTGGGATAAATAGAAATTACAAGAAATGTTTGGTTTTATGACTGTTTGGATTAAATTGCTTTGCTTATATTATAATTTTAAGTATATCATATTAGAGTTATTTCCTAGTCTAGATTAAAGTCCTATTATAATTTTAAAGAAATTAGAGTTTAGGATAGGTCTAGTCTTGTATTAGATTAAGGGTGAATTTTAAAATTTCTCTGGATTAGTTGAAGGTTCAAGAATCCTTTGGTTGATTTAATTGTTTAAGATTACTTGTTTGAATTGTTGATTATTTGAATGGTTTGATTGTCTGAATTGTTTGATTGTTTGAATTACATGTTTGGGTTGATTTGCATGTTTGAATTGATTAAGTTATTATCCCTCTATTTAGTTTATTAGACTAGTGTAGTCATAGATTCAGGGGGAGTACTTTACTTTACTATTGGAATTACTTAGATAGTTATAAGATTTAGGAAGAGTAATGTTGGATGGTTACTTATATTCTATTCGGAGAATTATACAATTTAGGGGGAGTATCTTTAGGATTTCTTTTCGATAATGCCAAAGGAGGAGAAATTATAAAATATAAGCATAGTTTGCAGGATTCTTACAGACAGGGGGAGTATAGAAGGAACATCATCAAACAGGTATATACAGGTATGATATTTTATAAGCTAAGGTTGTCATCATCAAAAAGGGGGAGATTGTTGGAGAATGGAGTTTTGATGACAACAACCTTATTTCAATTATCATTGATTATAAAATATATACTAACACTTTTTATAGAATATATATATGTGCAGGAATTACGTACAGGAAATATTACTGAAGAACGTACGGTTATAAAGATAATAGAGATTCAAAGATCAGAGAAATTTCAAGACTCCTGAGTAATCAAGATTTCAAGAGTTCAAGATTAATAGAGTTATAGAGTCTAGATTTTGTAAGAATGTAAATATCACTCCAGGTTCAAATTCTAATTTTCAAATTCTGATTTTCAATTCTCTCCTCAATCCTCTCTATTTTATTTTTTTATTTGTTCCTATTTTTATTCTTCTTTGTTTTTCAAACTTAAGTTGTTTTTTTTATACTTTATATAGTTTTAAACCTTATAATTTTATAAATACACTTATATAGTTTAAATTTATGTTTTCATATGTTTTTCTATCATATAATATTAACTTACAGCACTAGTGTATTACTCAAGAATTTCCAGAATTATTTTTGTATCAAAACACTTGAAAAGTGCTTTAAAATTTAAATTTTCAAAGGAGTATGTCGACATAACAAAAACTCCATGTTGACATATAACTGTCACTTTTTCCAATTTTGAAAGGAAGTGTCTTTTCACTATTTGAAACGATTCAGAACCGTTGCAAACTTTTATACTCAATAAAAAGAGGTTAAAACCGAATTTTTTATCATCTCTTCTTCTCTAACTTCATCCTCTTTCTCTCTACCATTATTCATAATCATTTTTATTATTCTTACACTTATACTCTGCCGAATTCAATTCTGTTTTGATAAAATTTCTTCTCTCTACACTCTCTTGTAACGACCCGAATTTCCGTACGTTTTGAGTCGACTAATAACACAACACATCCAACCCAAATTGCACAGAAACACGAATCATTATTAGAAAGAAGCTAGAGGATGAGAAATAGAAAGAAAGAAATATTAGAATAGAAGAAAACGAAGAACACAAACTCACAGCGGAACGAATAAAATATATTAGATAACATAAACTTTGAAACACAATCAGTATTTGTATATATGTACCATCATCAGAGCACAACAGCTATTTCTGGAACAGTTATAAACACCTGTTTCCAGATACAACATAGTACACAGTGGAAAATACGATAATCTATAGCTAACTGGTGAAGCCTCCTGCTTCAAGCTCCTCCAAGTAAATCTGTAAAATCCCGACTACTTGACTGCCCGTACAAATTTGGGCACCCAAGAGTTTAGGGAAAACAAACAAAATAAACTCTGGGTCAGTCATGGGACTGGTGTGAGTAATCTCCAACCATTTGTTTAACTTTTAAAATCTCTTTCGAAATAAATGATAATCGTAAGACCGATCCACACATAAACACGGATGGTTTTCACCTTATGATAACCAAAAATATTTTGATATCAAATCCAATGATATTATAATAATGTCTACATCAAATAAATAGAATCTAGCGGAACGCTTGCATATCACGCTCCATATATAATATATAATATAAAATCAAAAACCGCAGAGCGCTTATTAGAGATTGGATTTCCAACGTGACAAGGTATGGGACCACCTTCCGATAGTGTATCTCTAGAGACAAATACACTGGGTTCAACAAGAACGTCTTGCAACCCGGCCCTCACATGACCGACCACTCATTTCGCTTGAGTGTATCGAATGTATATCACCAACGGTTGGGATCAGCAACCGTTACCCGAAAGGGACAACATCGATAGATTAAAGAACAAATGGAATTTCTCTAGATAGGTGATTATACATCCTAATGGGAGCGACCCACTTAGCCATGCTGCCTGCCCGATTTTTGTCAATTCCCGGTTGTGAGGCTTGAGGCTTGAATTATCTTCCAGAACATCTGGCCACCATTAACTTTGAATGCCACATCGTCAGATCCATCGGAAATCACTAATTGACTCCCACAAAAATACTCAGATTGTCAGGCTAAAGAAGTTTCCCTTCTATGCCATCAACTTCGTACGTTTGAAGGAATCAACGTACGTAACCCCTTTGGAAATACTCTGTCAGACATTCGTCCTTACAAGTTGTCCTGGGTCTGGACAAACCGAAGGTACCATTCTATTAATACGTCTTAGGCAATTTCTACCTAGCATTAACAGAACAGCCCTTGCACTTTACTCCGTCTTCAAAATCTCTTCAACATAAGTTAATTCATAACGCTTATATCAATACAAAGTGGTTTTCAGATATTAAATCTGATCCCGGTCTCTCCATATTGACAACGGGGTTATAAAATAAAATAAAACTTTGATTGTCGGTGATTTAACTATCAAAGAAACATCCATACAATCAACGGTCCTATTTCCAATTGGAAATTCTACCGATCAAGCATCAAACAACACTGGCCTCTTTTAATATTAATTCCTTATTATATTATCGATTCAAAAATCCATTTTTCAATTTCCATATCATTTCAAATCTCATTCTCGATTCTTGGAAGACATTTCCAATGTCATCATTTCTTTAATTGAGAAGATATCTCTTATTCCAATTTGAAACCATCTCTATATATTCATATATTCTTTTACTAATCTGATCCCTAACCAATCTTCACTACCGAACCTTAACCATTCCTTAGTTATTTATGAAGTCAATCAAGTTGGGGTATAATTACCTCTCAGACCTTAATTGAACCACATTCTCAACTTTGAAATAGTCAAAGCTCACAATTTTAAATAACCCATCGCTTACGCGACTCTCGGATTCGATCTAAGAACACACCTCCTTTACATAAAAATGTTGATTATAACGGTAGCGTTATAATCGCTATCTCCAAATATTTGATTTATAAAACACTGCTTTTAACAACAGCGTTATAACCGCTGTCTAGAATTATAAAACATTTATTATAGCAATAGCGTTAAGATCGCTGTTAAGATTTACAAAACATCTTTTATAACAGCAGCGTTAAAATCACTGTCTAGAATTTACCAACACTTATTATAACGGTAGCGTTAAAATCGCTATCTAGAATTTACAAAACATTTATTACAATTTATATTCCAAAGGTTGGAATAAAACTCATCGTTTTCATTTTAAACGATTATACATTTCCCTTATTCAGATTCCAATTTGATTTCTTATTTCAAATCTAAATTTCTTTTAGATATCTCGTTTGCAACATATTTGCTTTAACCATTATTTACTTTAACCGGTAATACATCAAATCCATTTGATTTTATCATTTCAAGTCCAATTTCAATTATAACTTCTATTAAAATTTGTCCATAGAAAATCTCATTTCTAGGTCCTAAATATTTATAATATCGTTAACAATTTCTTTTATAACTGCAAAGATTAAAACTAATTTACAAATAACGGTTTCAAAACCTTTACCACCTTTCAATTTATCCCAGTATAAATACTTCATTAAATTTTAAAACGTTGAATCATAATTTGATAATCTCAGTTAATTGGTAAAAACAAATTTCTATTTAAAATCTCTTCTTAAAACCTTATAGCGATTTTACATTCAATAAATAAATACCGATTTCATGTCAAATACTAGTTTCCAACAATAAATTTTTCCCTTCTTCCATAATTATCGTTCATAACTTTAACAAGTTTTCTACCTTCAAATCTATTTGAAATTTTATTTCTAATTTCGAAAATAAATTTTCTTTTTAAATTTCTTTCCTTCGTTTGAAAATACTTCATGGTATTAATACCAAAATTATAAGGCCAGTGTAATTCATCACAACAAAATCAATCACAGTATATGTGTATCACAACATATATCATGATAAAAAAAATAAACAGTAATAGAAATGTTGAGGAATCCAGTTGGATTCCTCCAAACTGTTTCCCTGCATCCACAGATGTTAACCACATCAATAATATTATTTCACATCAATATGAAATATCAGAACTAATAATCGATCAGCAATGTAATCCTATCAACCAATTTTATCGACTATTCAACCAAGCAACCATCACACAGTATAAAATCACTGTAAATGAATTTCAAAACTTGTTTATATAAAAATATAAATGAGGCAAAGTTAGTGAGTTTACTCACCTAGTTTTGCAGTTGGCAGATCTGCTTTGTTTCATTTAAAATCAAACAGACGTTTGATTTTATTTGGAAATTCCATAGATCAGTTCTTAGCAAAATCGGTTCCTCAATGTAGACTTCGTCGCAATGATCATAATGCGTCCACTTTCGTCTAATTCCGTTATCATGTAATAAAGTTATACGCGATATAAGTTTTAATATGGTTAAACTAAACGAAACAACTAATAAAGATTATTTAACTACTAATTACCCTCTTAGGCTTAATACTCTGGTTAATCAAATTGACCATGGATTCCAGCGTGTTAATCCATCCTTACTTTCGAAATAACCCGATAGCTCTCCTCCAGGCAAATACCATATTGACCTTAATTTCCTTCCTCATTTCAATACCATCACAGACTTTGAATTCGCGTTTCTAGATCTTCGTCCATTAAAGACAAAACCGTTTAGAAAAGCTTCAGTCCTCTTCGTATATTTCTGAACAAGCCACCCTGTAGAACACGTTAACCCCTCCTCATACAGCTTGGTTTTTTCCACAACTACTGTTCCTCGTATGAAAATCAGTACGCCACTAAATCACGTTATTAATCCTTCTTCCACATACTCAACTACCGTAATCACCATCCCCACAAAACCGACAGTAAACCCATATTTCACGGCAACACAAACCGCCATCATCGTTGTTCATGAAATCCCCTTCAACATCTAACCTAAATCCCCACTGTTACTCCATTAATTTCACAATCCATTAACTCCCATTTTCATAAAAATCAACCTGAACGCCACCTCCGTACTAACTCCGGTTCCTAATTCATATCCTACCGCTCAGCAACACAAGCTCCTCAGATCCAGATCGTGCCTCATAAAAACAGTACAAACTCCATTTCAACTTTTTGTACAGACTCCTCTCCCTTTCAATTACTTCTCGCCCCATATACAATACTCCCAATTTCAGAAACCGGAACCCCCCCTTCCATGTGATTCCCAATGTTACTCTCATCAAACTTGCACTCACCGTTTACTACTCATAACCTATAGCTTCTAGCAACCCAAAGTGACTACCGCATCCTCTTCCTTACACCAGTCCCCACCGACAATAACTCATGACCCCTTTCCAGTTTGCGTCTGACTGTCCTACACAGCCCCCTCTTGCAACCTCCGCTTCCTACTAGACTCCATGACGTCCTCCAGATCCCACATCGATACACCAAAAGCCCCAAAATCAAGAACCCTAGGTCTCTCACGTCATCAGCTGAACAGCGAACCAATTCGGTTCGAACCCAAATAAAAAGTATATAGAAATGAGGAAAGAGTTGTGAGGTTTACAACGATGTTTGTTTTGAAATTTTAGAAATCGTTTCAATTTTATTTTGGATTTTCTAAATGGAGATTATTCACTGGAAGACCGAATTCAGTTCCTGAGGAAAGAACGGGAATGAAAATAGAAATGGGGATTTAGGGATGTGATGAATTGGGGAAAATGAACAGTGCAGCCTCCAGAATGGAAGAAAGCATGCGAGAATATATAGCATTCAACAGTTTGGCCACCACGGTATTGATGGTGTGACATGCACGGAAATGAACAGATGGCATGACACGCACGGAAATGGACAACTTGACAGTAAAGGCAATGCAACAACTTGGTCCTTACGCATACGCATACAGTAGAATAGCATAGGGTTCCTTAGTAATGCTTTCTTTTGTTGTATTTTATTCATGGTATTTTATTTAAACTGACATGTACATGCTGGTCCTTTTAAATTCTTTGAAAAAAAATACTGAATTGGAGGAAGACATGACTAACTAGGATTACAAAGGGAAAAGTGCTACTTGATTTACGTGCATTATGTTTGGTTGTCTGTTACCAGCTAAAACGACTTTAAGAAATGGATTATCTACTCTTTTATTTTATTAGTTAAGCGTACTTGTTATGATTAATTTTTTTCATATTCGAGTCGTTTCGGACAGAAATAAGAATACTGTCGTGACCAGCGAGGTACCACAATCCCAAAAATGTAATAATATCAGTATTTTAACTTATATTATGAAACCTCAAAATATTGATATAGGGTGCAAAATACTCCAAATAAAAAGTTGCGTATTTAATTAATTAAAAATTACAGTAAAATTCTAAAAATTAATTTACAACTACGCCTCAAAAGAACCTTGTCCAAATTCAAGACCGATATTTAAATATATTTAAATAACTGTTATGGCTTATATATGATTCCACAGCAACTTCCTGATAATTTGATTTGGACGTAATTCACAATATATAAGACGAAATCTCGATTTTTCACTTCCATTAGAAAGATACTGTTTAATAGATTCAGATGTTTCTTGTTTCACAGAAATCCGACTTATATCGGATCCTGTATTCTCAGTTAAAGTTCAAATCGTAAATTACGAACTACCGCAACTATTTCGAGCTCGTTTAAAATTATATTATAAATTATACGTTTAAATATCGTTTTATAAATAAATTCCTTATAAATTCCTATATATTATTCAAATAAAATATTTAAACCAATTTAAATATTCAGAATTCAACGGCTGAAAATCCGGGTCGTTACATTCCTTCCCCCTTAAAATAATTTCGTACTCGAAATTGCTAAGGTAGGAAAAGATGCTACATACCCTATTAACTAGGTTAAAAAATCCTTTTTGTTCCCTCCTTAACTTCAGTTTAACTGGACCAATTTATTTCAATTAAAATATTAATTTATCCTTACTAACGAAAATTTTCAAAAATTCTGAAAATTTTCTAACACTTTAAATTCTGATAAATTTCGGCAGCATCTCCTCTGCACGGCTCAATTGGTACAACCACAACTCGCCTTTCTAGGCCTTCTCCAATCCAAAAGAAAATCAAAAAGCCAAGCGGTTTGCCCCATAGGCTCATAAAATCATCAAACCCAAGTAATATTGTAAATATATACCTTTTTGTCGGGCATAATTCTATCTCTTACATTTGCTTCCATTCAATATCTGCTCCGCATACATATATCCATTTCCAGTTGGTTTCAAATCAATCCAACTTCCAGTTTTTAACTCTCTAATCAACTTCTGATTAGTTCACTTCCATTCACCAATCCAAACTGAAATCTATCAAACTTCTTATTCTGCTTGAGTTCAATTCTATCAAGGTTCAATTCCAAACAACATCCAATATATATTCATCTTGTTTCTTCATAAGTCGAATTCATATTAATAATTTGAATCTCAACATTTTCCTTTATTTAATTTCATTTGGAATTATTTCTAATCCAATCCAATTTTATTTAAGTTAAATTTCAATTCATTTGATACATTTTTACCATTTCAATTTATTTAACTTACACAAGTTAAACTTTAATTTCAGAATTCAAATTCCCGGGCTTTATTTCAAATTGGTTTGAAATCATATATATTTATACCCATATATTTATAATCAACTCATTTCAAAACATCTTGTCATTTTCAAGCAAATTTTCATTCCCAAATTACTATGGTAGCAATCTATCACTCAGAAACTTGAAAACGAATACGGATAATGTCGCGACCCATTATCAGTACTATTTTCTTGCCACTGAAGTGATTTCAGTGCTTAATCACTTTAAAAATCCATTTAAAATCATTCTTATGCTGAAATCCTTCAAAGTACGATTATATAACTTTCAAAAATATTTCATACAATATTTCTAAACACCAGGAATTTAAACTCTAATTCTGGCTGGAACTTAATCTCAGTTCATCTTATTTATATATATTTCTCATATACAAGTTATATTGGGTTATATATAACCATCTCAATATTTTATAATTCCATTTGATTGTAATAACAATCAACACATTCAATAATGTCAGAAAATTATCACTTTTATATCAAAAATATCCTTTGGGCAAAATTGTATCATTTACCCTTCTTTAAAACAATACTATGTTGAATTGTTTTGTTCGAGAGTATAGAAACACCTATCGATACAGTTGTACATCCTGTATCGACCAGAATTCATAAACCACTCAACAAACCAGTCAACACAATATAAAACAATTTTTATATCAAATCTACAAATACGCGCTCTTACATATACACTCACACTCAATCTAGGGTATTACTAACCCCATCTCTATTGAGTCACGCCACAGAGCCAAGGTTACTACTCAACCTTCAGCACTGATACCAACTATAACGACCCGAATTTTCGTACCTTTTGAGTCGACTAATAACACAACACGTCCAACCCAAATTGCACAGAAACACGAATCATTATTAGAAAGAAGCTAGAGGATGAGAAATAGAAAGAAAGAAATATTAGAATAGAAGAAAACGAAGAACACAAACTCACATCGGAACGAATAAAATATATTAGATAACATAAACTTTGAAACACAAATCAGTATTTGTATATATGTACCATCATCAGAGCACAACAGCTATTTCTGGAACAGTTATAAACACCTGTTTCCAGATACAACATAGTACATAGTGGAAAATATGATAATCTATAGCTAACTGGTGAAACCTCCTCCTTCAAGCTCCTCCAAGTAAATCTGTAAAATCCCGACTACTTGACTGCCCGTACAAATTTGGGCACCCAAGAGTTTAGGGAAAACAAACAAAATAAACTCTGGGTCAGTCATGGGACTGGTGTGAGTAATCACCAACCATTTGTTTAACTTTCAAAATCTCTTTCGAAAGAAATGATAATCGTAAGACCGATCCACACATAAACACGGATGGTTTTTACCTTACGATAACCAAAAATATTTTGATATCAAATCCAATGATATTATAATAATGTCTACATCAAATAAATAGAATCTAGCGGAACGCTTGCATCTCACGCTCCATATATAATATAAAATCAAAAACCGCAGAGCGCTTATTGGAGATTGGATTTCCAACGTGACAAGGTATGGGACCACCTTCCGATAGTGTATCTCTAGAGACGAATACACTGGGTTCAACAAGAACGTCTTGCAACGCGGCCCTCACATGACTGACCACTCATTTCGCTTGAGTGTATCGAATGTATATCACCAACGGTTGGGATCAGTAACCGTTTCCCGAAAGGGACAACATCGATAGATTAAAGAACAAATGGAATTTCTCTAGATAGGTGATTATACATCCTAATGGGAGCGACCCACTTAGCCATGCTGCCTGCCCGATTTTTGTCAATTCCCGGTTGTGAGGCTTGAATTATCTTCCAGAACATCTGGCCACCATTAACTTTGAATGCCACATCGTCAGATCCATCGGAAATCACTAATTGACTCCCACAAAAATACTCGTATTGTCAGGCTAAAGAAGTTTCCCTTCTATGCCATCAACATCGTACGTTTGAAGGAATCAACGTACGTAACCCCTTTGGAAATACTCTATCAGACATTTGTCCTTACAAGTTGTCCTGGGTCTGGACAAACCGAAGGTACCGTTCTCTTAATCCATCTTAGGCAATTTCTACCTAGGGTTAACAGAACATCCCTTGCATTTACTCCGTTTTCGTAATCCCTTCAACATAAGTTAATTCATAACGCTTATATCAATACAAAGTGGTTTTCAGATATTAAATCTGATCCCGGTCTCTCCATATTCACAACGGAGGTATAAAATAAAATAAAACTTTGATAGTCGGTGATTTAACTATCAAAGAAACATCCATACAATCAACGGTCCTATTTCCAATTGGAAATTCTACCGATCAAGCATCAAACAACACTGGCCTCTTTTAATATTAATTCCTTATTATATTATCGATTCAAAAATCCATTTTTCAATTTCCATATCATTTCAAATCACAATCTCGATTCTTGGAAGACATTTCCAACGTCATCATTTCTTTAATTGAGAAGATATCTCTTATTCCAATTTGAAACCATCTCTATATATTCATATATTCTTTTACTAATCTGATCCCTAACCAATCTTCACTACCGAACCTTAACCATTCCTTAGTTAATTATGAAGTCAATCAAGTTGGGGTATAATTACCTCTCAGACCTTAATTGAACCACATTCTCAACTTTGAAATAGTCAAAGCTCACAATTTTAAACAACCCATCGCTTACGCGACTCTCGGATTCGATCTAAGAACACACCTCCTTTACATAAAAATGTTGATTATAACGGTAGCGTTATAATCGCTGTCTCCAAATATTTGATTTATAAAACATTGCTTTTAACAACAGCGTTACAACCGCTGTCTAGAATTATAAAACATTTATTATAGCAATAGCGTTAAGATCGCTGTTAAGATTTACAAAACATCTTTTATAACAGCAGCGTTAAAATCACTGTCTAGAATTTACCAACACTTATTATAACGGTAGCGTTAAAATCGCTACCTAGAATTTACAAAACATTTATTACAATTTATATTTCAAAGGTTGGAATAAAACTCATCGTTTACATTTTAAACGATTATCCATTTCCCTTATTCAAATTCCAATTCGATTTCTTAATTCAAATCTAAATTTCTTTTAGATATCTCGTTTGCAACATATTTGCTTTAACCATTATTTACTTTAACCGGTAATACATCAAATCCATTTGATTTTATCATTTCAAGTCCAATTTCAATTATAACTTCTATTAAAATTTGTCCATAGAAAATCTCATTTCTAGGTCCCAAATATTTATAATATCGTTAACAATTTCTTTTATAACTGCAAAGATTAAAACTAATTTACAAATAACGGTTTCATAACCTTTACCACTTTTCAATTTATCCCAGTATAAATACTTCATTAAATTTTAAAACATTGAATCATAATGTGATCCTCTCAGTTAATTGGTAAAAACAAATTTCTATTTAAAATCTCTTCTTAAAACCTTATAGCGATTTTACATTCAATAAATAAATACCGATTTCATGTCAAATACTAGTTTCCAACAATAAATTTTTCCCTTCTTCCATAATTATTGTTCATAACTTTAACAAGTTTTCTACCTTCAAATCTATTTGAAATTTTATTTCTAATTTCGAAAATAAATTTTCTTTTTAAATTTCTTTCCTTCGTTTGAAAATACTTCATGGTATTAAATACCAAAATTATAGGGCCAGTGTAATTCATCACAACAAAATCAATCACAGTATATGTGTATCACAACATATATCATGATAAAAAAAACAGTAATAGAAATGTTGAGGAATCCAGTTTACTCACTGTAAATGAATTTCAAAACTTGTTTATATAAAAATATAAACGAGGCAAAGTTAGTGAGTTTACTCACCTAGTTTTGCAATTGGATATCTGCTTTGTTTCATTTAAAATCAAACAGACGTTTGATTTTATTTGGAAATTCCATAGATCAGTTCTTAGCGAAATCGGTTCCTCAATGTATACTTCGTCACTATGATCATAACATGTCCACTTTCGTCTAATTCTGTTATCATGTAATAAAGTTATACACGATATAAGTTTTAATATGGTTAAATTAAACGAAACAACTAATAAAGATTATTTAACTACTAATTACCCTCTTAGGCTTAATACTCTGGTTAATCAAGTTGACCATGGATTCCAGCGTGTTAATCCATCCTTACTTTCGAAATAACCTGATAGCTCTCCTCCTCGCAAATACCATATTGACCTCAATTTCCTTCCTCATTTCAATACCATCACAGACTTTGAATTCACGTTTCTAGATCTTCGTCCATTACAGACAAAACCGTTTTGAAAAGCTTCAGTCCTCTTCGTATATTTCTGAACAAGCCACCCTGTAGAACACGTTAACCCCTCCTCATACAGCTTGGTTTTTTCCACAACTACTATTCCTCGTATGAAAATCAGTACGCCACTAAATCACGTTATTAATCCTTCTTCCACATACTCAACTACCGTAATCACCATCCCCACAAAACCGACAGTAAACCCATATTTCACGGCAACAAAAACCGCCATCATCGTTGTTCATGAAATCCCCTTCTACATCTGACCAAAATTCCCACTGTTACTCCATTAATTTCACAATCCATTAACTCCCATTTTCACAAAAATCAACCTGAACGCCACCTCCGTACTAACTCCGGTTCCCAATTCATATCCTACCGCTCAGCAACACAAGCTCCTCAGATCCAGATCGCGCCTCATAAAAACAGTACAAACTCCATTTCAACTTTTTTGTACAGACTCCTCTCCTTTTCAATTACTTCTCGCCCCATATACAATACTCCCAATTTCAGAAACCGGAACCCCCCCCCCCTTCCACGTGATTCCCAATGTTACTCTCATCAAACTTGCACTCACCGTTTACTGCTCATAACCTATAGCTTCTAGCAACCCAAAGTGACTACCGCATCCTCTCTCTTACACCAGTCCCCACCGATAATAACTCATGACCCCTTTCCATTTTGCGTCTGACTGTCCTACACAGCCCCCCTTGCAACCTCCGCTTCCTACTAGACTCCACGACATCCTCCAGATACCAAATTGATACACCAAAAGCCCCAAAATCAAGAACCCTAGGTCTCTCACGTCATTAGCTGAACCGCGAACCAATTCGGTTCGAACCCAAATAAAAAGTATACAGAAATGAGGAAAGAGCTGTGAGGTTTACAACGATGTTTGTTTTGAGATTTTAGAAATTGTTTCAATTTTATTTTGGATTTTCTAAATGGAGATTATTCACTGGAAGACCGAATTCGGTTCCTGAGGAAAGAACGGGATTGAAAATAGAAATAGGGATTTAGGGATGTGGTGAATTGGGGAAAATGAACAGTGCAGCCTCCAGAATGGAAGAAAGCATGCGAGAATATATAGCATTCAACAGTTTGGCCACCACGGTATTGATGGCGTGACATGCACGGAAATGAACAGATGGCGTGACACGCACGAAAATGGACAACTTGACAGTAAAGGCAATGCAACAACTTGGTCCTTACGCATACGCATACAGTGGAATAGCATAGGGTTCCTTAGTGTTGCTTCCTTTTGTTGTATTTTATTCATGGTATTTTATTTAAACTGACATGCACATGCTGGTCCTTTTAAATTCTTTGAAAAAAATACTGAATTGGAGGAAGACATGAATAACTAGGATTACAAAGGGAAAAGTGCTACTTGATTTATTCATTATGTTTGGTTGTCTGTTACAAGCTAAAACGACTTTAAGAAATGGATTATTTACTCTTTTATTTTATTAGTTAAGCGTACTTGTTATGATTAATTTCATTCATATTCGAGTCGTTTCGGATAGAAATAAGAATACTGTCGTGACCAGTGAGGTACCACAATCCCAAAAATGTGACAATATCGGTAGTTTAACTTATATTATGAAACCTCAAAATATTGATATAGGGTGCAAAATACTCCAAATAAAAAGTTGCGTATTTAATTAATTAAAAATTACAGTAAAATTCTAAAAATTAATTTACAACTACGCCTCAAAAGAACCTTGTCCAAATTCAAGACCGATATTTAAATATATTTAAATAACCGTTATGGCTTATATATGATTCCACAGCGACTTCCTGAAAATTTGATTTGGACGTAATTCACAATATATAAGATGAAATCTCGATTTTTCACTTCCATTAGAAAGATATTGTTTAATAGATTCACACGTTTCTTGTTTCACTGAAATCCGACTTATATCGGATCCTGTATTCTCAGTTAAAGTTCAAATCGTAAATTACGAACTACCGCAACTATTTTGAGCTCATTTAAAATTATATTATAAATTATACGTTTAAATATCATTTTATAAATAAATTCCTTATAAATTCCTATATATAATTCAAATAAAATATTTAAACCAATTTAAATATTCAGAATTCAACGGCTGAAAATCCGGGTCGTTACACTCTACTCTCTGAATCAAGTGCTACTGAAGAGTTATAGGGCTGTTTTGTAATTGCTTGGGTTGAATAAACCTTGTTTGTAAGTCAAAAAGGAATCAGTGTATCCTCGTAGCCGTGAAATCAAGGAATAGGAGTCGGCGTTTCCTTGTTGAGCCGTGAAATCAAGGAGGGTGTATTTGACAATTGGAAATAGTAATAAAACTCTGCACAATCCAGCGTTGTGCGGGACTGGACGTAGGAGTAATCCGAGCCAGTATAAAATCTGGTGTGTTCTTTCCTTTTCTGCATTTTTATTTCTATTTATTTTTCATTTGTATTTGAATCTGTGTATGTGATTATGTTTGTGGTGTTAGATTCATCTCCTAGTTAACATTAGATTTAAATTTTGTTTAAATTATTACAAACAATATTCACCCCCCTAGTGTTTGCTTTGCCTTAACGATCCATTCTGCATTCCCTAACAATGGTCAAGGTGGGTTAAGGCAAAATTGATTGGTAAAAAAACAATTTTGGATAATGGATGTATCTCAAAGCAGTAGTTGGAGTTGGAGTAACATTCTGAATTTAAGGAGCTCTTTTCTGCCGTATATTCAGTGTAATTATAAGTACATCAGAAATTTGTATTTTTGTCATGCCCCTTGGGCAAAACTAGGTTTGATTTTAAGCTCAATTGTTGAATATAATTTGAGGAGATTATCTGGAATAGCAGAAAATGCATGTGTAGATGATTACACTCATGATGGTAGGGTGGTACTCCCTTACACTAGTTCATCAATGTTAAGGACTTTATAGACAGAAATATCAGAAGGTTTTTAAGTGAATGGTGATAGTTGTATATTATGGCAGAATAAATCACATTGTAATGACCCGTATTCTACACATCATAGGATTGTAGAATATTTATTTCTTTCTCGTGTGAAGTCGTATGGTCATATAACTTTGGGAAACATCTATTAGAGACATTTCCCATGTTCATGATTTTTGTCGATTTTTAAATGACCATTTTGCCCCTAGTTGGTACTGTTTTGGCCATAACTTTTGATTGGAAAGGAATTTTGACCTGAAACCACTTCCATTTGATTCGTTTGATGGTTTCTCTTTCCGTAGAGTGGTCACATTAGCCAAACGGACTTAACGTTTGGGAGATATGGCTGAAACAAGGTTTGGAGTGTGAAAAACTGCTTAACTGGGCCAAATCGGGTGATTAGTGAGTAGGCCCATAACCCATTTCGGGATTAGGGTTATGGGAGGGCTGAAATGAGATGGAGAATCATTCCATTTCAGTTTTCTAGCCTCCACTTATCACCAAGGAATCCTAAAAATGGCCTCCAACCTCTAAATCACCTCCAAATCACCTTTAGGTTAAGGATTTGGCTTAGCAACCCCTAATCAAGGAGGATCTTCACCAAATCAACAAAGGAGATGCTGTTTGGTATTGAAATTCGCATCAAATCAGAGGATTATTTCAGATCTTAGTTTATTTTGTGGCTAAGGTGAGTGATTTGCTTAGTTTTGCACTAATTATGGCTAATTAGGGTTGATTAGTGTTAATTAGCGAATTTAAACATGATAAAATTCTGGAAAAATGTTTATAAAATTCGGAATGATATTTTAAACCTCTGTTAGAAATTTGGTTCCGTTTGGTTAAGTTTTGATAATCTTATCATTAGTTTCACCTAAATATGCTTAAGGGGAAGTTTGGGATTTTGGGTATGTTTGATCCCTTTTTACCTATCATATTGATGTTTTGATGTTGGTGGTTGATTATGTATGTTGCTATGACTGTATGAAATGCTTTGTGACTGTTTAGAATAGTTGGAATGGTCGAAAACGCCGTCGAGGGGCGTAAACAGCTCGCTGGACAAGGTGCAGGGGTTCGGATCGCATAGGGGGTTGAAGGACGATCGGATCGCCCTAGGGGATCGTGGGACATCACCACGAGTCGAGTCACCTCCTCCGAACCGAACCGACTGCGCAAGGCCCACGAAGCGAATCGATGCAGCACCGTGCCCAAATTGAAGTACTCCGACCCGGATCGCCAATGAACATTACGACCCGATCCGATCCACTCGTGCTTCGTATCACGATCCGACTAAGAGGAAGGCAACATCCACGATCCGATGCACAACGAGACGACGGAGGAGCGCGATCCGATCCGTATGGGGTATTCACGATCCGACCAGAAGTGGAGACCCGATCCGACGTAGGAGGCGCGACCCGATCCAATGATGAATGCTGAAGGCGACCCGATCCGATCCGATCTGGGGATGACCAATAACCCGGGATGCAAAGGTAGTCCAAATGGAAGTTAGAGCTCAGGATCCCGGAACCAGTTGGGAACCAATGAGTTCACTTCATGGTTGGACTTTGCTGCGGGACGTGTGCTAAGGAGTTGTCGATGTTCATAACTTTGATTCACCGCTAAGGAATGATGGGCTACTTATCAGTGTAGTAGGGTCATTATGACCTGAGGGGCAAAGTGATGGTAGCAAGACTACGTTATCAGTGCAGTAGGGTCATTATGACCTGAGGGGCAAGGTGATGCGTAGTAAGACTATGGGCCAGCGCAGATGGGGTGAATAACTCCATGGGGCAAGTGGACATAGTAAGGATTAGTAAGGCTATGAGCCAGCGCAGATGGGGTGAATAACTCCATGGGGCAAGTGGACATAGCGAGGAATGAGTGGCTACGTTATCAGTGCAGTGAAGCCATTTATGACTTCATGGGGCAAAGTGATCGTAGCAAGGAATGTTGGGTGATTGAAGTGGTGAATATCGTATGCTTTACGCACTGAGTGAGAGATGTGAGGATGGATGCTATGCTTGATTGTTTGCCATCCTTATGACATGCACACCTCCCCCACCTCCGTATCTTTATACCGTTTGATATGATACCTTAGAGTGTTGTACAGTATGTAGTGCTAACTCTTTGGTTGCAGGTCCAGGTTCAGGTATGTTTTAGTCTACCTGTTATTGTTCACTTTAGATGCTTATCGCTCATACCAGGCTTTATGTCTGACCCAGAGTTTTATGTCTCCTCTTATTACTCTGGGTGCTCACACGAGCAGACTAGAGGCACCTTAGCTGGTGATGCGCGAGTAGTTGAGTCGGAGGCGGGCAGGAGGCTTCCACGTATGATATATATATATATATGCACATTCTCCCTGTGTCGTTGATGGTCGCTACTTGGGCATTAGTAGTGTATCTCTTTTATCTTGCTTTTGTTTTGAGACAGTTTGGAAGTTGTAATAAGCTGTGTTCTGACTTTCCGCTGCTATGATGTTTAGTTCTGATTTTCAGCTTATGCACTGTCTCTCCTGTTTTATGTCAAGTTTGTTATTATTATATTTTGTTTTATGCGCTGTGAGACATTTTACAGGTTCTTTGTATGTTCATTTCCTTCTCCCTTTTTCCTTCTGGCGACCCGTTCCGTGCTAATTGGACATGTGTACAGCGCACTTTAGGAGTAAATGTCGGTTGGTGCGGGGCGGGGCGTCACACTTGGTATCAGAGCTCTAGGTTGCGTAGTTAACCTAGGGAAAGACACTAGGGAGAGTTAGTACGTATATGAGAGCGCGTATTTGTGATTACTTTGGTTTTCAAAAGCTATGTATGTATATACTATTAGTAGTATGAAGATGAAGTTGCACTGCACTAGTACCACTATGGGGTCGTTGATCGTTTTCCTTTTTCCGATTGACGATGAGCCGACATGTTAGAGGTACCGGTAGAGGGGCCAATAATGGGAATGCCGCTGACATGAGGGCGATGTTTACCAACCTAATGAGAGACATGCTTAGAGAAGTGCAAGGGGCAGTTCCCAATCCCAGAGTTGGTGATGGCCCAGTAGTGCAGGCGCCTAGGGTCGATTTCGCCAAGTTGTGCAAGGATTACACTAATCTTGGTGGGAAGCCATTCCACGGAACGGAGTCGGCCACAGATGTTCAAGATTGGATGGATAGCTGTGATCGTATCTTTGATGACTTGGGTCTCGAGGATGCGATGAAGAGAAGGCTAGCGTCTCGTCAGCTGCAAGGGCGAGCGATGAATTGGTGGAATGCCATTAGAACAGCTACCCCAGAGGATCAGGTTACGTGGGTTCAGTTCAAGGCTCGCTTTAGCGAGAAGTTTATTCCAGCTGCCCAGAAATCGGTGTTGTTTAAGAGGTTCTTGGAACTCAAGCAGAACGGAAGGGCAGTTTCTGATTATATTGCTGAGTTCGACACTTTGTCGAAGTATGGACTGTCTCTTATCGACACTCCTGAGAAGAAGAATGAGAAGTTCATTACCGGTTTGGATGGGTACTTGGGGGAGAGGCTCATTAACCACATCGATGAGACTTTTGAATCGATCGTGGGGAAGGCTTTGAGATCAGAGAGCCTTTACCCTAAGTCAAAGACTGAGGCTGCATCTGCAGAAGGGCCAAAGTCGCAAGCGGGCGGTGGAGGCAAGAATAGCTCTCAGAATAAGAAGAAGCGGGACCAATCTAAAGGTGGCCAGAAAAAGAGCAAGAAGGATGTTGAGTGCTTCAGCTGTGGAAAGAAAGGCCATTACGCTAAAGAATGTCGGGCCAAGCCAGCGGAAAGGAAGTGCTACAACTGTGGTCAAGTGGGACATCAGAAAGACAAATGTCCGCAACCTCTTAAGGAGAAGCAGATTGTGAAAGCATATGCTCTTGATGCTATTCCTTCTTCGTCGAATGCCCCAATTGCGGCGGAGAAAGGAAAAAATGTTGTTATTCAAGGTATGCTTTCAATTTATGATATACCAGTTCGAGTTTTGTTTGATACTGGGGCTTCCCGTTCCTTCATATCTAGTGACCTGGTAGATAGGTTGGGACTGGAACCCGAGATAGTCGATAGACCATTGGTTGTGACAAACCCGATTGGTGGTTCGACTAGCCTTAGTATGATTTGCAGGAATTTGGTCTTATCGAGTCATGGATGTATGTTTGTATGTGATTGCTTTGTTTTGGGCTTTACTGGGTATGGCATTATATTGGGAGTCGATTGGCTCCAAAGATACGGGGTGGTGGTAGACTGTGAGGGCTTTTTGGTGACAGTGAGAGCGGATGATGGGCGGAGGGTAGTGTTTGGTAGTCTACCTAGTGATGGGGTTATGGCTAGTTTTGTAAATTCCCTCGACATCCCGCAGGATGAGTTGTCAGATGTGCCCGTGGTTGGCCAGTATCCGGACGTCTTCGAGGAGGTGACCGGGCTTCCACCACACCGAGAGATTGAGTTCCGTATTGATTTAGTGAAAGATGCCAGACCTATAGTGATGCCACTTCGTCGTATGGCACCAAGGGAGCAGCGAGAGCTCGGGGTGCAAGTCAGCAATCTTTTGAAGAAGGGATTGATTAGAAGGAGTGTCTCCGAGTGGGGAGCACCAGTTGTATTTGCCACTAAGGCAGATGGTTCCCTTCGTTTGTGTGTGGACTATCGCGAGTTGAATAAGGTGACGAAGAAGAATAAGTATCCTCTACCGCGGATAGATGATTTGTTTGATCAGCTAGAAGGAGCAAGAGTGTTCTCCCAGTTGGACCTCGCGACAGGATTTCATCAGCTTCGAGTAGCGGATGAGAGTGTTCCGAAAACGGCATTTAGGACGCCGTCTGGATTTTATGAGTGGTTGGTCATGCTGTTTGGGTTGACCAATGCACCAGCCTATTTTGTGGATCTTATGAATCGAGTATTCAGAGATCAGTTGAATAAGTTGTTCTTGTGTTCGTGGATGATATCCTTGTATATTCAAGGACAGAGGAGGAACACAAGGGGCACTTGAGGATAGTGATGGAGGTGTTGAGGAAACACCAATTGAAAGCGAAATTCTCTAAGTGTCATTTTTGGAGAAGGGAAGTAAGATTCTTGGGTCATGTTGTTTCAGAGTGTGGTATTGCCGTGGACCCTGCGAAGGTGGCTACGGTACAGGATTGGCCTACGCCCAAGAATGCAACAGATGTAAGAAGTTTCTTGGGATTAGCTGGATATTATCGTAAGTTTATCCAGAACTTCTCCAAGATAGCAGCACCGTTGACTCAGTTGACTAAGAAGAATCAGTCCTTAGTTTGGGACGGAGTGTGTGAGGATGCCTTCAAAAGTCTAAAGGAGAGGTTGACGCGTGCGCCAGTGTTAGTCATTCCTAAGGGGAATGAAGAGATGACGGTATACACGGACGCTTGTGGTACCGGACTGGGAGCAGTATTGATGCAATGAGGTAGGGTTGTAGCTTATGCTAGTCGACAGCTAAAGCCGCATGAGAAGAAGTATCCTACCCATGATTTGGAATTGGCAGCGATTGTATTTGCGCTGAAGATGTGGAGACACTATCTCTTGGGAGAAAGATTTGAGCTGTTTACCGATCACAAATCGTTAAAATATCTCTTCTCTCAGAAAGATCTGAATCTCCGTCAGCAGAGATGGTTAGAGTTCTTGGCTTCGTATGATTTTGATATCGCATACACACCTGGGAAGGGTAATGCGGTAGCCGATGCCTTGAGTAGGAGACATGCCAGCTTAGGGGCAATGTTTCTTGAATGGAAGCAACTAGAGTATATCGCGGGGTTTGATTTCAGACCAAGGTGCGAATTAGATCCAGTTATGCTAGCTAGTTTGACGATCAGACCCACTTTGATAGAGAGGATTGGTTCTAGCCAGAGGGACGATCCTAATCTATTAGAAATCATCTCCAAGTTAGAGATGGGTATTGATGGAGAGATGAATGTGTATGGGTATGATCGAGATGGATGGCTTCGAAAGAATGGAAGACTAGTTGTGCCCAACGTAAATGGTTTGAGGGATGAAGTGCTTTGAGAATGTCATCACTCAAAACTGACTATACACCCCGGTGGTAATAAGATGTATCGAGACATGAGACAGACTTACTACTGGGAAGGGATGAAAAGAGACGTTGGGAAGTTTATATCCAAATGCATGAGTTGCCAGCTAGTTAAAGCCGAGCAAAAGAAGCCTAGTGGGTTGTTACAACCATTAGAAATTCCCGAATGGAAATGGGAGCAAGTTTCGATGGATTTCATAGATGGCTTACCAAGGACTAGATCGGGATATGATAGCATTTGGGTAATTGTGGATCGATTGACTAAGAGCGTAAGATTTATACCAGTCAAATCGACCAAGACTGCAGCCAAGTTGGCAGAATTGTATATGAAGTGGGTAGTGAGATTTCATGGAGTACCCAAAAGCATTGTGAGTGACCGAGACCCGTTGTTCACTAGTGGGTTTTGGAAGAGCTTACAAGAGGCTCTAGGGTCAAGATTACATCTCAGTACCGCATATCATCCTCAGACTGACGGTCAGATGGAGAGGGTGAATCGTATATTGGAAGATCTCTTGAGAGCTTGTATATTGGATTTTGGTGGATCATGGGATGATCATTTGCATCTAGTAAAGTTTGCATATAATAATAGCTACCAATCCAGTATCGGTATGGCTCCATATGAAGCTTTGTACGGAAGACCGTGCAACTCACCATCATGTTGGATAGAGACTGGCGAGAAGTTTGTGCTTGGACCAGATATGGTGAGAGAAACATCGGACAAGATCAAGATCATTCAGCAACGAATGAAAGCTGCCCAAGATAGGCAGAAGAGTTATGCTGATAAGAGGAGAAGAGACTTGAAATTCTCCGTTGGTGACTTGGTGTTTGTCAAGATCTCTCCGTTGAAGAGCGTTATTCGATTTGGCAGGAGAGGCAAGTTAGCACCAAGATTTGTTGGCCCATTCCCTGTTCTTGAATTAGTCGGGAATTTGGCATATAGAGTTGGCTTACCAGAGAAGATGGCGGGAGTTCATAATGTATTTCATGTTTCCCAACTAAGGAAGTTCGTTCACGACTCAAATGTGACTATTTCACCTAATCAGTTAGAGGACTTCGAAGTAGAACCCGAGGCGGTTGGGAACCGCAAGCCGATTCGTATTGTGGGGCATGATACGAAGCAACTTCGAAGGAAGGCGGTGAAGCTGCTCAAGGTTCAGTGGGGCGAGAACGAGAATGATTGTACTTGGGAGACAGAGGAGAGCATTAGGAAGGTTTATCCAGAAGTCTTTGCCTGGTAAGATTTTGCAATTTAGTTTTCCGCACGCTAGGATAGACTTGCTTTGCTTGTTTGCATGTTTGATGGTTGTTTTATGATTGATAGGCATGCGGGACCTTTGTGTATGTTTGGATTAGGGAATTTCGGGGGCGAAATTTCTTAAGGGGGGGAGAGTGTAATGACCCGTATTCTACACATCATAGGATTGTAGAATATTTATTTCTTTCTCGTGTGAAGTCGTATGGTCATATAACTTTGGGAAACATCTATTAGAGTCATTTCCCATGTTCATGATTTTTGTCGATTTTTAAATGACCATTTTGCTCCTAGTTGGTACTGTTTTGGCCATAACTTTTGATTGGAAAGGAATTTTGATCTGAAGCCACTTCCATTTGATTCGTTTGATGGTTTCTCTTTCCGTAGAGTGGTCACATTAGCCAAACGGACTTACCGTTTAGGAGATATGGCTGAAACAAGGTTTGGAGTGTGAAAAACTGCTTAACCGGGCCAAATCGGGTGATTAGTGAGTAGGCCCATAACCCATTTCGGGATTAGGGTTATGGGAGGGCTGAAATGAGATGGAGAATCATTCCATTTCAGTTTTCTAGCCTCCACTTATCACCAAGGAACCCTAAAAATGGCCTCCAACCTCTAAATCACCTCCAAATCACCTTTAGGTTAAGGATTTGGCTTAGCAACCCCTAATCAAGGAGGATCTTCACCAAATCAACAAAGGAGCTGCTGTTTGGTATTGAAATTCGCATCAAATCAGAGGATTATTTCAGATCTTAGTTTATTTTGTGGCTAAGGTGAGTGATTTGCTTAGTTTTGCACTAATTATGGCTAATTAGGGTTGATTAGTGTTAATTAGTGAATTTAAACATGATAAAATTCTGGAAAAATGTTTATAAAATTCGGAATGATATTTTAAACCTCTGTTAGAAATTTGGTTCCGTTTGGTTAAGTTTTGATAATCTTATCATTAGTTTCACCTAAATATGCTTAAGGGGAAGTTTGGGATTTTGGGTATGTTTGATCCCTTTTTACCTATCATATTGATGTTTTGATGTTGGTGGTTGATTATGTATGTCGCTATGACTGTATGAAATGCTTTGTGACTGTTTAGAATAGTTGGAATGGTCGAAAACGCCGTCGAGGGGCGTAAACAGCTCGCTGGACAAGGTGCAGGGGTTCGGATCGCATAGGGGGTTGAAGGACGATTGGATCGCCCTAGGGGATCGTGGGACATCACCACGAGTCGAGTCACCTCCTCCGAACCGAACCGACTGCGCAAGGCCCACGAAGCGAATCGATGCAGCACCGTGCCCAAATTGAAGTACTCCGACCCGGATCGCCAATGAACATTACGACCCGATCCGATCCACTCGTGCTTCGTATCACGATCCGACTAAGAGGAAGGCAACATCCACGATCCGATGCACAATGAGACGACGGAGGAGCGCGATCCGATCCGTATGGGGTATTCACGATCCGACCAGAAGTGGAGACCCGATCCGACGTAGGAGGCGCGACCTGATCCAATGATGAATGCTGAAGGCGACCCGATCCGATCCGATCTGGGGATGACCAATAACCCGGGATGCAAAGGTAGTCCAAATGGAAGTTAGAGCTCAGGATCCCGGAACCAGTTGGGAACCAATGAGTTCACTTCATGGTTGGACTTTGCTGCGGGACGTGTGCTAAGGAGTTGTCGATGTTCATAACTTTGATTCACCACTAAGGAATGATGAGCTACTTATCAGTGCAGTAGGGTCATTATGACCTGAGGGGCAAAGTGATGGTAGCAAGACTACGTTACCAGTGCAGTAGGGTCATTATGACCTGAGGGGCAAGGTGATGCGTAGTAAGACTATGAGCCAGCGCAGATGGGGTGAATAACTCCATGGGGCAAGTGGACATAGTAAGGATTAGTAAGGCTATGAGCCAGCGCAGATGGGGTGAATAACTCCATGGGGCAAGTGGACATAGCAAGGAATGAGTGGCTACGTTATCAGTGCAGTGAAGCCATTTATGACTTCATGGGGCAAAGTGATCGTAGCAAGGAATGTTAGGTGATTGAAGTGGTGAATATCGTATGCTTTACGCACTGAGTGAGAGATGTGAGGATGGATGCTATGCTTGATTGTTTGCCATCATTATGACATGCACACCTCCCCCACCTCCGTATCTTTATACCGTTTGATATGATACCTTAGAGTGTTGTACAGTATGTAGTGCTAACTCTTTGGTTGCAGGTCCAGGTTCAGGTATGTTTTAGTCTACCTGTTATTGTTCACTTTAGATGCTTATCGCTCATACCAGGCTTTATGTCTGACCCAGAGTTTTATGTCTCCTCTTATTACTCTGGGTGCTCACACGAGCAGACTAGAGGCAGGTTAGCTGGTGATGCGCGAGTAGTTGAGTCGGAGGCGGGCAGGAGGCTTCCACGTATGATATATATATATGCACATTCTCCCTGTGTCGTTGATGGTCGCTACTTGGGCATTAGTAGTGTATCTCTTTTATCTTGCTTTTGTTTTGAGACAGATTGGAAGTTGTAATAAGCTGTGTTCTGACTTTCTGCTGCTATGATGTTTAGTTCTGATTTTCAGCTTATGCACTATCTCTCCTGTTTTATGTCAAGTATGTTATTATTATATTTTGTTTTATGCGCTGTGAGACATTTTACAGGTTCTTTGTATGTTCATTTCCTTCTCCCTTTTTCCTTCTGGCGACCCGTTCCGTGCTAACTGGACATGTGTACAGCGCACTTTAGGAGTAAATGTCGGTTGGCGCGGGGCGGGGCGTCACACACATTCTATTGGGTGAAAAGAAAGTCTTTCCATAAGCTAAGAGGATATGAAATTTGTGTAATCCGGCAAAGGAAAATCTGCTTTTATGGATGGTCATGGCGAATGCAATCAACACAAAGGACAAACTACATAAGATTGGAGTTTTGTCTAATGGTATATGTTATTTGTGTAAATTTGCAGTGGAAAAAATTTATACTTGTTTTTCGAATACACTTTTGCATACTAGATTTGGGTGAGGCTTTTAGCAAATGGATGCTTTCATAAATGTCATGTGATAGTAAAACGTAATTGTTTAATATATATAAAGCAACTAGGTGGAGGAATAAGAGATCCAAGATGCTTTTAAACATTTTGAAGAAATTTATATATGAGGTGTGGGTCGAGAGAAATAGAAGAGCTTTTGGGCATGGAAATCTAAATGCAAGTGAGATTTTCAGTATTATACACAGAAAGATGATGAAGAGTATCGGTTCTTTTTCTTGATGGTATTTTCAGATCAGACAATTTTGGCTTGGAATGCTTTGGCTAGCTATTTCTAGTTTGCTGAGCTCATGTCAAGTTAAGATGTAAATTGCTTGTAGTGTTTGTTTGCAGTAATGAGTTTTTTTTCTGGTTTCACTGTAATTCTTTATTGGCTTTTTTCTCAATGCTGAATGTAATGTGAGATAGGTTAGTGTTGTATAGATACAATAGCTGACATATTGTAATTCTTTGTAAATGACAATAGTGTGAATAAATTTACTTGCCTTTCAAAAAAAACTCGCAATGTCCATAATCCCCATCGCAAAATTGTAATCTTCAAAGACCTATTGCGCCACCGCCGATGATCAGAGCGCTGACATGTGACCATCTCCAGAACCCTGCCACCAATACCCTCCTACGCCTCCATTCCCTGATGGCCCACTACTTCCACCGCACCAGAAATCCACTTCGAAATAAATCTGATCATGTCTGATTTGCCACCACAACAGGCCACTTGGGAGTTCACCGCCACCGCCGTTGCCTGCTCTCGCTTCTCTTCTTCAACTTTGCTTCAGACACCACACCCCTCATTAACCCACTTCGCCGGAAAATATCTAGACCCGATCGAGACTCCTCCAAAACCATACCACTGATGAACTCGCCCTAACTCCTTCCATCGACCATTTCAAACGATCGGCCCAACACCAAACTTGTCGACCATCCTCCCCTCTGTAACTTCCCTTTATGCTATAGCACCTAAGACCCTATATATTTCACGCAAAACGAGAAATACAGAAATCACTTCCTCCACTGTCTTGGCGATTTTCGGCTACTTCGTGCACCCAAACGACACTAAATTTTATACATAAGTAGCCATCAATATACTCTCCAATGTTGCAGTTGACAACTTCGATTGATTATCCATGGTTTGAGAGAAATAAATTGAAATGTGAGATTGGGCTTATTTGCAAAGTTGTTGACTACCATTCGAATTTGGAGCTTAGGGTTAGGAATTAGGTGATATATATAGGAAAGATTTATACTATTTTATCTTAAGGTGACTAACGATATTTTATTGAAAATGACTAATGATATTTATTCGTGCCTGTCACCATTTCCGATCGATGTTCATTAATTCATATGATCACATATGAACTCCATTCACGACGAAAATGGACATCAAGTTATAGTTTGACATTCCGGACCCAATGAAACTTGTTTCGTCGAAATCCAAGTCCGTTCGCTAAAATAGCGCTAGTTTGAGTTCAAATGGTCAATTTATTTACATTTTAATTTGCGTATGCTCACAAAATAACTCTGATTGGCACGCAACTTGAAATCTATTACGGATTTAATAAAATTTGATTCATTGAAATCGAAGATCGTTTGAATAAGAGCCCTTTTAAGGGTCCAAGTTAAATTAACATAAATCAATTTTAAAATACTTCAATATAATAATAATAAAATATTATTATTAGATATACTCAAACAGAATTTCATATAGCTCCAAAATAAATTACTTTAGATTAAATTTCAAGTTAAATCGATATCTAATATATTAAAAATCGTTTTATTTTATATAATAAATCGTTATGGTTTATAAATGATTCCATAGCAACCTTTTGAAAATTTGATTAGAACATAATTCAAAATCTGCAATATGAAAACTCGATTTTTCTCTTCCTTTAGAACATTTTAATCCAATAGATCCGGACGATTTTTGTTTTAAAGAATTTGGACTTATGTTGGATCCTGTATATCCATTTAAAGTTCAAAACGTAATATTACGAACTACCGCGATGTTGCGGCTCATTTTATAATTAAATTATAAATTATACATTCAAACGTCATTTAATTAATGAATTTGATAATATAATTCAATCTAACTTGATTAAATATTCTTGTATTGCTCAATTCATATTATACTGCAAAACCAACTAATTTCGACTATCTCGGAATTAAATTATTATTTTATTATTTATATTAAACTAATATTCAAAACCATTGAATTCAAATCATATATATTCTATAAAACATTTAAAAAAATTTAAATGTTTAATTAAACAGTTAAAAATCTGGGCAGTTACATTCATTCCCCTCAAAAGAATTTCGTCCTCAAAATTATTAAGGCAGGAAAAATGCCACAAACCCAGTAACTTTCCAAAAATGCATTTGATTAAAAAATTATTTTCCACTTCTGAACTTCTAGTTTGATAATCCAATTAGTTTTGATAGAAAAAACGATTCATTTCATTTAACAAAAAATTTCAAAATTTCTGTAAATATTTTGATTTCTTAAATTTTTGAAAGATTTTGGCAGAGTCTCCTCTGTATGGAGGGATTTCTACAATATTGCAGGAACAACAAATACATGTACATCAATCCATATGGTCGGAAAAATCCAATTCAAAAACCAAAATTTTTATATTTTGCTTAGGCGTACCTTATACGAGCGTTATTAAGCGATTAACAATAAGCTATGAGTGGGCTTGCTTAATTTACAGCTAAACTGGATCCAATTAGCTCTAGAACTTAAATAAATATAGGCTTAAAGGTGAATTAGGCCCTACAACTGTTCTTAACTCAGATGAACTTCATTAGTTTCATAATCACGCAACATAGGTTCAACATTCAGATTATCCATCTCAACCAACTTTTATACGATTCAATTCACATGAATTTATTTATAATCAATTCGTTAGCAATCCAATTTGGATACGTACATCAATTCCTTATATTCCGTTCAAATTCATTATGCTAGAATTCATTCAATCGTTTTTTCCTAATCAAAATGCATTTTCTTTCAAATCTATATCCACGCAATTTATTTCAACCATGCAATCCAACTATTTTCCAAATATTCCATTTGGATTTTATCATTCCAACCATAAGTCAAATTCTTATTGACTTAAGTCTAATTTTGTTTTAGTGCGCAAGTTCAATTTCAACTTCATAATCAATTTGGAATTCCATTCAAATTAACATAGGTTGATTAACTATATTATAATAATTTGAGAAAATTATTAGCTTTATCCTTTTACAAAATATGCTGAGTAAAAATATTGAAAATAATTTTATCCAATTGCAAATATGTGCTCTTTTATATATACACTCAAACTCAATCCAGGGTATTACTAACTCTTTCTCTATAGAGTTGTACCATAGATCCAAGGTTATCTCTAAACCTCACTCTGATACCGCTATAATGACCCGGTGGAAATTCAACCCTCGAATTTCAAAAATAATACATAATCCTGTATTACTTTCCAAAAACCCAAGGATCAAAAAAAATACCAAATAGTTAATAGAAAGAAATTAGATGGTGAAAAAAGAAAGAAAAAAAATATTATAATAAAAGAAAAAGAAGAAGACCACAACACAATCGAAGTAGAAATAGAACCTCCCAGTGGAATGGACAAAACACAATATATCAACAATACTTTATTCAAAGAAAAACTGTATATATGATTATTACAATATCAGAGTAGAACATTAGTTCAATACGACCCACACCGGGGAATAACTTATTACCAAAAAATACAGAAGTACGTCTCGATTCCAGCTTCTCTCTTCAAACTCTAAGTAAATCCAAATGTAACTTGGAAATGCACTCGGGCTGACTGAGCCCATTTGCAACATGAAAATCACATGGATTGCCACTCTGAAAGACTTTCAGTTATAAAACTCATACAATAACCAAATTTCTTAACTTTATAAAATACATTGAAAGAAAGGATAACCGTACGACCAGTCCACACATGAACACGGATGGTTTTTACCTTACGATAACCCTAAAAAACTATTGATATCAAATCCGGTGATATTATAATGGTGTCTATCAAGTCACAAGTAAATAACCAACTAGATGAATGCTTGCATCTCATGCTCTATATACTTAGTTTATAATCAAAAACCGCATGACGCTTATTGGAGTTTGGATTCCCAACATGACAAGGTATGGAACCACCCTACGATCAGCGTACTCCAAAGGGGATACACTGGGGTTCAACAAGAACATCTTGCGACCCAGCTACACATGACCGACCACTCATTCAACTTGAGTGTATCGAATATATTGTCACCCTACGGTTCTGCAACCACTGTATTCTGTGGAGATATAGAAACAAGAGAAGAACAAGTAGAAATTTCTCTAGATGGTGATAAAATACCCTAATGTAAATGACCCACATAGCCATGTTGCTACCCGATTTCTGTCATTTCTCAATTGACGAGGCTTGAGGTCTGGATTTACCGTTCAGAGAATATCATATCATCATTCACTCTGAATGCCACATCGCCAGATCCGTCAAATCACTAATTGACGTCCACAAATATACTCTGGGTGTTAAGCTAAGAGAAAGTGTCTTCTTCGCCATGAAACTTGGTATATTTGTAAAATCAATGTACGTGAGTTTCAAGAAATATTCTGTCAGACATTCGTCCATACAAGTCATCCAGGAATAGAATGAATCGAAAGCAACCTTCTCCCGCATCCTATATAGGAATCACCCCAACGATCAATAGCGAGTAGTTCTTGTAATCCGTAGATTTCAGTCACGACAGAATTGTAACAACCCGAAAATCTGGGCCAGTTTAAAAATTTTATTTTGGCAATTTTAGCGAATTTTGAATATTTAAAATAGATTATTTTAAATAATATCGACGAGAAAAATGTTTAGAATTGAATTCGACGTATATATTTATATATGTCGTTGTTAGAATATAAATAATTATATATATAATTATAAATAGAATTGAAAATGGCGCGGTAGTTCGATAATTCGATTTCAAACTTCAATTGAATGTACCGGGTGCAAAACAATCCGGATTTTAGTGAAACCAAAAACATTAGAATTTATTCGGGAATATCTTTCCAACGAATCTGAAAAATCAAGATTCCATAGCGGGAATCAAAAGATATGTCCAGTTGAAAATTCTGAATAGTCGCTATGGAATTCAGGCCCTTAAAAATGGACATTTTGCAAACGACCTCGGATTTCGACGAAACCACTTTTGTTGGGTCCGTGATGTCAAGTTGTTGGTAGATTCCAAATTTCATAATTTTCTGAATCAATATGTGAGCGTGGCAAAGGAAAACGCGTTTGACCAGTTTCAGTTGATTTTAATCGACTGGAAAATGGCCATTTTTCAAACGGTCTCAGAATTCAACGAAACTAGTTTTGATAGGACCGTATCATCAATACGAAGCTAGAAAATATTTTTCTAGAATTTTTAAAGTTCGTATGCGACCCCGGTAATTTGAAATTTACGTTTAAAATTCAATATTGTAATTTAAATGTAAATTCAACGGAAACTAATCGAAACGATCAAATCAGCTTGCGATACATATCCCATTGTGTTCGGAATGGGGGTAAAACGCTATGGGCGACAGGCGGTGGACCTCGTTTAGAGGTCGTATGTAAAAGTCAACCCTTTTATAATTAAAATAAATTAAAAATTAAATCCTCTCTCCTCTCCCCCTATTTCTCTCTGGCCCCCCTTATTCACTCAATCGTTCAGAAAAAAAAAAGGGGATCGGCGGAAAATCGCGCCTCCCCTTCCATTGGCGGCGCCGCCTCCCTGACCCCCTCCCCCCACAGACGCGTGCGCCCTCTCCCTCCTCCCTCCATCTCGAAACCCCCCTCAGAGCTTTGGTTTACAAAGCTCAGAGAACAAGACACATTGGAACCATACGAAAGAATTCATCAGATATTGGATTAGTAAAATCCAATGAGAATGACTCGTTAGAGATAGGATCAGTAGTATCCTAGAACGAGTGTGAAGAGTATATTTTTAAGATGAAAACAATTCTGTTTTGAAATTTAGATCGTTTTACACGTATTTGAATAATTTATTTATATTGATTTTGGACAATTCAGTATATAAAGAATTTGCATATGCGCCTTGCAAACGTATATTCAAAGTTTTAATATATTGGATAGATATAGCATCACACTCTAGTCGCCCGAAGATGATATTGATGATAGCGATCGCATCATCAACATTTATGTTCGAGTTTCGAAGGTGTGATATCTATATATTTCCATTAAACTGGTGTGAGAACCAAAACTAATATAGTTAGAATACATTGTAGTGATTTGGCATTAAAACATGATTTTCTTTATATATATCAAAATTATGAATTTGAAACGTTAATCCACTAATTGATTGATGTTTGTGTTGTTTGTTTATTTGTTTGATAATTTTGAACCATTATGCCTAATTGAATCACATAATGAATTGTATTGAAATTTGGTCGCATTTGCTTGCATATACATGTACTTACATTGAACAGGTCATAGCAAGGAGGCTAGAGCCAGAGAATAAAATTTGTTTGCCCGACAAATAGGTACATGTTTACTACATAATTTACTGTTTTGTTTGGATGATGATTTTATGAGCCTATTGGCTAGCCGCTTGGCTTTTTCTTTTTCTTTTTGAGATTAGAAGGACCGGGGAAGCTATTTGAAATTCCCCGATGCTCCCGGTGCAGGGGAGGTTATGGCGAAATTTTTCGAAAATTTAGGGTGTTAGCCAAATTTTTGAAAATTTGAAAATTCTCAGAAACTGAAAAGTTAGAGAATGGAAGCCTGATCGAATGTAGAGTTGATTAATCAAACCACTTTTGACTTTGTTCCTTTTCGGGGATGAAAAGTTTTAAGTGGGGGAGATTGTAACAACCCGAAAATCTGGGCCAGTTTAAAAATTTTATTTTGGCAATTTTAGCGAATTTTGAATATTTAAAATAGATTATTTTAAATAATATCGACGAGAAAAATGTTTAGAATTGAATTCGACGTATATATTTATATATGTCGTTGTTAGAATATAAATAATTATATATATAATTATAAATAGAATTGAAAATGGCGCGGTAGTTCGATAATTCGATTTCAAACTTCAATTGAATGTACCGGGTGCAAAACAATCCGGATTTTAGTGAAACCAAAAACATTAGAATTTATTCGGGAATATCTTTCCAACGAATCTGAAAAATCAAGATTCCATAGCGGGAATCAAAAGATATGTCCAGTTGAAAATTCTGAATAGTCGCTATGGAATTCAGGCCCTTAAAAATGGACATTTTGCAAACGACCTCGGATTTCGACGAAACCACTTTTGTTGGGTCCGTGATGTCAAGTTGTTGGTAGATTCCAAATTTCATAATTTTCTGAATCAATATGTGAGCATGGCAAAGGAAAACGCGTTTGACCAGTTTTAGTTGATTTTAATCGACTGGAAAATGGCCATTTTTCAAACGGTCTCAGAATTCAACGAAACTAGTTTTGATAGGACCGTATCATCAATACGAAGCTAGAAAATATTTTTCTAGAATTTTTGAAGTTCGTATGCGACCCCGGTAATTTGAAATTTACGTTTAAAATTCAATATTGTAATTTAAATGTAAATTCAACGGAAACTAATCGAAATGATCAAATCAGCTTGCGATACATATCCCATTGTGTTCGGAATGGGGGTAAAACGCTATAGACGACAGGCGGTGGACCTCGTTTAGAGGTCGTATGTAAAAGTCAACCCTTTTATAATTAAAATAAATTAAAAATTAAAAATTAAATCCTCTCTCCTCTCCCCCTATTTCTCTCTGCCCCCCCCCCCTTATTCACTCAATCGTTCAGAAAAAAAAAGGGGATCGGCGAAAAATCGCGCCTCCCCTTCCAGTGGCGGCGCCGCCTCCCTGACCCCCTCCCCCCACCGACGCGTGCGCCCTCTCCCTCCTCCCTCCATCTCGAAACCCCCCCAGAGCGATCCTCCATCTTCCCCAAAACCGAACCCTAGCCCCCTTTTCCACCTGAAAACCGCTCCACCACTGCTCCTCCTCCTGACGCGCCCCACCCCCGACTCCGACTACGAGCTCCCCCTCCAGACCGCGCAACCCACCTCCGTTCAAGACCCCACCGCCTGCACTGCTTCCCACTGACGCCTCCCCCTCCTCTCCGATACAATGTAAGCCCTTATTTTCTTTATTTAACTTTGTTTCATCATTTGCTTTTTAATTGTTGTTTATTTCTCTAACTAAGGTAATTAGTTTATTAGAAAGAAAATGTAGGATTTTTATTTTATATTGATAGTTTCGATTTTTATCGATAGAAAAGATTATATTTTTAATTTAGAAAAGATTATATTTTTAATTTAGAAAAGATTATATTTTTAATTTAGAAAAGATTATATTTTTAATTTAGAAAGATCAGATTTTTAATATGTGAAAGGTCGGATTTTTATTGTTGAAATGACGAAGTAAAAATGTGTGATTTTTATATATTGAACATCGAAGTAAAAATGTGATTTTTTATATATTGAACATCGAAGTAAAAATGTGATTTTTATATATTGAACATCGAAGTAAAAATTCGATTTTTATATATTGAATAGCAAAGTAAAAATTCGATTTTTATATATTGAATAGCGAAGTAAAAATTCGATTTTTATATATTGAATAGCGAAGTAAAAATGTGATTTTTACATATGTAGTGGCTACGGGCGAAGATGCGATAACGATGAAGATCTCTATAAAAGAAGTGTCGTGAAGTTGGATAGCTATTGGTGAGAACTCCTCACTCAAAATTTCTTTTTCTAGTTATATATATATATATATATATATATATATATACTAGGATGCAGACGGTGTTTAGTAGCACCCGACACCCGTCATCCACAGACCATGGATGGCTTGTTTGTTTAATTGTTTGGTTGTGTAGTTGATTAGATTATTTGGTTTGAATTGAATTGTTTGGTGAAATGAAATTGATTTGATTGATGTGTGAATGGCGTGGGCCTTCACTAGACCGGGGATAAGGCTAGGCCTTGTCCCGTTTCTAGTATCGTGCCGTTATGCCGCCAAAATTTTCTAAAATAAGTTAGAAAAATAAAGATAACATTTTATTTAATAAATGAACCGAATAGAATATTCATAGGTTGAATAAAATAGTTTGATCGTTAAAAATATAATTTTTAACGTGAATGTGAATAAATAAATTTTCATTTACAAACCGGACGGTTTGTTTATGTACACCTATTTGAAGGACATTGATTGGGACGATAAATTTTACACATCGTCCAACTGCACAAATAAAAATCTGTGTTTGATTGCTTGAAACCCCACACGGGTATTGGGATGATATTTGACGTACATTAATCCCGATTGTTTAGTTGTATGTCGATCGATTGATTGACAAGCTGTTATGAGCTTTGGATATTTATATTTGACGCTTATACAGTGTAGAATGCACTTTGGATGATGGTTGATTATTCATCGTTGTTGATATATACATGTGTTGTAGAAAATCCATATAAGTAACATTATATGGTAATTGTTTGGGCCTCATTCCAGTTTTGAAATAGAAATATTTGAAATAGAAATATTTGAAATAAAAAGATTTGAAATAGAAATATTTGAATAGAAATATTCGAAATAGAATATTTGAAAATAGAAATATTCGAAATAGAATATTTGAAATAAAAATATTTGAAATAGAAATATTTGAAATAAAAAGATTTGAAATAGAAATATTTGAATAGAAATATTCGAAATAGAATATTTGAAAACTAGAAATATTTGAAATAGAAATATTTGAAATAGAATATTTGAAAATCGAAATATATGAAGCCGCGTTGATAGATTGACGCCATTTTAACGTGAACGATATTTATATCGATTTTATTCAAATTGAAGTGAATATTAAAGTGAATTGAAATTCGAATCTCATTGAATTGGTTTGAAATTCGAAATAAACTGAAACGGTTCGAAGTTCGAATAGAATTGAAATAAAATTGAAATCGTTTCGAATTGAAATTGAATAGAAATGAATTCGAATTGAATTGAATTGAAAACGAACTGAAATTGAATAGAAATGAATTCGAATTGAATTGAATTGAAAACGAACTGAAATTGAATTAAAAATCAATTTGAATTAAAATCAATTTGAAATGAATTTTAAAACGAATTTATAAAGAAGAATTCAATTTTGATTTGAATTGAAATGGAAGTTGAAATTGCTTTTGAAAATGAATTTAAAACGATTTATAAAATTCGTTTTAAATAGAAATCGACGAAATATATATTATATATATTATATATATAATATAATGGCCTGAATAGAACACGCCGCGCCGCGGCAGTTCGTGAATTTCGACCATTTATTTCAAACGGACATTACGGGAGATCCGATCGTCGGATTCTCCTAAAACTGGAACCGTTGGGTTCGTATCGAAAAGAGCGTTCTAACGAATATTAGAAATTAGAAATCTAACGGTTGGATTTGGAATTATGTCCAAATCAAATTTGAAAAAGGTCGCTGTAAGTGCAGTTCGATGGCCATTGATGGAAATCGACTGTATGGGCCTTGATAAAATTATTAAAAATAGGAATAATTTATGTAAAATCATAAGAAATGATTTGTGAAGAATTGGGATGAAAAACTCCATATTCGAAAAGATAAAAATAGATTTTTATCAAAATGAACTAGTTTTGAACTAGAATTATAATTCTATTTATTTTTAAATAAATAAATTGAATTTGAAATGGTTTTGAAAATAACCAGGATTTCCAATGATTGCATTGGAATGGATTTGAATCGAAATTGTCTTCAGAATATTTCGATGTTGAATTTCGTGATTATACAGATGTTGTTATGGAAATTTGAAATATATATATATATATATATATATATATATATATATATATCGTTATTTCCAATACGATATTTGTTGGTCGTAGAATTTGATATTGAATATAAGCCGGGATATTTTCTATTCAGAGCCTTGTATTTAATATCAAATGTGATTTGGGTTTGTCATGAATGGTGTCTTCATTAACACTGTTCTTGAACCCAGTTGAGAAAAGATTAAATCTTTTTATTTAGATTTAATGAAGTGTACCAATTAAATAATATTTAATTGGAATTGAATTGATATTGATTTTTGGGTTTATCGCGGACTGTGTTTTAAATAGCACTTGTTCTTTAACCCGATAATTAATGGAATGTGACTTTGGGTTTATCGTGAACCGTGTTTTAAATGACACTGATTCTTTAACCCAGTTAACGATTAAAACTAAGTGGTGTTTTAATGAATCTTTAATTAGATTGAAAAGATCGAGAATGGAGTATCACCAGTTTTACTCCAGGCGATAGTTAAACCTTTAATTAGATTTGAACGTGAAATGGTAATTGAATTTACCGATAACACCGTGGTGTTAGATATGAAGTATTACCAGTTTTACTTCATGGGATGAATAGGTTGGGATTGGGAAATTAAAACCAATGATTACTTCGGTAAGGTTCGCTAATTCCGACTAGTTGAATCGAAATTCAAAAGAAGATTAGATAATAAATTCCAGGAATTTATCTTGGATAAAATTAATGGGAACCTTTCTATATGAATGTGAAATTTAGAAACTAACTGTCGGTTAGCTAAGCAGAATGGTTTTCTGGATATTGATCTGATGTTGGTTTCGGCCTTCGGGGTTAATATTTGGGAAATTATTCTCTTGATTAATTTACGGTTAGTGACTGATGAATTGGAATGAGGCGTATGTTGTGTTTGTGTAACACTTATTTAAAATATACGCGAGTTATTCGGAAAGACCTGGTTTATCCCATTCTGAATAACCAATACGACGATAAGTCGAAGATGAAGACGGTGGTTGAAGACCGGAAGTCTTCACGTCGTTTGGGTGATTACTGATGATCTTGATTGGGCTGTACACCCAAGAAGATGGAAACAGTTGGTGATCGTCCAGACGTGCTTGGAGATCGATGGATATGCGGGGTACTAGGTGCCTCCGGTTTCGTTCAGACCCAGAACGGACTTGTAAATGGACTGTGTGTCTGACATTGGATTTTAGCCCGTGTGATTGATCTCTATTAAATATATATCTGTTTGGCAGCGGAGAATTTATTCTCTTGCTTAACGCCCTTCTCTTAGACGTATGAGCTCAGGGGTTTTATATTAATGGATATCAAACGCATGGAGTGAATTGCCTGTGTGGCATGCCTAAGTGGCAATTGATCGAGGCTTCTGTTGAAAAGCAAAGTCTTGTGGTGATGATCAAAGCACGGCCTTTGTGGCGTAGCTTTGTGTAACGTTTACTTCGCGAGTTTCGCACCCCGGTTGTGAACCAAAAACGGGAGACGGACCTCAGGGAGGGCATGCGTTTCTTTCTAGCTAGGGTGGTGTCAGTGACCTACCAGCCCTGACATTTATATACTTTTCACCTGTGTGGTTGTTGCTGTTGCGAGGCGCCTCGGTTTGATCGGACGATTCGGGTCCGATGGAGCCATTCGTTGGCTCATTTACGCCCCAAAGGGCGGGGAAACGCAGTGTTCAGGCATTTTAATCCACATCGGTGGACCGGCCCTGACGATCCAAGGGCCCACCTGTGTCTGGGTCCTGAGGCACGGGCTAGAGCGTCTCGAATCGGTTGAGGACTATCTTTTGCCTCGGTTCATAGATGGAAACCCAACTTCCAAATACGTGACTTTGCGATTTTGATTGTATAACCTATATATGGCGACATAGTGGTATGGGGCATTCATGCCGCCTATGATTGATACTTATGATTTGAAGTTGTTTTATACACTATAGACTTATAATAGTATCAAATGATTTGTTTTAAACGTATCAAGCATTCTTGGCTATTATAAGGTAAAAACCCTATCCCCCGGCTTGCGTTGCATTGTGTGATAGGAAATGGGTCTTATAATAGCTTCATTTTTCTTTATTTAGCATTGCGTTGTTTGTTTTCTGCACTGGTGTTCTTGGGAGGAAACCCGTTCCGTGTTGTACGGCGTGGTCCCTTGATTTACCAAACTTTAAAAATAAAGATTAATAACTGTTTTAGTTCTCACACCAGTCACATGACTGACCTGGAGTTTATTGTTTTGACCTAAACTCTGGGTGCCCCTATTTTCCACACGGGCAGCTAGTAGTCTTGGTTTTGCAGATTTATATTCACAGGATCCTGGTTTACAGCTGGAACGATATCCGGAAAGCTTTGTATCCGTATATCTCCTTCTAGTTGTGTATTGTATTATTTTCCGCTGCTATGTATTTAAATGTAATTTAAATTTCTGATATTTCTGTGTAATATTCATTTATACTCTGTATATTCTTGTGATCTGATGTATTGTTGTAATATACAATGAAATGTTCTTTTGTATGCGTTCTGTTTTGTCTTGTTCTCAAACGATAGGGCGTTTCGAACGGTCTGGGTCGGTTTAGCGACTGGTTCGGACCGAGCGAAATTCCTTCTCGTCACAAGAATACATGCCAAAATATCTCTAGGGATCAGCAAGAGAAATTTAACAAGTAGTTCTTTGGCACATGAAGATTTATTGTCTTCAATGCTCCAATTTTATACGTATCCCTGCAAATTAGTTTCGAATCAACGTTGGTTCGAAGTGGTTCTGGGTCTAGTTCCCATCCCGGTCTCTTTGAAACAACACGTCAAAAAGTTCCAATAGGGTATTTTACTGATAGTAGGGGTTAATTCCAACAGTACGGTCAAGTACATTGGTAGCTCAGACTGTAACACCCCACCTCCGCTAGGGTCACTCTTTCGGGGGCACTAGCTTCTGGGGGGCGTTAGAACTGGGTAAGCATGCATAATGATATATCAAGGCAGAACAAGAACATAAATATATATGTAAAACAGAGTAAGTGAGAATAAAACAGCGGAATATCTCAAACCATCTCAAAACAAGTCTAGTACATCATAAAGTCAACTGCCAAAATAAACATGTCTAGTACATCATAAACAGAAATACTGAAAATACATAGTGCTATCCCCAAAATAAAGATGATAAACCATAGCGAGCTCAATGTCCAGACATACATGAGCTATCCAGCAAACAAGCAAGCGATCCAAGCTAAGCACCACTATTCCCTCCCTGAGAACCTGGGGGGGGGGGGGAAACGGAAGAAAAGAAGCGAAAGAAAACAGGTCAGTCAAAAAGACTGGTAAGCCCTACTACGATCAGTCTATAAACTAATAAAGTTAGCATCATGATGGAAACTGAGATGAACATACTGGCAACAGATAAAGGTGTCATCACATAAAGAAGATTAAGCTTTGCACCACAGTGTACTAGCAAACTAACATAACAGGTATTGATCCCTCAGCCCAAACTTTGGCCCAATAACATGAGGTGACCTTAATACAAGGTCCAGCCCAACGGTCTAGTCGATCGGCTCCCTATAAACCTAACACGTCAAGTGTTGGTGTCCATACGGCCCACATATGGTTGTAGTCAGACTGTGATGGGTCCACCTTCGGGTGTATCAAGCCCTCGGGTGTCAACCCCAGACACCTAAGCAATAATGCACAGTCTAAACCTACTGGTACTCGTGCCTCGAGTTTGTCCAACACCGGACTACGTGCACGTCCATAGCCCGCCTGGACCCGCACCGCTGTACCACTCAGCCGTCGCTTTGGTCGCTTACATCAGTCCAGTAATCGTGCCCCGCCCTAGCCTAGCCTCTAGGGTTGTGAATGATACCAAACTGGGATTACTGCTGGAACAGACCACGTTGCTAGGGTTTTCTAAGAGGGTTAAGTGTGGTTTAACCCCTCACTAATCATGGATTAAATTAGTTAAGTGTAACCAACAGTTCACCACTTAACCCCATTTAATCCCTCGTATCCCCAAAATTGGTTAAGTATTAGTGGGCCATGACTTAACCCTAATCATGAGGCATTAATTAATTTAATTGTGCCTTAACCTCTCACATTAGACTTTGTTGCGGTTACCTAGTTAAGCCGGTGGGTTCCGGGTAGATTTACACCACAACTTGGTCTAACCTTGGGTCTTGGCACCACATGACCAACTTCTCACATTGGATCCTATTGTTTGTAGCCACTAGTTAAGCCGGTAGGTTCCGGGTAGAATTATGCTACAAACTCAACCCAACCTCGAGTTGGCCACACTTATGTTTTCTAAGTGTCATGTCCACTTTATTTTCAAAACATAATTACAAGTTTAACAAATACTTGGGTAGACCTAACTTAATAGGTAAATTCCCAAGGGGTAGACCTAACTTAATAGGTAAATTCCCAATCTTATATTTTCATGTATTTTAAGTTTTACCCAAACCCCCCAACGTCATTCTATCGCTTACATATTCGTCATAACGCATAAAGGATAGAAAGAGGGAACTTGGCACAACATACATGATGAATCTTACATATCATAATAAACATGCATAACATGTTGGACTTGCATAACTTAGCATAGTGAACTTGCATAAACATGCATAACTTGTTAAACTTGCAAATCATGGCATAGTGAACTTGCATAAACATGCATAACTTGTTAAACTTGCAAATCATGGCATAGTGAACTTGCATAAACATGCATAACTTGTTAAACTTGCAAATCATGGCATAGTGAAATTGCATAAACATGCATAACTTGTTAAACTTGCAAATCATGGCATAGTGAACTTGCATAAGCATGCATAACTTATTAAACATGCATAAATCCCAACTTTCATCACATATTAACTTTAGAGTTTCTAAAATGAAGGTAAGAGGGCTTACAATGCTTATGCGAACTCAAATGAGTATAGCAAATGTAAGAAACCCCTTATGCAACAAAATAAAACCCCAAAATGCAAGCAAACTTGATCAAGACTCCTCCTTTATGATGACAATAGAGAAACAAGACTTTAATGCAAGCTAAAGAGGATCATACAAGCCTAAATACACTTGTATGCATGGAAATCTCTTAGGAATTTGTTTAGGAATTGGATGAAGAGAGTGGAGGCCATGAGAGGATGGATTTTGACATAGTTTAGTTGCTAGAATGAATAATGAGTGATTTAGGGTAGGTTAGGGTCTTATTTATAGATTAGGCTAGTGATTTAGACCATAGGATTAAACCCTAGTTGAATTAGGTCCATCAGATTTCGGAACCCTCCAGAATCAAGCCACACAACCAAGCCCAGATCAGAAATGGTGCGCCAGGCAAAACTGCCCGGCCACCCTGTGTCGACAGGGCTGTCGACAGGGCAGTCGACACCCTTAGACCCCTGTCGACATGCCTGTCGACTTAGGGGTCTTGGCGGGAGTTTTCCCGCCTGACGCCAGTTGTGCCCTAACCCTTGTTTATAACTTAAAATTTAAATCTGTTTTTAATATGGAAATTTCTGAAAACTTCAATGGGCCTTAACTGGGTCATACGGACTCCGATTTTCGAAAACTCGGACTCTATTTCGCGTATTTTTCCGAGACGAACGCAATGGCACAGCCCGTTTCCCCTTGATTCAGATTTTTAAATTAAATTCTGCCTCAATTTATATCTTAACAGGTTATTAAAAATACAGGTTGTTACATTCTCCCCTCCTTAAAGGATTTCGTCCCCGAAATTTTCAAGTTAGGAAGAACATATCCTACCATCCAACATCCATCTACTCAAAACATCATCCACGAGCAACCATTGTCCTTAAAAGATTCTAAATGCTGTATGATCATATGCAAAAGTGTGTGTATATGTACTTATCTAATGCAAAGATCAATGCAAAATATGTTAGTGAAATGTATCCATATGTATGCAAATCCCTAACATAATGTATAATATCTACATGCGTGCTCAATCATACATCCATATGCAACATCCATGTGATAGCATAAAAATTTCATCCAAGAATAAGCATAAACACTCATGCACATGCAATATGAGGAGTGTGTGAGCCGATCTAGTGCCTAATGTGTATCATGCATCCACGAGTAACCACTTGCAAACACTTGCAACCACTTGCAACCATCAAACATAACATGTCTCAAACACATGTTTCATCCAAAGGATTCTACCTAAGGTTCTCATGATAAGATAGACACGATGAACTAGATAAACTAGATAGACATGGAAAGATAAAGAGATTGAGAGTGTACCCTCAAAAAGGAATGGATAAAGCCTACGCATCTTCTCTTCAGTTTCCCAAGTTGCGTCTTCCTCGGCTTCGCCCCATTGAACCTTCACCAACTTGACCTCACGATTCCTTAGCTTCTTGATCTCTGTCCCCAAGATACGAATCGGAGCTCTCCTCAAGGTAGCTTCTTTCTCTACTTCCACATCTTCTAGAACACTTGGCTCAACCACCTCTGCTGACTTATGCAAACACTTCCGGAGATGCGAAACATGAAAAACATTATGCACTCCAGCTAGCTTCTCGGGCAATTCCACTCTATAGGCCATCTGCCCGATCCTCTCTACAACTGGAAACGGTCCAACAAACCTTGGGGCTAACTTTCCTACTGCTCCAAACCGAACCACATTCCGCAAAGGAGAAACCTTCACGAAAACCATATCCCCAACATCAAACTCCAATTCAGTCCTTCGCCTATCAGCATAAGATTTCTGTCTGTCTTGGGCCGCCTTCATCCGTCTTCTAATCAACTCGACCTTCTCAGATGTATCTCTAATCATGTCAGGTCCAAGTATAAGCTTATTTGTAGTCTCCAACCAACATGTAGGTGACTTGCACGGTCTCCCATATAAAGCTTCAAATGGTGCCATCCCTATGCTTGCCTGATAACTGTTATTATATGCAAACTCAACAAGAGGAAGATGGTCTTCCCAAGTACCACCAAAGTCCAGAATACAAAGCCTCAATAGATCCTCGAGTACTCTATTCACCCTCTCGGTTTGACCGTCCGTCTGTGGGTGATAAGCAGTACTTAGATTCAACCTCGTGCCCATAGCCTCTTGCAAGCTATTCCAGAACTGACTAGTAAAGATTGGGTCACGGTCACTGACAATACTAGAAGGGACTCCATGAAGTCTCACAATCTCACGAAGATATACGGACGCTAGCCAAGATGCGGTCCTCTTGCTTTTCACCGGAATGAAATGAGCACTCTTCGTAAGTCTATCTACAATAACCCAAATGCTCGTATTCCCTTTCCTTGACCTTGGAAGCCCATCAATAAAGTCCATGGAGATACTCTCCCACTTCCAAAGTGGAACGTCTAGAGGATGCAATAGCCCACCGGGCTTCTTTGACTCAGCTTTAACTTGCTGGCAAATGATACATCTAGAGACAAACTCCGCCACATCCTTCTTCATCCCAGGCCAAAAGAAAATGCGCTTCATATATTTGTACATCTTATCCCCGCCTGGATGTATAGTCAACTTAGAGCGATGCGCTTCCTCCAGAACTTTTCTTACTAAATCTTCTACCATGGGAACACATAACCTTCCATCTCTCCTCAGCCAACCCTTGTCATCAACAGAATATCGAGCGAGGTGACTAGACGTCTCTCCTCGAGTCAGCTTATCCATAATCTCAACTATGTGAGGGTCTTCTCTCTGTGAAGCCCCAACTTGATCAAGAAGGGTAGGCCTGAGTTCCAGAGATGCTAAAGAACCGGTCATCGACTCCATCGCCCAAGAGAAATCAAAGGTTGCCACATACTCTAAATTCTTCATCTCAACGAATAGAGGACTTAGGGTCAACCTTCTTCTACTCAATGCATCAGCTACCACATTCCCCTTGCCAGGGGTATAGGCTATATCGAAATCGTAGGACGCCAAGAATTCCATCCACCTTTGCTGCCTCAAGTTCAGATCCTTCTGCGAAAAGAGATACTTCAAAGACTTATGATCAGTATACAGCTCAAATCTCTCTCCCAGAAGATAATGACGCCAAGCCTTGAGTGCATATACTATCGCTGCCAGCTCTAGATCATGAGTGGGATAATTCTTCTCATGCACCTTAAGTTGCCTACCACCAAAACATATAACTCTGCCTTCTTGCATCAGAACGGCGCCCAATCCCGTGCCACAAGCATCAGTGTACACGGTAAACATCTTACCACCATCGGGTAAAGCTAGAACTGGTGCTGAGGTAAGGGCTCTCTTGAGTCTCTGAAAAGCAAGCTCACAGTCCATATCCCAAGCAAAAACTAAGTTCTTCTTCGTCAACTTAGTAAGAGGAGCGGATATCTTCGCGAAGTCCTTGATGAACTTCCGGTAAAATCCTGCAAGACCTAGAAAACTTCTCACTTCGGTTGCATTCCTTGGAGTCTTCCAATCCTGCACAGCAACTACTTTAGCGGGATCCACCGCCAAGCCTTGCTTAGATACTATATGCCCAAGGAACCGAACTTCCCTTCTCCAAAAGTGACACTTGGAGAACTTGGCCTTTAACTGATGCGCTCTAAGCGTATCCATCACCTCTACAAGATGCCTCGCGTGCTCTTCTTCATCCTTAGAGAAGATCAGAATATCATCCACAAAGACCACGACAAACTTGTTCAAGAACTCTCGAAACACCCTACTCATCAAGTCCACGAAATACGCGGGTGCATTCGTCAAACCGAACGGCATAACAAGCCATTCAAAGAATCCATCTGGAGTTCTGAATGCAGTCTTGTCTATACTATCTTCAGCCACTCTGAGCTGATGAAATCCAGTAGCAAGATCAAGCTGAGAGAAAACAGAAGCACCAACAAGCTGGTCAAAAAGATCATCAATCCTCGGTAATGGGTGTCTGTTCTTCTTAGTCAGCTTATTCAACTCTCTATAGTCCACACAAAGTCGAAGAGAACCATCTGCCTTAGTAGAAAACACCACAGGCGCTCCCCATTCGGATATACTTCGTCTGATGAAGTTCTTCTCAAGCAACTCCTTTACTTGCTTGCTGAGCTCCCGTCTCTCACGCGGAGCCATGTGCCGAACGGGCAAAGAAACAGGCTTAGCATTATCCACCAGATAAATGCGAAAATCAATCTCTCGTTTAGGGGGCAACCCCTTAACTTCTTCAAAAACATCTGGATAATCTCGGACCACCCTTACAGACTGAAGGGTTTCCTCTGACGAGTCGAGAGATTCAAGATAGCACAACATGACGGGATCCTTCGGATTGCATGAAATCTCTAAGGTGTTGCCAAGGCGAGTCACAAGCCTCACAACCCTATGCTCACAATCAAGAATGGCTCCATGTCTAGACAGCCAATCCATGCCAAAAATCAATCCGTATCCGCTGAAACCAAGAACATACGCACTACACAAGAACTCTACACTGAGTATAGAGATCCTCAGATCCTCACATATCATAGATAGATGAGCAGAACCCCCAATGGGATTCGAAACACAAACGGGATCATCCACTAAGCTAGTACTAAGGTGCAAACTATCAACAAGATCAGATGAAATAAAGCTATGTGATGCACCAGAATCAAACAAGGTACGAACTGGAAGATCGGAAACATAAACAAGGTTCTCAACAGAAACACTACCTCGATCGGGAACTGGAGCGGTATTGAGAGCATGAACTTGCCCTCCTGAAGGTCCAGCACGCTGAGTTTGACCCTGCCCTTTCTTCTTCGGGCATTCCTTGCTGAAGTGTCCAGTCTCACCACAGGAAAAACATCCACCACTAAGCTTCCTTTTCTTCTTCCTACAATCCTTAGCAAAGTGTCCAGGCACACCACAGTAATTGCACTTTCCCTTGCCTTTGTTGTTGTTCCCCTTCTTGTTCTTGCTCTGATTCCCCTGACTGCTTTGACCACCTTGATTGCCTTTACCCTGAGAATCAGTCTTCTTTGCTTGAGTATCACTCGACGTGACCTCTTTCTTTCCATCTCCCTGAAGTAGAGCCATATCGACCAAACTCTCAAAAGTAGCCCCATGCGGAATATGTGACATCGCCAAACCCTGCAGCGGCTCATTCAACCCTCTAGCAAATCGAAGAGCCTTCTTCTCAGGAGTGTTCACCATATCCAAACCAAAACGGGCCAGCTGATTAAACTTGTTCACATACTCCTTGACAGACATATCACCTTGCTTTAATGCAATGAACTTCTCCATCTGTAAATTCGCCTCAGCAGAAGATAGAAACTTGGCCACAAATCTAGCCCTCAAATCGGCCCAAGTCTCGACGGGCCTCGTCCCATTGGTGACCTCCCACCAATAGGCTGCTTCGTCCTTCAAAAGCCACACCGTCAATAAGATCTTCCTCTCGTCATCAATCCTAAAGATAGCAAACAAGTCCTCAGTGTCTTTCAGCCAATTCCTAGCTTCAATAAAAGATTCCGTGCCTAGGAAATTCTTGCCTCCCATCGCCTTGAAGTCTTTACAAACCTTCGTGAACTCAACCTGAGGATGCTGAGGGGGAGGAGGAGGAAGAGGAGCCTCAGCAACTGGAGGAGGAGGAACAGGAACCACCGGAGGAGGGACATTAGGGGGAGGATTCTCAACTACAGGAGGAGGAGTGGGAGTAGGGTTTACGGGGCCAGCTGTCGCCCTAGCTTCTAGAAGTCTCCTATACCAGAGTGGTACGTTTACTCCATCCGGGATGGCAAGATTCTCAGCCATACTGAAACGAAAGATAAGATAAGATTAGGTCAAGGGAACGAAGGATAACGCTAATGGCTTTTTGGGGAATAGCCTTTTAAAATACTAGACTTGGAAAATACTTTATACTTGTTTTGAAAATAGTTTTTCAAAAGTCTTTTAAAAACTTTTTGTTCTTTCTTGTAAACCATATGCTCTGATACCAAATTTGTAACACCCCACCTCCGCTAGGGTCACTCTTTCGGGGGCACTAGCTTCTGGGGGGCGTTAGAACTGGGTAAGCATGCATAATGATATATCAAGGCAGAACAAGAACATAAATATATATGTAAAACAGAGTAAGTGAGAATAAAACAGCGGAATATCTCAAACCATCTCAAAACAAGTCTAGTACATCATAAAGTCAACTGCCAAAATAAACATGTCTATTACATCATAAACAGAAATACTGAAAATACATAGTGTTATCCCCAAAATAAAGATGATAAACCATAGCGAGCTCAATGTCCAGACATACATGAGCTATCCAGCAAACAAGCAAGCGATCCAAGCTAAGCACCACTATTCCCTCCCTGAGAACCGGGGGGGGGGAACGGAAGAAAAGAAGCGAAAGAAAACAGGTCAGTCAAAAAGACTGGTAAGCCCTACTACGATCAGTCTATAAACTAATAAAGTTAGCATCATGATGGAAACTGAGATGAACATACTGGCAACAGATAAAGGTGTCATCACATAAAGAAGATTAAGCTTTGCACCACAGTGTACTAGCAAACTAACATAACAGGTATTGATCCCTCAGCCCAAACTTTGGCCCAATAACATGAGGTGACCTTAATACAAGGTCCAGCCCAACGGTCTAGTTGATCGGCTCCCTATAAACCTAACACGTCAAGTGTTGGTGTCCATACGGCCCACATATGGTTGTAGTCAGACTGTTCTGGGTCCACCTTTGGGTGTATCAAGCCCTCGGGTGTCAACCCCAGACACCTAAGCAATAATGCACAGTCTAAACCTATTGGTACCCGTGCCTCGAGTTTGTCCAACACCGGACTACGTGCACGTCCGTAGCCCGCCTGGACCCGCACCGCTGTACCACTCAGCCGTCGCTTTGGTCGCTTACATCAGTCCAGTAATCGTGCCCCGCCCTAGCCTAGCCTCTAGGGTTGTGAATGATACCAAACTGGGATTACTGCTGGAACAGACCACGTTGCTAGGGTTTTCTAAGAGGGTTAAGTGTGGTTTAACCCCTCACTAATCATGGATTAAATTAGTTAAGTGTAACAAACAGTTCACCACTTAACCCCATTTAATCCCTCGTATCCCCAAAATTGGTTAAGTATTAGTGGGCCATGACTTAACCCTAATCATGAGGCATTAATTAATTTAATTGTGCCTTAACCTCTCACATTAGACTTTGTTGCGGTTACCTAGTTAAGCCGGTGGGTTCCGGGTAGATTTACACCACAACTTGGTCTAACCTCGGGTCTTGGCACCACATGACCAACTTCTCACATTGGATCCTATTGTTTGTAGCCACTAGTTAAGCCGGCAGGTTCCGGGTAGAATTACGCTACAAACTCAACCCAACCTCGAGTTGGCCACACTTATGTTTTCTAAGTGTCATGTCCACTTTATTTTCAAAACATAATTACAAGTTTAACAAATACTTGGGTAGACCTAACTTAATAGGTAAATTCCCAAGGGGTAGACCTAACTTAATAGGTAAATTCCCAATCTTATATTTTCATGTATTTTAAGTTTTACCCAAACCCCCCAACGTCATTCTATCGCTTACATATTCGTCATAACGCATAAAGGATAGAAAGAGGGAACTTGGCACAACATACATGATGAATCTTACATATCATAATAAACATGCATAACATGTTGGACTTGCATAACTTAGCATAGTGAACTTGCATAAACATGCATAACTTGTTGAACTTGCAAATCATGGCATAGTGAACTTGCATAAACATGCATAACTTGTTAAACTTGCAAATCATGGCATAGTGAACTTGCATAAACATGCATAACTTGTTAAACTTGCAAATCATGGCATAGTGAACTTGCATAAACATGCATAACTTGTTAAACTTGCAAATCATGGCATAGTGAACTTGCATAAACATGCATAACTTGTTAATCTTGCAAATCATGGCATAGTGAACTTGCATAAGCATGCATAACTTATTAAACATGCATAAATCCCAACTTTCATCACATATTAACTTTAGAGTTTCTAAAATGAAGGTAAGAGGGCTTACAATGCTTATGCGAACTCAAATGAGTATAGCAAATGTAAGAAACCCCTTATGCAACAAAATAAAACCCCAAAATGCAAGCAAACTTGATCAAGACTCCTCCTTTATGATGACAATAGAGAAACAAGACTTTAATGCAAGCTAAAGAGGATCATACAAGCCTAAATACACTTGTATGCATGGAAATCTCTTAGGAATTTGTTTAGGAATTGGATGAAGAGAGTGGAGGCCATGAGAGGATGGATTTTGACATAGTTTAGTTGCTAGAATGAATAATGAGTGATTTAGGGTAGGTTAGGGTCTTATTTATAGATTAGGCTAGTGATTTAGACCATAGGATTAAACCCTAGTTGAATTAGGTCCATCAGATTTCGGAACCCTCCAGAACCAAGCCACACAACCAAGCCCAGATTAGAAATGGTGCGCCAGGCAAAACTGCCCGGCCACCCCGTGTCGACAGGGCTGTCGACAGGGCAGTCGACACCCTTAGACCCCTGTCGACATGCCTGTCAACTTGGGGGTCTTGGCGGGAGTTTTCCCGCCTGACGCCAGTTGTGCCCTAACCCTTGTTTATAACTTAAAATTTAAATCTGTTTTTAATATGGAAATTTCTGAAAACTTCAATGGGCCTTAACTGGGTCATACGGACTCCGATTTTCGAAAACTCGGACTCTATTTCGCGTATTTTTCCGAGACGAACGCAATGGCACAGCCCGTTTCCCCTTGATTCAGATTTTTAAATTAAATTCTGCCTCAATTTATATCTTAACAGGTTATTAAAAATACAGGTTGTTACACAGACCCCTTTAATTTCAAATCATTTATTAAAACTCTTTATCGATTCTTAAAATCAGTCACATATACTTGTCTCAACAAATCACCTTTTATTTCTGTAATTTGAAAACAATAAGTCTTCTTTATTCAACTCCGCTTCTTTTCCCTTTACTCTAAAAATATTGCTATATTTTCATAAACCATTTTATTTCCTTAAGTTTGGAAATATCAATACATATCATTAATTCAATGGTATAAATTCAATTACCAATTCTTATACAGGCCAAAACAATGTCAAGCGACATATTTCTTATTATATAAACCCAACGACTTTTATCTAGCTTTAATTTAAAGATTTTCATTCAATAATGAAACTTATGGAAATATATAATTTATTTACAAATATTCACTTCCGTTTCCACGCTAATATAACCCTTTTTCATTCCTTCGGAAAAACCATTGTCACTTACTTATATATTTGAATAGGTGTATTCCAAACAAAATTATTTCCGTTATCTCGAAAATAGTGATACATAGATATATTTAACCGAATGGTATAAATATAGTCGTATTTCAAAACTTGAGCCAAACAATGTTAAATTATATATTGTTTACTATAAACCAAATAGTCTTATTTACATTTCAAAATTTCGCAATGACGTCTCGATATTCCTCTTATGGAAATAATAAACTAATTTCAACATCCTTTACCGATATCAACTAATACGATCTCTTGATAATAATGAAGTCATTCAAATTGGCGTGTTTTGATTACCTCTCAAACCTTGATTGACAACGTTCTTATCTTAAGATAGATAAAAGTCCTAACTCAAAAACAAATATTACTCATAATATCAACTAAATCTTGTTTTCTATTTTATTTAAAATATGGTTTTTTGAACCATATCCTTATTTTGGAAAATCTCGGTCGATTATAACCAATTTTAATCAACATCAAGCCTTTCACTTTGAACTTCGTTATACAAATTCCATTTATAATTGCAATTATATTACGACAATCCATTTACCACATACTTTCCCTAGACTATTTAATATCATATTATAAAACTAAAGTTTGGATTTGTAACTAAAATCCATTTACCAATTTCTTTACCCAAAACCATTAGTGTTCTTTGTCTTTGCCTTTTTGACTTTTTTTCCGATACAAATCATTGTACTTAATTTAATGATTAGGTGAAAGCCTCCTTAAAAACTATAATCTTATTTTGGAACTTCCTTTATAACTCTTTTCCATAACACTTGGATCTTTATAAAAGTTCTTTACAAACCCTTCAAAAATGTCCAACTAAATCTTATTACAAACTTGGTTCCTTTCTTAAATGAATTCCATATAAGAAATAATTATTTTAATTAAAATTAACTTCATCATTTACTAAAGTAAAAGTAGTTACTTCAGTATTAATTGAAATAGATTATTAAATCACTTAATTAACAATAACTAACTACATTAAAGATTATAAATTCAATAATCATTGTTAAATGAAAAGGAAATTAATATTTAAGAAACCTTATTAATTTAAAACAATTATTTACTAAACCGTTTTCATTAGATTAATTGAAGACGAATTAATCTAATAGCCAATTTCAATCAAATAGTTGACTTAGTCAACCATAAAGCATTAGTTAACTCGTTAACCGATTTCAATTAATTCTCCTCTTAGATGGATTAATAATATAATTAATCCCACAATATCACTTAATTGTTTCCTTAAATTCAATTACCCAAGTTAATAACTTGTAGGTTAATCACTGCTTTATTTGCTTACAAAACTTCTTTAAACGTAAATTCTATATTATATAATCATTTTATAATATCTTTATAAATATCAATTTATAAACATCGATTTATTTCTAAAACTTTACATATATATATCTAATATAATTGAAAATCTCGCTTCAGTTATAAAAATAAATTTAATAACTTGACTTCTTCAAGATGCCACAAATCAACTTCGTAACAAAAAAGTGGATTCTAGGTCATCTGCTGCCAATTCCTTAATCAATATCATCTATTGATTAAAACACAATGACGTAGAATTTTAATTCAACACCAAACATCCAACATCCAAATAGGTTTTCAATGTCACTTGGGTTTAACAGTACATATACAATAATATGAAATCCAATAACAACAAAAACATTGAGGCACCCAATTGGATCCCTCTAAACTGTTGTTTCTTGCATCACAGTTCATTATAACATGTAAAATAAATATTTTAATCTAGATCATCCAAGACGACATAAATATAAATGTCGACAATCATTAAACGAAAAACAACAATCAACCAAGGCATCCAATCAACCAATATATACTATCAACATTGAATATGAATTTTATCACATCTTAGTATTCCAGAAAGAGTAAGATAACTCACATTTGTTTTCGATGATTCAGAATTCACGTTGTTTCATTTAATTTTAAACAAGCGTTTAAAATTAAATGAAAACCCAGTTGCACCCAAACACTTCCGAACTAGCTCAGCAGCGTAGTATTCTTTAATGGGATTCCAACATCTCTAGTTTCACTTGATTCTTATAATGTATGAAATAGTTATTAACATTACAAGATTATAAACGAATTTAAACTACATATAATTAGCTAAGTATTAATTAAAGCTTAATTGCCCCCTTAATTATGTCTACCTACATGCTTTCTTCTTCTCAACCAGGCAACTCGTGATGTCCACGATCCCCGTCCTTCTTACCCAAAATTGTGACCTTCAAAGACCTATCGTGCCACCACCGATGAATAGAGTGCCGAGATGTGACCATCTCTAGAACCCTGCCACCAAGACCCTCCTAAGCCTTCATTTCCCAACCAACCAGTGCCTCCACCGTGCCAAAAATCCACTTTGAAATAAATTTGATCATGTCTGATTTGCCACCGCTATAGGCCACCTAGGAGTTCAACACCACCATCGTTGCATGCAATCACTCCTCCTCTTCAACTTTGCTTCAGAAACCACACCCCCTCGACAACCCATTTCGCCGTAAAATAGCCGAACTCGATCGAGCCTCCTCCAAAACCATACCTCCGATCAACTCGCCCTAACTCCGTCCATCGACCATTTCATACAATCGGCCCAACACTAAACTTGTCAACCATCCTCTCCTCTGCAGCTTCCCTTTAGGCCACAACACTTGAAACTTCATATATTTAACGCAAAACAAGAAATACAAAAATCACTTCCTCCGCTTTCTTGAAAATTTCTGGCCACTTCATGCACCCAAACGATGCCAAATTTTAGATATAGGTAGCCACCAACGTACTCTCCAAAATTGCAGTTGACAACTTTGACCGATTCTCAACAATTTGAGAGAAATAAATTAAAATGTAAAAACGGGCTTATTTGCAAAATTATTGGCAGCCATTCGAATTTGGAGCTTACGGTTAGGAATTAGGTGATATATAGGATAGATTTATATTATTTTATATTGAGGTGACTAACGATATTTATTCATGCCTATCGCCATTTTCGAACGATGTTTATTGATTCATATGATCACATACGAACTCCATTCGCGACGAAAATGGACATCAAACTATAGTTTGACATTCCAGGCCAAATTGAATTAACATTCCAGACCATTAAATTCAAGTCATATATATTCCAAAAAAAACATTTAAAATCATTTTTAAATGTATAATTAAACAGTTAAAAATTTAGGTCATTACAATTAGGAAGTTCCAGTCGATGGCCTTATTTTGGTCTTGAAACGGGAATTTCACGTTAGTGTGTCATTATAGTCTAAAAATTTAATTATGAAACAAATTCATTCATAGGCCCGGATACTCTTTTAATGAGGTTATTTGTTTGAGCAGTTATTCTTATATATTCAGGGAGATATCAATTTTAAAATTGTTCTTTAAACTAAAGAGGGTTTTCAGAAATTTTAAAGTATGGCTTTAAAGAAATTGTTTTATAAGAAAAGATTTGAGTAAATAAAATAAATCTTAGAAATTTAAATCTAATCGGATCGTTGGGTTTTGTGTAATTTTAGTAAATAATCCGTCTTGGTTAAAAAAAGAATTTGAAATGATAAGGAATATGTATCGAAGTTCAGAAACCATAATTACACATTCCTTGTAATTTCTAATATTCATATTTTCAAATATTTTGATGATTTATAGAAATTATCATAAATAACCTTTTTGGAGAATTAAAATCTCGACAATTCGAACTATGGAAAGGTTGCTCTAGTTGTTAGAATAAACTGGAATATAAAATATTAAATACGTGTTTACATTGTGAGACCCTCAGTTAAAGTAATAAAATTTTAATATCGAAAAGTTTCAAAATTTTCTCTCGGAAGAGAATAAGGAAATTTCTATTCAACATGGGGTATTTAATTTTGTAAATTGCTCGAGTTGTTTATCAGCTAGGTAAGAGGAAAATCCATTTGATTTATTTTGGATTTCTAGCCGAGTTTTCTTTTTGAGAATTCGTTGTTGTGTGGTCGCAGCCTTTTGTTTGGACTACTTTGAATATTTCAAGACAGTTCGAAGTTTGACTGCGGTCTATGATACCGCCGTGGCAAGGACGAGTATTTTCTGGATTTGCGTCAAATATTAAGAGACGACGCTGGTCAATAAATATTTTAATTCGACCTCTATAAGGTTAAGGTTCAACCTTTGTCCGAAGCCCGTTTAATAGTTGAACGTTTAGCTGTATACATAGAGTGGTCAACTAGTTGATGAGTTTTGGTCCAACTTGAACCTAGGACTCAACCGTAAAGGTTGCGTCCAAATTTCCCTCCATAAACTTCTTTTTTCGTCCTTCCTTCCTCATCTAAAAGAACCATATTTTATTCTTCTTCTCTTTCTTTGTTGTCGCCTCATCTTCTCCTTTTCCACGCTAGTTTGCGCGTTAGATCTCGCCCCACTAGTACTCCGAGCTCTAAACCCAATTTCTTCTCTTCGATCATTTCCTAGCAGTAACACACCATGTTCGTTAATGTCACTCACAAAAGGGAATGCATTAACTTCCATGAAGCATTATAAGTAAACAGAACAGAATATTACAAGACAGATACGTAAAGTAGTACTTGAAAATTTTATAACTTTATTACAGCAGAAACAGAAATGAGTTTGGTTACATCCTTCAAAATCACAATACCAAAACCCAAGTACATAAATATCAGTCTTACACAAAATCCTTCAGAATGCATAATTTTAAAGCCATAATCCCCAACATAAACTGCCATGAAAAGATAGAGTCAAAGCCAAGCAATACTTCAAGCACTTCAAGCAGAGAAAATCTGAATCAAGCTTTTATGTTTCCACCCTGAGCACCTGAGGGGGGGACAGAAAGAAAAGGGGTGAAAACAAACGAGGTCAGACATAAAGTCTGGCGAGTCCAGTGATTTTCATCATATAAACAGATAACAGTATCATAACATGTAAGTAAAGCTGGATAAGAGATAACAGCAACAGGAGTAGCATGTATGCTTAAGTTAAACAGAAGAAACAGAATGATATAGACCAAGTTATGCTTCTTACCTATATCTTACTTCTCTGCACTAATACTTAGTATAACATTAGGTATTACCCTACTGTCTAAACTGAAACAGAAACAAAATAATCTCTACAGAAACAGAATGCTAGTAATGGGCCTTTACCACCCCAACTAATGGGCCTTTACCACCCCAACGGAGACAGAAGGTACAGAAACAGAATGCTAATAATGGGCCTTTATCACCCCAACTAATGGGCCTTTACCACCCCAACAGAAACAAATGGTACACCAACAGAAACAAACAGAACTAGGTGTATCCTAAATTCTACCTCAAATGATTGGCTCCCTAATACATAAATACCCTGTGCTGGCCCCACAGAAGGGTGTATCATTTCCTAATATGGCAACCTATAGACACAGACCTATTTACAGATGTCACGGTGTCTTATATCCTCAGAGCAGATCACATCCATGCACGCACATGACCCGATTGGAATGCGCCATCGGCACCCCTCGCCATTATCAGAGTGAACCTCTTACAATTAGTTCAGTAAGCATGCCCCGGACCCCTCCTAATGTTGGGTCATAGTTTTGATACCAGAAAAGGGTTACTAACTAATATGGGTCCCACACAATAGATGACACAAGTAATTACCCCTCCTAACCTTGTGTCCCCAGACTAACAGATTTTCAGATTAACTTGCTTACAGATTTCAGATGTACAAAGTTCAGATTAACTAGTTCTCATATCAGACATACAGGTTAACAAGTTTTCAGACTAACGGATCAGATATAAAAATTAACAGGCTTACAGATTGTTTTACCTAACCTTGTATTGGGCCTGCAGATTTACAAAACGGGTTTATTAGATTCATCCGCCCAGTTGATTTAAACCTATCCACCTAACACGCTTTAGGCATCATATTTATCTTAGATTTGCATTAATTGAATATTAATGCACAGACCCCTCACATTAGGTCGGTAGCTTGTGGCCGCTGGATGTGCCGGGTGGTTCCGGGCAGACTTCTGCCACAAGCCAGACCTAACCTCGTGTCTAAGCATCTTTTAGTTATGCCTATGACCTCTCACATTATACTGACAGTTTGCGGTTGCTGGTTAAGCCGGTTGGGTCCGGGCAGGCTTCTACCGCAAACAGAGTCTAACCTCGTGTCTCAGCATTCTTATTTTAGCTAAAGTATTCATTCACAAATTATTCCAATATTAGACTAATTATTCCAACTCAACAAATTAACTTCTTTACAAGTTACAGCAGATTAAGTAATTTAACAGATTTAATCAACCCCTAAAGTTCCATTGACATATCTCGCCTAATCATAAAATTAAGCCTAATTTTACATGCCTAAATTATGGTCATAATTCACAATATAACATATGCCCTAAATTTTAGTTAAATTTACATAGTACAGAATATTCTCCAAAACCCCCCAAATCATGATATACGATATGAATTATGCCAAATTATAGCCTTCGATTTCAGCGTATGCCAAATATCCAAAAATCCCCATTTAGGAGTATTCACATTTAATAGTTATCCTATTATAATATAGATCTTTACGCCTAAGTAATATACACAATAATTCTCCTTCTTCCAAATCACAGACTATCATATATAGTATGCCCAGATCTAGATCTTAAATTACAACATACGTTCGTTTCTCAAATCAGTCATGTCCAGTTATGCATCATTCACTATTTTCCCTAAATTTAGCATTTGTGCGTCAATCTCTTATGAGATTTGGCTCAGGCTCATGGTAGCCTGGATATAGAATAGAAGGAAGGAAGAGATACAGAATAGTTACTATAATATTAATAAGATCGATCTACACAGAAAAACAGATTTGATAAACAAGAATATGCATAATCCCAGATTCAGATTTATAACCATGTCAAGATCATAATTAAATTTCATATCTGGTAATAACTATACTCACCTTGGTTGGATTCTAAAAGAAAAAGGGTTGCAGTTGTTCTCTTTTAATCCTATTCAGATTGGAAGAAGAAGGAGCACTAGTTCTAGCTTAGGTTTCAGCAGAGTAGCGACGCCATTGATTTATTTTAATATGAATTAGGGCAGAGTATAGGCATAATGAAGTTGTGTAGAGAAAACTTTAGCCTTAGGGGTGTTTATATAGCATAGGGATCAACGAATCTGGTCAGAACGGGCGTCCAAATGCAGAAAAACTAACCTGTCCATGGATCTGGAAATAAGGGGGAGGTCGACCCCCTGGTCGACCTATGTGACCCAGGTCGACTCCCTGGTTGACCTGGGTCCTGGGCAGGAAATTTACCGCCCAGCCCGGGTGTGTGTTCTGAATATCGAACTTTTAAATTTTGAGTTCGGGCTGGTTTTTATTTTAAATTCCTGAAACTTCTAAGTGTCATAACTTCTTGATACGAAGTCCGATTTACGCAAACTCAGACTCTATCTCAAGCAGAATTCCGAACCGAACGCAATGGCACAACCTGTTTCCCTTATTCTTCTTTTTAAAAATTAAGTATACTTTGTTTTGTTACTTTATGTTCACAGAAAATACGGGGTGTTACACTAGCCCTTGATACCTACTTGACTACCCGACCTTTCTCGTGCCATTTACGTCTCATTCTTAGGGAGATAGACATTTGGTTAGATCGGATCGAGCATAAGGTTTCATCGCTTTGGAGCTAAGAGGATTAGTCGTAGTAGTTGGACTTGTACCTGTAACAACCCGAAAATCAGAACCAATTTAAAAATTTTATTTTTATTGGAAATTCTGCCCAATTTAAAATTTCCATTTTTGAATAATATTTTAATGATGGAAAAATAGACATTTTGAAACGAACTTCTTTTTCGACGAAACCACTTTTGTTGGATCCGAATTGTCATAATATTGCTAGGTTTCAAATTTCATAATTTTTGGAATCAGTATGTGAGCGTGGCAGAAGAAACTGTGTTTGGTCAAATATAGTCAAAAATTGGACGACTTAAAAATGGCCATTTTTCAAACAGTCTCAGAATTCAACGAAAATATTTTTTTTGGATTCTTATCGTCAAAACATAGCCAAAAATATATTTTTTGGATTTTTCGGAGTTCGTATGTGGCTCCGGTGGATTTTTGAATGTGTCAGAATATTACAATAAAAGAATAATTTTAAATCTGAAAAACGGAGGCTGAGATGACCTTTTGGGCCTACGGGACATAGTTAGATGGATCCGGAATAGGGGTTATTAGCTAGAAAACACAGTCGTTTGGCTGAAAACGGAGCAAGTAGGTAAACGGACCTTTACTGGATAATTGGTTAATAACATAATTAAATAATAATATAAATAATAGGACAAAGTACGGTCCTCTTTCTTCCCCATCGCTCTTACAACGCACGCATGGAGAAAACCTATAGCTGAAAATTACCATAAAAAATCCTCCCAATCCACAAAGAATTAGATGAAGCCGTAGTGCAATCTTTTGAAGCTCTTCTCACTCTCTTCAATCTCCAACAAGTTTCATCCATTTTCATTGACCGTAGGCGAAGTTCTAGCCTCTCCAACCCGCAGCCTTTCAACTAAAACCGCATCTTCCATGTGCCGCCACCCATCACCCTATTTTCTGAGCTTGTAGATCTCTCGTAGCCGGTCGTTTTGCCGCAAACCGTTCGCAAAACCATCAACTACAGAGAGAGAAATCTTGATCCAAAATTTTGGATCTAAATTTATTCGAGGTGAGAAATCATATCTATTTTATAAATAATTATATTTTAAATATTGATCTCGCCTTTTGTAATAACCCGGAAAATCTGAGCCAGTTTAAAAATTTTATTTTGGCAATTTTAGCGAATTTTGAATATTTAAAATAGATTATTTTAAATAAAATTGACGAGGAAATTTGTTTTGAATATAATTCGAATGTATATATTTATACGCGTCGTCGTTAGAATATAAATATTTATATATAATTATAAATAGAATTGAAAATGGCGCGGTAGTTCGATAATTCGATTTCAAACTTCAATTGAACATACCGGGTGCAAAACAATCCGGATTTTAGTAAAACTGAAAACAGTAGGATCTAATTGATGATATCTTTCCAACGAATCCGAAAAATCGAGATTTCATAGCGGGAATCAAAAGATATGTCCAGTTGAAAATTCTGAATAGTCGCTATGGAATTCAGGCCCTTAAAAATGGGAATTTTGGAAACGACCTCGGATTTCGACGAAACCACTTTTGTTGGGTCCGTGATGTAAAGTTATTGCTAGATTCCAAATTTCATAATTTTTCGTATCAATATGTGAGCGTGGCAAAGGAAAACGCGTTTGACCAATTTCAGTTGATTTTAATCGACTGGAAATTGGCCATTTTTCAAACGGTCTCAGAATTCGACGAAACTAGTTTTGTTAGGACCGTATCGTTAATACGAAGCCAGAAAATATTTTTCTGGAATTTTTCGAGTTCGTATGTGACCCCGGTAAATTGAAATGTACGTTTAAAATTCAATATAGTGATTTAAATGTAAATTTAACGGAAACTGATTGTAACAGCCGAATCAGCCTACGATACATATCCCATTGTGTTCGGAATAGGGGTAAAACGCTAGGGACGACAGTCGGCGGGTTTGATTTCGTGTTAGAATGGAAAGTCAACTTTAAAAGAGAATGAAAATAAAATTAATAATAAATAATTATATATAATAACTTGCCCCCCCCCCTTTATCTCTTTCCTCACTCACTCAGATCCAACGCGGGAAAAAAAAACCCCGATCTTTACCCTCGTCGCCTCTTTCCTCTTGTTGCCCTTCCATCCTCCACCACCGCGCCACCCGATCTCGGCACTCCCCTCCTCCACGCGACTCCCCTGCTTCCCCCTCTCGCTCATCTTCTTCTCCCCCCCCCCCCTTTCTACTTTAAACCGCGCTCACCTAGGAGAACCCGACGCCATCGAAGCAGCGCCGCTCCACCCCACCGAAGCCACCTCCGACGAACCCTGCAGGTGCCCCCCTGGATCCAAGACCGACGCCCAAAAACCCCGACTAGACCGCCGCTCCTTCCACCCCCCCTCCCCCCGACGCCGGCGCCTGGCGATTGCAGCACCCCTCCGTCCAACTCAGCACACCCCGACCCCCTACGATAAGGGAAAAAGGTAATAGCATTGATTTTATTCAGTTTTTAATTCGAATTTAATTCTTTTTATTTCCAGTTTTTATTTCTATAAATGCTGAAAGAAAAAACTGATTTTTCTAAGTTATTAACTATAGTATGAAAAGGTGATTTTATATGTATATATATATATATAGCGGTAAAGGAAGTGATCTTTATTTTTAAATCAGTAAAGATAGGATTTTTAAATCAGTAAAGATAGGATTTTTAAATCAGTAAAGATAGGATTTTTAAATCAGTAAAGATAGGATTTTTAAAACTGCAAAGGTAGAATTTTTAACACGGTAAAGCTTTGATTTTTGTTGGAGGAAAATATGATTTTTATATTTTTAAAGTAATAAAATATGATTTTTATATTTTTAAAGTAATAAAAATATGATTTTTATATTTTTAAAGTATTAAAAATATAATCTTTACTATATAGAAGAGGTAGAAATATGATTTTTTGCTTAAATAGGAAAGGGTATATTTTTAGAGAAAAAAAACTATATTTTCGAAAAGGCGAAACTATATTTTCGAAAAGGCGAAACTATATTTTCGAAAAGGCGAAACTATATTTTAGAAAAGGCGAAATCTTTATTTTTGAAAAGGCGGAACCTTTATATAGAGAATAACATAGCAAAGTAAAAATTCGATTTTTACATATGTAGTGACTACGGGCGACGAAAGTGATAAGAGGCGAGAACGGTGAAGACTTCTAAAAAAAATGAAGAGTCAAGATGATTGGATAGCTATTAGTGAGAATTTCTCACCTTTCAATTTCTTTTTCTAGTTATATATATATACTAGGATGCAGACGGTGTTTAGTAGCACCCGACACAATCGTCCACAGACCATGGACTTGTTTGTTTGGTTGCATAAATTAGTTAGATGATTTGATTTGAATTTGGTTGTTTGGTGAATTTTATTGATGTGTGAATGGCGTGGGCCTTCACTAGACCGGGGATAAGGCTAGGCCTCGTCCCGTTATGCCGCCGAAATTTTCTAAAACAAGTTAGAAAAATAAATATATCTTTTTATTTGATAAATGAACTGGATAAAAATTCATGTGTTGAAATAAAATATTTTATCGTTAAAAATATAATTTTTAACGTGAAAGTGAATAAATGAATATTTATAAACAAATCAACAGATTTGTTTATATACACTGATTTGACTGATTGATTGGGATGATAAATTTTACACATCGCCCAACTGCACGAATAAAATCTGTGTTTGATTGTTTGAAACCCCACACGGGTGTTGGGATGAAATTTGAAGTTCACTCATCCTGATTGATTAAATATGTCGATCGATTGATTAACAGGCTGTTATAAGCGTTAGATATCTATATTTGATGCTTATACAGTGTAGTGCACTTTGGTTGATGGTTGATTATTTTCAATGCTATTATATACGTGTGATGTATGAAAATCCATATAATTAACATTATATGGTGATTGATTGGGCCTCATTCCAATTTAGAAAATAAAGAATATTATTAAATAAAGGTTCATGTGTTGACTGTACTCATCCGTTGAGATTAGTCATGTGTTGAACGAAATATTTTAATAATAAAATTTACATATTTATCATATATGAAATTAGAAACTAACTGGAAAATAGATGAGATGAGTGGTCTCCTGAATATTGATCTGATGTTGGTTTCGGCCTTCGGGGTTAATATTCAGGGAATCGTTCTCTTACTAATTTACAGTTGGAGTCTGATTTAATATCAAACGATAGATACCTTAATTTTATAAAATATTTTAAATAACAAAAATAGCCACACGTGGACAGTACTCATTCGTTGAGATTAGTCGTGTGTGGAGAAAAAAGATAAATATTCATTTGTTGAATAAAATATTTGAAAATAGAAATATATGAAGCCGTGTTGGTTAGATTGACGCCATTTTGACGTGAACGATATTTATATCGATTTTATTCATTTTAAATTGAATATTGAAAAGTGATTTCGAAATCGCATATTTTGAAATGAAATTTGAATCAAATTAAATAGAAAACGAATTCGAATTGAATATAAAACGAATTTGATTTCAATTGAATATATAATGAATTTGATTCAAATAGAAAACCAATTTGAATTGAATCGAATAGAAAACGACTTTGAAATTGAATTGAAAGCGAATTGAAACGAATTCAAATTGAATTGAAAGCGAATTGAAATGAATTCAAATTGAATTGAAATTTGAATTGAATAGAGATGAATTTTAAAACGAATTTATAAGGAAGAATTCAATTTTGATTTGAATTGAAATGGAAGATGAAATTGTTTTTGAAACGAATTTAAAACGATTTATAAAATTCGTTTTAAATAGAAATCGACGAAATATATATTATATATATTATATATATATAATATAATGGCCTGAATAGAACGCGTCGCGCCGCGGCAGTTTGTGAATTTTGACCATTTATTTCAAACGGACATTACGGGAGATCCGACCGTCGAATTCTCCTAAAACCGGAACCGTTGGGTTCGTATCGAAAAGAGATTTCTAACGAATATTAGAAATTTGAAATCTAACGGTTGGATTTGGAGATACGTCCAAATCAAATTTGAAAAAGGTCGCTATAAGTGCAGTTCGATGGCCGTTGTTGGAAATCGACTGTACGGGCCTTGATAAAATTATTAAAAATATCAATAATTTGTGTAAAATCATAAGAAATGATTTGGGAAGAATGGGGATGAAAAACTCCATATTTGAAAAGATAAAAATGGATTTTTATCGAAATGAACTGGTTTTGAACTAAATTTAAAACCTGATTTTTTTGTTTTTAAATAAATAAATTAGATTTAAAAAGGGGTTTTAAATAATCGGAATTTCTAATATATTTGATTGGATTTGAAATGGGTTTATTGTGAACGGTGTTTTAAATAACACTAGTTCTTTAACCCGATAACAAATATAATGTGATTTGGGTTTGTCGTGAACTGTGTTTTAAATAACACCTAGTTCTTTAACCCAGTAAAAGGAGTTTTAACGAATCTGCAATTAGGTTGAAATGTGAATCCATAATCTAAATTATCAAATTTAGAAATGAGCGAGAATGGAGTATCGCCAGTTTTGCTCCAAGCGTTAGTTAAATCTTTAATTAGATTTGAATGTGAAATGGTAATTAATTTTACCGATAACACCATAGTATTAGATATGGAGTATTACCAGTTTTGCTTCATGGGATGAATAGGTTGGGATTGGGAAATAAAATAAATAATTACTTCGTTGTGGTTCGCTAATCTCGACTAGTTTGGAAAACCATAATTTGGTTTGAAATGTCATCCAAAGGAAGATTAAAGGATAAATTTTAAAGAATTTATCTTAGATAAAATTAATGGGAACCTTTCCCTAAAAATGCGATTTTATGAATAAAAGAATATTCTGAGTTGGAATGAGGCGTATGTTGTGTTTTTGTAACATTCGTTTTTAATATACGCGGGTTGTTCGGAAAGTCCGGGTTTATACCCATTCTGAATAACCGATTCGACGATATGTCGAAGATGAAGACGGTGGTTGTAACACCCCGAATTTCAGTTAACACTGGTATTCACTAATTACAGAATTAATAATCTCAGATGTGAGAATCAGGGGAAACGGGTTACGTCATTGTGTTCGTCTCGGAAAAATACGCGAAATAGAGTCCGAAATTTTGTAAATCGGAGTCCGTATGACCCGGTTAAGGCCCAAAGAAGTTTTCGGGAAATTTGAATTTCGAAACATGCAGAAATGGGGGCTAGGCGGGAAATTAGAAGGAGCCTCCACTAATTAGAGAAGAGGATTCCAAGCTAATCAACTACTAATCCACCTCTACTTCAACTCTAGCAACTATCTAAGGAGCTAATCTTGGAGTTTGTGAGTTTCTATCACTTTAATAACCAATTGCTAAACTAAGTGGATGAGATGTGATGAGATCATATGGTTTTGCTTGCGGATCAATGAGTTTTAGGTCATATGTTATGATGCTAGTTTGCTAATCACTATGTTTAACACTTATTCATGATGACACTATGTTTATGCAAGTTAAGTGTTTGGGTTTATGCATGTTAAGTGGTGGGTTTTATGCATGCTAAGTATTTGGTTTTATGCATGCTAAGTGTTTGGTTTTATGCAAGTTAAATGCTTGGTTTTATGCTAGAATCATGTGTGAAATAAGTGACATGACATGCAAGTTTAACCTATGAGTTTGGATCTATAATATGCATAATCTATGCAAGTTGTTTGGATTAGTGATATGCATAACATATGCGAGTTTACCTTTGTATGTCATACATACATATGCAAGTTCATATGTAACATGTTATGCAAGTTTGGTGGTTGATTATATGCAAGTTCATATGTAACATGTTATGCAAGTTTGGTGGTTGATTATATGCAAGTTCATATGTAACATGTTATGCAAGTTTGGTGTTTGATTATATGCAAGTCTATATATGACATGTTATGCAAGTTTGGTGGTTGATTATATGCAAGTAACATGTGCAAGTTTACACCTTTGTATGTCATACATACATATGCAAGTTTACCCCTTTGTATGACATAAGTACATGTGCAAGTTCATCCCTTTTAGACCTATGACATGTATGCAAGTTGACACCTTTATGATAGGTTTATGACATGAACATTTATGCAAGTTACCATCTTTATGACATATGTGATTCATGCAAGTTTGGGTTGGTTATTTATGCAAGTTTGGGTTTATGGTCATATATGCAAGTTGACACCTTTTAAACCCATGATAATGCTAATGATATGCTAAGTTGAACCCATTGTGTGTATGATGAATCTCCTCTTTTAAAGTATGTCATGTTAACGTATTTACGTGGGGACGATGGGGTAAAAATTAATGAACACATAAAATTGTGTGAAGTTGGTATGATTAAACATACCATAAAGTGGATGGACATAATTGGGAATTTACCTATTAAGTTAGGTCTACCCATATTATGGAATTGGGAATTTACCTATTGAGTTAGGTCTACCCATATTTTTAAATATTTGTAATTAATTAGGGATAATTAATACAAATTATGGGGGTGATTAATTAGGTGTAATTAATCGACTAAGACACGAGGTTGGACCCTTTTGTAGCATAAGACTGCCCGGAACCGACCGGCAAATCCAGCGGCTACAAATGATTGGCCCAATGTGAGAGGTCTTAGTCATAAACTAAATACGTGACAAGTGTAAAGACACGAGGTTAGACTCTGTTATGGTGTAAGGCTGCCCGGAACCAACCGGCATATCCAGCTGCCATAAAAGACAGTCTAATGTGAGAGGTCTTTACAAAGGTTACGATCTTAATTAATTAAGAAACACTTAACCAAATTAGCATGTAGTGGGGCATGAGGGGTTAAGTGGGTGCCTTGGGTGGCATGTAGTAACTAGTGGGGGTGCCTTGGGTGGCATGAGGAAACTAGTGGGTTGCCTTGGGTGGCAATAGAAAATACGATTAGAATACTTAACCAAAATGGAACATGTAATTAAACATGATTAAAGGGTTAAGTAAGTGCCTTGGGTGGCATGTGGGAATCAAGTAAGTGCCTTGGGTGGCATGTGGAAATCTAGTGGGTGCCTTGAGTGGCAATTAAAATATGATTAAAAGACTTAACCAAAATTTATAACATGTAAGTGGACATGGTTAAAGGGTTAAGTGGGATTCACTAGAAATGACAAGCTTAGGTGGGTAGCTTGTGGGGGCCCATTTCAACCAATATCCCAAACGTATCTTTGTGGGCTCGACCCAAGTCAAGGACGGGACACGCATATTGGGCTTGACTGTAAGAGGCCAAAACGGGTTAGCGGTGGCAACGCAAGTCCAACGGGTTTCATATGCGTGTGTGGACCCGGGCTGGTAAGTAAGACGTTGTTGCATCGTGTAGGTATAAGCCGTGCACCGTTGATATTATCAGGTTGCCACTTTGGGGGATGATACACCCCACTATGGGGCCAGCACGGGTATCTACGTTAGGGAGTCGATCGAATGGGGGGGTAGTGGGTACACCTAGTGGAAATAGGGGCAGACGGCACCTATGTAGTCAGCTAGGGGTACACGAAACTACTAATTATAGATTACTAAGTATACTTAGTGGGATCAACCTTTAAATTGGGAATGACTGGTGTGGTGCAGTGTAGTAATTATCCTTGGGTGGGTAGATGCGTCTTTACGGTTATCTTAGTTCATCCTAAGTCTAGTTGGCTGCTTAGTGTAGCCATTTATCCCCAGTCGTTACCGTATATCAAGCTTATGTCTTACTCTGGTTACTTTAATGATTGTATTGTTAAAATTATAGGACTCGCTCAGACTTATGTCTGACCCCGTTGTTTTTTTCTTTTTCCCAACCCTCAGGTTATCAGAGTGGGCCTAGCACTAGTGGGCTTTGATCAGACTGCTTTATCTATCTTTTGGAGCTTGGACCGTGGATGTAAAGCTCAGTTTATCTTTTCTATTATGGCTATTAAGTTATGTAGTGGGATTATGTACTTTTGTTTTATCAGGATGGATATTATGTACTTGACTCTTGTTTATGGTTTTGGTGTAACCAAACATGTTTTACTTTCCGCTGCAATGAAATGATGTTTTAAATTCTCAAGTATTACTTATATCCGTCTTGTTGTAATTTTTCTGTTCTATATTCACTTAAAATACTCCACCGATGTTATGGCATTCCCTTAGTGAGTGACCGTAGCGGGTGTGGGGTGTTACAGTGGTTGAAGACCGGAAGTCTTCACATCGTTTGGATAATTACTGACGATCCTGATTGGGCTGTACACCTAAGAGGATGGAAATAGTTGGTGGTCGTCCAGACGTACTTGGAGATGGATGGATATGCGAGGAAAGTGCCTCCGGTTTCGTTCAGACCCAGAACGAACTTGTAAATGGATTGTGTGTCTGACATTGGATTTTATTCTGTGTTGATTGATTTCTGTTAAATATATATCTGTTTGGCGGCGGAGAATTTATTCTCTTGCTTAACGCCCTTCTCTGAGACGTACGAGCTTAGAGGTTATATATCGATGGACATCAGTCGCATGGCATGAATTGCCTGTGTGGCACGCTGAGATGCAATGATCAAGGCTTCTGTTGAAAAGCCAAGTCTTGTGGTTGATGATCAAAGCACGGCCTTTGTGGCGTAGCTTTGTGTATAACGTGAATTCGCGAGCCTCACACCTCGATATGAGTTAAAAACGGGATACGGACCGCTGGGAGAACACGACGTTTCTTTCTAGCTTTGGTGGTGTCAGTGACTTACCAGCCCTGACATTTATATACTTTTCACCTTTGTGGTTGTTGGAATGAGGCGCCTCGATTATAGGTCTGTAAGGACCGGGAAACGTGTGTTCAGGAATAACTAATCCTCTAACGTAAGTGAGGACCGGCCCAGCCGAATCCAGGGTTGCCCAGAGTGCGTAGCCCTGAGGCATTTGCTAGAGTGTCTCGAGCGCGGAGAGGATCTTGCCCCTTGCCTCAACTCATGTCGGAAATCCAATTTCCAATACGTGTATTGCGGTTTTAATTGTAGAACTAGTATGGCGACATGATATATGGTACCCATGCCGTCTATGATTTATATTTATGATTGAAACTGTTTTGACACTATACACTTATTATAGTATCAAATGATTTGTTTTAAACGTACCAAGCATGTTTGGCTATTATAAGGGAAAACCCTATCCTCCGGCTTACGTTGCATTGTGTGATGGGACCTGGGTCTTATAATAGCTTCATTTTTCGAAAAAGCATTGCGTTGTTTATTCTATGCACTGGTATTCTTGGGAGGAAATCCGTTCCGTGTTATACGGCGTGGTCCCATGAATTACTCTCTTTTAAAGTAAAGCTTTAAATAACTGTTTTAGTTCTCACACCAGTCACATGACTAACCTGGAGTTTATTGTTTTAACCTAAACTCTGGGTGCCCCTATTTTCCGCACGGGCAGCTAGTAGTTTTGGTTTTGCAGATTTATATTCACAGGATCCTGGTTTACAGCTGGAATGATATCCGGAAAGCTCTGTATCCGTATATCACCTTCAGTTGTGCTTTGTATTATTTTCCGCTGCTATGTAATTTATTGTAATCTCTGATATTTGCCGAATGTAATTTATTCATTTATATTCTTGTATCTGATGGAATTGTTGTAATAACAATGAAATGTTCTTCCGTCTGCGTTCATTTGTGTGTTGTTCTCAAAGTATCCGCTCTTTCCTTCACGGGGAAGTAACGGGTTCTTACAGTGGTATCAGAGCTTTGGTTTACAGAGCTCGAGAACAAGACACATTAGAACCATACGAAAGAATTCATCAGATATTGGATTAGTAATATCCAATTAGAATGACTCGTTAGAGATAGGATCAGTAGTATCCTAGAACGAGTGTGAAGAGTATATTTTTCAAATGAAAACAATTTTGTTTTGAAAATTTAAACCATTTTATATGTATTTGAATATTTATTTATTTTGCATTTGGACAATCCGCTATATATAGATTTTGCATATACGCGTCATGAACGTATATTCGAAGTTTTAATATACCGGATAGATATAGAATTACACTCTAGTCGCCCGGAGATGATGTTGATAATGACCATGGCATCATCAATATTTATGTTCGTGTTTCGAAGGTGTGATATCTATATATTTCCATTAGACTGGTGTGAGAACCAAAACTAATATAGTTATAACACATTGTTGTGAATTGGCATCAAGAACATGATTTTTGTATATGTATCAAAATTTATGGATTTGAAACTCTAATCCACTAATTGATTGATGTTTGTGTTGTTTGTTTATTTGTTTGATAATTTTGAACATTATGCCTAATATAACCAAATATTGAATTGTATTGAAAATTGGTCGCATATGCTTGCATATACATATACTTACATTGAACAGGTCATAGCAAGGAGGCTAGAGCAGAGAATAAAATTTGTTTGCCCGACAAATAGGTACATGTTTACTACATAATTTACTGTTTTGTTTGGGTGATGATGATTTTATGAGCCTATTGGCTAGCCGCTTGGCTTTTTCTTTTTCTTTTTGAGATCAGAAGGCCTATATGGCAATTTCGGGATTTTCCCGTGGCTCCCGGTGCAGGGGAGGTTATGGCTAAATTTTTCGAAAATTTAGGGTGTTAGCCAAATTTTTGAAAATTTGAAAATTCTCAGAAACTGAAAAGTTGGAGAATGGAAGCCAGATCGAACGTAGAGTTGATTAATCAAACCACTTTCGACTTTGTTCCTTTTCGGGGACGAAAAGTTTTAAGTGGGGGAGATTGTAATAACCTGGAAAATCTGAGCCAGTTTAAAATTTTTATTTTGGCAATTTTAGCGAATTTTGAATATTTAAAATAGATTATTTTAAATTAAATTGACGAGGAAATTTATTTTGAATATAATTCGAACGTATATATTTATACACGTCGTCGTTAGAATATAAATATTTATATATAATTATAAATAGAATTGAAAATGGCGCGGTAGTTCGATAATTCGATTTCAAACTTCAATTGAACATACCGGGTGCAAAACAATCCAGATTTTAGTAAAACTGAAAACAGTAGGATCTAATTGATGATATCTTTCCAACGAATCCGAAAAATCGAGATTTCATAGCGGGAATCAAAAGATATGTCCAGTTGAAAATTCTGAATAGTCGCTATGGAATTCAGGCCCTTAGAAATGGGAATTTTGCAAACGACCTCGGATTTCGACGAAACCACTTTTGTTGGGTCCGTGATGTAAAGTTATTGCTAGATTCCAAATTTCATAATTTTTCGTATCAATATGTGAGCGTGGCAAAGGAAAACGCGTTTGACCAATTTAAGTTGGTTTTAATGACTGGAAATTGGCCATTTTTCAAACGGTCTCAGAATTCGACGAAACTAGTTTTGTTAGGACCGTATCGTTAATACGAAGCCAGAAAATATTTTTCTGGAATTTTTCGAGTTCATATGTGACCCCGGTAAATTGAAATGTACGTTTAAAATTCAATATTGTGATTTAAATGTAAATTTAACGGAAACTGATTGTAACAGCCGAATCAGCCTACGATACATATCCCATTGTGTTCGGAATAGGGGTAAAACGCTAGGGACGACAATCGGCGGGTTTGATTTCGTGTTAGAATGGAAAGTCAACTTTAAAAGAGAATGAAAATAAAATTAATAATAAATAATTATATATAATAACTTGCCCCTCCCTTTATCTCTTTCCTCACTCACTCAGATCCAACGCTGCAAAAAAAAAAAACCCCCCGATCTTTACCCTCGTCGCCTCTTTCCTCCTGTCGCCCTTCCATCCTCCACCACCGCGCCACCCGATCTCGGCACTCCCCTCCTCCACGCGACTCCCCTGCTTCCCCCTCTCGCTCATCTTCTTCTCCCCCCCCCCCCCTTCTACTTTAAACCGCGCCCACCTAGGAGAACCCGACGCCATCGAAGCAGCGCCGCTCCACCCCACCGAAGCCACCTCCGACGAACCCTGCAGGTGCCCCCCTGGATCCAAGACCGACGCCCAAAAACCCCGACCAGACCGCCGCTCCTTCCACACCCCCCCCCCTCCCGACGCCGGCGCCTGGCGATTGCAGCACCCCTCCGTCCAACTCAGCACACCCCGACCCCCTGCGATAAGGGAAAAAGGTAAAAGCATTGATTTTATTCAGTTTTTAATTCGAATTTAATTCTTTTTATTTCCAGTTTTTATTTCTATAAATGCTGAAAGAAAAAACTGATTTTTCTAAGTTATTAACTATAGTATGAAAAGGTGATTTTATATGTATATATATATATAGCGGTAAAGGCAGTGATCTTTATTTTTAAATCAGTAAAGATAGGATTTTTAAATCAGTAAAGATAGGATTTTTAAATCAGTAAAGATAGGATTTTTAAAACTGCAAAGGTAGAATTTTTAACATGGTAAAGCTTTGATTTTTGTTGGAGGAAAATATGATTTTTATATTTTTAAAGTAATAAAAATATGATTTTTATATTTTTAAAGTATTAAAAATATAATCTTTACTATATAGAAGAGGTAGAAATATGATTTTTTGCTTAAATAGGAAAGGGTATATTTTTAGAGAGAAAAAACTATATTTTCGAAAAGGCGAAACTATATTTTTGAAAAGGCAAAACTATATTTTCGAAAAGGCGAAACTATATTTTAGAAAAGGCGAAATCTTTATTTTTGAAAAGGCGGAACCTTTATATAGAGAATAACATAGCAAAGTAAAAATTCGATTTTTACATATGTAGTGACTACGGGCGACGAAAGTGATAAGAGGCGAGAACGGTGAAGACTTCTAAAAAAATGAAGAGTCAAGATGATTGGATAGCTATTAGTGAGAATTTCTCACCTTTCAATTTCTTTTTCTAGTTATATATATATACTAGGATGCAGACGGTGTTTAGTAGCACCCGACACAATCGTCCACAGACCATGGACTTGTTTGTTTGGTTGCGTAAATTAGTTAGATGATTAGATTTGAATTTGGTTGTTTGGTGAATTTGATTGATGTGTGAATGGCGTGGGCCTTCACTAGACCGGGGATAAGGCTAGCCTCGTCCCGTTTCTAGTATCGTGCCGTTATGCCGCCGAAATTTTCTAAAACAAGTTAGAAAAATAAAGATATCATTTTATTTGATAAATGAACTGGATAAAAATTCATGTGTTGAAATAAAATATTTTATCGTTAAAAATATAATTTTTAACGTGAAAGTGAATAAATGAATATTTATAAACAAATCGACCGATTTGTTTATATACACTGATTTGACTGATTGATTGGGATGATAAATTTTACACATCGCCCAGCTGCACGAATAAAATCTGTGTTTGATTGTTTGAAACCCCACTCGGGTGTTGGGATGAAATTTGAAGTTCACTCATCCTGATTGATTAAATATGTCGATCGATTGATTGACAGGCTGTTATAAGCGTTAGATATCTATATTTGATGCTTATACAGTGTAGTGCACTTTGGTTGATGGTTGATTATTTTCAATGCTATTATATACGTGTGATGTATGAAAATCCATATAATTAACATTATATGGTGATTGATTGGGCCTCATTCCAATTTAGAAAATAAAGAATATTATTAAATAAAGGTTCATGTGTTGACTGTACTCATCCGTTGAGATTAGTCATGTGTTGAACGAAATATTTTAATAATAAAATTTACATCTTTATCATATATGAAATTAGAAACTAACTGGAAAATAGATGAGATGAGTGGTCTCCTGAATATTGATCTGATGTTGGTTTCGGCCTTCGGGGTTAATATTCAGGGAATCGTTCTCTTACTAATTTAAAGTTGGAGTCTGATTTAATATCAACGATAGATACCTTAATTTTATAAAATATTTTAAATAACAAAAATAGCCACACGTGGACAGTACTCATTCGTTGAGATTAGTCGTGTGTGGAGAAAAAAGATAAATATTCATTTGTTGAATAAAATATTTGAAAATAGAAATATATGAAGCCATGTTGGTTAGATTGACGCCATTTTGACGTGAACGATATTTATATCGATTTTATTCATTTTAAAATGAATATTGAAAAGTGATTTCGAAATCGCATATTTTGAAATGAAATTTGAATCAAATTAAATAGAAAACGAATTCGAATTGAATATAAAACGAATATGATTTCAATTAAATATATAATGAATTTGATTGAAATAGAAAACCAATTTGAATTGAATCGAATAGAAAACGACTTTGAAATTGAATTGAAAGCAAATTGAAACGAATTCAAATTGAATTGAAAGCGAATTGAAATGAATTCAAATTGAATTGAAATGAATTCAAATTGAATTGAAATTTGAATTGAATAGAGATGAATTTTAAAACGAATTTAAAAGGAAGAATTCAATTTTGATTTGAATTGAAATGGAAGATGAAATTGTTTTTGAAACGAATTTAAAACGATTTATAAAATTCGTTTTAAATAGAAATCGACGAAATATATATTATATATATAATATAATGGCCTGAATAGAACGCGCCGCGCCGCGGCAGTTCGTGAATTTCGACCATTTATTTCAAATGGACATTACGGGAGATCCGACCGTCGGATTCTCCTAAAACCGGAACCGTTGGGTTTGTATCGAAAAGAGCTTTCTAACGAATATTAGAAATTTGAAATCTAACGGTTGAATTTGGAGATACATCCAAATCAAATTTGAAAAAGGTCGCTATAAGTGCAGTTCGATGGCCGTTGTTGGAAATCGACTGTACGGGCCTTGATAAAATTATTAAAAATATCAATAATTTGTGTAAAATCATAAGAAATGATTTGGGAAGAATGGGGATGAAAAACTCCATATTTGAAAAGAAAAAAATGGATTTTTATCGAAATGAACTAGTTTTGAACTAAATTTAAAACCCGATTTTTTTGTTTTTAAATAAACAAATTAGATTTAAAAAGGGGTTTTAAATAATCGGAATTTCTAATATATTTGATTGGATTTGAAATGGGTTTATCGTGAACGGTGTTTTAAATAACACTAGTTCTTTAACCCGATAACAAATATAATGTGATTTAGGTTTGTCGTGAACTGTGTTTTAAATAACACCAAGTTCTTTAACCCAGTAAAAGGAGTTTTAACGAATCTGCAATTAGGTTGAAATGTGAATCCATAATCTAAATTATCAAATTTAGAAATGAGCGAGAATGGAGTATCGCCAGTTTTGCTCCAAGCGTTAGTTAAATCTTTAATTAGATTTAAATGTGAAATGGTAATTAATTTTACCAATAACACCATAGTATTAGATATGGAGTATTACCAGTTTTGCTTCATGGGATGAATAGGTTGGGATTGGGAAATAAAATAAATAATTACTTCGTTGTGGTTCGCTAATCTCGACTAGTTTGGAAAACCATAATTTGGTTTGAAATGTCATCCAAAGGAAGATTAAAGGATAAATTTTAAAGAATTTATCTTGGATAAAATTAATGGGAACCTTTCCCTAAAAATGCGATTTTATGAATAAAAGAATATTCTGAGTTGGAATGAGGCGTATGTTGTGTTTTTGTAACATTCGTTTTTAATATACGCGGGTTGTTCGGAAAGTCCGGGTTTATACCCATTCTGAATAACCGATTCGACGATATGTCGAAGATGAAGACGGTGGTTGAAGACCGGAAGTCTCCACATCGTTTGGATAATTACTGACGATCCTGATTGGGCTGTACACCCAAGAGGATGGAAATAGTTGGTGGTCGTCCAGACGTACTTGGAGATGGATGGATATGCGAGGAAAGTGCCTCCGGTTTCGTTCAGACCCAGAACGAACTTGTAAATGGATTGTGTGTCTGACATTGGATTTTATTCTGTGTTGATTGATTTCTGTTAAATATATATCTGTTTGGCGGCAGAGAATTTATTCTCTTGCTTAACGCCCTTCTCTGAGACGTACGAGCTTAGAGGTTATATATCGATGGACATCAGTCGCATGGCATGAATTGCCTGTGTGGCACGTTGAGATGCAATGATCAAGGCTTCTGTTGAAAAGCAAAGTCTTGTGGTTGATGATCAAAGCACGGTCTTTGTGGCGTAGCTTTGTGTATAACGTGAATTCGCGAGCCTCACACCTCGGTATGAGTTAAAAACGGGATACGGACCGCTGGGAGAACACGACGTTTCTTTCTAGCTTTGGTGGTGTCAGTGACTTACCAGCCCTGACATTTATATACTTTTCACCTTTGTGGTTGTTGGAATGAGGCGCCTCAATTATAGGTCTGTATGGACCGGGAAACGTGTGTTCAGGAATAACTAATCCTCTAACGTAAGTGAGGACCGGCCCAGCCGAATCCAGGGTTGCCCAGAGTGCGTAGCCCTGAGGCATTTGCTAGAGTGTCTCGAGCGCGGAGAGGATCTTGCCCCTTGCCTCGACTCATGTCGGAAATCCAATTTCCAATACGTGTATTGCGGTTTTAATTGTAGAACTAGTATGGCGACATGATATATGGTACCCATGCCGTCTATGATTTATATTTATGATTGAAACTGTTTTGACACTATACACTTATTATAGTATCAAATGATTTGTTTTAAACGTACCAAGCATGTTTGGCTATTATAAGGGAAAACCCTATCCTCCGGCTTGCGTTGCATTGTGTGATGGGACCTGGGTCTTATAATGGCTTCATTTTTCGAAAAAGCATTGCGTTGTTTATTCTATGCACTGGTATTCTTGGGAGGAAATCCGTTCCGTGTTATACGGCGTGGTCCCTTGAATTACTCTCTTTTAAAGTAAAGCTTTAAATAACTATTTTAGTTCTCACACCAGTCACATGACTGACCTGGAGTTTATTGTTTTAACCTAAACTCTGGGTGCCCCTATTTTCCGCACGGGCAGCTTGTAGTTTTGGTTTTGCAGATTTATATTCACAGGATCCTGGTTTATAGCTGGAATGATATCCGGAAAGCTCTGTATCCGTATATCACCTTCAGTTGTGCTTGATATTATTTTCCGCTGCTATGTAATTTATTGTAATCTCTGATATTTGCCGAATGTAATTTATTCATTTATATTCTTGTATCTGATGGAATTGTTGTAATAAAAATGAAATGTTCTTCCGTCTGCGTTCATTTGTGTGTTGTTCTCAAAGTATCCGCTCTTTCCTTCACGGGGAAGTAACGGGTTCTTACACCTTTGAATTGCTATACGTATATTGTTCTGCGCTATGGTAATTTAGGATTTCTTTTGTTCATGTACCTCTGTTGTGTTTGTCATATTCGCTTGGTTGATACGTTCAAATCTCATAGTATTGAGATTCATAAAGATTATATACGTTCCGAATTTGATTGTAGATTTGTTAAATGCGATCAAAATCTCATTTTATTGAGATTTACATATTCATATGCGATTGGTAACTTAGGATTTATTTTATTTTGTTTTATTTCAAGCGTGAGATGTCAAAATCTCATCTTGAATTTTATTTTTATTTTATTTCAAGCGTGAGATGTCAAAATCTCATCTTGAATTTTATTTTTGTTTTATTTCAAGCGTGAGATGTCAAAATCTCATCTTGAATTTTATTTTTGTTTTATTTCAGGCGTGAGATGTCAAAATCTCATCTTGAATTTTATTTTTGTTTTATTTCAAGCGTGAGATGTCAAAATCTCTTCTTGAATTTTATTTTTGTTTTATTTCAAGCGTGAGATGTCAAAATCTCTTCTTGAATTTTATTTTTGTTTTATTTCAAGCGTGAGATGTCAAAATCTCATCTTGAATTTTATTTTTGTTTTATTTCAAGCGTGAAATGTCAAAATCTCATCTTGAATTTTATTTTTGTTTTATTTTAAGCGTGAGATGTCAAAATCTCATCTCGAATTTTATTTTTGTTTTATTTCAAGCGTGAGATGTCAAAATCTCATCTTGATTTTTTTTATTTTCAAGAGTGGGATAACACTAATCTCATCTTTGTGGCTCATGTTCGAGTGTGAGATGTAAAAATCTCATCTTGTTTACATGTTATAAAAAGAGAGATGTAAAAGTTCCATCTTGGATTTATTTTATTTTATTTGTCCAAGTGTGAGATGTTAAAATATCATCTTGAGTTTATTTCTGTTAATGCGATCAAAATCTCATTTTAATGAGATTTACATATATATATATATACGCAATTGGTAACTTAGGATTTATTTTATTTTGTTTTATTTCAAGCGTGAGATGTCAAAATCTAATCTTGAATTTTATTTTTGTTTTATTTCAAGCGTGAGATGTCAAAATCTCGTCTTGAATTTTATTTTTGTTTTATTTCAAGCGTGAGATGTCAAAATCTCATCTTGAATTTTATTTTTGTTTTATTTCAAGCGTGAGATGTCAAAATCTGATCTTGAATTTATTTTTATTTTTTTTGTTTTCAAGAGTGGGATAACACTAATCTCATCTTTGCTGCTCATGTTCGAGTGTGAGATGTAAAAATCTCATCTTGTTTACATGTTATAAAAAGAGAGATGTAAAAGTTCCATCTTGGATTTATTTTATTTTATTTGTCCAAGTGTGAGAAGTTAAAATCTCATCTTGAGTTTATTTCTGTTTATGCGATCAAAATCTCATTTTATTGAGATTTAGATATATATACGCGATCGGTAACTTAGGATTTATTTTATTTTATTTATCCAAGTGTGAAATGTTAAAATCTCATCTTGAGTTTATTTCTGTTAATGTGATCAAAATCTCATTTTATTGAGATTTACATATATATACGCGATTGGTAACTTTGGATTTATTTTATTTTATTTATCCAAGTGTGAGATGTTAAAATCTCATCTTGAGTTTATTTCTGTTAATGCGATCAAAATATCATTTTATTGAGATTTACATATATATACGCGATTGGTAACTTAGGATTTATTTTACTTTATTTTCAAGTGTGGGATGTAAGAATCTCATCTTGAGATTTATTTTATTTTATTTAATCCATATTCAAATTGGTACATCGCGTTGCTGTTATTCTATTCATTTAAAAATGTCATGGATTGTTCACCTTTAGACAATATGATTATTTGTTCATTTAAATTGTCATGAGTTGTTCACCTTTAGATAACATGTTGTTTGTTCATTTATCATGACATTGATTGTTCACATTTAGAGATACATGTTATTTTTGAAATAAAAGATGTAAAGTGAAAACACATGTGTATTGACATCATTTTGTTAATAAAGAGGTCAAAATGATAATTACATTTTTAAATTAACTTGTTATTTGTTAATTTAAAAAGGCATGTTAAGAATCGCATTTTAATCAACTTCTTATTAGTTAATTCATTATAACATGAAAGAGTTAACATTCCAATTAACATTTTATGTGTTAATTCGAAATGACAAGAAAAATTAACATTTTAGTTAACCTTTTATTTGTTAAGTTAAAATGACATAAAAAGTTTTTACCTTTAATTAACATTATATTTGTTATTAAAAGGGTAGGATAGGATCACAAAGTCATAAATTACATTTTATATGTATTTTATATGCAAATAAAAGGCAAAGGCATAAAGTACATTTTTGTAAGTATTTTGTGTACAAGTTAAAAGATAAGATTATTAAACTTGTTTTTATTTATACTTTTTGTGTAAATAAAAGAGAAGAATTAAGAACCATATTTTTGTTTACATTGTACATGTATATAGAGGTTCATTTTTCACTGTTAGATTTAAAATAATAATTTTTTATCATCAGTTGAGATGCAATAGAGTTTGTAGATTTCAATTTTATATTTTTATCGTCATTTGAGATACGGTAAAACGATCGTATTAAAATTTACACTTTTGTTTTATATTTTTATATTAAACAAGAAGGTAGATTTTAAGAAGAGATTTTCATCGACATGTTAAATGTGATATAAGAGACAAATTTACAAAGAAAATTTTATTTACATTTTTGTTGTAAATAAAATGTTAGAAAAGGAGATTTCATTTATATTGTCAAAATATAGTGGAAACAAAAGAGCAGAAAGTATATTACACTTTTTATTTCATTTTTATGGAAATAATAAGTTGAACTTTAAATTATATTTCTATTGTCATAATAGCGACAAATGAAAAGTAGATTTTAAATTATATTTTATTGTCAACATAAAAAGACAATAAAAAGGATTACATCTGAAATTGTCACTTTTATCAAAATCTAAATATGATAAAAGAAGGGACAAAACCATGATAAGATTGACTACACTGGTTTGTTGTGTGTTGATTGACTTGTTTGAATCGCCAACGAATTTATATTTATATATGAATATAAATATTAATTAAATTTAAGCAAATCACGCGCGGTAGTTCGCGTTTCGGAATCGTAACTTTAAACCGTTATACACAAAGATCCAACCGTCGGATTTCCCAAAACCGAACCCGTTAGGACTGTCTTGGGAAAATCTTTCCAATGGTAGAAATTTCGTCAAAATCCAACGGTCAGATATTGAGACAAATGTAAATTAGATTTTGGGAAAAACAACGCCATGGCCACTATTGACCTGAAGCGTCGTTAATTAAATTAAGGCTATTTTTGATTAATTAAAAATAGTGAAAATCGTTATAATATATTCTTAGCGATATAAACTGGTTTTGCAATTTATACAACCTCAAGAATTATTTGAAAAGACCGAGGTAAACTCATTTCAAATGATTATACGGCGATATCCAAATTGAAGAGCTGAAGACGACGGTCGAAGACCGACGATCTTCAAGACGGATGGTTGTATTGCTATTGTTGGCCTTGATGGGAGTAGCTACCTTGATGGGTTGATGGTAGTGATCGTCCGGAACTTCTTGTTGATTGTTCGGATTTGTGAGTGTCTTTATTTCCCACGAAATAAGACGACTCCGATTTCGTTCAGACCCAGAACGGACTTGTAAATGGATAGCATGTCTGACATTGAAATTTGTGTCATGTAATTAAATTGGTTTTTATTTAATGTATGAATGCATGGTGGCAGAGAATTTATTCTCTTGCTTAACACCCTTTTGTATATTAAATGATCATCAATCGCATGATATGAGTTGTTGATGTGACATGCCAAGTTGCAATGGAACAAGGCTTATTGTTGCAAAGCAGGGCCTTGTATGAGGATCAAACCATAGTCTAGTATGGACACAGCTTTTTTGTATATGTTACTTCGCGAGCATCACACCCCGGTGGAGTCTAAAACGGAGCAAGGGAACGCAGGGAGTGCGCACGTTTCTTTCTAGCTAGAAAGTGGTGTCAGTGGCCTACCAGCACTGATAGTTACTATGTGGTTGTTGGATTTGAGGTACCTCAGTTATATTGGTCGCTACTGGCCAATTTAGAGATCCGTTAGGATCGGGAAACGTGTGTTCAGGAATTGCCAATCCATTAAGCGTTAACGTATGGACCGGCCCTGCAGGATCCAAGGGTTGGACAGAGTACCAATCCTGGGGCATTGCTAGAGTGTCTCGAATCGGTAAGGATCTCGCTCCTAGCCTTGACTCAGTATGGAAACCCAACTTTCCAATACGAGATGACGGACTTGATTATATACTTATTATGGCCACATAGTAGGATGGGGTACTATGCTGTCTAGGATTAATACATTTACTTTGAAGTATTTTAAATCATATTATACACTTATGATATTAAAATAGTATTTGACTCGTACTCTCCATTTTTTTTATCATTATAAGGAAAAACTCTATCCTCTGGTGTGCGTTGCATTATGTGATGGGACCTGAGTCTTATAATGATTTCATTTTTTACAAAAAGCATTGCGTTGTTCTTTTTATTTAATAAATATATGCACAGGAAATCTATTGGAGTATACCCGTTCCACGAAAGTGGCGTGGTCCTTAGATTTGTCATATTAAGTAGTTAATATTGATTTCTTGTAACAACCCGAATTTTTATAACATGTTAATACAAGAATCAAGGCAGAATTAAATTTTAAAATAAGAATAAGGGAAAACAGGTTGCGACGTTGTGTTCGTCTCGAAATTCTGCTAGAAAACGAGTCCGAGTTTGCGAGAATCGGAGTCCGTATGAGGGAGATATGGCCCTCCGAAGTTTCAGGAATTTTCAGAGTTCAAAACAGCTCAAATTCGAATTCAAATTTCGAATTTAAAACCCAGAAAAGGCTGGGTGGGAAATTTCCCGCCCAGTACCCAGGTCGACTGGGCAGTCGACCCCCCAGACCAGGTCGACTGGGCAGTCGACCTGGTCCCCGAGCCCACTTTCGGGTCTGGGTGCATTCTGATGTTTCTAGTCTCGTTTTCTGTCCAGATTCGTCTACCTAATCATATATAAACCCCCTGATGCCTAAACCCTAATTCACTACAACATGTCTAGCCACCGTTATACTGCTAAAATCTCTCTTGGCCATGGCCTGTAACAACCCGAAATTTAACAACGTGTTAAATCAAGAATCAAGGCAGAATTAAAATATAAAATCTGAATCAGGAGAAACGGGCTGGGCCATTGCATTCGTCTCGGAAAAATACGCGAAATAGAGTCCGAAATTTCATAAATCGAAGTCCGTATGACCCAGTTAAGGCCCAACGAAGTTTCACGAAAAATTCAAATCCGAAAACAGATTTGAAATTCAGCCCAGAAAGAGAAGGCGGGAAAATTCCCGCCAGACCCACAGGGTGTCGACCCCTGGGTCGACCCCCCTCCAGGGGGTCGACATGGGTGTCGACCCCGGGGTCGACCCCACTCCAGGGGGCCGACATGGGTGCCGACTCCTGGGTCGACCCCCCCTGTAGAACTCCGACCTGGTGCACCTGCTTGTCATGTTGGCTCGGTTTTGGAGGCTTGTGACGATTTTTGAGGGTTCAGATCTATCCTAGGGTTTATCCTACGGCCTAAACTACTCCTAATCTCTATAAAAATACCCCTAAGCCTACCCTAAACCCTCATAAATCACTCATGCCACGAAGTGCTGCCCAAATGCCAAGTGATCATGGCCTCCATCTCCAACTCCAAGAGACTATACATGCAAATCGGATCTGAATCGAAAGGTGCAAGCTTGCTACACCAAATAGAGGCTCGATCAACGTTGCTACGGCAATTTCATAAAGGTTCTTCATTAAAGGAGTCACCTTTCATCGTCAAGACGATTCATGCGCACCCTCTAAGCCTCGCTATGTAAGTTCTAGCTACTTCGAGATGTTAACGGTAGTTTAATCATGGCATGGAATAAAATGTGGTTAAACATGAATGCTATAACCTATGCGAGCCTAGTTTGCTCCTTTAACATGAACATAGGACTTTAGGTTGTGTTTTAGCGATTAAACCATGCTATTCATGTTGCATTGGACCTAGTTTGCCATGCAAGATTGGACCTTTACTTGTGGTATGTTAGCATGCACACTTGAAACCACTTTGACTCATGAAACATGTGCATGAATGTGACTTTGAGGCTATGCAAGTATATGAACCCGAAGTCCCTTAGGATAATATGCAAGTTTACCCTTTTTATGACATAAGTAACATGTGCATGTTTATCCCTTCATGATAGGTTTATGACATGAACACTTATGCAAGTTACCCTCTTTATGACATTGTGCATGCTTGTGGCCAACCCTTATATAATAATATGCATGTACAAGGCCAATCCCTTGATGATACCATGCATGTTTGAAGCCAACCCCGTCGTGGCATCGTGCATGTTTTGGGGTAGTTAGACAAACGTGAACGTGATGCGAAAACTTGACTTGTATGTGGCACGAAAACTTGACATGGGGTTGCATGAAAATGTGACACTCTTGGAAACACTTAAACATGAACATGACACGTACGAAAACATGGAACTTGGGGCTAGACACGTATGGGTTGTAAGTGTAATATGACACTTGACCAAACATGAAAGTGGCCAACTCGAGGTTGGGTTGAGTTTGTAGCATAAATATACCCGGACCCGCCCGGCTTAACTTGTGGCTACAAACAATAGGATCCAATGTGAGAAGTTGGTCATGTCGCGCTTAAGACCCGAGGTTAGACTAGGTTGTGGTGTAAAACTACCCGGACCCGCCCGGCTTAACTAGTAACCACAACAAGTTCTAATGTGAGAGGTTGAGAGTGCATTAATTAAATTAATGCCACATGATAAGGTTAAGTAAATTTGACTAATGACACTTAACCGATATGACACGAATGGGTAGGTTAAGTAGGACCGGGCTTGATTTCTTAATGACACTTAACCATACAAGATGATTAGGGGATGGGGTTAAGTAATTTACACTTAACTAATCTGACTTGGTAATTAGATGGGGTTAAGTAATTTAGACTTAACTAATCTAAACACGGTAATTAGATGGGGTTAAGTAACCTACACTTAACTAATCTAAACACGGTACTTCGATGGGGTTAAATTAAACACTTAACCGATCTAAACTTGGTAATTCAATGGGGTTAAGTAGCCAATACTTAACCAACTTAACAAGATAATTTAATGAGGTTAAGTAACTTATACTTAACCAATTATACATGATGATTTGATGAGGTTAAGTAACCTATACTTAACCAATCTAATATGCGGACCTGATAGGGTTAAGTCATAGGACCTTTTAAATATACTCAACCGTTATAATACGATTAGTGGATGGGGTTAAGTTAACCTATACTAAACCAATCTGACTCGATAATCCGATGAGGTTAAGATAATCTGTGCTTAACCAATCTAACACGATAACCTGATAGGGTTAAGATAAACAAGTACTTAACAAAATTGACTTGATGATTGAATAGGGTTAAGTCATGAGCTTCTTGGTATACTTAACCAACTTGTAGGGCTAGGTCTTGGACTTGAATACTTAGCCAATCTTGACATGATTCATAGGCGGGCTAAGCCATGAACTTGAATAACAACACTTAACCCAATAGGCAAAATCCTAGTAGAGGAACTAGGTAGAAAATCGTAGTTAATCAAGGGTAACGGGGAAATGAAGCTAAGTGGTGAACCTTAGTTAAGTATAACTAAGTAATAATTCTTAGCCAAGGACATGGGACTAGTTCATGAATAGATGAGTAACCCGGTACAGTAGGTCATCGCTTAAAACACGAGGAGGAGCAAATTATTTGACTTAGATAAAGGCTCCAACGAACTGGGTGACGAAGCGGTAGCTTCGGGGGACGTGAGGGTACTCTTGGTATCCCTCTGTGAGGTGGCAGATGGTCCATGAAACCTGGCCTCACAGGGGTTAAGGTCTGCGGTAGAAGAGCCAAGGGTATGCCTTGGTTGCTATGCAAGCGACCTAAAGACTGGGATGGATTAGCGTGGAGTCGACGATACTTGATTTTGCCCTGGATAGCGCGTCGTCGACTACCTACCATCTTTAGTCAATCGTGTACGAACAGAAAGGCAGGGAACCCCCAAGAGACCATGTTCTTGCTATCAAGTCATGGGTGAGGTTGGCCCATAGGAAAGTGGGGCTATAGTGGGGCCGGGATGTGGTTCTCATACCTGATTTTTCTTGGATTGCCTTTCAGTAGTTGAGGGAGGGGTCACGTGGGACCATAGCCACGGGTACAAAAACAGACCTTGATATCTGCATCAGCAGACGACTTAAAGCTCCCGACCGAGTTCCGTATTTCTTGATTTGCCCTGGCACGGAACTCGGATGGCACATTGAGGAACATGTGCGTCTAGACATAGAAAACGATTCACGATACATACGCGGGATAAAGGGCGCGGTTGACGGGTGGCATAATCCCTAGTGGTCCTAGGTGGCTTGAACCCAAACCGAGACACGGAAACGTTCATTAGGTAGCATAATCCCTAGTGGTCCTAGGTGGTGTAAATCCTAAGTGAACACGCGATAGTTCATGGTAAGAAAATATAACCAGATCAAGGGTAGCAGTCCAAAACAACTTCAAGGATAAAATGGCACTACGTTGAGGTGGTATAGATTTACATGGGAAAGCCCGTACGGCCTACGGCAAAGGACTGAACTTATACATGGAAAGAAACATACTAGTTGGGAAAACCTACATATGTTATATATTAGGTTGACATGGACCAATACATGACACTGGGCAAGGGACATCCATAGTTAACACATGATGCGGGTTGGGATACTAGTACGAGAGGTGCAGAGCAAATATACATGATAAATACCTTGGGATGTTATACATGATAAATACCGTGGGATGTTATACATGATAGATACCTTGGGATAGTATACTTGATAGAAACCTGACGCCGTGATACCTTGATTTATCTTGACACCGTAGTTTATCATGATACCTTAGTTTATCTTGCTATAGTAGTTCATCCAGTTATCTTGGTTTAGCTTGTCTATCTTGTAGTCATCCTTATGTTTACTTTCAGTTTATGCATGTCATGTTACCTTTACCTGTTTTTATACTGGAAGTAGATAGGACTTACCAGTCTTTATGACTGACCCCGTTTTGTTTCGCCTCTTTGTCTTCCGTTCCCCCCCCCCCCCCAGTTTTTCAGGGAGGAAACACTGTTATCTAGTTCGGACTTCTTCTGCTTGAAGGTCATCACGCATGGCTTGGACTTTTCTTGGCTATGGCTACTTTACTGTTTTACTTGGGGAATAATTTATGAAATGGTTTTATGCTTCTTTACTATTGCAAGACAGGTTTTGATGTATTCTGATGTAAAAGGCTTTAGACCTTATTTTATAAGGTAATGAAATTTGTTTTACTTCCACTGTTTTATATATGTTCTGTCTTGTAATATTTCTGTGCATGTTTACCTCGATAATGCTTCACCAAACCTAGTGCATTCCCTTTGTGAGTGAACCTAGCGGAGGTGGGGTGTTACATTTGGTATCAGAGCAGAAGGTTACCAGACTGGGCAAAAGTTTTTAAAACCTTCTGAAAACTATTTGAAAAACCGTTTACAAAGAAGCATTTTTCAAGAAAAGTTTTTAAAGGCTATTCCCCAAAATCCATTAGCACTGTCCCTTGTTTCCTTGATCGAATCTCTTTTCCTTTCTTTCCTCCTTCTGTAGTCACGGTAGTTCTAACTGTGACTAATCTTTGTCTAGCCACGTAGGTGTTTTCCGTACGATGGAGGTGGTTCTCGAGAGACCTGTTGCCGTGGTACAAGGAAGGATAATAAGAGTAAGGATAAAGAACGCGAGCTTAAGGATAAGCAACTTGTTGGTATGGCTTGGTCCATCAAGGAGGACAAGGACAAGATCATCGGAGAGGGCAATTGTACGCTCCCATTTCTAGGGTACCTAAAAGAGATGGTACCGTTTCTGGTAAAGGTTTAGTCGTTCTTTTCTATCATCCCGTCCAGACTTTGTCTTGATCATCGTATCATTTAAGTCTGCTTGGATAGTTGAGTCTCTGCACCTTAGTACTAGCATGGTAGAGGATCCCAGTTTTTGTCCCAAAAATCTGGTTGGAGAGTTGGTCCATTTCTTCATGACTTGTTTGGATTTGAGAATGACATGTCTCGGCTACGGATGGATTCTAGGGATAAAGTGGTCACCCAATGAGGGGTGCCATTCTCGGTTTTGGAAAGAGGGTAGTTAGACTCTCGGCTCACCTTGGTGATACCCTCGAAGTCTCGGGTAACCTTTTGGGTTCTGTCATGGTTAGTTACCTAGAATCTCGAGATGCAGTTGTTGGTAATCCGTTCGAATAGAATTCGCCGCTAAGGCGGATGGTTCGTTTCTCTTATGCATGAGTTATGGGAATCACCCTAGTAAGTACTCTTGGCAACATGGATTGGCATCGGCAAACGAGATCCAGAATTCCCTAGTGAATTTTGGAGAGCTTGCATGAGTAAGTGGATACGTTTGAGCCAAGTATACTAGGGAAAAGATAAGTGAAAGTGGAATAAGAGGCGACAACGAAATGAGTTCTAACTCATATCTTGGAAATAGGAATCAAGGAGCTACGAAATCATGGAGTTAAAAAGATGGTCAAGGCACCGAGCAATTAAGCTCAAGGAAACGCGACTTAGAAGATGTAAGGCTAGACACACGCATCGTACCTCTTTTTAAAGAGTGTATCCTTGATCCCTGGTTTTTCCTGTAGAGCTTGCTCGCATGTTATCTTTTGGTGCATATCCTCTCGGTCCTGTTTCTGTTGCAAACCCCGTAAGGAGTTTGCCTTGTTTATCTTCTCGATCCGGTCTTAGGAACCTTAGGTAGAACCCTATGGATGTAAACATGTATTTGAAACATGTTATGTTTGATATGGTTGCAAATGGTTGCAAGTGGTTGCTCGTGGATGCGCGAATACACACTTGATACTAGATCGACTCAGGCACATTTCACGTTGCATATGCACGAGTATTTATACTTGTTTATGGATGAAATTGAATATGTTATCATGTGGATGTTGCATGTGGATGGATGTTTGTGCACGCATATAGTACTTATATGACTAGGACTATTTGCATACATATTGAACTCATGGCACTAAACATATTTTGCATTAGAAAGATCATTCAGGCCTGATCATTAGCATTAGCTAAGGAGCATATACTCACACGTTTTGCATATGTTAATATGACATTAGAAATCGTCTAAGGACAATGTTTGCCTGTGGATGATGTTTTGAGTAGATGGATGATGGATGGCAGGATGCGTTCTTCCTAACTTGGAGATTTCGGGGACGAAATCCTTAAAGGAGGGGAGAATGTAACAAACCGAAATTTAACAACGTGTTAAATCAAGAATCAAGGCAGAATTAAAATATAAAATCTGAATCAGGAGAAACGGGCTGTGCCATTGCGTTCGTCTCGGAAAAATACGCGAAATAGAGTCCGAAATTTCGTAAATCGGAGTCCGTATGAGGCCCAACGAAGTTTCACGAAAATTCAAATCCGAAAACAGATTTGAAATTCAGCCCAGAAAGAGAAGGCGGGAAAATTCCCGCCAGACCCACAGGGTGTCGACCCCTGGGTCGACCCCCCTCCAGGGGGTCGACATGGGTGTCGACCCCGGGGTCGACCCCCCTCCAGGGGGTCGACATGGGTGTCGACTCCTGGGTCGACCCCCCCCCTGTAGAACTCCGACCTGGTGCACCTGCTTGTCATGTTGGCTCGGTTTTGGAGGCTTGTGACCAGGGGGTCGACATGGGTGTCGACTCCAGGGTCGACCCCCCTTGTAGAACTCCGACCTGGTGCACCTGCTTGTCATGTTGGCTCGGTTTTGGAGGCTTGTGACGATTTTTGAGGGTTCAGATCTATCCTAGGGTTTATCCTACGGCCTAAACTACTCCTAATCTCTATAAAAAGACCCCTAAACCTACCCTAAACCCTCACAAATCACTCATGCCACGAAGTGCTGCCCAAATTCCAAGTGATCATGGCCTCCATCTCCAACTCCAAGAGACTATACATGCAAATCGGATACGAATCGAAAGGTGCAAGCTTGCTACACCAAATAGAGGCTCGATCAACGTTGCTACGGCAATTTCATGATGGTTCTTCATCAAAGGAGTCACCTTTCATCGTCAAGACGATTCATGCGCACCCTCTAAGCCTCGCTATGTAAGTTCTAGCTACTTCGAGATGTTAACGGTAGTTTAATCATGGCATGGAATAAAATGTGGTTAAACATGAATGCTATAACCTATGCGAGCCTAGTTTGCTCCTTTAACATGAACATAGGACTTTAGGTTGTGTTTTAGCGATTAAACCATGCTAATCATGTTGCATTGGACCTAGTTTGCCATGCAAGATTGGACCTTTACTTGTGGTATGTTAGCATGCACACTTGAAACCACTTTGACTCATGAAACATGTGCATGAATGTGACTTTGAGGCTATGCAAGTATATGAACCCGAAGTCCCTTATGATAATATGCAAGTTTACCCTTTTTATGACATAAGTAACATGTGCATGTTTATCCCTTCATGATAGGTTTATGACATGAACACTTATGCAAGTTACCCTCTTTATGACATTGTGCATGCTTGTGGCCAACCCCTATATGATAGTATGCATGTACAAGGCCAATCCCTTGATGATACCATGCATGTTTGAAGCCAACCCCGTCGTGGCATCGTGCATGTTTTGGGGTAGTTAGACAAACGTGAACGTGACGCGAAAACTTGACTTGTATGTGGCACGAAAACTTGACATGGGGTTGCATGAAAATGTGACACTCTTGGAAACACTTAAACATGAACATGACACGTACGAAAACATGGAACTTGGGGCTAGACACGTATGGGTTGTAAGTGTAATATGACACTAGACCAAACATGAAAGTGGCCAACTCGAGGTTGGGTTGAGTTTGTAGCATAAATCTACCCGGACCCGCCTGGCTTAACTAGTGGCTACAAACAATAGGATCCAATGTGAGAAGTTGGTCATGTCGCGCTTAAGACCCGAGGTTAGACTAGGTTGTGGTGTAAAACTACCCGGACCCGCCCGGCTTAACTAGTAACCACAACAAGGTCTAATGTGAGAGGTTGAGAGTGCATTAATTAAATTAATGCCACATGATAAGGTTAAGTAAATTTGACTAATGACACTTAACCGATATGACACGAATGGGTAGGTTAAGTGGGACCGGGCTTGATTTCTTAATGACACTTAACCATACAAGATGATTAGGGGATGGGGTTAAGTAATTTACACTTAACTAATCTGACTTGGTAATTAGATGGGGTTAAGTAATTTAGACTTAACTAATCTAAACACGGTAATTAGATGGGGTTAAGTAACCTACACTTAACTAATCTAAACACGGTACTTCGATGGGGTTAAATTAAACACTTAACCGATCTAAACTTGGTAATTCAATGGGGTTAAGTAGCCAATACTTAACCAACTTAACAAGATAATTTAATGAGGTTAAGTAACTTATACTTAACCAATTATACATGATGATTTGATGAGGTTAAGTAACCTATACTTAACCAATCTAATATGCGGACCAGATAGGGTTAAGTCATAGGACCTTTTAAATATACTCAACCGTTATAATACGATTAGTGGATGGGGTTAAGTTAACCAATACTTAACCAATCCGACTCGATAATCCGATGAGGTTAAGATAATCTGTGCTTAACCAATCTAACACGATAACCTGATAGGGTTAAGATAAACAAGTACTTAACCAAATTGACTTGATGATTGAATAGGGTTAAGTCATGAGCTTCTTGGTATACTTAACCAACTTGTAGGGCTAGGTCTTGGACTTGAATACTTAGCCAATCTTGACATGATTCATAGGCGGGCTAAGCCATGAACTTGAATAACAAAACTTAACCCAATAGGCAAAACCCTAGTAGAGGAACTAGGTAGAAAATCGTAGTTAATCAAGGGTAACGGGGAAATGAAGCTAAGTGGTGAACCTTAGTTAAATATAACTAAGTAATAATTCTTAGCCAAGGACATGGGACTAGTTCATGAATAGATGAGTAACCCGGTACAGTAGGACATCGCTTAAAACACGAGGAGGAGCAAATTATCTGACTTAGATAAAGGCTCCAACGAACTGGGTGACGAAGCGGTAGCTTCGAGGGACATGAGGGTACTCTTGGTATCCCTCTGTGAGGTGGCAGATGGTCCATGAAACCCGGCCTTACAGGGGTTAAGGTCTGCGGTAGAAGAGCCAAGGGTATGCCTTGGTTGCTATGCGAGCGACCTAAAGACTGGGATGGATTAGCGTGGAGTCGACGATACTTGATTTTGCCCTGGATAGTGCGTCGTCGACTACCTACCATCTTTAGTCAATCGTGTACGAACGGAAAGGCAGGGAACCCCCAACAGACCATGTTCTTGCTATCAAGTCATGGGTGAGGTTGGCCCATAGGAAAGTGGGGCTATAGTGGGGCCGGGATGTGGTTCTCATACATGATTTTTCTTGGATTGCCTTTCAGTAGTTGAGGGAGGGGTCACGTGGGACCATAGCCACGAGTACAAAAACAGACCTTGATATCTGCATCAGCAGACGACTTAAAGCTCCCGACCGAGTTCCGTATTTCTTGATTTGCCCTGGCACGGAACTCGGATGGCACATTGAGGAACATGTGCGTCTAGACATAGAAAACAATTCACGATACATACGCGGGATAAAGGGCGCGGTTGACGGGTGGCATAATCCCTAGTGGTCCTAGGTGGCTTGAACCCAAACCGAGACACGGAAACGTTCATTAGGTAGCATAATCCCTAGTGGTCCTAGGTGGCGTAAATCCTAAGTGAACACGCGATAGTTCATGGTAAGAAAACATAACCAGATCAAGGGTAGCAGTCCAAAACAACTTCAAGGATAAAATGGCACTACATTGAGGTGGTATAGATTTACATGGGAAAGCCCGTACGGCCTACGGCAAAGGACTGAACTTATACATGGAAAGAAACATACAAGTTGGGAAAACCTACATATGTTATATATTAGGTTGACATGGACCAATACATGACACTGGGCAAGGGACATCTATAGTTAACACATGATGCGGGTTGGGATACTAGTATGAGAGGTGCAGAGCAAATATACATGATAAATACCTTGGGATGTTATACATGATAAATACCGTGGGATGTTATACATGATAGATACCTTGTGATAGTATACTTGATAGAAACCTGACACCGTGATACCTTGATTTATCTTGACACCGTAGTTTATCATGATACCTTAGTTTATCTTGCTATAGTAGTTCATCCAGTTATCTTGGTTTAGCTTATCTATCATGTAGTCATCCTTATGTTTACTTTCAGTTTATGCATGTCATGTTACCTTTACCTGTTTTTATACTGGAAGTAGATAGGACTTACCAGCCTTTATGACTGACCCCGTTTTGTTTTGCCTCTTTTTCTTCCGTTCCCCCCCCCCCCCAGGTTTTCAGGGAGGAAACACTGTTATCTAGTTCGGACTTCTTCTACTTGAAGGTCATCATGCATGGCTTGGACTTTTCTTGGCTATGGCTACTTTACTGTTTTACTTGGGGAATAATTTATGAAATGGTTTTATGCTTCTTTACTATTGTAAGACAGGTTTTGATGTATTCTGATGTAAAAGGCTTTAGACCTTATTTTATAAGGTAATGAAATTTGTTTTACTTCCGCTGTTTTATATATGTTCTGTCTTGTAATATTTCTATGCATGTTTACCTCGATAATGCTTCACCAAACCTAGTGCATTCCCTTTGTGAGTGACCCTAGCGGAGGTGGGGTGTTACATGGCCTCCGTCTCTAATCTTCTTCTTAAGCTTTCATACGCAATCCAATGCAAAGAAGAAGACTTCTACAACAATTCAAGGAGATGAATCAACAACTCTACAACGTTTCTACATCGATTTCAGTTCTTAATTCGCTAGCCATGCTATGTAAGTTCTAGTTACTTTTTAGATTAAAATACTTAATTTTAATATGGCTATGGAATAAAGTGTAATTGGATATAAGCATGTTCATCAATTCAGATCTATTCCTGTTTACCTTTGAACCTTGGGTTTTGAGACTTGTTCATCTCCATTCTTATGTCTAGTTCGTGCTCTATTCAGTCGTTGTAAATCAGTTTCTTGGATTCATGTTGATATTATTATCAAGATCTAATCTTTATGCCTATCATGATGATTTATGCTGTTTTCTCTCTGATCTTGTTTTATTGCAAAATTCTACCTTTCCCCTATTTATTTTCTTTTGATGAACCTAGATCAATTTCGGATCTAGGCCTAAACCACGATTTTGCATACGGGGAAAAGTATGGGAATATTACCTATTTGGATATATGTGATTGGTGGAATTGATGGCATAACATGAAAATTGGATATATGGGTAATATTGCCATTAATATGAAATTTGATAATTGGGTATTGCCATTAAAATGGTAATTGCAAGAATTGGGATTGGCATATGTAATTTGGCTAGAACTTGATAGGTGTAAATTGGCATAAATTTGGCATACATATAAAATGGCATGAACTGAAAATATGTAAATTTGGTATGAATTAGGCATATGTAAAATGGACATGTAATCTAGAACTTGGGCATATGTTAACTAGGTGAGATTTGTAGTTGAAACACATATGATAATTTATGTCTTGAAAAGGGGCTAATATGAACACTCCTAAGTGGGTTTTGGGTAGTTGGAATGTAATAGCCTTAAAGGAGGGATAAATATAAATTGAGGTAAGCTGCCTTTAATGGCATAAGATAAATTATGATAAAATTGGTATGATTCTGCATACCATTAATTGATGAACATAATTGAGTCAATTATGGACATCGTTAAATTAGGAATTAATTAATAATTTGAATAAGGAAATTATTAAGACTGGGGTAAAAGATTATAAGCGATAATCAATGCTTAGGACACGAGGTTGGACTCATTTGTGACGTAAAACTGCCCGGACCCGCCCGGTAAATCCAGTAGTCACAAATGGTAGCCCAATGTGAGAGGTCCTAGGCGCGAATTAAAAGCGTAACAGTTGTAAAGACATGAGGTTAGACTCTTTTATGGTGTAAGACTGCCCGGACCCGCCCGGCAAATCCAGCTGCCATAAATGTCAGTTTAATGTGAGGGGTCTTTATAGGGTTACGGCCTTAATGAATTAAGAAATACTTAACCAGATAAACATGTGGTGGGACATGGGGGTTAAGTGGGTGACATGTGGGTGACATGTGGAAATACGAATAGTAATACTTAACCAACATAACATGGTAATTAGACCAGTGGATAGGGTTAAGTAAACTAAGAACACTTAACCAATATGGTATGAATGGGTGGGTTAAGTAATATGATTAGGCTAATGACACTTAACCAATATGGTATGAATGGGTGGGTTAAGTAATATGATTAGGCTAATGACACTTAACCAATATGGTATGAGTGGGTGGGTTAAGTAATATGATTAGGCTAATGACACTTAACCAATATGGTATGAATGGATGGATTAAGTAATATGACCAGGCTAATGACACTTAACGGTGATGACATGAATGGTTGAGTTAAGTAAATCTTAATTAATGCCTAAGTGGGAATGATAACTTATGGAATAAAGTAAGTTAGGAGGAACAATAGATAAGATGAGATAACTTATGTAATAAGGAAAGATGTGCTTCATTGTAGATTAAGCAATATGTAAAGACAAGAATGAATTTACAATTGAAGGCGACATAAGTTATATTATAAAAAGGAACAAAACATTGGTTAGGTTGGATAATCCTCTGAGTATCAATCTGATGTTGATTCCGGTCTTCGGGGTTGGTATTTAGGGAATTATTCTCTCTCTCCAGTGTGTTTGTAAGTTAATGGGTACTTGGTCGTAAAGATTGAATAAGAACATGTTATTGTACCATAACAGGGGTTAATGTACGAATCATATGAATAACATGTTGTGGGCTTATTAATGGACTTAATATAGTGCAAGTTAAGAATTGAATTAATAAGCAAAGTTGAAGGTTGGTATGAATGGAAATAACCAAGTTAAATGATTAGACTGATGAGGGAGCACAAGCGCATAGTTAATGGATAAACATAGGGTCTAATGGAAGATAAATCCAAGGCGCTTGGTTAAACCCAGACGTTGGGGGTAATATGAATGACATGTAAAATATAATCTATAAGCACTTAACCAAGATAAAGCATGTATTAAGACATGAGGATGATGTCGGGGTTAAGTGGAGGACATGGGTAACATGTAAGACATAACTGGTGTATACTTAATCAAAATTTAAGCATGTAAGTGGACATGAATAAGAAGGGTTAAGTAAGAATTACTAGAGGGGACCAAGCATAGGAGGGAAGCTTGTGTCGAGGAAAGGGGACCCTTTTCAGACCAGTAGCCCATTACGTATCTTTGTGAGCTCGACCCATGTCGAGGACGGGACACGCATACTGGGTTTGATTGTAAGAGGTCAAAACGGGTTAGCGGTGGTGGCAACGCAAGTCCAACGTGTTTCATATGTGTGTGTAGACCCGGGCTGGTAGGTAAGACGTTGTTGCATCGTGTAGGTATAAGCAGTGCATCCTCAAGTTGTATCGGGTTGCCACTTTAGGGGAGTGATACACCCCACTGTGGGGCCAGCACGGGTATCTATGAGTTAGGGAGCCGATCGCATGGGGGTTGGTGGGTACACCTAGTGGAGATAGGGGCAGGCGGCACCTATGTAGTCAGCTAGGGGTACAGAAGACTAGTATTATGATTTCTAAGTAGTGGGTGGGATCACCTTATTATATAACACGGGCTACTAGTTGGGACACTAGTAGGGGGTAAGGATCCTTGTTACAGAGGACACTAGTTGGAGTATTAGTAAGAATACAGATCATTCCTAGCAAGACAATTGTAAGGATGCTAGTTAGGTGGTGCAGAGCAAGTAGATCTCATAGAAATATTTTAATGGCGAAGCAGAGGAATCTTGTTATGTTTGATAGGAATCTTACGAAATTATACTTAGTTTATCTTGAGTGGGAACCTTGCGATGTTACTTGACAAAAATCACATCATGTTATCCTTAGTTATCCTGCCTGTTGCTTATCTTGTCATCATGCTTATGTTTACTTTCAGTTTACTCATGCCATATTATCTTTACCTATTTTTGTGCTGGAAGTCACTAGGACTTACTCAGTCTTTATGACTGACCCGTTTTGTTTCGCCTCGTTTTCTTCCGTTCCCCCCCCCCCCAGGTTCACAGGGTGGGAATACAGTTGAGTTCAGATCTTACCAAGCTCCAAGGCTCTTTCATGTATGGCTTGGATTTCTCTTGGCTATGGCTTGCTTTGCTTTATTGGGGAATACTACAGTTTGTTTTTAGGCTTCTTTGTTTTTGAGCAAGACAGATATTTTAACTATGTAATTGGGTATTGGAAGTTGATGGGCTTTTCTTGTCAACACTTATATTTAATAAATGATTTGAAGTACTTCCACTTTACTTTCCGCTGTTTTATATATGTCTGTCTTGTAATATTTCCGTTCCAGTACCCATAATGCTCCATTGAAGTTAAGGCATTCCCTTTGTGAGTGACCTTAACGGATGTGGGGTGTTACATTTGGTATCAGAGCAGAAGGTTACCAGACTGGGCAAAAGTTTTCAAAAACCTTCTGAAACTAGTTTTCAAAACGTTTACAAAGAAGCAAATTTTCAAGAAAACTTTGTTTTGATTAAAATGCATATTCCCCAAAGCCATATGCACTATCTTTTGATTCTCTCTTGAAATCTCTTCTCTCTCTTTTCACCATAATTTCGTAGGCATCCGACATATGTCGGAGGGCAAAGAAGTGCCCAACCTCCATCTGTAGCCGCAGTAGTTCCATCTGCGTCTAATCTTATTTCAAGTTGTGTAGAGTTGTCGTGCGTTGGAGGTAGCTTCAAAGGACTTGTCAACAAGCTATACAAGGAAAGTAAGAAAGATGAAAAAGGTGAAAGGAAAGAGGCCAAAGTGAAAGGATAGTGAAACCCATGACAAGAGAGAGTATCTTTAGTTTGGTGAGAAGGGACGTGTAGTTAAGTATTGTAGGACAAGGACAAGGGAAAATGACAAGATCGTCGAGAGGGAAATTGTATGCTCTTACTACTAGCGTACCTAAGGGAGGTGGTAACGTTTCTGTTAAAGGTTTAGCTTTTCTTTCTATCATCCTGCTAGAACTTTGTTTTTGTACATCGCATCCTTTTAATTCTGCTTCGATAGTTGAGTCTCTGCACCTTAGTACTAGCGTAGTAGAGGATCCCATTTGTCTAAAATCCTGTTGGGGAATCGGCTCATTTATTCATGACTTGTTTGGATTTGAGAATGTCTATGATAAGTGTTGAGTTTAGAAGAAATGCTCATGTTTTTGTGAGCTATGGGTTGATTCTAGGGATGAAGTGGTTATCCAATAAGGGTGCCATTCTCGGTTTCGAAAGGAGGGTAGTTAGACTTTTGACTTGCCTCGGTAATACCCTCGAAGTCGCGTGTAACCTTTAGGGTTCTATTAGGATTAGTTACCTAGAATCTCTTGATACATTAGTTGATCCGCTCGAGTAGTGTTCGCCACTAAGGCGGATGGGTCATTTCGCTTATGCATGAGTTGTAGAGAGTCACCTAAGTAAGTACATTTAGCAACATGGTTGACATTTGTTTATTTTCAAGAGATAATTCGTCTATGTGGAATACCTTCTAGTAAGTGAACGAGATCCAAGATTCACTAGTGAATTTGGAGAGCTTGTGTGAAACCATGAGTACGCAGTTATGTTTAAGCCAAGTATACTAGGAGGAGAATAAGTGAAAGTGGAACGAGAGGCAATAGTGAAATGAGTTCCAACTTATATGTTGGAAACAAGAATTAAGAAGTTATGAAATTGTGGAGTTAAAGACGGTCAAAGCACAATGGAGTTAAGCTCAAGGAAATGCGACTTAGAAGATTGAAGACTAGATTCGCGCATCACATCTCTTTTTAAGAGTATATCCTTGATCCCTCTTTTCCTGTAGAGCTTACTCGCATGCTATCTTTTGTGTATATCCTCTCGGTCCTATTCTCAATCCAATTTCTGTTGCAAACCTCATAGGGAGTATGACTCATCTGTTAGTAATACATGGTGGGGCATGAGGGTGTCCGTTGGGTTAATTAAACCTTTTGGGTTTTATAGGATATGGGTTAGTTTTAGGAAGGAATTTCTTATGACTTAAAAGGAGTCCATCATGCTTAGTTTCCTAGAATCACATATATATTGGTTGGGTTGAGAATTTCTTTGGGTGTCAGTCTGATGTTGATTTCGGTCTTCGGGGCTGATGCTTAGGGAGTTCTTCCCCTAATCAATATATATGTGGCGTAGATTTCCAGTTTTGACGTTGCCTAACGGCACAAAGTTTTTACTTGCTTCTATCATTTGATTATATCATTAGATAGGAACAATTGGGTGTAAACATGTGTTTGAGACATGTTATGATTGATGGTTGCAAGTAGTTGCAAATGGTTGCTAGTGGTTGCTCGTGGATGCATTTACACACATTAGGCACTAGATCGGCTCAGTCACCTTTCATATTGCATATGCATGAGTGTTTACACTTGTTTATGGATGGAATTGAATGTGTTATCATGTGGATGTTGCATATGGATGGATGTTTGTGCACACATATAGTGTTTATGTGACTAGGACTATTTGCATACATGTTGGACTCATGGCACTAAACATATTTTGCATCTAGAAGATCAATCAGGCCTGATCATTTGCATTAGACAAGGAACATATACACACACATCTTGCATATGTTCATACAACATTAGAAATTTCTTAAGGACAATGAATGCCTGTGATTGATGATTGAGTAGATGGATGATTGGATGGTAGGACACATTCTTCTTTACTTGAAGATTTCGGGGACGAAATCCTTTAAGGAGGGGAGAATGTAACAACCCGAATTTTTTTAACATGTTAATACAAGAATCAAGGCAGAATTAAATTTTAAAATAAGAATAAGGGAAAACGGGTTGCGTCGTTGCGTTCGTCTCGAAATTCTGCTTGAAAACGAGTCCGAGTTTGCGAGAATCGGAGTCCGTATGAGGGAGATATGGCCCTCCGAAGTTTCAGTAATTTTCAGAGTTCAAAACAGCTCGAATTCGAATTCAAATTTCGAATTCAAAACCCAGAAAAGGCTGGGCGGGAAATTTCCCGCCCAGTACCCAGGTTGACTAGGGAGTCGACTGGGCAGTCGACCCCCCAGACCAGGTCGACTGGGCAGTCGACCTGGGTGTCGACCTGGTCCCCGAGCCCACTTTCGGGCTTGGGTGCATTCTGATGTTTCTAGTTTCGTTTTCTATCCAGATTCGTCTACCTAATCCTATATAAACCCCCTGATGCCTAAACCCTAATTCACTACAACATGTCTAGCCACCGTTATACTGCTAAAATCTCTCTTGGTCATGGCCGCCGTCTCTAATCTTCTTCTTAAGCTTTCATACGCAATCCAATGCAAAGATGAAGACTTCTACAACAATTCAAGGAGATGAATCAACAACTCTACAACGTTTCTACATCGATTTCAGTTCTTAATTCGCTAGCCATGCTATGTAAGTTCTAGTTACTTTTTAGATTAAAATACTTAATTTTAATATGGCTATGGAATAAAGTGTAATTGGATATAAGCATGTTCATCAATTCAGATCTATTCCTGTTTACCTTTGAACCTTGGGTTTTGAGACTTGTTCATCTCCATTCTTATGTCTAGTTCATGCTCTATTCAGTCGTTGTAAATCAGTTTCTTGGATTCATGTTGATATTATTATCAATATATAATCTTTATGCCTATCATGATGATTTATGTTGTTTTCTCTCTGATCTTGTTTTATTGCAAAATTCTACCTTTCCCCTATTTATTTTCTTTTGATGAACCTAGATCAATTTCGGATCTAGGCCTAAACCACGATTTTGCATACGATTGAATACGGGGAAAAGTATGGGAATATTACCTATTTGGATATATGTGATTGGTGGAATTGATGGCATAACATGAAAATTGGATATATGGGTAATATTGCCATTAATATGAAATTTGATAATTGGGTATTGCCATTAAAATGGTAATTGCAAGAATTGGGATTGGCATATGTAATTTGGCTAGAACTTGATAGGTGTAAATTGGCATAAATTTGGCATACATATAAAATGGCACGAACTGAACATATGTAAATTTGGTATGAATTAGGCATATGTAAAATGGACATGTAATCTAGAACTTGGGCATATGTTAACTAGATGAGATTTGTAGTTGAAACACATATGATAATTTATGTCTTGAAAAGGGGCTAATATGAACACGCCTAAGTGGGTTTTGGGTAGTTGGAATGTAATAGCCTTAAAGGAGGGATAAATATAAATTGAGGTAAGTTGCCTTTAACGGCATAAGATAAATTATGATAAAATTGGTATGATTCTGCATACCATTAATTGATGAACATAATTGAGTCAATTATGGACATCGTTAAATTAGGAATTAATTAATAATTTGAATAAGGAAATTATTAAGACTAGGGTAAAAGATTATAAGCGATAATCAATGCTTAGGACACGAGGTTGGACTCATTTGTGACGTAAAACTGCCCGGACCCGCCCGGCAAATCCAGTAGTCACAAATGGTAGCCCAATGTGAGAGGTCCTAGGCCCAAATTAAAAGCGTAACAGTTGTAAAGACACGAGGTTAGACTCTTTTATGGTGTAAGACTGCCCGGACCCGCCCGGCAAATCCAGCTGCCATAAATGTTAGTTTAATGTGAGGGGTCTTTATAGGGTTACGACCTTAATGAATTAAGAAATACTTAACCAGATAAACATGTGGTGGGACATGGGGGTTAAGTGGGTGACATGTGGGTGACATGTGGAAATACGAATAGTAATACTTAACCAACATAACATGGTAATTAGACCGATGGATAGGGTTAAGTAAACTAAGAACACTTAACCAATATGGTATGAATGGGCGGGTTAAGTAATATGATTAGGCTAATGACACTTAACCAATATGGTATGAATGGGTGGGTTAAGTAATATGATTAGGCTAATGACACTTAACCAATATGGTATGAGTGGGTGGGTCAAGTAATATGATTAGGCTAATGACACTTAACCAATATGGTATGAATGGGTGGGTTAAGTAATATGACCATGCTAATGACACTTAATGGTTATGACATGAATGGTTGAGTTAAGTAAATCTTAATTAATGCCTAAGTGGGAATGATAACTTATGGAATAAAGTAAGTTAGGCGGAACAATAGATAAGATGAGATAACTTATGTAATAAGGAAAGATGTGCTTCATTGTAGATTAAGTAATATGTAAAGACAAGAATGAATTTACAATTGAAGGTGACATAAGTTATATTATAAAAAGGAACAAAACATTGGTTAGGTTGGATAATCCTCTGAGTATCAATCTGATGTTGATTCCGGTCTTCGGGGTTGGTATTTAGGGAATTATTCTCTCTCTCCAGTGTGTTTGTAAGTTAAGGGGTACTTGGTCGTAAAGATTGAATAAGAACATGTTATTGTACCATAACAGGGGTTAATGTATGAATCATATGAATAACATGTTGTGGGCTTATTAATGGACTTAATATAGTGCAAGTTAAGAATTAAATTAATAAGCAAAGTTGAAGGTTGGTATGAATGGAAATAACCAAGTTAAATGATTAGACTGATGAGGGAGCACAAGCGCATAGTTAATGGATAGACTAGGGTCTAATGGCAGATAAAGCCAAGGCGCTTGGTTAAACCCAGACGTTGGGGGTAATATGAATGACATGTAAAATATAACCTATAAGCATTTAACCAAGATAAAGCATGTATTAAGACATAAGGATGATGAAGGGGTTAAGTGGAGGACATGGGTAATATGTAAGACATAACTGGTGTATACTTAACCAAAATTTAAGCATGTAAGTGGACATGAATAAGAAGGGGTTAAGTAAGAATTACTAGAGGGGACCAAGCATAGGAGGGAAGCTTGTGTCGAGGAAAGGGGACCCTTTTCAGACCAGTAGCCCATTACGTATCTTTGTGAGCTCGACCCATATCGAGGACGGGACACGCATACTGGGTTTGATTGTAAGAGGTCAAAATGGGTTTGCGGTGGCAACGCAAGTCCAACGGGTTTCATATGCGTGTGTGGACCCGGGCTGGTAGGTAAGACGTTGTTGCATCGTGTAGGTATAAGCTGTGCATCCTCAAGTTGTATCGGGTTGCCACTTTAGGGGAGTGATACACCCCACTGTGGGGCCAGCACGGGTATCTACGAGTTAAGGAGCCGATCGCATGGGGGTTGGTGGGTACACCTAGTGGAGATAGGGGCAGGCGGCACCTATGTAGTCAGCTAGGGGTACATAAGACTAGTATTATGATTTCTAAGTAGTGGGTGGGTTCACCTTATTATATAACACGGGCTACTATTTGGGACACTAGTAGGGGGTAAGGATCCTTGTTACAGAGGACACTAGTTGGAGTATTAGTAAGAATACGAATCATTCCTTGCAAGAGAATTGTAAGGATGCTAGTTAGGTGGTGCAGAGCAAGTAGATCTCATAGAAATATTTTAATGGCGAAGCAGAGGAATCTTGTTATGTTTGATAGGAATCTTACAAAATTATACTTAGTTTATCTCGAGTGGGAACCTTGCGATGTTACTTGACAAAAATCACATCATGTTATCCATAGTTATCCTGCCTGTTGCTTATCTTGTCATCATGCTTATGTTTACTTTCAGTTTACTCATGCCATATTATCTTTACCTATTTTTGTGCTGGAAGTCACTAGGACTTACTCAGTCTTTATGACTGACCCGTTTTGTTTCGCCTCTTTTTCTTCCGTTCCCCCCCCCCCAGGTTCACAGGGTGCGAATACAGCTGAGTTCGGATCTTAACAAGCTCCAAGGCTCTTTCATGTATGGCTTGGATTTCTCTTGGCTATGGCTTGCTTTGCTTTATTGGGGAATAATACAGTTTGTTTTTAGGATTCTTTGTTTTTGAGCAAGACAGATATTTTAACTATGTAATTGGGTATTGGAAGTTGATGGGATTTTCTTGTAAACACTTATATTTAATAAATGATTTGAAGTACTTCCACTTTACTTTCCGCTATTTTATATATGTCTGTCTTATAATATTTCTGTTCCAGTACCCATAATGCTCCATTGAAGTTAACGCATTCCCTTTGTGAGTGACCTTAACGGATGTGGGGTGTTACATTTCTCATACCAGTCCCATGACTGACTCGTAGTTTGTTTCACTTTGCAAACTCGGGTGCCCTCTCTCCACACGTGCAGCCAATTGACAGGTTTGGTTTAGCTTTGCTTGGAGTTCTTCTTTCTCACTTTGAGGAGCTTTCTTCATTCTTTTGGAGTTCTATTTGAGGATTTGGTGGAAGAGTTGCTAGCTTGGAGTTTCAGAGATTTGCTGTTGTAAGGTGTGACTTGAAGCATGGAGACCTATCATCTTTCTTTCTTTCATCTTTTTCCTTCATTTGGATATATCTGGATCTTTAAACATTGAAACTTATTTCGGTTCTATTTCTGTATTGGGAGTTGTTTGGGACATGTTTATCGTATTTGGTTCTTGATGTAATAATTTTTGACTTCTGTGACTGTGGGACTCTATATTTTGATGACATCTATTTCCACTGCCATGATGTTGTTATGATGTAGTTTTCTTATACTTATGTTGTTATCTGTGTTATGTATTTCCATATTTATGTTGTATTCCAAATGATCATCCTTATTTTCGTTATGCGGAAGTTTGGGGTTATCACAGTTGGTATCAGAGCTTTGGTTTAAACCTTAGTTTTGGAATATAACATATTTTAGCAATATGCCTCATTAGAGATGGGATTATTTAGTCCTAAAATGAGTATGATAGTTTAGCACATATTTTACAGTCATTTATCCATTTCCATCTTTTTCATCTTTTCCTTTGTATTTTAATTTCGCTTGGCCTGACTCTTTTCTTGATCGTACAGACTAAGTAAAATGACAACTCGAGCCAGAGCTAGGGCTAGAGGTGGAGCAGCTAGAGTGAGGAGAAATACCGCTACAGTGGCCCCCAACCAATAAAAATAGTGGGTAGAGAAACTCGTGAGCTAAGAAATAAAAGGATCAATCTTGTGAAGCTGCAATGGAGTGGAGACCCTAGAGACAGCACTTGGGAGACAGAGGATAGTATTAAGCAATCCTATCCCATGTGCAGAGTGGACATCTCTGAATAATGCTTATGTTGAGGTATGTTTCAATACTTCACATTTTTTCATTTTGCTTCCTACTTTACTTTTTCCTTTTCGACGACGAAAAGCTTTTAAGTTGGGGCGATTGTAACAACCCGAAAATCAGAACCAATTTAAATTTTTTATTTTTATTGGAAATTCTACCCAATTTAAAATTTCCATTTTTGAATAATATTTTAGTGATGGAAAAATAGACATTTTGCAAACGAACTTGTGAAACCACTTTTGTTGGATCCGAAATATCATAATATTGTTAGGTTTCAAATTTCATAATTTTTGGAATCAGTATGTGAGCGTGGCAGAAGAAACTATGTTTGGTCAAATACAATCAAAAATTGGACGACTTAAAAATGGCCATTTTTCAAACAGACTCGGAATTCAACGAAAATAATTTTGTTGGATTCGTATCGTCAAAACATAGCCAAAAATATATTTTTTGGATATTTCGGAGTCCGTGTGTGGCTCCGGTGGATTTTTGAATGTGTCAGAATATTAAAATAAAAGAATAATTTTAAATCTGAAAAACAGAGGCTGAGATGACCTTTTGGGCCTGTGGGGCATAGTTAGATGGATCCAGAATAGGGGTTATTAGCTAGGAAACACAGTCGTTGGGCTGAAAACGGAGCAAGTAGGTAAACGGACCTTTATTGGATAATTGGTTAATAACATAATTAAATAATAATATAAATAATAGGACAAAGTACGGTCCTCTTTCTTCCCCATCGCTCTAACAACGCACGCAAGGAGCAAGCCCATGGCTGAAAATTCCCATCAAAAATCCTCCCAATCCACAAAGAATTAGATGAAGCCGTAGTGCAATCTTTTGAAGCTCTTTTCACTCTCTTCAATCTCCAACAAGTTTCATCCATTTTCATCGACCGTAGGCGAAGTTCTAGCCTCTCCAACCCGCGGCCTTTCAACCAAAACCGCATCTTCCATGTGCCACCACCCATCACCCTATTTTCTGAGCTTGTAGATCTCTCATAGCCGGTCGTTTTGCCGCAAACCGTTCGCAAAACCATCAACTACAGAGAGAGAAATCTTGATCCAAAATTTTGGATCTAAATTTATTCGAGGTGAGAAATCATATCTATTTTATAAATAATTATATTTTAAATATTGATCTCGCCTTTGAATTGCTATACGTATATTGTTCTGCGCTATGGTAATTTAGGATTTCTTTCGTTCATGTACCTCTGTTGTGTTTGTCATATTCGCTTGGTTGATACGTTCAAATCTCATAGTATTGAGATTCATAAAGATTATATACGTTCCGAATTTGATTGTAGATTTGTTAAATGCGATCAAAATCTCATTTTATTGAGATTTACATATACATACGCGATTGGTAACTTAGGATTTATTTTATTTTATTTTATTTCAAGCGTGAAATGTCAAAATCTCATCTTGAATTTTATTTTTGTTTTATTTCAAGCGTGAGATATCAAAATCTCATCTTGAATTTTATTTTTGTTTTATTTCAAGCGTGAGATGTCAAAATCTCATCTTGAATTTTATTTTTGTTTTATTTTAAGTTTTATTTCAAGCGTGAGATGTCAAAATCTCATTTTGAATTTTATTTTTGTTTTATTTCAAGCGTGAGATGTCAAAATCTCATCTTGAATTTTATTTTTGTTTTATTTCAAGCATGAGATGTCAAAATCTCATCTTGAATATTATTTTTTTCAAGAGTGGGATAACACTAATCTCATCTTTGCGGCTCATGTTCAAGTGTGAGATGTAAAAATCTCATCTTGTTTACATGTTATAAAAAGAGAGATGTAAAAGTTCCATCTTGGATTTATTTTATTTTATTTGTCCAAGTGTGAGATGTTAAAATCTCATTTTGAGTTTATTTCTGCTAATGCGATCAAAATCTCATTTTATTGAGATTTACATATATATACGTGATTGGTAACTTAGGATTTATTTTATTTTATTTATCCAAGTGTGAGATGTCAAAATCTCATCTTGAATTTTATTTTTGTTTTATTTCAAGCGTGAGATGTCAAAATCTCATCTTGATTTTTATTTTTGTTTTATTTCAAGCGTGAGATGTCAAAATCTCATCTTGAATTTTTGTTTTGTTTTGTTTCAAGCGTGAGATGTCAAAATCTCATCTTGAATTTTATTTTTGTTTTATTTCAAGCGTGAGATGTCAAAATCTCATCTTGAATTTTATTTTTGTTTTATTTCAAGCGTGAGATGTCAAAATCTCATCTTGAATTTATTTTTATTTTTTTTATTTTCAAGAGTGGGATAACACTAATCTCATCTTTGCGGCTCATGTTCAAGTGTGAGATGTAAAAATCTCATCTTGTTAACATGTTATAAAAAGAGAGAAGTAAAAGTTCCATCTTGGATTTATTTTATTTTATTTGTCCAAGTGTGAGATGTTAAAATCTCATCTGGAGTTTATTTCTATTAATGCGATCAAAATCTCATTTTATTGAGATTTACATATATATACGCGATTGGTAACCTAGGATTTATTTTATTTTATTTATCCAAGTGTGAGATGTTAAAATCTCATCTTGAGTTTATTTCTTTTAATGCGATCAAAATCTCATTTTATTGAGATTTACATATATATATGCGATTGGTAACTTTGGATTTATTTTATTTTATTTATCCAAGTGTGAGATGTTAAAATCTCATCTTGAGTTTATTTCTGTTAATGCGATCAAAATCTCAATTTATTAAGATTTACATATATATACGCGATTGGTAACTTAGGATTTATTTTACTTTATTTTCAAGTGTGGGATGTAAGAATCTCATCTTGAGATTTAGTTTATTTTATTTAATCCATATTCAAATTGGTACATCGCGTTGTTGTTATTCTGTTCATTTAAAAATGTCATGGATTGTTAACCTTTAGACAATATGATTATTTGTTCATTTAAATTGTCATGAGTTGTTCACCTTTAGATAACATGTTGTTTGTTCATTTATCATGACATTGATTGTTCACATTTAAGATGTAAAGTGAAAACACAAGTGTATTGACATCATTTTGTTAATAAAGAGGTCAAAATGATAATTACATTTTTAAATTAACTTTTTATTTGTTAATTTAAAAAGGCATGTTAAGAATTGCATTTTAATCAACTTCTTATTAGTTAATTCATTATAACATGAAAGAGTTAACATTCCAATTAACATTTTATGTGTTAATTCGAAATGACAAGAAAAATTAACATTTTAGTTAACCTTTTATTTGTTAAGTTAAAATGACATAAAAAGTTTTTACCTTTAATTAACATTATATTTGTTATTTAAAAGGGTAGGATAGGATTACAAAGTCATAAATTACATTTTATATGTATTTTATATGCAAATAAAAGGCAAAGGCATAAAGTACATTTTTGTAAGTATTTTGTGTACAAGTTAAAAGATAAGATTATTAAACTTGTTTTTATTTATACTTTTTGTGTAAATAAAAGAGAAGAATTAAGAACCATATTTTTGTTTACATTGTACATGTATATAGAGGTTCATTTTTCACTGTTAGATTTAAAATAATAATTTTTTATCATCAGTTGAGATGCAATAGAATTTGTAGACTTCAAATTTATATTTTTATCGTTATTTGAGATGTGGTAAAAAGATCGTATTAAAATTTACACTTTTGTTTTATATTTTTATATTAAACAAGAAGGTAGATTTTAAGAAGAGATTTTCATCGACATGTTAAATGTGATATAAGAGATAAATTTACAAAGAATATTTTATTTACATTTTGTTAGTAAATAAAATGTTAGAAAAGGAGATTTCATTTGTATTGTCAAAATATAGTGGAAATAATAAAAAGGATTACATCTGAAATTATAAGTTGAACTTTAAATTAAATTATTTTTATGGAAATAATAAGTTGAACTTTAAATTATATTTCTATTGTCACAATAGCGACAAATGAAAAGTAGATTTTAAATTATATTTTATTGTCAACATAAAAAGACAATAAAAAGGATTACATCTGAAATTGTCATTTTTATCAAAATCTAAATATGATAAAAGAAGGGACAAAACCATGATAAGATTGACTACACTGGTTTGTTGTGTGTTGATTGATTGTTTGAATCGCCAACAAATTTATATTTATATATGAATATAAATATTAATTAAATTTAAGCGAATCACGCACGGTAGTTCGCGTTTCGGAATCGTAACTTTAAACGGTTATATAGAAAGATCCAACCGTCGGATTTCCCAAAACCAAACCTGTTAGGATCGTCTTGGGAAAATCTTTCCAACGGTAGAAATTTCGTCAAAATCCAACGGTCAGATTTTGAGATAAGTGTGAATTAAATTTTGGGAAAAACAGCGCCATGGCCACTATTGACCTGAAGCGTCGTTAATTAAATTAAGGCTACTTTTGATTAATTAAAAATAGTGAAAATCATTATAATATATTCTTAGCGATATAAACTGGTTTTGCAATTTATACAACCTCGAGAATTATTTGAAAAGACCGAGGTAAACTCATTTCAAATGATTATACGGCGATATCCAAATTGAAGAGTTGAAGACGACGGTCGAAGACCGAAGATCCTCAAGACGGATGGTTGTATTGCTATTGTTGTGCCTTGATGGGAGTAGCTACCTTGATGGGTTGATGGTAGTGATCGTCCGGACGTTCTTGTTGATTGTTCGGATTTGCGAGTGTCTTTATTTCCCACGAAATAAGACGACTCCGGTTTCGTTCAGACCCAGAACGGACTTGTAAATTGCTTAACACCCTTTTGTATATTAAATGATCTTCAATCGCATGATATGAGTTGTTGATGTGACATGCCAAGTTGCAATGGAACAAAGCTTATTGTTGCAAAGCAGGGCCTTGTATGAGGATCAAAGCATAGTCTGGTATGGACACAGCTTTGTGTATACGTTACTTCGTGAGCCTCACACCCCGGTGGAGTCTAAAACGGAGCAAGAGAACGCAGGGAGTGCGCACGTTTCTTTCTAGCTAGAAAGTGGTGTCAGTGGCCTACCAGCACTGATAGTTACTATGTGGTTGTTGGATTTGAGGTACCTCAGTTATATTGGTCGCTACTGGCCAATTTAGAGATCCGTTAGGATCGAGAAACATGTGTTCAGGAATTGCCAATCCATTATGCGTTAACGTATGGACCGGCCCTGCAGGATCCAAGGGTTGGACGGAGTACCAATCCTGGGGCATTGCTAGAGTGTCTCGAATCGGTAAGGATCTCGCTCCTAGCCTTGACTCAGTATGGAAACCCAACTTTCCAATACGAGATGACGGACTTGATTGTATACTTATTATGGCGACATAGTAGGATGGGTACTATGCTGTCTAGGATTAATACATTTACTTTGAAGTATTTTAAATCATATTATACACTTATGATATTAAAATAGTATTTGACTCGTACTCTCCATTTTTTGATCATTATAAGGAAAAACTCTATCCTCTGGTGTGCGTTGCATTGTGTGATGGGACCTGAGTCTTATAATGATTTCATTTTTTACAAAAAGCATTGCGTTGTTCTTTTTATTTAATAAATATATGCACAGACAATCTATTGGAGTATACCCATTCCACGAAAGTGGCGTGGTCCTTAGATTTGTCATATTCAGTAGTTAATATAGATTTCTCATACCGGTCCCATGACTGACTCGTAGTTTGTTTCACTTTGCAAACTCGGGTGCCCTCTCTCCACATGGGCAGTCAATTGATAGGTTTGGTTTAGCTTTGCTTGGAGTTCTTCTTTCTCGCCTTGATTAGCTTTCTTATTCTTTTGGAGTTCTATTTGAGGATTTGGTGGAAGAGTTGCTAGCTTGGAGTTTCAGAGATTTGCTATTGTAAGGTGTGACTTGAAGCATGGAGACCTATCATCTTTCTTTCTTTCATCTTTTTCCTTCATTTGGATATTTCTGGATCTTTAAACATTGAAACTTATTTCGGTTCTATTTCTGTATTGGGAGTTGTTTGGGACATGTTTATCGTATTTGGTTCTTGATGTAATAATTTTTGACTTCTGTGACTGTGGGACTCTATATTTTGATGACATCTATTTCCGCTGCCATGATGTTGTTATGATGTAGTTTTCTTATACTTATGTTGTTATCTGTGTTATGTATTGCCATATTTATGTTGTATTCCAAATGATCATCCTTATTTTCGTTATGCGGAAGTTTGGGGTTATCACAGCGGTCCTTTGCTTCAAAGTTTCTGAGTAGGGTTGTTGTTTTTGCTGCTTCCGTCTTTGCCATATCTTGTTGGAATAGATTTTTACGAAGGAAATCATCGTTTCGGAGTTAGAGATCAAGCTGTCTTTGGATGGTCTTCTGAAGGAGGATCTCGATGTGATTTTAGAGGCATCTGTGTTGTACGCGGGCTTGAATGGTTTTTGGTTTGATTGGTTTTACAGATTTTGCTGCAGATCTCTTCTTCCTAAATGTCGTCTTTTGATTCGGAAATCTACGTTCGAACTGCCTATGTGATGTGTAACTCTTTTAGCACATTATTCCAAAGATGGGAAGTTATGACTAGATTTGTCTTTAATGGTGACTTAACCGCCATTTAGTACCGTATCATGTTTGATTTAGCCTATTGTCCTTGTGTGCTATTTCGCAGAGTTACTTTCTGTATTCTCATCTATCCATTTTTTGCTTTAAATATTTTTAGGTGAATCTCCGAGAAAAGCATTTTTGTGATAGATTTCTTTTGTCATCGCAAATTCTTTCTTAGAAGAGATGGTGATGTGGGAACAGCCAACAACACCAGAAATGTCTGCAATACGAGATTTAGCATTTTGCTATAATGGTATGACTAGTCAAAAGTTGTGAAAATGGTTTGAACTCCAGCCACAGAGCAAGTAGGCAATATTTTGGTGATGTTTTTGTTTTTTCCTTTTTCCCTTTCCAGCAATCTTCTTTTATCTTTATGATAGTTGTGTTCATAACTGTTAGTGTTGTTGTTCGTGTAAATCGCACAACGATGTAATGAGATTTCACGTGTGTTTGTCCTTCACGTTCAGTTGTATTGAAATTATAAATGGAATCGTATTTTTCTTATCTAACTAACAATTGTTTTGGAGCTTGAAAGTATAGAATTCCATAGTGGGTAAATTTTAGCAAAGGACGGGTTTTTGCATTGTATCATCACGGGTAAAATTATTATTTGTCGCTGTTCCTTTTGAGCTATACTTTATTTTTGAGTTTTGTATGTGGTTTCGGCTTTCTCATTTTTGCGTGACCAACTTCCTTCAATGTCGACATGTGAATTGAATCGTTTAAGTTTCCGTAAAATATATTTTAAACATTTTGTAAATGTTGTTTGGAAAAAAATCTTCCCTTTTAAAAATTATTTTATCTTATTTACTTTCTTTTATCCGATTTATATAAAAACATGGATTTTGGGTATGGCAGTTTACGCATGTTTGAACATTTGTTTTGCATAAAAATAGATGATTTAAATGCAAAATTGCACATTACCATAATTTTAGTTTTTATACGAGCTTCGTATAGAAAGTAACAATACTAAAAAGTAATTTCAAATTTACATAAGAATTTTTAAAGCGGAAATTTGTTTTAATGGAAGAATTTCGATTTAATAGTCACATGTAAAGTATAAGGAAGATTTTGGATGATTTATTCACATGTTTTAGCGGTGCATTAGGGACCACGATGCATTAAAAACGTTAACGATATCAAGGGAAAGGTTGTTTAGCCATGGAAACGTTGTTTCTATACCTTGCCGACGATGCGCTGGAGTTAACTCGTTTTATGTATTAGAAATTGCCTTGAGTCTACAGTTGGGATTTTTTGGAGTATTTTAGAGCAATTGAGGTATAAATTCCGCTGTAGAACAACAATGAAGGAAGCCTTAAATTAGTAGGACTTGTAGCTAGTGTCCTCTAATTTATAATACTGTAGAGTAAACCACCGAGTAAGGTATTAAGTGATCGATAGGTCCACCTTAGGCCTTAAGTGATTTAAAGGATCCACCCATATCTTATGTTGGTAGTGGGGTCTTAAGTAGTTGTATAGATGTAACTAACCTCCTTATAGATTAGCAATTAGTTGGGAGCCCAGCTTTTAGTCTTTGGTAGTCGGTTGCATGGTAGTTTAAAGGCTTCATACTTATGCGTAAATGTTATATCTCAATATTGTTATATCGTGATCGTTACCTTCGGGGTTACTACCTTGTGTATGGAAGTTAGTCGTTGTGCATAAATGTTTACAAGGTTAGGTTAGGATTACTAGCCTTGTTAGACATATGTTTTGGTTCTGACCGAACGGGATACATTTGTGTGTTATAGAAAGTGTTATACATTTTCTATTCACCACGACTTGCTGTTTTGACCCTCCTCCTCATAACAACTCTCAGGTTTATATTGGGGAAGACAGGTCATAGCAGGTGTGCAGTTTGGTTATTGGTTCTCATTCTCTTATGCTCGATATCGATGTGACGATATGCTTTAAGGTAGTCGTCTTAGTCGATGTTAGCTATCTTATTTTGTTTTTGCTGTGAGTTAGTTTTATTTTACTTTGATTGTGCTCATGTTCATTAATTGCAGGTGCCAGATTTATACTCCCCATACTTGGATGGGTTTGAGTTTCGATTTTTGTCAAAATTCGAGCTTAGAAAAGTGTGGGGTGTTACGATCATGGACATGAAATCCAAACCACATGAGCATAAAATCTAGTGATACAAGGTTCCGATCGTCAGTATCCAAATTGGATGGCATCGTTGTCTTCCGTTTCGTGAACTTGACCTATCCACCCCTCGTCCCGTACTCCGGCCTCTTTACTCGAAATGCGTGTTATGGGTCAAAGTTGACCTTTCCAATGACGCATATCACCATAAGGTTTCGGACCCCATGTGGACCCCATTACCAAATGATATGCTCATTTCTAAGATTGCATCCAACCTCTATTTTGCCTAATGACGTGTGTACAAGCCATGACCTCTAACCCTAGTTCGACTAGATGAAAATTCGGACCCAGTATTTCATATCGCGAGCAATGAAATGGGCATAGAGAGGAAGCACTTGTCACTACGATTCCAATCAATATGATATCGAGATTTTTAATGGAGTAGATGAAGAGATTTGATTTATGGAATTTTTTTAAAAGGGGTGACCATGGATGAATTCTATAACAGGAAATAGAGAAGGATAGTGAATAGTTAACGACCAATGGAAATCCAGAAGTGATGTGCACGTAAAAATGCACATTTATATTCACATATTTATTATTGTTTAATTGAATAAATGAACATTTTTGGGTATTTTATATAATCAAACCATGTTTTAAATATTTTCAAAATCATCACTTATTTTGGAAAAAAGTTGTCACTCGTGCATGTTTTAATTTGTGAAATCTTTTACTTGTTCCTTGCGATTATCTCTTTTAAGAATTTTGGAGCTAAAAGGATATATACACATGAAGAGATAAGTGAAAGCATGCATTTACACAAAAGGAAGCAAAGAATTAATTCACTTTATGGATAGTGGAGGCCCATACCTTTCAACTAGCCCATTTGCTCTTAAGCTTCACATGAAAGACTAATTGAATGAGACAAAAGGCCTCATGCATTCTACATGACTTATTAGTGGCTAATGGCAAATTGAAGATTCATGAATGGGCATTTCGGGGATTTCTCAAGGAAAGTGATTAGGGTTTTAGAGTTGTTGATCATGTATATATACCCCTTTGTTTCGTGTGTTTGGGGATCTCCTTTTTATCAAATGAAAGTGTAAGTGATCAAATAAACAAAAATGGCTTCCAAGCCTCTTTCTTTCATGTCATGTTTATGTCATATTTAATGTTCATGTTTATTCGTACTCTCTTTTTATTGTTAGTAGTTTAGATTTATTTTCACGTAAGTAATTAGTAGTTAATATCTTTTCTTCGTTATTTGCTCTCTATTTTTGTTGTTTTTCAACATTGAAATCTATTTGTGTTGAAATAATCACATAAATGAGGAGCTAAACCCCTTTAATTTACGGATAATGAAGCTCTCTAATCACATAGATTCAACATACTTTATTTTTCATGCTCTCTACTTATGCTTATTAAAGAATGGGCGTTTAGTGTATTTTGTTAATCATGCTTGATTTTGATGATTCATGCCTCTAATCAATAGAGGATAGATCATGCTTGATCAAATGACACAACAAAATTTGCCTCTTCATCTATATTTGATTTTGGAAAAAAGAGGAAGTGTTAATCAACATTTTATATTCTATATTACTAACTAATAGTAAATAGAGTATTCTTAAAATTGATGTTGCTTTCAACTAGTTGTCATTTTCATGAGAATTGAATAGTGAATTAGATTTGTGCTATAGTTTGATGACTTATGTTATTCTAATTAATAGTATAAATATGTCATACTTGTGATAAACACAATAACTAATCTCACTTATGACCAAACAAAAAGAGATCACAACTACATTACGTTGATTGTGTGATCTAGAGAGTGAAAACACCTCTAAATTGCTCTTAACCAATAGTTTCATTTTCAACTTAGTCATTAGTTTTGTAAAATTTTAGTAAACACATTTTAAAGTTTGGTTTAATTTGATTGAATAGAATTTAAAATTATTCCTTCTCCGCGGATCGACTCGTACTACAATCGTACGTCGTGCGCTTGCGGTTTATTTCAATATTAGCGACGAATTTCTAATTAATAGAATTTTATCATCGAACAAGTTTTTAGTGTCGTTGCCGAGGAAGGAATTTGATTTTAATTTTATTCTTCGGATTAATTTTGTTGTTCTTAAAAATAAAAAAAAATAAAAAAAATGTGCGCATTTTGGGTGTTTTTTTTGCCTTAGTTTATTTTTGTTTATTTTGCATTAGTCATCATAAAAAAAAGAACTTGTTGTGTTTTTTTTATTTTCTTGTGTTTGTGTGTGTACTGAATTGTGCATTGTTTGTTTTTGGTATTTGCATTTGTGTTTTTCTTCTTCTTTTTTCTAAAAAAAAACATTTGCTTTTTTGTTCAATTTCTTTTCTGTTTTCACTACAATTTGCTCCCTTTATTTCATTTATTTCTTTCCTTTCTATCATCTATTTCTTTCCACCTTCAATTCCTTTTCAATACTTACTAATAAAAAAATCTTTCCATTTCTCTCTTTTATTTCTTTCCTCTCTTTGATTTCTTTCCAAATTTTCTCCAAATTTCTTTTCTTTTTACAGTTCTTACAAATAAAAAAAAACAAAAGTTATTGCTTTCATTTACTCCCTCTTTAATTCTTTCCCTTCTCTGCCATATATTACCTGACTGCTTTATTTCTACACCACGTTACAACAATCTTAATGCCATAACTTATCTCTACAAATTTCTTTCTTCCTTTCAATCACCTTTCTAGATTTCACATCTTCTATTTCCTTGCTATTTTCTTTTAAATGCTTTCCTTTTACAAAATAAAAAAATCATAAATAAATAAATAAATTACTTTCTTTTTTTTACATCCATTTACTTCTTTTCTTTCTACAAAGTCTTTTCCTCTTACAATTCTTTTCTACTTTCACAACAATAAAGAAAAATATTGTTTTCCTTTTATTCTTTCCTATTTCTCTTGTGTTTCTTCTTTCTTTCACTGCCGATCACCAATTTTGTTTTCCTTTTTTTTTCTATTTCTCTTTTAGTGAAAAATTTATTGCTTTTCTTTCTTATTATTCCTTTCTGTAACACCCCACCTCCGCCAATGCCACTCTTACAAGGACACTAGCTTTGGAGGGGCGTTTAAACAAGGTAAACATGCATGCAGATATCACAAGACAGAACATATAAGTAAAACAGAGTAGTAAAGCAGCGGATAAAACTTGCATTACCAAAACCACAGTTAAGTTACAATAAAGTACTTAGTCATTATTTTCCAACAAACAAAGTCTAGATAAAAGCATAAACTGAAAAACTGAAATACATAAAGTACTATCCCCAAAATGAAGTGATAAACCATAGCCAGCTCAATGTCCAAAACCGTACATGAGCAAATCCAGTAAGCAAGCTGTAAAGATCCAAGCTAAGCTCCAATGTTCCCACCCTGAGAACCTGAGGGGGGGAAACGGAAGAAAAGAGGCGAAAGAAAACAGGTCAGTCAAAAAGACTGGTAAGCCCTACTACTATCTGTCTATGAACTAGTAAAGTTAACTGGCATGAGAAGCTGAGGTGAACATAAGGATAACAACATACTGGCATGAGGATTAACTAACAAGATAGATAAAGGTGTCATCGCATAATTAAGGTTAAGTTTTGCACCACGGGTGTACTAGCATTCTAACATGTCAAGTAAAAACAAGAATTGATCCCTTGGCCCAAGCTTGGCCCAACATCATGAGATGGCCTAAATCAAGGTCTAACCACTCGGTCTAGTCGATCGGCTCCCTATAAGCCTAACTCGTCAAGTGTCAGTGTCATGCGGCGTAATCATATAATGTAGTTGACTGTGCAGGGTCCACCCTAGGGTGTATCAGGCCCTATGGTGTAACCCTCTGACACCATTCCATGATGCACAGTCCAAACCTACCGTAGCCCGTGTTCAACTCCGGACTTGATGTGCACGACCATGGTCCGCCTGAACATCCGGGGCATCATTCAGCCATCTCTTTTGGTCTCTTACAATCAGCCCAGTAATCGTGCCCCACCCTAGCCTAGTCCTAGGGTATTATGATACTACCTAGAAGGTTACTGCTGAAAAGGACCACGCAACTAGGGTTTCTTAACGGGTTAAATGTGGTTAACCCGATCCAAACGTGGATTAAATTGGTTAAGAGTACCCAAGGCTCCTGACTTAACCTCGATTAATCCATCAAGCCCAAATTGGTTAAGTATTAAGTGGACCATGACTTAACCCTAATCAGGAGGCATTAATTAACTTAATGCTCTTTAACCTCTCACATTAGACTTTGTTGTGGTTACTAGTTAAGCCGGGCGGGTCCGGGTAGCTTTATACCACAACTAGGTCTAACCTCGGGTTCGAGCACAACATGACCAACTTCTCACATTGGGTCCTATTGTTTGTAGCCACTAGTTAAGCCGGGCGGGTCCGGGTAGATTTATGCTACAAACTCAACCCAACCTCGAGTTGGCCACACTCATATTTTCTAAGTGTCATGTCCATTATGTTTCCAAAACATATCACGTCATGTTATAAAAACCATGTTTATGTCATAATGTTACCCAACCCCAACGTAATCCCATCGTTTACATAATCGCAACAACACATAAAGGATAAAATAGGGAACTTGGCATAATCATGACAAAAAGGTGTTGAAGCCACAAGTTTAACATGGTGGCATATGAAATGTACATATGTTCATATACTTGCATATTGCATTATTAGGCTTCAAAAGCATGCATAAAACCAAACTTAGCATATGAGTGATACATGGTGATAAATAACATGTAGAAGTTGCTAGAAATTCGCATTTAGCCTCACATGCAAGTTATCATAAGGGATATGATAACTTTCATGTTGCCAAAATGCAACCTTTAACATAAAGCTTGAAGCTTTAAGGTCATAAACTCAAGTTTAACTTGCATAACATGATAACATGTGTATAATGATCAACCCAAACTTGCATAACATAGCAACATGTGTCATACATAATGATTGAACCAACTTGCATATCATAATAATCAACCAAACTTGCATATAATGATCAACCAAACTTGCATATCATAATGATCAACCAAACTTGCATAACATGATAACATGATCAACCCAAACTTGCATAACATGATAACATGATCAACCCAAACTTGCATAACATGATAACATGATCAACCCAAACTTGCATATAATGATCAACCAAACTTGCATATAATGATCAACCAAACTTGCATATAATGATCAACCAAACTTGCATATAATGATCAACTAAACTTGCATCATTCATTTAACTTTAGAGTTCAATAAAAAGAAAGTAGAAAAGGGCTTACAATGCTATGAAGACACAAATAAATATTTATTATAAAGATTGAGACGAAGCCCTTATGCAAGCACCAAAAACCCAAATATGCAAGCTCCAAATGAAAACCCTTGAGCCAATTCAATAAAAACCCTTGCTTTGAAATAGAAATGTTGCAACTTGACTTGAATGCAAGCTAAGAACACTCATACAAGTTTGAAAACAATTGTATGAACTCAAAATCTCTCATAGAAATTAACTTAGAAATTTTAGCATGAGAGTGGAGGCCATGAGAGGAACAAATTTGACATAGTTTAGTTGTAGGATTGAATAATGGTGATTTAGGCTAGGTTTGGGGTCTTTTTATAGAGGATTAGGATAGTATTAGCCATAGGATTAACCCTAGATTCAATCCAAGCCATCAAAGCATGTCTTGGGGAAGAAGTCAAGTGTAGGAACCATCTAGGGCCTTTAGATTAAAGCTGAACCATGAGAACCATTCAAATGCAAAATCTGCATTTGAGCGAATCGGCCCACGGGTTGACAGCCAAACACCCTGGATTAACCCCTAATCGACCCAGCGTGCTCGGGTCGACCTCAAAAATCGGCCGGTTCGGTTATTTCCCTCTCCCAATTCGCTGTTTTTAACATTTTTGCATATTTATTTATTTAATTTTCAATTATATATATATATATATATCAATATATATATATATATTTCTCTGCGCAACCCATTTCACTTAATTAAGTATACTTTAATTTGTGAATTTTTCGTGAAACTTCGCGAGGCCATATCTTGGTCATACGGACTCCGATTTTCGAAAACTCGGACTCTATTTCGCGTATTTTTCCGAGACGAACGCAATGGCACAGCCCGTTTCCCTTGATTCAAATTTTACAGTTTAATTCTGCCTCCATTTATGTTATAACATGTTATTCAAAAATACGGGTTGTTACATTCTCCCCTCCTTAAAGGATTTCGTCCCCGAAATCTCCAAGTTAGGAAGAACGTATCCTACCATCCATCATCCATCTACTCAAAACATCATCCACGAGCAATCATTGTCCTTAAAAGGTTCTAAATGCTGTATGATCATATGCAAAGGTGTGTGTATATGTACTTATCTAATGCGAAAATCAGGAGGTTACTGATTCAGTAAACCCCCTTAATGCAAAATATGTTAGTGAAATGAGTCCATATGTATGCAAATTCCTAACATAATTTATAATCTCTACATGAGTGCACATAACATTCATCCATATGCAACATCCACGTGATAGCATAACAAGTTTTCATCCATGAATAAGCATAAACACTCATGCATATGCGGTATGAAAGTGTGTGAGCCGATCTTAGTGCCTAACGTGTATTATGCATCCACGAGTATCCACTTGCAAACACTTGCAACCACTTGCAAACATCAAACATAACATGTTTCAAATACATGTTTCAACCAAGGGTTTCTACCTAAGGTTCTCATGACAAGATTTACGAAACAAGATAAACTAGATAAGCATGGATAGCAAAGGGAAGATATACCAATCTAGGAAAAGAGATTGAAAATGTATCCTCCAAGAGAAATGGATAAAGCACGCGCCTCTTCTCCTTGGTTTCCCAAGTTGCGTCTCCCTCTGTTTCAATCCATTGTGCCTTAACAAGCTTAACTTCTTTGCTTCTTAGCTTCTTTGTCTTCATTTCCATGATACGAATCGGAGCTCGTCTCAGGGTTGCTTCATCCTCTACCTCCATGTCTTCAAGAATACTTGGTTCAACCACTTTGGCGGGTCTGTGCAAACACTTCCGGAGATGCGAGACATGAAAGACTATGCACTCCGGCCAGCTTCTCGGCAATTCCACCTTATAAGTCATCTTCCCGACTCTTTCTATAGTAGGGAAGGGTCCTACGATCCTTGGTGTCAACGAACCATATTTCGCAAAGGAGAAATCTTCACAAAGACCATATCTCCAATTTTAAATTCCAAGTCTGTCCTTCGCTTGTCTGCATAGGATTTCTGTCTGTCTTGGGCCGTTCTTATCCGTCTTCGAATCAATTCAACCCTCTCGGATGTGTCCCTTATCATGTCGGGATCAATTATAAGCTTATCCGTCGTCTTCTCACCAACATGTTGGTGGCTTGCACGGCCTCCCATACGAAGCTTCAAATGGTGCCATCCCTATGCTGGCTTGATAGTTATTATTATAAGCAAACTCTACAAGAGGAAGGTGGTCTTCCCAAGTACCACCGAAGTCGAGAACACAAAACCTCAAAAGATCTTCTAGCACTCTATTCACCCTTTCGGTTTGGCCATCCGTCTGGGGGTGATAGGCTGTACTCAGATTCAATTGCGTACCCATTGCTTCTTGCAAACTGTTCCAGAACTGGCTAGTGTAAATTGGGTCACGATCGCTAACTATGCTAGAAGGAACTCCATGCAGCCGCACTATCTTTTGAAGATAAACAGATGCTAGCCATGATACGGTCCTCTTGCTTTTCACCGGAATAAAATGGGATTTCTTTGTAAATCTATCAATTATTACCCATATCCCATAAAGCCCAAATAGTTTGGTGTCGAACTTCTTCACCCCAACCATATATCACAAATAGGCTAGCCATACTCCTTAGGGGGTTTGTAACAGAACTAAGATTGAGGATAGGACTGAGAGGATATACTTAAAAGGTAGCATGCGAATAAGCTCTACGGAACAATAGGGATCAAGGATATACTCTTAGGAAGAGATTAAATGCGCGTATCTAGACTTCAATCTTCTAAGCCGCATTTTCTTGTGCTTAATCCCATCGTGCCCTGACCGTCTTTTAACTTCACAATTCCGTAGTTCTTAATTCTTATTTCCAAAATATGAGTTAGAACTCATTTCACCGTTGCCTCTCATTCCACTTCCACTTATTCTTTGCCTAAAATACTTGGCTTTCACCCAACTGCGTACTCATGGTTTCATGCAAGCTTTCCAAGATTCGTTAGTGAATCTTGGATCTCGTTTACATACTATGCGGTATCCCACGCAGAAAACTATCTCTTGAAAACATGTGCCAATCCACGTTACCAAATGTACTTACTAGGGTGATTTCTCTAACCCATGCTTAAGTAAAATGGACTATCCGCCTTAGTAGCGAATACCGCCGGAGCACCCCATTCTGAAATGCTTCGCCTAATGAAATTTTTCCCAAGCTATTCCTTGATTTGCTTATCAAGCTCTCTCCTTTCTCGCGGGGCCATGTGCCTAACGAGCAATGTAACTGGCTCGGCATTATCAACCAGATAAATGCGGAGATCTATCTCCCGCTTAGGGGGTAGCCCCCTTACTTCTTCAAAGACATCAGGATAGTCTCGGACCACCCTTACAGATTGCAGATCATCGATGGACGAGTCAAGAGATTCAAGATAACATAACATGACGGGACCTCTAGGGTTACAAGAAATTTCTAGGGTATTACCGAGGCGAATCATGAGCCTCACCACCCTATGTTCACAACCAATCCACACCCAAATCAACCCGTATCCCATAAACCCGAGAACCTAAGCATTACACATGAATTCTATGCTCAAGATAGAGATTTTCAAATCCACACAAATCACAGATAGATGGGTGGAAACCCCAATTGGATTTGAAACACTAACGGGATCTCAACTAGACTAGTACTTAGGTGCAAACTTTCAACAAAATCAGAAATAAAACTATGCGATGCGCCAGAATCAAACAAGGTATGAACAGGGAAATCAGAAATGTAAACAAGGTTTTCTACAGAAATACTACCTCGATCAAGAACTGGAGCGATGTTGAGAGTATGCACTAGCCCTCCAGAAGGTCCTGCACGCTGATTCTGCCCTTGCCCTTGTCCTTGCTTCTTGGGGCAATCCTTGCTAAGATGTCCAGGCTCTCCACAGTGAAAGCATTCGCCCAACTTCCTCTTCTTCTTCCTACAGTCTTTGGCTATGTGCCCAGTAATCCCACAGAAGTTGCACTTCCTTCTTTCTCTTGACTTGTTGTCCTTGCTATTGTTGTTGTTCTTATCTCTTTTCTCGGTATCTTCCTTCTTGCCTTGGGACTCATTTACCTTGACCTCCTTCTTGAAACTCTTATCTTCTTCTTGAATTAGGGTCATATTCACTAAACTCTCAAAGGTCGCCCCCAGGGGTATATGAGATATGGCCAAACCGCGCAATGGCTCATTTAATCCTAGAGCAAAGTGTAGGGCCTTCTTCCGAGCGGTGTTAACCCATTCTAGACCGAACTGAGCAAGTTGATTAAACTTATCCATGTATTCTCTAACGGTCATGTCCCCTTGCTTTAGTGATAGGAACCTCTCTAGCTGAAGGTTCTCTTCTGTTGATGATAGAAACTTAAGCCCAATTCTCGTCCTAAAGTCGGCCCAAGTCTCAATGGGTCTAGTAGTGGTGGTGACTACCCACCAATAAGCAGCTTCCCCTTTCAATAGCCATACCGCCAACAGAACTTTCCTACGATCTTCCACATCAAAGATAGCAAAGAGGTCTTCAGTTTCCTTTAACCAGTTTCTTGCCTCCACGGGCGTCTCCATTCCGACAAAATTCTTGCAACCCATCGCTTTAAAATCTTTGCAAAGCTTTGCGAAATCCTCTTGCGGATGCTGAGGGGGAGGAGGAACCTCAGCTACGGGAGGGGGAGAAATGTTAGTGACGGGGAAAGGAGGAGGAATGTTCGCGGGGCCGGCTTCGTTCGCCCTTGCCTCCACGTACCTTCTAAACCAAATAGGTACTGGTACGCCCTCCAGGATGGAAAAATTATCGGCCATACTGAAAAAGGAAAAAGATAGATTCAGAACGAAGAAACGAAGGATAGTGCTATGGCTTTTGGGGAATAGCCCTTTTTTTAAAAAAAAATAACTAGACCTTTCTTGGAAAATACTTGATTGGTTTTGAAAATAGTTTTTCAAAAGGTAAGTTTTAAAAACACTTTTGCTCAAATCTTGTAAACCTTATGCTTTGATACCAAATGTAACACCCCACCTCCGCCAGTGCCACTCTTGCAAGGGCACTAGCTTTGGAGGGGCGTTTAAACAAGGTAAACATGCATGCAGATATCACAAGACAGAACATATATGTAAAACAGAGTAGTAAAGCAGCGGATAAAACTTGCATTTCCAAAACCACAGTTAAGTTACAATAAAGTACTTAGTCATTATTTTCCAACAAACAAAGTCTAGATAAAAGCATAAACTGAAAAACTGAAATACATAAAGTACTATCCCCAAAATGAAGTGATAAACCATAGCTAGCTCAATGTCCAAAACCGTACATGAGCAAATCCAGTAAGCAAGCTGTAAAGATCCAAGCTAAGCTCCAATGTTCCCACCCTGAGAACCTGAGGGGGGGGGGGAAACGGAAGAAAAGAGGCGAAAGAAAACAGGTCAGTCAAAAAGACTGGTAAGCCCTACTACTATCTGTCTATGAACTAGTAAAGTTAACTGGCATGAGAAGCTGAGGTGAACATAAGGATAACAACATACTGGCATGAGGATTAACTAACAAGATAGATAAAGGTGTCATCGCATAATTAAGGTTAAGTTTTGCACCATGGGTGTACTAGCATTCTAACATGTCAAGTAAAAACAAGAATTGATCCCTTGGCCCAAGCTTGGCCCAACATCATGAGATGGCCTAAATCAAGGTCTAACCACTCGGTCTAGTCGATCGGCTCCCTATAAGCCTAACTCGTCAAGTGTCGGTGTCATGCGGCGTAATCATGTAATGTAGTTGACTGTGCAGGGTCCACCCTAGGGTGTATCAGGCCCTATGGTGTAAACCTCTGACACCATTCCATAATGCACAGTCCAAACCTACCGTAGCCCGTGTTCAACTCCGGACATGATGTGCACGACCATGGTCCGCCTGAACATCCGGGGCATCATTCAGCCGTCTCTTTTGGTCTCTTACAATCAGCCCAGTAATCGTTCCCCACCCTAGCCTAGTCCTAGGGTCTTATGATACTACCTAGAAGGTTACTGCTGAAAAGGACCACGCAACTAGGGTTTCTTAACGGGTTAAATGTGGTTAACCCGATCCAAACGTGGATTAAATTGGTTAAGAGTACCCAAGGCTCCTGACTTAACCTCGATTAATCCATCAAGCCCAAATTGGTTAAGTATTATGTGGACCATGACTTAACCCTAATCAGGAGGCATTAATTAACTTAATGCGCTTTAACCTCTCACATTAGACTTTGTTGTGGTTACTAGTTAAGCCGGGCGGGTCCGGGTAGCTTTATACCACAACTAGGTCTAACCTCGGGTTCGAGCACAACATGACCGACTTCTCACATTGGGTCCTATTGTTTGTAGCCACTAGTTAAGCCGGGCGGGTCCGGGTAGATTTATGCTACAAACTCAACCCAACCTCGAGTTGGCCACACTCATATTTTCTAAGTGTCATGTCCATTATGTTTCCAAAACATATCACGTCATGTTATAAAAACCATGTTTATGTCATAATGTTACCCAACCCCAACGTAATCCCATCGTTTACATAATCGCAACAACACATAAAGGATAAAATAGGGAACTTGGCATAATCATGACAAAAAGGTGTTGAAGCCACAAGTTTAACATGGTGGCATATGAAATGTACATATGTTCATATACTTGCATATTGCATTATTAGGCTTCAAAAGCATGCATAAAACCAAACTTAGCATATGAGTGATACATGGTGATAAATAACATGTAGAAGTTGCTAGAAATTCGCATTTAGCCTCACATGCAAGTTATCATAAGGGATATGATAACTTTCATGTTGCCAAAATGCAACCTTTAACATAAAGCTTGAAGCTTTAAGGTCATAAACTCAAGTTTAACTTGCATAACATGATAACATGTGTATAATGATCAACCCAAACTTGCATAACATAGCAACATGTGTCATACATAATGATTGAACCAACTTGCATATCATAATAATCAACCAAACTTGCATATAATGATCAACCAAACTTGCATATCATAATGATCAACCAAACTTGCATAACATGATAACATGATCAACCCAAACTTGCATAACATGATAACATGATCAACCCAAACTTGCATAACATGATAACATGATCAACCCAAACTTGCATATAATGATCAACCAAACTTGCATATAATGATCAACCAAACTTGCATATAATGATCAACCAAACTTGCATATAATGATCAACCAAACTTGCATCATTCATTTAACTTTAGAGTTCAATAAAAAGAAAGTAGAAAAGGGCTTACAATGCTATGAAGACACAAATAAATATTTATTATAAAGATTGAGACGAAGCCCTTATGCAAGCACCAAAAACCCAAATATGCAAGCTCCAAATGAAAACCCTTGAGCCAATTCAATAAAAACCCTTGCTTTGAAATAGAAATGTTGCAACTTGACTTGAATGCAAGCTAAGAACACTCATACAAGTTTGAAAACAATTGTATGAACTCAAAATCTCTCATAGAAATTAACTTAGAAATTTTAGCATGAGAGTGGAGGCCATGAGAGGAACAAATTTGACATAGTTTAGTTGTAGGATTGAATAATGGTGATTTAGGCTAGGTTTGGGGTCTTTTTATAGAGGATTAGGATAGTATTAGCCATAGGATTAACCCTAGATTCAATCCAAGCCATCAAAGCATGTCTTGGGGAAGAAGTCAAGTGTAGGAACCATCTAGGGCCTTTAGATTAAAGCTGAACCATGAGAACCATTCAAATGCAAAATCTGCATTTGAGCGAATCGGCCCACGGGTTGACAGCCAAACACCCTGGATTAACCCCTAGTCGACCCAGCATGCTCGGGTCGACCTCAAAAATCGGCCGGTTCGGTTATTTCCCTCTCCCAATTCGCTGTTTTTAACATTTTTGCATATTTATTTATTTAATTTTCAATTATATATATATATATATATATATATATCAATATATATATATATATTTCTCTGCGCAACCCATTTCACTTAATTAAGTATACTTTAATTTGTGATTTTTTCGTGAAACTTCGCGAGGCCATATCTTGGTCATACGGACTCCGATTTTCGAAAACTCGGACTCTATTTCGCGTATTTTTCCGAGACGAACGCAATGGCACAGCCCGTTTCCCTTGATTCAAATTTTACAGTTTAATTCTGCCTCCATTTATGTTATAACATGTTATTCAAAAATACGGGTTGTTACATTCTCCCCTCCTTAAAGGATTTCGTCCCCGAAATCTCCAAGTTAGGAAGAACGTATCCTACCATCCATCATCCATCTACTCAAAACATCATCCACGAGCAATCATTGTCCTTAAAAGGTTCTAAATGCTGTATGATCATATGCAAAGGTGTGTGTATATGTACTTATCTAATGCGAAAATCAGGAGGTTACTGATTCAGTAAACCCCCTTAATGCAAAATATGTTAGTGAAATGAGTCCATATGTATGCAAATTCCTAACATAATTTATAATCTCTACATGAGTGCACATAACATTCATCCATATGCAACATCCACGTGATAGCATAACAAGTTTTCATCCATGAATAAGCATAAACACTCATGCATATGCGGTATGAAAGTGTGTGAGCCGATCTTAGTGCCTAACGTGTATTATGCATCCACGAGTATCCACTTGCAAACACTTGCAACCACTTGCAAACATCAAACATAACATGTTTCAAATACATGTTTCAACCAAGGGTTTCTACCTAAGGTTCTCATGACAAGATTTACGAAACAAGATAAACTAGATAAGCATGGATAGCAAAGGGAAGATATACCAATCTAGGAAAAGAGATTGAAAATGTATCCTCCAAGAGAAATGGATAAAGCACGCGCCTCTTCTCCTTGGTTTCCCAAGTTGCGTCTCCCTCTGTTTCAATCCATTGTGCCTTAACAAGCTTAACTTCTTTGCTTCTTAGCTTCTTTGTCTTCATTTCCATGATACGAATCGGAGCTCGTCTCAGGGTTGCTTCATCCTCTACCTCCATGTCTTCAAGAATACTTGGTTCAACCACTTTGGCGGGTCTGTGCAAACACTTCCGGAGATGCGAGACATGAAAGACTATGCACTCCGGCCAGCTTCTCGGCAATTCCACCTTATAAGTCATCTTCCCGACTCTTTCTATAGTAGGGAAGGGTCCTACGATCCTTGGTGTCAACGAACCATATTTCACAAAGGAGAAATCTTCACAAAGACCATATCTCCAATTTTAAATTCCAAGTCTGTCCTTCGCTTGTCTGCATAGGATTTCTGTCTGTCTTGGGCCGTTCTTATCCGTCTTCGAATCAATTCAACCCTCTCGGATGTGTCCCTTATCATGTCGGGATCAATTATAAGCTTATCCGTCGTCTTCTCACCAACATGTTGGTGGCTTGCACGGCCTCCCATACGAAGCTTCAAATGGTGCCATCCCTATGCTGGCTTGATAGTTATTATTATAAGCAAACTCTACAAGAGGAAGGTGGTCTTCCCAAGTACCACCGAAGTCGAGAACACAAAACCTCAAAAGATCTTCTAGCACTCTATTCACCCTTTCGGTTTGGCCATCCGTCTGGGGGTGATAGGCTGTACTCAGATTCAATTGCGTACCCATTGCTTCTTGCAAACTGTTCCAGAACTGGCTAGTGTAAATTGGGTCACGATCGCTAACTATGCTAGAAGGAACTCCATGCAGCCGCACTATCTTTTGAAGATAAACAGATGCTAGCCATGATACGGTCCTCTTGCTTTTCACCGGAATAAAATGGGATTTCTTTGTAAATCTATCAATTATTACCCATATCCCATAAAGCCCAAATAGTTTGGTGTCGAACTTCTTCACCCCAACCATATATCACAAATAGGCTAGCCATACTCCTTAGGGGGTTTGTAACAGAACTAAGATTGAGGATAGGACTGAGAGGATATACTTAAAAGGTAGCATGCGAATAAGCTCTACGGAACAATAGGGATCAAGGATATACTCTTAGGAAGAGATTAAATGCGCGTATCTAGACTTCAATCTTCTAAGCCGCATTTTCTTGTGCTTAATCCCATCGTGCCCTGACCGTCTTTTAACTTCACAATTCCGTAGTTCTTAATTCTTATTTCCAAAATATGAGTTAGAACTCATTTCACCGTTGCCTCTCATTCCACTTCCACTTATTCTTTGCCTAAAATACTTGGCTTTCACCCAACTGCGTACTCATGGTTTCATGCAAGCTTTCCAAGATTCGTTAGTGAATCTTGGATCTCGTTTACATACTATGCGGTATCCCACGCAGAAAACTATCTCTTGAAAACATGTGCCAATCCACGTTACCAAATGTACTTACTAGGGTGATTTCTCTAACCCATGCTTAAGTAAAATGGACTATCCGCCTTAGTAGCGAATACCGCCGGAGCACCCCATTCTGAAATGCTTCGCCTAATGAAATTTTTCCCAAGCTATTCCTTGATTTGCTTATCAAGCTCTCTCCTTTCTCGCGGGGCCATGTGCCTAACGAGCAATGTAACTGGCTCGGCATTATCAACCAGATAAATGCGGAGATCTATCTCCCGCTTAGGGGGTAGCCCCCTTACTTCTTCAAAGACATCAGGATAGTCTCGGACCACCCTTACAGATTGCAGATCATCGATGGACGAGTCAAGAGATTCAAGATAACATAACATGACGGGACCTCTAGGGTTACAAGAAATTTCTAGGGTATTACCGAGGCGAATCATGAGCCTCACCACCCTATGTTCACAACCAATCCACACCCAAATCAACCCGTATCCCATAAACCCGAGAACCTAAGCATTACACATGAATTTTATGCTCAAGATAGAGATTTTCAAATCCACACAAATCACAGATAGATGGGTGGAAACCCCAATTGGATTTGAAACACTAACGGGATCTCAACTAGACTAGTACTTAGGTGCAAACTTTCAACAAAATCAGAAATAAAACTATGCGATGCGCCAGAATCAAACAAGGTATGAACAGGGAAATCAGAAATGTAAACAAGGTTTTCTACAGAAATACTACCTCGATCAAGAACTGGAGCGATGTTGAGAGTATGCACTAGCTCTCCAGAAGGTCCTGCACGCTGATTCTGCCCTTGCCCTTGTCCTTGCTTCTTGGGGCAATCCTTGCTAAGATGTCCAGGCTCTCCACAGTGAAAGCATTCGCCCAACTTCCTCTTCTTCTTCCTACAGTCTTTGGCTATGTGCCCAGTAATCCCACAGAAGTTGCACTTCCTTCTTTCTCTTGACTTGTTGTCCTTGCTATTGTTGTTGTTCTTATCTCTTTTCTCGGTATCTTCCTTCTTGCCTTGGGACTCATTTACCTTGACCTCCTTCTTGAAACTCTTATCTTCTTCTTGAATTAGGGTCATATTCACTAAACTCTCAAAGGTCGCCCCCAGGGGTATACGAGATATGGCCAAACCGCGCAATGGCTCATTTAATCCTAGAGCAAAGTGTAGGGCCTTCTTCCGAGCGGTGTTAACCCATTCTAGACCGAACTGAGCAAGTTGATTAAACTTATCCATGTATTCTCTAACGGTCATGTCCCCTTGCTTTAGTGATAGGAACCTCTCTAGCTGAAGGTTCTCTTCTGTTGATGATAGAAACTTAAGCCCAATTCTCGTCCTAAAGTCGGCCCAAGTCTCAATGGGTCTAGTAGTGGTGGTGACTACCCACCAATAAGCAGCTTCCCCTTTCAATAGTCATACCGCCAACAGAACTTTCCTACGATCTTCCACATCAAAGATAGCAAAGAGGTCTTCAGTTTCCTTTAACCAGTTTCTTGCCTCCACGGGCGTCTCCATTCCGACAAAATTCTTGCAACCCATCGCTTTAAAATCTTTGCAAAGCTTTGCGAAATCCTCTTGCGGATGCTGAGGGGGAGGAGGAACCTCAGCTACGGGAGGGGGAGAAATGTTAGTGACGGGGAAAGGAGGAGGAATGTTCGCGGGGCCGGCTTCGTTCGCCCTTGCCTCCACGTACCTTCTAAACCAAATAGGTACTGGTACGCCCTCCAGGATGGAAAAATTATCGGCCATACTGAAAAAGGAAAAAGATAGATTCAGAACGAAGAAACGAAGGATAGTGCTATGGCTTTTGGGGAATAGCCCTTTTTTTAAAAAAAAATAACTAGACCTTTCTTGGAAAATACTTGATTGGTTTTGAAAATAGTTTTTCAAAAGGTAAGTTTTAAAAACACTTTTGCTCAAATCTTGTAAACCTTATGCTTTGATACCAAATGTAACACCCCACCTCCGCCAGTGCCACTCTTGCAAGGGCACTAACTTTGGAGGGGCGTTTAAACAAGGTAAACATGCATGCAGATATCACAAGACAGAACATATATGTAAAACAGAGTAGTAAAGCAGCGGATAAAACTTGCATTTCCAAAACCACAGTTAAGTTACAATAAAGTACTTAGTCATTATTTTCCAACAAACAAAGTCTAGATAAAAGCATAAACTGAAAAACTGAAATACATAAAGTACTATCCCCAAAATGAAGTGATAAACCATAGCTAGCTCAATGTCCAAAACCGTACATGAGCAAATCCAGTAAGCAAGCTGTAAAGATCCAAGCTAAGCTCCAATGTTCCCACCCTGAGAACCTGAGGGGGGGGGGAAACGGAAGAAAAGAGGCGAAAGAAAACAGGTCAGTCAAAAAGACTGGTAAGCCCTACTACTATCTGTCTATGAACTAGTAAAGTTAACTGGCATGAGAAGCTGAGGTGAACATAAGGATAACAACATACTGGCATGAGGATTAACTAACAAGATAGATAAAGGTGTCATCGCATAATTAAGGTTAAGTTTTGCACCATGGGTGTACTAGCATTCTAACATGTCAAGTAAAAACAAGAATTGATCCCTTGGCCCAAGCTTGGCCCAACATCATGAGATGGCCTAAATCAAGGTCTAACCACTCGGTCTAGTCGATCGGCTCCCTATAAGCCTAACTCGTCAAGTGTCGGTGTCATGCGGCGTAATCATGTAATGTAGTTGACTGTGCAGGGTCCACCCTAGGGTGTATCAGGCCCTATGGTGTAAACCTCTGACACCATTCCATAATGCACAGTCCAAACCTACCGTAGCCCGTGTTCAACTCCGGACATGATGTGCACGACCATGGTCCGCCTGAACATCCGGGGCATCATTCAGCCGTCTCTTTTGGTCTCTTACAATCAGCCCAGTAATCGTTCCCCACCCTAGCCTAGTCCTAGGGTCTTATGATACTACCTAGAAGGTTACTGCTGAAAAGGACCACGCAACTAGGGTTTCTTAACGGGTTAAATGTGGTTAACCCGATCCAAACGTGGATTAAATTGGTTAAGAGTACCCAAGGCTCCTGACTTAACCTCGATTAATCCATCAAGCCCAAATTGGTTAAGTATTATGTGGACCATGACTTAACCCTAATCAGGAGGCATTAATTAACTTAATGCGCTTTAACCTCTCACATTAGACTTTGTTGTGGTTACTAGTTAAGCCGGGCGGGTCCGGGTAGCTTTATACCACAACTAGGTCTAACCTCGGGTTCGAGCACAACATGACCGACTTCTCACATTGGGTCCTATTGTTTGTAGCCACTAGTTAAGCCGGGCGGGTCCGGGTAGATTTATGCTACAAACTCAACCCAACCTCGAGTTGGCCACACTCATATTTTCTAAGTGTCATGTCCATTATGTTTCCAAAACATATCACGTCATGTTATAAAAACCATGTTTATGTCATAATGTTACCCAACCCCAACGTAATCCCATCGTTTACATAATCGCAACAACACATAAAGGATAAAATAGGGAACTTGGCATAATCATGACAAAAAGGTGTTGAAGCCACAAGTTTAACATGGTGGCATATGAAATGTACATATGTTCATATACTTGCATATTGCATTATTAGGCTTCAAAAGCATGCATAAAACCAAACTTAGCATATGAGTGATACATGGTGATAAATAACATGTAGAAGTTGCTAGAAATTCGCATTTAGCCTCACATGCAAGTTATCATAAGGGATATGATAACTTTCATGTTGCCAAAATGCAACCTTTAACATAAAGCTTGAAGCTTTAAGGTCATAAACTCAAGTTTAACTTGCATAACATGATAACATGTGTATAATGATCAACCCAAACTTGCATAACATAGCAACATGTGTCATACATAATGATTGAACCAACTTTCATATCATAATAATCAACCAAACTTGCATATAATGATCAACCAAACTTGCATATCATAATGATCAACCAAACTTGCATAACATGATAACATGATCAACCCAAACTTGCATAACATGATAACATGATCAACCCAAACTTGCATAACATGATAACATGATCAACCCAAACTTGCATATAATGATCAACCAAACTTGCATATAATGATCAACCAAACTTGCATATAATGATCAACCAAACTTGCATATAATGATCAACCAAACTTGCATATAATGATCAACCAAACTTGCATCATTCATTTAACTTTAGAGTTCAATAAAAAGAAAGTAGAAAAGGGCTTACAATGCTATGAAGACACAAATAAATATTTATTATAAAGATTGAGACGAAGCCCTTATGCAAGCACCAAAAACCCAAATATGCAAGCTCCAAATGAAAACCCTTGAGCCAATTCAATAAAAACCCTTGCTTTGAAATAGAAATGTTGCAACTTGACTTGAATGCAAGCTAAGAACACTCATACAAGTTTGAAAACAATTGTATGAACTCAAAATCTCTCATAGAAATTAACTTAGAAATTTTAGCATGAGAGTGGAGGCCATGAGAGGAACAAATTTGACATAGTTTAGTTGTAGGATTGAATAATGGTGATTTAGGCTAGGTTTGGGGTCTTTTTATAGAGGATTAGGATAGTATTAGCCATAGGATTAACCCTAGATTCAATCCAAGCCATCAAAGCATGTCTTGGGGAAGAAGTCAAGTGTAGGAACCATCTAGGGCCTTTAGATTAAAGCTGAACCATGAGAACCATTCAAATGCAAAATCTGCATTTGAGCGAATCGGCCCACGGGTTGACAGCCAAACACCCTGGATTAACCCCTAGTCGACCCAGCGTGCTCGGGTCGACCTCAAAAATCGGCCGGTTCGGTTATTTCCCTCTCCCAATTCGCTGTTTTTAACATTTTTGCATATTTATTTATTTAATTTTCAATTATATATATATATATATATATCAATATATATATATTTCTCTGCGCAACCCATTTCACTTAATTAAGTATACTTTAATTTGTGAATTTTTCGTGAAACTTCGCGAGGCCATATCTTGGTCATACGGACTCCGATTTTCGAAAACTCGGACTCTATTTCGCGTATTTTTCCGAGACGAATGCAATGGCACAGCCCGTTTCCCTTGATTCAGATTTTACAATTTAATTCTGCCTTCATTTATGTTATAACATGTTATTCAAAAATACGGGTTGTTACACTTTCCTTTCAACCTCCTTTCCCGTTTTCAATAAAATCTCTTTCCCTCTTTACATTTGATTTCTTTCCCTTTATAATTTTTTCAAAAAACAAAAGATTCCTTTCTCTATTTTCTTTCTTTCTACTTCATCGCCACACTCCACTGTACAACACTTCTCAACCTCCACTTCAACCCATACAGACACCATCTCTGTTTCAAGCCACAACCACCTCCTTTCACAACCAAATTCAACTTCTTCCATACAAGCCTCTCCACATCATCATCACGTAAAAAAATCCATACAAATCGGCATCATCCTCTCCTACAACTCGCAAACAAATTTTGCAAATCTCATCAACCACTACACAGACTATCCCTGTCCATCTCTCCACACAACTCTAACATTTCCACGCACATCTTCCCTACAATCATCAAACAAACTCAAAGTTGTTCATACAATTCCTACCAAACAAATTCAACGCTGCATATCCACATAGAAATTCCGCACGTCATACTAACATCGCACGCAGAAGCATAATTGCCAACCCAAACTCACACCGCATGCACCAGTTCCAAAATAGCGAACCACTTCAAACATCAACGCCCTCCCTATCGCAAGTCCATTCAAATACCCTCATCCTCACCCAAATCGCACCATTCATCACACCTCACCGCTTCAAACAAGATTCACAAACCCCAAATCGAGGTCCAGCAAGAACACAGATCATATTCGAACCTGCAAAATCAATAACCCAATTTGAATCATACCCTAATTTGAAGCCTCAACCCGATAGTAGCTCCAGCGTTAGAAATAACACGCACCCAAAACCAGCGCTTCAGGAACCCGAATGGGACCTCCTAAATCACGATCTGAACCCACTACGAGTGAAAAAAAGGTGCATTAAGTATCTCTGTTCGGATTTTCTTCGTGGAAAAGTAACTATATTTTTGGTTGTCTGCAATTTTTTTTTTTTTTTTTGAAGAGGGTATCTGAATTTTTTCTATGGCATCTAATTTGATTTAGGGCTTGGTAGTTAGTTAAATTGCTTTAATTTGGGAGTATTTGAGTCTTTATTTTTTGTTGTTTATCTGAGTCTTTGCTTTAGTCTGGGTTTATTTGAGTCTTTGTTTTCTGTGGCATCCAATTACTTTATATTTTCATTGTTTTCTATGTGTCTTAGTTTAAAGTCATTGTTTTTCCTAGTTCTTCGGCTTTAGTTTAGTTGTTTTTATTTTTTATTCCTAGTTAGATTTTGTTTTTTTAGTTCTTTTTCATGAAAAAAAGAGAGAAATTTTAAAAATTCGAAGACCAAAGCAAGAGGCAAAACTCAATCAACAAACATGAATTTTAGAGGTCAAGCAATCTGCAATTAATTTGGATTTGGAGCGGTTGCACACCAAGTGGGGTGCGAACGCGCTAGCGCTACTCAGTTGTATTGGACGGACTGCCGATCTAAGTGAGAATTTTCTAAACTCTACAGGGTATGCTGCTGCCTGAAAATATATATAAAAATTGCTTGTAAAGATTTTCTACAGGTGTCGCGGCTTGCTTGTAAAAAAAATTATTTCTGCAATTATTATTATGTGACTGTGCTGTGATTGATTATTTTGCCTGTTGATGCGTGGTTGGAAGTTTTAAAATGAAAGCAGGATTAATTGAAAAGTTTGTTTTTGAAATTATTTTTAAAATCGAATCGAGGATTCCCCAAAGCTCATAGGACAAAATATTTGTTAAATTGACAATTAGGATTGATACACTCTTAGGTGTCTAAGGAACGGTAGAGTTTAGAACTCAAACAGGTTCTTAAACCTTTAGTCGTGTTTCTATGGTGATTTGTGGCACACTAATAACCCCTGTCCGAACCTGGCCTAGACCTATATTCATATAATCCGAAGTTGTTAATTTTAAAATATTTTTTAAGAGCTTCTTAAAAATGTCCCAATTTCCTTATCCTCATGAATATTTTGATAGTTGTGAAAATCAATATAATCCATATAATTTTACACCAAATTCAAATGGATATTTTAATAACAATTATCGTACAAATAATTTGGATTTTCCACCATCAACTTTTCAAAATTTTCAAAATAATCCTAATTTTTCACCATAAAATTTTCAAAATTACGATCAACGCTCAACTTTTTAAACAAAAATTGAATCTTTACTTGAAATGAGCATACAACAAAATCAAAGAATAAATAAATGGTGTAATTCATACTTGTGCAACAATTCAAGTCAAAGTTTTCAAAATAATCAAAATTTGAATTCGCTTCCAACTTCAAATGATTTTGATTATAACCCTTGTCAATCCAATTTCGAACTGCAAAGTGAATTGAAAATTCAAAAAGGAAATGTGAATAACTTTTCAAATGGTTTTGGCAATGTGAATAATTTTAATTGTGGTACAACTGAAAATTTTTGTTCTCAGCAATTTCAAATTGAAAATTCTCATGTCAATAATTATAAATTTGATTTTGTTGGGCAAATGAATGACATTCACGATAATCACATGAATTTATTGTTTCATGACTATCTGAATTTTCGTGAAAAGCAAAAAAAAATTAAAACTGAATGTGTGACAATTCGAATGATAATCCGTCTTTTACCAAAATCGACGATCTTCAACAAACAAAATTTGAAATTGATGAAATCTTAATGAAGTTGTTGAAAGCTCTGTGAATTATTTGAATTTAAATTCTATTGAAAACTAAGATGTCAATCTTCATTTTGATCTTCCTCTCTCAAATTCTGAAAATTTTGAAAAATTAGCAACTTTAGATTGTCAACTTGACTAAAATGATGAAGTTGTTAAAACTGTTTAAGTGAGGACGACTTTGATGAGCAAACACTTCTTAAACTGATTGACGATAATGTTGTTGGGTCTGAAATTGAAAATGAAACATTTGAAATTTGAGGTTCTAAACAACGAAATTGCTAAATGTGATCTTAAACAAAATGAAGATTTTTCTAAAATTGTTGAAACTCCTTGCGACTTGATCATTTCAACCGAACCTCACCATGATCACTTGCTTTTCAATGATAAATTTATGTAGTATATGAACTCTTTTTCGAATAACACGATTTTTAAGAAAACACAATTTCGAAATTTACTGAAAATGCATTTGTTTGGTTTTAACTTTTGGTTTACAAATGAACCTTTAGTCAACAAAATTTCAAATATCAAAGCAAAACTGAACAATATTTGTAACGACCCAGATTTTTGGTCGATTAATTTAAAAAATATTTAATATCATTTTAAATATTTAGTTGATAATATAAATGATTTTTTATATTAAGTTATCGGTTTAGTAATCGATTACGATTTAATATCGAATATATTAAATTATCGCAATATGAAATATATTAAAATCGAAGTTAAAAGCTGAATCAAAACAATTCAGATGACCGATATAAATTATATTTGAATATAGATGACGATAATAATAATTTATTATCGAAGAATTTATTTGTTTTGAATTTAAATTATATTATACCAATTTAATATGGTTAATTCGTATTACGTTTGAATTAAATTTTATAGTCTATTCTATTGAGTTTAGAAAAGTGTAAGTACATTGAAACGTCGGTTAAAATAGCTGTTCGTAATGTCGAGTAATGAACCCCGATATATTTTTAGTGGATAGGATCGAAATCAAGTCGAAATCTATTTAAAAGGGATAAAAATCCCTTTTATTCTAATCATATTTAATACAAATCAAATAGAAATAAAGGTGGTATGTACTTAGGGATACATTCAATTAATATGGCGTATATTTGGTTCCCTCTCCATGCTTATATATCGTGAGTTTCCCCTTTCTGTTCTATCTTCTTTCAGCATCTAAAATCAAAGCCGATTACGCTTTAAAATTCTTCAACAAATACTGGAAAATCAATCCAAACCTTCCCTTAAATTCGCACATACTTTCCCCATCTCTTTTATATTTTGTTCATTTCATTTTGAACAAACTGGAGAAATTGAAACCCATTCTTTTCCCTTCCTCAAAATCTTTAGAAATTGATGTAAAATCGGATCCTTTACGAAATCAATAGATTCAAGATTTGCTGAGGTTATTTTCTCCAGCGCTTAAGGTGGGGTGCGCGGTTTGTGATGCGATGGATTTTAGGCAAACTCGATTTTTCTACAGTCTATTATGGTTTCGGTTTGAGGCTAGCCGGAGGGAGTAAAGTTCATTAAAGGTGGAAGCCGACATCAAGGTAAGATTGTTAGTACAATTTAGTAAAGTTCGAAGCGATGGTGTTCGACTGAGTCGGCGATGATCTGGATGCGAACTGGAGTTCGGTTAGATGTTGACTTAGGAGTGCGATGATGGAGTGAATGAGAAGACAAGGTTCGAATGATTTAACTAGGGTGTTGGGTTGATTTTGGCAGTAGTCTCGGTCAATAGGAGGTGGTGTTATATCGCTTGCCTAGAGCATTGTTTTTGGTTTGCACTTTCATTGAGCAATGAAGTCGGGTTTTAGTGGGATGAAAGAGGGAGGATAGGAACCTAAATTCAGTAATTTCAGTAAGCTACAAGGAAAGGAAACCTGCAGTTTTGAATGGTAAGTATAATGGAGGTACCAAGTTAAAATACAGGGTGGGTGCGAACTAGTTCTAAACAGGAATGGTTGAACTACTCTAATCTTTGTTTTTATTTCATCTAGATCTGGTGGATAATCAACAAAGTAGTTGCATGTGAACTGATCCTACTGATATGGTTTCCGGACTTGCAATTTTATGTTGTTCCTTCTGCAAATGAAACTGCTAAACTCCGGGATTCCATTGTTCACATTAAACCAAGAAACGCCGGGAGGTGTGAAGTATATAAGTAGGGGCGGGCAGCATAATGTGGTGAGGAGTTAGTTACAGGGATTAAGGATAAGTAGGTAATTTATTTTAGAAAATTGATTAGAGTTTTAAATATTAATTTATAATCCTAAACTTATAAATCGTGCATCTTGCCTATAAAAGGTCTCAGCGGATTGGAGCGAGTGTTGTTAAATTTGTATTGTCGTCAACTAAGCGATGGAATTTAAATCAGATATTCAGTGAGTAAATCTCACTTAGAAATTTATTTTATCGTTAAAAATAAATTGTTGGCTGCTTGGATGGATTTATTTATTTGTTATCATTTGTGATTTTTAAAATATATTAGTTATTTTAGGCTTGGTGTTTATGGCTATTATATATATATTGGTGGTTGGATTCCCGCAGTACCATCAGCGGATGCCCGCGGTATCATTAGCGGATGACCCTATACGCCCCACGCTATGGTAGTGGATGACCTTCTATACCGCAATATCCTGCCTAGAAGCAGGATGGGTATTATTTATGTTGGCTAACGTTTGTGGATGCAGGAAAATAGGTTGGAGGGATCCAACTGGATTCCTCAAATTCTTATTTGATTGTTTCACATATATTATCATATATGATGTGTTGGAAAATATGTATTTGATAATTGGTGTTTTTGATTGGTTGAAGGTCGTTGGCCTTAAATGTTGATTTATATAAAATAACGTAAATTGATATTAGAGATTTAAAAGGGAAATCTATTTTTCCAAAAATAGAATTTGAATTTTTAATGGACTAGAAATATTTACTTGTTTTATAAAATAAAAACAAGTATTGGATTTATAAACGGAGTTTATAAATTAGAAAATGCAGTGAATTTATAAACATTGTTTATAAATAAAATGAAAAAATTATCATTTGATAATATGAATATTTAAATTCAAATATGAATATAAAAATAGAAATGGGGAATCATTTTAAAGAAGTAAAAGATGAATTTATGCTGATGTTCAGAATATAAATTGAACTAAAAAAATCCGTATGGATTTATGATTTGAATTCGATTAGATCGAATTTATTTAAATAAAATATTTTCTGGAAAAGATATTGGAATCATATTAGATAGAAGTTTAAATTAAATATGAAAATAAATTATGTGTTATATATATAAGTTATAATAAATAGAATATTCCAAAATAAGATTTTGGTTTTAAATAGATTTCGAAATGGAACTAGTTGGAATTTATAAAACAAGTAAATATATAAACAGTGTTCATAAATATAGTTAATTAATTATCTGGAGATGTTATATAATTTTAAATTCAGGTATGAATTTAAAATATAATTTGAAATCATTTCAGAAAAAAGAAATGACATTTTTATTCCAGGATTCAGAATATAAAAGGAATTGGGTTTCAAATAAATATTTGAAAGGAAAGCTTGTTTTAATTTTTAAATAAGAAAATTAATTTATAAACGAAGTTTATAAAAATAGCGAAATAAATTATCATTAGATAATTTAGAAGTTATTTTTCAAGTATGAATTGAAAAATGAATTGGACAACGGTTTGAAATCGAACAATAAATTTTATTCCGGAATTCGGAATATAAATTGAAATGAGAAAAATCCGACAGAGTTATAATTAGAAATTCTATTATATTGAATTTTATAAATAATTTATTTATAAAAAGAATTGGAATTCAGTATAGAATATTGAATTAAATAAGTTATAACTGAGTTACAAAATAATCGGCGATTGGGGATAATCAGAATTATTAAAGTTAAATTGGGAAAATTGGTTTAATATATATTAAATATATATTAGAATGAAGTTAGATTTTATATATAAATGAAGTTTAAAACGTTTATTTATTAAATATAATTAAAACGAACTCACTGCAGCATGACAGTTCGTAAATTGGAGTTTCGAACTTCAATAGAGTATACAGAACTCAATTTAAGTCGAAATACTTTGAAACAAGAATCATTGGGACCGACTGAATAATAGTTTTCTAATGGAAGAGAAAAATATGCATTTCGTCTTATAGATTTTGAGTTATGTCAAAATCAAATTTCCAGAGAAACAGCGCCATAACCATTATAAAACCATAACGGTTTATTTAAATAAATAAAAGGATTTTAAGGAAATAAAATCCGAATTTCCGATAGAAAAATCCAGACTTGAGATATAAAATAAATATGAACTCAAGTGAAGTAAGTGAACTGATTTTTGAAACAAAAGTCATATTTTTAAATTATTGAATAGGATTAAGTAATTTGAAGAATAATTAGTTAATCGAGTTTTGATATGAAATTGGGTTTTGGTTAAGAAAATTGAACTAGTGAATTCATATTCAAAATCGAATATGCAACTTGAATTGAAATGCAATTCAATGAGTTTATAAGTCAATAAAAATATATATAAACGTGATACGTTCAATTAAATAGTGAATATGCAAAAGAGCTAATTAAAGAATAAATTAGCGAATTGAGTTAAGACGATTGGATTAAGTTGTAATGAATTGGGAATAGACGTATATGGGTTAGACAGGCACGGAATGAAGTATATGAGATTATAATTCGTGTGCCCGACAAAAAGGTACATATTTAAATTCCATATGAGTTTTTATGCGCCGAATCGGAAAGGCACTTGGCTTTTCGATTTTCTTTTTGAATGGAAAGGGCCCAGAGAGGCGAGCTGAGGTTTGAACTACTGACCGGTACAAAGAAGGTGCTGGCGAAATTTTCCAGAAATTTAAGAAGATAGAATATTTTAAGAAAAATTGATAACTAGAAATCAATATATCGATATATATAAAATTCGATAAGGAAACGAACTTAAAATAGAATATTATAAACAAAAAGGAAATCTATAATTAATCTGGTAAAAATAAAATAGAGAATCCTATATATGTTTTAAAAATGAATAATTGGTTTTTATGATATTGATTATTCGAGATAAGCAACCTTGTCCGTTTTGAAGTTAAGAATGTTATTCAGTCAAGGTCTGAGAGGTATTTATACCCCAACTTGATTGATTTCATTTTAAATCGATAAATAACAAGATTCAGTATCGAAGATAAATATTTGAATAAGATTAGGCTGAATGCGGTATTTTGGGTAGTTGTAATGATGTTTTGCACAACATTCATTTTAACCCAAGTAAGTGGAATTTTGGAAGTATAACGAATATTTCCTAAGTATAGAAATAAAGAAGCTCGAGAAAGAGAGATAATTGGAATGTTTTCCAATTATAAATAATAGATATTTTCTAAGTATAGAAAATAAAAGGAGTCGACATATGGAAATGTTTTCCAAATAGCGTAAGAGGCCAAGATGATTATTGAAAATATTTTGTTAACAAATATTGGTATGGAAATGAAGAAGTAATTTAATTAATAAAATATTAATTAAGGGGACAAGTGATTGTTTGATGTTTTGAATGGATGTTTGTTTTCTTCGATAGTTAAATAACCGACTATCGATGTGTTTGTCAATATCGTTGTCAATATGGAGAGACCGGTTGGGTTATTATCCGAGAACCACTCCGTATTAGCAGTAGCGTTGCGAATCAGATTATATGAAGATAATCGAAGATGGAGTAAAGTGCAAGGGATTTTTCTGTTGATCCTAAGTAGAAATTGCCTAAGATGGATTAATGGAAATTGTCCCTTCAGTTTCGTTCAATCCCAGAACGAACGTATATGTACGAATGTCTGACAGAGTATTTCCAGTAATCGCATACGTTGGTCCGTATAAATATATATGGTGGCAGAGAATTTATTCTCTTAGCATAATATCCAGATTATATTTATGCAAATCAATTAGTGATTAACGGATATGACAATGTGGCATTCAAAGTGATCGTGTTATCAGTGAATGGTTAGTAATCATAGCCTCAGGCCTCAACAACTGTGAAATGACAAAAATTGGGCAGGCAGCATGACTAAGTGGGTAGCTCCCAATTAGGGTGTATTATCACCTATATAGAGAAATTCATTTCATTCTTTATTCTATTTGACGTCGTCCCATTCGGGAAAACGGTTGCTGATCCCAACCATTGGTGATATACATTCGATACACTCAAGCGAAATGAGTGGTCGGTCATGTGTGGCTGGGTTACAAGATGTTCTTGTTGAACCCAATGTATTCTCCTCTAGAGATACACTATCGGAAGGTGGTTCCATACCTTGTCATAGTTGGAAATTCATTACCCAATAAGTGCTCGCGATTTTGATTGTATATTATGTATGTGGAGCGTGAGACGAAAGCGTTCCACTAGATTTCTATTTATTTGATTTAAACACTATTATAATATCAAAAGAATTTTGATATAAAGATTATCGTTTTCTTTCAAAAAGATTTGAAAGTTAAATCAAGTGTTTTGGATTCTCATAAGGGAAAAACCCCGTTCCGTGTTATACGGCGTGGTCTTATGAGATATCGTTTATTTTCTCAAACTATTTTAAATTGTTTACTCATATCAGTCCCATGACTGACCCAGAGTTTATTTTGTTTTGTTTTACCTAAACTTTTGGGTGCCCAAATTTGTATGAGCAGTCGAGTACCAGTCCCATGACTGACCCAGAGTTTATTTTGTTTTGTTTTACCTAAACTTTTGGGTGCCCATATTTGTATGGGCAGTCGAGTAGTTCAGGATTTTACAGATCTATCTAAAGGAGCTTGGAGTAGGAGGCTTCAGTGTTAGATATATATAGTATTTTTATTTCCGATGTGTTGTAAGTGTTGTACTCTAATAATTGTATTTTATACAGTTAAAATTTTGTATTTCAAAAGTTATGATATATTATATTTTGTTCCGCTGCAATGTGAGATTCTGTGTTGTTGTTTTTATTCTTCTTCTACCTTTTTCTTCTAAAAAAAATGATTCGTGTTTCTATGATATTTGGGTTGGACGTGTGATGTATGTAGTCAACTCAGATAGTACGGATTTGCGATTCATTACAATATTTCTCAAAACAAGTGTGGGGGTAAGAATCATCCACATGTCTCTCTTTATACGTTATTTGAACAAATCAAATTTTGTTTTTAAAACTTTTACTGAACCCCGGATCAATGATCTCTCTATAGTTGCTACTAAATTCAATTTGATTTTAGGATCAATTATAAGCTCAAAATTTTAAAATTAGCAACTCAAACTTTTGAAAAAAACAAAATTTGTTTTTCCAAATCTAAAACGTAATATAAAATCCTTTATGATTTGGTTTTCTGTACTTAATCTATGTCTCATAATCTTTATGAGGCTGATCCATTGTGGGCCAGTTCATTTATTCGATGACAACATATTTTCTGCACGCACATTCGGTAAGACGTACTAACCCTCTTTTGTAAATTGTAAATAGTTATCTTCTGTTCACTCATTGTGTCATGCAATGACTGTGGGGGGGTCTCATTTTCATTCTATTTTGCATAGTTTAAGTCTGCATTTTCTCCCTTTTTCTTAAAAAAGAAAGAGTTTTGCACTTCTATTTACTTTTAAATAAGACATGATGGAGTCAGCATATAATTTTGGTTGTTCAATTAAAATGTTTGGAAAATTACTTCTCTTAGCGGATAACGAAAGGAAAGTTTGAATTATGAGCAAATTTGGTGTAATTGGTATATAGGGAGATTCGTAGTTGATGAGTATGAAATGTTTTCTAAATTGTAATCCTATTAAATGAATGGTTGATTTAGACTACTTGCGATAACATTTTAGATCTTTTAAGTGAAGTTGTGCTAAGATGTTCTCGCTTAACTCTCTCTTATGTAAAAAAAAGAAAAAAACAAGGAAAAAAGGAAGAAAAAAATAAGTATATGTATATAATAATCCAAGGGTATCCAACATTACTAGTACATCTAGCGTTGGTGTGCAAACCCGCCAAGCTCTTTCTGACATCTTGTTGACAAAGTCAGCGTCGGTATACCATGGTCTCATTTTATGAGTTGGACACCTTAGGATTACCGACCCTCACGTAAGTCATAATGCAGTGTAGGGGTGGTATACCAAGGTATTTGTAAATAATAATAATGTGAATATTTTGTAGTAAAGAGAGAGTTAGCACTTAAAATCCAAGCACACTCTTCACTTATTCGACCTAACTTGTTAACAAAAAGGAAGTTGAGATGTCGTTTTATGACCGTTGATATTGATTATAGAATTCATTTCATATGTGCACTATGTTTCTACCAAAACAACTGGCCAAGCTGGAGGAGTTTGTGATGATAACATGACTTTTGTTTGAAGTTTTGACTAGTAACAGACTCAAATTTCATAGTGACAACCCAAATTTATGTTAACTCATTCATGTAAAATTTAAAAGTAAATTACCCAATTGTAAATACTTTTTTTTTTGAAAACTTGCATTCATCTTGTAAATATTTTTGAATCTTGCATTTTGTAAAAAAAAAAAATTGCATTTAACTTTTGGATTTTGTAGGTAGTATCCGCTGAAAACCCTCACGAGACAACACTCGTCCTACTGGGTACACCCAGAGGTTTAACGGCTTGTTGCATATGCTCAATGCAATCGTGCTCCCTACGAAAACAGATTTAGCTTAGTTTTTACTTTATTCGAGGATGAATAAACAATAAGTGTGAGAGTATTTGATATGCACGTAAAAATGCACATTTAAATTCACATATTTATTCTTATTTAGTTGAATAAATGAACATTTTTGGGTATTTTATATGATCAAACCATGTTTTAAATATTTTCAAATTCATCACTTATTTTGGGAAAAAGTAGCCACTCGTGCATGTTTTAATTTGTGAAATCTTTTACTTGTTCCTTGTGATTATCTCTTGTAGGAATTTTGGAGCTAAAAGGATATATACACATGAAAAGATGAGTGAAAGCATGCATTTACACAAAAGGAGGCAAAGAATTAATTCATTTTATGGATAGTGGAGGCCCACACCTTTCAACTAGCCCACTTGCTCTTAAGCTTCATATTAAAGACTAATTGAATGAGACAAAAGATCTCATGCATTCTACATGACTTATTAGTGGCTAATGGAAATTTGAAGCTTCATGAATGGGCATTTCCCAAGGAAAGTGATTACGATTTTAGGGTTGTTGATCATGTATATATACCCCTTTGTTTCATGTGTTTGGGATCTCCTTTTTAGAAAATGAAAGTGTAAGTGATCAAATAAGCAAAAATGGTTTCCAAGCCTCTTTCTTTCATGTCATATTTAATGTTCATGTCTATTCATACTCTCTCTTTTTATTATTAGTAGTTTAGATTTATTTTCACGCAAGTAGCTAGTAGTTAATATCTTTTCTTCGTTATTTACTCTCTATTTTTTTCTTCTTCAATGTTTAAATCTATTTTTGTTGAAATAATCACACAAATGAGGAGCTAAACCCCATTAGTTTAGGGGTAATGAAGCTCTCTAATCACATAGATTCAACATAGTTTATTTTCATGCTCTCTACTTGTTCTTATTAAAGAATGGATGTTTAGTGTATTTTGTTAATCATGCTTGGTTTTGATGATCTATGCCTCTAATCAATAGAGGATAGATCATGCTTGATCAAATAACACAACAAAATTGGCCTCTTCATCTATATATGATTTTGGCAAAAAGAGGAAGTGTTAATCAACATTTGATATTTTATATTGCTAACTAATAGTAAAGAGAGTGTTCTTAAAATTGATGTTGCTTTCAACTAGTTGTCTTTTTCATGAGAATTGAATACTGAATTAGATTTGTGCTATAGTTTGATTACTTATGTTATGCTAATTAATAGTATAAATATGCCATACTTATGATAAACACAATAACTAATCTCACTTATAACCAAACAAAAAAAGATCATAACTTCATCATGCTGATTTATGTGATCTAGAGAATGAAAGCACCTCTAAATTGCTCTTAATCAATAGTTTCATTATCAACTTAGTCATTAGTTTTGTTAAATTTTAGTTAACACATTTTAAAGTTTTGTTTAATCTGATTGAATAGAATTTAAAATTATTCTTTCTCCGCAGATCGACTCGTACTCGCATACGTACTATAATCCTATGTCGTGCGCTTGCGGTTTATTTCAATATTCGCGACGAGTTCCTAATTAATAAAATTCGTGTGATCGAACAAGAAGTTTGGATAGGGTTTATTACTTTATTCATTTATTCTCAAACATGCCCAAAAACTCACAACCTCCAACCGACGCGTGCTGCCTGCCGTCATTTATATAAAAATACCTTCTGAAAATAATGAGACTGGTTTCGAGACCTAAGTTGATCATATATGGAAGTTAGCCTTTAAAACTCAAATTATACAATGTTAGTATCTTATAGAAATTGACGCATGTTTAATTTACGCATGGTTGAACGGTACATCTGTTTGTCATGAAACTTGCCGGCATGTAATAAATCACTACGACAATTCCAAAAATATAAATTTCATTGCAATTCAACAATGAAATATTTAAATATCTAATCTATAGAATATGGGTCATTACACTCTCAGTATTAATCGAGTTTTGTGCCTCGACATGAAGAGAGATTTTCCATGCCATTGTGTGGTGGGAGCTTTATCGTACCTTAATGCGGTGATGACTTTTTCGATACCAATGATCATTTCCCGCCCCTGCTTTATAAGGTCCATAGTCAGTATTCAAGGCTATGTTCTCGAGGTACAAAGCTCTTTGTATTAATCAAGTTTTATGCCCTCGCATGGTGGGGTTTTTTTATGCCTTATCGAGGTGAGGGCTTTTTCGTGCCTTAATATTGTAAATAGCCATAAAATATACCCTAAATAGACATAAATAATTAAATTAATGTAAACAATAATAAATTAATAAAATATTATTGGGTTGAAAATAAGAATTTTCAACTATTGGGAATTTAATCACAAAAATATTGCTATTGTATTTGTGGTGAGATTCTGATCCGTTTTCATATTTTATTTGTCCAAAACGGAGTCTGTATGACGAGGTTACTAATAAAACAAGTTATACAATAATTATATACACACAAGATTTGAATTTCAAATTAAATAAATATAAATATATACTGTTTTGCATAATAGAATATTTCCTAAAGATTTGAAATTGTGTGTGTGTATATATATACACAATAGTGGACAAGAATAATAATAAACGTAAGAATTAATAGTAATCAATATAAAAAGTAATGTAAAAACAAAACAGATCTCCTAATGTCGACCCCCGAAGACGCATCGACTGGCCGGTCAACTTCCCTCCTAACAAAGGTGGGAGAAAGACACTATTTTTAAGGGTTTTTCTATAGTTTTGCTTCATTGGATTGTCTAGGTTAAATCTAACTAATCATATGGTCCATGCACACACTAGCAATTATAAAAAGACCCCCTAGCCTCTCTCCAAAACCCTACCTTCACCTTCATTTACGCCTTTATTCTGTCTCTTTGCCATTTTCTAGAAAATAGGTTAGGTTTCTTCTCTTCTTCTAACTTATATTAATTCTCTTCTAATCTGAATTCTTACATAGATTCTGGAATTAGGTATTTAATATATATATACATGAGATTCTAAATCCGATTATTATATATGTTTTAGGAGAATTTGAAGTATGCTTGTAACAACCCATATTTTTATAACGTGTTAAAACCATAAATCAAGGCAGAATTAATTTTTAAAACCAAAATCAAGGGAAACGGGTTGCGCCATTGCGTTCGTCTCGAAATTCTACTTGGAAACGATCCGAGTTTTCGAGAAACGGAGTCCGTATGAGGGAGATATGACCCTCCGAAGTTTCAGGAATTTCCAGAATCGAAAACAGCTCGAAATTCGAATTCAAACCCCAGTGCAGGCTGGGCGGGAATTTTCCCGCCCAGGACCAGGTCGACCTAGGGGTCGACACTATGGTCAACCTCCCAGGGACCAAGTCGACCCTATGGTCGACCTGGGGATCGACCTGGTGCCAGAACCCAGTTTTGAGCCTGGGTTCATCCTGATGTTTCTAGTCTCGTTTTCAGCCTAGATTCGTCCGCCTAATCCTATATAAACAGCTTCCTAGCCTCATTTCCTTTACACCATTCTTCTCTAACCTTATGTTGCACAAATTCTTGATGGACATGGCTTCTTTTAAATTAAATTGAAATAAAACGCGAAGACTATTTCTTGAAGACTACTGCTAGGAATTGCATATTGGGGATTTTCTTCTACAATCAAATCAAGATTCAACGATTCAACAATTCGACGACTAACTTCTGCATCTCAATTTCTTAGACCACGATCTGTAAGTTCTAGTTACTTTGAGATTTAAACTTGTTAATTGTAATTTGGACATGAGATAAAGTGAAATTGGACTTAAGTATGATAATCGATTCACATCTATTCTAGTTTCCATCTTGGATCTTGACATTTGGGAATATTGTTGTGAAATCAGTTTGGACCTATTCATGTTGTAAATCAAACTCTTTCATGTCCATAACATTATCATGCCTGTGATGTTGAATCAGTCTATTATTTGCAAGTTTGGGACTATCACCTTATGCCATGACTATCACCTTATTATGCTAGACTTGAAATCCTATTATTTTCTAAATGCCAGTGATGTTGTAACCAATTATCTCAAGTTATGCCATGCTAGTTTTGTAATCCCTTTTATCACTTTATGCTCGTCCTTTGTGCCTATCATAGTTTTGATGTTATTCCCTTTATTTCTGGATTTGGATTTACTTTTAATTTAGATCGATTCACGTTTACATGCGATGGGAATACGATTTGGGTAGATTAGGCAAAACATGAATTGGTTATGAACATGAATCATGAACTTGATAATAGGCATAAGTTGAAACTTGACACGAACTTGACCTGAAATTTGAACATGGACATGACACTAGAATGAACTTGAAAATGGCCAACTCGAGGTTGGGTTGAGTTTGCAGTGTAATTCTGCCTGGAACCGCCCGGCAAATCCAGTGACTGCAAACAATAGGATCCAATGTGGGTAGTTGGTCATATCGCGCTTGAAACCCGAGGTCAGACTGAGTTGTGGTGTAAATCTGCCCGGAACCACCCGGCATATCCAGTGACCACAACAACAGGTCTTATGTGAGAGGTGCATTAATGAATTAATGCCACATGATAGGGTTAAGTCATGAACATGAAAGACAACACTTAACCAACTTGACATGCTAGACTGATGGGGTTAAGTCACGAATTTAAATGACAACACTTAACCTGCTGAACGAAACCCTAGTTACGTGATCCATTTCAGCAATAACCCACTTAGATGTATCATGGTACCCTGGAACTAGGCAGGGTGGGGCACGATTACTAGGCTGAATTGTAAGCGACCAGAACGACGGCTGAGTTTGTGCGCCAGTGTAGGTTCAGGCAGACTATGGTCGTGCACGTAATCCAGAGTTGAAAAAGTAGGAATTGGGCATCAGTAGGTTTACACTGTGCATGCTTGATTCGTGTCGATGGTTGGCACCCTAAGGCTTGATACACCCTATGGTGGACCTAGCACAGGTAACTACATTCGTGATAGGGCCATATGACACAGACACATGATGAGTTAGAACTTGTAGGGAGCCGATCGATTAGTGGATCGTTCCGTTGGACCTAGTAATGGGTCATTTCATGATATTGGGCCAAGGGATCATTTCATGGTTAATATATGACATGGGTTTGGGATACTAGTACAGTTGGTGCAGCGAACCTTGAACATGTGATGCTATACTTGATTTATACTTGAATTATCATGCCATCTTAGTCTATCTTGCCCATCTTGACAGCATCCTTATGTTTACATTCAGTTTATACATGTCATGTTACCTTTACTTGTTTTTATGCTGAAAGTCACTAGGATTTACCAGTCTTTATGACTTACCCGTTTTCTTTCGCCTCTTTTTCTTTCGTCCCCTACCCCTCAGGTTCTGAGGGAGGAAACTCTAGCACTTAGCTTGGATTTCGCTTGCTTTCGGTTTAGCTCATGTACGGTTTGATCTTGAGCTATGCTATGGTTGCATTTCTGCTACCTTTGGGGAATTAAGCTACTTTTGTTGTTTTAAGTTTATGCTTCTTTATTTATGCAAGACAGAATTTGTTGTAATGGAAAATAATGACTTTGGCTATTTGGTACTTTGGATGTAAAAGGTTTTGACTCTTCTTGAAAGTAATGAAATTTATCTTTTGATTCTTCCGCTGTTTTATCTATGTTCTGTCTTGTAATATTTCTGTGTTTGTTTACCTCGATAATACTCCTCCCAAACTAGTGCATTCCGTTTGTGAGTGACCCTAGTGGAGGTGGGGTGTTACACTTGGTATCAGAGCAGAAGGTTACCAGACGGGGCAAAAGTTTTTAAAAACCTTCAAAAACTATTTTCAAAACCGTTTACAAAGAAGTATTTTTCAAGAAAAGTCTTGTTTTATTTAAAGGCTATTCCCCAAAAGTCATTAGCACTATCCTTTGTTTCCTCGTTTTGAATCTCTTCTTTTTCATTTCAGCATGTCTGGGAATCTTAACCTTCCAGAGGGCGTGCCAATACCTGGCTGGTTCAGGAGGTACTTAGAGGCTAGGGCCAACGATGCAGGCCCAGCAGATATTCCTCCTCTAGCTGCAGCGGTTCCTCCTCCTCCGCCCCCTCCTCGTGCAAATGCTTTCTCAAAGATCTGTAGAGATTTTAGGGCCATGGGTGGAAAGGATTTCAAAGGAACTGAATCATTCGTAGAAGCGAGGAATTGGCTCAAAGAAACTGAGGATCTGTTCATTATCTTCGAGGTGGACGATAGGCAGAAGGTACAGTTGGCAGTATGGTTACTCAAAGACGAAGCTTCCTATTGGTGGGAAGTCACTAACGCTGAGAGGTCAGTTGAAACATGGATGGATTTTAGAATAAGGTTTGAGATGAAATTCCTCTCACAAGCTGAACGAAGTCTACAGCTGGAAAAATTCTTATCTCTTAAGCAAGGGAGTATGACGGTCAAGGAGTACGTCAATCAATTCAATCAGCTGGCTCGGTTTGGACTGGACTTGGTGAATACTCCTCATAAGAAGGCTCTCCGTTTTGTCAAGGGATTGAATGAGCCACTTCATAACTTGGCTATGACCCACATACCTATGGGGGATACTTACGAAAGGTTGGTAGACATGGCGCTCTTAAGTGAGGAAGACAAGGTCAAGAATGAGGCAAAAGCAGAAGTGCCTCAAGATAAGAAGGGGGAAGGGTCGCAAAACAAGAAAGTTGATCCAAAGAAAGGCGGGAAGAACAACAAACCCCGTGAGAAGAGAAAGTGTAATTTCTGTGGCATTCCTGGACATCTAGTCAAAGACTGTAGGAAGAAGAAAAGGAAGATGGATGGCTGTTTCCACTGTGGTGAGACAGGACACATGGCTAAGGCTGCCCAAGGAAGCAAGGGCAGGGAGCTGGACCTTCTTCTGGAGGACAAGTCCACGCTCTCACGGTACCTCCGCAAGAACGAGGTAGAAATATTTATGTCGAATGTTTAGTCTATCTTTTTGATCATCTTGTTCGAACCTTGTTTGATTCTGGTGCATCGCATACTTTTATTTCTTCTAACATTGTTGAAACTCTGCACCTAAGTATTAGTCTAGTTGAGGATCCCGTTATTGTTTCAAGTCCAATTGGTGGCTCTGCTCATTTATCTATGATTTGTGTGGATTTAAGGATTTCTATCTTAAGTGTAGAATTCACGTGTAATGCTTATGTTCTCGGATTTATGGGATACGGTTTGATTCTAGGCATGGATTGGCTATCCAATAATGGAGTCATTCTCGATTGTGAACGAAGGGTAGTTAGACTCGTGACTCGCCTTGGTAATACCCTTGAAATTTCTTGTGACCCTATGGGTCCTGTCATGTTATGTTATCTAGAATCTCTTGACTCGTCTATCGATGATTTGCAATCAGTAAAGGTAGTCCGAGAATATCCCGATGTCTTTGATGAGGTTAAGGGGTTACCCCCTAAACGCGAGATAGATTTCCGTATATATCTTGTTGATAATGTTAAGCCAGTTGCATTGCCCGTTAGACACATGGCCCCGCGAGAGAGAAAAGAGCTTAGTAAGCAAGTTAAGGAGTTGCTTGAGAAAAATTTCATTAGGCGAAGCATTTCTGAATGGGGTGCTCCGGTGGTATTCGCTACTAAGGCGGATGGTTCACTTCGTCTATGCGTAGATTATCGTGAGTTAAACAAGCTGACTAAGAAGAATAGGCACCCACTACCGAGAATCGACGACTTGTTCGACCAGCTTGTAGGAGCGTCTGTTTTCTCTCAACTCGATCTAGCTACAGGATTCCATCAGCTTAGAGTGGCTGAGGATAGCATTGACAAGACTGCGTTTAGGACTCCGGATGGTTTCTTCGAATGGCTCGTCATGCCATTTGGTTTGACGAATGCACCCGCGTACTTCGTAGACTTGATGAGTAGGGTGTTTAGGGAGTTCCTTAACAAGTTTGTGGTGGTCTTCGTGGACGATATTTTGATCTTCTCAAAGGATGAGGAAGAACATGCTAAACATCTCAAGGAAGTCATGGATACACTTAGAGCACACGAGTTAAAGGCTAAGTTCTCCAAGTGTCATTTTTGGAGAAAGGAAGTTCGTTTTCTTGGACATGTAATTTCTAAGCAAGGTATAGCCGTGGACCCCGCAAAGGTAGCTGCGGTGCAAGACTGGAAAGTCCCTAAGAACGCAACGGAAGTGAGAAGCTTTCTCGGTTTGGCGGGCTACTATGGGAAGTTCATTAAGGACTTCGCTAAGATTTCAGCCCCTCTTACTAGGTTAACGAAGAAAAGCCTAGCCTTTGCATGGGACATAGAGTGTGACGTTGCTTTTCAAAGGCTTAAGAGAGCCCTTACCACAGCTCTAGTTTTGGCATTACCCGACGGAGGTAAGACATTTACGGTGTACACAGATGCGTGTGGCACGGGATTAGGCGCTGTCCTAATGCAAGAAGGGAAAGTGATATGCTACGGGGGTAGACAACTTAAAGTTCATGAGAAAAACTATCCCACACATGACTTGGAATTGGCCGCAATTGTTTTTGCCCTTAAGTCTTGGCGCCACTATCTTCTAGGTGAGAAGTTCGAGTTGTATACCGATCACAAGTCGCTTAAGTACCTCTTTTCGCAAAAAGATTTGAATCTAAGGCAACAGAGGTGGATGGAATTCTTGGCATCGTATGACTTCGATATAGCTTATACCCCTGGCAAGGGTAACGTGGTGGCGGATGCGCTAAGTAGGAAAAGGTTGACTTTGAGTCCTTTGTTTGTTGAAAGGAAAAGTCTAGAGTTTATAGCAACCTTTGATTTCACACCTGTTGTTGAGTCGTTGACTAGCACGTTAGCATCTCTTGAGTTAAGGCCTATGCTTCTAGACCAAGTAGGGACTTCACAAAAGGAAGACCCACAGATAGTCGAGATCATGGACAAGTTGATTAGAGGTGAGATGTCAAGTTACCTCAGTAGGTATGCCATAGATGACAAGGGATGGCTAAGGCGTGATGGGAGACTATGTGTCCTACAGGTGAGAGACTTAGTAAAGAGAGTTCTCGAAGAGGTGCATCACTCGAAGATGACTATACATCCCGGAGGGGATAAAATGTACAAGGATATGAAGCGCATTTTCTTTTGGAATGGGATGAAAAAGGACGTGGCGGAATTCGTTTCTAAGTGCATAGTGTGCCAACAAGTAAAGGCCGAGTCAAAAAAGCCCGGTGGGCTATTGCATCCTTTGGAGGTTCCGCTGTGGAAATGGGAGAGTGTCTCGATGGATTTCGCGGATGGATTGCCTAGGTCAAGGAAGGGCAATACTAGCATATGGGTTATAGTAGATAGACTCACGAAGAGCGCTCACTTCATTCCTGTGAATAGCAAGAGGACCGCATCATGGCTAGCGTCTATATACCTTCGAGAAATAGTATGGTTACATGGAGTTCCTTCTAGTATAGTTAGCGATCGTGACCCGATTTTCACTACCGAATTTTGGAATAGTTTACAAGAAGCGATGGGTACACGACTAAGTTTAAGCACGGCCTATCACCCACAGACGGATGGACAAACCGAAAGGGTAAATAGGGTACTAGAGGATCTTTTGAGACTATGCATTCTTGACTTTGGTGGTACTTGGGAAGATCACCTACCTCTCGATGAGTTCCCTTATAATAATAGTTACCAAGCTAGCATAGGAATGGCACCATTCGAAGCTTTATGTGGAAGACCGTTCAAGTCACCAACTTGTCGGTGGGAGTCGACGGACAAGCTCATACTTGGACCCGACATGATAAGGGACACTTTCGAGAAGGTTGAGTTGATACGAAGACGGATGAAAACGGCCCAAGATAGACAGAAATCCTACGCGGACAAGAGAAGGACAGACCAAAAGTTCGAAGTCGGAGATATGGTCTTTATAAAGTTTCTCCTTTACGCAATGTGGTTCGCTTTGGATCGGTTGGAAAGTTAGCACCGAGGTTCGTAGGACCGTTCCATATCATCGAGAGGATTGGACAGATGGCCTATAAGGTAGAATTACCCGAGAGGCTGGCCAGAGTACACAATGTCTTTCACGTTTCCCATCTCCGAAAGTGCTTAAATGAGTCTGCCGAAGTGGTTGAGCCAAGCATCCTTAAAGGTATAGAAGTGGAGAAGGAAGCAACATTGAGGCGAGTTCCGATTCGTATCTTAGGAACGGAGATCAAGAAGCTAAGGAATCGAGAAGTCAAGCTAGTTAAAGTACAGTGGAGTGAAGCCCAAGAAGTCGCAACTTGGGAAACCAAAGAGAAGATAAGCTCGCTATACCCATTTCTTTTTTAGGGTACTTTCTCGATCTCTTTTTCCTTTAAGTTTACATACCTTCGTATCATGTACATGCTTTTGCTATCCATGTTTGTCTTGTTATCTTCTCGATCCTATCTTGAGAACCTTAGGTAGAACCCTTTTGGATGTAAACGTGTGATTGAAACATGTTATGGTTGATGATTGCAAGTGGTTGCTCGTGGTTGCATAACACACATTAGGCACTAGATCGGCTTAGTCACATATTTCATATTGCATATGCATGGGTGCTTATACTTGTATATGGATGGAAACTTGATATGCTATCATTTGGATGTTGCATATGAATGAATGTTTGTGCACTCATGTAGAGATTATAAAGTATGTTAGGAATTTGCATACATGTTGGACTCATTACACAAACATATTTTGCATTAAGGAGGTCTGCTGAATCAGTAACCGCCTGATCTTTTGCATTAGATAAGTACATATACACACACTCTTGCATAAGTTCATACAGCATTAGAAATCTTTTAAGGACAATGGTTGCTTGTGGATGATGGTTGAGTAGATGGATGATTGGATGCATTCTTCTTAACTTGAAGATTTCGGGGACGAAATCCTTTAAGGAGGGAATGTAACAACCCGTATTTTTATAACGTGTTAAAACCATAAATCAAGGCAGAATTAATTTTTAAAACTAAAATCAAGGGAAATGGGTTGCACCATTGCGTTCGTCTCGAAATTCTGCTTGGAAACGAATACGAGTTTTTGAGAAACGGAGTCCGTATGAGGGAGATATAACCTTCCGAAGTTTCAGGAATTTTCAGAATCGAAAACAGCTCGAAATTCGAATTCGAAATTCGAATTCAAACCCCAGTGCAGGGTGGGCGGGAATTTTCCCGCCCAGGACCAGGTCGACCTGGGGGTCGACACTATGGTCGACCTCCCAGGGACCAGGTCGACCTGGGGGTCGACCTGGTGCCAGAACCCAGTTCTGAGCCTGGGTTCACCCTGATGTTTCTAGTCTCGTTTTCAGTCTAGATTCGTCCGCCTAATCCTATATAAACAGCCTCCTAGCCTTATTCTCTTTACACCATTCTTCTCTAACCTTATGCTGCACAAATTCTTGATGGACATGGCTTCTTTTAAATTAAATTGAAATAAAACGTGAAGACTATTTCTTGAAGACTACGGCTAGGAGTTGCATATTGGGTATTTGCTTCTACAATCAAATCAAGATTCAACGATTCAACAATTCGATGACTAACATCTGCATCTCAATTTCTTAGACCACGATCTGTAAGTTCTAGTTATTTGAGATTTAAACTTGTTAATTGTAATTTGGACATGAGATAAAGTGAAATTGGATTTAAGTATGATAATCGATTCACATCTATTCTAGTTTCCATCTTGGATCTTGACATTTGGGAATATTGCTATGAAATCAGTTTGGACCTATTCATGTTGTAAATCAAACTCTTTCATGTCCATAACATTATCATGCCTGTGATGTTGAATCAGTCTATTATTTGCAAGTTTGGGACTATCACCTTATGCCATGACTATCACCTTATTATGCTAAACTTGAAATCCTATTATTTTCTATATGCCAGTGATGTTGTAACCAATTATCTCAAGTTATGTCATGCTAGTCTTGTAAACCCTTTTATCACTTTATGCTCGTCCTTTGTGCCTATCATAGTTTTGATGTTATTCCCTTTATTTCTGGATTTGGATTTACTTGTAATTTAGATCGATTCACGTTTACATGCGATGGGAATACGATTTGGGTAGATTAGGCAAAACATGAATTGGTTATGAACATGAATCATGAACTTGATAATAGGCATAAGTTGAAACTTGACACGAACTTGACCTGAAATTTGAACATGGACATGACACTAGAATGATCTTGAAAATGGCCAACTCGAGGTTGGGTTGAGTTTGCAGTGTAATTCTGCCCGGAACCGCCCGGCAAATCCAGTGACTGCAAACAATAGGATCCAATGTGGGTAGTTGTTCATATCGCGCTTGAAACCCGAGGTCAGACTGAGTTGTGGTGTAAATCTGCCCGGAACCGCCCAGCATATCCAGTGACCACAACAACAGGTCTGATGTGAGAGGCTGGGGTGCATTAATGAATTAATGCCACATGATAGGGTTAAGTCATGAACATGAAAGACAACACTTAACCAAGTTGACATGCTAGACTGATGGGGTCAAGTCACGAATTTAAATGACAACACTTAACCTGCCGAACGAAACCCTAGTTACGTGATCCATTTCAGCAATAACCCACTTAGATGTATCATGGTACCCTGGAACTAGGCAGGGTGGGGCACGATTACTAGGCTGAATTGTAAGCGACCAGAACGACGGCTGAGTTGGTGCGCCAGTGTAGGTTTAGGCGGACTATGGTCGTGCACGTAGTCCGGAGTTGAAAAAGTAGGAATTGGGCATCAGTAGGTTTACACTGTGCATGCTTGATTCGTGTCGTTGGTTGGCACCCTAGGGCTTGGTACACCCTATGGTGGACCTAGGACAGGTAACTACATTCGTGATAGGGCCATATGACACAGACACATAACGAGTTAGAACTTGTAGGGAGCCGATCGATTAGTGGATCGTTCCGTTGGACCTAGTAATGGGTCATTTCATGATATTGAGCCAAGGGATCATTTCATGGTTAATATATGACATGGGTTTGGGATACTAGTACAGTTGGTGCAGCGAACCTTGAACATGCGATGCTATACTTGATTTATACTTGAATTATCATGCCATCTTAGTCTATCTTGCCCATCTTGACAGCATCCTTATATTTACTTTCAGTTTATACATGTCATGTTACCTTTACCTGTTTTTATGCTGAAAGTCGCTAGGACTTACCAGTCTTTATGACTGACCCATTTTCTTTTGCCTCTTTTTCTTTCGTTCCCCCTCTCCCAGGTTCTCAAGGAGCAAACTCTAGCACTTAGCTTGGATTTCGCTTGCTTTCGGTTCAGCTCATGTACGGTTTGATCTTGAGCTATGCTATAGCTGCATTTCTGCTACCTTTGGGGAATTAAGCTACTTTTGTTGTTTTAAGTTTATGCAAGACAGAATTTGTTGTAATGGAAAATAATGACTTTGGCCATTTGGTACTTTGGATGTAAAAGGTTTTGACTCTTCTTGAAAGTAATGAAATTTATCTTTTGATTCTTCCGTTGTTTTATCTATGTTCTGTCTTGTAATATTTCTGTGTTTGTTTACCTCAATAACGCTCCTCCAAAACTAGTGCATTCCCTTTGTGAGTGACCCTAGTGGAGGTGGGGTGTTACAACACTGATTTGAAGGTTCAATCCAAATCATTAAATTCTACACTGAATTGTTGTTATTCTTCTCTTCGTACCTTTGTAAGTGGAAATTACATCAGTTTTCTATTTTCTATATAATGTCAGTATAGATTTGGATTGTTATGCCTAAAGAGATTTGGATTTATACAAAAATAAAATATTAACAAATTCTCCAAATCTCTTATAATTTGTGGAAATGATCAATCAATTATGTTTATTGGATTTTGATTACTAAGGTAATAAAAGTTAGGTTTTTAGATGTTGTACATTTTAAGGCAATGGTCCGATTCACTTTCTTGTAAAATTTGTGAATTTCATATGTATGTGTGCAAATACATAAGACTTGAGTATTGTAAATATAATAGGTTCAAGCATCTATTTTTAAAATCAATAGTTTGAATGTATTATATACAAATCACTAAAGTCTTAAGTTTTTTTTTGTGTGTGTGTGTTTGTGTGTGTGTATATATATATATATATATGTTAATCTTATGAAAAGTGAAGCAGTATAAAAAAGGAGATTTTACATATATATTAGAATTGTCACACCTTGTCTTTCTTTTGTTATTGAAATAATCATTTAAACCTTGGTTATAAGTTTTTATGTATATGTTGTTATTTCCATTTAATTGATTATGACATACATGTTCATGCCATATCGAGGAAGTTAGGGAAATAAACTTGTAAACCTTATTTTAATGTTTGGATTGAGATTTCAAACTAATTAGGACATTTATTCATGAGTGCTTAATTTAAGTTTTATTTTCTATTATTTATTACATAATTAACGTATTATTAATGCATATTAAATTCATATTAAATAACATACTAAATGCGTTAAAATAGGGAATTAGAATTTTAAATGTCTCCATAGGAAATTTGTATATGTGTGAGTTTTAATGGCTTTTATTACTATTAACGACACATAGACACGAGGTTAATCTCTACTTATAGTAGAAGTCTACTCGGAACCGACCAGCATATCCAACATCTACAAGTTAGTTGGGTTAATGTGAGAGGTCTAGGTGCCACCGACCATTGTAATAATTACACAAAGATGCGAGGTTAAGCCCAACTTGTAGTAGAAGTTTGGCCGGAATCATTCAACAAACCTAACATTCACAAGTGGTCAGTTTAATGTGAGATGTCTTATGTAATATGTATGTGTGTGTGTGTATATATATTTGTGAAGAAGGCCTACTTATAGAAGGTATTAAGTGCCTAACCTACCTAGTTTGGGTATTAAGATATTAGGACTAGGTCCATTCCTAAGGTTCACTCCTTGGTTTAGGACCCAAGTCATGGGATTCACCCTTACAAAGGTCTTAAATGGTCATGAGGTCCGCCTTTCTCTTAAATATGTATTAAACGGTCTTAAATAATGATATAATCATGGGGTAGTTCTCCAGAATTTGTCCGGTTCCTCTCTATGGACTGTGTGAGGACGGGCCTAGAGGGATGGGCGATAATAAGAAAGTTTTTCAAAAAATAGTCTGCCTGTCTACAGGAAGTATTAAATAGCAAGAAATTCACCTGCAATACCAGTTAAATAGTAACATAGGGATCCTCTAGAGGGTCTTAAATGACAATGAGGGTCTTCCTAAACTAGTATTAAGTGGTAGCTTACTATTTCTCATATTACGAGAGAGAGAATATTTAATAACATTAACGATTATAATATGAGGTCTTAAGTGACTAGGGTCTTCTATAAGGTCTTAAGTGTTCAAAGGGATCCACCTATAATTAAGTATTTATTATTATCCTTAAATGACCAAATGGTAGTTCACCTAGTAGGGTATTAAGCGATAACATAATTTGCCCTTTTAAATATGCATGTCGGTCTTAAGTGACTTTGGGATAGTCCGCCTAATTTATACATGAATTTGTGTGTTGAACTTGCGTAGACATAATTTGATAAATGTATACTTCTATATATAGGAAATAGACATTCCTTAAGCTTATGCGATTTTCATTTACTAGAAGTTTTTTATGACCTCCCTTATCTTAATAATTAAACAAGTTAGTAGGTGGAAGCGCTCGGTTGATGCAATCATGGATGTTGGAGCCTAACGAAGAAGGATTCTAGTCATTATCATTTTTACCACGATTGTTGTTTATTTGGATATTAATATTATTATCGATGTACCCTTGTTGACAGTTGAGGTTTTTATGTAATCAACATTTATGGTTTTTAATTAATGGTACATCCACTTTCTGTTATTATATTTTGTCCCTTCCATTGTGAGATTCCGATGTTGTTATTTGTTTTCCTATGTGAATGTAATCCTTGTAGGAACCAACGATCAGTTTAGAATGGCTCTAAGTTCGGATGGGTCTTTTCTAGGTTGGAATTTAGGCTTATTCCGGGAGGGTTATTACATTTTGTATCAGAGTATAGATCAACCAATTTCGAGAAAATATATGCGAGACGTATTTGTTATTTGAAAAGTTTTCAAATTATACACACACACGCTATACCCCAAAAACATATGCAACTATATTAAGCAATCTCTATCTTTCATATTTTTTTCTTTTGGCTTTAATATTATCTTAGGAATTTCCACTGAGGATTTTTCCTTTTTCAGATAGTAGAAATCACCAAAAATCAGCCTAATAAACGGAATCGCAAGGTCTCGCTACTTGCCAAAGTGGTTTCAGCAGTACCTTAGGGGAGTGGACCAAGTTTTCGTCGCTCTCCCAGCCAGCGGAACCAGCAGGTCAACTTTCTGAAGCGGCTCTCAAATTTCCTCATCTCTATAAGGATTTTGTAAACTTAGGAGGCAAGCCCTTTGTTGGAACAGAAGGCTTTATGGAAGTTAATGCGTGGATATCGGAGTATGACCGTATCTTCGAAGCTATAAGAAGGGAAGACCCTTTGAAACATAGGATAGTCACTTGGCATCTTAAGGGAGAAGTAATAGAACGGTGGAACATGGTTTTCTAAGAAAACATGGGCTGAGTGTTTTCATGGGATGAGTTTAAGACTCGATTCGAAATGAAGTTCTTACCCAACGCAGAGATGAGCCTACATATAGAGAGATTTATTCAGCTTAAGTAAAAAGAGTCTAGTTTGAGGGAGTACATTGCGAAGTTTACTGATTTGTCTAAATTTGGAAGAGGATTGGTTGATACGCAGATGAAAACGAGTTAAGATTCGTTAAAGGACTTAATTCTCCATTAAGGGAAATGTTGCTAGATCAAGTGATCTTTGGAGCTACTTTTGAATCATTGGTAGAGAATGCTATCCTATGCACCGCAGGGGAGAATAAGGAGGATAAGGCTGAGAAAGGTGAAAGTACTTTCAGTTATAGAAAGAACATGAATAGGAATTGTTAACTGACCTTTTGGTTCGGTTCCCAAAAGTACGCAAGACACGCTCGACTCAACATATCGCGTGATATTACAGCCCAGAGGCGTCGCCAATATCATCCGGGGTCCAGTACCAGAAGACTCGAGTCTGGCCACTAACAGAATGTCACATCCCTCGAACTAGACCTCCATCAGTATCCATCCGCAGCCGAGCCGATAGCGAGTTATGCTCCGAGCTGAAGGCGAGCTGTCAAGCGGGTCCGGGCACAGCACCGACGAGGGTCCGAGGGACCACAGTTTCGGTGGCGATTCAAAACAGCGGGCACCGCCTGATTCATCCGATTTCCGCCAAAAAGTGCGTTGCCCAGAATTACCAGATCGACTCAAAGTCAGGATTCATCCAACAACTTCGGTGAACCTCGCCGCTCCTCCAAACAATGCCAAACTAAGATCTCGGGCCACCAAAACACCTATACCCATAGCCTTCGCAACTCCCATAAGGCGACCTTCGTACCCCTCAGGGTGCGAATTTCGCACCCATCCGGGTGCGAAATTCGCTCCCAACAGGGTGCGAAATTCGTACCCCGGGGTGCGAAATTCGCACCCTGGGAGGTACGAATTTCGCACCACCCATAGGGTACGAATTTCGCACCTCATGAGGTGCGAAATTTGCACCCCAAGGCTGGGTGCGAAAATCTGGCGTGCACAGGTGCCAGGTGCAAATTTCTGGGTGGGCCCCCCTATTTTTACTTACTTTTACCTACTCCTACCTACTCCCATCTATTCCTACCTAACCCCTCTCCTATATAGACGACGACGGCCTCACACTTCAAAAGAGTTGGAATTTGAGACCTTGAGACTTCATGAGAGCTCCATTAATGGCATCTCCAATTTGAGGAAGAAGAAGGGCAAAAGTGTCTTTTTCCTATATCTTGCAATATACGTCAATTATGACCTCATATATGATAATGATGACATCATATAGCCTAGAAGCGAATGTAATGAGATGGTCTCAACCTTGTAACCTTTTATGAGCAATAATATTCCAACAACGCTTCAAACTGGACGTACGCCCCTCACGAGTCCGAAAAACTATAAATCTCTTGTGTTATTTACTGCTTTCCGTTCTTGTCTACACGACCAGATTAATTATTCCAAGTAATTGGAATCTTTGGTGTTCACGACATTTTTTGTCGTCAACATTTGGTGCTTTCAATAAGAACCTCGGAATTTTGCGCCTTTGTCGCACGTTGCCATCTCGACCTTCAAAAAGCTTTAGGTTCCTTAGCTTAACTCGCCGCCGAGTCCGCTTACTATGGCTAAGCGACCAAAGAACGCAATGGTCAGCTCTTCAGCCGTAGCCGAGGTCGGGACATCCCAACAACCTCAACCGGCGGATATACCGACCAATAATGAAGACGTCCCTCCTATTGTGGACCCCAAAGTGCCCGCAACACAAGCTCAAATCCACATGCTTAACGAAAAATATGAGAATACCGCGGTCGAGCTCAATCAAGCATTAAGGAATAACATCGTCCTTAAGCGGCAACTTCAAGAAAGTCAGCGCGTCGTCGCTCGACTTCAACTAGCTCTGAACAACGCTCGACCAACGGCCACGGAAACATCCTCTTCCGAGTCAAGGGCCCCGCATCAAAGAAGGAGGTTTAGTCTTATCAACAACGTCATCGTCCGCACTAATGCCCTTGACAATGAAAACAATAATGGTTACGCCAGTGGCAACGACGACCAAACTACTGTCACTTATAGCAAGTGGGGTACAACATCGAGACTACTTCCAATTGGTTATCAATAATGAACCTGGTCCGAACAATCGACCCCCTCCTCAGCAGAGCCCGACTGCGTCCACCTATGGTCAACTTTCCACCTTCGAGGAATCGAAACCTCGCCTTTCATTCTATTCAACCACCAAAGCTTTGGACGTTGCTCAGTTTTTCACAGATTTACCGACCAAGGCGATCGGGAATGGTGAATACAGGAAAGGACCCCATGGTCAGATCTTCCACTATCGATCCTGATTCAAAATTCCCCCCTCAGCATCGACTCCCAAGCTCCGACTAACCTTAATGTGCTCAACCTCGACACATCCGTCGATTAAGCCCAGTTTGACGAAACATCAAGGAAGTCGAGCGAGACACGACTGCCTTGTCGACAAAATCCACCATAGCATTGGATTAGCACAACGACTTCTACCATGTAATCAACGAGGTATTCTTCGACTTTAGGAAAACTTGGGCGCTTAGCCTCCTTCAAACAATGCCTTCGCTCAAACTTGATAAAGACGACTTTTCCCACCAATCCTCGGCCACATGTTTGGTTATGCTAATCGGATTCCATCTTGTTCACGTAGCAGATTTCTCGGCAGTGGCGAGAAATGGGAAAATCCATCCTTGGAAAACCTTCCAAAAAATAAACAAGGCATCGCCCATTTCACGCCAAGTTGAAGGCCTCGTGGAGAAAACTCGGATTTGTTTCTTTTTCACAAATTCCAATCTCAACTTCGACACGCTTTAGGTTCCTCCTATAACCTGCGGTCAGGTCCGCTCACGATGGCTAAGCAACAAAGAATCAAATGGCAGAATGTTATGGATAAGTTCCTCCGGTCCACCTTCGGATTTCGTCTCCAGTTCTCAACCATGACTCGATTACTCACTTCTCACCATGATCTATTGATCATACAAAGCTCGACGCTATAATTAAACCTCTAGGTGTAGAAGGGGAGGAAATCAACGACTCTCCTCAACCGGACCTCCATCGAGCTACGTCGCTCCAGAAGGCGTCGATGGAATAATTGGGAATCTTGCCAAAGCTTTGCACGCTCGACTTGAGCAGCAAGAAGAAGCTTTCAATACCTACCTCGCCCAAATTGAAGATAGAATAAGAAGTATTTTGAGGTCGACTGGCCAGACAGAAATTATTGGGACGAGTACTAATCTTCCTTCACCCACGACTCGGGACTTGGGGCAACCCCACAAACTAACCAGCTATCCGACGCCGCTCCTCTGGATGATGCCGATCCCGCTACACTCGGGGGCACAACTAATCCAAATGTCACCCCAACTCATGACACTTTGGTTAATCAAGTTGCAGACCCCGCAGTCGGAAATGTTGCTCAAGCGCCAACGCATGCAGCTTTCGATGATAATGCTCCCAAGGTTGCGAGAGTCAGGATTACGCTTAACATGGCTCCTCAAGTTGAAATCCAACCAGACTTTCTTTTCAATCAACAGATTCCCTACTTGGACTTAAACACTGGGGGCACCAGTGCCGCTTTGGACATTCTAAATAAACCATAGATTTTTCTTAACAAACATAGTCGCAATGTGGTACTGGCAATTGAAGCCGGACTCCATTACTTCTCGAAATGCTTTGAACACCTGATTAGTGGAATAGTTTAGAGTCAACATAGCTCGTCCAAAAAGCATCATGAATCTCGCCATCATTAAGCAGAATTCCGGCAAAACCTAACGCTCCCCTGTTGGCCACAGTTGACGCTGGTACCTCTCAGCAGCTGCGAGCGGTAGAGGACCCGCTGGAAATGGATCTCCTTTCACTCATGGACCCTGAAGCGTCTGCGACTCAAGCATAGATTCACACGCTTAATGCGCCACTGGCGGTTGAAGATTACATCAACCTTATGCGCCAACTTCAAGAAAGTCAACGCGCCATCATTCTACTTCAGCTTGCTCAGAACCGCACCCGCTCGCAGCACACCGCATCGGAAATTTCTTCTTTTGAAGCTAGGGGCCTATGTCGAGGAAGAAGGTTTAGCCTCATTAAAAACATCTCCATCCACTCCAACACTCATACAGCGACAGCAAAGGCAACAGAAATGAGATGATGATCGAACCATCATCACTTACTGTCAAGGAACACAGTGACAAACCGGGTCCGAGTAACCAACCTTCTACTAGGAAGGTCCCAACTGTTGCCACTCGGAACTAGAGTCCCACTCTTCCTACAGCCCGTCGGGCCAGAGTACTTCCAGACATGGGTGCACACCAGCTCGCCCAAAATCGATAGCCATACCAAAACCAGACCATTCATGACATGAAAGAGAGTGAGCCTGACGTGTACAATGGAAGACGTCGACAAAATGGAACTCCCGAAATTCGTCAAAAACTAATGGGTTCCATTATAAAATCCTCCTCCGGCATATCTCCCCAACATTGTCAAAATAATCATAAAAGTTATTCGAAGGAACGCCGACAACTCAAGAGAAACACACTTAAGGCGTAGTCCCTTCACTAGGATCGTACACCAAGCTGAGTGGCCCCGACGCTTCAACACACCACATGTGGCATTCTATAAAGGCACGATCGACCTCTAATCTCGGTAATGTCAGAATCACCATCAGAAATGGAATGCGTCATCCCAGCTGTCCCCGACTTTGACGCTCAAGCCTCCGCTAGGCGGACTCAAACTTCTATGAGTCCGACTTATCGCCTACGCTTCTAGCATCAACTAGACCCAAGTTCACCTCAACCGACTTCCACAGCATCATGCAATCGAAGTTGGAGACTCACGGATTGCCGAAGACCTGCCATCAGAAGGCGCGCTATGCTCCAAAGTCCTGGACTAGACTGCGACCTCTATAACGCGGCCGGAGCTCAACCTCTAAATGTCGCCAACTTGATCCATGGAATTGTGAGGGAACCACGGGGGCATGCCCACGACGTCTACGAAACCAGTACGGGGTGAAACCCATTCACTTCAGCTATCCTTAATACCAAATGGCGCCAGCACTTCGACATGCCAACACTTACTTCATAATTAAAGAAGCCATGATTCTCAAAGCTTCATCAGCCGCCACAAATGGCACGTAGGATCATTACACGTCGCCAATGCCATAAAGCGCAAGTACTTCCCCATCCATTTCCAAAACGACTCTATCCGGGTTCCCTCGATTTCTACCTTAAACTATCTCAACTCCCGACTAACTCGCCAAAAGATTAGTCACGCAATCCAGAATGCACATCGTGATGCCCAAAAACATCCTCTCAGTCTCGAACATTTACCAAGGCACCCGTGAAACTCTCAAAGGCTATCTCGCAAGATCCCGCACCGCCTTGGCTAAAGCCGAGAAACCTACTCCTCGAATTGTACTCGTCCAGCTTACAAATGGCATACCACCTGATTACGAACTTAGAGTATGGACCGATCAAAAGCAATCAAAGATTCAAGAGATCTTCAGCATGAATGCCGACTACTTCCTATGTTGAAATCTAGCGCAAAGGCATCGAGCTTCTCACCTCAACATCCTACCTCGTGGCGATGCACGGAGCCCCAGCGACTCCAATTCCACCGCTCTGCACAATCTTGCTCACGCCAGCAACGTCGAAGGTAGTCGCAACAATGAAGGAAGCATCTTCGACTTTTGTCCTTCCGCAGCTATATGTCTCTCAGCGACACCCCCGAGAAAATCTATCTTGCAAACTGCAATTCCCAACCATGCAAAAGGCCAAGACCTAAAAGTCCGACGAGCACACTAAGGGACTCTACAGGATATTGTCAGTTCTACAGCATTCGCGGACACAACATGAACATGTTGTGCCACTTACAAGACAAACTCGAGGAAGTCATCTACATGGGATCTCCAGCTACTCAACGCTCATCAAAGATTCCCACTATGTGGAATCTCCAAGCCACTCGACGCTCATCGAGTATTCCCATTACTTGGGGTCTTCGAGCCACTAGAGGCTCATCGAAGATTCACACTACATGGGATCTCCGAGCTACTCAGCGCTCATCAAAGATCCCCACTAAAGAGGACCTCGACCGATAACTAATCCCTCAAGATCGTCCCCCCAGCTCGTTAAGACTACAACTTCCATGACGCAGTTGACTCTAGGTTCTCATCGGAGATGCCAGTTTACAACTCCTCCCCGCCTCTGCCTCCCTCATCGGAAGCAAAACAAAAACTAAAAGCAAACTTTCTCCTACAAAAGACACCTCCTCTACTTCATGCCATGGCCCCTTTTTCCTCCATATGGTGCTCCCGTCCCCCCTCCAATCAGCAGGAGGTACGCTGGGAAGCACTACCGAAGACACATTCTGAAGTAGGTCTGAGAACACCAATCCTCCGTCAACCCTATGACCGTCCTCTACGGTTATCATTAGAGATATCGCCCATCGACTCATTAACACAGTCAGCTCGCCTATAAAAATAAAATAAAAAAGGTTGAGGCAAGAGAGATGATTCAATTTCATAAAGAAGGCATACACATTACTGTTTAAAGGTCAAATAATAGGATTTCGAGCGCAATTGCCGACGGAAATGTCTGTTGATAAAGGGTCGCAACCTTTTCAATAGTCGTTACCGTTGCAATTCAAATAGAATCATCCATTCATGGGTAGATGCCTCATTACGGCCCATGTACATATAGGCCACACAAAAAATGAAATGAAATGAAAACGCAAAGCAAGGCCCCTTCTCCAAATCGCACCTCCTCTTTGCTGTATCATAGCCATCCTCCCCTAACTAATGCTCCGGCCACTTGGGGGCACGACTGGAAGCTCAACCGAAGGTCTGCTCTAACGCACATCAGCGACCTCGTCTTCAAACGAGCGTTCCTCCACCTGTAGGCCTCGCTCCTCGTTAGGAAGGCCCATACTCATACAACAGAAGCTCATCGATGGATCTTTCAAACTCTCAACCATGGACGGAGCCAAACTCCCAAGGAAATGGAATGACGAACATCTTCACCTTTACTTTACATAACTTAGTGTACAATTGATTCACGCCTTCCAATGATGTTTTTCTTTCCTACAATTCGAGGCATTATAAAGGCTACTACTACCAAGGTTGTCCTTAGAAATGATGTTCAGTTTCCTGTCACCCCTACATGTTTACTCCGTGCATGACGTTCATGAGGTGTTTGATTAATCCTGACAAACAAGCTTCGTGAAAACATTCTATCACCACATCGGTGCCCCGAGCATGGAAGCCGGTGTCGCCATCCGAACCTCGATCCAACATCGAGGTCAAACAACACTAGCTATGACCGGCACCCCAAGCACGGAAGCCGGCAACGCTCCTCGAGTCGTCAGCCCGTGGCGCGACCGAGTATAAATAACCACGAACTAGAACCTCGGCTTTGTGCCTAGACAGAGGATAAATCGTTCTACGCCAAGTCCCAAGCGACTTGTGGCCACCCAACAGCCAGCCGGGAGTGATGAAAATTTCTATCCTGTCTACGGGTGCCGGTCGAATCTTGGCGCAGCACCGAGACCGACCTTAAATCGTTTCTTCCCCAAAGCTCTCAAGTCTAAGGGGTAGCCCATGGCCACGATCGGACCCTACGGGCTAATGATCCGGGCTTCTCCTCTCAGGCGAATAAACGACGTCTATAGCTCGCCTCAACCCGATGAATGACGGGAGAGCCACGTACCGGACGAACGCACAACACGACGTCATACGCCTTCTCTACACTTGGGATTAATCTCGGGCAACCCAAAACAGCAGGCGCTCAGCCTGGCTTCACAAACTACGGGTTTCCTGAGCTGAGGGAAACTTACTATAAGCCTGCGCTTAATCACACCTCTATGGAATAATCGACCCAGAGCGCTTCGATCACATTTCTATTTGTGTAACAACAAGTACGCTTATGCAAGTATGGGACGCCGGAAAACATAAGAAGAACGTTCGAACACTTAACACATAATGCGATGTTTACTAATTCATATTCCATTTCACACACACACCCCAGATAGACTACATGTCTAACATTTCTTCATTCTGATGACATGGTGTACATGAAAACCACACCATACCATTAGGGACCAAAAGCGAGGGCCACACTCGCTTATACTATTAGTTTACCTAACCCAAAGTATCTATAATTCCTTTGACAATTACTGATGCTACTCATCCTTTTCTTTTCTTTTCTTTTCTTTTCTGTATAGGTTCGGCACTTGGCAGGTCACCACTAGTGATGGAACCCTTCCTTCCAGAACTACTTCCTCCTCCTCTACTCTTCATAGGACTAACGGATTCATGAGACATTGATGTGCACCTCCTGCCATCATCCTTGCCCCCTTTTGGTGGGCATCATTGACGGCTTTCCTTTTTCCTATCTTGCTTAGAGGCCCTCTCCTTCTCCGCCTCAATATCGACCTACTTCTTCGCCACTACTATGACAGATTTCTCATAGGCATCCTAACTAGCCTTTGCCCATGCATCTTGTATGGCAGCCTCCTCCTGTCCCTCATCCCCTCCGGCTCCTCAAACTTTGCCACCAGCCGGGCTTCCTGATCTTCCAGCATAGCTTGCATGGTTTGCACACTTACATCAGCTACGCCCGTCGCATGAGCGCTTCGACCAACCACTACTTCTCCTCCTCCAAAGAGACTCATATAAATGTGAGATCCCGAAGCCACGATTTATCCTAGTTCTCCAAATTGTTCCCGCTGTAACTCCAAATGGGGCTCGGGTGTTTGAGGAAGCACGGGGGAAAAGCCTGGTGTCGCCTCTTCTCCATGGGGCAGCCCAGCAAGAGAAGCAATTATTGGACTTCTGAGGGTTCATCGCTTGCATTTTCTTCAATTGGCATGTACTCGAGCTCGGGGGCAGTCCTCTATATATCCTTGCACCAGCTTGACCATCGCCACAAGCTTCAAATAGACCATTTTTAAAGACGAACGCCCACCTCGCGTCGAGGATAACTCAGACCCAAAAGATCGGGTCTCAGAAGCTTCTGACCTTCCACCAATACTAGGCAGGCCGGGCATAGAGGCCCAAACCGAAAGACAAGGGGAGCAACATAATCACTAATCCCCCGAGGAACAGGGGAATTGGGACAAGTCCTCAGTATGAAAAGTAAAAAATTCATATCTCGATGCAAGTTCTCGAGTTCCCATGGCCGATTCATTGGGTTTCCAAAGTCTCAACGCCCTTCCAGCAAACTCATACTTAAGCGCAACGAGAAGCTGACCTACACCTCTCAACGCTAATGCTTCCTACTTACGAGAGAATTGAAATATGGTGAAGGCATCTAGTTTTAATAACTAAAACCATGATTATCGGTAACCATCAACACCATTTTCGAACCGGATAATGATCACGAAATAATTGGGTTGGAGACTAACGACTCGACCGAATGTCCGTATCTTACGCGCATATCAGAGCAGTCAGTCCGAGTAAGTTCATTTCTAGAATCATTTGCCAACCAGTTGTGTTGCATTCAACCTCAATTACAAACCAGACATGAAACATTAAGCAACAATCCGAACTTGCTAGCTCATCCCAGACGTCGAGCAGAATCTAGCAGATACCCGAGCTTAGGGGCAGCCCTCTACCAATTATCGCATCAGCCTGGCCATAACAGGACCCGATCAGATCCCCTTCAGTGTCGGCACTGGCGCTATCTTCACAGCATTCCTTGGTGCTACCGTCTTAAGAGCGCCCTCACCTCGCAACGAAGGCATTCCAGAGCCAGAATCCATGCCCTGGAGGTTTTTCGGCTTTCCATCAGTGCCCGGACTCTGCAAAACCAGACACTCCAGAACATGATGACAACCTTTAGCCTTAACAACTAACTCCATGGCCATCACCAACCGCCAGCGCAACGCCTGAGACAAGATGCAGCGGCGTTATGGTCGGGTTATTGATCGGATCCTGAGACTAACACCTCGACTATTTGTTGACATCTTACATAAGCATTCCAGCCGATAGTCCAAGCAAGACCATTTGTCGAGGACCGCGTCACGAGATCAAAACTCACTGATCACTGTCCACTCATCGGGCGCCATGCAAATGTTTAATTTTACTTGCCCATGCCTGGAGCCAAGGCTAAGTCATCAAAATGCGAAGTTATGCGTTGTGCTCCCATGCACTTGCTAGATTATCACGTCCCTCAAACCGACTTCGACCTCTTGAAAAACCAGGAGGGTTTATTAAGTATTCGGGTATGAAGCCCAATCCCATATTCACACATACTTCGCGACCTTTATCCGAATTCCTAATCATGTTTCCCAAGATCCGCCGCTCCACATTCTTGAGTGCCAAATCTGAAAGCCCTCTTACTTTTCATATCTCTCTTCCCTTCTCTCGAAAACCTAACAACACCTCGAACATCTGAAGTACAAAAGAAGTATTTTGGTATCCTTCATGCCTTAAGCTGATTTTCTGTGCGAAGAATTGAAGAAAGGAGGCAACTACAATCAGGGGATTGGCATGCCCTAAACGAACGTTCCGGGATTGGAATTCGGGATCGTACACCAAGCAAGGATCATATTCACTTAACTTCGAAGCTCCAACTACCAAGTCAATCACGGCTCGGCGACCACTCGTGTACTCACCAAATGCCCAATCATCAAAGTGCACACGCTTAGCATTTGGGTCTGGCATCGCCCCAAAGGAAAATCTACGCGACTACATGCCACGACATATGCCAAGTCATGTCCTAACAACGACATTTGCATATGTGAGTTGCCGAAACTTTGATCAATGGGACCAACTTGGATTGATGAATGACTTTGGCCTCGCAGATCCAAGTGATCCAGCGGATACTGCACGCAATCAAGCTCCATCCCAACAATATTTCAACAACCACATAAGGTGATCGCGCACCTAGGCCATGGCAATGACCATGCATACATGCTTTGGAAATATCAACCGAGCAAACCGACTTGATTTAAATGCATGCCCACAAGACTAAAGGGTTCAACTGTATACACCAAATAGTCGGCTCTCGATCCGGAAACTCCTCGAAAGTTAAAATGAGTGATTACAAGCCCATGGCATGCAACCCACTTTCATGTTACTCATCCCATCTCAGATCGCATCACACAAAATCACGTGCAAACTCGTAATTGCATACACAATTATGATCTGATAATGAACCATTTGCACGTCGATGTAATCAGGAGTCAGTAATTAACATTTATTGTCTTTAATTTATAGGAACTAAACGCCTTGGACATGTTCCAACCCAAGCCGCAAGACTCAAGCAAGTCAAAACTCTTAGCAATGTTGCAATCCTAAGCTCACACCACCTTATTCCGACAAGGCATCCCAACCACTCTAAAGCAGTGCGCTTTCGGCATACAACTCAAGAGGAAGGTCATAACCAATCGCTAAGTACCGCATGGAGATGTTGGCGCCCATATTAGACTCATCTCATTCAAAGCACGTCCCGTTAACCCAAGACATACTTTGAGGGGGCAAATGTTAACCGGCATTTTGGTCTGGTTCCCAAAAGTATGCAAGACACGCTCAACTCAACATATCGCGTGATATTACAGCCTAGATGCGTCGCCAATATCATCATGGGTCTAGTATCAGAAGACTCGAGTCTGGCCACTAGTAGAATATCGCATCCCTCGTACGCAACCTCCATCAGTATCCATCCGCAGTCGAGCCGAAGGCGAGCCATGCTCCGAGCCGAAGGCGAGCCGTCAAGCGGGTCCGGGCGCAGGGTCGGCATGGGTCCGGGGTCCCACAATCCCGGCGGCGATTCGAAATAGTGGGCACCGCCCAATTCATCAAATTTCCACCAACAAGTGTGTTGCCCAGAATTACCAGATCGACTCAAAGTCAGGATTCAACCAACAACTTCTGTGAACCTCGTCGCTCCTTCAAACATTGCCAAACCAAGATCTCGGGCCACCAAAACACTTATGTCCATAGCCTTCGCAACTCCCATAAGGCGACCTTCGTACCCCTCGGGGTGCGAATTTCGCACCCAGCAGGGTGCGAATTTCGCACCCAGTAGGGTGCGAAATTTGCACCTAGCCAAGTGCAAGAAATTCGCACCTAGTCGAGTGCGAAATTCGCACCCAGCCGGGTGTGAAAATCGCACCCAGCCGGGTGCGAATTTCGTACCTTGGGGTGCGAATTTCGCACCCCGGGAGGTACGAATTTCACACCACCCATGGGGTACGAATTTCGCAGCCCGCGGGGTGCGAAATTCGCACCCCATGGCTGGGTGCGAAAATCTGGCGTGCGCAGGTGCTAGGTGCGAATTTCTGGGTGGAGCCCCCTATTTTTATCTACTCCTACCTACTCCCACCTACTCCTACATAACCCCTCTCCTATAAATATCTCATGGCCTCACACTTCAAAGGGGTTGGAATTTGAGGCCTTGAGACTTCATGAGAGCTCCATTAATGGCATCTCCACTTTGAGGAAGAAGAAGAAGGGCAAAAGTGTCTTTTTCCTATATCTTGCAATATATGTCAATTATGACCTCATATATGATAATGATAACATCATATAGCCTAGAAGCTAATGTAATGAGATGTCATGAGATGGTCTCAACCTTGTAACCTTTTATGAGCAATAATATTCCAACAACGCTTCAAAGAGGACATAGGCCCCTCACGAGGCCGAACCACTATAAATCTCTTGTGTTATTTACTGCTTTCCGTTCTTGTCTACATGATCAAATTAATTATTCCAAGTAATTGGAATCTTTGGTGTTAACGACATTTTTTGCCGTCAACAGGAATATCTGGCTAAGGAAAAAGGTAAAATGAGAAGTTTAAGAGAGAGGCTAAAGTATGATCGAGTAGCCACGAGAAGGTCCATGAAGCAAAGGATTGTAGGGTGAGCCTAGGGAAGTTTGAGTTTAAAGTAAAATGCTTCAATTTTCACGACAAAGGACGCTTAGCGAGGAACTACCCTAAGCAGAAGGGAGGACATATTGTTTATAATTATACTTTGGAGATAGCACCACTTCAGAATCAGCCCCAAGAGACAAAGGATAGCCAGCTTTGGAAGGTATAACCTCTATTTAAGGAACTTCTCTATGTACTTATTTTACTTAGGAGCAACTCATTCCTTTATCGCTAGGAGTATCGTTGATTCCTTAATACTTCCTGTATCCATTGCTAGTAGTCCTATAGGTGTGTCCCACCCTATCGGAGGAGGCAAGCAAATTCCGCTGATTTGTAAAGACCTAATATTAGATATCGGCAGTGTTGATTTCTTATGTAATGTGTATGTATTAAATTTAGAGGGGTATGATCTAACATTGTGGATGGATTGGCTATCATATTATGGGGTCATCCTTAATTGCATTAGGAAAGTTGTTTGCTTGAGAAGCTGTGGAGGCCGAAGCTTTGAGAACCCTTATAGGACTGAAAATAGGGATTCTACCTTATATCTTTCTTTATCGTCTAATTTGGAAGGACCATCTTCAGTTCCTGTTGTGTGCGAGTTTCCATATGTCTTTGAGGAAGTCATGGGACTTCTGCTCCACCAAGAAATCTCGTTTAGGATAGACCTCGAGAAAGACGTAAAGCTAGTAGCATTGCCATTGAGGCACATGGATCCTAAGGAAAGGAGAGATTTGGACAAACAGATTTCTAAGATATTGAAAAGGAATTAATTCAATGGAGTACTTTAAAGTGGGGAGCACACGTAGTATTTGCCACCAAATCTGATGGATTGTTAAGATTGTGTATGTATTATAGGGAACTCAATAAGCTAACTAAGAAAAATAGGTACCCCTACCTAGAATAGATGAATTATTCGACCATTTGGGAGGTGCCCATGTCTTTTCTTAGGTAGATCTGGAGATAGAATTTCATCATTTGAGAATTTTGAAAGAGAGTAAACCCAAGACGGCATTTAGGACACGTGATGATTATTTAATTAGGAAGTAATAGCCTTTGGTTTGACGAATACCCCTGCTTTCTTTATAAATCTTATAAGTAGACTATTCTGGGACATTCTTATCAAGATAGTTATGATATTCGTAGTTGACATTCTCATATTTTTCCAAGGACTTTATGGAGCATGAGGACCATTTAAGTAAAGTCTTAAGAATTTTAAGGGAAAATCAACTCAAGGCTAAGTTTCGAAATGTCACTTTTGGGAAGGGGAATCAAATTTCTTGGATATATAGTTTCAGGGAAAGGATTGGCTGTAGACCCTGCAAAGATAGGAGTCATCCAAGAGTGAAGGATACCCCCGAAATGCATCAAAGGTTAGAAGTTTTCTAAGGTTGGAAGGTTGTTATAGGAAATTTATTAAGGACTTTGCAAGAATTGCAGCCTCTCTAACTCGATTGATGAAGAAAAATCTCGAGTTCGTGTGGAGTGAGAAGTGTAGTAGTGTTTTTGAAGAGTTAAAGGATACTCTTATGAGTGTACATGTCCTTGTTATGCCTGATGGTACATAGATGTTAATGGTTTACACAGATGCTTGTGTGACATGGTTAATAGAGGTACTCATGCAAGAGGGTAAGGTAGTTGCCTATGCAAGTAGACAACTTAAGGACCATGAGAAGAGGTACCCTGTACGTGACTTGGAACTCGTGGCTTTGGTATTTTCCTTAAAGATGTGGAAGCACTATCTTTTAGGAGGGAAGTTTGAGCTCTTTACCGACCATAAGTGATGTGCACGTAAAAATGCAAATTTATATTCACATATTTATTCTTGTTTAATGCTAATAAATGTCATATATGGGTATATTATCATGCTTAAATAATAATTGGATTGATTTCAAAACATCATGCACTTATCATCATATAGGGGGGGAAATTGTCATTTTTGTGCTTGTATTATTTTGAAAATATTTACTTGGACATTTTTTATATTTTTGCAGAAATTGGATGCATGTAGAAAATGACTTCATAAAGACATATATGCATACAAAGAAAAAAAGGGGAAATCAATCAATGGAAAGGTAATCAATTCAAAAGGAGGAAATCAATGCCTTGCCAAAAAACATGAAAGAGGGAATCAATTCAAATAGAGAATTAATGGTGGACCCTATTCACTCTCCTTCCTTCTTTAGTGGAGACACAAAATTAGGGCTTCATGAATCATTATTGCTAAAAGACAAAATGAAGCTTAAAGAGGGGGCATTCTTGTTAGCACGCAAAAAGTTAGTTTAGGGTTTTCTCTTATGTATAAATAACCCATGTATGATAATGTAAAGGGGATCTTGGAAATTTAGTTTAGAGTGGAGGCTGAAATAAAAACCTCTGTTTTTCTTTCATGGCTTCTTAGCCATTTGTTTTTGTAATTCTCGTTTTAATGCAATCTTAATTTGTCGTCTTTTATTTACATTTTATTTTCTTTTATGCTAGTAGATTAGTTTTAGTTATTTAGCCTGCATTTTCTTTTATTTCTTTCATGTTGCAAACTACATTTTCTGTTAAAATAACAAACATGAGAGGCTAAATCCCTACAACTTAGGGATAATGAAGCTCTCTTTATTCATGTAGTTTCAATATACTGTTTATTCATGATCTCTTTTTGTGCTTTAATTCATATTGATGGTTATGGTTTTTGTGTTCATTATTAAGTTCGATAGCCTATAGTGTTGACACCACATAGGCTATGCTTGTTCATATGCTCACTAGTTACCTCTTCATCTAATACGATTATGGTAATTAAGTGCAGATTGAAATCTAAATTTGATGGTTTATACTCCTAATTAATAGGGGATAGGCCATGCTTAAAGTATGATTCAATTTCAACTTGTTATCATTTTTCATAAAATTAGTAAAGTTGTTTAAGAGGTGTGACAAAATTTGATGGCTTATGTTGGGCTAATCAATAGCACAAATAGGTCATACTTAGAATATTCACATCAATTAAATTAACTATTGACCAAAAAGAGAGATCATGGTTTCATTTTATATGGATTCATGTAATCTTGAGAGTGAATTTTCTCCTAAGTTGTCTTTTGATCTCTTATTTTTCAACCAACGTTTGTAGTTAATAGTTTGTTAGATTTTGCTAATTTTTAGCTAGTTAGTTAACATTCTCATTCGCTTTCGGTTTAATTTGATTGAGTAATTTTAGAATTAACTCTTTCCCTGTGGATCGACCCATATTCGCCACGTACTACGATTGTACGCCGTGCGCTTGTGGTATTATCACAATATTTCGTGTTAACAGTTTTCTAATTTAATAGAATATCCGTTTAGCGAACAATTAGTCTCTTAAGTACTTGTTTTCTCAACGTGACTTGAATCTTAGGCAGCAGAGGTGGATGAAGTACATAGCATCGTTCGACTTTGCTATTTAGTATACACAAAGGAAGGGTAATGTCGTTGTTGACGCTTTAAGTAGGAGGCATGCTACCCTAAGTGAAATTACTGAGTAGGAGCAATTGGAGTTTCTTTCTAGCTTTAATCTTCAGCCGTCGTTTGAAGTTTCTCAAGGATTTCTTGGAGCTTTAGTATTAAAACCAACCATAGTGGATAGGATCAAGCACGAGCAAGGTCTTGATGACGAGTTGAGGATATTGAGGGAAAGGACTGCTAGAGGAGAAAGCTTTCCTCATTTCGATAGATATTCCATTGATAGTTTAAGTTTGAGATGGGACGATCGACTTTGTGTCCCTAAGAATGGAAATCTTAGGGAGGAGGTTCTAGAGGAGTGTCATCGGTCGAGGATGACTATACTCCCCAGAGGAGATAAAATGTTTAAAGATATAAGAAGGAGTTTTTATTGGGAAGGTAAGAAGAAGGATGCTGTAGAGTTTGCAGCAAGATGTTTAACTTGTCAAGTAATCAAGGAAGAGAAGGGTAAGCCCAGAGGGTTGTTGTTACCCTTAGAGGTTCTCACTTGGATATTAGAACATATTTTGGTGGATTTCATAAGTGGGCTTCCCAAGAGAGAGAAAGGGAATGAATCCATTTGGATCGTTATGTATCGTTTGACAAAGAGGAGCTTAGAAGAAGCATTTAACATTAGTAGATTTTTCATATGTATAGCCCTTTATAAAGCGTTGTATGGTAGGCCATGCAAATTGCCTACTTGTTGGTGGGAATCTAATGACAAGATGTTACTCGAACCTGACCTTATCCATAATTTTATGAAGAAGATTCTTCTGACACTACACCATAAACGGCCTAATGCAACGAATTTGCAAGGTGTTGCCAGCCAAAATGTCCCAATAGCTATACTAATTTGGTCCCACAACAATGTTTTATATTTAGTGTTATCTTAGCCATAAAAATGTATTGCTCTAGATAAACAAGTGTAACACTATGCAACATTTTGTACAGTGTTGCTATAACATACCTTTCCATGTCCTATGTGGCGATTCGCACCATTAGTGAAAACAATATTTTAGCCGTCCATCCACGCCATCAATCCACATCTCACTTATTTCCATTTCTCGGTTTCATTTTCATTCACTCATTTTTGTTCTAAACCCCAAAATTTCAAAATCTTCAATCCCTAATTTCATTTTGTTAACCCCCAAAATTCCAGAATCTTCCATCCCTAATCTTCGATCTGGGGGTCACACATCTCTAATCGGTCCTTAACGAAATCAGATATGGGTTCCTAGTGATTCAATCGTTGTTTCGAAAATAAAATCGGGGTCAAAGCATTAGAGAAATTGAGTTATTCAGTGTATTCCAAATTCCTGCTGGATTTGTTATTACCATAGCTTTTGATCATTCTGCATAGGGTAAGAATTTTATTGTTGGATTTAAATAGTTAGATTTGGGGATTTAATGTCGTTTGTGGGTTTATTGGTACTAACAGTGACAATCCTTAAAATGATGTTGTAAGGATTGGTACCAGTTCGATGTTGTTGTAAGGATTTGGGGCTTCATTTTCGTTTGTAATAATGCACATTTATGTTCACTATTGTCTTCGTGTGATAAGTCTTCTTTGAGTAAACCTGTAAGGAGCATAACATCTACAAGTAGCTCCTTAGCTTCATTCGAAACTTCACCATTTTGCTTTTCAACATCTCCTATACTTTGTGTGTTCTCATCTTGGTTGACATTGTGACTTCCATGCCATGCAGTATGGTTGAAGTTTTTCTTTAGTAATGCATCAGGTGGTTCGAGTAATACCATTTCCTTTTCATTCGTTACTTTGTGCTCTATTGTAACTTCTATTGTTTGGCAACCAGTCAATTCAATCTGACTTTGTTGGATTAACAATATCACTCCTATTAATCTTTTTATCACTCAACACTTTCCATGGTTATTTGCTTCAACAACTAAGTCCTTCATTTTTGCAAGAGTATCAACTTCACGTTGTGATAAAGGAATGTCTAACCTATCTACTATGCCAATCTGATCTGTTTCAACTTTAATTTCATTTGTTCTTTTGTGGGTTTGTAAGAATATGTTAAATATGAAAATGGGTCTGGTAGGTCGTACCTGTTAGCAATGGGTCACCCAAAATCACCCAGTTAATACTGATAAATACAATATGCGGTTTTTCCATTGCCCCTTTTGTTGTTTGAGTGCTTGTGTAATTGATCTGTCCATCTTCTTGAACATGTGTAGTTGTTAAAAAATTAATTCATACACATAAGTATACATGCATATATTCATATTCACATGTATATGTGTATGTATATGTTTATGATCTATCCAGCTTCGAGTTCAATGGCCACTCAATCAATTTCTACTTCAATTTCAACAACAGCGGCGGGAAGTAAGCATTGCCACCACAAAATCCTAGCAAAGATGAGGATTGTGAAGGTAGGGTTGAATGCGGGGAAGAAGTTTTTGGTTGCTCCATATGGCTTGTGAGTATAAATTAGGTATTTTTGGATGCTTTGTAGATTATCGTATTTCTCAGTGATGTTTTAGTCAAGAATTCAACATATGTGCAGAATGGCGATTGTGAGTATTTTATGTGGCATGACGAAGTGTATGAATTCAACAGCAATGCTGAAATGGAAGATACTACTGTTAAACTAATGGACACTATATTGCAATTGCTCATGGAAAGGAAGACACTTGAAGACAAGTTGTTGAAGCAAAAGCAAAAGAGGGCAAAAGCCGATGAATTTGTGGCTGATATGAAGGTAGAGTTGGCTTTAATGCGCGTTAAATGTGGAAAGCATGAGAAAGGAGAAAAATTCTTTGCAAGAGCTTTAGCTATGTCCTGGATCATGATTGGAATTGGTTTGTGTATACTTATTGCAATGTAGTGCAGTTAAGTACCATCCAGGTGAAATAGCATGTATAGACAGTTTTTCTTCATATATTTTTTTTCATGTTTCGTCATTTTGGAGTTGTTGATGATGAATTGTAATGTGTGTACTGTTGTAAGTTTTGAAATGAATCTACGAATGGTGTTTTATGCAAGTGGTGTATGCGATATTATGCAAGTAGCTTTAATAGTATTGTATGTGGTATTATGCAAGTAGCCGTCGTACTATTGTATGTGATATTATGCAAGTAGCTCACCCAAACAAATTCAAAAATTTAATATCTATAGCAACATTTATGGATGTTGCTATAGACACCTAAAGATGTTTCTATAAACCTAAATAAGGTTCTACTGTAACAATATTTGTTGTGTTGCAGTAGATAGTCAAAATGTTGTCTTTGAGATCTGTAGCAACGGCGAAAATTGCAACACCCTAAAAACATTGCCAAAGATCTTTGCCAACATTTTTTGGGCTTGCACCAACAATTTTTTGCATTGCGTTAGGACGTTTATGGCATAGTGTGATATGACGAAGAATGAAGGCGTCCTAAGATCGGCAGAAATCGTACGCTGATAGAAGAAGGAACTCGAGTTTGAGTTTGATGAATTAGTGTTCATGAAAGTTTATTCCCTTAGGAAAGTTATTCGATTTGGAAAGATTGGGAAATTAGCTTCCAGATTTATTGGGCCATTCAATATTGTTGATATGGTAGGGAAACTGGCTTATCATGTGGACCTTCCGAGCGCTTATCCGGGGTTTATAAACTTTTTCCATATTTCTCATCTTTGGAAGAGCCTTCATGTTTCCGCCTTTAGACTTGAGTTTGATCGGATTGGGGACTTAGAGAGCTTTGAGTTGGATCCTAGGACGCCCCGTGCCACCGCAAGAATTATGGAGCATGGAATCAAAAGGCTTAGCAATAAATCCATCAGCCTAGTCCCAGTACAACAGGGAGATAACCTTGGGGAAATCACGTGGGAAACGAAAGAAAAGATGACGAAAACTCATCCAAAGCTTTTCACGGGTAATTATTTCCTCTAAAATTTTCCTTTATGATTGCATCGTGGTTGCAAGATTGGATGGTAGGAGATGGTTGCAACACAAATGCATCGAGCACTCAAGTAGAGATTAAATGCATATTATGGTGTTTTGCATACATTTTGCGTCATATATTACACTTTTACGTTAGGAATGAGCTCGCTTTAGCAAGTCCACAGTACATAACCACATCGAGTAATGGATGTTTTATAAATAACATAGATGTATAACATGTTTGTCAGAGCAAGTTGTGTTTTTCGTCCCTTTGAAAAGATTTCTGAATGAAAAAAAATTTAAGGGAGGGAATGTAATACCCCATAAATTATACCTTAAATAGACATAGATAATTAAATTAAGTGTAAACAATAATAAATTAATAATATATTAATGGGATAAAAAAAGAATTTTAGGCTACTGGGGATTTGGCAACAAAAATATTGCTATTGTATTAGTGGCGAGATTCTGATCTATTTTCATAATTTATTTATTGAAAACGGAGTCTGTATGAAGAAGTAATTAATAAAATAAGTTATACAAAAATTATATACACACAAGATTTGAATTTCAAACTAAATAAATATAAATCTAGAATATAAATATATATTGGTTGGCATAATAGAATATTCCATAAAACATGAAATTGTCTACAGATATATATATACACACACACACAAGAGGGGACAAGAATGAATAATAAACGTAAGAATTAATATTAATCAATATAAAAAATAACATTAAAAAAACAGATCTCCCAGCGTCGACTATAGAAGGGGGGTCGATTGCCATACAAAAGGAAGGTCTACTGGTCGGTCGACCACCCTCCTATGGTCGACCGGCCTCCTAGTCTAGGGTGGGAGAGAGACACTGTTTCTAATGGTTTTTCTATAGTTTTGCTTCATTGGACAATCCAGATTAAATTAGTTAATCCTATGGTCCACATACACACTAGCAACTATAAAAAGACCCTATAATCTCTCCCTAAAACCCTACCTTCATCTTTCTCTATGCCTTCATTTCGTTTCTCTGCCATTTTCTCAATTCCAGAAACAGGTCAGGTTTCTTCCCTTCTTCTAACCTATATTCTATCTCTTCTAATCTGAATTCTTATATAGATTCTAGAATTAGAAATTATATATACACGTGATTCTAAATTCGATTATCATATATATTTTAGGAGAATTTAGAGTATGCAGATTCGAAGGTTCAATCCAAATTATTTAATTCTACACTGAATTGCTATTCTTTTCTTCCTACCTCTGTGAGTGGAAGTTACATTAGTTTTCTATTTCTATATGATGTTAGTATAGATTTGGATTGTTATGCCTAAAGATATTCGGATTTATATGAAAACAAAACATTAGCAAATCCTCCAAATCTCTTATAATTTGCGGAAATGGTCAATCAGTTGTGTTTATTGGGTTTTGACTATTGAGGTAATAAAAGATATGCTTTTAGGTATTATATAGTTTCTAACAGTGGTCTAATTCACTTTCTTGTAAAATTTGTGAATTTCATATGTTTGTGTGCAAAGGAATAAGACTTAAGTACTGTAAATCTAATAGGTTTAAGCATCTATTTTTAAAATATATAGTTTGAATGTATTACATACAAATCACTAAAGTCTTAATTTTTTTGTGTATGTGTATGTTAATCTTATGTAAAATGATGCAGTACCAAAAAGGAGATCTTACATATATATTGGAATTATCGCACCTTGTCTTTCTTATGTTATTGAAATAATCATTTAAACCTTGGTTACAAGTTTTTATGTATATGGTGTTATTTCCCTATTGTTGATTATGGTATACATGTTCATGCCATATTGAGGAAGTTAGAGAAATAAACTTGTAAACCTTATTTTAATGTTAGGATTGACATTTCAAACGAATTAGGACGTTTATTCACGTGCACTTAATTTATGTTATATTTACCATTATTTGTTAGTGTAATTAACGTATTATCAATGCGTATTGAATAACTTACTCAATGCGTTGAAATAGGAAATTAGAAATATAAATGTCCCTATAGGAAATTTGTATGTGTGTGAGTTTTAGTGGCTTTTATTAGTATTAGTGACACATAAACATGAGGTTAATCCCTACTTGAAGCAGAATTCTGCCCAGAATCGACCGACATATCCAACATCTACAAGTTAGTCGGGTTAATATGTGAGGTCTAGGTGCCATGGGCCATTATAATAACTTCACAAACACGCGAGGCTAAGCCCAAATTGTAGTTTGCAGTCATCCCGGAACCGCCTAGCAAATCCAACATCTACAAGTGGTTGGCTTAATATAGATGTCTTGTGTAATATATATATATATATATATATATATATATATGCATGTATATATGTATGTACGAAGAAGGCATGCCTAGTATATATATATATATATGTGTGTGTGTGTGTGTGTGTGTGTGTGTGTGTGTGTAAAGAAGGCCCGCCTAGAGAAGGTATTAAGTGGCCGACCTACTTAGTTTGGGTATTAAGTAGTTAATGCTAGGTCCATTCCTAAGGTTCACTCCTTGGTTTTGGACCCAAGTCATGGGACTCGCCCTTACGAAGTTCTTAAGTGGTCACGAGGTCCGCCTTTCTCCTATAAAAGTATTAAATAATCTTAAATAATGATATACGTTTGAGTGAGGTAGTCCTCCAGAAGTTGTTTGCTTCCTCTCTATGGACTGTGTGAGGACGTACCTAGAGGGACGGATAGGAATAGGAAAGCTTTAAAAAAAAAGGACCGCCCGTCTACGGCAAGTATTAAGTGGTTAAGAGTTCACCCGTAATACCAGTTAAATATTAACGTAGGGGTTTGCCAAAACCGGTATTGAGTGGCAGCTTACTATCTCTCGTATTACAAGAGAAAGGATATCTAATAGCGTTGATGATAATAATACAAGGTATTAAGTGACTAGATTATGCTATAGGGTCTTAAACGATCAAAGGATCCACCATAATTAAGTATTTATTATTGGCTTTAAGTGACCAAGCGGTGGTCCTTCTCGTAGGGTATTAAGTGATAATAGAATCCACCCTTATAAATATGCATGTCGGCCTTAAGTGATTTTGGGATAGTTCGCCTAATTTATACATGAATTTGTGTGTTGAACTTGCATAAACATAATTTGATAAATGGATATTGCCATATATAAGAAATAGAAATACATTAAATTTATGTGATTTTCATTTTGTAAAACTTTTGTTCTGACCTCCCATTTCTTAACAAATAAACATGTTAGTAGGTGGGAATGCTCGGTTGATGTAGTCATGGATGTTGGAGCCTGACGAACAAGGATCCTAATTATTATCATAATTATCATGATTCTTGTTTATTGAGATATTACTATGGTTATCGAGTACCCTTGTTGATAGTTGAGTTTTTTATGTAATCAACATTTATGAGTTTTAATTAATGGTATATCTGCTTTGTATTATTACATTTTATACCTTCTATTGTGAGATTCTGATTTCGTTATTAGTTTTGCTATGTGAATGTAATCCTTATAGGAACCAACAATCCGTTTATAATGGCTCAAGGTTATAATGGGCTATTTCTAGGTCGAAATTTAGGCCCATTCTGGGTAGGTTTTTACAAATGTGGTAAGGGATTTTTCGATACCATCGATCGCTTCTCTCCCATGCTTTTTAAGGTCCATAGTCAGTATTCAGGAATATCTCTTGGTTAGGGAGGTATCAGTGTTAATAAAGTTTAGTGCCTCGGCTTGATTTGTTTTTTCATGCCTCAGCATGGCGAACAGTTTTCATGCCTCAATGCAGTGAGGACATTTTCAGACAGCAATGCTTTCTTCCTATCCCTTCTTCTAAGGTCTATAGTCAGTATTCGGGACTATATTCGCTAAGGTAGGGAGCTCTCAGTGTTAACCGAGTTCAACGCCTTAGCATGGTGAGGGCTTTCTCATGCCTTAGCGTGATAAGTACTTTTTTGATACCATTAATCGCTTCTCGCCCCTGTTTTCTAAGGTCCATACTCAGTATTTGACACTATGTTCCTCCAGGTAAGGAGCTCTCGGTGTTAGGGGATTTTTCATGCCTCAGTATGGTGGTTTTTTCGATAACACCGATCGCTTCCCTCCTCTTCTTTATAAGGCTTATAGTCCGTATTTGGGAATATGATCCCTAATGTAGGGAGCTCTCAATGTTAATCGAATTTTGTGCCTCACAATGGTGAGGGATTTTTTCATGCCTCAGTAGGGTAACAACAATTTTATGCCTTGGCGTGGTAAGGGCTTTTTCGATACAACTGATTGCTTCCTATCCCTGCTTTCTAAGGATCATATTCGATATTTGGGAATATCTTCCTAAAGGGGGGGAGTCCATTGTTAATCGAGTTTCGTGACTTAACATGGTGAGGTTATTTTCATGCCTGATCGTGGTGTGGGCTTTTTCAATACCAATGATCACTTCCTACCTCTACTTTTTAAGGTCCACGGTCAGTATTCGAGACTATGTTCCCTAAGGTAGTGAGCTCTCAACATTAAACGATTTTCGTGTTCAGTTTTTCTCGCACTATTATTTTTTAAGGTCCACAGTCAGTATTCAGTACTATGTTCACTGAAGCAGAGAATTCCTAATGTTGTTAGATTTCCTCTACGCTCTGCTTTTTAAGGTGCAAATTCAGTGTTTGGGGACTATGTTCCCCAAGGTACGGAATTTCCAAGCACCTGAGAGTTCAAAGGAAAAGTTCCTTCGGTTATTCTAGGATCTCGTTTCGCGTTTAACAATCCTCCGTGGTGACTTCAGGGCTTAGAGTCCGTGTTACGTTTTCATGAGAGTGCTTTTAACTGGGTAGCCAAGGATTTTGTTGTTTTGACTATTTTAGAGCTTTATCAGTGATGTGCCTTGCTGCCTTTCTTTAATATGCTGGGATTATCAGCTTTGCTTCCTTCCGTTTCTCATCGGCCTGATTAAGAGCTTCAAGTAGCAGTGGCTCATTTTCGACTTGGTTAAAGAATATTTGCAGATGAGTGGGGACCACTAACTTCTGAAATCATTCCTTTTAAATTGTATATTAAGGAAAAAGATGTATGACCAATCGCGGATTTTTGAGTCGTTTAGTAAACCAATAATGCATGTGGGAGCTCATCAACCCAGCCTCTTTCGTGAGATGCTTTTTGATAGTGGATTTGATGATCTTGCCTTATTGCATCGTCCTATCATTGGGAAAGCCATTCTAGGGTGAATGAAGTAGAATCACTTTAGGTTGTTATTGTATTCCTTTATAGTTATCTAGCTAGTGTGTCACTTGTTAATCACTCTTTCGTTAGTTAGTTCTTCTATATTGGATATTGGAAGGCTTGGTTAAGCTGAAGATCCCTAGTCCCTATGGCTCCTTTGCCACTTTATGCTTCTTTGACGAGTCATCAAAGCATTTTCCTATTAGCCATTCAGTATGATTCTTCTAGAATATCGGTCCTTCTTCATTCCAGAATGATGTTTTGTCTTCCTATGGAATTCATCCAGAGTATATGATTGTTCTAGTATTTAACAATTCATGAGGGTCATATAGTGAATTGAAATAGTTGTCATTTCTTTATCCATATTCCAATGATACCTACCAAAATGAAATAGTTTTGGATCAATTGTATTATCGTAGGAAGGGATAGCTAACATAGTAAACTTCTTTTGATATTACGTTTTTTTAATTTCATCGGTGAATGGCATTTAGTGAGGCATGAATCTACATTCTTCATCCCTCCTTTCTTGCTTTCCTGCATCGTCACCATGATTCTTAGGCTGAATGTTAATCAATGCATTAGTTCATACATTCAGGCTTTCTGAGACCATTCTTTCTTTCGACTTCAACTAGTCGTTCATTAGTGAAGCTCTCTCAGGGTAGCCATACTTCATGGCTAAATTGCCAATTTCCTTGGGAAGAAAAATTCCATTGTTTTTTTAGTTGTAAATGATTTCCCATCCGACTTTCCGAACGTTCTGTCTATCCATTATGTCCCCACTTCGAACGACCTATACGATGTCCCCATTGACCGGCCAATAACATGGGGTCCAGTGGCGAAGCTCCCTGGTTTGGGGTTCGGGGGCGCAATGAAATTTTGAGCCAACTTAATGGATCAGTGTTGATCCATCTCCTATGAATCAGTACTAATCCATGGAAAAATAATATTTTTGCATGATTTTCCTTGGAAGCAATAAAGTAGAGTAAAGGAACCAAACAATGAGGTCAGATGTGTCGTCACATTTGCCTTTAAGGATCAATGCCAATTTATGGGGTATGGTTGGTACTGATCTATCCCTTGGACAATTTTTGCAATCATTCTTCTTGAAAGCAATGCAATGGAGTGTTGTAGCCGTTTCATAAATCCAAACGCATCTCATGGATGATGGATATGCAGAATTGTTCTAGTTGCTTGTGTTTGTCGGGATTTCGGGGGTGAAATTCCAAAAGGGGTGGAGAATGTAATAGCCCGCATTTTACGTATCAGAGGATCGTAAAATATTTTTATTTTATTCCCTGAGGGTTGGATCATTCCCATATTTTAATATGTTGTTTATGGGGATGTGAGACATATCCATAATTTTTACCAATTTTGTTTGTGACAATTTTGCCCCTGTCAGTCTTGTACAGGGTATAACTTTTGACTCAGGTCGAACTAGGTGGTGAGACCTATGCCATTGGAAAGGAAATGATGATTGCCTTTCTGTAGAGTGGTCACAATGAAGATTTGGCTCAGCGGTTTGGGAGGAATATCTGTTTTAAGGTTTAACAGTTGGTTGTTTAGGTTTGTGAAGCCTTAATGGGCTGATTTGGAGAGGTCCGTTAGTGGGCTAGTTAAAGGGTATAAATTGGGGGTGGGAGGTATGAGAAATGGTTTAGTTTCTCAATTCTCTCATTTGGTGGCCTATGTTCCTCCTTCCTCTAACACCTTTCCACCATTAAAAATCAAAATCTAAGGAAGGAAATCGAAGGTCTACACCATTGGAGGCTAGATCTACATCATTCGAAGTGAGAATTCATCGGATCATGGGGATTGGTTCGAAGTGCTTGATGTCCGAAATCTTATTACATTGATTTTAGCTTGTTTGGGAGAATCGGTGAGTCATTTGCATCTCCCACATGGATTCAATGAAGTATATGAATGTTTGATCATGTTTTTTCATCAATTCAAGTGTTTACCATAGATCTACACTTTGTTAAGTCCATTTTCATATGAACCACCCTATGATCTAATATAGCAAGTTCAAACTAGTAATTCCTATGCCATTTCATATGTTTATGCAAGCTAGATACGCAATTTAGATCATAAATTCATTTATCATTATTTTGGTGGAATTGTGTAATTGTGGTGATAATCATTGTCTTCATGTTGCTAGTGATTTCATATCATGTTTGTGGTCATGTTTGATGAATTGGACAAGTTTGTTTCGTCAGATTTGTCGTTCGGCGAAGTTTTGGTCGAATTCGGAGGTGAACGGGGTCTGTGCAGGTTTTGGGTCGAGCGTACATGCCACGGGTCAAGCGCAGTACAAGTGAAGTACAATATGCAGTACAACAAAGGGGTCGCATGTAGGGAGGAGGGTCGGTCAAGCTTTGACATGGTCGATCGAGCTTTGCACCGGGTCGGTCGAGCAAGGAGTGATCGGACATAGGGTGGTCGGTCGTCATTGAAGCACCGGGCTCGGTCATCTCGGAAGTAAAGGGGTCGGTCACCAAGGGGGGTCGAGCAAGGCGGGTCGATCTCTGTTGTGATGTTGATTGGGTGGATCGTGTACCTAGATGAAGGGTCGGTCGTACACCCAGGTGAGGGGTCGGTCGAACATGGCCAGAGGTCGGTCAAATGGTCATTTTATGAAAATTTATAATTTCGGGTACAACCCGGATTTGAAGAAAGAGCTTGAAAAAAAATTGGGGCAACCCCCTCGAACCCTAGCCGCAGCGTAGTGATGTAATTTGGCTCGATGATGGTATGACTTCAAAGTAAATTCAAGTAGGAAGGTTCGAAGTGTTGAATGAGTTCATTGATCGGTGTAGAACAGCGAATGAGGTGACAACTCAAAGGTCGTGAGTTGGTGGATAATGGTTGCTTGAGAAGATTGCTTGAGCTATGAAAAGTCATCGGGTTGGATGACTAGAGATGCAAAGGCCGAGAGATTATCATTGTCGTAAGTTCTAGCAGGCTCAAAGCAGGGGTACGATAGGGGCACCTAAAAGACCGGTTGTAGGTCGAGTACCCTAAATATCGTTGAAAGGCCTAGTTGTCAAGGTTGGGCATACATACGTATCGTTGAAAGGCGTATGGAGTTTATGCTAGAACTGGGGTTACCATTAGCCCTTGACATATGACAAGGTCGGTCGTCATACGATTAACGATGGTTTCGAAGCAGGATTGGTGGTGATAGCCAGAGTCAGTCATGGATGTTTGATTGTTTGGATGCTCTGTTTGTACCGTCTCATGTAGATTTCCCAACGTCGAAGGAGATGTTCCTTGTGTGCTTGTCTGATATTGGTTTAGGCCTCTAGGGCTTATGCCTGAGGGATGTTGAATTCAATTAGGATGGTTTACAAGAGATATATAATCTGGATGTCATGAGTTCTTTACCATGATTGAATGGGTGCTCTGGTTTCCATGGATGAATGGTTGAATTGTTTAATGTAAAGGCTATCACTGTCCGAGGTGGGGAAGATAGGGTTGAGTTCTTCTCTAGTGTTGTGGTAGATTAGTATGTTTATCTATCCATTCTCGTATACTTTATTGTTGAAGTTTGTTAATGTTTTATCGCCCATTAAGACTGTTGTCTGACTCAAGGTTTTATGTTTCCCACTTATTACCTTGGGTTGTTCATCCGGTTGTGGATGGGCAGACTAGGTGGTAGGTGATAGGTGATCAGTGAGGACGATGTTGCAGTTCGGAGGCGATATGGAGGCTTACGTACCAGATTTATTACTATCTACTATTCTATTTCCATTGTTTGAGTTTCTCTATGAGTGTTGTAGTGAGGCCTTATGTACAGACTTTGATATTTCCTATGATGTTTGGATAATCTTTCAAGATGATGTGAAAGTTTCAAAAGTTTGTTATATAATGCTTCACTATTATTACCTCTTGTATAATTTCTATTATATTTTAACAATGCGCTGTGCCGCTGATGTTGTTTACCTATGATGATCGTCCACAGCCTCCACGCACACCTTTCAGCGCATTATTCCTCTTATTTAGTGTAGGGGTTGTGGGCGGTAGTCACATTTGGTATCGGGGCTCTAGTTAACGATTTTAGCCAAAGTTCGAAGACGTAATTACATATGAGAGATGTATTTATAGATTTCAGTTGTATGTATATTATATGATACTATATTGTATAGTACAGTTTGTGCTACTTTAGCAGCTTTTCTTGCAAGTGGTTAATCGTTCTAATTTGCAGATTTAGAATGAGCTGACGAACTACAAGACATACTGCTAGGGAAGGGGCTGTTCCCGGAGGGGGTAATGGTGGTACACCAAATTACCCAGCCATGATGGAAGCAGCCATGCGAAGGGTACCCGCTCCAGTGGCAGCCATGGTAGATGTAGGAGTGTGAGTTTCTAGGTTTGTGGATTTTGCGAAGCTGTGCAAAGATTTTACATCTCTATGAGGGAAACCATTCAAAGGAATTGAGTCAGCTGAAGAGGTTCAGAGGTGGATGGATTCTTATGTTCGTATTTTTGGAGACTTCGGTTTAGAGGATGCAACTAAGAGAAAGCTTACATCAAAGCAGTTGCAAGGCAGGGCCATGAAGTGGTGGAATTATGTTACACTGGAGACTCCTGAAGAGGATACTTCATGAGAGCAATTCCAAGCTAAGTTTGAAGCAAAATTGATATCCACTGTTCAAAAGTCCATTATATTTCAAGAAGTTCATACAGCTGAAACAGAATGGTCATTCTGTGCTTGATTATGTTTTAGATTTCGAGGCCTTGTCCAGATATGTTTGTTCATACATTGATACACCCTATCAGAAGAACGAAAAGTTTGTTATGAGACTGGATACCTACATAGGATGACCATTGGTGTATCATCTTGACGATCAATTTGAGAAGTTTGTGGAAAAAGTTGTTCACCATGAGAGCTTATTTCCTAAGGAAGCAAGTATTGTCGCTGCAACCAAGGAAGTCCAGAAACCACATAGGGTGGTAATAATAAGAAGAGGAAGCAGCAACAATAGAAAGGCAAGGATGAACAGAAGAAGCCTAAGAGTGAGGTGGTTTTCTTTAACTGCCAACAGAAGGGTCATTACTCGAATGAGTGCAAGAATCCCAAAGCTGAGAAGAAAAGCTTCAAGTGTGGAAAGTCTGGCCATAAGAAGAAAGACTGTCCATAATCAGGTAAGGGAAAGTAGGTTGTAAAGGCATATGCTTTGGAAGCTATACCAACTTCTTTAAGAGCTCCTACTGAAGAGGAAAAGGGAAAGGGTGTCGTCGTTCAAGGTACTCTTTCAGTTAATGGTGTTTCAGTTCGTGTGTTGTTCGATACTAGAGCATCGCATTCTTTCATTTGCAATGAGCTTGTGTGCCGCTTGGGTTTGGAACCCGAGATTTGTGATAGACCATTGACGGTGACTAATCCAACAGGGGGTTCATCTAGTTTGTGTGTGTTGTGTCGTGGTTTAGTGTTATTGAGTCATGATTGCTATTTTGTGTGTGATTGCTTTGTTTTGGACTTCGCTGGGTTTGGGATCATCTTGGGCATGGATTAGCTCAAGAGGTATGCAGCAAGGGTGAATTGCGAGAAGCTAGAGGTAAGAGTCGGGGATGTGGAAGGGCGAAAGTTGTTGATTAGATGTAAGCGCGAAGAGGGTGTGTAACACCACACGTCCATTAATGTCACTCTCAAAGGGAATGCGTTAACTTTCATGGAGTGTTATTGGTGAATAGAACAGAATATAACAAGACAGATACATATATTGGTACTTGAAAAATTCAAAACAACTTTTATTACAACGGAGAAATAGTTTGATTACAACAACATTCTAAACCAACAGAAAAACCAAGTTCACTTAGTAACCATCTTGACAAATTATTTTCTGAGTACATAAAGTAAAAAAGCATAACCCCAACATAAGTAGCCATAAAAGAGATGAGCTGAACTTTACTTTCAGCAATTCAAGCACTTCCAAAAGAGAGAGAAAGATCCAGATCAAGCTCCACTAGTACAAGTCCCACCCTGAGAACCTGGGGGGAAAGGAAGAAAAAGGCGAAAACAAAGGGGGTCAGACATAAAGTCTGGCGAGTACCATAACTTTAACAATATAATTATTAAAGTAATTAGGATAAGGCATAAACTGGTAAAACAAGGAATGACTGTGAAACAAGTGGGAAAGACAAAACAAACAAGAGGAATATTCTGGCGTTAATCTCGCTCCTAATCATTATAGGATAATTACTATACTGCACCACTACTAGTCACCCTAAAAGTTGATCCCGCCTACTGAACATAATAATCATAATGGTAGTTTCGTGTACCCCTAGCTGTCTCCATAGGTGCCGCCTGCCCCTATCTCCACTAGTTGTACCCACTACCCCCATGCGATCGGCTCCCTAACTCGTAGATACCTGTGCTGGTCCCACAGTGGGGTGTATCACTCCCCAAAGTGGCAACCCGATACCACTAAAAATGTAACAACCCGGAAAATCTGAGCCAGTTTAAAATTTTTATTTCGGCAATTTTATTGAATTTTGAATATTTAAAATAGATTATATTAAATAATAACGACGAAAAATTTATTTTGAATATAATTAGAACGTATATATTTATATAGATCGTCGTTTGAATATAAATATTTCATTTTAATTATAAAAGGAATTGAAAATGGCGCGGTAGTTCGATAATTCGATTTCAAACTTCAAATGAATGTACAGGATTCAAAATAAACCGGAATTTAGCGAAACCAAAAATAATAGAATCTAATTGAGAATATCTTTCCAACGAATCCGAAAAATCAAAAGTTATAGCGGGAATTAAAAGTTATGTCCAAATGAATTTTCAGAATAGTCGCTATGGAATTCTGGCCCTTAAAAATGGAAATTTTGCAAACGACCTTGGATTTCGACGAAACCACTTTTGTTGGATTCGTGATGTAAATTTATTGCTAGATTCCACTTTTCATAATTTTTCGAATCAATATGTGAGCGTGGTAAAGGAAAACGCGTTTGACCAGTTTTAGTTGATTTTAATCGACTGGAAATTGGCCATTTTTCAAACGATCTCAGAATTCGACGAAACTAGTTTTGTTAGGACCGTATTGTCAATACGAAGCTAGAAAATATTTTTTGGGAATTTTTCTTGTTAGTATGTGGCCCCAGTAAATTGAAATGTGCGTTCAAATTCAATATATAGAGTTATATTTTGATTTTGACGGAAACTGATCGAAGCGATCGAATCAGCTTACGATACCTATCCCATTGTGTTTGAAATGAGGGTAATTAGCTATGGACGACAGGCGGTGGGTCTCGTTTCGAGGTCGAAAATAAAAGTTGCTTTTTAGAAAATTTAATAATAAAATATATATTTATTTATATAATAGTCCCCCTCTTCTTTCTCTCTCCCCGTTTGTTTACTTTCAGAAAGAAAAAAAAAAGAAAAAGAAAAATCGATCCCCCCCCCCCCCGGCGATCGCGCTGCCGCCCTCCACCGAGTCGCCGCGCCGCCTCCACCTTCTCCTTCTTCCCCCTCTCCCAGCCGCTACCTCCCTCTCTCCTCCGCACGGATCATGAGACCCAAACCGTACCCCAAGCGCCCAAATCAGCACGTCGCCCAAGCCATCGCCCCCTCTTCGACCTCCACTTCCCCTGAAGGCTGCTGCGCCACCGAGACCACCACCGACGCCAAACAAATCCCCCTCTCCTCTTCGTATGCTGTAAGTTCTCTTTTTACTTTTATTTATTTTTATTTTCTCTTTTCTTTTTTAGTTGTTGTGATTTTTATATATCATAACATTGTTTTAAAAGTAAAAGAGAAGTTTGATTTTTAAAAAACAAAGTAAAGGTTTGATTTTTTAAAGAATAGAAATACGATTCTTACTTGAATAGAAATATGATTTTTACTTGAATAGAAATACGATTTTTACTTGAATAGAAATACGATTTTTATTTAAATAACAAGAAGAAAATATAACCTTTTGTTTAGATAAAGATGTAATTTTTATATGGTAGAAACAATAAAGGTGTAATTTTTATATTGTATCAAAAATAAAGATGTGATCTTTATAGTAGTAGCAATTTAAAAATATAATTTTTATAATATAGAAAGGTTAAAAATATAATTTTTATAATATAGAAAGGATAAAAATATAATTTTTATAATATAGAAAGGATAAAAATATAATCTTTATATTATATAAAGGTTAAAAATATAATTTTTATAATATAGAAAGGATAAAAATACAATCTTTATATTATAGGAAGGTTAAAAATATAATTTTTATAATATAGAAAGGATAAAAATATAATCTTTATATTATAAGAAGGTTAAAAATATGATTTTTAATATATATATGTTGAAATAAAAATTTGATTTTTATTTATATATGGACAGCGTGATAAGAAGTGTGATGGAACGGATTGAAAACAAAAAGGAATTCAGTCGATTCAGCAGTTCAAAAGCAAAGCACGGCGGAGTGGAACCCTCTGTGAGAACTTCTCACCTTTAATTTAATTTTTCTAGTTGAAAATATATACTAGGATGCAGACGGTGTTTAGTAGCACCCGACACCCGTCGTCCACAGACCATGGACGGCTTGTATGCTTGTTTGCTTGATTTTGATGTGTAGTTGATCCTGTGATGTGATGTGGAATGAAATAAAATATTTATATAGTTAAAAATATTTTATAGTTAAAAATAGAATTTTTAACGAGTATTTAAAATAAATATTTATAAACAAATCGGAGATTTGTTTATATACACTGATTTGATTGATATTGATTGGGACGATAAATTTTACACATCGCCCAACTGCCCAAATAAAATATGTGTTTGATTGTTTGAAACCCCACACGGGTATTGGGATGATATTTGGCGTACACTAATCCCAAATATTTAGCTGTATGTCGATCGATTGGTCGACAGACTGTGTAAGTGTTAATTATTTATATTTAATGCTTTTGCAGTTGTGTGGTGCACTCTGGATGATGGTTGATTATTTATCGTTGTTATTTTTTTACATGTGTTGTAGAAAATCCATATAATTAACATTATATGGTAATTGATTGGGCCTCATTCCAGTTTTGAAATAGAATATTTGAAAAGAAATATTTGAAAAGAAATATTTGAAATAGAATATTTGAAAATAGAATATATGAAGCCGTGTTGATTAGATTGACGCCATTTTGACGTGAACGATATTTATATCGATTTTATTCATTTTTAAATGAATATTGAAAAGTGATTTCAATAATCGAATATTTTAGAAATTGAATTGAATAGAATTTAGATCGAATTAAAATTGAATTGAATTGAATTCAAATCGAATTAGAAATTGAATTGAATTGAATTCAAATCGAATTAGAAATTGAATTGAACATAATTCAAATCGAATTAAAAATTGAATTGAACAGAATTCAAATCGAATTAGAAATTGAATTGAATAGAATTCAAATCGAATTGAAATTGAATTGAATAGAAAATGAATTCGAATTAAATTGAATAGATTTGAAATTCGAATTAAATTGAAATGAATTGAAATTCGAATTAAATTGAAATTGAATTGAAATCGATTTGAAATGAAATTAAAACGAATATATAAGGAAAATTTCAATTTTGATTTGAATTTGAAATGAAGTTGAAATCGTTTCGAAAATGAATTCAAAACAATTTATAAAATACGTTTTAAATGGAAATCGACGAAATATATATTATATATATTATATATATAATATAATGGCCTGAATAGAACGCGCCGCGCTACAGTAGTTCGCGAATTTCGACCATAGACTTCGAATGGATATTACGAGAGATCCGACTGTCGGATCCTCCTAAAACCGGAACCGTTGGGTTCGTATCGAAAAGAGCTTTCTAATGAATATTAGAAATTTGAAATCTAACGGTTGGATTTGGAATTATGTCCAAATCAAATTTAGAAAAGGTCGCTGTAAGTGCAGTTCGATGGCCGTTGGTGGAAATCGACTATACGGGCCTTGATAAAATTATTAAAAATAGTAATAATTTGTGTAAAATCATAGGAAATGATTTGTGAAGAGTTTGGATGAAAATCTCCATATTTGAAAAGATAAAAGTAGATTTTTATCGAAATGAACTAGTTTTGAACTAGAATAATAATTTATTTATTTTTAAAATAAATAAAGTGGATTTGAAATGGTTTTGAAAATAACCAGGATTTCCAATATATAGATTGGAAATGGATTTGAATCGAAATCATCTTCGGAACAGTTCGATGTTGGATTTCGTGATTATACAGATGTTGTTATGGAAATTTGAAAGATATATATATATATCGTTATTTCCAATACGATATTTGTTGGTCGTGGAATTTGATATTGAATATAAGCTGATATATTTTCTATTCAGAGCCTTGTATTTAATATCAAATGTGATTTGGGTTTGTCGTGAATGGTGTCTTCATTAACACTGTTCTTAAGCCCAGTTGAGAAAAAGATTAAATCTTTTTATTTAGATTTAATGAAGTGTACCAATTAAATTGTATTTAATTGGGATTGAATTTGAATTGATTTTTGGGTTTATCGTGAACGGTGTTTTGAATAACACTTGTTCTTTAACCCGATAATGAATTGAATGTGATTTTGGGTTTATAGTGAACCGTGTTTTAAATGACATTGGTTCTTTAACCCAGTTAAAGACAGGATATTGATTTCTGTAAAGATTAAAACTAAGTGGAGTTTTAATGAATCTTTAATTAGATTGATAAGATCGAGAATGGAGTATCACCAGTTTTACTCCAGACGGTAGTTAAATCTTTAATTAGATTTGAACGTGAAATGGTAATCGAATTTACCGATAACACCGTGGTGTTAGATATTAAGTATGGCCAGTTTTACTTCATTGGATAAATAGGTTGGGATTGGGAAATAAAATAAATAATTACTTCGGTGTGGTTCGCTAATCCTGACTAGTTTAAAGTGATATTCAAAGGAAGATTAAAGAATTTATCTTTGATAAAATTAATGGGAACCTTTCCCAAAATATAAGAATATTTGAATAAGAGAACATTCTGAAGTTAAGACGAATGGTTTCCTGGGTATTGATCTGATGTTGGTTTCGGCCTTCGGGGTTAATATTTGGGGAATTGTTCTCTTACTAATTTACGGTAAGTGACAGATGAAGTGGAATGAGGCATATGTTGTGTTTGTGTAACACTTGTTTATTATATACGCGAGTTATTCAGAAAGACCGGGTTTATCCCATTCTGAATAACTGATACGACGATAAGTCGAAGATGAAGACGGTGGTCGAAGACCGGAGGTCTTCACATCGTTCGGATAATTACTGATGATCTTGATTGGGCTGTACACCCAAGAGGAAGGAATCAGTTGGTGATCGTCCAGACGTACGTGGAGATCGATGGGTATGCGAGGTACGTGGTGCCTCCGGTTTCGTTCAGACCCAGAACATACTTGTAAATGGACTATGTGTCCGACATTGGATTTCATTCTGTGTGACTGATATCGGTTGCATAGAGTGGTTTGCCTGTGTGTCATGCTAAGATGCAAATGATCAAGGCTTCTGTTGAAAAGTAGAGTCTTGTGGTTGATGATCAAAGCACGGCCTTTGTGGCGTAGCTTTATGTAGCGTTAATTCGGGAGCCTCACACCCCGGTTGTGAACCAGAAACGGGAGAGGACCTCAGGGAGGACATGCGTTTCCTTCTAGCTAGGGGTGGTGTCAGTGCTTAAACTGGCTGACATTTATATTATTTTCACCTGTGTGGTTGTTGCTGTTGCGAGGCGCCTCTGTTAGATCGGACGATCCGGGTCCGATGGAGTCATTCGTTGGCTCGTTTTCGCCCCCATCGGGCGGGGGAACGCAGTGTTCAGGCATTTTAATCCACATCGGTGGACCGTCCCTGACGATCCAAGGGCCCACCTGAGTCTGGGTCCTGAGACATGGTAGGCTAGATTGTCTCGAAGCAGTGAGGACGATCCCTTGCCTCGGTTCACAGATGGAAATCCAACTTCCAATACGTGACTTTGCGGTTTTGATTGTATAACCTATATATGGCGACATAGTGGTATGGGACATTCATGCCGCCTATGATTGCTACTTATGATTGAAATTGTTTTAAACACTATACACTTATTATAGTATCAAATGATTTGTTTTAAACGTACCAAGCATTCTTTGGCTATTATAAGGTAAAACCCTATCCTTCGGCTTGTGTTGCATTGTGTGATGGGACCTGTGTCTTATAATAGCTTCACTGTTCTTTATTTAGCATTGCGCTGTTGTTTTATGCACTGGTATTCTTGGAAGGAAACCCGTTCTGTGTTATACGGCGTGGCCCCTTGATTTACCTAACTTTAAAATAAAGAATAATAACTGTTTTAGTTCTCACACCAGTCACATGACTGACCTGGAGTTTATTGTTTTAACCTAAACTCTGGGTGCCCTTATTTTCGACACGGGCAGCTAGTAGTTTTGGTTTTGCAGATTTATATTCACAGGACCCTAATTTACAGCTGGAACGATATTCGGAAAGCTTTGTATCCGTATACCTCCTTCAGTTGTGTTTTGTATTATTTTCCGCTGCTATGTAATTTATTGTAATCTCTTATAATTATCGAAAGTATTTTATTTGTTAATACTCTGTATATTCTTGTATTCTGATGAATTGTTGTAATAAGCAATGAAATGTTCTTCTGTTTGTGTTCTAATTCGTCGTGTTCTCGAAACAATCCGGGGCTTTGAACGGTCTTAGTCGGTTTAGCGACTGATTCGGATCGAGTGAAATTCCTTGTTGTTATATTTGGTATCAGAGCTTTGGTTTACAAAGCTCAGAGAACAAGACACATTAGAACCATACAAAAGAATTCATCAGAGATTGGATTAGTAATATCCAATAAGAATGACTCGTTAGAGATAGGATCAGTAGTATCCTAGAACGAGTGTGGAGAGTATATTTTTAAAATGAAAACCAACTTTGTTTAAAAAAAAAAATTAAATCGTTTTATTCGTATTTGAATATTTATTTGTATTGATTTGGACAATCCAATATATAAAGATTTTGCATATACGCCTTGCTAACGTATATTCGGAGTTTTAATATATTGGATAGATATAGAATTACACTCTAGTCGCCCAAAGATGATACTGATGGTTGATATATCACCATCAGTGTTTATGTTCGAGTTTCAAAGGTGTGATATTTATATATTTCCATTAGGCTGGTGTGAGAACCAAAATTAGATAGGGCCTATTGTTGTGATTTGGCACCAAAAATGTGATTTTGACTATATATCAAAGTTAAGAATTTGAAATGATAATCAACTAATTGATTGCTGATTGTGTTGCCTTTGGCCAAAGTGAACCAAATAGTCAATTGTTTTGAAATTGGTTGCAAATGCATTCATGTATATGTGTATCGATTGAGCAGGTCATAGCAAGGAGGCTAGAGAAGAGGAATAAAATTGTTTGCCCGACAAATAGGTACATGTTTAATGTATTTCTTGAGTTTTGGGTGATTTTGTGAGCCGATTGGCTAGCCGCTTGGCTTTTTCCTTTTCTTTTGGGTTGAAGAAGGCCATGGGAGGCTATATGAAATATCCCGAAGTCCCCGGTGCAGGGGAGGTTATGGCGAAATTTAGGGTGTTAGCCAAATTTTTGGAAAATTTGAAAAGTTCTTAGAAACTGAAAAGTTGAAGAACATAAGCCGTAGTCAAAACAATGAAAGTTGAGTTGGTTTGTAAAACAACTTTCGACTTCGTTCCTTTTCGGGGACGAAAAGTTTTAAGTGGGGGAGATTGTAACAACCCGGAAAATCTGAGCCAGTTTAAATTTTTCATTTTGGCAATTTTATTGAATTTTGAATATTTAAAACAGATTATTTTAAATAATAACGACGAAAAATTTATTTTGAATATAATTAGAACGTATATATTTATATAGATCGTCGTTTGAATATAAATATTTTATTTTAAATATAAAAGGAATTGAAAATGGCGCGGTAGTTCGATAATTCGATTTCAAACTTCAAATGAATGTACAGGATTCAAAATAAACCGGAATTTAGCGAAACCAAAAATAATATAATCTAATTGAGAATATCTTTCCAACAAATCCGAAAAATCAAAATTTCATAGCGGGAATTAAAAGTTATGTCCAAATGAATTTTCAGAATAGTCGCTATGGAATTCTAGCCCTTAAAAATGGAAATTTTGCAAACGACCTCGGATTTCGACGAAACCACTTTTGTTGGATCCGTGATGTAAAGTTATTTCTAGATTCCAATTTTCATAATTTTTCTAATCAATATGTGAGCGTGGTAAAGGAAAACGCGTTTGACCAGTTTTAGTTGATTTTAATCGACAGAAAATTGGCCAATTTTCAAACGGTCTCAGAATTCGATTAAACTAGTTTTGTTAGGACCGTATCGTCAATACGAATCTAGAAAATATTTTTCGGGAATTTTTCTTGTTAGTATGTGGCCCCAGTAAATTGAAATGTGCGTTCAAATTCAATATATAGAGTTATATTTTGATTTTGACGGAAACTGATCGAAGCGATCGAATCAGCTTACGATACCTATACCATTGTGTTTGAAATGGGGGTAATTAGCTATGGACGACAAGCGGTGGGTCTCGTTTCGAGGTCGAAAATAAAAGTTGCTTTTTAGAAAATTTAATAATAAAAAATATATTTATTCATATAATAGCCCCCCCTTCTTTCTCTCTCCCCGTTTGTTTACTTTCAGAAAGAAAAAAAAAGAAAAAAAGAAAAAACGATCCCCCCTCGTCGATCGCGCTGCCGCCCTCCACCCAGTCGCCGCGCCGCCTCCACCTTCTTCTTCTTCCCCCTCCCCTTACCGCTACCTCCCTCTCTCCTCCGCACGGATCACGAGACCCAAACCGTACCCCTTGCGCCCAAATCAGCACGTCGCCCCCTCTTCGACCTCCACCTCCCCTGAAGGCTGCTTCGCCACCGAGACCACCACCGACGCCAAACAAATCCCCCCTCCTCTTCGTATGCTGTAAGTTCTCTTTTTACTTTTATTTATTTTTATTTTCTCTTTTCTTTTTTAGTTGTTGTGATTTTTATATATCATAAGTTTTAAAAGTAAAAGAGAAGTTTGATTTTTAAAAAACAAAGTAAAGGTTTGATTTTTTAAAGAATAGAAATATGATTTTTACTTGAATAGAAATACTATTTTTACTTGAATAGAAATACGATTTTTACTTGAATAGAAATACGATTTTTACTTGAATAGAAATACGTTTTTTATTTAAATAACAAGAAGAAAAATATAACCTTTTGTTTAGATAAAGATGTAATTTTTATATGGTAGAAACAATAAAGGTGTAATTTTTATATTGTATCAAAAATAAAGATGTGATCTTTATAGTAGTAGCAATTTAAAAATATAATTTTTATAATATAGAAAGGTTAAAAATATAATTTTTATAATATAGAAAGGTTAAAAATATAATTTGATAAAAATATAATTTTTATAATATAGAAAGGATAAAAATATAATCTTTATATTATAGAAAGGTTAAAAATATAATTTTTATAATATAGAAAGGATAAAAATATAATCTTTATATTATAGGAAGGTTAAAAATATAATTTTTATAATATAGAAAGGATAAAAATATAATCTTGATATTATAGAAAGGTTAAAAATATAATTTTTATAATATATAATGGATAAAAATATAATCTTTATATTATAGGAAGGTTAAAAATATGATTTTTATTATATATATGTTGAAATAAAAATGTGATTTTTATTTATATATGGACAGCGTGATAAGAAGTGTGATGGAACAGATTGAAAACAAAAAGGAATTCAGTCGATTCAGCAGTTCAAAAGCAAAGCACGGCGGAGTGGAACCCTCTGTGAGAACTTCTCACCTTTAATTTAAATTTTCTAGTTGAAAATATATACTAGGATGCAGACGGTGTTTAGTAGCACCCGACACCCGTCGTCCACAGACCATGGACAGCTTGTATGCTTGTTTGTTTGATTTTGATGTGTAGTTGATCGTGTGATGTGATGTGGAATGAAATAAAATATTTATATAGTTAAAAATATTTTATAGTTAAAAATAGAATTTTTAACGAGTATTTAAAATAAATATTTATAAACAAATCGGAGATTTGTTTATATACACTGATTTGATTGATATTGATTGGGACGATAAATTTTACACATCGCCCAACTGCACAAATAAAATCTGTGTTTGATTGATTGAAACCCCACACGGGTATTGGGATGATATTTGGCGTACACTAATCCCAATTATTTAGCTGTATGTCAATCGATTGGTCGACAGACTGTGTAAGCGTTAATTATTTATATTTAATGCTTTTGCAGTTGTGTGGTGCACTCTGGATGATGGATGATTATTTATCGTTGTTATTTTTTTACATGTGTTGTAGAAAATCCATATAATTAACATTATATGGTAATTGATTGGGCCTCATTCCAGTTTTGAAATAGAATATTTGAAAAGAAATATTTGAAAAAGAAATATTTGAAATAGAAATTTGAAAATAGAATATATGAAGCCGTGTTGATTAGATTAACGCCATTTTGACGTGAACGATATTTATATCGATTTTATTCATTTTTAAATGAATATTGAAAAGTGATTTCAATAATCGAATATTTTATAAATTGAATTGAATAGAATTCAGATCGAATTAGAAATTGAATTGAATAGAATTCAAATCGAATTAGAAATTGAATTGAACAGAATTCAAATCGAATTGAAATTGAATTGAATAGAAAATGAATTCGAATTAAATTGAATAGATTTGAAATTCGAATTAAATTGAAATGAATTGAAATTCGAATTAAATTGAAATTGAATTGAAATCGATTTGAAATGAAATTAAAACGAATCTATAAGGAAAAATTCAACTTTGATTTGAATTTGAAATGAAGTTGAAATCGTTTCGAAAATGAATTCAAAACGATTTATAAAATACATTTTAAATGGAAATCGACGAAATATATATTATATAAATAATATAATGGCCTGAATAGAACGCGCCGCGCTACGGCAGTTCGCGAATTTCGACCATAGACTTCGAATGGATATTACGGGAGATCCGACCGTCGGATCCTCCTAAAACCGGAACCGTTGGGTTCGTATCGAAAAGAGCTTTCTAACGAATATTAGAAATTTGAAATCTAACGGTTGGATTTGGAATTATGTCCAAATCAAATTTGGAAAAGGTCGCTGTAAGTGCATTTCGATGGCCGTTGGTGGAAATCGACTATACGGGCCTTGATAAAATTATTAAAAATAGTAATAATTTGTGTGAAATCATAAGAAATGATTTGTGAAGAGTTGTGATGAAAATCTCCATATTTGAAAAGATAAAGTAGATTTTTTTATCGAAATGAACTAGTTTTGAACTAGAATAATAATTTATTTATTTTTAAAATAAATAAAGTGGATTTGAAATGGTTTTGAAAATAACCAGGATTTCCAATATATAGATTGGAAATGGATTTGAATCGAAATCATCTTCGGAACAGTTCAATGTTGGATTTCGTGATTATATAGATGTTGTTATGGAAATTTGAAAGATATATATATATCGTTATTTCCAATACGATATTTGTTGGTCGTGGAATTTGATATTGAATATAAGCCAATATATTTTCTATTCAGAGCCTTGTATTTAATATCAAATGTGATTTGGGTTTGTCGTGAATGGTGTCTTCATTAACATTGTTCTTAAGCCCAGTTGAGAAAAAGATTAAATCTTTTTATTTAGATTTAATGAAGTGTACCAAATAAATGGTATTTAATTGGGATTGAATTTGAATTGATTTTTGGGTTTATCGTGAACGGTGTTTTGAATAACACTTGTTCTTTAACCCGATAATGAATTGAATGTGATTTTGGGTTTATAGTGAACCGTGTTTTAAATGACATTGGTTCTTTAACCCAGTTAAAGACAGGATATTGATTTCTGTAAAGATTAAAACTAAGTGGAGTTTTAATGAATCTTTAATTAGATTGATAAGACCGAGAATGGAGTATCACCAGTTTTACTCCAGACGGTAGTTAAATCTTTAATTATATTTGAACGTGAAATGGTAATCGAATTTACCGATAACACCGTGGTGTTAGATATGAAGTATGACCAGTTTTACTTCATGGGATAAATAGGTTGGGATTGGGAAATAAAATAAATAATTACTTCGGTGTGGTTCGCTAATCCCGACTAGTTTAAAGTGATATTCAAAGGAAGATTAAAGAATTTATCTTTGATAAAATTAATGGGAACCTTTCCCAAAATATAAGAATATTTGAATAAAAGAATATTCTGAAGTTAAGATGAATGGTTTCCTGGGTATTGATCTGATGTCGGTTTCGGCCTTCGGGGTTAATATTTGGGGAATTGTTCTCTTACTAATTTACGGTTAGTGACAGATGAAGTGGAATGAGGCGTATGTTGTGTTTGTGTAACACTTGTTTATTATATACGCGAGTTATTCAGAAAGACCGGGTTTATCCCATTCTGAATAACTGATACGACGATAAGTCGAAGATGAAGACGGTGGTCAAAGACCGGAGGTCTTCACATCATTTGGATAATTACTGATGATCTTGATTGGGCTGTACACCCAAGAGGAGGGAATCAGTTGGTGATCATCCAGACGTACGTGGAGATCGATGGGTATGCGAGGTACGTGGTGCCTCCGGTTTCGTTCAGACCCAGAACGGACTTGTAAATGGACTATGTGTCCGACATTGGATTTCATTTTGTGTGACTGATATCGGTTGCATAGAGTGGTTTGCCTATGTGGCATGCTAAGATGCAAATGATCAAGGCTTCTGTTGAAAAGCAGAGTCTTGTGGTTGATGATCAAAGCACGGCCTTTGTGGCGTAGCTTTGTGTAGCGTTAATTCGCGAGCCTCACACCCCGGTTGTGAACCAGAAACGGGAGAGGACCTCAGGGAGGACATGCGTTTCCTTCTAGCTAGGGGTGGTGTCAGTGCTTAAACTGGCTGACATTTATATTATTTTCACCTGTGTGGTTGTTGCTGTTGCGAGGCGCCTCGGTTAGATCGGACGATCCGGGTCCGATGGAGTCATTCGTTGGCTCATTTTCGCCCTATAGGACGGGGGAACGCAGTGTTCAGGCAATTTAATCCACATCAGTGGACCGGCCCTGACGATCCAAGGGCCCACCTGAGTTTGGGTCCTAAGACATGGTAGGCTAGATTGTCTCGAAGCGGTGAGGATGATCCCTTGCCTCGGTTCACAGATGGAAATCCAACTTCCAATACGTGACTTTGCGGTTTTGATTGTATAACCTATATATGGCGACATTGTGGTATGGGACATTCATGCCGCCTATGATTGATACTTATGATTGAAATTGTTTTAAACACTATACACTTATTATAGTATCAAATGATTTTTTTTAAACGTATCAAGCATTCTTTGGCTATTATAAGGTAAAACCCTATCCTCCGGCTTGTGTTGCATTGTGTGATGGGACCTGGGTCTTATAATAGCTTCACTGTTCTTTATTTAGCATTGCGCTGTTGTTTTATGCACTGGTATTCTTGGCAGGAAACCCGTTCCATGTTATACGGCGTGGTCCCTTGATTTACCTAACTTTAAAATAAAGAATAATAACTGTTTTAGTTCTCACTCCAGTCACATGACTGACCTGGAGTTTATTGTTTTAACCTAAACTCTGGGTGCCCTTATTTTCGACACGGGCAGCTAGTAGTTTTGGTTTTGCAGATTTATATTCACATGACCCTGGTTTACAGCTGGAACGATATCCGGAAAGCTTTGTATCCGTATACCTCCTTCAGTTGTGTTTTGTATTATTTTCCGCTGCTATGTAATTTATTGTAATCTCTGATAATTATCGAATGTATTTTATTTGTTAATACTCTGTATATTCTTGTATTCTGATGAATTGTTGTAATAAGCAATGAAATATTCTTCTGTTTGTGTTCTAATTCGTCGTGTTCTCGAAACAATCAGGGGTTTTGAACGGTCTTAGTCGGTTTAGCGACTGATTCGGATCGAGCGAAATTCCTTGTTGTTATAAAAAATGCATGGCTTATATCTACACGATGAAACAACGTCTTACCTACCAGCCCGGGCCTACGCATGCACATGACCCCGTTGGATTTGCGTTGCCACCGTTAACCCGTTTTGACCTCTTACAATCAAACCCGGTAAGCATATCCCGTCCTCGATCTAACTCGAGCTCACAAAGATACTTAACTGGTTACTGGTTTGAAAAGGGCCCCCCATGTTTGACACAAGCCTTCCACCTATGCTTGGTCCGCACTAGAATTTTCCACTTAACCCCTTCTTATTCATGTCTTCTTACATGTTTCAATTTTGGTTAAGTGTTTCTAATCGTATTTCACATGTCATCCATGTCACCACTTAACCCCCATGTCCCACCACATGTTTATCTTGGTAAGTGTTTCTTAATTCATTATAACCGTAACCTTGTAAGACCTCCCACATTAGACTCCCGTTTGTGGTTGCTGGATTTGCCGGGCGGGTCCGGGCAATCTTATACCGCAAACGTGTCTAACCTCGTGTCTTTACAATTGTTACGCATTTAATTTATGCCTTCGACCTCTCACATTAAACTACCGTTTGTGGTTGCTGGATTTGCCGGGCGGGTCCATGCAGTCTTACACCACAAATGAGTCTAACCTCGTGTCTTAGGCGTTTATTATTACACATTATTTCACCTCAATTTGAATTAATTATCCCTATTCAAATTGTCAATAATTTCCAAATTAATTATGTCCATAATTGTCACCTAATTTATGTCCATACTTTTTAGGTATAAAAATTATACCAATTAATGTCTCAGTTTAATTATATGCTTTTAAAGCCATTTTATGCCAATTCACAATTTAAATAATTAATATTTTTCCATTGTCCCCACGCTATTCGTACGTTCAAATATGAAATATGATAGACTTGCAAATAGTCTAACTTATAAAAAAAGAAACATCACAACTTGCATAACACATAAAAATAGATCTAACTTGCCAATAGGAATTATAACATAAATTTTCATAGCAATAATTTGCATAGACAATGGTCATATAGAATCATATATTTGCATAAACTACTATGGATCTAAATATGGATCTAAACATGAAATTGTGAACTTGCATATATGAATTATGGGTCTCACTTAAACTTGCATATGTGAATATAACTTTCACCTAAAATGTGAATATAGTTTTCACCTAAACTTGCATATGAATTTCTACAACTTGCATATGAATTTATCACATGTTTTTGCATATAAAATAGCATATGTATATACTTGATTCACATATAAACTTGTGTACAATTCACATATAAACTTGCATAAGATTCATATACAATTTAACATCCCAAACTTGCATAAAATTCACATACGAATTAGCATATGATTTACATCCCAAACTTGCATAAAATGAATCAAGTTAAACATGTATAATTGGACATATGAAATAGATCTACCAACATAAGATAACAAAGTTAAACAACATCACGTGATTCAACAGACATGTTCTCATAATCCAATTACAACTCATCATAATTAATTTATTAATTATATTGTGAAAGAAATAGTACTCACAAAGATAGGTTAGAGAAGAGAATGGTTTGTTTGTCTTTTGAATTGGAATTCTGACCTGCTAAATCCTAAGCTTTAGGAAGAAGAACTATCCTAGCAGCAGCATGGTGGCCAAGAGACAAATTTTGTTTAGGTTTAGGGTTTGAGTCTAGGCACTCTTTTATAGAAGTTTAAATCAATCTAAGCCGTTAGATTATCATAGGAGCAAATCCAACCATCCAGACTATATAGAGTTATTTAGAATAGCCACATCAGCCCTAATGACTCAGCAGAGAGTCAGAAATCGTCACATTTTGGATCTGCCGGGGGGGGGGTGGGTAGGTCGACCCCTTGGTCGACCTGTATAGGGGAGGTCGACACCCTGGTCGACCCCCTGGTCGACCTGGCCTTTGGGCGGGATAATTCTCGCCTAGCCTCTTCCTTGTTTGAATTTGAATTTCGAATTTATTATTCTGAACTATTTTTATTTATATAAAATCACTGAAACTTCCAAGGGCCATAACTTCCTCATACAAAGTCCGATTTACGAAAACTTGGACTCTATTCCAAGCAGAATTTCGAGACGAACGCAATGGCATAACCCATTTACTTTAGTTCTCACCTTAATAATTAAGTATTCATAGGATTGTTAATTTTAATATTTACAGAAAATTCAGGGTGTTACAAGGTGTCTTTGTGAGCTATCTGTATTCGCTTGAGATTCCACATGAAGACTTGTCATCTGTGCTGATCGCTAATGAGTAAGGGTTGTCGCCGCATCATGAGATCGATTTTAGGATCGATTTGGTTGAGGGTGCTAGACCAATCATTATGCCTCTTAGGCGGATGGGTCCTAAGGAACAACGAGAGTTAGAGGTACAGGTTCGTGACCTTTTGAAAAGGGTTCATTCGGAGGAGTGTATCCGAATGGGGTGCACCTGTCGTGTTTGCAACCAAGGCAGATGGCTCGTTAAGATTGTGTGTGGACTATCGTGAGCTAAACAAGGTGACCAAGAAGAACAAGTATCTGTTGCCGAGGATTGATCACTTGTTTGATCAGCTTCATGAAGCCAAAGTGTTTTCTCAGATAGATTTCGCAACAGGAATTCGCCAGTTAACGGTGGCTAAGGATAGTGTGCCAAAGACTGCTCTTGGACACCATTCGCTTTCTTCGAATGGTTGGTAATTCCATTCGGGTTGACTAATGCGCCAATGTATTTTGTGGATCTTATGAATAGAGTTTTCAGAGATCAGTTGAACAAGTTCGTTCTTGTGTTCATGGATGATATTCTAGTTTACTCTATGAATGAGAAGGAACACAAGACACACTTGCGAGTTGTGTTAGAAATCTTACGAGAACATCAACCGAAGGCTAAGTTTTCAAAGTGTCACTTTTGGAAGAGCAAAGTAAGGTTCTTAGGCCATGTTGTTTCTGGAAATGGGATAGCGGTTGACCCCGCTAAAGTAGCAGCAGTCCATGACTGGGATTGGCCTAAGAATGCGACGGATGTTCGGAGTTTTCTTAGGTTGGCTGGTTACTACTGACGATTTATCAAGGATTTCTCCAAGGTAGCTGCACCGTTGACAGGATTGACGAAAAAGAACCAAGTGTTCACATGGGATGCAAAGTGTGAACAAGCCTTTGGTACCCTAAAGGAGAAACTGACGAGTGCTCCTATGTTGACTATTCCAAGTGGGAATGAAGAGATGGTGGTATACACCAATGCATGTGGTACTGGGTTTGGAGCAGTACTGATGTAGAAGGATAAGGTTGTGGCCTACGCAAGTCGACAACTGAAGCCGCATGAGAGAAATTACCCAACTCATGATTTAGAATTGGCAGCGATTGTGTTTGCCCTGAAGATGTGGAGACGTTACCTGTTGGGAGTCTGATTCGAGTTATTTACGGATCATAAGTCGTTGAAGTATCTTTTCTCCCAAAAGGATTTGAATCTTTAGCAACAACGGTGGTTAGAGTTTCTGGCATCATATGATTTTGAGATAGCCTGTACTCCTAGTAAAGGTAATGCAGTTGCAGATGCGTTAAGTCGAAGACACACAAGTTTAGAAGCGATGTTTACTCGGGGTGAGCACTATTCGGTTAAACTAAATAAACCAACCAAACCAATTTATTTTGGTAGGTTTGGTTCAGTTTTGAAATTAATTCGGTTTGTAATCGGCTTGAAGAAATATTAAGTTCGGTTATCGGTTTAACCAAATTAACTGAATTTTATTATATATTTTCAAATTTATCTATATTATAATAAATAATTTAGGTTAGTTTAGTTATTTAAGTAAACTTTAATCATCACCTATGTGTCAAAATTAATATTAAAAAGCATAAGAATCATAAATAATAATATTCTAGTCATATACTTATAATTTATTTCAAATTGTAGCGACTATTCCAAACACAAAATGTAAAACATTTTTTGTTCGGTTTAATCGGATAACCAACCGAACCAACCAAACATAATTTGGTTGGTTCGGTTTTCATTTTTATTGATTTTAGTTTGGTTTGACGAATTTCATCATTGGATAAACCAAACCAACCAAACACTCACCCATAGGAATGGAAGAGCCTCGAGTATTTAGCAAGATTCGATTTTAGGCCATGATGTGAGTTGGAACCTGAAATGTTGGCAAGCTTATCGATAAGACCTACTCTTATCGAGAGGATTGTCGAGAGCCAAAAGCGAGATGTAAAGCTTGTCGAGTTTATCCAGAAACTGGAACCAGAAGATAAAGAGTTCGAGGTCGATCGAGAAGGTTGGTTTCGGAAGCAAGGGTGATTAGTTGTTCCTGATATCAACGGATTGAGAGATGAGGTTTTGAGGGAATGTCATCACTCGAAGTTAACGATTCATCCCGGTGGTAATAAGATGTATCAGGACATGAAACGAGTCTACTACTAGGAAGGGATGAAGCGAGATATTGGAAAGTTCATTTCCAAGTGCATAAACTGTCAGTTAGTGAAAGCTGAACAGAAGAAGCCGAGTGGATTGTTTCAGCTATTGGAAGTTCCTATGTGGAAGTGGGAGCAGATATCGATGGATTCTATCGATGGACTACCTAGAACTAGGGCAGGAAACGAAGGGATTTGGGTCATCGTGGATCGCTTGACCAAAATTGCAAGGTTCATTCCTTTCAAGTCAACAAGGACAACATCGAAATTGGCTGAACTTTATGTGAAACAGATAGTTCGATTCCATTGTATCCCGAAGAGCATAGTGAGTGACCGAGATCCATTATTTACGAGTGGATTTTGGAAGAGTTTGCAGGAAGCTTTGGGAATCGAGTTGTGTTTGAGTACAACTTATCATCCCTAAACTGATGGTCAGACCGAGAGAGTAAATCGAGTTTTGGAAGATCTCCTGAGGGCTTGTGTGTTAGACTTCGGAGGATCATGGTAAGACCATCTACATCTAGTTGAGTTTGCATATAAGAATAGCTACCAGTCTAGCATTGGGAAGACACCATACGAGGCGTGGTATGGGAGGTCATGCAATTCTCCAGCATGTCGGTTAGAAACTGGAGATAATTTGATACTTGGGCTAGAGATGATTAGAGTAACCTCGGATTGTACTAAGATCATTCGGCAACGAATGAAGGCAGCCCAAGATCGTCAGGAGAGTTATGCCAATAAGCGTCAAAAGGACTTGGAATTCGACGTGGGCGATATGGTTTTTGTGAAGGTTTCACCGTTGAAGCATATGGTTAGATTCAGAAACAAGGGAAAGTTAGCTCCTAGGTTCGTTGGACCATTTCCGATAATCAAGCGAATTGGAAAGCTCGCATATAGATTGGAATTACCCGAGAAGATGTCGAGTGTGCATAATGTTTTCCATGTGTCTTTTCTACGGAAATTCGTGCATGATTCAAATGTGGTAGTATCTCCAAAGCAGTATGAAGACCTAGAAGTAGAGAACACAGTTGCAAAACCTCGTAAGTCGCTTCGTGTTATAGGAAATGACACGAAACAGCTTAGGAGGAAGATAGTCAAGGTACAATAGAGCGAGGATGGCGATGATTATACGTGGAAGACGGAAGAGAGCATGAAGGCGACTCATCCAGAACTCTTCGTCGGTAGGACTCTTTGATATCGTATCATCGTTATATCATTGTATCCTGTTGTTGTTTGATAAAATTCCGCGTGCTAGGATAAGACTATGGATGCATGGCTTGATGGTTGCTAGTTTGGATGATAAACTTGGCTTCTCATGGATGATAGGCATGCATAATTGTTCTAGTTGCTTGTTTTTGTTGGGATTTTGGGGCGAAATCCCTAAAGGGAGGGAGAATATAACAACCCGCATTTTACGTATCAGAGGATCGTAAAGTATTTTTATTTTATTTCCTGAGGGTTGGATCATTCTCATATTTTAATATGTTGCTTATGGGGATGTGAGACATGTCCATAATTTTTACCAATTTTGTCTGTGACCATTTACCTTTGTCAGTCGTGTACAGGGCATAACTTTCGACTTAGGTCGAATCAGGTGGTGAGACCTGTGCCATTGAAAAGGAAATGATGATTGCCTTTCCGTAGAGTGGTTACATTAAAGATTTAACTCAGCGGTTTGGGAGGAATCATTGTTTTAAGGATTAACAGTTGGTTATTCAGGTTTGTGAAGCCTTAATGGGCTAATTTGGAGAGGCCCATTAGTGGGCTAGTGGAAGGGTATAAATAGGGGGTGGGAGGTATGAGAAATGGTTTAGTTTCTTTATTGTCTCGTTTAGTGGCCTATGTTCCTCCTTCCTCTAACACCTTTCCACCATTAAAAATCAAAATCTAAGGAACGAAATCGAAGGTCTACACCATTGGAGGCTAGATCTACATCATTCAAAGTGAGAATTCATCAGATCAAGGGGTTTGATTCGAAGTGCTTGCTGTCCGGAATCTTATTGCATTGATTTTAGCCTATTTGGGAGAATCGGTGAGTGAGTTGCATCTCTCACATAGATTCAATGAAGTATATGAATGTTTGATCATGTTTTTTCATCAAATTCAAGTGTTTACCATAGATCTATACCTTGTTACGTCCATTTTCATATGAATCACCCTATGATCTAATTTAGCAAGTTTAAACCGGTAATTCCTTTGCCATTTCATATGTTTATACAAGTTGGATCCGCAATTTTGATCATATATTCATTTATCATTATTTTGGTGGAATTATGTAATTGTGGTGATAAACGTTGTTTTCATGTTGCTAGTTACTTCATATCATGTTTGTGGTCATGTTGGATGAATTGGACTAGTTTGTTTCGTCAGATTTGTCGTTTGGCGAAGTTTTGGTCAAATTCGAAGGTGAACAGGGTCTGTGCAGGTTTTGGGTTGAGCGTATAGACCACGGGTCGAGCATAGTACAATTTAGTATAATATGCAATACAATAAAGGGGTCACACATAGGGAGGAGGGACGGTCGAGCTTTGACAGGGTCGGTTGAGCTTTGCACCGGGTCGGTCGAGCAAGGAGGGATCGGGCATAGGGTGGTCGGTCATCACTGAAGCAACGGGCTCAGTCATCTCTAAAGTAAAGGGGCCGGTCACCAAGGAGGGTCGAGTAAGGCGGGTCGGTCTCTGTTGCGATGTTGATTGGGTCAGTCGTGTACCTAGATGAAGGGTCGGTCGTACACCCAGGTAAGGGGTCGGTCGTACATGGCTAGGGGTCGGTCATAGGGTCATTTTCTGGAAATTTATATTTTCGGGTACGACCCGGATTTGAAGAATAGAGCTTGAAAAAAAATTCTGGGCCAACCCCCCGAGCCCTAGCCATAACGCAGTGATGTAATTTAACTCGGTGATGGTGTGACTTCGAAGTAAATTCAAGTAGGAAGGTTCGAAATGTTGAATGTGTTCGTTGATCGGTGTGGAACAACGAATGAGGTGACAACTCAAAGGTCGTGAGTTGGTGGATAATGGTTACTTGAGAAAGTTGTTTGAGCTATGAAAAGTCATAGGGTTGGATGACTAGAGATGCGAAGGCCGAGAGATTATCGTTGTCGTAAGTTCTAGCAGGCTCAAAGCAGGGGTATGATAGGGGCACCTAAACGACTGGTTGTAGGTCGAGTACCCTGGGTATCGTTGAAAGGCCTAGTTGTCAAGGTTGGACATACATACGGATCGTTGAAAGGCGTATGGAGTTTATGCTAGAACTGGGGTTACCATTAGCCCTTGACATATGGCAAGGTCGGTCGTCATACGATTAACGATGGTTTCAAAGTAGGATTGGCAGTGATAGCCAGAGTCAGTCATGGATGTTTGATTGTTTGGATGCTCTGTTTGTACCGTCTCATGTAGATTATCCAACGTCGAAAGAGATGTTCCTTGGGTGCTTGTCTAATATCGGTTTAGGCCTCTGAGGCTTGTGCTTGAGAGATGCTGAATTCGATTAGGATGGTTTACATGCGATATATAATCTGGATGTCATGAAGGCTATCACTGTCCGAGGTGGGGAAGATAGAGTTGAGTTCTTCTCTGGTGTTGTGGGTAGATTTGTATGTTTATCTGTCCCTTCTCATATACTTTATTGTTGAAGTTTGTTAGTTGTTTTATCGCTCACTAAGACTGTTGTCTGACTCAAGGTTTTATGTTTCCCGCTTATTATCTTGGGTTGTTCATCCGGTTATGGATGGGCAGACTAGGTAACAAGTGACAAGTGATCAGTAAGGACGATGTTGCAGTTCGGAGGTGAGCTGGAGGCTTACGTACCAGTTTTATTACTATCTACTATTTCTGTTTCCGTTGTTTGAGTTTCTCTATGAGTGTTGTAGTGAGGCCTTATGTACAGACTTTGATATTTCTTATGATGTTTGGATAATCTTTCTGGATGATGTGAAAGTTTCAAAAGTTTGTTATATGATGCTTCACTATTATTACATGTTGTATATTTTCTACTATATTTTATCCTTGCGCTATGAGTTTTACGACAGGTACCGATGATGTTGTTTACCTATGATGATCGTCCACAGCTGCCCGACACACCTTTCAGTGCATTATTCCTCTTGTTTAGTGCAGGGGTTGTGAGCGGTCATCACACAATACATACAGTTAGTCTTTTTTGAGCTTAAACTTTGTACGCTTCCATGTTGCCTTTCCTTGAATCGATTTGATGAGTTTGGAGTGAACCGAACTCCGTCTCGACTTCCAATTTTCATGAATCTTCTTTTTAGATAAAAAACCGAGTTAATAACTACAAATGACTACGCTCAAACATCCACACCGAATTATTGAAGAATTTATGTTCATATACTTGTTATACATAAATTTTGAACTTCTGTGTGTTACTACCAAAGAGACAGTGTTGGATTTCAGTTGATTTAGTGGCCACTAGATTATTTCTTGTATTAAGGTTAGAAAATGAATAGCGTGTCATTACACCTTTCACTAAAATGCATACATCCGACATTACTATTGATATATTTGACGACCATTCGCCGAAGTTTTAATTTTTGTCAACATTACAATTATTTTTTTCCTCTAATTTATCATGTTTTTTGAAACATATATAAAATTAAGCTTCATTTTACAATCCGTTACTAATTGTGCCAAATTAATTCTTTTATGTTACGTTGGTCTAATAGTTTCTGTTGATTAACATGCGCTAATTGAATATTTTTTGCTTTAACCATAAACCCTTAATGTGCTTAGAAAATGCTTTTTTTAAAGGAGGATGAACAACATAACTTAACCAACATCACTTAACCCTTAATGTGTTTACTTTACATCATTAAAGTTCACAGCATCCGTACATTTTTGATATTTTTGAGCGAGGACGATAGCATAAGAAAGTGAAATTCATTGGTTGCGTGATTTGTTGTGATGTTTTAACAACTACAATAATGGCACAAGGTTCTCTTGTAGATACGAACATAAGAACTTTTTAAATTCTATTTCATACAAGTATCGATGTAGACGCGCATGTCCTTGGAAAGCAGAGAGGGGGCCGACATGCAAAAAGGGCACGTGTCAGCACGAGGGATGTTGTAAACGAAGGTCAGCGAGCAAAAGGAATCGAGAGCTCGTCTTATAAAAGATCAAACGCGTCTCGTCCTCTTCCTTCTCTGCCGCCCCCAAATTAATTATCTACTCATTTAAATAATCGTTTTACTGCCTTTTGGATTTCTTGCGATTTAATCAAGTCTGTGTAGATTATTTTAGGAATTTGTAGTCGAGCACTAGATGGATCTGAAGAAAGAGAAGGTGATGGAGACGGAGTATTACGATGTGCTTGGAATCAGTCCGAACGCTACTGAGGCTGAGATTAAGAAAGCTTACTATGTTAAGGTAGAGTTGATGCTTCATTAACTTTGCAGTTTTCAGTTTACAGGTGAAATGTTTTCTTCTAGTATAAACTACTGTTGTTGGTACAATTACTGTAGTTTCTGGGGTGACTTTGAGATGCTGAACCGAGTAATAGGTGTTGATGAATTTGTGATTTTGATAAAATAAATAAATTATTGCTAACTTGTTTGATTGATACATTTAGTTACAGTGACGTTTCCAGGTATTAATTGTAGATTTACAGAATAGATGTTACAATCACAATATGTTAATATATCTAGCATCCAATAATTGTATGTTTGAAGCGGTAATATCAGTGAGCATCAACTCAGTGCTTAGAATGCTAGTTTCATGCCGTATCAAATGTGTGGACTTTTTTTTTTTTTTGGATAACATATGTCTGGATGTTGGAAGTATTTGAATGCTATATAACATATGATTTGTCATTCTTCTTTCCATACTGCCTTATGACAGCTTGTTCAGGGATCCAGTGCAGATTGTGCTCACTATCTAAACCCATAAATTCGAGTGAATCATTGGTGGATTTAAGTTGGTAATTGCTTGCATGCACTTTGCACTTTCTAAAAGTTAAATGAAAAAAAGTGGAAACAAACATGCATTAGGTTATCAGCATCTCCTATAATCGATCATGATCACTACACCTTTTTTATAGTAATACACTTGTAATCGGGATTGTTCCCCTACTTTGGATATACAGATCATAAATTGGACAACTGTCAACATGCGATTAAATAAATTTTTTGGTGGATTCCTGTTCAATAGACGTGTGAACAACAATTGAGGCATGTGCCTGTTTCATTAGGCATCCAAAGAGATTATATGTAATCGCTTGACCCATTTTTTGTAGTTTTACACTCCGCAATAGACTATTGGAAGCAATTTAGGGGTTCAAGTTACAGAACTATAATATGTATGCTGTTGGAGATGCTGTTGATGTAAATTTAGCTGACGAAGGAACCATTCAAGATGACTTGTCTTCTTTCAAAATAGATACCACATGGGGCCATCTTTGAAACTCAAATTCATGTTTGGTAGCTTGACTTCAACTCAATTTTTTCTGTGTTATCAAAGCGCGCGCTAAAGCGCCAAATCATAGTGCAAGCTCTGCACTATGGAACCTAAAATAGCTCAGAGGTTCCCTATAGCGCATAAATAGCGTGCTATTTTACTGAAGCGCAAAATAGCGCATAGTGCAGAATAGCACGCTATTTGATTTTTTTTATTTTGTATAGTAATTAAATCCCAGACCCATTGAGATGCAACCATATATACAATGTTTTCTGATTTTGCATGCAAGTTTTTTTCTTCTATGGTTTGCATATTGCTTTAGCTAGTGTTCCATTAAGTTTTATACATTTCGCAATTTTTTTATTGAGAACTTGACTTGGTTGGACTGTTGTCCATATACACCATTCTATATCTATGTTCTTTGGTTTAGGCTATTAGATCCGATATCTAGAAACAATAGACTCTTTTGTTTGTTTAAGCATCATCAGAAAAAAGATGCATGCAATATCCAAAAGCAATTCCAATATGTCTAGTATGCTGGACAACAATTTTTTTTGCTACCCTTAAAGTATCAAAATATTTCCTTTTCTTCTAAGTGGACCTCTAAACACAAAATAACTTACTTATAATTATAGTTTTTGACTTTTTTTTAATTTTTACTTTGTTGCTTTTTGTTGCTTATATTCTTACATAATTCTTGTCATTAGAAAATATTTTACAGTTTATGCAAAATTGTATTTTTCATGCATTTTGTTTGTATAATTTTATCATCTTTACTCATAAAACAAGAACAAATTCTATCATAATTCACACATATAAGACTAAATTTTAAATTCTGTAAGACAAATATATTATGAGCCATCCATTATTTTTAATGTATAATATAAAATTATTAATTTTTCTCTAATATAATTGCATTTTACATCAACAAATATTTAGTACATACATGAAGTATGATAATTTTTGTGCTTGGAGTATTGAAGGGTTTGGATATGGCATGAAATATGCAAAAACATAGAATTAAATTTCAATTAGATATAGTATACTTGATTGGTTATTAAAAAATGTAAAAAAAAAAGTGAACCAAATAGTGCAAAATTGCGCATAGCGCAAGCCTTGCGCTATTTGCTATTGACTACACTGATTTTTTTTACAGTAAAACGATACTAGCAATGATAAAGTTATGTATCTGTTACCCGGCCTTTTGACCCGGCTATCATAAGCAAATCCAGAATAGCATGACACGGTCATCGCATGGCTAAACGATTAAGAAGTGTCACTTGAACACCTAGAGAAGAAGTATAGATGGAGTCATGCAAGTACAGTCATCTTTGCTCGTCAAAACAGTTTCCAGAAACATAAGTGTTTGGGAATTGATATAAGTCATACTCCGGGATCGATACGTAACCCCACTCCCCAAAGAGGTCAACAAATTCCTCTAGGTATCACGGGATCGGTATGTATTCCCCATCTCATTCCTGATCGGTGCAAATGATGGACCATCCCCGGATCAGTGCTCACCAAAACACTTCGGATCGGTACAAAGCATGAAGTTCGCGGGATTGGTGTAACCTCAATACCAACATTTCCCATCCAAACTTTAACTCGTCACCCTTTCAAGTTTCTTCCAACCAAATTCCACCCGAAAGCAAAATAAAGGGAGAAGATCACTACGCCACGGCACGAATCCCAAAACAAGTGTTTTGGGATCGCTACCGATTCCCAAAAAATGGGGATTCGTGCCACATGCCCGTGTGCCTGTCCTCATACCTGCTTCTACTTGTTCCCCTCTCCTATGCATACCACCTTCAAATACAAAAATGGGGTTGGCTCCTTCGGATATGGCTTTTACTTGGAAATTTTGCACTTGGAAGGGACTTTGGACTCTTGGCCACCCTTGGCACTTCGGGAAGAAGTTCAACCCCTTCTTTGGCTTTACATGGCTTCTTGAACACTTGGAAGCTCCTCCTATCCTTCCTCCAAGCTTTGGACCACCATTAGGAGACTTCATCTTCCTCCTCTCAATGCTTTAGCACTTGGAATCCTCATGACTGTTGTACTTTTAAGAAATACCGATTTACCTTGTAACTTGTAAATGTTGATTAATAAAGTGCTAAACTTCCAGAGTGAGCTTGTGCTTTGACATGTCGAACCACTATAAACATATTGTATTACCATTCTCTTGCATTCTCTCTGCGTATTTACATCGTTTTTCGCTTATTTTCACTGTCGTGGAAGTGATCGAGTGTTGTGCCAATTTTTGAAATTCCACATTTTGGCGTGCCAGGAAGGGGAAACACACCTACAGTCACATGTTCACTCAGATTCAAGAAAGCTCCCGTCTTTTCCTGTCGTTCTTCTACCACAAATTTGGAGTGTTACTCAGATTCATCTAGATCTATCTAGCAAGCTTGACAACAATGGTGAAGAAAGGAAAATTCACTATTGCTGGACATTCGGATGTTGGCTAAGAAGCATCAATCCAAGAACGCCTTTCTAATACTCCAGCCACTGTGGAGGTGACTACTTCTCTTACTTCCAAGGCTCCGGTTACCCAAGCTCAACTTCTCGAAATAACAAGGAAATTGGGAGAAACTCAAAGATTGTTTAATGATCAAATTAAGCAGAATCTGGAGTTGATACAATTGCTCCAACAGAATGCTCAACGAGACGTCACTTACCTTCAACCAAATAGGAGCACTCAACCTCCTTCAAATTACGTCTTCTCGAGCTCCACTTCCAATTCCCCCACACTAACCAAAGTCGTCGAAGGAAGTTCAACCGTGATGGTGCCGGAATCACCATCAGGGAGGGATCGTGTCAGTCTGATCGTTCTTGGTTTGGGCCTAATCTTGACCAAGGGATTAGTACTTAACCTACTGCTATGCAGATAGAGGTTCCACCTGCCACAATGCAAAACTTGGCGCCTATGCTTCTTGCAACAAACCAACCCCAAGTTCCTCCTAACCAACCTTCATGAAATTAAAGAATCGAGGTTGAAGACTCTCAGAACAATGAAGATATCACCCAAGAATGCGCCTTAGGCCTCGTGCTCCTGAATTGGATCACGACCGCTGAAATCCAGTGGAGATCCATACTTCGATTCTTACCGACATGGTTCGTAAGATCGTAAGAGAATCATGGAGCACGTCACCGACGTCTAGGAAACCAGTACGAAACGTAACCCCTTCACTGAAAACGTGCTCAACGCCAAATGATCTAGACGCTTCAACGTGCCATAACTCACGGTTTATTTGGGGAGCTTTGACCCTCGAAACTTCATAAATCATTATCGGTGGCACATGGATTCCGCCTGTGCTACCGACGCTGTAAAGTGCAAGTGCTTCCGGTCTTTTTTGAAGGCGTGGCTCTATTGTGGTTCTCTCAACTTCCACCGAGAACTATATCAAATTTCGACCAACTTACAAGGGGTTGGCCAGACAATTCAGGAATCACGTTGTAAGAGCTAAGGTCATCCTGGCCATATCCAATATCTATCAGGGCACCAGAGACTCTCAAGATCTATCTCGAAAGATTTAACAATGCCTTGGTAGAAATTGAAGACCCTCAACCTCGAACCGTCCTCGTCCAGCTTGCTGAGGGCTTACTTCCCGACCCAGAGTTTAGATCGTTGGTTAACTGAAAGCAATCAAAGACTTTGGAAGCTTTCTACGAGAAAGCAAACCAATTTCTATGTCAAGAAGAAGTGCGCCTGAATCGAGCTACTCGGCCTGGTCATCCTAACAATCCACATCACGACACCGAGCTAGACTGTCACTGCTGAGCAAGCCGGGGAAAGCTCTGACGAAGTTAATCCTAACACTCCCAACAAACCTGCTCGAGGTGGAAACAACGGAGACAATCATGATTCACTCGACAATTACATTCCGCTCAATGACTCCCTCGATCACGTTTACCATGAAGCGTATGACCACGACACAACCAATTGTCACCATTCGAGGGATGTTATTGAAAATCCTCTTCGCCAGAGAGAACTTGAGCAGTACAAACAAGCTCTTCCAACAGAGGTTCCCGAACCATCCAACTCTCACCAAGAACTACAACCAGCGAGAAACCTGATCATCAGCTAGGTCTTTAGGGATAACCTTTTTGACTTGGCAAGATTGCAACAGAAATAAGTGGCTTGAATCAACGACGCCACGTCTCATCTTACTTGAGTTACACCTTGTTTATTTTCAGAAAATTGTTCGGTTCCAAGCTTGTACTTCGACATACAAGAGTTGTTAACATGACTAACTTCGATGAAACCTTTGTGCATAGTACTACACTACCAACTCAAACCTTCGTGATTCATCAGTGGATCGCCGAAGCACTATTACAACAAACTCAATCGGACTGTTGCAACCTTCGCTTACCTCCTGAACTGGGAATAGGTGACTCAAGATCGATGAACCTGAGACGACTTATTTACGCTCAGACGTACCTAGGATTCCATCTATAGGTACTGTCTCATTTATCCTTAGAACTGGGGGTAAGCACCCTAAGCATGGTGGTTAGTCCACGACCTATTTACGCTCTCAGGCATATTTAAGAGAGTCTGTTGTGGCACCCCTAATATGGTTAGTACACGACCTATATGTGTGCAAACATATTTGAGAGTATCCGTTGGCACCGACCAAGCGAGTGTGATACCAACCGCTCAATTGGCCAACTCCGATTCTCATAGTTTGGTTTTCCGTATAAAGGACGAACCAACAACGTCCAACCCTTAGTTCCTCAGGACTTGGGATTAACGACCGAAAGGAGGTCCCGGGAGTGGAGCTACTGAATCCTGACTTTACACGACTTAAGAGTAACGATCAAAAGGAAGTCTTGAGAGTGAAATCAGTCCACTCGAACTCAATACGACTCGGGATCAACGACCGAAGGAGGTCTCGAGATTGGAGTAATCGGCACCTAAGCTTCACACGACTCGAGGCTAAATGGCTAATCACCGAAAGGAAGTCTTGGAAGTGAAGTCAACATACTCGAACTTCACACGACTTGAGTCTCTCAGGAGTGAAGTTTCGAATAACTCGAATATAAATGTAACGACGAGTTACATTACATGAATACAAGAACTGGAAAGTGCAAAAATACTCGAACGCTTAGAGCAACCACCTCCATTCATGCAGTGGTCTTCGAGGTCATCGCCGGAGAAATCAATTTGTAAACCTCTCCTAACCTCGTCTCCTCGTCAGAGACGGAACGAGAATGGAAAGCAAATCCGTGTTGGGGATCGGTAATCCTGAGATTGACATTTCTAGATCGGAATTTTGGAATCTAAATTCATGGATTATCATTCTTGGAATTCGGGGATTGACATACATGAAGTCCAAACAAAGCTACAATCGTATTCACTTGTTGTTGAAGCCTGTATTACTAAGTCAAGCTCGAGTCAACGACTGCATATGTGCTCACCAAGTGCTTAACCATCTGAGTGCACAAGTTTAGCACACGAGCTCAGTTCCGCTTCGAAAACAAACATATGTGATTATATGCCCAAACATACCAACTTTGTTATGTTTCATGTTACAACTCTGATCGTATCGTGCAAAACCGCGTTCAAAATGTGTGAGTGCATACGTGACTTTATGCCGACAATGACTCGTTTACACCTCAATGTAAGCAAGAGTCGGTAACCAACGTTTAATCCTTGAGTCAGAAGAGATTAGACGACTACTCTGAACCACCAACAGTATTGAAACTGCACACTCATACCAGTAAGCTTGAATAAAGCGTCTCAACCGTTCCGAAGCTGCAACACCTGTATACTTTTCAACAGAGAGGCCACGACCGTTTGCTGAGTACAACATGGAGATCTTTTCGGATATCACCACACTTGTCTCGATTCAAAGCACGTCATGCTTACACAATACATACTTTGGATGACAAGTGTTACATGACCTTTTAGCCTGGTTATCATAAGCAAATCCAAACCAGCATGACATGACCATCGCATGACCAAATGACTCAGAAGTGTCACTTGCACATCTAGAGAACAAGTTTAGATGGAGTCATGCAAGTACGACCATCTTTGCTCTTTGGAATGATTTCCAAAAGCATAAGTGTTTTGGTATCAGTATAAGTCATTCCCCAGGGATCAGTATGTATCCCCACTCCCCAAACAACTCAACAAATTCCTCTAAGTACCATGTGATCGGTACGTATCCCCCATCTCATTCTGGATCGGTGCAAATGATGGGCCATTCCCATATTGATGCTCGTCAAAACACTTTGGATCGATACAAAACATGAAGTTCGCGTGATTGGTGTAACCTCAACACCAACATTTCCCATCCAAAATTTAATTCATCAAGCTTCTCGATCTTTCAAATTTCTTCCAACCAAATTTCACCCGAAAGCAGAGAAGATCACCATGCCATGGAACAAACCCAAAACAACAAATATGTTAGGATCGATATCAATCTAGAAACATGAGGATTCATGTCACATGCCCACGTGCATGTCCTCTTATCTGCTCTCCTCTCCTATAAATACCTTCTTTAGATACAAAAATGGGGTTGACTCCTTGACACTTGGCTTCTACTTGAAGATTTTGCACTTGTTAGGGACTTTGGACTCTTGGCCAACCTTGGACACTTCGGGAAGAAGTTCAACCCCTTCTTTGGCTTTGCATGACTTTTCGAACACTTGGAAGCTCCTTCCTTCCTTCCTCCAAGCTTTGGACCACCATTAGGAGACTTCATCTTCCTCCTCTCAACGCTTTAGCGCTTGGAATTTTCATGGCTCTTGTACTTTCAAGTAGAAATACCGATTTCACCTTGTAACTTGTAAAGTTGATTAATAAAGTGCTAAATTTCAGAGTGGACTAGGCTTTGACAAACTGAACCACTATAAACATTGTGTTATTGTTACGTTCTCCCGGCATATTTATATCGCTTATCGCTTATTTTCATTGCCGTGGAAATCACTGGTTGTTGTGCCAACTTCAACAATATCTTTATTTATTTTTGAAAGCATGTGGTTCACAGTTGTCTTATGCAAGAATCAGAAAACAATACTTATGTCATATACGGTAATATCATAAGGGTGGAAATTTTCCTATTTTATGTAACTAATAGCCGCTCAAATATGCATAGTATAGTAGTATTAAAATCAGATGACATTTCATTTTCCCCTTAGGTATGTATTGAGCTTATCTGGTCGAATCAATCAAGGCACATTTAATAAATTTTGTATCTATGATTCTGTATAAAAGATGGTGACTGTATAATTCACAGTTAATGAATTTATTAATTAAACCTTTTTCATCCTGTTTTAAGTTCTGTTTTCATCTTTATTTCTCACTTTTATCTTCTTTTATGATTTCCTTTATAAATGTCTAAATATATTAACAAAATTATATCAAAACCTCACACCTCACAGCATTCATAAGCAATTCATGTTTGTCTATTGAATTGACAAATGAGTTATGGATGTATGTTAGAAAATGCTACATACATGTAAGTGATTTTACATTCTCCTCAATCGTTAAGATTTAATGAAGTTCTCACTGCTAGCGATGCTATGTAAACCTTGTTTGTATTATGACTTAATATATGTGTAATAAAGATTTGACTGATAAGCTTTTTTCAAAAGAAATTGAATTTACGGTGAAAACTTGTTGCCTAAAGATCAAAAAGATCTATGTAAATGTTTGATATCGAAGGTTTATTTTTGTGCTGTATTTTGATTCTATCCACTGGTGCTTTAGCACTTGCTAAAAAAAATGTGCATGTTAATGATTATTGTTCTAATCATTAAAATTAGCATAGGGAGCTATTTAGCACAATCACTATCCTAGTCATTAATTATTCCATAATTTTGGAACTTATTAATTTGTTAGATAGTTACTTATGAAACCTTCTTCAAGAAAAATTACTTCACAAAGTTGTTAGACTAATTGTTATCTCACTTATATTTGATGGTTCCTTTTATTATTGTGAATACTGTTACTCTTTTGTTTTCGTCATTTTATGCTTCCTGTTTTTCTCAATATTTCACTTGGTTGGAGTTTATTAGCTTTGTTCAATGCTCTTTTTTCCATGAATATTTTTGTAATAAGAGAACTATTTTTATTTTTCATCAAAATCACAGCTTAAACAAGTAAAACGTTAAAAATATGCTTTTAAATAATAACTGTTATATACATACATATATTTATATATGAGGTAGGATTAATGGTCTTCTTTATTTAGCATCATTTTGTAGCCTTCTGATATCAGCCACAAGTTATCATTTAAATATTTGTTCTCTCTCTCGCGTGACATGGACCAAATATACATACATACATATACATACATACATATACATACATACATATATATATATATATATATATATATATATATATATATATATATATATATGAGATAGGATTAGGAGCACCTCAAATAGTGCAACACCCCTTTAGCCCCCTGATTTGCACCACATATTTCCGTTTCTCTCTCTACCCACTAACTCTCTCCCCCTCTACTAACTTATTTAAATATAAATTGGTGGTCTAGGATGAGGGGCATTTGAGGTGCTATAAATTTGGGGTGCCATAAAACCTACCTCTCTCTCTCTCTATATATATGCATATACATATATATATACATACATACATATATATATAGAGAGAGGGAGAGAGAGGGAGAGAGATAAGGGTTCCGCTACACCTCTTATATTGCACGTGAACTCTTCTCCTTAATTTGCACCACTCATTCCCCCACTTCTCTCTCTTCCCACTAAGAAATAATATTGAAATGGGAAGAGAGAGAATGAGTGGGGAAAGGGTGGTGGAGATTAAAGGGGAGAGTTCACGTGCAGTATAAGAGGTGTAGCAGAACCCTCCTTTATATATATATATATATATATATATATATATATATATATATATATATGTTTGTGTGTTGGTTAGGTTTACAAAAACAATGTTGAATTCATATGAAAGAAATATAGTTTTGTCAAAGTCAGGATTCAAATACATAACTCAACCTTATCAAAAGATGGATTTGAACTCATTACTACATAATGTATAATTCTCTTTATCAAAAAAGTATGATACTACTAGGATTAATAATGATGTGTGAGCTTTAATTTTTGCTATTGGTTATGTAACAACTATAAAAAATATTCCTGACTTAAAAATTGAAGCAATGTGGGGATTAGTTAGGTGACTTCGTATGTATGTCTGTTGTATAAATACTTTGCCGGCTATATAGGAGTTGGATGCTATCCATGTCGTATGGAAATATGAGATTAACACTTATTTTTCTTATTGGTCAAAGTACGTAAGATAATTATATTAGATTAGAATAACGGTTGTAATATAGTCATGACTTTTTGGTCCAGCTACAAAATTTTCAAAATACCCTTAATGCAAATGAGGCCATGAATTCGAATTCCCATTACATCAAAATAATCCTTAATTTTGTTGAAATTTCCCTATATATACACACACACACACACATATATATATATACATACACACACACACATATATATATATATACATACATACATACATATATATATATATATATATATATATATACATACATACATATATATATATATGGTGTTGCAAGTTTGAATCTTGGTCTTGCATAGAGTTCATCTTACGTTAGTTAATTCAAACGCTGTATGATTTATGTCCATTCTAAATTTATGTTCATGTGTACATTGTGCATGTTAAAATAATATTAAGCATAATTAAGTATAACGATTTTGTTAAATTATAAAATCCGGTAGTTCTTGACCAACCGAGTGTAGTGTATGAGCTCCTACCTTAAATGTAACAGAAATTGGCCATTCTCTTTGTATGGATGGTAAACACATCTATAAATGGACTATAATGGATAAAAAAGGAGGTTACCAATGCTCTGTAACATCCAAATTGCATTGATAAGTAGCATTGGAAGCTTTGTAACTGGTTTGGCGTTTCATTGAAAAAAGTAAGAATCTGTAGGGAATTTTCTCGGATTTAATGTTACAAAACAGTAGTTGGTATACTGATAGGTATAATGCTTGTGAACTTTGCCGGTTTGAGGACTATTGTTGATGTACAATTAGTGTTACATGGCAAACAAAACATGTTTAATTAAGATTTAAAAAATTTCTGTCTTTTTTGTGAAAATGACGACAGGTTAATGGACACATTGAAAGTATTTTAAAAAAAGTATATTAACCATTAATTTGTATGGCTTGTGAATGTTTAATGATTCTAAAATTGAATATGGCAGCTATTTGCAGTTAGAAGAGTCACCTACAACCTACCTAAATAGGCAACCAAATAATTTTTGCTAGGGAGATGATTTATGTCCATGCCATTCTTATTGCATTGGTAAGTAATTTGGTTGGAGGTTGTCTGTGGAAGTCTTTGCTATCGAGTAAATAGCTTTACAAACGACCGGATCGGATCGAATTGGAAAATGGAAAGATTTGTAAAAGTTATACGTTTCATCACAACTTTGTAGAAAATCGTTTGGTAAGAATAGCTAGGTTTTTGACCAAACAGGATCGTCCATTCAACCTATCACTAAAATACCCATTACAGCAGTAAATATTGATACATATTATGCCATGTTCACTAAATGCCTTTGAAGAGTTGTAGGTACTTGTCCGTGCTTTCGGTCCTTGCAGTGTAACATGAAGTATTCATACCTCTATGCTACAAGACAAATTAAGTAACAGAGCCATTGTAAATATGTAGCTAGCTGGTTCAAAGCATGGAATCGGTATATTCAAACCTTCAATTGTCAAATACCATGGACGAATAACAGAGTTGAAATATCTCATATTTCTTCGTGTTGTATATTCTACATAGAATATTTTCAGATAGTTTGAAAACTTTTCTATATACCATGGGAATCATATTATACACCAATGCTAAATCTATATAAGTAATCTTTGAAAATTCAACAGCTGAATTAAAAATATTCAGTATCATGCACATGCATGTTTTGTAGTATTTACAAATGAGAAATGCATGTGTGTTTTTTTTATATACCATGGGAATCATATTATACACCAATGCTAAATCTATATAAGTAATCTTTGAAAATTCAACAGCTGAATTAAAAATATTCAGTATCATGCACATGCATGTTTTGTAGTATTTACAAATGAGAAATGCATGTGTGTTTTTTTTTTATTTTTTTTTATTTTTATATATACGGTATGATTAAAACTTCTAAATTAATACTGCAAAACAATCCATGTTTAAAGTCAATGACAATTAATGGTATGGTCTGTAATAATAACCTGCTAGATGATATGTAATAAACATAGTTGACGAAGCGATCATAAGATATAATTACTACAAATGACATCAATATTATAATATGTTAACTTGTGGAGCAGTCCTAAAGTGATCATCCATTTAAGTCATCTTCAAACATATTTCTTTTTGATCATTTGTTATTTATCTCCTCTACATTAAGGACCTGCCATAAAGTGGACAATTATTCTTTTTGATAATTTGATGCAAAATTCTGATAGTTCCAAAATTGGTTATATGGACACAAACCTACCTTGAACCTTTATACAAATTCCATCTTTGGCCTAGTAACTGAAAATAAAAGATTTGAGTAGCCTCAACTACTATGTGTGTGGAGAAGAAAGAGGTGACACGCTGCTCTTTGCTATGCATACATGCAGTGTGACGTAAGAGAGTAGAAGGCTACGTCAAAAACGAGCAATGCGGCAAGTTTCATTTATTGGGTATTCAAATTATAAAGAGCATACTCACGTGCACTGTTTCAAATCTCGAGCGTACTCACGTGCACTGTTTCAAATCTCGCAAATATCGCCCGAGATCTCCTCCGAGATCTCGTTTTGGGCTCCTTTCGAAACGAAACAACAAATATCACTCAAAATCTCCTTTTGAATATATCGCTCGAGATATTGCAATATCGAACGATATATCAACTGAGATGACATACTGGAATATCGTCCGAGATTTTAGTTTTTTTGGTTAAAATTTAAATTTATGCCTGAACTAGAACTATAATTAAAAAACACAAATCTAGCCATATCAGTCTTTTGTTATTTTACATTTTGGTTGTTAAATGACTATATTGTATGTTCGTATATGTTTTACAATGCTTATGAATTTCATTACATACATGTTACTTATGAAATTATGTATTTTATGGTCTATTTATGTTGAATTTTTTTAATGTTTTAGATCCTTTTAATGTTTCATGTCTAACATTATTCCTGTTTTAAGCATATTACGATTTTGAGTATGAATGATCTTTCGCAAAATAAAGAATAATAAAGTTATTTTGCATTTTAAGTTTAAGTTACTATGTTTTTGATAGCATTCATAAAAATCATTTTGTTAAAATGTCATTTTTAACATATTATGTACCCGGAGATTGTTCCGATATGAACTTTCAGATCCGAGATGAAAATCCGAGACGAACTCCCGAGTTAGACTCAACTCGTCCGAGATCTCCCCCGACACGAGACCGAGTCTATAAAATCCCCGAGATGAAACGCGACTGATATCCGAGACTTAAAACCTTGGTCACGTGGAATATATTTGGATGGTTTTAGATGGATATTAATTTCATGAATTTTGGTTCCTTTCCGCTTATTCTTTGCCGTAATAAATGAAACCTTTTATGATGTATATACATCTACAAACAAACATGTTTGTGTCACCCCTTTTGTTCCTAAGCTTCATTTTTTTGATTAAGCATGTGAATATTGTAAACATCTCTCTGGTAGGGAAAGGAATACAAATGCATGCGAACTGTTTTTACTGTCTCCATTGTGTGTTTAAAACTCTTTTATATATGTGCGTGTGTATATATATATATATATATATATATATATATATACATACATATATATATATACACACACATATGTATATATATGTATGTATTTATACATACATACATACATACATACACACACACCCTGTGTGAGTGTGCATATGCGTGCACATGTGTATATGCATACAGCTGTGTGTGTGCTTGCGCGTGTGTGTATTCATTCTTTTCCACTTGAATAATTGATTTAATCTTTTCTAGTGCCTTATATGAAAATGTTGTTGCAGGCAAGGCAGGTCCATCCTGATAAAAATCCAAACGATCCTCTCGCAGCACAGAACTTTCAGGTGAAATTACTATTTCATAGCAAAAGTTATTTCCGTCTGCTATCTGGAATGTATGCGCACATGAGGTTGGCTAGTATTGTTATGTTAACTTTCTTTTATGATAAAGTAGATATGGCCTCATACTTGTGATATGTGCTCTTCTCACACCGTTGAACACTGTGCTATAATACACTAATAATTATCTATGGAGACAATATGAGCCAATGATATATGCATTAGTTTATTAAATGAATAATCCATGCTCTACCAATCCAATGTACTGTGTTGGCCCACATATCCAAGTATGAGTTTAGTATTTATCTATTCATGAGATCCTAGTTCGGGACTGACGGGGCTGGAACCCGCAGCTTCCGCCCAGGCCTCGACCTCATGTATCCAGTTCTCATGTAGTTTTTCTTTCCTCCTCCTCTTTACTATACCTCAATGGCAGAATGACACGGGCATTTGATATTCTTACACATCTTACATCCATACACTTACTTTATTATCTATACATTCTTTTGAGGTAAACTGTGTACTATTTTTACTGCCCACAACGACACAAGAACTGTTACAATTTAGGTTTCTTTCAAACATATATTCGCTCGAATAATTAATTGGATGATATCATATTTAAACTTTCAGGTCTCAGCTATTTTCTACCAAGACCCTGCATTAATGTCTAAAAATACAATTTTAATAATTTTATGTTAAATGATTAAAATACATCTTTTTTTGTTATATATTTCATGTACGAGTTACACACACACACACGTGTGTGCATGCATGCTAAATGGTGCTACTTTATACTGACATTGTCAGATCCAGTCCGAGCTTCCATTAATGGCATTGATGCATGGGGTGTGCACATATGAGCTGATGAAAATTTAGTATAATAGGAGTTCCTAATATTATATACATAGATAGACATACATATATACACAAAAATGTGCACCACAACAGTCAAATTATATCCGATGTGGAATTGTGTGCAATTTTCAACCACTAACCTAATACACGCAAGACAACTCCTACTGGTCTCCCAAGACTCATGTCATTTTGAGTTTTACCTGGGATTTGTTCTTGTGGATACACCGTCCGACCCCACAAATGACTTTTATACTATCTTAAATTTCAATATTCTATACCAATGCGTTAAGATCAACCCATATTTCCACTGATTTGCGGCGTATGCATATGAGTTGACAGATCTCTTATGACTAATTGATTGTGTGTCGATATGGTTGTTGGTGGACCTACCCGTCGGTTGGGTGAAGAGATCAAATTGTGGACTGTTATGATGCTTAGATAAACACAACTTTTTTGTGTTGCTTTATTAGTTAGTATGTGTTTGGGAGTTGATATCACCACTATTTCTTAATTCTAATGTGCGCACTGTTTGTTTTCAAAATTTGGCATCCTCTTGCACATTGATTGAATATATGAAATCAACGACTTGTTAATGGTGACTGCATTAATTATAAAAATTTAGCAACCTTGATAATATGCATGCATGTTTGTATATGTGCGCGTGTGTATCTATTTGTCAGAGAGAGACGTGTATCATGGCTTATCTATATCCTTGATTTGTGCTCCACTCGTTTTCTAGAAGCTACAGTTATTGGAAGTTGATAATTTTTTTACACGTGCTGTCTACATATCATGAACAACAACCAGGGCTCGAGAACTTGGTTTCGAACGTTTGTAATTTCAGTAGTTTCAGACTATTTCGGAAATTTCGAAAGTTTTGGTTTAGTTTTGGTTTCGGTTCTAGTTTCAGTTTTTAATATTTTGTTAATGAAAATTATATTAAAGACTATCAAAACTAAATTAGGTTACATGTTGAAACCAGATTACACAGATGCTATGTAAAAGTAAATGAAAATTAACCAAATACTTACTATAGCCGGGCAAAGTTATCTAAACACCTAGTTCAACACAAGTTAATAAATAAACCCTACATATATCAGTCCACATAAACTTCTGTCATTTTCAATCAAACACGTATCTCAGCCCACAAAAATATACGTGCTAGTTAAACACACTAGGGAAGAAGAAAATAAAATCCAAAAGAAGAATACATTGATTTTGTCTTGCCTAACACGAAGACGAAGAAAAACGTTAGTGTTAGGTCGATGTTGCTGAAGAAGACGAAGCGAAGTTAAGGTCGATTTGCTAAAGCTAGGGCAATTGATTTTATGATTTGCTGAAGCTAGGGCAAGTTCATTTGTTGATGATAGGGAAAAGTGATCATGTGTGATTTTCTGAACCAGGGCAAGGTGTTTGACTCTTTGCCATTATCTTATCATCTTTATTCGATTTTTTGTTTTTGCCCTAACTGAAACAGATTTTGCTGTCTTATTTTGGTTCGTTCAACAACGGTACCGGTACGGTACCCCGGAAATTTCGGTATATCGTCCGATATCTCGAACCATCACATCAGCTCTACGAAACGCTATCTTAATATATATGATATATTAGACCATTAAAACCGGTTATGTAATATTATATGTATATTAATTTATTTAGCATCTTTCTATGTAGGCAAAAGGTACCGGTATAATTTTTTCCCCCTTTTTCGAAGATTATGATAATGATGGTAAGTAGATAAAGCCATTGTTATAAAAAAAGCTTGTGGGTTTAACCCCGTTTCAAATTGAATCTCTCGAATTTTGATTCAAATTTCAAATTACAATTCAATGCTCAACTTAAATCACTATCGGAAAATATCATTAAGTTCGTGTTTGAAATTAAAAATATGAATATACTTGTTCGTATCTATTATTCGCTGATACTTTTATATGCAAAACATGTTAGGTATGACTCGCATTGAAATGGAGTGGGTGTGTGGATTGAACACACGAATAGTCCCACATCGTAAGAAATTAAGAAAGATCGTGCTATATATATGGTGTTGGTGACATGTAACATTGGGGATTCTTTTTGTTACAACAATTGCTTGCCAATACCAAATTATATGCTTGATGGGTGACAATGAGGATGTTCAATCGGGACGCCATCATAGAAGACTTCGACCATTGACCTCGGATAGACACGATGAAGCGCGTACGGTACGCAGGAAATGCCGAAACTCAATATGATATCAAAGCTCCATGGATCGAGGGGACCATTATGTGTAGCATGACCGAAGCATGGCTCCAAAGGGGCTTGAGCATGGGATGTTTGTCAAGGTGGAGATACAGTCATAAGAAGTCTGCCTCCACCGCTGCTTATGAGAAGTCGGGGTAGCAGCCTGACCAACTGTGAAGAGGACTCAAGGTGTAACTCTAACGTGACTTGAGCAATGCTCGCCAAGGTGGAGATTGTTAGGTGTGACTCGCATTGGAATGGAGTGAATGTGTGGATTAGACGGACGAATAGTCCCACATCGTATGAAATTAAGAAAGTTCATCGTATATTTATGGCGTTGGTGACATGCAACATTGGGGATTACTTTTTACAACAAGTGTTTGTCAATACCAAATTATATGCTCGATGAGAGATGATGGGGGATATTCAATTGGGACGCTGGCATAGGAGACTTCGACCGTTAACCCTCAGATAGACACGATGCAGCGCGTACGGTACGCAGGGAATGCCGAAACTCAACATGGTATCAGAGCTCCATGATTGGAGGGGACCGGTATGTGTAGCATGACCGAAGCATGTCTCCAAAGGGGCTTGAGCATAGGATGCTCGTCAAGGTGGAGATACAGTTATAAACAACCTAACTCTACTGCTTATGAGAACTCTGGGTAGCAGCCTAGCCAACTGTGAAGAGGACTCAAGGTGTAACTCTAAAGTGACTTGAGCAATGCTCGCCAAGGTGAAGATTGTTAGGTGTGACTCGCATTGAAATGGAGTGGGTGCGTGAATTGAACGCACGAATATTCCCACATCGCAAGAAATTAAGAAAAATTGTGGTATATATATGATGTTGGTGGCATGTAACATTGGAGATTCCTTTTATTACAACAAGTGCTTGCCAATACCAAATTATATGCTCGATGGGTGAGACCTCGGACAGACATGGTGAAGCGTGTACTGTACGTAGGGAATGCCGAAACTTAACAAAACAAGCATAAAACAAGAGAAGATTAAGGGTGCCGTTGGTTTACCTTTTTAGTTTCGGATTTTCGTCCATATAAATATGTGTACGATGCTTGTATACCATGAACACAAAGTTACCATACAAAACAAAAAACATTTATTTATTGTGTTAAAATGGAAGTAAGAGAAACAATTTATCTTTCTGTTGTGTTTTCATTTCCTTAGTCATCTCTTCCATCTTCCTTCAATCCTCTCCGCCGCCCCTCCACTCTTTTCATATGTTGTAGTTAATGTTGAAAACTGAAATCACAAAACATAGAATTAACCAAACGATACCTAAGTTTCCCTCAAGTTTTTGGTTATATTTAGAGCAAAATATCTAGTTAAGAACATATATGATCATTGAATATAAAACCTTTGAACCTACGATTTGCAAATCAAATCTGATTTAGATCTAGAGTTTGAACTTTAAACATTACTATTTATAATTTGACTTCTATTTTTTTAAACTTTACGGGTTACAAGTTGAAACCCATTTTAGAAACCTTGGACCACACCATAAATAAAAAGGTTAAATATTTGATAACTGTATATATACCAAACTTAGTTACCTTGTTTTTTCATATACTTGATTTCATTTCAGGTGTTGGGTGAAGCTTACCAGGTTCTAAGTGATGCAATGCAGCGTCAGGCTTATGATTCTTACGGAAAATCAGGCATCTCAAAGTAAGTGATTTTTTTTAATTTTATTGTTGGATCATAATTTTCTGGTATACAATTAAAAAAGATTGCATCAGCATAATGGTCCTAATTTAATTTTTGATCCATCCATAGAAAAGAACGAGTTACTGAAATGTGTTCCTTCATTTTATAGAGAGGCTATAATTGACCCTGCAGCAATTTTTGCAATGCTGTTTGGAAGTGAGCTGTTTGAGGATTACATTGGTCAATTGGCTATGGCATCAATGGCCTCCCTTGATACATTCAAAGAAGGAGAACAAATTGATGAAAGAAAGCTTGAAAAGAAAATAAGAGTAATCATTTATTAGACTTTCTTTTACGCATCTCCAAGGGGAACGACTTCTACATCTTTGGCTTTGCTGCTAGGAGTACAGTTTAAAGCTACTAGCTAAAATAATTAACTACCAGACAAATAGATATCATTTGTCAATAATTCAATTTTAGTTGGTATAAAAGAGCATATTTACTGAAATATAACTGGTCTATATATTGTATTATAATATACTAAATATTTGGTAGGCTAGCTAACAATTCTTTTTGTCTGCAATATGAATGCTTTGGCGATTCTGCTGTACATGTGATTTTGTACAATATGCACGTGATGGTTCTGTTGTCGACATCATTTATCTAAAATAAAGAAATATCTAAAATGTTATTAGAGTGAAAACAGTGGTATATAATTGTTCAGTCCTATCTTCTTTCGTTTCACACGCCCTGGATTGAAAGTTGAACGTGTAACATGTTCGTTTATTTTCTCATGTTATTTCTTTTCTTTAGACATAATTATATTCATTCCCACAGGTCATTCAAAAGGAGAGGGAAGAAAAATTAGCAAACATATTGAAAAATCGACTTAATCAATATGTTCAGGGAAACGAGGATACTTTTATTATTCAAGCTGAAGCTGAGATGTCACGACTTTCCAGTGCAGGTTAAAAAACCCCAATATTTACTGCATGTTTAAATTCTTTTATTTTCCTAGTCCCCCCCAAATTACGATATTCATAGTTCTGTTGGTAAATTTGAAATGTATCAATGTTTGTGTCAAAGCTCTGTATTAATAAGTAATTTCACTCATGCTTATATCTATCTATATAAAGATGAGAAGAATATGGAATCGTCTTAGTAGCTAAATCATGAAACCGGATGAACTGATTGCAGTAGCAGTCCTGTATTTTAATTTTTTTGCTTAAAAAGCAAATAGTTCACAAATGCATGGTCTGTGTAGGTTATATGGTAATTTCCTGTTTACTTCGTCCAGAGAAAGCATTCATGTGTTTTTTCTTTCCAAGGAATTTGGCCTCATCCACCTAACAAAGTAACAAGAAACCCTTTTTGGGGAACCCTTGACAGTGGGACAAGCTTTCAATGTCCATAAGTCAATATCTATGAAGTAGTGAGGTTTCTATTTACTTGTATTTCTCACTGATTCCAAATTTTACTGTTCATATTTGCATTGTCTACTGTGTATGAAATCTGTGTGATTTTCGCGCAAAAATTAATCCGTTTTGTTTTTCTTTGTTCCCTCAAATGACTATTATAAGAGTAAAAATGTGCGCAATTCTAGATATGCTCTTCTTCCTTGCAATGACCCTTGTGTAAGCTTTAGAGGAACCCTCTTAATTTTCCTGTTGGTCCTCCCTTGTTCTTCATAGTCAAATTATCCTTAATTAGACTATTTCATCTAAAAGTATGCTGGTCTTTCATGTCAATGTCCTTTCTGTACATGGATAATATGATAATTTGATTTTGTTACAGCTTATGGAGTCGATATGTTGAATACAATTGGCTACATTTATGTAAGACAGTCAGCTAAAGAGCTTGGTAAGAAGGTGATGTTGTTAGGCTTGCCTTTTATTGCTGAATGGTTCAGAAACAAGGGACACTTTATAAAATCCCAAGTAACTGCTGCAACTGGTATATTGCATTTTGGCATCACATTGTTTTTATACATTTTTCAGAGCAGATATATATGATGTATTGTGTTATTTTGTATGATCATTTCAGGGGCGATTGCTCTAATGCAACTGCAGGAAGACATGAAGAAACATCTTAGCACCAAAGGGTATACAGAGGAAGAGCTTGAACAATACATGCAAACTAATAAAAAAGTGATGATAGATTCATTATGGAAGCTCAATGTTGCTGATATCGAGGCTACCCTCTCCCATGTTTGTCAGCTTGTATGTTCTGTCTCCTACAAAATCTAGCATTCAACAGTTCTTCTGCAATACCAATTAATCGCATGTTCTGCCAATCACAGGTACTTCAAGATAATACTGTGAAAAAAGAGGAGCTGAGGGCTCGAGCGAAAGGGTTGAAAGTTTTAGGAAAGATATTTCAGGTTAGTCTCCAGCTTTATTTAGATATTTGTTTGTTAATATAAGTTATGTTCTTATAATGAATTGTGTGTTTCAGAGGGTTAAGTCATCTAATGGAGAGAGCGAAGCATCAGGTGGCGTTCACAAGTTGAATGGAAATGAGCAGTTCAATGATGGAAGTTCACCAGATACATCACCTAAATCGCCCGTTGAGGATCGTACCACCAACACCTCTGTTCCTCAGGTAGTAACATCAGTTTATTGTCTACAGCATTCATTTTTGTTCGTCAAAATGTCTGTTCACTTCAATTTTATGAATGATTTGTAATTTGTCCTAAATTACAATATATTTTGACTACATCATGGAAGATCTTAATTATTGTCAAGGTTGTCAAAATGTGATTCAAATCGTAAATCGTAAAGTTTAAATTTTAAATCGAAACGTGATTCAAATTGAAAATAGTGGATTTAAAAGATCCATACTTTAAGGTTCATATACACTTCGAAATTGAGATTTATGTTTGAACTTCTACATCTAAACCTAAAATTCAAAATTTTATTTTGTTTCATTTTTATTTGGTTTATGACAACTTAGAATTGAAGTTGTAGATTCAAATTAGTATATTGAATGTACCAATATGTATTTGAATGAAAGTTGTTTCAACGGATTTGAATCGAATATAAATTGAATCCTAAAGGGAGAGCTTCAATTTGAAACGGGTATAAATTGTAGGATTTTAATATTTTTTTTGACAATGATTATTGTAATTACCAAGCTGCAGTATCTTTTTTAGCCGCTATAAAGCTACCATCTTACACGTTATTTGTTTGTTTTATCATATGATTTGGAAAACATGTGCTTATATGCATTTTTTTCATGCTTTTAATGTGTAAATAGAGTCCATATGTGGAGGCCCCAGAATTTGTCGGTGCTCAGCATAGCTACAATTTTCCGATGCCGACTGCACCACCTGGAGTACAAAGGAACCACTAATGAATGTAGCATCAATTTTAATTTATTTCCTTGTATATTTTTTGTGTGGCCTGTCATTTGTTGGGTGCTTCATTGTATAAGTAGAGTATGCATTATTGTTGTGCATAAATGTTTACATTAAAATGAGGGGGCAGTGGGGTCGGGCTGTTTCCATATTTTAGTGCTTTATTCGTGAGCCTTTTTTTTTGTTTTTATTTTTGCATTTAACCATTCATAGTTGATTGTTTTAGTAGCGAATTCTCTGTAAATATATTTGGATAACAGCCAGTGTATAATTAGTTGAATTACGTTTCAAGTTAAGCAATGATTGTTTATGATATGTGCTTATTCCAACTTTCTGGAGTCATATTGTAAGGTGTGAGGTAACTTTGGTTCTCTGTTTTACAAAAACAGTAGTATTTGCATTAATTTAAGTTCCTTTTATGTATGCATGAAATTAGTTTTAAAATGGTGTTGAGTTTGATGTTTTAAACTTGTTTCAGTAGTTATTGAATTTAATGTTTCTTCATTGTTTCTTGAGTATTCAAAATTTGAATTTAAGGGTATGAAAAAGCTATTATTACGTTTGTCAATGGGTCAGGTTTGGTTTGGGTATCAACGAACTTTGATCCGAGTTAATTAAAAATCTAACCTTAGCTTGAACCTTTGGGATGCTTCAAACCAATACTTGAGTTTGATTCATTGGACTTTTCAAGCATAGTGAGTAAAATTTATATACTAAGCCTGTTTTGTTAAAATTATATTTTTAAATTGCAATTTTGATAGAATTTGTATATGAATAATATTAGCATACAAAATTAGTATATGAATAATATTAGCATACAAAATTAAAGGGTGATGTCGTCTAGTCCACAATGAAAGTATACAAAAATATCTATGTAAACAAACAAAATAATAAACAAATAGCATATTTATACTTTGATAGGAAGGAGAATTAGTAGTTGGGGTGGATCCTAATGGGATCCGTTTCTAAAAAGAGTACCCGATTCTAATTGTAATGGGATCAGGCCCGGATCGGACTTGGGTAGTAAAATGCGAAGCCTATACTCGCATCATTAGGGCGGGGCTGGATCGGGCTAGATCCAGGCTGAAACCAAAAATCAAGTTATCAAAATGACAATGAATAATTTGAAATTTAATAATAATATTATGTAGGACTTAAAAATAACCATTTTGAAAACGATCTTCGTCTTTTACAAAACGTTGGATAAGTAATATTAAATTATTGCTAAATTTCAAATTTCGTGATTTTTAGAGCTAGTGTGTGGTCGTGTGCAATTTAAATGTGAAAGGTCAATATTTTGATTTTAAAAATACGCTGCTAGAGCAAACGGACTCGGAATTCAATAAAAAAAGTTTCGTTAAGTCCGTAATGTCAAGATATAGTGGCATGTCAGTTTTCATAGAAAACGGGATTCGTAAGTGATTATGCGGATTTTCAAATCGTAAATACAAGCAACGTTTATATATAATTGAGTAAAAAATATATTATAATCAAATAAAAAAATTATTTTCCCCTCCCCTATATATTATTTCAACCTCCCTAACCCTAATTCCATTTCAGAAAATTACGATGCCCCCAATTTTCTTTCCCAAACCCTAATTGTGAGCTTCTAAAATCCAAAATCCATATCAATTTTGCCAAAAATCAATAACTCCCGATACATACATATATATATATATATACATATACATATATATATATATATATACATATATATATATATATTTGAGCTCCTAAAATGATTCTCTTCAAACTATGTGAGTTTTGCTATGTTCGACGCTGAAAATTTACGGCGTGGTTTAGCATGGCCTAGGGTTGGTGATTTCTTCATGTAGAAGCATCAGTGCATGTTTTGGTTGTTATATTTGAGTTTGTGGTAGGAATTGAAAGTTGTACGCAAAGTTTGAAGTGATTTGATGACAAAAATGTCGGGAGCTGTATAGTGCAGCACCCATGGAGCCTGGTGCCGCGATTTTCATGGTGGCGACGAGTTTATGGAGATTGGCATGAAGTTGAAGAGAGATTGAAGAGAAGGATGTTGGTATATTTTGTTTGAATTTAATTGGAACGAAATAGGAGAGATGGTGCTTCAAACATGCGATAATAGAGGAGTTTGCTGCTGAGTGATATGCCTGTATACGGGTATAGAAGAGAGATTAGGGAGAGGAGATTAGATTAATAAGGGTAATTAATTATTATTTATGTTAATGACATGTATATGTGTACACAATCTTGTAAAAAGCATAACTTTTTCATTCAAATTCAGCGAAATAGGATCCTTGGAACTGTATCGACAATAGCTTCGCAACAAACTTGATTTGGCGCGATTTAGAGCTCGTTACAATTTTTGACGAAGGAAAACACCTGTTTGGATCAATCAACCATTTATTGTTATTTAATGATAAACGATCAATGTGAGAGCTCTCCCACTCAACTGAATTTTTATGAGTTATAATAATCTTGTTTATTTATGTTTATTAAATGTTTATGATACTCATTGTAGTGTTTAATACCCATTTACAAGTTAAACAACACGTTTATATTTGCATATTTACGTGTTATTGATTGAGTTGAAATATAACTTGAAACAAACAAGTTATGATTGATTGCTTGGGTTTGTGATTAATATGAATTAATTGGGAAATTTATTTAATTATTATTTATTGGTTGAAAACCCCACACCGGTCTTGGGATGACAGTTAGCCCATACGTCTCCCAACGTGTGTATACTAGCGACATGGATTATGATGTAAACCCCACACATGTATTGGGGTGATAATTTTACAAATCTTCCAAGTGTGTAGATAAGCTACATAGGTTGTGATGAAAAACCTCACATGGGTCTTGGGATGACAGTTAGCCCACACGTCTCCAATGTGTGTATAAGCGGCATGGATTATGATGTAAACCCCACATGGGTACTGGAAAGATAATTTACACATCTCTGAAGTGTTGGGAACATAATTTTACACATCTCCCAAGTGTGTAGATAAGCTACATAGGTTGTGATGAAAAACCCCACACGGGTCTTGGGATGACATTTGATTGAACACCAATCTCATGTGTTTAGTTTGCATGTTAATCGGTTGATTGACAAACCGATATAAGCGTAAATTATATATTTAAGGCTTATACAGGTATTGTTGCACTTCGTATGTGAATTGGATGTTTAATGGTTGTTTACAACTATTGTTGGATACATATGATATGTGAAATCCATATAAATTGATTAATACTGAAGTTGGTTGAGATTTCATTCCAATTTGGAAGAAAACTAAATATTTGAATAATATAATATTCAATGAAAAACGAAAGTTTGATTTTGACGTCCGATTTTGGATGAACGCGAACATATTAAAATATCGATGAATATTCATAACTGAACTAAGTGATTTTGAATTAATTTTCATTCGTTTTTGGCATAGTAAAGTCTTCAATTCAAAATGAATAGTAACTTTTTAAAGTTAAGTTCAGTTAGGCTATTTAGCAAACGTTTTAAAAGAAATTCCTTTTCGAAAGTTTCTTGTTTATTTTTATTACAAATGACAGGAAAGTTTGAGTTTGAAATAACGAGTTTTGAAAATTAATATTATTTTATTGGTTAAATTGATATTAGAATGTCTCAATGTTGAAATATGCGATTTTGAAGAGAAACGACGGAAACAAAATTTCCAATGTTGATTATATATATTTTTTGAACTTATAAAATATTTTGGAAGACGTTTCGACTTATTTTAAACTAATAAATCAATTTTGGCTTGAATAGGACTTGTCGCGCAACGACAGTTCACAAACATCAACATGTAATTTCAAGTTGATGTATCGGGAGATCCGACTGTCGAATTCTCTTAAAACTGAAAGCGTTAGATCTGTAATGAGATGGGATTTCAAATAAAATAAGAATTTTTAAGATTCAATGGTTTGATTCTAAATAATGTCCAACTCCAAATCTGTTTTGGAAAAGTCGATGTAGTTCGGTGACCGAAATTAGAAACCGACGGCAAGGGCCTTAATAAAATTATTAAAAATATAAGTAAATTATGATAAATCATAGTAAATGATTTGAAAAGATTTTCTGATGAAATGTTCCAAGTTTTGGAAAGATAAAAGATATTTTTATCCGAGTGAAGTAGTTAACAACTAGAATAAAGAACCAAAAGGAATATGCGATGATTCCTGAGAGTACAGTCTAGTATCACCCATGAGATCTAACTGGAAATTATTTCATTAGATGAGGGGTGGGAAGAACGGAAAGGACATCAGGATTCGACTAAGATCGGATGATGTCTTCTAAAGATAAATAATCCAATAATTTTAAATTAACATGTTGGGTTATGATTGGTTTTAATATAAAATGAGATTTCCGATGTATGAATGGAATTGGATTTGAATGGAAATAATATTTGGATATTTTAATATTGGATTCCGTGATTATATGAATATCGTTGAGGAATTTGGAAGATATAGATATCGTTATTCCAATACGATATCTGTTGGTTTTAGAATTTGATTAAGTCGATACGATTTCTATTTAAAGCGGTGTATTTAATATCAAATTGGATTTTGGGTTTGTCGTGAATGGTGTCTTTAATAACACTATTCTTAAACCCAAGTGAAATTGAAATTTATGGAGTGAATCTTTTAATTAAGATTTAATGGAGTTTTCCAATTTAATAAATTAAATCATAATTAAATGAAAGTTGGTTTTGGGTCTATCATGAATGATGTTTTAAATGACATTTGTTCTTTGACCCAGTTAAAGACAGGATTAATTTACTACAGTTGAATAATCATTAAATAATGATTTTTGAAAGATTAAAACTGAGTGAGAGTTTTAATGAATCTTTAATTAGACATGGAATGTAAAGAGATAATTAAATTTACCGTAACATTATGGGTGTTATATGTGGAGTACCACCAGTTTTTCTCCATGGGATTAATAGGTTAGGATTGTGACAACGATCTGAAATATCATCTTGCGTGTAAAGCTCGTTGATCCCGTTAAGGCTTATAAACCTTAAAGTGTAAAAGATATTATAAAATATTTTGAAATGATTTTCCAAGAATGATTTAAACGATAAGTTTAAATGATATAAATCTTTATAAGATTTATAGGGATAATTCCCATGTAATGAATATTTGAAGAAACGAATATTCTGGATTGGAGTGAGATCATTGATATGTTTATATATCACATGATTTTAACGATGCGCAAGTTATTTGGAAAGACCGGCTTTAACTCATTCTAAATAATTGATACGACGATTAAAAGTCAATGATATTGAAGACGGTGGTTGAAGATCGAAGATCTTCACATCGTTTGGATTATTATTGATGTCTCGATTGGATTGTACACCCAAGATGAGGTAATAAGTGGTGATCGTCCAGACATACTATGAGATCGACCGGATATGTGAGGGCCTCTCTCCTTTATTGGACATATGGGACGAGGAATAAGGTGCCTACGGTTTTGTTTAGACCCAGAACGGACTTGCAAATGGATTGTGTGTCTGACTTGCATTTCATGATGCATTAATTAATCTCAACTAAATATACATGTGTTTGGTTACGGAGAATTTATTCCCTTAGCTTAACACCCTTCCATAAGACGTACGAACTTAGAGGTTACATGTTGGTAAACATCAGTTGTATGGTATGAATTGACAATGTGGCATGTTGAGATGCATGGATCAAAGCTTTTGTTGAAAAGCATAGCCTTGTGGATGATGATCAAAACATGGCTGATATAGCGTAGCTTTGTGTTGTGGCATTTATTCACGAGCTTTACTTCCCGATATGAGCCAAAACAGGATGAAGGACAGTAGGGAGGACATGCGTTTCTTTCTAGCTAGAAATGTTGTCATGGTATGGAACCCAGACAATTTTACTTATGTGGATGTTGGAATCGAGGCGCCTCGGGTATGGCCGCACAAGGCCAAGATGGTCGACGTACTGACCAAGTGGTCCGATAGGACCGGGAAACGTATTGTTCAGGAGATGCCAATCAGCTACATACAACTGACCGGACCTACTGCTCCAAAAGGTTACATTTTTCCCTAGGGCATTTTGCTAGAGATCTTCCGAAGTTCGGATGAGGATGGATCATTTGCCTCGGTTCATAATGGAAACCCAATTTCCCATACGACCCTTGCGTTTTTAGTTGTAAACCTATATGGCGGTATAATAGGTTGGGATATTATGTCATCTAAGATTGATAGATTTATTTTCGAAATTGTTTTCTGCACTATGTCACTTATAATAATAATAAAGAAATTCTGCGTATCATGCATGTTTGGCTATTATAGGATAAAACTCTATCCTTCGGCTTGCGCTTGCATTGTGTGATGGTACCTGAGTCTTATAATAGCTTCATTTTTCAAAAAACATTGTGTTTTTACTTTATTTTCTGGTATTCATTTAGAGGAAACTCATTCCGTGTCATACGGCATGGTCCAGTGATTTGCCTAACTTTTAAACAAAGTTAATAACTGTTGTGGTTCTCATACCAGTCCCATGACCGACCTAGTGACACGACCCGAACTTCCCCGTGAGGGAAAGAGCGGATAGCGTTGAGTACAATCAGTTTCCGTCAAAATCAACATATAACTCTATATATTGATTTTGAACACACATTTCAATTTACCGGGGTCACATACTAACTCTAAAAATTCAATAAAAATATTTTCTAGTTTTGTATTAACGATACGGTCCTAACAAAACTAGTTTCGTCGAATTCTGAGACCGTTTGAAAAATGGCCAAAATTTACGAACTACCGCGGCGCGTTCTATTCAGGCCATTATATTATATATATAATATATATTTCGTCGATTTCTATTTAAAACGAAGTTTATAAATAGTTTTGAATTCATTTCAAAAACAATTTCAACTTCCATTTCAATTCAAATCAAAAATGAATTTTACATTGGAAATTGGATTGACACTATGCACTTATTATAGTATCAAATGATTTGTTTTAAACGTATCAAGCATGCTTTGGCTGTTATAAGGGAAAACCCTATCCCCCGGCTTGCGTTGCATTGTGTGATAGGACCTGGGTCTTATAACAGCTTCATTTTTCTTTATTTAGCATTGCGCTGTTTGTTCTATGCACTGGTATTCTTGGGAGGAAACCCGTTCCGTGTTATACGGCGTGGTCCCTTGATTTACCTAACTTTGAAAATAAAGATTAATAACCGTTTTAGTTCTCACACCAGTCACATGACTGACCTGGAGTTTATTGTTTTAACCTAAACTCTGGGTGCCCTTATTTTCCGCACGGGCAGCTAGTAGTTTTGGTTTTGCAGATTTATATTCACAGGATCCTGGTTTACAGCTGGAATGGTATCCGGAAAGCTCTGTATCCGTATATCACCTTCAGTTGTGCTTTGTATTATTTCCCGCTGCTATGTAATTTATTGTAATCTCTGATATTTATCGAATGTATATTTATTCATTTATACTCTGTATATTCTCGTATCTGATGGAGTTGTTGTAATAGCAATGAAATGTTCTTCCGTCTGCGTTCATATGTGTGTTGTTCTCAAAGTATCCGCTCTTTCCTTAACGGGGAAGAAACGGGTCTTTACACCTAGAGTTTATTGTTTCCCACCTAAACTCTAGGTGCCCATATTTTCTACACGGACAACCAGTAGTTTTAGTTTGCAGATATTAGTTATACTGGATCCTGGATTATGGATGGAGCTATAATAACCCGGAAATCCGAGCCAATTTAAAATTTTTATTTTGGTAATTTTGATGAATTTTGATTATTTAAAATGAATTATTTTAAATAATAACGACGAGAAATTTACTTTGAATAGAATTAGAACGTATATATTTATATAGATCGTCATTAGAATATAAATATTTATTTTTAATTATAAAAGGAACTGAAAATGGCGCGGTAGTTTGAAAATTCGATTTCAAATTTCAAATGAATGTATAGGATTCAAAATAAACCGGATTTTAGCGAAACCAAAAATATTTGAATCTATTTGAGAATATCTTTCTAACGAATCCGAAAAATCAAAATTTTATAGCGGTAACCAAAAGTTACGTCCAGCTGAAATTTCAGAATAGTCACTATGGAATTTTGGCCCTTAAAAATGTAAATTTTGCAAACGACCTTCGTTTTCTGTGAAACCACTTTTGTTGGATCCGGGATGTCAAACTATTGCTAGATTCCAAAATTCATAATTTTTCGAATCAATATGTGAGCGTAGCGAAGTAAAACGTGTTTTGCCAGTTTAGTCGATTTCGATCGACCAAAAAATGACCATTTTTCAAACAATCTCAGAATTTGACGAAATTAGTTTTGTTAGGACTGTATTGTTAATACAAAGCTAGAAAATATTTTTCGGGAATTTTTAGAGTCCATATATGGCCCCGGTGAATTAAAATGTACGTTTAAATTGAAAATATAATGATTTATATTTTAATTTAAAGGAAAACTGATCGAAATAATCGAACTGGCTTACGATACATATCCCATTGTGTTCGGAATGAGGGTATTTGGCTAGGGACGACAGTCGCTGGGTTTGATTTGGAGTTGAGAGCGATAAACAAGAAAAGTTGGAAATTTAATATTATTAAATTATTATATATATAAATGTTTTTCCAAACCCTAGTCGCCTGTTAAAACCGCGGTCACAATGCCGCTCTCAACAAATCGATGGCCTGTGTCCCTCGATTTTTCATTTCCATTTTTCTTCCGATCTGCTTCAAATTGGTTCATGGTCCTAAAGGAAAAACCGAAGTACTCTTTTCCCTCGTCAGATCCGTACCCGTATGATCAAATTTCACTGCGAGATTTGGGAGAAATCACTCCATCAATCAGCGTCGTTCATGTCCAGTTTTCAAGGCCGTGGGACCCGCGAGCTTCGCCAGTTTCTGGCAGTGGTGAGGCGGTGCTATAACGCTTCCTGTGGTGGTCTCCGATGAACGACGGAGGCCCCAATTGACGCGCGATTCCAGGACATAGAAGGGAGCTTGGGTTGGAACAAGCTCCAGGAAGAAGAAGGGTTCCAAACTTTCTATAGTGAAAGGTTTTGGTTTTAATTCCCTTTTTTTTACATATACTTAGTTTTAAATTCAGTTTTCTAAAAAAATATATAAATAAATTCGTATTGTTTTGAAAATAAATTCTTATTGTTCTGAAAATAAATTCGTATTATTCTAAAAATAAATTCGTATTGTTTTGAAAATAAAATCGTACTGTTTTTGAAAATGTGAATATAGTATTATTTTTGATAATAAGAATAACATTGTTATAGGAAGAAAATATGATTGATTATATATCGTGATTAAAATATACAGGTAACATTGGCTTTATATATATATATATATATATATAGGATTATTTTAAAAAATAAAGATAGTATTGTTTTAATAATAAATTAGCATTGTTTTTAAAGTTGGATATTTATAAAAAAATAAAATAAAATATCATCTTTAGTTATATAAAGGTATAAGTTTTAGAAATAGAAAAGATAAGATTTTTCAAAGAAAGAGGATATGATTTTTGTTTATATAAAAATGTGATTTGTAATTATATATAGCAATATAAAAATATGATTTTTAATATATAGGCATCATATTAAAAATGTGATTTTTAATATGAACAGCGTAAAAAGGATGGAGTAGGAATTTCGGGCAAATCCAGGCTGTTCTGAATTTCAGAAATAAAGCATGGAGGAGTGGAACCCTCGGTGAGAACTTCTCACTTTTAATTTGTTTTCTAGTTGAAATGTATACTAGGATGCAAACGGTGCTTAGCAGCACCCGACACTCGTCGTCCACAGACCATGGATGGCTTGTTTGTTTGATTGGTGTGTTGTGAAAGTTGATTGTGTGAAGTGGAATGGATAAAATATTTTATAGCTAAAAATATAATTTTTAACGTGTATATAAAATAAATATTTATAAACAAATCGGATGATTTGTTTATGTACACCCATTTGACTGATATTGATTGGGACGATAAATTTTACACATCGCCCAACTGCACAAACAAAAATCTGTGTTTGTTGATTTGAAACCCAACACGGGTATTGAGATGATATTTGACATACACTAATCCTGATTATTTAGCTGTATGTCAATCGATGGGTTGACAGACTGTGTAAGTGTTAATTATTTATATTTAATGCTTATGCAGTTGTGTGGTGCACTTTGGATGATGGTTGATTATTTATCATTGCTATTATATACATGTGTTGTATAGAATCCATATAAATAACATTATATGGTAATTAAGTGGGTCTCATTCCAATTTAGAAAATAGAATAAAAATTCATGTGTTGAATAGAATAAAAATTCATGTGTTGAATAGAATAAAAATTCACATGTTGAATATAATAAAAATTCATGTGTTGAATAAAATAAATATTCATGTGTTGAATAGAATATAAATTCATGTGTTGAATAGAATAAATATTCATGTGTTGAATAAAAATATATATTCATGTGTTGAAGAAAATATTCATTTGTTGAATAGGATAATGAAGTTATTGAAATATATAAAGCCGTGTTTATTAGAGATGCGCCATTTTGACGCGAACGATATTCATATCGATTTTATTCATTTTTATAATGAATATCGAAAAGGAATTGATTTCAAAATCGAATGTTTTGAAAATATTATCATTTATATATCGATGATATGGAATATTCAATTTTGATTAGAAATTGAATATGAAGTTGAAATCGTTTTGAAAACGATTTATAAAATACGTTTTAGATGGAAATCGATGAAATATATTATATATATATATATATATAATAAAATGGCCTTTCGCGAATTTTGACCATTGACTTTGAACGGACATTACGGGAGATCCGACCGTCAGATTCTTCTAAAACCAGAATTGTTGGGTTCGTATCGAAAAGAGCTTTCGAACGAATATTAGAGATTTGAAATCTAACGATTGGATTTGGAATATGTCCAAATCAAATTTAGAAAAGGTCATTGTAAGTGCAGTTCGATGGTCATTTATGGAAATCGACTGTACAGGCCTAGATGAAATTATAAAAAATATCAATAATTTGTGTAAAATCATAATAAATGATTTGGAAAGAATTGGGATGAAAAATTCCATATTTGAAAAGATAAAAAAATATTTTTTTGTCGAAATGAACTAGTTTTGAACTAGAATTAAAAATCCAGTATTTTTAAATAAATAAATTGGATTTGAAATGGTTATTAACCAGGATTTCCAATATATGAATTGGAATGGATTTAAATCGAAACTATCTTTGGAATATTTCGATATTGGATTCCGTGATTATACGAATATTGTGGAGGAGTTTGGAAGATATAGAGATATCGTTCTTCTAATACGATGTTTGTTGATCTCAGAATTTGATATTGAATATAAGCCGATATATTTTCTATTCAGAGCCTTGTATTTAATATCAAATTGGATTTTGGGTTTGTCGTGAATGGTATCTTTAATAATACTATTCTTAAACCCAATGGAGTTAAGAAAATCAGAAACTAGTTGGAGATTAGTTAAGTTGAATGGTTTCCTGGGTATTGATCTGATGTTGGTTTCGGCCTTCAAGGTTAACACTTAGGGAATTTTTCTCTTACTAATTTACGGTTAAAGACTGATGGAATGTGAATTGGGTTTGTTGTGAACTGTGTTTTAGCGACATTCGTTCTTTAACCCGATTGATAGTGAAATGGGATTCAGAATTTATAAATCTTTTGTTAAGATTTAAAGGAGATTTCCAAAGTAAAGTTTTTCCAATTTAACATATTAAATTAGAATTGAATGGAATTCGATTTGGTAATAATCAAAGTAAGCTTCTGTAGAGGAAGACTGTAACAACCCGAATTTTTAACAACGTGTAAAGATAAGAATCAAGGCAGAATTTAATTTTAAAATTTTAATCAAGGGAAACGGGCTGTGCCATTGCGTTCGTCTCGGAAAAATACACGAAATAGAGTCCGAGTTTTCGAAAATCGGAGTTCGTATGACCCAGTTATGGCCCATAGAAGTTTTCAGAAAAATTCAAAAACAGTTCGAAATTCAAATCTGGAGCCAAACGAACTGGGCGGGAAAATTCCTGCCCAAGCCCCAGGTCGACTGGGGTGTCGACTGGGCACGCCCAGGGGGCAGGTCGACTGCCCAGTCGACACGGGTGTCGACCTGGGTGGTCCGACCACTTGGGCCTGGGTGCACCTGCTGCTGTCTTGGCTCGGTTTTATGGGCATGTGACGGATTTTGAGGGCTCAGATCTATCTTAGGGTTTATCCTATGGCCTAAACTACTCCTAATCTCTATAAAAACACCCTAGGACCTAACCTAAATCACTCAAAATCAATCTAACAACGAAGTGCTGCACAAATCCCTCTTGATCATGGCCTCCATCTCCAACTCCAAGAGCTTATGCATTCAAATCGGATCCGAATCAAAGGTGCTAGCTTGCTACATCAAATCAAGGGAGTGGATCAATGTTGCTACGCAAATTTCATGACGATTCTTCAACAAAAGAGCCACCTTTCTTTGTCAAGACGATGCATGATCCTTCCCTAAGCCTCGCTATGTAAGTTCTAGCTACTTGTAGATTCTAACGGTGGTTCTAATGTGACATGAAATAAAATGCGATGAAACATAAGTATGCTAGCCTATGTGAACCTAATTTTGCCCCTTTTCTATGATCTATGACCTTGGGCTAAGTTTTAGCGACTTAATCGTGCCACTCATGTTATGTTTAACCTAGTTTATCTTGCAAGTTTGAACCTTTATCTATGGAATGTTAGCATGAACCTTTGGGAACCATTTGACTTGTGAAACATTGGCAAAGACTTGACTTTGGGGCTTATGCATGTAAATGAACCCAAACCCCTTATGTTATCATGCATGTTTGTGGCCAAATTCCCTAATGATACTATGCATGTTTGTGGCCAAATTCCCTAATAATACTATGCATGTTTGTGGCCAAATTCCCTTATGATACTATGCATGTTTGTGGCCAAATTCCCTTATGATGCTATGCATGCTTGAGGCCAAATCCTTTAGAATAATATTCACGTTTACGGCCAATCCCTTTATGATATCTTGCCTGTTTGAGGCCAATATGTTGGCATAATACCCCTACTATGTGACTCGCTTCCACTTGGGTTGGAAATAGTTTGGGTAGCTTAGGAAAAACGTGAATATGACACGAAAACTTGACATGGGGTTTACATGAGAACATGACATTCATGATACATTTAAATGTGGTCATGACACGTAGGAAAACATGGAACTTGAACTAGGCATGTGTGGGTTGTAAGTGTAATAAGACACTAGACTAAACATGAAAGTGGCCAACTCGAGGTCGGGTTGAGTTTGTAGCATAAATCTAACCGGACCCGCCCGGCTTAACTAGTGGCTACAAACAATAGGACCCAATGTGAGTAGTTGGTCATATAGCACTTAAAACCCGAGGTTAGACTAGGTTGTGGTGTAAAGCTACCCGGACCCGCCCGGCTTAACTAGTAACCACAACAAAGTCTAATGTGAGAGGTTGGGGTGCATTAATCTAATTAATGCCACATGAAAAGGTTAAGTAATTTTGACTAATGACACTTAACCAATATGACACGAATGGGTAGGTTAAGTTAAACCGGACTTGATTTCTTAATGACACTTAACCATATAAGACAATTAGGGGATGAGGTTAAGTAATTTATACTTAACTAATTTGACTTGGTAATTAGATGGGGTTAAGTAACCTAGACTTAACTAATCTAAACACGGTAATTAGACGGGGTTAAGTAACCTACACTTAACTAATCTAAACACGGTAATTCGATGGGTTTAAGTTAAACACTTAACCAATCTAAACTTGGTAATTCAATGAGGTTAAGTAACCAATACTTAACCAACTTAACATGATAATTTAATGGGGTTAAGTAACTTATAATTAACCAATTATACATGATGATTTGATGAGGTTAAGTAACCTATACTTAATCAATCTAATATGCGGACCTGATAGGGTTAAGTCACAAGACCTTTTAAATATACTTAACCATTGTAATACGATTAGTGGATGGGGTTAAGCTAACCCATACTTAACCAATCCGACTCGATAACCTGATGGGATTAAGATAATCTATGCTTAATTAATCTAACACGATAATCCGATAGGGTTAAGACAAACAAATACTTAACCAATTTGACTTGATAGGGTTAAGTCATGAGCTTCTTGGTATACTTAACCAACTTGTAGGGCTAAGCCTTGAACTTAAATACTTAGCCAATCTTGACATGATTCGTAGGCGGGTTAAGTCATGAACTTGAATGACAACACTTGACCCATTAAACAAAACCCTAGCTCAGGGGACTAGGTTGAAAATCGTAGTTAACAAGGATAGCGGGAAGAGAAGCTAAGTGGTAAACCTTAGTTAAGGATAACTAAGTGATAATTCTTAGTCAAGGAAATTGGACCAGTTCACAGATAGATGAGTAACCCGATACGGTAGGTCATCGCTTGAACACACGTGGAGGAGCGAATTATCTGACTTAGATAAAGGATCCAACGAACTGGGTGACGAAGCGGTAGCTTTGGGGGACGTGAGGATACTCTTGGTACCCCTCTGTGAGGTTGCAGATGATCCGCCTGGGCTCACAGAGGTTAAGGTCTGCGGTAGAAGAACCAAGAGTATGCCTTGGTTGCTGTGCGAGCAACCTAAATACGGGGATGTTTTAGCGTGGAGTCGACGATACTTGATTTTTACCCGGGATAGCGCGTCGTCGACTACCTACCATCTTTAGTCAATCGTGTACGTACGGAAAGGCAGAGAACTCCCAACATACCATATACTTGCTATCGAGTTATGGGTGAGGTTGGCCAATAGGAAAGTGGGGCTATAGTGGGGCCGGGATGTATTTCTCATACATGATTTTTCTTGGATTGCCTTTCAGTAGTTGAGGGAGGGGTCACGTGGGACCATAGCCACGGATACAAAAACAGACCTTGATATCTGCATCGGCAGATGACTTAAAGCTCCCGACCGAGTTCCGTATTTCTTGATTTGCCCTGGCACGGAACTCGGATGGCACATTGAGATACATGTGCGTCTAGACATGGAAAACGATTCACGATACATACGTGGGATAAATGGCATGGTTGACGGGTGGCATAATCCCTAGTGGCCCTAGGTGGCTTGAACCCAAACCGAGACACGGAAACGTTCATTAGGCAGCATAATCCCTAGTGGTCCTAGGTGGCATAAATCCTAAGTGAGCACGCGATAGTTCATGGTAAGAAAACATAACCAGATCAAGGGTAGCAGTCCAAAACAACTTCAAGGATAAAATGGTACTACGTTGAGGTGACATAGATTTACATGGGAAAGCCCGTATGGCCTACGGCAAAGGACTGAACTAATACATGGAAAGAAACATGCGAGTTGGGAAAACCTACATATGCTATATATTAGGTTGACATGGACCATTACATGACACTGGGCAAGGGACATTCATAGTTAACACATGGCGTGGGTTGGGATACTAGTACGAGAGGTGCAGAGAAAATATACATGATAAATACCTTGGGATGTTATACATGATAGATACCGTGGGATGTTATACATGATAGATACCTTGGGGTAGTATACTTGATAGAAACCTGACGATGTGATACCTTGATTTATCTTGACACCGTAGTTTATCATGATACCTTAGTTTATCTTGCTACAGTAGTTCATCCGGTTATCTTGGTTTAGCTTATCTATCTTGTCGTCATCCTTATGTTTACTTTCAGTTTATGCATGTCATGTTACCTTTACCTGTTTTTATACTGGAAGTAGATAGGACTTACCAGTCTTTATGACTGACCCCGTTTTGTTTCTCCTCTTTGTCTTCCGTTCCCCCCCCCCCAGGTTTTCAGGGAGGAAACACTGTTATTTAGTTCGGACTTCCTCTGCTTGAAGGTCATCATGCATGGCTTGGACTTTTCTTGGCTATGGCTACCTTACTGTTTTACTTGGGGAATAATTTATGAAATGGTTTATGCTTCTTTACTACTGCAAGACAGGTTTTGATGTATTCTGATGTAAAAGGCTTTTGACCTTACTATTTTATAAGGTAATGAAATTTGCTTTACTTCCGCTGTTTTATATGTTCTGTCTTGTAATATTTCTGTGCATGTTTACCTCGATAATGCTTCACCAAACCTAGTGCATTCCCTATGTGAATGACCCTAGCGGAGGTGGGGCGTTACAAAGACGGTTAATATATATGGAATTTGAAAGGCCTTGTCGTTATTCCAGTTATATTATCGGTTGGATATGGTAGTTTATATCGATTATATATATCGATTTGTTTTCCATGAAGATTCCATTGTAAATGGAATGTGATTTTGGGTTGTCGTGAATGGTATCTTTAATAATACTGTTCTTAGACCCAATAGAGTTAAGAAAATCAGAAACTAGCTAGAGATTAGTTAAGTTGAATGGTTTCCTAGGTATTGATCTGATGTTGGTTTCGGCCTTCGAGGTTAATACTTAGGGTATTGTTCATTTGCTAATTTACGGTTAAAGGCTGATGGAATGGAATGTTATTTTGGGTTTATCGTGAACCGTGTTTAAATGACATTGGTTCTTTAACCCAGTTAAAGACAGAATATGATTTCCCAAGTTAAACAATCGTCAATATTGATTTTTGGGAAGATTAAAACCAAGTGGAGTTTTAACGCATCTTTAATTAGATTGAAATGATATCCAAAGGAAGACTAAAGAATAAATTTAAAGAATTTATCTTTGATAAAATTAATGGGAACCTTTCCCAAAGTATAAGAATATCTGAATAAAGAAATGTTCTGGATTGGAATAAGGCGTATGTTGTGTTTTTATAGCACTTGCTTATTATATATGCGAGTTATTCGGAAAGACCGGGTTTATCCCATTCTGAGTATCTGATTCGACGATATGTCGAGGATGAAGACGACAGTCGAAGACTGGAGGTCTTCACATCGTTTGGATGATTACTGATGTCTTGATTGGGCTGTACACCCAAGACCAGGTAATAAGTAGCGATCGTCCAGACGTACTTGGAGATCGACCGGATATGCGAGGACCTCTCCCCTGTATTGGACATATGGGGGAGGAAAAGGTGCCTCCGATTTCGTTCAGACCCAGAACGAACTTGTAAATGGTTGTGTGTCTGACATCGAATTTCATTCTGTGTGATTGATATACATCGGTTGCATAGCGTGAATTGCCTGTGTAGCATGCTGAGATACAAATGATCAAGGCTTCTATTGAAAAGCAGAGTCTTGTGGTTGATGATCAAAGCATGGCTTTAATATAACGTAGCTTTGTGTAGCGTTAATTCGCGAACCTCACACCCCAGTGTGAACCAGAAATGGGAGAGGACATAAGGGAGGGCATGCGTTTCTTTCTATCTAGGAGTGGTGTCATCGTTTTACTAGCCCTGACATTTTACTTATGTGGATGATGGATTGCGAGGTGCCTCGGTTATATCGGTCGTTCCGGGGCCGATAGTTTGGTCGGGATATGACTAGTTTACGCTCCATAGGACGGGGAAACGCATTGTTCGGGCATTTTAATCCACTCCGTGTGGACCGGTCCTGAAGATCCATGGTGCAGTTGCGACTGTTCCTGAGGCTCGGGCTAGAGAGTCTTGAATTAGCACAGGACGATCCCTTTGCCTTGGTTCACAGATGGAAATCCAACTTCCAATACGACATTTTGCGGTTTTGATTGTAGAGCCTAGTATGGCAACATAGTGGGATAGGGCACTCATGCCGTCTATGGTTGATACTTATGATTGAAATTATTTTGATACTACACACTTATGATGGAAATCCAACTTCCAATACGATATTTTAATCCACTACGTGTGGACCGGTCCTGAATAGAACGCGCCGCGCCGCGGTAGTTCGCGAATTTCGACCATTGACTTCGAATGGACATTACGGGAGATCTGATCGTCAGATTCTCCTAAAACCGGAACCGTTGGGTTTGTATAAAAAAGAGCTTTCTAACGAATATTATATATTTGAAATCTAACGGTTGATTTGGAATTATGCCCAAATAAAATTTGGAAAAGGTCGCTGTAAGTGTAGTACGATGGCCGTTGATGGAAATCGACCGTACGGGCCTTGATAAAATTATTAAAAATAATAATAATTTGTGTAGAATCATAAGAAATGATTTGGAAAGAATTGGGATGAAAAACTCCATATTTGAAAAGATAAAAATAGATTTTTATCGAAATGAACTAGTTTTGAACTTGAATTATAATCCCATTTATTTTTAAAATAAATAAAGTGGATTTGAAAAGGTTTTAAAAATAACCAGAATTTCCAATATATAAAGTGGAAATGGATTTGAATCGAAATTTTCTTTGGAATATTTCGATGTTGGATTTCGTGATTATACAGATATTGTTATGGAAATTTGAAAGATATATTTATATCGTTATTTCCAATATGATATTTGTTGGTCGTAGAATTTGATATTGAATATAAGCCGATATATTTTCTATTCAGGGCCTTGTATTTAATATCAAATGGGATTTGGGTTTGTCGTGAATGGTGTCTTTATTAACACTGTTCTTAAACCCAGTTGAGAAAAAGATTAAATCTTTTTATTTAGATTTAATGAAGTATACCAATTAAATGATATTTAATTGGAATTGAATTTGAATTGATTTTTGGGTTTATTGTGAACCATGTTTTAAATGACATTGGTTCTTTAACCCAGTTAAAGACAGGATATAATTTCCTAAGTTAAATAATCATTAATAGTGATTTTTGGGAAGATTAAAACCAAGTGGAGTTTTAATGAATCTTTAATTAGATTGAAATGATCGAGAATGGAGTATCACCAGTTTTGCTCTAGGCGATAGTTAAATCTTTAATTAGATTTGAACATGAAATGGTAATTGAATTTACCGATAACACCGTGGTGTTAGATATGAAGTATTACCAGTTTTACTTCATGGGATGAATATGTTGGGATTGAAAAATTAAAACAAATGATTACTTCGGTAAGGTTCGTTAATCCCGACTAGTTTGGATAAACCATAATTTGGTTTGAATTGATATTCAAAGGAAGATTAAAGAATAAATTTAAAGAATTTATCTTTGATAAAATTAATGGGAACCTTTCCAAAAGTATAAGAATATTTGAATAAAAGAATATTCTGAATTGGACTGAGGCGTATGTTGTGTTTGTGTAACACTTGTTTATTATATACACGAGTTATTTAGAAAGACCGGGTTTATCCCATTCTGAATAACTGATTCGGCGATGTGTCGAGGATGAAGACGGTGGTCAAAGACCGGAGGTCTTCACATCGTTTGGATAATTACTGATGATCTTGATTGGGCTGTACACCCAAGAGGAGGGAATCAGTTGGTAATCGTCCAGACGTACTTGGAGATTAATGGATATGCGAGGTACAAGGTGCCTCCGGTTTCATTCAGACCCAGAACGAACTTGTAAATGGACTGTGTGTCTGACATTGGATTTTATTCCGTGTAATTGATTTCTATTAAATATATATCTGTTTGGCGGCGGAGAATTTATTCTCTTGCTTAACACCCTTCTCTGAGACGTACGAGCTTAGAGGTTATATATTGATGGATATCAATCGCATGGAGTGAATTGCCTGTGTGGCATGCCTAAGCGGCAAATGATCAAGGCTTTTATTGAAAAGCAGAGTCTTGTGGTTGATGATCAAAGCACCTCCTGTGTGGCATAGCTTTGTGTAGCGTTAATTCGCGAGCCTCACACCCCGGTTGTGAACTTGAAACGGGAGAGGACTTCAGGGAGGACATGCGTCTCTTTCTAGCTAGAGGTGGTGTCAGTGACCTACCTGCCCTGACATTTATAATATTTTCACCTGTGTGTTGTTGGAATGCGAGGCGCCTCGGATATGGAGTCATTTGGCTTATTTACGCCCCATAGGGTGGGGAGACGTAGTGTACAGGGTTTAAGTTTAATCCACATCGAGTGGACCGACCCTCTTGCTCCAAGGCTTGCCTGCGCGCTTGCCTAAGACATGGTAGGCTATATTGTCTCGAAGTGGTGAGGACGATCCCTGCCCTTAGTTCACAGATGGAAATCCAACTTCCAATACATGACATTTGCGGTTTTGATTGTAGAGCCTAGTATTGGCGACATGATATATGTTACCCATGCCGTCCAGGATTGATACATTTATATTTGAAGTTGTTTTATACACTATGCACTTATAATAGTATCAAATGATTTGTTTTTAACGTACCAAGCATGTTTGGCTATTATACGGGAAAACCCCATCCTCCGGCTTGTGTTGCATTGTGTGATGGGACCTGGGTCTTATAATAACTTCATTTTTCCAAAAAGCATTGCGTTGTTTTGTTATAAGCACTGGTATTCTTGGGAGGAAACCCGTTCCATGTTATACGGCGTGGTCCCTTGAAATATCTGATTTAAAGTAAAGTTTTAAATAACTGTTTTAGTTCTCACACCAGTCACATGACTGACCCGGAGTTTATTGTTTTAACTTAAACTCTGGATGCCCCTATTTTCCGCACGGGCAGCTAGTAGTTTTGGTTTTGCAGATTTATATTTACAGGATCCGGGTTTACAGCTGGAACGATACTCAGAAAGCTCTGTATCCGTGTATTACTTTCAGTTGCATATTGTATTTTTTTTCCGCTGCAGTAATGTAATTAAATCTTTGATATTTCTCTGATGTATAATATTTATTCATACTCTGTATATTCTTGTATTCTGATGGAATTGTTGTAATAAACAATGTAATGTTCTTCTGTTTGTGTCCCGATATGGCTTGTTCTCGAAACAATCAGGGGTTTCGAGCGGCCTTGGTTGGTTTAGCGATTGATTCGGATCGAGCGAAATTCTTTATTGTTATAGGAGCTATTCCCTGGATTGTTTTTTTTGTAATCTTCCGCTGTTTACACTGTATTTATGTATTTATGTTTCCATTGTTTAGTAGTTTGTACTCTTATATATTTTTGTGCTCCAACATATTCTTGTACTCTAATGCAAAATTGTTGTAATAACAATGAAATGTTCTTTGATGTTCTGTTATGATGTGATGTATTCTCAAATGATACGTCTTGTTGATCGGTTTAAGTTGGTTTAGCGATTGAGTCGGGCCGGTCGGCGGGGCGGGTCATTACAGGTGATATCAGAGCTTTGGTTTACAAAGCTTTGATAATATAATGCATTAGAACGAGATGACAAAATTCATTGGAGATAGGATTAGTAACATCCTATAAGAATAACTCATTAGAGATAAGGTTAGTAATGCCCTAGAATGAGTTTGGAGAGTGTTATTTATAAAGATGAATTTAGTTTTGAAAATTATATTTTATAATAAGTATTTGAGTATTTTATTTGATATTGAATTTAGACTACCAAGTATAAGAATATTTTGAATATATGTGTGATTCACGTGTATTCGAAGTCTCAAATCTACTGGGTAGATATAAAATCACACTTTGGTCATCCTGGGATGATTCTGTGATTGATGCATCATCACCAATGTTTATTTTTAAGTTTTGAAAGTGGGATGTCTATATAATTCTAATTGACCGGTGTGAGAACCAAGAACTTAGTTAAAGTTTGATGTCTGTGATTTGACTTTGAAATTATACTTTGGGTATATAAAAAGGTATATGTTTTGACAATATATAAATTTGAAAATTTAATTAACCAATTGATTATTGGTTGTGATGTGTGATTATTAGTTTAACTAATAAAAGGTTGGAATGATAAAAATAATATGAGAAAGGAAGGTAAATTGAACCGAGTCAAATTTAATATTGAACTGAATTGGAAATTAGTTCGAATTGGACGTGTATACATGTTAGTCATGTTATTGCATGGAAGCTGAGAAGAGGAATAAAATTGCATGCCCAACATAAAGTACATATTTATTATATTGATTGGGTTTGATGATTTTATGAGCCGCTTGGCTTTCGGATTTTCTTTTTGATTGATCAGGGCCTAGAGTGGCAAATTGTATTTGTACCGACTGACCAGTACAAAGGAGGTTATGGTGAAAATTTTCAAAAATTTAAGGCTTAGCCAAATTTCGAGAAATTGGAGAGTTCTTAGAAACTGAAATGTTAAAAAACTTGGGTTAGAATGAAGGTTCAATTGGGTAAATAAACGACCTTCGGTTGCTTGGTTCATTTTTGGGGACGAAATGTTTTTAAGTGGGAGAGATTGTAACAACCCACATTTTTAGTCAATTTAAAATATGGATTTTGGAAATTTAAAATGATTTATTTTGAGAAATTAACGACTTAGAGTTTATTTTAAAACGAAGTTTGAATGTATAAGTTTATATTAATTATAAAACGAACGCGTAACGTCGCGGTAGTTTGAAAATTTAGTTTTGAATTTCAATTAAATTAAATTCAGTATAAGTCGAATTTCTGTAAAATAAGAAATGTTAGGTTTATTTAATTATATCATTCTAACGAATGTGAGGAATTAAGATTTCATTGCATAAATTGTAAGTTATGTCCAAATTAAACATTTGAAAAGTCTCTATGAAATTGTTTATAAATTATAACGAATTATTATATTAAATAAAAGGATTTTCATATAAAATGAATACCGTTTGACTAGAAAACTAAAATATTGAGATATAAACCCAAGTACGTTTATTTTACAAATTTACAATATTTCATTTGGATATATGCGATAATAATTATTGGTATATTATAAATTTGAATAATTTGGAATTTCATAATATTATAATAATATTACATAGGCCTTAAAAATAGCCATTTGGCGAACGACCTCCGTTTTCGACGAAACCAATTTTATTGGATCTGAAATATTAAATTATTGGTAGATTTTAAATTTTGTGATTTTTGCAGCTAGTATGTGGTCGTGCGCAATTTAAATGTGAAATGGTCAATATTTTGATTTTAGAATAAGCTGCAGAAGCACACATATTCGAAATTCGATAAAACAAGTTTCGTTGGGTCCATAATGTCAAGATATAGCTGCATGTCAGTTTTAATTGAAAACTGGATACATATGTGATCATACAGATTTCTAAACCATAGATACAAGCAACGTTTGAATATAGCTGAATAAAACAAATATTATAATTAAATAAAAAAATTTCCCTCCCCTATATATTATCTCAACTTCCCTAACCCTAATTCCATTTCAGAAAATCACGCTGCCCTCAATTTTCTTTCCCAAACCCTCATTGCGAGCTACTAAAATCCATATCAATTCAAAAAAATTCAATAGATCCCAATACATACACACACACGCATGTTTTGGTACGTTGAAAATTTATAGTGTGGGTTAGCATGGCCTAGGGTTGGTGTTTTGTTCATGTAGAAGCATCAATGCATGTTTTGGTTGTTATATTTGAGTTTTTGGTAGGAATTGAAGGTTGTATGCAAAGTTGGAAGGGACTTGGTGACAATAAATGTCGGGATATGTACACTGCAGCATGCATGGAGCCTGGTGCCGCAATTTTCATGGTGGCGACGAGTTGATGGAGATTGGCATGAAGTTCAAGAGAGATTGAAGAGAAGGATGTCGGTATATTTTGTTTGAATTTAAGTGGAATGAAATGGAAGAGATGGTTCTTCAAACATGTGGTAATGGAGGAGTTTGCTACTGCGTGATATGCCTGTATATGGGTGGAGAGGAGAGATTAGGGAAAGGAAGATTATATTAATAAAGGCAATTAATTATTATTTATGTTAATGACATATATATATGTATACAGTCTTGTAAAAAGCATAATTTTTTCATATGTTATCGAAATTCAGCGAAATAGGATCCGTTGGAACCTTATCAATGATAGTTCGCAACGAACCTGATTTGGCACGATTTGGAGCTTGTCACAATTTTTTAGCGAAGGAAAACTCCTGTTTGGATCAATCGACCGTTTATCGATATTTAACGATAAACGACCAATGTGAGAACTCTCTCACTCAATGAAATTTTTGTAAGTTTTACTAATCTTGTGTAGTTATGTTTGTTAAATATTTAAGATAGTCATTGAAGTGTTGAATAACCATTTACAAGTTAAACGACACTTTTATATTCGTATATTTATGTGTTATTGATTGGGTTGAAATATAACATGAAACAAAATAGTTATGATTGATTCCTTGGGTTTGTGATTAATATGAATAGATTGGGAAATTTATTTAATTATTATTTATTGGTTGAAAACCCCACATGGGTCTTGGGATGACAGTTAGCCCACATGTCTCCCATGTGTGTCTATAAGCGACATGGACTATGATGTATGTAACGACCCGGAATTTTGGGCCGAATTTAAAAATTTTATTTTAATTATTTAATGGGTTTTTAATATTTGAAATAATTTATTTTATATAATAACGACAATAAATTTATTTTAATTGAAGTTAAAACGAATAAATTTTATTTAAATTATAAAAGGAGTTAGAAATAGCGCGGTAGTTTTAAAAGTTGAATTTTAACTTTGATTGATTGTATAGGATGCAAAATAAATCGGATTTTAGCGAAACCAAAAATATTGGAATCTATTTAAAAATATCTTTCCAACGAATCCGAAAAATTGAAATTTCATAGCAGGAATCAAAAGTTATGTCCAATTCAAAATCTCAGAAAAACGCCATGGAATTTATATATATAATATATAGGACCCAAAACACTACTTTTTACATACGAATGAATTGGGACTCGAAACCACTTCCATTGAGTTTAAAATGATGTTTTTGCATTGAAAAAGTATAAACACTTATATATTACGAGTTTCGGAAATTATTCATATTTATTTGTATTTTCAATACTAAATATATACGCCTTAAAAATGGGAATTTTGCAAACGACCTCCGAATTCGACAAAACCACTTTCTATGGATTCAGAATATTAAATTATTGTTAGATTCCAAATTTCATAATTTTTTAAGCTAGTATGTGGTCGTAATAAATTTTACAGTGAAAAACAGTCAAATTTTCAAACTTTAAAAATTCGCTATTTATTCAAACGGACTCGGAATTCATCGAAACCAGTTTCTATGGATTCGTAATGTCAGGAAATAATTATGTTTCAATTTTCATAAAAAATGGAATTCTTAGGTGCTAACACGGATTTTTAAACTAAGAAAACAGACAAAATTTGAAGAAGATAAAATACATAAGAGATTAAAATAAGGGTAGTGGGCCTAATTTAATTATTAACCCATATAAAATATCATAAGTGCTGTCATTAGCTGATCCCTAAGACAGAATGTAGCCACCTTTTTTTCCTCAATTCCATAGCGGCTCTCTCCTCTAAAATATATTTTGCAAATTAGCCCCTGAAAATAAAATAATTTATATCTCTCAATCAGAACAAAATCATACCAAACCCTTTCTGGGTTTTGTTCATCTATTTATCCTCTATCTACCACAAAAAATTTAAGACCTATCGTCTCACGGATTCGCCGGAATCTAGCTTAAAAGACAGAAAGCTAATTTCGGTTATTTGTTCGCTGCGGGCCCCACGAAGAGAGATAGGTCGAGCGACTTCAGGCAGTGGTAGAGGGGAAGTATACGGTTCTTTTGGCGGTGGTGGCATGGTCTCAGATGGCCGGAGTTGGCCGGAATGCCAATTTTACTGGAGGGGTGCTGAAAACAGGACAGCCGCAAAGATGAGCAATTTCCTGTCGATCCGTGCATTTTCAGGCGAAGTGACCCAAACAGAAGTTGTTCGGAAGGTCGAGATCCAGCTACTGACAAAAATTGGTGGCATTTGGAGTACCGAGGCGGCCGTAGCCCTGAGATGAACGGAAACTGCACTTTTCCGTTCAACTGCATATCGTGGGCCCCACGTGGCGAACTGGAGGGGAGGACCACCAGGCGTGGAAAAAGGTTAAGGGCTTAAATGCGAAACATTTATTTAATTTTATATTCAATGTTCGTAATGCAATACCTTTTACATACGAGATCGAAATTTGACGATTTCAGGTCTGTTGTGATCGTGGCGACGAGAGCTTCGCGTGGACACAATATTTGTCCAATTTGGAGGAAGTTGAAATTTTGGGTAATTTTTACAAATTTAAATATTATTTAAATCGATTTGTTAACTTCGCAAGTGCATAACCTTTTGTCACGTTATCGAAATTGCATGAAACTAAATCCGTTGAGATCGTTATGTCAAGGGCTTCGAGCGAGCAGTAATTTTGTCCAATTCTGAGCAAGTTGAAAATTTGGGTAATGTTCATAATTTAAATTAATTATTTAATTATTACAAACTTCGAAAATTCATAACTTTGTGATACGAACACGAAATCGCGCGAAACAGGATTTGCTGCGATCAGCGAGTCGAGAGCTTCACAACGACACTAACTACGCCCATTTGGAGCATGTTGGATCTTGGGCCAAAATTGGGCCCGAACCGTCATTTAAAGCCGACAAAGGTGAGAACTCTTTTGCTCACTCAATTTTCGAATAGTTATTTATTTTTATAATTAAATGTAAATAAATTATTGGTGATGGAAGTAATTGTTTGTTGAACATATTGTGGATTTGGATGTCATGTCATGTTATGTTTGAAATTGAAAATATTCAACAGGTTAAACTAATGATTTATTATTTATGATAATTTAATATGATGTTACACTGCCATTGACAAGTTACCTGACTTGTTGATGTTGATTGGGACGATTATTTTACACCTCGCCCAAGTACACAAAATTATGTGTTAGCTGAAACCCCACACGGGTCTAGGGTTGATATTTGACTACACATCACCCTTGTGTTTAGCGTAAATTGCACTTTGGCTGTTATGTGAATGGTTGACATTATTATGGAATAAGTGCAATGTTTGAAATCCGTGTAATTAAATTACATGGAAATTGTGTGAGTCTCATTCCAATTTTGAGTTAAAGAATATTATAATCCAATATTCAATTAAAAGAACCAAAGGATGATTTCCATGTTTTCAAATGGGAAGGTATGTATTGTCAAAGTTACAATAAAAAGAGTGAATTGGAAAGATAACATTTTTTTATTAGTAAAAAGTTACAATAAAGGATTAGAATTAAAAGATACCCTTTTTAATTGTCAACATGTTAAATTAAGAAGATTTGTTTCAAAACTGAACATCTTGAAAAGATTAATACTATTGTTATCAATTTTGAATTAATGAATATTTTAATTTATACTCAATTAATAGAACTAATTGGCGTTGATTTAAAAAGATTATATCTTTATTTTTTAAAAGTTATAATAAAGGAGATTCAATTAAAAAGATTATATATTTACCATCCACATTTTAAGATAAGAAAGTTTGATTTTGGAATTTGAACGTTTTGGAAAGATTACATTTATTTGTCATTATGTGGCAATAAATAGATTTGATTTCAAAATAAGAAATTTTGGGAAGATTATTATTAATTGTTGTAACAATATGGAAAGTTCAAATATTTATAAAGATTTGAAAGGTAAGTGAAGATATTTGAAATCACGACATTTTAGAATTAAAGAATATTTAAAATTAAGATTCTTTAATGGAAAGGATATTTTCAAAGAGTACGTTTTAGAAAAGTTAATTATAATTATAAAATTGTAATTGTACTTGGACACGAGGTTAGGTCACATTTGTGGTGGAAGTCTACCCGGAACCGCCCGGCTTATCCAACAGCCGCAAATGTTGGGCCTAATGTGAGAGGTCCAAGTGCGAAAATACGAATTGGGCCATGACACGAGGTTAAGCCCAACTTGTGGGATAAGTCTGCCCGGAACCAACCAGCAAATCCAACATCCATAAGTCGTAGGCTTAATGTGGGAGGTCTGGCCCAGTGTAAAATATAAATAAATAAGATAATGGATTGAGCTATTTAATCTGTTTTAAATAGCAACACCATTTTAACCCGAACGTGTTTATCGATTTATTTTATACATTTTATAAAGCATGTTTTAAAGAGCTAATTCCAAAATAAATATTTTGGAAATAACATTATTTTAATATGATAATAGATTATTCAATTTGGATTTAAAATTGAAATAAAAGTTGGAATCGTTTTATAAACGATTTATAAACATTTTAGAATAAAGTTTAAAAGGAAAATATTTCATTTTTCAATGTAATAAAGTCTGAATTGGAAATAAAGTTGAAATGAGAATATTACATTTTCAATGTAATAAAGTTGAAATGAAAATATTACATTTTTCAATGTAATAAAGACTGAATTGAAAATAAAGTTGAAATGAAAATATTACATTTTTCAATGTAATAAAGACTGAATTGAAAATAAAATTGAAATGGAAATATTATATTTTTCAATGTAATAAAGACTGAATTGAAAATAAAGTTTGAAAGGAAAACATTACATTTTCCAATATAATAAAGATTGAAATGAAAATATTACATTTTTCAATGTAATAAAGGTTGAACTAAGAAGAATACATTAAAAAGATTTCATTTTTATTTAAGATTGCTTACATTAGAAAGAATACTTTTTTTTAGTTAATTTGTTTCAAAAGAATGAAAAAGATACATTTTAACGTAGATATACATTTCAATGTAAAAGAATGAGTGATTTATTTATTTTAATAAATTAATTAAAATAAGTAAAAGGATTAAAGTGGTTTTAATTAAACCAAGATTTTCTAGTACATATGTTGGAATGGATTTAAATGGAAATAATCTTCGGATTATTTCAGTATTGGATTTTGTGATAATACGGATATTATTGTGGGAATTTGGAAGATATTAATATCGTTATTCCCAATTTGATGTACGTTAATTTTCAGAATTTGATATTGAACATAAATCGATATAATTTCTATTCAAAGCATGATATTTAATGTCAGATTAAAATTTGGGTTTGTCGTGAATAGTGTCTTAAATAACACTGTTCTTAAACCCATTTGGGAAAGAATAAATCTCTTAATTAAGATTTAAATAAGATTTCCAATTATTAAACATAATTGAAATTAAGTGAAACTGACTTTTGAGTTGATTGCGAACAATGTTTTTAAATGACATTAGTTCTTTAAACCCGATTGACAGTGAAATTTAGATTTGTAATTCATAAATCTTTTAACTAAGATTTAGTGAAATATTCTAAAGAGAAGTTTCAATTTAACATATTAAATTGAAATACGATTTTGGGTTATTATGAACGATGTTTTTAAGCAACATTTGTTCTTTAACCCAGTTAAAGGAAAGATTATTTCTTGAAAGTTAAATAATCATTAAATAATGATTCTTGAAGATTAAAACTAGATATAGTTTTAATGAATCTTTAATTGGATTGAATGAGGATAAAAGTAATTAAATTTACTTAATTCAAGAAATGAACGATAATGGAGTACCACTAGTTTTACTCCAAGCGGTAGTTAAATCTTTAATTAGATTTGATCGATAAAACAGTAATTAAGTTTACCGTAACACATTAGGTGTTAGGTATGGAGTACCACCAGTTTACTCCATGGGTTGTGTAGGTTGGGAATGGGATATTAATTAATGATTACTTCGGTAAGGCGTTAATCCCGACTAGTTGAATAAACCTTAATTTGGTTTAAATTAAAATCAAAGAATACTCTTGATTGGAATGAGGCGTTGGTTGTGTTTTAAAGCACATGATTTTAAATTACGCATATTATTCTGAAAGACCGGGTTTAACCCATTCTGAATAATTCATACGACGATTGAAGATCGATGATGAAGATGGATATTGAAGACCGGGAAATTTCCATATCGAATGGATGATTATTGATATCTTGATTGGACCGTACACCCAAAATGAGGGAAAAATTGGTGATCATTCAGACGTATTTGGAGATCTACCTGATATGGTTTCGTTCAGACCCAGAACGGAATGATAAATGGATTGTGTGTCTGACATTGTATTCCTTTATAGTGTATTAATTGATCTCTATTTAATATATAGCTGTTTGGTGGCGGAGAATTTATTCTCTTGCTTAACACCCTGTTATATATCGATAGATGAATCAATGATATGGTATGGTCTGATAATGTGGCATGCTAAGATGCATATGATCAAGGCTTTTGTTGAAAAGCAGGGCATTGTGGGATGATCAAAGTATAGCCTATTACGACATAACTTTGTGTATATCGTGACTTCGCGAGCCTCACACCCCGGTATGAGTCAAAAACGGGATTAAGACTGCAGGGAGTGCCCACGTTCCTTTCTAGCTAGGAGTAGTGTCAGTGCTTAAACTGGCTGACATTTTACTTATGTGGATGATGGATTTTGAGGCGCCTCATATTTTTATAGGCCGTTAGTGGTCATATTATAGGTTCAAAGGAACCGGGAAGCGTGTGTTCAGGCATAATTAATCCACTACCCTTAGGTAGGGACCGGCCCTGAAGATCCAAGGGTTGCCCATAGGTGTGATCCTGAGGCATTTGCTAGAGTGTCTCGAATCGGAGAGGAGCTTGCCCCTACCCTCGACTCATGATGGAAATCCAATTCTCAATACAACCTTGCGGTTTTGATTGTAGAACTAGTATGGCGACATGATATATGGTACCCATGCCGTCTATGATTAATACATTTACTTTCAAAATTGATTTCTTCACTATGCACTTATAGTAATATTAAAAGATAAATTTCGCATACCAAGCATATTTGGTTATTATATGGTAAAACTCTATCCTCCGGCTTGCGTTGCATTGTGTGATGGGACCTGAGTCTTATAATAGCTTCATTTCCCTTTATTTAGCATGGCGCTGTTTATTTTTATGAACTGGTATTCTTGGGGGTTAACCCGTTCTGTGTTATATGGCATGGTCCCTTGATTTACCTAACTTTAAAATCAACTTAATAACTGTTTTTGAGTTCTCATACCAATCCCATGACTGACATGGAGTTTATTGTTTTAACCAAAACTCTGGGTGCCCATATTTCCAAACGGATAGCTAGTAGTTTGGTTTTGCAGATATTATATTCACAGGATCCCGGTCTACAGCTGAAGCGATATTCGGAAAGCTCTGTATCCGCGTATTTCTTTCAGTTTTATTTTGTATTAATTTTTTTCCGCTGCTATTTAAATGTAATTTAAACTCTGATATTATTGTATTTCCAATGTATATTATTATTCATACTCTGTAAAATTCTTGTACTCTGATGTAATTGTTGTAACAGCAATAAAATGTTCTTCTGTTTTGTGTTCTGATGTGTGTTGTTCTCAAAGCAATCCGGCTTTCCTTTACGGGGAAGTTTGGGTAGTCAAATTTGGTATCAGAGTTTTGGTTTACAGAGCTCGAGAACATGACACATTAGAACCGAACGAAAGAATTCATCAGAGATTGGATTAGTAATATCCAATAAGAATGACTCGTTAGAGATGGGATCAGTAGCATCCTAGAACGAGTGTGAAGAGTATTATTTTCTTTAAAGTAAAAATGAAAACAAATTTAGTTTAGAAAATTTTATCTTAATATGCGTATTTGAGTATAATATTATATTTTAATTTGGACAATCGAGTATATAAAGATTTCGAATATACGAGTAATTAACGGATATTCGAAGTTTTAATATACTGGGTAGATATTGAATCACACTCTAGTCACCCGGGGATAATTCTGATGATTGATGCATCATCATATGTTCGAGTTTCGAAAGTGGTATATCTATATATTTCCATTGACTGGTGTGAGAACCAAAACTAGATAGGGTCTATTGTTGTGATTTGCAGTAAAAACATGATTTTTGATTATATATAAAAATTACATATGTTTGAAAAGTTAATCACCTAATTGATTGCTGGTTGTGATGTTTGATTATTAGTTTAACTAATAAAATATTGGAATGATAATTAAGTTAACCACTATATAATAGAATGATAAATTTAGTTAAATCAAATTTAATATTGAACAGAATTGGAAATTGATTAGAATTGAAAGTTGAGTTGGTGAATTAAACGACTTTTAGCTTCGTTCCTTTTCGAGGATGAAAAGATTTTAAGTGGGGGAGATTGTAACGACCCGGAATTTTAGGCCGAATTTAAAAATTTTATTTTAATTATTTTAATGGGTTTTAATATTTGAAATAATTTATTTTATATAATAACGACTATAAATTTATTTTAACCGAAGTTAAAACGAATAAATTTTATTTAAATTATAAAAGGAGTTAGAAATAGCGCGGTAGTTTTAAAATTTGAATTTTAACTTTGATTGACTGTACAGGATGCAAAATAAATCGGATTTTAGCGAAACCAAAAATATTAGAATCTATTTAAAAATATCTTTCCAACGAATCCGAAAAATGAAATTTCATAGCGGGAATCAAATGTTGTGTCCAATTCAAAATCTCAGAAAAACGCTATGGAATTTATATATATAATATATAAGACCCAAAATGCTACTTTTTACATACGAATGAATTGGGACTCGAAACCACTTCCATTGAGTTTAAAATGATGTTTTTGCATTGAAAAAGTATAAACACTTATATATTTCGAGTTTTGGAAATTATTCATATTTATTTGTATTTTTAATATTAAATATATACGCCTTAAAAATGGGAATTTTGCAAACGACATCCGAATTCGACGAAACCACTTTCTATGGATTTGGAATATTAAATTATTGTTAGATTCCAAATTTCATATTTTTTAAGCTAGTATGTGGTCGTAATAAATTTTACAGTGAAAAACAGTCGATTTTCAAACTTTAAAAATTCGCTATTTATTCAAACGGACTCAGAATTCATCGAAACCAGTTTCTATGGATTCATAATGTCAAGAAATAATTATGTTTCAATTTTCATAAAAAATGGAATTCGCAGGTGTTAACACAGATTTTTAAACTAAGAAAACAGACAAAATTTGAAGAAGATAAACTACATAAGAGGTTAAAATAAGGGCAGTGGGCCTAATTTAATTATTAACCCATATAAAATATCATAAGTGTTGTCATTAGCTGAACCCTAAGACAGAATGTAGCCACCTTCTTCTTCCTCTATTCCATGGCGGCTCTCTCCTCTAAAATTTATTTTGCGAATTAGCCCCTGAAAACAAAATAATTTATATCTCTGAATCAAAATAAAATCAGACCAAACCCTTTCTGGGCTTTGTTCATCTTCTTATCCTCTATCTACCACGAAAAATTTAAGACCTATCGTCGCACGGATTCACCGGAATCTAGCTTAAAAGACAGAAAGCCGATTTCGGTTATTTGTTCGCTACGGGCCCCACGAAGAGAGATAGGTCGAGCGACTTCAGGCAGTGGTAGAGGGGAAGCATACAGTTCTTTTGGCGGTGGTGGCATGGTCTTAGGTGGCCGGAGTTGGCCGGAATGTCAATTTTACTGGAGGGGTGCTGAAAACAAGACAGTCGCAAAGATGAGCAATTTCTCGTCGATCCGTGCATTTTCAGGCGAAGTGACCCAAACAGAAGTTGTTCGGGAGGTTGAGATCTAGCTACTGACAAAAATTGGTGGCATTTGGAGTACCGAGGCGGCCGCAGCACTGAGATGAACGAAAACTACACTTTTCCGTTCAACTACAGATCGTGGGCCCCACGTGGCGAACTGGAGGGGAGAACCACAAGGCGTGGAAAGAGGGGGAGAAGCCGGAGAGAATGGCGCTGGTTTCGTGCAATTCCGACTTACGGTTTGGCCGTGGCGAGCATTTTAAGTTCAGGGTGCTGTTTGAAAAAAAGTTAAGGGCTTAAACGCGAAATATTTATTTAATTTTATATTCAATGTTTGTAATGCAATATCTTTTACATACGAGATCGAAATTTGACGATTTCAGGTCTGCTGCGATCGTGGCGACGAGAGCTTCACGTGGTCACAAAATTTGTCCAATTTGGAGGAAGTTGAAATTTTGGATAATTTTTACAAATTTAAATATTATTTAAATCGATTTGTTAACTTCGCAAGTGCATAACTTTTTGTCACATTATCGAAATTGCATGAAACTAAATCTGTTGAGATCGTTATGTCAAGAGCTTCGAGCGAGCCGTAATTTTGTCCAATTCTGAGTAAGTTGAAAATTTGGGTAATGTTCATAATTTAAATTAATTATTTAATTATTACAAACTTTGAAAATTCATAACTTTGTGATACGAACTCGAATTCGCGTGAAACAAGATTTGCTGTGATCAGCGAGTCGAGAGCTTCGCAACGACACTAACTACGCCCAATTTGGAGCATGTTGGATCTGGGCCTGAACCGTCATTTAAAGCCGGCAAAGGTGAGAACTCTTTTGCTCACTCAATTTTCGAATAGTTATTTATTTTTATAATTAAATGTAAATAAATTATTGGTGATGGAAGTAATTGTTTGTTGAACGGATTGTGGATTTGGATGTCATGTCATGTTATGTTTGAAATTGAAAATATTCAACAGGTTAAAGTAATGATTTATTATTTATGATAATTTAAAATGATGTTACACTGCCATTGACAAGTTACCTGACTTGTTGATGTTGATTTGGACGATTATTTTACACCTCGCCCAAGTGCACAAAATTATGTGTTGGCTGAAACCCCACACGGGTCTTGGGTTGATATTTGACTACACATCACCCTTGTGTTTAGTGTAAATTGCACTTTGGCTGTTATGTGAATGGTTGATATTATTATGGAATAAGTGCAATGTTTGAAATCCGTATAATTAAATTACATGGAAGTTGTGTGAGTCTCATTCCAATTTTGAGTTAAAGAATATTATAATCCAATATTCAATTAAAAGAACCAAAGGATGGTTTCCATGTTTTCAAATGAGAAGGTATGTATTGTCAAAGTTACAATAAAAAGAGTGAATTGGAAAGATAACATTTTTTTTATTAGTAAAAAGTTACAATAAAAGATTAGAATTAAAAGATACCCTTTTTAATTGTCAACATGTTAAATTAAGAAGATTTGTTTCAAAACTGAACATCTTGAAAAGATTAATATTATTGTTATCAATTTTAAATTAATGAATATTTTAATTTATACTCAATTAATAGAATTAATTGGCGTTGATTTAAAAAGATTATATCTTTATTGTTTAAAAGTTATAATAAAGGAGATTCAATTAAAAAGATTATATATTTACTGTCCACATTCTAAGATAAGAAAGTTTGATTTCGAAATTTGAATGTTTTGGAAAGATTACATTTATTTGTCATTATGCGGCAATAAATAGATTTGATTTCAAAATAAGACATTTTGGGAAGATTATTATTAATTGTTATAACAATATGGAAAGTTCAAATATTTATAAAGATTTGAAAGGTAAGTGAAGATATTTGGAATCACGACATTTTAGAATTAAAGAATATTTAAAATTAAGATTCTTTAACGGAAAGGATATTTTCAAAGAGTACGTTTTAGGAAAGTTAATTATAATTATAAAATTATAATTGTACTTGGACACGAGGTTAGGTCACATTTGTGGTGGAAGTTTGCCCGGAACCGCCCGGCTTATCCAGCAGGCCTAATGTGAGAGGTCCAAGTGCGGAAATACGAATTGGGCCATGACACGAGGTTAAGCCCAACTTGTGGGATAAGTCTGCCCGGAACCAAACAGCATATATCCACAAGTCGTAGGCTTAATGTGGGAGGTCTGGCCCAGTTTAAAATATAAATGAATAAGATAATTGATTGAGCTATTTAATCTGTTTTGAATAGCAACACCATTTTAACCCGAACGTGTTTATCGATTTATTTTATACATTTTATAATGCATGTTTTAAAGTGCTAATTCCAAAATAAATATTTTGGAAATGAAATTATTTTAATATGATAATAGATATAATAATCAATTTGGATTTAAAATTGAAATAAAAGTTGGAATCGTTTTATAAACGAATTTATAAACATTTTAGAATAAAGTTTGAAAGGAAAATATTACACTTTTCAATGTAATAAAGACTGAATTGGAAATAAAGTTGAAATGAAAATATTACATTTTTCAATGTAATAAAGCTGAAATGAAAATATTACATTTTTCAATGTAATAAAGACTGAATTGAAAATAAAGTTGAAATGAAAATATTACATTTTTCAATGTAATAAAGACTGAATTGAAAATAAAGTTTAAATGGAAATATTATATTTTTCAATGTAATAAAGACTTAATTGAAAATAAAGTTTGAAAGGAAAACATTACATTTTCCAATGTAATAAAGATTGAAATGAAAATATTACATTTTTCAATGTAATAAAGGTTGAACTAAGAAGATTACATTAAAAAGATTTCATTTTTATTTAAGATTGATTACATAGAAAGAATACTTTTTTTTTAGTTAATTTGTTTCAAAAGAATGAAAAAGATTCATTTTAATGTAGATATACATTTCAATATAAAAGAATGAGTGATTTATTTATTTTAATAAATTAATTAAAATAAATAAAAGGATTAAAGTGGTTTTAATAAAACCAAGATTTTCCAGTACATACATTGGAATGGATTTAAATGGAAATAATCTTCGGATTATTTCAGTATTGGATTTTGTGATTATACGGATATTATTGTGGAAATTTGGAAGATATTAATATCGTTATTCCCAGTTTGATATATGTTAATTTTCAGAATTTGATATTGAACATAACTCGATATAATTTCTATTCAAAGCATGATATTTAATGTCAGATTAAAATTTGGGTTTGTCGTGAATAGTGTCTTAAATAACACTGTTCTTAAACCCATTTGGGAAAGAATAAATCTTTTAATTAAGATTTAAATAAGATTTCCAATTATTAAACATAATTGAAATTAAGTGAAACTGACTTTTGGGTTGATTGCGAACAATGTTTTTAAATGACATTAGTTCTTTAAATCCGATTGACAGTGAAATTTAGATTGGTAATTCATAAATCTTTTAACTAAGATTTAGTGAAATATTCTAAAGAGAAGTTTCAATTTAACATATTAAATTGAAATACGATTTTGGGTTTATTATGAACGATGTTTTTAAGCAACATTTGTTCTTTAACCCAGTTAAAGGAAAGATTATTTCTTGAAAGTTAAATAATCATTAAATAATGATTCTTGAAGATTAAAACTAGATATAGTTTTAATGAATCTTTAATTGGATTGAATGAGGATAAAAGTAATTAAATTTACTTAATTCAAGAAATGAACGATAATGGAGTACCACTAGTTTTACTCCAAGCGGTAGCTAAATCTTTAATTAGATTTGATCGATAAAACGGTAATTAAGTTTACCGTAACACATTGGGTGTTAGGTATGGAGTACCACCAGTTTACTCCATGGGTTGTGTAGGTTGGGAATGGGATATTAATTAATGATTACTTCGGTAAGGCGTTAATCCCGACTAGTTGAATAAACCTTAATTTGGTTTAAATTAAAATCAAAGAATACTCTTGATTGGAATGAGGCGTTAGTTGTGTTTTAAAGCACATGATTTTAAATTACGCAAATTATTCAGAAAGACCGGGTTTAACCTATTCTGAATAATTCATACGACGATTGAAGATCGATGATGAAGATGGTTATTGAAGACCGGGAAATTTCCATATCGAATGGATGATTATTGATATCTTGATTGGACCGTACACCCAAAATGAGGGAAAAATTGGTGATCATTCAGACGTATTTGGAGATGTACCGGATATGGTTTCGTTCAGACCCAGAACGGACTGAAAAATGGATTATGTGTCTGACATTGTATTCCTTTATATTGTATTCATTGATCTCTATTTAATATATAGCTGTCTGGTGGTGGAGAATTTATTCTCTTGCTTAACACCCTGTTACATATCGATAGATGAATCAATGATATGGTATGGTCTGATAATGTGGCATGCAAAGATGCATATGATCAAGGCTTTTGTTGAAAAGCAGGGCCTTGTGGGATGATCAAAGTATAGCCTATTACGGCATAACTTTGTGTATATCGTGACTTCGCGAGCCTCACACCCCGGTATGAGTCAAAAACGGGATTAGTACTGTAGGGAGTGCACACGTTTCTTTCTAGCTAGGAGTAGTGTCAGTGCTTAAACTGGCTGACATTTTACTTATGTGGATGATGGATTTTGAGGCGCCTCGGATTTCTATAGGCCATTAGTGGTCATACTATAGGTTCAAAGGAACCGGGAAGCGTGTGTTCAGGCATAATTAATCCATTACCCTTAGGTAGGGACCGGCCCTGAAGATCCAAGGGTTGCCCATAGGTGTGATCCTGATGCATTTGCTAGAGTGTCTCGAATCGGAGAGGAGCTTGCCCCTAGCCTCGACTCATGATGGAAATCCAATTCTCAATACGACCTTGTGGTTCTGATTGTAGAACTAGTATGGCGACATGATATATGGTACCCATGCCGTCTATGATTAATACATTTACTTTCGAAATCGATTTCTGCACTATGCACTTATAGTAATATTAAAAGATAAATTTCGCGTACCAAGCATATTTGGCTATTATAAGGTAAAACTTTATCCTTCGGCTTGCGTTGAATTGTGTGATAGGACCTGAGTCTTATAATAGCTTCATTTTCCTTTATTTAGCAGGGCGCTGTTTATTTTTTTGCACTGATATTCTTGGGGGTTAACCCGTTCCGTGTTATATGGCATGGTCCCTTGATTTACCTAACTTTGAAATCAACTTAATAACTGTTTTTGAGTTCTCATACCAGTCCCATGACTGACCTGGAGTTTATTGTTTTAACCTAAACTCTGGGTGCCCATATTTCCACATGGGCAGCTGGTAGTTTGGTTTTGCAGATATTATATTCACAGGATCCTGGTCTACAGCTGAAGCGATATTCGGAAAGCTATGTATCCGTGTATTTCTTTCAGTTGTATTTTGTATTAATTTTTTTTCCGTTGCTATTTAAATGTAATTTAAACTCTGATATTATTGTATTTCCAATGTACATTATTATTCATACTCTAGAAAATTCTTGTACTCTGATGTAATTGTTGTAACAACAATAAAATGTTCTTCTGTTTTGTGTTCTGATGTGTGTTGTTCTCAAAACAATCCGGCTTTCCTTTACGGGGAAGTTTGGGTCGTCACAATGTAAACCTCCCAAGGGTATTAGGATGATAATTTTATACATCTCCCAAGTGTGTAGATAAGCTACATAGGTTGTGATAAAACGCCACACGGGTCTTGGGATAACAATTAGCCTGCATGTCCCCCATATGTGTATATAAGTGCCATGGATTATGATGTAAATCCCACATGGGTATTGAGAAGATAATTTTGCACATCCCCCTAGTGTGTAGATAAGCTACATAGGTTGTGATTAAAAACCCCACATGGGTCTTGGGATGATATTTAATTGAATACTAATCTCATGTGTTTAGTTTGTATGTTAATCGGTGGATTGACAGGCCGATATAAGCGTAAATTATATATTCAAGGCTTATACGGGTGCAGTTGCACTTTGTATGTGAATTTGATGTTTAATGGTTGTTTACAGCTATTGTTGGGTACATATGATGCATGAAATCCATATAAATTGATTTATATGGAAGTTGGTTGATATTTTATTCCAATTCGAAATAAAACCGAATATTTTAATAACATAATATTTGATGAAAAAATAAAGTTTGATTTTGACGTCCGATTTTGGATGAACGTGAAGATATTAAAATATCAGTGAATTTTCATCATTGAACCAAGTGATTTTGAAAATTTTCATTTGGTCTTGGCATAGCAGAGTCTTCAATTCGAAATGAGTAGTAACTTTTTAAAGTGAAGTTCAGTTAGGCTATTTAGCAAACGATTTAAAAGAAATTCCATTTTTATTTTTATTATGAATGATAGGAAAGTTTGAGTTTAAAAAACGAGTTTGGAAAAATATTATTATTCTAATGATTAAAATAATATTAGAATGTCTTAATGCTGAAATATGTGATTTTGAAGAGAAACGAAGGGAACAAAATTTCCGATATTGATTATATTTTTTTAACTTATAAAATATTTTGGAAGATGTTTCAATTTATTTTAAATTCATAAATCAATTCGGGCTTGAATAGGACTTGTCGTGCAGCTACAGTTCGCGAATGTCAAATCATAACTTTAAACTGATATACCGGGAGATTCGACAGTCGGATTCTCCTGAAACTGGAAGTGTTAGATCCAGGAAAGAATTTTTTTATCTCATGTCTGATTTTCGTGAAAAAAGACCAATTGAAGGGGAGGGTTTCTTCAAACAACAAGGAGCCGAGGCAACTATTTAATCAAATGATGCTGAGCATGTTTCCCATCTCTTCTCGAGAAACAAATAGGGTATTTCTTTGTAATGAGATGAGATTTCAAATAAATAAGAATTTTAAGATCCAACGGTTTGATTTTAAATTATGTCTAAATATGTTTTGTAAAAGGTCGATATGGATGCAGTTCAGTGGCCGAAATTGGCAACCGATTGTAAGGGCCTTAATAAAATTATTAAAAATATAAGTAAATTATGTTAAATTGTAAAAAATGATTTGAAAAGATTTTTGGATGAGATATTCCAAGTTTTGGAAAGATAAAAATATGTTTCAGACAAGGCGGAGGATGTTATAAGATTGGAATATCAGGTAGTGGGAGATAGCTTTGAGCTCATTCAGGAGGGTGTTCTTGGTGAGAAAAACCAATCACTTTTCCTTGATTCTTTTTGGGATTGGGAATGTGAATTTCGCAGTCCTAATCCCTGTTTTTTACCTAAACTTGCGATGCTTTTCTCTGAGTATGTCAATGTCATAGGTAGTGATAGTGACACCTCCAGTTATTCCGCCCTTATGGGGGATTAACTGTTGGTTCCTTTTTAGTAGTTGAAACTCTATGTTTCTCTCCTGTTCTTTATAGATATAGTGTTTTGGCACTTCAAACCAGATGGAGTTTCTGTGCCTGTGCAGAAGTTCACTTCTTCCTTCACTTTTCAAATAAATAGTGGTATGACCACTATAAATCCAGCTTACCATGCCAAAAAAAGACATTTTTATCTGAACGAACTAGTTAACAATTAAAATAAAGAACCAAAAGGAATATGCGATGATTCCTGAGATTACAGTCTAGTATCACCCATGAGATCCAACAGGAAATTATTACATTAGGCGAGGGGTGGAAAGAACAGAAAGGACATCGAATATTCAACTAACATCAGATGGCATCTTCTAAAGATAAATAATCCAATGGTTTGGAATTAACATATTGGGTTGTGAATGGTTTTAATATAACCTGAGATTTTCGATGTATGATTTGGATTGGATTTGAATGAAAATAATTTTCGGATATTTTAATATTGGATTTCGTGATTATATGGGCATCAATGAGGAATTTGGAAGATATGGATTGTAATGGCCCGCAAATCCATAATACCAGAGTTGACTACATACACCATACATCCAACCCAAATATCACAAAAATACGAATCATTTTTTCAGAAGAAAAAGGTAGAAGAAAAACAGAAATAACAACACAGAATCTCACATCACAGCGGAATAAAATATAATATATCATAACTTTTGAAATACCGAAGTTCAACTGTATCACATACACTTATCAGAGTACAACACTTACAACACAGCGGAACAAAACTCTATATAACTAACGCTGAAGCCTCCTGCTCCAAGCTCCTTTAGATAGATCTGTAAAATCCTGAACTACTTGACTGCCCATACAATTTAGGCACCCAAGAGTTTAGGTAAAACAAAACAAAATAAACTCCGGCTCAGTCATGGGACTGGTATGAATAAACAGTTTAAAACAGTTTCAGGAACTAAATGATATCTCATAAGACCACGCCGTATAACACGGAACGGGTTTTTCCCTTAAATTCAAATTCTATTTCAATTCCTTTGAATTCAAATTCTATTTTAATTCCTTTGAATTCAAATTCTATTTCAATTCCTTTTTATGATATTTTTAAATATCAACACTTAGGCCCAGTGATATTTAAACACCAGACAACCAATTATTTATTTTAGGGTTTCTAACACATCATATATGACAGTATATACGCAAATAAATAAACAAACAGATAATATATTTTTGAGGGAATCTAGTTGGATCCCTCCAACCTGTTTTCCTGCATCCATAGACGTTTGTAAACATAGTAATACCCATCCTACTTCAAGACAAGATATCGCGGTATAGAAGGTCATCCACTATCATAGCGTGGGGCGTATAGGGTCATCCGCTAATGGTACTGCGGGAACAATCCAATCATCAACCCAATATATATATATATATAATAATCAACCCTAAATAACTAATATATTTAAAGTAACAAGAAAAATCCAAACAAGCAATAACAATTATTTTTAACGACATAAAAATAATTCTACTTAAGGTGAGTGGGATTTACTCACTTTGAATATGTTTGATCCATTTTGATTTAAATTCTTAAATGCCAGATTATGCAACCCTCAGCTACGAACTACTCGATTCGAATCCGCCTTGTACCTACAGTTATTCGATTTAATTTATCGATTAAACATTTGTTTATTAACTTAACTTAATAAACGAATAAGTAAATTATTCTATAAAATCTTAATTCGTAAAAATGTGTAACACCCCTCCTCCACCAGGGTGACTCTTGCAAGCACTCTGACTTTGGAGGGGCGTTTGAATCAGGTAAACATGCATAATGATATATCAAGGCAGAACAAGAACATATGTATATATGTAAACAGAGTAAATAACATAGATAAAACAGCGGAAGATTTCAAACCATTTCAAAACAAGTCTGGTACAACATAATGTCAACTTTCCAAATACACAAGTCTAGATAAAAACAACATTACTGAAAAACTGAAATACATAAGTACTATCCCCAAAATAAGTGATAACCATAGCTAGCTTCATGTCAAGACCGTACATGAGCTAAAATCCCACAAGCAAGCGATCAAAAATCCAAGCTAAGCTCCAATATTCCCACCCTGAGAACCTGGGGGGGGGGGGGGACGGAAGAAAAGAGGTGAAAGAAAAACAGGTCAGTCAAAAAGACTGAGTAAGCCCTACTACAATCAATGTAAACTGATAAAGTTAACTGGCATGATGAAAGCTGAGATGAACATATGGATAACTACATAATAGCATGATGATTAACTAACAAGGTAGATAAAGGTGTCATCGCATAATCAGGTTTAAGGTTTTTGCACCACAGGTGTACTAGCAAACTAACATGACTTGAATAAGCAAGTATTGATCCCTTGGCCCAAGCTTTGGCCCAATAACATGAAGTGACCCTAATACGCGGTCCAACCAAACGGTCTAGTCGATCGGCTCCCTATAAGCCTAACTCGTCACGTGTTGGTGTCAATGCGGCCCAATAACATAATTGTAGTCAGACTGTGTAAGGTCTCCCGTCAGGTGTATCAAGCCCTAGGGTGTCAACCCCTGGACACCATAAACATAAGTGCACAGTCTCGATCTACTGGTACCCGTGCATGTTTTCCCCGGCTTCGGACTATGTGCACGACCATAGTCCGCCCGGAACTACACCGGCGTACCACTCTGCCGTCGTTTTTGGTCTCTTACCTCAAGTCCAGTAATTGTGCTCCCCACCCTAGCCTAGACCCTAGGGTCATAATGATACGAACTTGGGATTACTGCTGGAGTGGACCCCCATTGCTAGGATTTTTCTAGTGGGTTAATTACGGTTTAACCCTTTTACTAATCATGGATTAACTTGGTTAAGTGTAACGATGAGTTCATGACTTAACCCTGATTAATCTACAAAGCCCAAATTGGTTAAGTATTAAGTGGACCATGACTTAACCCTAATCATGAGGCATTAATTAATTTAATGTGCCTTAACCTCTCACATTAGACCTTGTTGTGGTTACTAGTTAAGCCGGGTGGGTCCGGGTAGCTTTACACCACAACTTGGTCTAACCTCGGGTTCAAGGTACAACATGACCAACTTCTCACATTGGGTCCTATTGTTTGTAGCAACTAGTTAAGCCGGTCGGTTCCGGGTAGGTTTACGCTACAAACTCAACCCAACCTCGAGTTGGTCACACTTATATTTTCTAAGTGTCATGTCCATCATGTTTCCAAAACATGTTACAAATTTTCAAGCATTTGGGTAGACCTAACTTAATAGGTAAATTCCCAAAGGGTAGACCTAACTTAATAGGTAAATTCCCAAGCTTATGTTTTTATGTCTTTTAAGTTTACCCAACCCCAAACGCAATCCCATCGCTTACATATCGCCATAGCGCATAAAGGATAGAAAGAGGGAACTTGGCATAATCATGACATAAAGGTGTTGAAGCCACAAGTTCAACATGGTGGCATATGAAATGTACATGTGTTCATATACTTGCATATTACATTTTTAGGCCTCAAAAGCATGCATAAAACCAAACTTAGCATATTGGTGATACATGGTGATAAATGACATGTAGAAATGGCCATAAGTTCGCATTTAGCCTCACATGCAAGTTATCATAAGAGATATGATAACTTACATGTTGCCAAAATGCAACCTTTAGCATAAAGCTTGAAGCTTTATGTCCATATACTCAAGATAAGCTTGCATAACATGATAACATGAACAAAATGATCACCCCAAACATGCATAACCTAACATGGCAAACTTGCTTATAAACTTGCATATTATAACATGATAAACTTGCATATCATAACATGGCAAACTTGCATATAAACTTGCATATCATAACATGATAAACTTGCATATCATAGCATAGCAAACTTACATAACATAACATGGTTAACTTGCATATCATATCATAATGATCAAACACCACTTGCATCATTCATTAACTTTAGAGTTTAAATATGAAAGTAGAATAGGGGTTACAATGCTTATGAAGACACAAAAATATGACAAAGCCCTTATGCAATCAAATAGACCCAAAATGCAAGCTCTAATAGAAAAACCCTTGAGCCAAAATGATCAAAACCCTTGCTTTATGATGTAAATATGGAAACTTGACTTGAATGCAAGCTAATGACACTCATACAAGCTTGAAAACACTTGTATGCATGGAAAATCTCATAGAAATTTATTTAGGAATTTTATGAAGAGAGTAGAGGCCATGAGAGGATTGATTTTGCCATAGTTTAGTTGTATGAATGAATAATGATGATTTAGGGTTAGGTTAGGGCCTTATTTATAGAGATTAGGACTAGTTTCAACCTTAGGATTAAACCCTAGTTCCAATCTCAGCCCTCAAAACCGAATCTGGCCCCCAAACTCAACACAAACCCAAAATGGTGCACCAGGCAAAACTGCCCGGCTGGACCAAGTCGACAGCCAAGTCGACAGGGCTGTCGACTTGGGTCCAACCAAGTCGACTCCCAAGTCGACAGGGCTGTCGACTTGGGTGCTCTGGCGGGAATTTTCCCGCCTGCCCCAATATGACCTAATTTTTCAAATTCAAACTTGAATTTGAAATCTGTTTTTACTTTGAAATTTTCTGAAAACTTCGTTGGGCCTTAATCGGGTCATACGGACTCCGATTTTCAAAAACTCGGACTCTATTTCGCGTATTTTTCCGAGACGAACGCAATGGCATTGCCCGTTTTCCTTGATTCGGATTTTAGAATTAAATTCTGCCTCGATTTACATTATTACAGGTTATTGAAAATACGGGTTGTTACATTCTCCCCTCCTTAAAGGATTTCGTCCCCGAAATCTTCAAGTTAGGAAGAACGTATCCTACCATCCAATCATCCATCTACTCAAAACATCATCCACGAGCAATCATTGTCCTTACAAGATTCTAAATGTTGTATGAACATATGCAAAGGTGTGTGTATATGTACTTATCTAATGCAAATTATGTTAGTGAAATGAATCCATATGTATGCAATTCCTAACATAATGTATAACATCTATATGTGTGCACATAACATACATCCATATGCAACATCCATGTGATAACACAAAAATTTTCATCCATGAATAAGCGTAAACACTCATGCATATGCAATATGAGGAGTGTGTGAGCCGATCTAGTGCCTAACGTGTATAATGCATCCACGAGTAACCACTTGCAAACACTTGCAACCACTTGCAAACATCAAGCATAACATGTTTCATCCAAAGGGTTTCTACCTAAGGTTCTCATGACAAGATTAACATGATAACAAGATAAACAAGACAAACATGGATAGCAAAAGAGAGATATGCTACAAAGAGATCGGGAAGATAAGCAAGATATACTCCTTTTGGATTACAAGAAATCCCTTCCTAACCCAACCCATATTCTATAAAAGCCCAAAAGGTTTAGCCAACCTAACAGACCCCTTCAAACCCTGACATGTATTACTAGCCAATAAGTCATACCTTCCGACAGAAATAGGACCGAAAATGGGACCGAGAGGATATACATAAAAAGATAACATGCGAGTAAGTTCCATAGGAAAACAAGGTTCAAGGATATGCTCTTAAAAAGAGATATGATGCGCGTATCTAGCCTTCAGTCTTCTAAGTCACGTTTCCTTGAGCTTAACTCCACTGTGCTTTGACCGTCTTTTACTTCATGATTCCTTGGCTTCTTAACTCTTATTTCCAAATATGAGTTGGAACCAATTTCATTGTCGCCTCTCGTCTTCCTTCTTCACTTACCCTTCTATCATTCTTGGCTTAAACATAACTATGACCTCATGGTTTCATGCAAGCTCTCCAAAATTCACTAGTGAATCCTGGATCTCGTTTACTTACTATAAAGTATTCCACGCAGCAGAACTTTTCTTTAAAATACCAATCCACGTTGCCAATTGCTCTTACTAACGTGATTTTCTATAACTCATGCTTGAACAAAATGAACCATCCGCCTGCGAATGATAGGCCGTACTTAGATTCAGCCATTTGCCCATGACTTCCCGTAGACTATCTCAAAACTGGCTAGTGAAAATTGAGTCATGGTTACTAACTATCCTTTAGGGAACCTCGTGCAACTGCTTTATTTCTTGAAAGTAAACTGTCGCTAGCTATGATGCAGTCCTTTCGCTCTTTACCGGAGTGAAATGAGTACTCTTCGTGAGTCTACCTACTTGCTCGTATTCCCTTTCCTTGATCTAGGCAGTCCATCCACGAAATTCTTCGTGACGCTTTACTACTTCCATTGCGGGGACCTCCAATGGATGTAACAGCCCACCGGGCTTCAATGACTCGGCCTTTAACCTGTTGGCACAACATGCTCCTTGGGACAAACTCGGCCACCTCCTCGGGTGATGTGCATCTTCAAGAACCTTCTTTCTCTCATCGCGTCTTAGCCATCCCTTGTCATCTATAGCGAGGTGTCTTAACATCTCGCCTCGAATTAACTTGTCCATGATCTCGACTAACTGCGGGTCTTCTTTCTGTGAAGTCCCTACTTGATCCAGAAGGGTAGGTCTAAACTCAAGGGACGCTAACTGACTAATTAAACTGAGAAAGCTTCTTACTTCAACTGTCCTCGTCGGAGCTTTTCGGTTTTGAACCGCGACCACTTTAGCAGGATCCACCACTAAGCCTTGCTTAGAAACTATGTGCCCAAGAAATCTAACTCCTTTTTCTCCAAAATGACATTTGGAGGACTTGGCTTTCAACTGATGCGCTCTAAGCGTATCCATCACCTCCTTGAGATGTCTAGCATGTTCTTCCTTGTTCTTTAAGAAAGTCAGGATATCGTCTACAAAGACTACCACAAACTCGTTCAGGAACTCCCTAGACACCCTACTCATCAAGTCCACGAAGTAGGCGGGTGCATTAGTCAAACCGAATGGCATGACCAGCCATTCTAAGAATCCATCTGGAGTTCTGAACGCAGTCTTGTCTATACTATCTTCAGCTGCCCTAAGCTGATGGAATCCAGTAGCAAGATCAAGAGAAAACAGATATTCCTACAAGCTGATCGAACAAATCATCGATCCTTGGCAATGGTTGTCTATTCTCTTTGTTTAGCTTACGATAATCAACACAAAGTCGAAGAGAACCATCTGCCTTGGTAGTAAATACTACAGGCGCTCCCCATTCAGATATACTTCGTCTAATGAAGTTCTTCTCAAGCAACTCCTTGACTTGCTTTCTTAACTTTCATCTTGCGGGGCCACGTGCCTAACCGGCCACGTAACTGGCTTGGCATTATCAACCAGATAGATGCGGGAATCACTCTCTCGCTTAGGGGTAACCCCCCCTTCACTTCACCCAAGCTATCAGGATATTCTCGGACCACCCTCACCGATTGCAAATTATCGATAGATGAGTTGAGGGATTCAAGATAACACAACATGACAGGACCCATAAGGTTACAAGAAATTTTTAGGGTATTACCGAGGTGAGTCATGAGCCACACAACCCTATGCTCAAAAATCAAGGATGGCTCCAAAATTGGACAACCCATCCATGCCCAAAATCAACCCATACCCCATGAAACCGAGAATATAAGCATCACACGAGAACTCTACACTAAAGATAGAGATTTTCAAATCCACGTAGATAATAGACAAATGGGCGGAAACCCCAATTGGATTTGAAACATACACGGGATCATTAACTAGACTAGTACTTAGGTGCAAACTTTCAACTAGATCAGATGAAATAAACTATGCGATGCACCAAAATCAAACAAGGTACGAACAGGAAAATCAGAAATGTAAACAAGACTTCCGACAGAAACACTACCTCGATCATGAGCTGAAAGAACGATGTTGAGGGGATGAACTCGCCCTCCAGATGGTCTTGCACACTGAGTCTGACCCTGCCCTTGCTTCTTCGGGCAATCTTTGCTGAAATGTCCAGTCTCACCGCAGAAAAAGCATTCACCACTCTTCCATTTTCTCTTCCTACAATCCTTAATAAGATGCCCAACTGAACCGCAATAATGGCACTTCCTCTTGTCGTTATTGCACTTGTTGTTGTTCCCCTTGTTGCCTTGACTCTTGTTCTTGTTCTTATTGCCTTGACTGCTCTGACCGCTTGGATTACCCTGGTTTCCTTTCCACTGGGAATCAGTCTTCTTGGCTTGAGTATCATTCATCTTGATCTCCTTCTTGTCACTCCTATTCTCTTCGTTGAGTAGGGCCACATTCACCAAACTCTCGAAGGACGCTCCGATGGGTATATGAGATATGGCCAAACCGCGCAATGGCTCGTTTAGTCCTAGAGCAAAGTGCATGGCCTTCTTCTGAGCTGTGTTAACCAAGTCTAAACCGAACCGAGCAAGTTGATTAAACTTATCCACGTATTCCCTAATGGTCATGTCCCCTTGCTTTAGTGATAGGAACCTCTCCATCTGAAGGTTCTCCTCTGTTGACGATAAGAACCTCAGTCCAAACCTTCTTTTAAACTCGTCCCAAGTCTCAATTGGTCTAGTAGTGGTGGTGACTACCCACCAATAAGCAGCTTCCCCTTTCAATAACCATACCACCAACAGAACTTTCATACGATCTTCTATATCAAAGATATCAAAGAGGTTTTCAGTTTCCTTTAACCAATTTCTTGCCTCAACAGAAGTCTCCATCCTAACAAAATTCTTGCAACCCATCGCCTTAAAGTCTTTGCAAATCTCCGCGAAATCCTCTTGTGGATGTTGAGGGGGAGGAGGAAGAGGAACCTCAGTGACAGGAGGAGGAGGAACATTAACTATTGGAGGAGGAGGAGGAACATTTGCGGGGCCGGCTTCGGTCGCCCTAGCCTCCAAAAGTCTCCTATACCAAACAGGTACGTGTGCTCCCTCCGGAATGGCAAAGTTATCAGCCATACTGAAAACGAAGAAAAAGATAGATTCAGAATGGAGAAAAACGAAGGAATTTTTGCTAATGGCTTTTTGGGGAATAGCCTTTAAAATAAACTAGACTTTTCTTTGGAAAATACTTTATACTTGGTTTTGAAAATAGTTTTCCAAAAGTTTTAAAAACCTTTTTGTCCCTTCTCGTAAACCATACGCTCTGATACCAAATGTAACACCCCTCCTCCGCCAGGGTGACTCTTGCAAGCACTCTGACTTTGGAGGGGCGTTTGAATCAGGTAAACATGCATAATGATATATCAAGGCAGAACAAGAACATATGTATATATGTAAACAGAGTAAATAACATAGATAAAACAGCGGAAGATTTCAAACCATTTCAAAACAAGTCTGGTACAACATAATGTCAACTTTCCAAATACACAAGTCCAGATAAAAACAACATTACTGAAAAACTGAAATACATAAGTACTATCCCCAAAATAAGTGATAACCATAGCTAGCTTCATGTCAAGACCGTACATGAGCTAAAATCCCACAAGCAAGCGATCAGAAATCCAAGCTAAGCTCCAATATTCCCACCCTGAGAACCTGGGGGGGGGGGGGGGGGGGGGAACGGAAGAAAAGAGGCGAAAGAAAAACAGGTCAGTCAAAAAGACTGAGTAAGCCCTACTACAATCAATGTAAACTGATAAAGTTAACTGGCATGATGAAAGCTGAGATGAACATATGGATAACTACATACTAGCATGAAGATTAACTAACAAGGTAGATAAATGTGTCATCGCATAATCAGGTTTAAGGTTTTTGCACCACAGGTGTACTAGCAAACTAACATGACTTGAATAAGCAAGTATTGATCCCTTGGCCCAAGCTTTGGCCCAATAACATGAAGTGACCCTAATACGCGGTTCAACCAAACGGTCTAGTCGATCGGCTCCCTATAAGCCTAACTCGTCACGTGTTGGTGTCAATGCGACCCAATAACATAATTGTAGTCAGACTGTGCAGGGTCTCCCGTCGGGTGTATCAAGCCCTAGGGTGTCAACCCCTGGACACCATAAACATAAGTGCACAGTCTCGATCTACTGGTACCCGTGCATGTTTTCCCCGGCTTCGGACTATGTGCACGACCATAGTCCGCCCGGAACTACACCGGCGTACCACTCTGCCGTCGTTTTTGGTCTCTTACCTCAAGTCCAGTAATTGTGCTCCCCACCCTAGCTTAGACCCTAGGGTCATAATGATACGAACTTGGGATTACTGCTGGAGTGGACCCCCATTGCTAGGATTTTTCTAGTGGGTTAAGTACGGTTTAACCCTTTTACTAATCATGGATTAACTTGGTTAAGTGTAACGATGAGTTCACGACTTAACCCTGATTAATCTACCAAGCCCAAATTGGTTAAGGATTAAGTGGACCATGACTTAACCCTAATCATGAGGCATTAATTAATTTAATGTGCCTTAACCTCTCACATTAGACCTTGTTGTGGTTACTAGTTAAGCCGGGTGGGTCCGGGTAGCTTTACACCACAACTTGGTCTAACCTCGGGTTCAAGGTACAACATGACCAACTTCTCACATTGGGTCCTATTGTTTGTAGCAACTAGTTAAGCCGGTCGGTTCCGGGTAGGTTTACGCTACAAACTCAACCCAACCTCGAGTTGGTCACACTTATATTTTCTAAGTGTCATGTCCATCATGTTTCCAAAACATGTTACAAATTTTCAAGCATTTGGGTAGACCTAACTTAATAGGTAAATTCCCAAAGGGTAGACCTAACTTAATAGGTAAATTCCCAAGCTTATGTTTTTATGTCTTTTAAGTTTACCCAACCCCAAACGCAATCCCATCGCTTACATATCGCCATAGCGCATAAAGGATAGAAAGAGGGAACTTGGCATAATCATGACATAAAGGTGTTGAAGCCACAAGTTCAACATGGTGGCATATGAAATGTACATGTGTTCATATACTTGCATATTACATTTTTAAGCCTCAAAAGCATGCATAAAACCAAACTTAGCATATTGGTGATACATGGTGATAAATGACATGTAGAAATGGTCATAAGTTCGCATTTAGCCTCACATGCAAGTTATCATAAGAGATATGATAACTTACATGTTGCCAAAATGCAACCTTTAGCATAAAGCTTGAAGCTTTATGTCCATATACTCAAGATAAGCTTGCATAACATGATAACATGAACAAAATGATCATCCCAAACTTGCATAACCTAACATGGCAAACTTGCATATAAACTTGCATATTATAACATGATAAACTTGCATATCATAACATGGCAAACTTGCATATAAACTTGCATATCATAACATGATAAACTTGCATATCATAGCATAGCAAACTTACATAACATAACATGGTTAACTTGCATATCATATCATAATGATCAAACACCACTTGCATCATTCATTAACTTTAGAGTTTAAATATGAAAGTAGAATAGGGCTTACAATGCTTATGAAGACACAAAAATATGACAAAGCCCTTATGCAATCAAATAGACCCAAAATGCAAGCTCTAATAGAAAAACCCTTGAGCCAAAATGATCAAAACCCTTGCTTTATGATGTAAATATGGAAACTTGACTTGAATGCAAGCTAATGACACTCATACAAGCTTGAAAACACTTGTATGCATGGAAAATCTCATAGAAATTTATTTAGGAATTTTATGAAGAGAGTGGAGGCCATGAGAGGATTGATTTTGCCATAGTTTAGTTGTATGAATGAATAATGATGATTTAGGGTTAGGTTAGGGCCTTATTTATAGAGATTAGGACTAGTTTCAACCTTAGGATTAAACCCTAGTTCCAATCTCAGCCCTCAAAACCGAATCTGGCCCCCAAACTCAACACAAACCCAAAATGGTGCACCAGGCAAAACTGCCCGGCTGGACCAAGTCGACAGCCAAGTCGACAGGGCTGTCGACTTGGGTCCAACCAAGTCGACTCCCAAGTCGATAGGGCTGTCGACTTGGGTGCTCTGGCGGGAATTTTCCCGCCTGCCCCAATATGACCTAATTTTTCAAATTCAAACTTGAATTTGAAATCTGTTTTTACTTTGAAATTTTCTGAAAACTTCGTTGGGCCTTAATCGGGTCATACGGACTCCGATTTTCGAAAACTCGGACTCTATTTCGCGTATTTTTCCGAGACGAACGCAATGGCATAACCCGTTTCCCTTGATTCAGATGTTAGAATTAAATTCTGCCTCGATTTACATTATTACAGGTTATTGAAAATACGGGTTGTTACAAAATGTGTACCTCTCTCCTGCGCAAAAATTAAATCAATTCCCAAAACCAATCCTCGAGTAGCTCCGAACTGAAATCAGCTTCGAATAATCAACCCATTCCCATTACGGCATTTTAGCAAACACTACATCGACGAGCTACATCCCATACTTCCTTGCCTCTGTCCGGTAGCAGCCTCCGCGTCCTGTCACTGTTCGAATCCATCTCCTGTGAAGCGCACCTCACCCAACTCCACCTGCTAGAAAATCTTCAACGCTGAAGTTCATCGCCCCCATCGCACTGGCCAAAAACCCCTCCGACAACGTTGACATCCTATTGCGAGCTCCATGTCGAGGTTCGAACGCACCCACCTCGTCTTTTGATTCACTCCACCGCATCCCTAAATCAACGTCAGACCGAACTCTAGATCTCATTCCGATGATCGTCGACTCAGTCAACCCGATAGCCGCTCCAATCCCCAATTCGAAACTCCCCTTCGCAATGACTGTCGACCCGAGAACCAACTCGCGATGACCCAATATGAACAACCCTAAAGTTAGCGTCTCCCCCTATCGATCATCTCCAGTTTGCAGGCCTCTCGATTTCTGATTTCTAATGAATTGATGAAGGAATTGGAAAGGGGATGGCATCAATTTATATTCTGGAGAAGGAGAAATAACCAAACAAAGAGGGAGGGTGGCATTCAATTTTATATAGAAGAGGAATGGAGGAAGAAAGGCTACGGGTTTGGTTTTGTTTGTGGATGAAGAGGAAGCACGACTTTTCTTTTGTTTGTGGATTTAAGAGAGGGCACCGTTTTGGTTTTGGTCCACCCACCCTGATATTTTATTCTTGATTTAATTTAATTAAAAACCGTATCCTTAAATTTAAAATACCCATGATGCCGAACTTCTTTCTGAACCCAACAACTGTCAATTCTAGGGTAAAACCACTATTCTGAACACACTGGGATAGGTCACGAGTCCATTTCGATCATCTGTAGAGGATATTAATTTAAATCAATATAAATTTAAATTACAAACCATTTAAATTCTTCGATAATAATTTAATATTATTATTCTAATTCAAACAGGAGTTTGAATTAATTATCTGAACTGTTTTCAAATCCGTTTTAACTTCGAATTCGGTTATTCGCTGATTCCTTATTTTGATAATTTAATATATACGATATTAGATCGAAATCTATAACAAAAATATAAAAATTCATTTATATTATCAGCTAAATATTTAAATCCATTTTAAATATTTAAAATTTACTTGACAGAAATCTGGGTCATTACATTCTTCCCCTCTTAAAAAAATTTCGTCCCCAAAATTACTATGGTAGAAAAATGTTACTAACCTATTAACCCTTCAAAATCAACTTATGCTGAAACTCAACATTCCATACTTCTATAAATTTTAGTTCTACCAAAACTTTTGGGTTTCATTCATTTAATTTGAATGATCTACAATCAATACATTCACATCTGATTCATATTCCATTCAAATTGAGTTTAGTCAATTTTTTCCTTTCGATCCATTTAACTTGATTAAGTTTAAATATAAATTCTAGAATTCAAATCTCTGGCTTTTGATTTCAAATCCTTTTAGAAATCACATAAATATATACTTATACTGATTTCCATCTCAAATTCAAACATTTGAATTTTCAAAACCGACTTGTTTTCTTTCAAACAAATCTTCATCAAAACCTTTCTAAGGTAGCAACTCATCACTTAGAAACTCGAAAATGAACACTGATGATGTTGCAGTCATCATCAGAAATATATTCCAGCCACTAAAGTGAGTTCAGTGCTTAAATAAATTTCAAAATCCTTTTTAAAACAAAGCTATATTGTTCTAGTATACTTCAGAAAATATTTTCCAACTTCCCAGGATTCTAAATTCTACATTCTGGTTTGGATTAAATTTTAATTCATCTCATTTGTATATTCTTCATACAAATTTTATTTGGTTATAGATAACCAATCCAATCTTATAATCTTATTTGATTATAATTATATCAATCAACACATCCATATATTATAATAATTTCAGAAAATTATTCCTTCTATATCAAAATAGAATTTTTGAGTAAGATTATTTCATTTACCCACTTAAAACAATATGATGTTCAATCTTCTGTTCAAGTATTTACAAACTCTTATCGACTTCGTGGCGTCCCACGATTTGATCAGAATTCATAAACCACTCAACAGACTAGCCAACACAAAATAAAACAAATTTTATATCAATTAACAAATACGCTCTCTCGTATATATACACTTAACTCATTCTAGGGTACTACTGACCCTATCTCTAATGAGCACGATTCCACAAAGCCTAGGTATTCGCTCAACCTAAGCTCTGATACCAAGTGTAATGGCCCGCAAATCCATAATATCAGAGTTGACTACATACACTATACATCCAACCCAAATATCATGAAAATACGAATCATTTTTTAGAAGAAAAAGGTAGAAGAAGAACAGAAATAAAAACACAGAATCTCACACCGCAGCGGAACAAAATATAATATATCATAACTTTTGAAATAAAAAAGTTCATCTGTATCACATACACTTATCAGAGTACAACACTTACAACACTTACAACACAGCAGAATAAAACTCTATATAACTAACGCTGCAGCCTCCTGCTCCAAGCCCCTTTTGATAGATCTGTAAAATCCTGAACTACTTGACTGCCCGTACAAATTTAGGCACCCAAGAGTTTAGGTAGAACAAAACAAAATAAACTCCGGGTCAGTCATGGGATTGGTATGAGTAAACAGTTTAAAACAATTTCAGGAACTAAACGATATCTCATAAGACCACGTCGTATAGCACGGAACGGGTTTTTCCCTTATGAGAATCCAAACACTTGATTTAACTTTCAAATCCTCTTTGAAAGAAACGGTTATCTTTATATCAAAACTCTTTGATATTATAATAATGTCTAAATCAAATAAATAACAATCTAGTGGAATGTTTGCATCTCACGTTCCACACAATAATATACAATCATAAACCGCGGGCACTTATTGGATATTTGATTTCCAACTATGACAAGGTATGGAACTACCTGCCGTTGGTGTATCTCTAGAGGAGAATACACCGAGTTCAACAAGTTTTCTTGCAACTTAGCCACACATGACCGACCACTCATTTCGCTTGAGTGTATCGAATGTATATTACCAACGGTTGGGATCAGCAATCGTTTCCCGAATGGGACAACATCGAATAGAATAAGGAATTAAATTAATCTCTAGATAGGTGATGATACACCCTAATGGGAGCTAACCATATAGCCATGCTGCCTACCCGATTTTTGTCATTTCCCGGTTGTTGAGGCCAGAGGCTACGATTTCTTTCCATTCATTGATAACACGATCACTTTGAATGCCACATTGTCAGATCCGTTAATCACTAATTGGTTTACACAAATATTCTGGATGTTATGCTAAGGGAATAAATCCGTTGCAACCATATACATTTATACATACCAACTCATTCGATCATTGGAAATACTCTGTCAGACACTCGTCCATATACGTTCGTTCTGGGACTAAACAAAACCGAAGGCACTATTCAGTTCATCCATCCTAGGCAATCTCTACCTAGGACTTATATAACAGCCCTTGCACTTTACTCCGTCTTCAATATATTCAGCATACTTGGTTCGCAACGCTTTTGCCAATACGGAGTGGTTCTTCAGATAATAATCCAACCGGTCTGTCCATATTGACAACGATGGTCAAAAACTTCGATAGTCTGTGATTTAACTATCGAATAAAAACAAGTGTTTCGATGGTCACTATCGAAGAAAACAAGTGTTCATTCAACATATCAAACAAATCACTGGGCTCTTTAATTAATATTTCATTAATTAAATCTCTTCTCCATTTCCTTATCAATATTTGTTAACCAAATATTTTCAATAACCATATTGGCCTTTTACACTATTTGGAAAATATTTCCGAATATCGCCTTCCTTTATTTTCTTAAACTTTAGAAAATGTATGCTAGTTATAATTGGAAAATATTCCAATTACTTATCTCTTTTCCGATCTCGTTTATTTCTATACTTAGGAAATATTTATTATTCTATTTCGAAGTTTACACTTATTTGGTTTAAAACGAATGTTGTGTAAAACATCGTTACGACAACCCAAATACTATATTCAACTAACTCTTATCCAACATTAATCTTCGAGCCTGGAATCTTACTTTTTATTTGTTAATAATGAAATCAATCAAGTTGGGGTATAACTACCTCTCAGACCTTGACTGAATAACATTTATAATGTCAAAACATATACGACTACTTACTCAAATAATCAATACCATACAACTACTTATTCACTTTTAAACATATATACACTTTCTCTTTCTATTCTTACGAGATTTTAATCCTAGTCTTCCTTTTTGATTATTCATTCTATTTTTAAGTTCGTTTTCTTATCGACTTCTATATATATTGATATATAGATTCTAGTTATCAAACTTCTTAAAAATATCCTAACTCCTTAAATTTCCGGAAAAATTCGCCATAACCTGCTTTGTACCGGGAGCATCGGGATATTCAAATAGCCTCCCATGGCCCTCACCAATCCAAAAGAAAAAGAAAAAGCCAAGCAGCTTGTCGATACGGCGCATAAAATCTCATATCTGTATTAAATACGTACCTTTTTGTCAAGCATTCTATTTATATACCTTCATACCTTATCCATACTTGTCTCCTGTATATCTATACCTGTCCAATTTATTTCCAACTTAATCCAATCGTTTTATTCAATTCGTTAATTAACTTGCTAGTTTACTCCTTTTCCGGTTTTACTTTTATATGTGAACATAACATGTTCAAATAAATTTTTAACTCGCTTAAAAATTCTTTGGATTCGATTTTTAATTTAAGTTTCATATTTGATTTTGAATATGAATCGACACATCCAATTCACCTTTCAAGGTTCAACTTCAATTCAAAATTTCCATTAACTAGCTGCTAATTAACCGTTTTGCCTATTTCACCCTTTTTATTGAATATAACTTGTTCAAACATATGCTAACTTGTTTATACACTAATCAAATTCCATTCTCAACCTAAGTTTCATATTCGATTTCGAATATAAATTTACTAACCCAATTCTCTTATCCAAAGTCAAGTTCGATTCAAAATCCCATTAACTGATTATTCTTCAATTAGTTAACTCTATTCAAAAATTCAAAATATGATTTTTGTCCCAAAAATCATTTCATTTACACAGCTTGAGCTCGTATTTATTTCCCAACTCAAATCTGGATTTTTCAAATGGAAACTCGGATTTTATTTGTTTAAAATCCTTATATTTATTTGAATATACCCTTATGGTTTTATAAGGGTTCTGGCACTGCACTTTTAGAAATTTGATTTTGACATATCTCAAAATCTATTAGACGAAATCCATATTTTTCTCTTCTGTTAGAAAACTATTATCTAACTGGTCATGATGGTTCTTGTTTCAAAGAATTCCGACTTAATTTGACTTCTGTATACTCAATTGAAGTTCGAATTGCCAATTTTCGAACTGTAGCGCTGCGGCGAGTTCGTTTTAATTACATATATATATATATATATATATATATAAACTTTTTGAACTTCGTTTAAAATAAAGTCAACTCCATCCTGATATATTTTTAATATATCAAATCCATTTTTCCAATTTAACATAATATTTCCGCTCTTTTAAAATTTTCGATTTTCCCTAACTCGGAAATAAATTTATTTATCCTTCGATCTTCTATTTTAAATTTCAATTCCCTTTGAATGCTATATTCAAATTCCATTTGAACTCTATTTGAATTCTATATTCAAATTACATTTGAATTTCTATATTCAAATTCTATTTCAAATCTCTTATTCAAATTCTATTTGAATTTCTCTTATTCAAATTCTATACTCAATTTCGTTTAAATTTCTATATTCAATTTCTATTTGAAAATTCTATTTTTAAATTCCTATTTGAATCCTATACTCAAATTCCAATTCAACTCTATTTGAATTCTATATTTAAACTCCATTTCACTTCTATTTGAATTCCTGTATTTAAACTCCATTTCACTTCTATTTTCAATTCTATAGTTAAACTCCATTTGAGTTCTATTTTCAAATTCTATAGTTAAACTCCATTTGAATTCTATTTTCAAATTCTATAATTAAACTCCATTTGAATTCTATTTTCAAATCTCTATATTTTAAGTTTCATTTGAACTTTCTTTATTCAAATCCATTTGAATTCCTTTGAATTCAAATTCTATTTGAATTCCTTTAAATTCAAATTCTATTTCAATTCCTTTGAATTCAAATTCTATTTTAATTCCTTTGAATTCAAATTCTATTTCAGTTCCTTTTTATGATATTTTTAAATATCTACACTTAGGCCCAGTGATATTTAAACACCAATCAACCAATTATTTATTTCAGGGTTTCTAACACATCATATATGACAGTATATATGCAAATAAATAAACAAACAGACAATATATTTTTGAGGGATCTAGTAGGATCCCTCCAACCTGTTTTCCTGCATCCACAGACGTTAGTCAACATAGTAATACCCATCCTGCTTCGAGGCAGGATATCGCAGTATAGAAGGTCATCCACTATCATGGCATGGGGCGTATAGGGTCATCCGCTAATGGTACAGCGGGCATCCGCTAATGGTAATGCGGGAACAATCCAATCATCAACCTTATATATATATATAACAGTCAACCCTAAATAACTAATATATTTAAAGTAACCAGAAAAATCCAAACAAGCAATAACAATTATTTTTAATGACATAAAAATAATTCTACTTAAGGTGAATGAGATTTACTCACTTTGAATATGTTTGATCCATTTTGATTTAAATTCTAAAATGCAAGATTATGCAACCCACAGCTACGAACTACTCGAGTTGAATCCGCCTTGTACCCACAGTTATTCGATTTAATTTACCGATTAAACATTTGTTTATTAACTTAACTTAATAAATGAATAAGTAAATTATTCTATAAAATCTTAATTTGTAAAAATGTGTACCTCGCTCCGAGCAAAAATTAAATCAATTCCCAAAACCAATCCTCGAGCAGCTCCAAACTGAAATCAGCTTCGAATAAACAACCCATTCCCATTACAGCATTTTAGCAAACACTACATCAACGAGCTACATCCCATCCTTCCTTGCCTCTGTCAAGTAGCAGCCTCCGCGTCCTGTCACTGTTCGAATCCATCTCCAGTGAAGCACACCTCACCCAACTCCACCTGCTAGAAAATCTTCAACGCTGAAGTACACCGCCCCCATCGCACTGGCCAAAAACCCATCCGACAACGTCGACACCCTATTGCGAGCTCTATGTCGAGGTTCGAACTCACCCACCTCGTTTTTTGATTCACTCCACCGCATCCCTAAATCAACGTCAGACCGAACTCCAGATCGCATTCCGATGATCGTCGACTCAGTCAATCCGATAGCCGCTCCAATCCCCAATTCGAAACTCCCCTTCGTGATGACTGTCGACCTGAGAACCAACTCGCAATGACCCAATATGAACAACCCTAAAGTCATCGTCGCCCCCTATCGATCATCTCTAGTTTGCAGGCCTCTTGATTTCTGATTTCTAATGAATTGCTAAAGGAATTGGAAAGGGGACGACATCGATTTATATTTTGGAGAAGGAGAAATAACTAAACAAAGAGGGAGGGTGGCATTCAATTTTATATAGAAGAGGAATGGAGGAAGAAAGGCCATGGGTTGGGTTTTGTTTGTGGATGAAGAGGAAGCACGGGTTTTCTTTTGTTTGTGGATGTAAGAGAGGGCACAGGTTTGGTTTTAGTCCACCCACCCTGATATTTTATTTTAAATTAAATTTAATTAAAACCGTATCCTTAAATTTAAAATACCCATGATGCCGAACTCCTTTCTGAACCCAACAACTGTCAATTCTAGGGTAAAACCATTATTCTGAACACACTGGGATATGTCTCGAAGTCCAATTCGATCATCTATAGAGGATATTAATTTAAATCAATATAAATTTAAATTACAAACCATTTAAATTCTTCGATAATAAATTAATATTATTATTCTAATTAAAACAAGAGTTTGAATTAATTATCTGAACTGTTTTCAAATCCATTTTAACTTCGAATTCAGTTATTCGCTGATTCCTTATTTTGATAATTTAATATATACGATATTAAATTGAAATCGATATTTAAATCGATAACAAAAATATAAAAATTCATTTATATTATCAGCTAAATATTTAAATCCATTTTAAATATTTAAAATTTACTTGATAGAAATCTGGTTCATTACATAGATATCGTTATCCCAATACGATATCCGTTGGTTTCAGAATTTTATATTGAGTATAAGTTGATACGATTTCTATTCAAATCCTTGTATTTAATATCAAATTGGATTTTAGGCTTGTTGTGAATCGTGTCTTTTATAACACTGTTCTTCAACCCAGGTGAAATTGGAATTTATGGAGTGAATCTTTTTAATAAGATTTAATGGAGTTTTCCAGTTTAATAAGTTAAATTGGAATTAAATGAAAGTTTATTCTTGGTTTATCGTGAATGATGTTTTAAATGACATTTGTTCTTTAACCCAGCTAAAGATGGGATTAATTTCCTAAAGTTGAATCATCATTAAATAATGATTTCTGAAAGATTAAAACTGAGTTAGAGTTTTAATGAATCTTTAATTAGACTTGGAATGTAAAGAGGTAATTAAATTTACCATAACTGATGGGTGTTAGATATGGAGTAGCACTAGTTTTTCTCCATGGGATTAATAGGTTGGGACTGGGATAGTGGTTTGAAATATTATCTTGTGTGTAAAGCTCGTTGATCCTGTTTAGGCTTATAAACCTTAAAGTGTAATAAGATATTATAAAATCTTTTGAAATGATTTCCCACGAATGATTTAAATGATATAAATCTTTATTAGATTTATGAGGTTAATCTCATGTAATGAATATTTGAATAAAAGAATATTTTGGATTGGAATGATATCTTTGGTATGTTTATATATCACATGATTTTAAAGATGTGTGAGTTATACGGAAATACCAGATTTAACCCACTTTGAATAATTGATACAACGATCGGAAGTCGATGATATTGAAGTCAGTGGTTGAAGAACAGAGATCTTTACATCATTTGGATTATTACTAATGTCTCGATTGGACTGTACACCCAAGGTGACGTAACAAGTGTTGATCGTCTAGACGTACCTGGAGATTGACCAGATATGCGAGGGCCTCTCTCCTGTATTGGACATTTGAGACGAGGAATAAGGTTCCTTCGATTTCATTCAGATCCAAAATGGGTGTGTATCTGACATTGTATTTTATGTTGTACTAGGTGATCTCTACTAAATGTATATTTGTTTAGTGGCGGAGAATTTATTCTCTTAGCTAACACCCTTCTCTAAGATGTACGAGCTTAGAGATTATATATTGGTAGACATCAGTTGTATGCATGAATTAACAATATGGCATGCTGAGATGCATGGATCAAAGCTTTTGTTGAAAAGCAGAGCTTTGCGGATGATGATCAAAGCATGGATGATATAACATAGCCTTGTGTAATGGCGTTAATTCACGAGCTTCACTCCCCGGTATGAGCCAAAACAGGATGAAGGGCAACATAGAGGACATGCGTTTCTTTCTAGCTAGAAGTGTTGCCATGGTATGGAGCCTAGAAAATTTTACTTATGTGGATCTTAGAATCGAGGCACCTCAGATATGGCTGCATAAGGCCAAGATGGTCGACGTACTGACCAAGAGGTCCGATAGGACCTAGAAACGTATTGTTCAGGAGATGTCAACTAGCAACGTACACCTGACCTACCTTACCACTTCAAAGGGATACATTTTTCCCTGGGACTATTTGCTAAAGATGTTCCAAGTCCGAATGAGGAAGGATACTTTGACTTGGCTCATGATGGAAACCCATTTTCCAATACGACCTTTGCATTTTCAGTTGTAAACCTATATGGCGACATAATTGGATGGGGTATTATGCCGTCTAAGATTGATATATTGTAACGGCCCGCAAATTCGTACTATCTGAGTTGACTAATAACACCACACGTCCAACCCAAATTGCACAGAAATACGAATCATTATTAGAAAGAAGTTATAGGATGAGGAATAGAAAGAAAGAAAAGTTAGAATAGAAGAAAAATGAAGAACACAAATATCACAGCGGAATGAAAAAAGTATATTAAATAACATAACTTTTAAAATACAAATCAGTAGTTGTATATACATATCATTATCAGAGCACAACAGTTATTCCTGGAACAGTTATAAACACCTATGTCCAGATACAACATAATACACAGCGGAAATATGATAGTCTATAGCTAATTGGTGAAGCCTCCTGCTTCCAGCTCTTCCAAGTGAATCTGAAAAATCCCAACAACTTGACAGCCCGTACAAATTTAGGCACCCAAGAGTTTAGGGAAAACAAATCAAAATAAACTCTGGGTCAGTCATGAGACTGATGTGAGTAAACTCTAACCATTTGTTTAACTTTCAAAATCCTTTCAAAAGAAATGATAATTGTAAGACCGATCCACACATAAACACAGATGGTTTTTACCTTACGATAACCCAAAATACTTTGATATGAAAATCTAGTGATATTATAATAATATCTACATCAAATAAATAGAATCTAGCGGAACGCTTGCATCTCACGCTCCATATATAATATAGAATAAAAAACCGCAGGGCGCTTATTGGAAATTGGATTTCCAAAATGACAAGGTATGGAACCACCTTCCGATAGTGTATCTTTAAAGGGGAATACACTGGGTTCAACAAGAACATCTTCAACCTGGCCCACACATGACCAACCACTCATTTCGCTTGAGTGTATCGAATGTATATCACCAACGGTTGGGTTCAGCAACCGTTTCACGAATGGGACAACATCGAATAGAATAAGGAATTAAATTTATCTCTAGATAGGTGATTATACATCCTAATGGGAGCGGCCCACATAGCCATGTTGCCTGCCCGATTTTTGTCATTTCCGGTTGTTGAGGCCTGAGGCTACGATTACTTATCATTCATGGATAGCACAATCACTTTGAATGCCACATTGTCAGATCCGTTAATCACTAATTGATTTTCACAAATATATTCTGGATATTATGCTAAGGGAATAAATCCATTGCCACCATATATACTTATACAGACCAACATATAAGATCATTGGAAATACTATGTCAGACATTCGTCCATACACTTCGTTCTGGGACTGAACGAAACCGAAGGCACAATTTTCATTAATAGAAAAGTCCTTGCATTTTACTCCATCTTCGATTATCTTTATACATTCTGATTCGCAACGCTACTGCCAATACAGAGTGGTTCTCGGATAATAATCCAACCGGTCTCTCCATATTGACAACGATATTGGCAAACACTTCGATCGTCGGTTATTTAACTATCGAAGAAAAACAAACAAACATTCATCCATAACATCCAACAATCACTGGGCCGATTAATTAATATTTTGTTAATTAAATCACTTCTCCCTTTCTTTATCAATCTTTGTTAACCAAATATTTTCAATAATTATCTCGATCTCTTATGTTCTTTGGAAAACATTTCCATATATCGCCTTCTTTTATTTTCTATATTTAGAAAATATCTTCTATTAAAAATTGGAAAATATTCCAATTACTAATCTCTTTCACGACCATTCATTTCTATACTCGGGAAATATTCATTATTGTATTTCCAAAATTCACTTACTTGGGTTAAAACGAATGTTATAGAAAACATCGTCACAACAACCCAAAATACTGCATTCGACTAAATCTCTTTAAACATTTCTCTTCGAGACTGAATCTTGCTATTTATCAGCCAATAATGAAATCAATCGAGTTAGGGTGTGACTACCTCCCAGACCTTGACTAAATAACATCATTAACTTCAAAACAGACAAGACCGCTAACCTCGAATCATCAACGCCATAAAAACCACTTATTCATTTTTAAACCTGCGTACGTTCTCTTTCTAATTTTATCAGATTTAATTATAGATTTCCTTTTTGTTTATAACATTCTATTTTAATTTCGTTTCCTTATCGAATTATATATATATATATATATCAATACATTGATTTCTAACTATTAAATTTTCTTAAAAATATTCTAACTCCTTAAATTTCCGGAAAAATTCGCCATAACCTCCTTTGTACCAGGAGCATCGGGAAAATCCCCAAACCACCACACAGGCCTCTCCAATCAAAAAGAAAAAGAAAAAGCCAAGCGGCTTGCCGATACGGCGCATAAAACCTCGTATGGAATTTAAACATGTACCTTATTGTCGGGCATTAAATTTATAAACTTCATTCTCCTCATTCCATACCTATTTAACACATGTTCACCTGTTCTCCATTCAATTCAATTCAATCCAATCGTTTGAATTCAGTTTCGCCCATTTATTCTTTAATTAGCTATCTTGCCTATTACACTTCTTTGTTTGAACATAACATGTTCAAATAAAATATTTAACTTGCTTATAGCCAAATTGAATTCCAATTTACAATTCTAGTTTCCTTTTTGATTTCGAATATAAATTTTCAAATCGAATTCACTTATTCAAATCCCAATATCAATTTAAAATCTCATTAACTAATTACTATTCAAATTAGTTAATTCTATTCAATAATCAAAAATTTGATTTTAGTTTCAAAAATCAATTCATTACTCCACTTGAGTTCACATATAATTTACAACTCAAATCTGAAATTTTTAAATAGAAATTCGGATTTTATTCGTTTAAAAATCCTTTTATACAATTTAAATGAATCGTTTTAGTTTTTAAATGGTCATGGCACTATTTTTCTGAAAATTTGATTTTGACATAACTTAACATATATACGACGAAATTTAGAATTTTCTCTTCCATTAGAAAACTATTATCTAATCAGTCCTAATGATTCTTGTTTCAAAGAATTCCGACTTTAATTGAGTTCTATATACTCAATTGAAGTTCGAATCGCCATTTTACGAACTGCAGCACTGCGGCGAGTTCGTTTTAATTATATATATAAATGTTTAAACCTCGTTTATAATAAATTCAACTCCATTCTGATATATTTTTAGTATATATCAAATCAGTTTCCCAATTCAACATAATATTTTCGATTATCTACAATTGTCGATTTTTCCTAACTTGGTAATTTATTTATACTTCGATCTCCTATATTAAATCCCAATTCCTTTTACAAATTATAAATCCTTTGGATTTGTTTTCTATTCTGTTTAAAAATCCGCATTCTAAAATGTATTTTGTCGTTCCCATTTCGTAATGATTTCAACTTTCTATTTTCAAATTCTATTTTCAATTCTCTTTGAAATTTCTATATTCAAATTCTATTTGAATTCTCTATATTCAAATTCCATTTAAATTTCTATTTGAATTCTATTATCATTTCTATATTCAAATTCTGTTTTCATTTCTATTTGGATTTCCTATATTCAAATTCCATTCTCATTTCTATATACAAATTCTATTTGAATTTCTATATTTCAAATTCCATTTGAATTTTCTATATTAAATTCATATTTGAATTTAAATATTCAAATTATCTCTTGATAATTAATTCATTATATTTATAAACACCATTTTATAAATTTTCCTTATTTTATATTTAAACAAATCTATCCCGAAATCTATTTAAAACCAAAGTCTCCTTTTGGAAATTTCTATTTATAATAACTTGTAACACCCAATTTATTTTCATATTCAATTTAACTTCTATTTAAATAAATTCAAATTAATCGAATTCAAATCATAAATCCTTATTGATTTATTTTAGTTCAATTTATATTCTGAACATCAGAATAAACTCCATCGTTTATTTCACTAAAACGTTTTCCCCATTTTTATATTTAAATTCACATTTGAATTTAAATATTCAAATTATCAAATGATAATTTTTCCACTTTATTTATAAACACTGTTTTATAGGTTCAGTTCAATTTCCAGATTATCCAATGAAAATCATTCTGTTTTATTTATAACACTGTTTATAAAATTCACTTCAATTTCTTGCATTTTTCAATTTATAAACATCGTTTATAAATTCATTACTTATTCAAAACAAGTTAATATTCCTATAGCTCATTAAAAATTCAAATTCTATTTAAAAAAATAGATTTCCCATTTTTAATAACAAATATCCCTTTCACGATATTTTTATATATCAACAGTTTGGCCCAGTGATATTTAAACAATCAAACCACTCAATTATCAATCAACACATCATATATGATAAAATATGTGAAAGCAAACAAATAATAATATTTTTGAGGAATCCAGTTGGATCCCTCCAACATGTTTCCTGCATCCATAGACGTTAGTCAACATAAATAATACCCATCCTGCTTCGTGGCAGGATATCGCGGTATGAAGGTCATCCACTATCATAGCGTGGGGGCGTGTAGGGTATTCATCCGCTAATGGTACCGCGGGCATCCGCTAATGAGATTGCGGGAATCCGACCACCAAACCAATATATATATATATATATATATATATATATATATATATATATATATATAATAGTCACCCTAAATAACTAATATATTTAAAACAACCAGAAAGCATTCAAACAAGCAACAAACAATTGTTTTTAACGAATAAAAATAATTCTAAATAAAAGGTGAGTGAGATTTACTCACCGAAATTTTCCATTACTGAATATCCTGTTTTTAATTCTGTATCCTCGACTACGAACCCACTCAAATGAAATGTATCATGTACCTATGATAATTTTATTTAAATTTACTAGTTAAACATTTATTCATTTAAATTAACTATTTAAACGAGTAAATAAATTTCCTTTATATTTTAAAATTGGAAAAACAACGAATACCTTATTGCTACTGCGCTATACGATTATCATATGACATGGTTATAATTACTTTGAGTTTGAATATTTTTAAATTTTCCATTAACTAGTTAAATGAATGTGTAAATTTTCTTTTGAATATAACTTTAGTAGTTTAAAACATCATTAGTCTTTTTAAATAAAAATAAATAAACTATACCTTAAGCCATTAATTATCTTTCCCAACTGAATAATAGTGACCTGCTACTAGCAAAATTCCATCACCATGCAATTGCCTGTTTTCAGAAGCTACCATCATTCAGACTTCCTCGATCTCGACTGTTAATGCTCCTCCCAGAACGAACTCAAAAAGAAAACCACTCAGTTTATACTTCCAGACTACAAATAGTATATGATCCTTCCCAAGCTTCACCGATTTACCACCAACGTTGACTAGGATTCCACGACTATCCCTTGGCATCGACCCCTCCCAGAATTTCCTAGCGGTATCATCCCTATCGCTCCCCACTGACAAAAACGAATCCCCAAAAACTCGATCCTACTTGTGTCGCAGCCCTCACAAGATCAAAGATTCCTCAGCGATTTGCACGATTGAACAATACCTCGAAATCCATGCTCTCTGATAAATCGATCCTCCTTTCTACCCTAAGTTCCATTGCGATTCCAATTAACGCACACTTTCAGCACCTTCAATCTCGCGCAAAATATGAGTTGTGATCGCCTTCTGCCCCTCCTATCGCACTTGACCTCATCTCCAGATCGCGAGAGCTCCATCATCGTTGTCGAGCTTCCAGGAATTATCACGGTGTTGAAATTTCGGATTCTTTGATTTTAATTTCTATTTCTTTTCTCTTTTTTTTCCTCTTTGCTTGTCAAATTGATTTCGATTTTGGTTTTGATGACTGAGAGGAAGAGAATGAGACAAGGAGTGGATTTGGTTCTTGCGTTGAGAACCATGGGTATTATTTTGAATTAGGGAAAATGCAAGCAAAGACTTGGATTTGGTTTGGCCATTTAACTGAAACTTTGGAGTTCCTTTCAGCAGAATGAGATGTAAAGAGGAGAGGAAAGGAAATGGTATCGCGTATTTATAAAGGGAGAACGACAGACAATTCGAACGTAGGGTGTTAAATTGGTGTAGGCTAAAGTACACAACAAATCTTTAATTTTTATTTTAAAAGATTTTCGATTTGATTTGTATTAAATTCGATTTGATATAAAGTTATTTTTATTCTTTTTAAAGGGATTCTAATTTGATTTCTGATTCGACTTCGAGCTTATCCGTTTAAAATATATCGGAGTTCATCAATTAACATTATGAACAGCTTTTTTAACATAACGACGGACGTTCTAATGCTACAACACTATTCTGAACTCAACAGAAAATATTTTGAAATTTTATTTGAACGTATATATAAAATAACCATATTAAATTAATATAATATAAATTTAAACAAATAAATCTCTCGATAATAATTTTTTATTATTATCATCTATATATTGAAATAGAATTTATACTGATCACCTAAATTATTTACGGTTCAGTTCTAACTTCGAATTCAATTAAATTTCGTATTATGATCATTATATATTTGAAATGAATCGTATTTCGATTATTAATTGATAATTCAATATAAAAATTGATTTAAAGTATCAACTCAATATTTAAAACCATATTAAATATTTAAAATAAACTGTTCAAAAATCCGGGTTGTTACATATATTTATTTTTGAAATTGTTTTTGCATTATGCACTTATAATAATAATAAAGAAGAAATTTTGCGTATCATGCATGTTTGGCTATTATAAGGTAAAACTCTATCCTCCAACTTGCGCTTGCATTGTGTGATGGGACCTGAGTCTTCTAATAGCTTCATTTTTCAAAAAGCATTGCATTTTTTTTCTATTCATGTGCAGGAAACCCGTTTCCTGACATATAACATGGTTTTATGATTTACCTAGCTATAAAACAAACTTATTAACTATTTTGGTTTTCGTACTAGGCCCATGACTGACCCGGAGTTTAGTGTTTCCCACCTAAACTCTTGGTACTTATATTTTCTACATAGGCAGCCAATAGTTTTGGTTTTGAAGATATTCTTTATACTAGATCCTGGATTATGGCTGGAGCTGTTCTGAGGATTGTTTATTTTTTATAATCTTCTGCTATTTGCATTGTACTTATGTATTTATATTTTCGCTGTTTTGAAATTTGTACTCTAATATATTTTTGTACTATGATATATTCTTATACTCTGATGTAAAATTGTTGTATTATATTCCCAAACGATATGTCATGTTGATCGGTTTAAGTCGGTTTAGCGATCGACTGAGGTCGGCCAACGAGGCGGGTCGTTACAAATAGCATTGAGGTCTTAATACTTTTAATCCAAATCCTTAAGATGCCAAATCCATACCTTTAAATCTTTCATATTTGTCCTCTTTGTAAATTTGGTCCATTCAAATATATACACACACACACACGCACACACACACATATATATACACACACGTACACCACTAGACCTTCCCTGAATATTTATTTAATACCTTCACGTTCCTTCAACCTTGAAATATATTTATTTTCTTCAAACCAAATTTTCTTTTAAATCAGTCCCCGAAATTTCCTTTTGATCTTATTAATATAGATTCATTGCCCTCTAAATTCGCAATTAATAATCATGAATTCTATTATCAGAAATCACGAATTACATTGCTCACATTATACCTATATCATTATATTTATATATATTGCTTATCGTTAGATATAGTTATTAACGTATTAATTCCTGACTAAACTATCTCGGGCAAATTAGTTTACAACCAACTCTTATTTCTAGAAATCTTTAAAATTCACCAACTTTTCAAATATAAACCTTTTTGAGAATGACATTAATATTTCTAGATTTAGTTGTTTATGTTAATTTATCCTACTACTATTGAATCTATTTCTTTTGTAACAGTATAAGTCTTAGCAGCGACATTAAATAAATTCATTTGTATGCTACTATCATTTATGTGTATGTATATGTATCCCATTATGGCAATAATTTATTAATGTTTTCTGAATTCCAAATATTCCCATTCAATGCCTTTTTAAATGCTAAAGCATTAAAACTTTTAATTTCCGCTTTAAAATATAATCCTTTTATTTATTTCATGACAATGTCCAATAAATGTCTCTTTTTACATTTGTAATGTTTTGAAAATGTTGTTTACACGTTCATAATTCTCTGGTTTTTAAGAGTATAACAACTTTCCATGTTCTATTGTTTACTGAATAAAATATTAATGCGTGCCTAGTTTTAATAAAGCATGTTTTTTCAAGGACTCCAAAAATGTTGCAATAAGAAATTTGATGCCCCTTTTATAATTTTTGAAAACACTTACTAAATGTATCAAAATAAGAGCGAAATGAATTTCCTTTTCAACTTTTTTATTTATTAATATGTTGAATATCTGTCATTAACACTTTATAGGAATGATAAACGTTTTAAGGTCTTGCATTAAAACAAAAGCTAATTCTATTTAAAAATAAAGTCTTAATTGAATGTCAAAATTTAATTAGGCGACTATTAACTTTCCTAAAAATATCCAATTGACATTCATTATTATATTTTCAAAATACGTTATTTCTTCACATAATAACACTTTTGAAACATTACTCAATATACCTCTTTATTTCTGGTAAAACATTCTAATGAATATCCCAATTTTAACATTTTACAAATATTTACTACACGCCCATAATTATTTCATTTAATAGTAAAATATGTTTCCTTATTCCAACACTTATCTTTTATTATTATATTGAACGTCAGTCTTTAATGACTTTCAAAAAGAAAATTATTTTGAAATAAATGTTCATTTCCATTTGGAAATGAGACCCAAATCTCTTAGCATCGAATTAATTAGTAACTAAATCTTCTATTCAGATCTATATTTTTAGTTTATTCTTTTACTTTTAAATATATTTTGAGACATTAGACTGCATTCGTTTTTTTTTGGCATAGCCGAACGGTTTTTAAGGTGGCTGCAAACACCTTTTTATTATAACGAATAATAAAAAATACAATATAGTATAGGTGACTGTAGTTAGCTGTCAGCTAATTCGGTTTTTAAGGTGGACCGTCCACCGTCATCCTTAACTAGGTTAAAGCACATGAGCTGGACTCTTTTTTTAGACTACTATTTCTCCGCGCAGGGAGTCTGCAACACCCAGCATTTTTAACTCAAGATAATAAAATAAGAATAACTTAATTAAATATTCAGAATTAAGTGAAACAAACAGCGCCATTGCGTTCGTCTCAGAATTCTGGTCAAAATAGACACCTGGTTTGCTTAAAACAAACACCATATGAAGAAGTTATTAAGGTTTGAAGTTTGTATGTGCATAAGAAGAGTATAATGAATAAAAATAAGTCCAGAAATTCAAAACACTTCAAATTCACGAGGAAAAGGGGAGCGTGAAAATTTCCGCCGAGGGGTGTCGACCCAATCAAGGTGGTGTCGACCCCATAAGGGGGGTGTCGACCCCCTAGGCAGATCTTGGTAGATTATTTCTACGTGAACGTGGACTATTTCTTTTGCCAAATACGTTTCTGAACACCTATATATAAGCCTGTAGAGCCTACCCAAAGTCTCGTATTTATGAGACAACGCAGAAGCTCTGCCATTCCTCTCCCTCCTCAAATCTATTCGTAAAATTAAGGTTATTAGTTTAGGAAAAATTCTGAATCCAGATTTGAAGGAAAGGAACGTAAGTTTGTAAATGGGTGTAAATATCTCTTATCGAAGTGAGGTAATTCTAGATCTGGTCTATTTTCCATTCTCTTCTCTTTCTTTTTTTTCTTTCTTTCTTTTAGTAAAAATTATGAATCCATGGTTGTTAGGTTCTGAATCCAATTGGGGAAAAACCATGGAATGGTAGATCTGGACCAGATCCAGGATTTGGAAAGCATCTGAGGTGAGTAAATTTAAGTTATATCATTTTAAATAATGATATATTATCGTTTAACATTCCCTATTATTGTACAATGTGAATTGGCTAGAATAATTAAAAGTATTGAAATGTTATTATGACATGTTTAAATATGATATATTGAAATGTTTAAACATATGTTAGAAGGATTAAAGTGATGAATATGACATGTTGGAATATTGATATGCTAAGATATTAATATGTTGGAAAATTAGCCAAAATATGCGTAGCGATTACCGTCAATTCCATGTTAACTTGTGACATTTGTATACTTGGACCATTAACGGTAGAAATTGAGAAAAACTACATGATTTGGCAATCAAATGTTATTGTTAAATTTGAACAATTATCAGATTAATTGATTACAACATGGAATAGAATTGATTATATGTTAGAAAGAACGTACGATATAAAATAGGCATAATATAATGACATGTAAAATATAAATTACAGTGGAATTTTGAAAGAATAGGCACGCCTAGATTATATAGAAGATTTACAGTAAATGAGAAACTATAATCGCGCTTAGACACAAGGTTAGATTACACTTGTGGTAGAAGTCTGCACGGAACCGCCTGGCATATCCAGCATCCACAAGTGGTAAATCTAATGTAAGGGGTCTAAATGAATAAATAAAATGTAACGACCTGGGGAATTTGCGACCTTGGTAATTGACATAAACTCAATGTCGACTATCCAAGCATCGGAAATACCGGATACTTAATGAAAGAAAATAGAGGGTGAGAATAGATAAGATGGAAAATTAGAATAGAAGAAGGAGAAGAACATCACAACATCAGAGTAGACATGTAAAAACCCGTAACTTCCCCGTAAAGGAAAGTGTCGGATAGTTCGAGAACAAGCCACAACAGAACGCATATAAAAGAACATTTCATTGTATATTACAACAATGCATCAGATTACAAGAATATACAGAGTATAAATGAATATTACACGGAAATATCAGAGATTTAAATTACATTTAAATACATAGCAACGGAAAATAATACAATACACAACTAGAAGTAGATATACGGATACAAAGCTTTCCGGATATCGTTCCAGCTGTAAACCAGGATCCTGTGAATATAAATCTGCAAAACCAAAACTACTAGCTGCCCGTGCGGAAAATAGGGGCACCCAGAGTTTAGGTTAAAACAATAAACTCCAGGCCAGTCATGTGACTGGTGTGAGAACTAAAACAGTTATTAATCTTTATTTTAAATCATTAGGTAAATCAAGGGACCACGCCGTATAACACGGAACGGGTTTCCTCCTAAGAATACCCGTGCATAAAACAAACAGCGCAATGCTAAATAAAGAAAAATGAAGCTGTTATAAGACCCAGGTCCCATCACACAATGCAACGCAGCCGAGGATAGGGTTTTCCCTTATAACAGCCAAAGAATGCTTGATACGGTTAAAACAAATCGTTTGATACTATTATACGTGCATAGTGTATAAAACAACTTCAAATCATAAGTATCAATCATAGGCGGCATGGGTACCATATATCATGTCGCCATACTAGGTTCTACAAATAAAACCGCAAATGTCACGTATTTGGAAATTGGATTTCCGTCTATGAACCGAGGCAAAAGATAGTCCTCTACCGATTCGTGACTCTCTAGCCCGAGCCACCGGAACAGCCGCAACTTCCCCTTGGATCGTCAGGGCCGGTCCACCGATGTGGATTATAGTGCCTGAACAATACGTTTCCCCGCCCTTTGGGGCGTAAACGAGCCAACTAAATGACTCCATCGGTTCGAGAACGACCGATCAATCCGAGGCGCCTCGCAACAGCAACAACCACATAAGTCAAACTCGTCAGGGCGTGTAAAACCACTGACGCCACTTCTAGCTAGAAAGAAACGCAAGTCCTCCCTGATGTCCCCTCCCGTTTTTGGTTCATACCGGGTGTGAAACTTGCGAAGCAAACGTTACACAAAGCTACGCCACAAAGGCCGTGCTTTGATCATCACCACAAGACTTTGCTTTTCAACAGAAGCCTCGATCCATTGCCACTTAGGCATGCCACACAGGCAATTCACTCCATGCGTTTGATATCCATCAATATATAACCCCTGAGCTCGTACGTCTCAGAGAAGGGTGTTAAGCAAGAGAATAAATTCTCCGCCGCCAAACAGATATATATTTAATAGAGATCAATCACACGGACTAAAATCCAATGTCAGACACACAGTCCATTTACAAGTCCGTTCTGGGTCTGAACGAAACCGGAGGCACCTAGTACCCCGCATATCTATCGATCTCCAAGTACGTCTGGACGATCACCAACTGTTTCCATCTTCTTGGGTGTACAGCCCAATCAAGATCATCAGTTATCACCCAAACGACGTGAAGACCTCCGGTCTTCGACCACCGTCTTCATCTTCGACACCACGTCGAATCAGTTATTCAGAATGGGATAAACCCGGTCTTTCTGAATAACTCGCGTATATACTATAAAAGTGTTACACAAACACAACATACGCCTCATTCCAATCCAGAATATTCTTTTATTCAAATATTCCTATACTTTGGGAAAAGTTCCCATTAATTTTATCCAAGATAAATTCTTTAAATTTATTCTTTAATCTCCTTTGAATATCAATTCAAACTAGTCGGGATTAGCGAACCACACCGAAGTAATCATTTATTTTATTTCCCAATCCCAACCTATTCATCCCATGAAGTAAAACTGGTAATACTTCATATCTAACACCACAGTGTTATCGGTAAATTCAATTACCATTTCACGTCCAAATCTAATTAAAGATTTAACCATCGCCTGGAGCAAAACTGGTGATACTCCATTCTCGATCTTTTCAATCTAATTAAAGATTCATTAAAACTCCACTTAGTTTTAATCATTAACTGGGTTAAAGAATCAGTGTCATTTAAAACACGGTTTACGATAAACCCAAAGTCACATTCCATTAATTATCGGGTTAAAGAACGAGTGTTATTTAAAACACTGTCCACGATAAACCCAAAAATCAATATCAATTCAATTCCAATTAAATATCACTTAATTGGTTCACTTCATTAAATCTAAATAAAAGATTTAATCTTTTCTCAACTGGGTTCAAGAACAGTGTTAGTCAAGACACCATTCACGACAAACCCAAATCACATTTGATATTCAATACAAGGCTTTGAATAGAAAATATATCGGCTTATATTCAATATCAAATTCTACGATTAACAAATGTCGTATTGGAAATAACGATATAAATATATATCTTTCAAATTTCCCTAACAACATCCGTATAATCACGAATTCCAACATCGAAATATTCCGAAGACAATTTCGATTCAAATCCACTCCAATGCAATCATTGGAAATTCTGGTTATTTTTAAAACCCTTTTCAAATTCAATTTATTTATTTAAAAATAAATAGAATTATAATTCTAGTTCAAAACTAGTTCATTTTGATAAAAATCTATTTTTATCTTTTCAAATATGGAGTTTTTCATCCCAAATCTTCACAAATCATTTCTTATGATTTTACACCAATTATTACTATTTTTAATAATTTTATCGAGGCCTGTACAGTCGATTTCCATCAATGGCCATCGAACTGCACTTACAGCGACCTTTTTCAAATTTGATTTGGACATAATTCCAAATCCAACCTTTAGATTTCAAATTTCTAATATTCATTAGAAAGCTCTTTTCGATACAAACCCAACGGTTCTGGTTTTAGGAGAATCCGACGGTCGGATCTCCCGTAATGTCCGTTTGAAATAAATGGTCGAAATTCACGAACTGCCGCGGCGCGTTCTATTCAGGCCATTATATTATATATATAATATATATAATATATACTTCGTCGATTTCTATTTAAAACGAATTATATAAATAGTTTTGAATTCGTTTCAAAAAAAAACATTTTCAACTTCCTTTTCAATTCAAATCACAATTGAATTCTTCTTTATAGATTCGTTTTGAAATTCATTTCTATTCAATTCAAATTTCAATTCAATTTGAATTCGTTTTCAATTCAATTCATTTCGAAATCGTTTTCAATTCAATTCAATTCGAAATCGTTTTCAATTCACTTTGAATTCGTTTTCAATTCAATTCATTTCGAAATCGTTTTCAATTCAATTCAATTCGAAATCGTTTTCAATTCACTTCAATTCGAAATCGTTTTCAATTCACTTTGAATTCGTTTTCAATTCAATTCATTTCGAAATCGTTTTCAATTCAATTCAATTCGAAATCGTTTTCAATTCACTTCAATTCGAAATCGTTTTCATTTCACTTCAATTCGAAATCGTTTTCAATTCAATTCAATTCGAAATCGTTTTCAATTCACTTTGAATTCGTTTTCAATTCAATTCATTTCGAAATCGTTTTCAATTCAATTCAATTCGAAATCGTTTTCAATTCACTTCAATTCGAAATCGTTTTCAATTCACTTTGAATTCGTTTTCAATTCAATTCAATTCGAAATCGTTTTCAATTCAATTCAATTCGAAATCGTTTAAAATCGATATAAATATCATTCACGTCAAAATGGCGTCAAACTAATCAACACGACTTCATAAATTTCTATTTTCAAATATTCTATTTCAAAAATTTCTATTTCAAATATTTCCATTTCTAAACTGGAATGAGGCCCAATCAATTACCATATAGAATTAATTATATGGATTTTTCACACAACACATGTATATAATAGCATTGAAAAATAATCAACCATCAACCAAAGTGCACTACACTGTATAAGCATCAAATATAGATATCTAACGCTTATAACAGCCTGTCAATCAATCGATCGACATCTTTAATCAATCAGGATGAGTGAACTGCATATTTCATCCTAACACCCGTGTGGGGTTTTCAAACAATCAAACAAATATTTTATTTGTGCAATTGGGTGATGTGTAAAATTTATCGACCCAATCAATGTCCTTCAAATCAGTGTACATAAACAAACCGTCCGGTTTGTAAATGAATATTTTATTTTGTTCACTTCACTATTTTCATATTCACGTTAAAAATTATATTTTTAACGATAAAACATTTTATTTCAACCTATGAATTTCTATTCAATTCATTTATTAAATAAAATGATATTTTCATTTTTCTAACATATTTTAGAAAATTTCGGCGGCATAACGGCACGATACTAGAAACGGGACAAGGCCTAGCCTAATCCCCGGTCTAGTGAAGGCCCACGCCATTCACACATCAATCATATCAATTTTATTATGCAAACCACAAAATTTGGAGTAAGAGTCTAACCTAGCCTTACTCCTTCGCCTTATAACGGCGCACGTCTAATCCTAACCAATTTATCGATTCGATTTTTCACACCACAAACCACATTCAAACCAATATCACAATCAATAACCAAACAGCCAAACAAACAAGTCCATGGTCTGTGGACGATTGTGTCGGGTGCTACTAAACACCGTCTGCATCCTAGTATATATATATAACTAGAAAATAAATTTGAAAGGTGAGAAATTCTCACATATAGCTATCCTAGCTCCACGGCACTTCATTGATAGAAATCTTCATCGCTATCGCATCTTCGTCATCTTCGTTGTCCGCTTTCACTACCTATGTAAAAATCGAATTTTTACTTCGCTATTCCATATATAGAAATCATATTTTATTTCAAAGTTCAATATATAAAAATCATATTTTTATTTCAAAGTTCAATATATAAAAATCATATTTTTATTTCGCTATTCAATATATAAAGATTATATTTTTAATATAAAGATTATATTTTTAATATTCCTATGATGTAAAAATTATATTTTTATTGCTTTTAAAAATATAAAAATCATATCTTACATCTTTTACTTAATAAAAATTCCGTCTTTTCTATTTTAAAGATCAAATCTTTTTCTTTTTAAAGTTTAAACCTTTTTCTTTTTAAAGTTAAAACCTTTTTCTTTTTAAAGTTAAAACCTTTTTCTTTTTAAAGTTAAAACCTTTTCAAATTCAATTTTATCTCTTTTCAAAAATCCGTTTTGAAACCCTTTCAAAAATCTGTTTTAAAACCCTTCAGAAATCAGTTTTAATACCTTTTTCTAAAAATCAGTTTTAAATCATTTAAAAATCGGTTTTAAATTATTTAAAAATCAGTTTTAAATTATTAAAAAATCAGTTTTAAATTATTTAAAAATCGGTTTTCTTTTCTGTTTTAAATAAAAATAAAAATAAAATAAATAAATTAAAAAAAACTTACAGGGGGGGGGGCCTCCTTGAGTTCGCCGGAGGTGGCTAGGGGGGGGGAAGAGGTCGGCGGACATCACTGGGGAGGGGGGGGGGTAGGCGGTGGTGCGGCGGGTTAGGGTAAAAGGGGAAGCAGGGGGCGCGCTCGTTGGCCAGAGGAGAGAGAGGCACGGCGGTGGAGTCGAACGAAGAGGAGGAGAAGCTGGAGGGGGGGGGGGGGGGTCCTCGCGATGGTCGGCGTCGCCACCTGCGGTGGCGCGCGTTAGGGAGCGGCCCCCTCCAACCCCGATTTGGGATCGCGTTTCCCTTTTTTTTTTTTTTTTTTTTTCTTTCTCTGATATAATGGACGGGGAAGAGAAAAAGGAAAGGGGGGGGTTTATATGAAAAAGGTTTTATATATTTTAATTTAATTTTAATTTATTCTATCCCAAGGAGTTGACTTTTTATTCGACTTCGAAACGAGGCCCACCGACTGTCGTCCCTAGCGTTTTACCCCCATTCCGAACACAATGGGATATGTATCGCAAGCTGATTCGAATGTTACGATCAGTTTCTATTAAATTTTCATTTAACTCTATATATTGAATTTTAAACGTACATTTCAAATTACTGGGGTCACATATTAACTAGAAAAATTCTAGAAAAATATTTTCTAGCTTCGTATTGACGATACGGTCCTAACAAAACTAGTTTCGTCGAATTCTGAGACCGTTGGAAAAATGGCCAATTTCCAGTCGATTAAAATCAACTGAAATGGTCAAAACACGTTCTCCTTTGCCACGCTCACATATTGATTCGAAAAATTATGAAATTTGGAATCTAGCAATAACTTGACATCACGGACCCAACAAAAGTGGTTTCGTCGAAATCCGAGGTCATTTGCAAAATGTCCATTTTTAAGGGCCTGAATTCCATAGCGACTATTTAGAATTTTCAACTGGACATATCTTTTGATTCCCGATATGAAATCTTGATTATTCGGATTCGTTGGAAAGATATTATCAATTAAATCCTAATGTTTTTGGTTTCACTAAAATCCGGATTGTTTTGCACCCGGTACATTCAATTGAAGTTTGAAATCGAATTATCGAACTACCGCGCCATTTTCAATTCTATTTATAATTATATATAAATATTTATATTCTAACGACGACGCGTATAATATATACGATCGAATTCTATTCAAAATAAATTTCTCGTCGATTTTATTTAAAATAATCTATTTTAAATATTCAAAATTCGCCAAAATTGTCCAAATAAAAATTTCAAACTGGCTCGCATTTTACGGGTTGTTACAATCTCCCCCACTTAAAACTTTTCGTTCCCGAAAAGGAACAAAGTCGAAAGTGGTTTGATTAATCAACTCTACGCTCGATCTGGCTTCCCTTCTCTAACCTTTTAGTTTCTGAGAATTTTCAAAATTTCAAAAATTTGGCTAACACCCTAAATTTTTGAAAAATTTCGCCATAACCTCCCCTGCACCGGGAGCATCGGGGAATTTCAAATAGCTTCCCCGGTCCTTCAGATCTCAAAAAGGAAAAGAAAAAGCCAAGCGGCTAGCCAATAGGCTCATAAAATCCTCATCACCCAAACAAAACAGTAAATTATGTAGTAAACATGTACCTATTTGTCGGGCAAACAAATTTTATTCTCGGCTCTAGCCTCCTTGCTATGACCTGTTCAATGATATACATGTATATGCAAGCAGATGCGACCAATTTTCAATACAGTTCAATATTCGGTTCAATTAGGCTAAATGGCTAAAAATTAGCAAACAAATAAACAAACAACACAAACATCAATCAATTAGTGAATTTAACGTTTCAAATTCATACTTTTGATATATAGTCAAAAATCATATTTTTGATGCCAAATCACAACAATTAGCCCTATCTAATTTTGGTTCTCACACCAGTCAATAGGAAATATATAGATGTTACACGTTCGTCACTCGAATATAAACTCCGATGATGATATATCAATCATCAGAATCACCCCCGGGCGACTAGAGTGTGATTCTATATCTATCCAGTATATTAAAACTTCGAATAGACGCTAGCTAGGCGCATACGCGAAATCTTTATATATTGGACTGTCCTAATCAATATAAATAAATAATCAAATACGTATAATTGATTTAAATTTTCAAAACAAAAATTTGTTTTCATTTTCAAAAATATACTCTTCACACTCATTCTAGGATACTACTGATCCCATCTCTAACGAGTCATTCTCATTGGATATTACTAATCCAATATCTGATGAATTCTTTCGTACAGTTCTAATGTGTCTTGTTCTCCGAGCTTTGTAAACCAAAGCTCTGATACCACGTGTAAAAACCCGTAACTTCCCCGTAAAGGAAAGTGTCGGATAGTTCGAGAACAAGCCACAACAGAACGCATATAAAAGAACATTTCATTGTATATTACAACAATGCATCAGATTACAAGAATATACAGAGTATAAATGAATATTACACGGAAATATCAGAGATTTAAATTACATTTAAATACATAGCAGCGGAAAATAATACAATACACAACTAGAAGTAGATATACGGATACAAAGCTTTCCGGATATCGTTCCAGCTGTAAACCAGGATCCTATGAATATAAATCTGCAAAACCAAAACTACTAGCTGCCCGTGCGGAAAATAGGGGCACCCAGAGTTTAGGTTAAAACAATAAACTCCAGGTCAGTCATGTGACTGGTGTGAGAACTAAAACAGTTATTAATCTTTATTTTAAATCATTAGGTAAATCAAGGGACCACGCCGTATAACACGGAACGGGTTTCCTCCCAAGAATACCCGTGCATAAAACAAACAGCGCAATGCTAAATAAAGAAAAATGAAGCTGTTATAAGACCCAGGTCCCATCACACAATGCAACGCAGCCGAGGATAGGGTTTTCCCTTATAACAGCCAAAGAATGCTTGATACGGTTAAAACAAATCGTTTGATACTATTATACGTGCATAGTGTATAAAACAACTTCAAATCATAAGTATCAATCATAGGCGGCATGGGTACCATATATCATGTCGCCATACTAGGTTCTACAAATAAAACCGCAAATGTCACGTATTTGGAAATTGGATTTACGTCTATGAACCGAGGCAAAAGATAGTCCTCTACCGATTCGTGACTCTCTAGCCCGAGCCACCGGAACAGCCGCAACTGCCCCTTGGATCGTCAGGGCCGGTCCACCGATGTGGATTATAGTGCCTGAACAATACGTTTCCCCGCCCTTTGGGGCGTAAACGAGCCAACTAAATGACTCCATCGGTTCGAGAACGACCGATCAATCCGAGGCGCCTCGCAACAGCAACAACCATATAAGTCAAACTCGTCACGGCGTGTAAAACCACTGACGCCACTTCTAGCTAGAAAGAAACGCAAGTCCTCCCTGATGTCCCCTCCCGTTTTTGGTTCATACCGGGTGTGAAACTCGCGAAGCAAACGTTACACAAAGCTACGCCACAAAGGCCGTGCTTTGATCATCACCACAAGACTTTGCTTTTCAACAGAAGCCTCGATCCATTGCCACTTAGGCATGCCACACAGGCAATTCACTCCATGCGTTTGATATCCATCAATATATAACCCCTGAGCTCGTACGTCTTAGAGAAGGGCGTTAAGCAAGAGAATAAATTCTCCGCCGCCAAACAGATATATATTTAATAGAGATCAATCACACGGACTAAAATCCAATGTCAGACACACAGTCCATTTACAAGTCCGTTCTGGGTCTGAACGAAACCGGAGGCACCTAGTACCCCGCATATCTATCGATCTCCAAGTACGTCTGGACGATCACCAACTGTTTCCATCTTCTTGGGTGTACAGCCCAATCAAGATCATCAGTTATCACCCAAACGACGTGAAGACCTCCGGTCTTCGACCACCGTCTTCATCTTCGACACCACGTCGAATCAGTTATTCAGAATGGGATAAACCCGGTCTTTCTGAATAACTCGCGTATATACTATAAAAGTGTTACACAAACACAACATATGCCTCATTCCAATCCAGAATATTCTTTTATTCAAATATTCCTATACTTTGGGAAAAGTTCCCATTAGTTTTATCCAAGATAAATTCTTTAAATTTATTCTTTAATCTCCTTTGAATATCAATTCAAACTAGTCGGGATTAGCGAACCACACCGAAGTAATCATTTATTTTATTTCCCAATCCCAACCTATTCATCCCATGAAGTAAAACTGGTAATACTTCATATCTAACACCACAGTGTTATCGGTAAATTCAATTACCATTTCACGTCCAAATCTAATTAAAGATTTAACCATCGCCTGGAGCAAAACTGGTGATACTCCATTCTCGATCTTTTCAATCTAATTAAAGATTCATTAAAACTCCACTTAGTTTTAATCGTTAACTGGGTTAAAGAATCAGTGTCATTTAAAACACGGTTCACGATAAACCCAAAGTCACATTCCATTAATTATCGGGTTAAAGAACGAGTGTTATTTAAAACACTGTCCACGATAAACCCAAAAATCAATATCAATTCAATTCCAATTAAATATCACTTAATTGGTTCACTTCATTAAATCTAAATAAAAGATTTAATCTTTTCTCAACTGGGTTCAAGAACAGTGTTAGTCAAGACACCATTCACGACAAACCCAAATCACATTTGATATTCAATACAAGGCTTTGAATAGAAAATATATCGGCTTATATTCAATATCAAATTCTACGATTAACAAATGTCGTATTGGAAATAACGATATAAATATATATCTTTCAAATTTCCCTAACAACATCCGTATAATCACGAATTCCAACATCGAAATATTCCGAAGACAATTTCGATTCAAATCCACTCCAATGCAATCATTGGAAATTCTGGTTATTTTTAAAACCCTTTTCAAATTCAATTTATTTATTTAAAAATAAATAGAATTATAATTCTAGTTCAAAACTAGTTCATTTTGATAAAAATCTATTTTTATCTTTTCAAATATGGAGTTTTTCATCCCAAATCTTCACAAATCATTTCTTATGATTTTACACCAATTATTACTATTTTTAATAATTTTATCGAGGCCTGTACAGTCGATTTCCATCAATGGCCATCGAACTGCACTTACAGCGACCTTTTTCAAATTTGATTTGGACATAATTCCAAATCCAACCGTTAGATTTCAAATTTCTAATATTCATTAGAAAGCTCTTTTCTATACGAACCCAACGGTTCCGGTTTTAGGAGAATCCGACGGACGGATCTCCCGTAATGTCCGTTTGAAATAAATGGTCGAAATTCACGAACTGCCACGGCGCGGCGCGTTCTATTCAGGCCATTATATTATATATATAATATATATAATATATACTTCGTCGATTTCTATTTAAAACGAATTATATAAATAGTTTTGAATTCGTTTCAAAAAAAAAACATTTTCAACTTCCTTTTCAATTCAAATCACAATTGAATTCTTCTTTATAGATTCGTTTTAAAATTCATTTCTATTCAATTCAAATTTCAATTCAATTTGAATTCGTTTTCAATTCAATTCATTTCGAAATCGTTTTCAATTCAATTCAATTCGAAATCGTTTTCAATTCACTTTGAATTCGTTTTCAATTCAATTCATTTCGAAATTGTTTTCAATTCAATTCAATTCAATTCGAAATCGTTTTCAATTCACTTCAATTCGAAATCGTTTTCAATTCACTTTGAATTCGTTTTCAATTCAATTCATTTCGAAATCGTTTTCAATTCAATTCAATTCGAAATCGTTTTCAATTCACTTCAATTCGAAATCGTTTTCAATTCACTTCAATTCGAAATCGTTTTCAATTCAATTCAATTCGAAATCGTTTTCAATTCACTTTGAATTCGTTTTCAATTCAATTCATTTCGAAATCGTTTTCAATTCAATTCAATTCGAAATCGTTTTCAATTCACTTCAATTCGAAATCGTTTTCAATTCACTTTGAATTCGTTTTCAATTCAATTCAATTCAAAATCGTTTTCAATTCAATTCAATTTGAAATCGTTTAAAATCGATATAAATATCATTCACGTCAAAATGGCGTCAAACTAATCAACACGACTTCATAAATTTCTATTTTCAAATATTCTATTTCAAAAATTTCTATTTCAAATATTTCCATTTCTAAACTGGAATGAGGCCCAATCAATTACCATATAAAATTAGTTATATGGATTTTTCACACAACACATGTATATAATAGCATTGAAAAATAATCAACCATCAACCAAAGTGCACTACACTGTATAAGCATCAAATATAGATATCTAACACTTATAACAGCCTGTCAATCAATCGATCGACATCTTTAGTCAATCAGGATGAGTGAACTGCATATTTCATCCTAACACCCGTGTGGGGTTTTCAAACAATCAAACAAATATTTTATTTGTGCAATTGGGCGATGTGTAAAATTTATCGACCCAATCAATGTCCTTCAAATCAGTGTACATAAACAAACCGTCCGGTTTGTAAATGAATATTTTATTTTGTTCACTTCACTATTTTCATATTCACGTTAAAAATTATATTTTTAACGATAAAACATTTTATTTCAACCTATGAATTTCTATTCAATTCATTTATTAAATAAAATGATATTTTCATTTTTCTAACATATTTTAGAAAATTTCGGCGGCATAACGGCACGATACTAGAAACGGGACAAGGCCTAGCCTAATCCCCGGTCTAGTGAAGGCCCACGCCATTCACACATCAATCATATCAATTTTATTATGCAAACCACAAAATTTGGAGTAAGAGTCTAACCTAGCCTTACTCCTTCGCCTTATAACGGCGCACGTCTAATCCTAACCAATTTATCGATTCGATTTTTCACACCACAAACCACATTCAAACCAATATCACAATCAATAACCAAACAGCCAAACAAACAAGTCCATGGTCTGTGGACGATTGTGTCGGGTGCTACTAAACACCGTCTGCATCCTAGTATATATATATAACTAGAAAATAAATTTGAAAGGTGAGAAATTCTCACATATAGCTATCCTAGCTCCACGGCACTTCATTGATAGAAATCTTCATCGCTATCGCATCTTCGTCATCTTCGTTGTCCGCTTTCACTACCTATGTAAAAATCGAATTTTTACTTCGCTATTCCATATATAGAAATCATATTTTATTTCAAAGTTCAATATATAAAAATCATATTTTTATTTCAAAGTTCAATATATAAAAATCATATTTTTATTTCGCTATTCAATATATAAAGATTATATTTTTAATATAAAGATTATATTTTTAATATTCCTATGATGTAAAAATTATATTTTTATTGCTTTTAAAAATATAAAAATCATATCTTACATCTTTTACTTAATAAAAATTCCGTCTTTTCTATTTTAAAGATCAAATCTTTTTCTTTTTAAAGTTTAAACCTTTTTCTTTTTAAAGTTAAAACCTTTTTCTTTTTAAAGTTAAAACCTTTTCAAATTCAATTTTATCTCTTTTCAAAAATCCGTTTTGAAACCCTTTCAAAAATCTGTTTTAAAACCCTTCAGAAATCAGTTTTAATACCTTTTTCTAAAAATCAGTTTTAAATCATTTAAAAATCGGTTTTAAATTATTTAAAAATCAGTTTTAAATTATTAAAAAATCAGTTTTAAATTATTTAAAAATCGGTTTTCTTTTCTGTTTTAAATAAAAATAAAAATAAAATAAATAAATTAAAAAAAAACTTACAGGGGGAGGGGCCTCCTTGAGTTCGCCGGAGGTGGCTAGGGGGGGGGAAGAGGTCGGCGGACATCACTGGGGGGGGGGGGGTAGTCGGTGGTGCGGCGGGTTAGGGTAAAAGGGGAAGCAGGGGGCGCGCTCGTTGGCCAGAGGAGAGAGAGGCACGGCGGTGGAGTCGAACGAAGAGGAGGAGAAGCTGGAGGGGGGGGTCCTCGCGATGGTCGGCGTCGCCACCTGCGGTGGCGCGCGTTGGGGAGCGGCCCCCTCCAACCCCGATTTGGGATCGCGTTTCCCTTTTTTTTTTTCTTTCTCTGATATAATGGACGGGGAAGAGAAAAAGGAAAGGGGGGGGGGGTTTATATGAAAAAGGTTTTATATATTTTAATTTAATTTTAATTTATTCTATCCCAAGGAGTTGACTTTTTATTCGACTTCGAAACGAGGCCCACCGACTGTCGTCCCTAGCGTTTTACCCCCATTCCGAACACAATGGGATATGTATCGCAAGCTGATTCGAATGTTACGATCAGTTTCTATTAAATTTTCATTTAACTCTATATATTGAATTTTAAACGTACATTTCAAATTACCGGGGTCACATATTAACTAGAAAAATTCTAGAAAAATATTTTCTAGCTTCGTATTGACGATACGGTCCTAACAAAACTAGTTTCGTCGAATTCTGAGACCGTTGGAAAAATGGCCAATTTCCAGTCGATTAAAATCAACTGAAATGGTCAAAACACGTTTTCCTTTGCCACGCTCACATATTGATTCGAAAAATTATGAAATTTGGAATCTAGCAATAACTTGACATCACGGACCCAACAAAAGTGGTTTCGTCGAAATCCGAGGTCATTTGCAAAATGTCCATTTTTAAGGGCCTGAATTCCATAGCGACTATTCAGAATTTTCAACTGGACATATCTTTTGATTCCCGATATGAAATCTTGATTATTCGGATTCGTTGGAAAGATATTATCAATTAGATCCTAATGTTTTTGGTTTCACTAAAATCCGGATTGTTTTGCACCCGGTACATTCAATTGAAGTTTGAAATCGAATTATCGAACTACCGCGCCATTTTCAATTCTATTTATAATTATATATAAATATTTATATTCTAACGACGACGCGTATAATATATACGATCGAATTCTATTCAAAATAAATTTCTAATCGATTTTATTTAAAATAATCTATTTTAAATATTCAAAATTCGCCAAAATTGTCCAAATAAAAATTTCAAACTGGCTCGCATTTTACGGGTTGTTACAAGACACGAATCTCACAGCGGAACGAATAAATATATTTCATAACATAAATTTCAAATAAAATAGTATCTGTATACAATACCGTTATTAGAGTATAACACTTACAACACAGCGGAAATAACAATAGCTATATAATCCTGAAGCCTCCTGCTCCAGCTCTTCAAGTATCTGTAAAATCCCAACTACTTGACTGTCCGTAAAAAATTGGGCACCCAAGAGTTTAGGGAAAACAAAACAAAATAAACTCTAGGTCAGTCATGTGACTGGTGTGAGTAAAATCCAATCATTTCGGTTAAACTTTTCAAAATCATTTTCCAATGAATGATAATCGAAAGACCGATCCACACATAAACATAGATGGTTTTTACCTTACGATAACCCAAAACATTTCTTTTTAAAATCCATACTCTTTTGATATTATAATAATGTCTAAATCATGTAAATATCAATCTAGTAGAACGCTTTCATCTCACACTCTACATATATAGTATACAATCAAAAACCGTGGGCTCTTATTAGGAAATGGATTTCCAACTATGACAAGGTATGAAACCACTTTCCGATCAGTGTACTCTAAAAGCTATACACCGGAGTTCAACAAGAACATCTTGTAACTCGGCCACACATGACCGGCCATTCATTTCGCTTGAATGTTCCGAATATATTATCACCTTACGGTTGGTATACCAACATAACCGTTCCCGGGAGATGCAGAATTGAAAGAAGTAACAAATATGAATATTCTCTAGATGGTGACAATATACCATTATTGCGTGCGACCCACTTAGCCATGCTGCCTGCCCAATTTATGTCATTTCTCGGTTGATGAGGCTTGAGGTCATAACGTATCTTTTAACAGATAACTCCTTCATTCACTTTGAATGCCACATCGTCATACCCATCAAATCACAAATTGATTTCCGCAATAATACCATATGTATAAGCTAAGAGAAATGAATTCCTCCGCCACCAACATAAATACATTTGAAACGATCAACTTCCGCGATCTACCAAATATACTCTATCAGACATTCGTCCATTCAAGTTGTCCCGGGATTGGACAAACTGAAGGCACTATTCTGTAAATAGGATAGCCCTTGCATAACTCCGTCTTCAATTATCTTCATCATATTTGATCGCACCGCTAACGCCCATATAGAGTGGTTTTCAGATAATATATCTGATCCCGGTCTCTTCGTATTGACAACGGAAATTGTCAAAATCTTTGATAGTCAGTGGTTTTACTGTCATAGAAAAACATGTGGGCAAACAGTGATATTATTTCCAGATGGAAATTCAATCGATCAATCATCAATCAACATTTATTCATTTCCCCATTTCTCGTTTCCATATATTGATCAAATCCTTATTTTCTAATTATAGAAAATATACGCTATTAACTTTGGAAAACGTTTCCATTTCTGATTCATGCATCACTATTATTTCACATATATCAATCCCTAACTGTAAACTAGTAAGAGAACAACCCTCTACGTATTAACCTCGAAGGCTGAAACTAACATCAGATCAATACCCAGACAGCCGTTCAACTTAACTAATTTCCAGTCAGTTTCTAATTCCTTTAACTCCATTTTAATTCCTAAATCAAAACCCCAAATTCCTTTATAATATTTTATTTGCAAAATATTTACTTTAATCTATTTTTCACATAGAATGTGAATAATATTTCTTTGTATAATCAAAACAGTTTAATCCCGTTTTTGAAAACAATATCTCAAACCCAAATTCTATTTATATTTTTATTTGTACAATTATTCATATAAATCTCCTTTTTATTTCCAACACTTAAATCTCATTCCAATTTCCTTTTTAAATACCAAGTTCAAATTCCATTTCAAATATCGGTGTTGAAACCGATTTTACTTCTCTATACAAATTCAGATTTTATATATCCAATTTATCCAATGATAAATATTTTACTTAATTTATAAAACATTATCTATAAATTAATCTTCTTTATCTATTAAAACAGATTTCTATTAAATATTCACTTTAAATTCATATCATGGTATACCCATGTACGAAGCACTGGTCTAAACCTTCCCAGTGTAAAATTCTCTTTTTATACAATTCTATTCAATTTTCAAGTATTTCCTTTTATAATATATTTATTTATCAAATAAATCCCTTTTTTATAATTCTATTTATTTGTCAAATAATCCCCTTTTGATAAGTCTATTTATTTATAAAATAATTCTTTTTATAAAATCCTTTGATTTTATATATATATTTCTTTTTCAATATAACATTGAAAATTCTCTTTTTATATTCTAGTATTTCTAATGGTATTTAAAATACCAAATAACAATGATCAATATCATTCTAACACACATCATCAACAACAGATTATATATCACATCATATATCACCATATATGAAAAACAGTAAAATAAATGTTGAGAAATCCAGTTGGATTCCTCTGACTTGTTTCCCTGCATCCACATATGTTAAACAATATAATTAACATCAATTTCATTTCAATATGAAATATTCTGATAAACAGAATCAATGTTTGATTAATGATTTATATATATATATATATATATCATTATCTATAATTTCAACCAATACATGAGCAATTCAACCAAACAATCAACACACAACAGTCAATCATCATTTATCATCACTAGATTATATTTATAAAAATATAAACTGGTAGAGTTAGTGAGTTTTACTCACACTGGATGGTTATCGTTAAATACAGATAAGCGATTGTTAATTCAGATTGGACATTTATTTTTCAATAAATTGTAACGAGCTCCAATTTACTCCTAGTCAGTTCCATTATGTAACCCTTGTCGATACGATCTCAACGGATCCAAATTTGTGTACTTCTGACAATGTATGCGAGAGATATTACCATTTTAGATTGTACATATTATTTAAATTAATAAACTTAACTTATTTTATATGTATTGGGCCTTACCTGTATTCTTGGCCCAATTTCCAAAACTACCTGCACCAATTATTTCTTCAACCTGAATAACGCTCCACCATCCCCTCTTGTATAACCATTTCAACCCTTCTGCACATATATTTTTGTTTTTCTTTGTTTGGGCCTCACAATTCAAAAGAAAGCAATCCGGCCCACCACCTTAAATCCTAAACCTAGTTTAAATTGCTCCATCTCTATTTGAAATCGTGAAACACAATGCTCAACTTCCCCTTTCACATTAAAACTTCCCTTCTCTATATTTTATCTGGCTTCCCATAAAGCAGCCCAATACTAATGTAGCCCATGCTGTTAATTAGTAGAATTGCTTCTTCCTGAACATAAAAGGAAAGTACCCGCACCGCATCAACATTCAACAGGGACTCCATCTTCCCTGATACCTTTATTTTCAGTTGCTCCACCTTTATTTATTTTCTCTAGCCATTACGAAAATTTAACGTCCCTATTCCCCTTCACCGTCATGTTCCAGGCGACACCCAAAAGAAGAACCCGCTGCCTTTCTCCCTTCTAAACCAAACGTTTGAACCCGACAGTAATAGCTCCCCATTTCAATGATTAACTCTATCCTCCCTATCTATGCTGGTTTCTCCAGTACTACTTGTCTCTCCAATCTACAATGAACAACTGCCCTTTACTTCCTTTTTCTTCTCCTAGTTCTGAACCGTGAGCTCCTGGCTTCCTCTACCCCATTTTTAAACTTGGATGCAACTCCTGTATGATTCCATTCCCATGCGCGCCCCCCCTTAGGACCTGCACATCCACATATTACTCTTCCTAGGATTTATTTCTTGCATCATTCTATCATTGCTGCAAACTTCCCATTACTTTCTCACTCTCCTCTTCAAACTGTTTTCTTTTATTTTGATCACCACTACCGAACAAACAACTCCAGATGCTCCACCATTACATCACGTTCAACACTATGGCAACACCCTGACTCCTTCAAGCTCAACACAACAACATTCCGCACTGCTCCCACCCTGGAAACACAACAATATCTTGCGTTCTCTTTTTCCTTGATGCGTCATTTTCTTTTTATTTTATTTTGCAAATAGTGGAGAGAAAAATAAAAGGTAATGGTCCCTAGTACTCGCGTTTTGATGTTGAAGAAAAGAAAATTTGGCAATGTATGTATTTATAGCTTTGGAGACTTCATGGTGAAGCAATGGAGTACAGGCATAGGCGACTATGCTATTGAGTAGTTTTGCTTCATGATGGGACAAAACATGGCCTGTTTCATCGCATGTAAGGGCATAGAGAAAGAAAAAACAGTCCATATACTTAGGCGTTAAGTTATAATTTATTAATTTATTTATACAACAGTTGTTCACGTTTTCCATGATCAATATCATGTCGGACTATTGTGATTTCATCTTACCTAACATGTTTTTATTTTCCTCACGTTAGCAGACGCTTTTTGTACATACAACATATATGGACACTGAATAAAATCAAACTAATAGTAGTAATAGAACTCGTTCCAATATACACAGTTTCCATTTTGAAAATTGATAAAGTGTTATTTTAAGGTAAGAAGCAAAACTGGCTTCATAATTGGAGTGCATTAGCATCATTGAAAAAGAAAACCAATACAAATATAGTTTAATGGAAATAAGGCTGCGAGCCGACCTCCCAAGCTTAGAGTAAAATGATAACAACTTAACAAACTATTGGTATTTCAAACGCGCTCTAAAAAGAAACACGACGAACTTATATTGGTTCAGCATACCCATTTCATACAACTCTATTCGTTTACAGGCCCTATTGATAAAAATAAAAACACCGTTGTGACGAGAAATGTGCCACGATCCAAAAGTATAATAATATATAATAGTTAACTCATTTCGTGAAACCCCAAAAATGCTGATATAAGGTGTAAAATACTCCAAATAAAAATTTGCTTATTTTTCAAATTAAAAATTTCAGTAAAATTCTAAAAATTAAATTATAACTGCATCTTCAAAGATGTTATCCAAATTTGAAACCAATATTTAATTACAATTAAATATATCATTATGGTTTATAAACGATTCCATTGCGACTATTTGAAAATTTGATTTGACCGTAACTCACAATCTACATGACGAAATCTCCATTTTTCTCTTTCGTTAGAAAAATATACTTCCCCAGCTCCGTACGTTTCTTGTTTCACAGAAATACGGCTTAAAACGGATTATGTATATTCGTTTTAAGTTTGGACTGCCAAATTACGAACTGAAGCGCCATTTCGAGCTCGATTATAATTATAATATAAATTATACGTTCAACTGACATTTATAAATAAATTCGTTAATATAATTCAATTCTAAACTGAATTATATATTTTAAATTGTCCAGTTCACACAATATTGTGAATTCTGTTATTTCCGATTATTTCATAATTAAGTATATTATTCTATTATTTATATTAATTAAATATTGTTTAATTAAATGACCATTTAAATATTTAAATCACTATTTAAATAATTAAAATAATTAATTATTATACCGTAAAAATACGGGATGTTACATAAAACATGTAACGGTGCTAAGACACGAGGTTAAGTCAACTTGTGGAAGAAGTCTGCCCGGAACCGCCCGGCAAATCCAGCATCCACAAGTGTAGGATTAATGTGAGAGGTCTAGTGCATATATATATATATATGAAAATGGCAGGACTGATAAAAATCATTAATTGTAACTAATGGAAATTAGTGGAATTGAAAGAAAGATACAACAGTAAAAGGAATGGAATAAATGGGGAATGACAATAACCTATTATAAATAAATTACATTAATAAGAATGTTGTGTAATGGGTAGACTTGTCCTAGGGACAAGTGAAGATTATAACTTAGGTTATAATAAACTAGTAAGGACATGAGATAACTGGTGAAATGAGATAAGTGGAACTTAAATTAAGTAATCAGTAAATGGGGAAAACTGAAACTAGTTATTTGTAATAAGTAGAGAAAAGGGAGGAAGTTTATAAAATGTAAGAAGTTGTAGTAATCTGTAAACTTGGAAGTATAAGATCTGCTGATAAGAATAACATGTTTAGGCTTGTCCTAGGGACAAGTGAAAATTATAACTTAGGTTATAATAAACAATAAAGGGGATGGAATAACTTATGTAAGGAGATAAGACATACTTAATTGTAAATTAAGCTATTTATAAGAACAAGAATCCGAAATCTTTGGACGAGGACAACATAAGTTATATTTATGGGAAGAGAAACTTATTAGTGGACCTTAGTTAAGAGAACTAAGTTAATAAGTAAACAACAATAAGTTGTAGTGACAATGTACGATGGAATTATGATTAAATAGGAAAGAGTGAGACAAATTTATATGAAATAAGTTATATTTAATCATAAATAATGACTGACATGTCAAACAGAAAACACGTGAATTGAGATACACTTAATTACATATTAAGTAGAACATGTTATTGTAACGATGAAATCAAACAAGAATATAAAGGGATTGTGGATTACAGACCTTGGATCCCAATCTAGAGAATAACATGGTATGAGCTTATTAATAAACTTAAATGGGTTAAGTTATATGACTGAAATTAATAAGCAAGAGATACTTAGTAACTTGAATAAGAAGTCAATTTGAACCGGATAACCAAGTTAAATAGAAACCTGGTGAGGTAAATCAAGCACATAAAAGAATGTTTAGATATAGGATCTAATGACACATTAAAATGGGGCGCTTGGACCAGTCCGCACGTTTGAGGGTGAATAACCCAACGGGGTAGATGATCATGGTGTCATAAGGCATGAGGGGAGCTCATGTTCATCTGATTATTCTGTCAGCTCCGAAGGACTGGAAAGGGAAGCACGCGGCTTCCTGAGATACGTAAGGTGCTCCTGGTAGTCCTCTGTGCGGTAGCAGATGTTTAGGCCACTGCTCGCAGAGATTGGGTCTGCGCGTAACTACTAGGTGGGTGGGCCTTGACTGCAAAAATAGATCTGCAATCAGAATGCTGTGATTTGGTGACACTAGGGTGATTCGGCTGTCGCCACAACGGGGAGGCAGAGTTCAGGACCAACAAAGATTGTAGATCGTCAGGTACCCGTCATTGGCAGACAGTGGGATGCAGAAAGATTAGAGCTAAAACCAATAGACCGTTCACCTTTCACTATCGAGGTACGACGGTTGCGGGAAGACGCCAACTGGATGTTTAGATTGTTTGTTAGGGGCAAGTGTTTAGCTCTTGTAGTCTTTACTAGTTGAGGGGGGGAAAGGGTGGGGCTATAGCCACCATGAAAAACAAACCCTAGGAATATCTGTATTTTGAGCCTCTTAAAGACGGGCCTGTACAGATATGGAAAAGCTCCCGACCAAGTTCCGTGTTTCTAGTATAGCCCTGCCACAGAACTCGGTGCATATTATGTGCGGTTAAGGCATCGAATACGATTGACGATACGTACATGGGAGTATTTATATAGAACATGTCGGCTCTGGGTGGTGTATCGTAGACTTGAGGGCATTACTCCTTATGAAATCTGATTCGTTTGACGGTGGCAGACCGTATGTTTACGTAGCGTAGTAATGACAGGTATATGCAGAACGTAACACTGTTACATAGAGATCCGTACCTCACTCTAGCGTAGGATGTGGGACTGCACACATTTCTGTGACATTATGCTAGAGACCGTGCGAGTGGGGAACCATGGATTGTACCTTAATATTGGGGATAGCTATATATATACTGTATTAGGTTAATCCACTAGGAAGTAAATCGGTACGATATGTGTGTGAGCCTTGTGTGCTGTCAACCTAAGTAACCTAATAAATAAGAAAATGTGATTGAACGGTATATGAAGGATGATCTAAAGTGTATAGTTTAAATCCAGTCACCAGAACTTGTGTTCTGACCCCCTCCGCATAACATACTCGCAGGTTAGATTTGTGGCAGAGACATGATAGCTTTGGATACTAGTTAGGCAGTATTATTAATACGGTAAGGCTATATTTTGATTATATTATATTTTATCCATTCCGCTGTGAGATACTTTATGAGCTCTGACATATTTTATGTCTTTGTCTTTTCTGCAGGATACCAGAGCAAAGCAACACTAGTTTCGTAGATTGGAATTTTGACAAAAAAATCGATCTATCGTAATTTGGTTTGTTACATTTGGTATCAAAGCTTAGGTTTTAGAATCCTATATAGATAGTGAGTGAACATATTTGTATTTTCAAAAATATAAATATATTATACATATACCTAGATCCATAGAGGAACCTACTAAATAGAAAGAGTATAATATGGTAAGAAATAGGATGTTTTGTTTTGTACACTAAAGGAATGAATGTGGAAATCTGAGACCCTTATGTATTTTGGGTGAAAAGTGTACAATGTGCTTTTTATGGAAGGAAGGTGAATCCTATATGATTACTATTTTAGGTTAGTGGGTTTGCCAGTAAAACCTTATAAATTAGAAAAGGTTAAAAAGAAAAAATGGATTAGGAATATATATATATATATATATATATATATATATATATATATATATATATGAGAGAATTAACCTCAAAAAGTGTCTAGGAAAGCTAGAAAATTGGAAACCCACTTTGAATGTAACCCCATTGTTCACATTTAAGAACTTGAAATTGTAAAAAAAGTTTGGGAAAAGGGTTTATGGTGTTTTCAAGTTTTAATCTTAAAAGTCATGGTTTTAAAATATGTAAAAAAGTACATATTGGGTTTTAAAATGGGGTATATTTTGGAAGCAATGATTTCTCATGAAAATTTTGTCTAAAGTAAAATTCTCTCAGTAAAAAGTGCGTATTATAGAGCATGTATAGCTCGCTAGTTTTCTTATTATATTACACGAAAGGATTTGAAAGCAAAACTTGGAAAAAGTTGCATTTTGTTGAAAACTGGAATTTCCAGTAAAGAAAGTATTGAAGTCTCTATTCTTTTGACAATCATTTTTTTATAAATTAAGTAAAAGAGAAAATTTTATTGAGTGGACAAAATTAGTGTAGAAATTAAGAATAGAGAGGAAGTTTGCACCTTGTGGTAAGAAACTGAACTGACCTTATAGGCAAGAACGAGCCATAAACCCATTGAGAAATAGTTGTCCGTATCTACTCCAGTTTTGTGATTTGAGAAAAAAATGATGATTTACATTTTTTTTAAGATGACATGTTTTTTATGGTTTGGCAAAGGAAAGTTTACATGAGGAAAATAAAGTTTTGACACTTCTAATTTTAGGAAGAAAAAATTAAATGAAAAGGCCAAAGTGTGTTTTAAAAGTACGGAGTAGGTAAGGATTAATGCCTAGGAAAGACGGGAAAAGTTTTGAGGCTATGAAGTAAATAGCGAGAATTATCTTGGAATAATGGTAAGTTCCCATAAAATGCGTAAGCATTGAAAAGCCTAGGGTGTTGCTTAAAATAATTGTTGGTACATGGCAAGAATTAGTGGTGACTACTAGATAGAAAAAGGGCAAGTAAGTGTTTAAATCCTGTTGCTAATTTTCATGTTAAGGGTAAAACGCGTTACTATATTTCTGTTGGGATCATTCCATTACTTTGTTCTTATTGGGTAGTTTAGGTAACACCTAAACCTGTCGTGGATCCCATGGTTTGGACTTTTTTGTCTGAGGGGGACATTGTCCCAAGATTCTTGGACCTTAGTAGTATCTGTGTTAGAGTGTCTGTTTTCCTGTTTTAGTTGAAAGACAAGAAGTCTTATTTAAATTAACCGAATAAAATTCAATCATTTACTCACTAAATTTAAATGAGTAAAATTTTCAAGTGCAATATATTTTTTTTCAAAGGATCAAGTAGATGAATGGGAATTATGAGTAAGTGAAGTGTGTTTCATTTCTCTATCGTTATATTATACAAAATACCATCTATACTTGACTAGATTAAATCTATGAAATTCAAACTCGTGATTCAAATGATTAAATAAGCTAAGAAAAGAGATATGGTACAGCTAAAAAAAAGAAACAACAAATTCAGTAAAGCAACAAACATGATAAATTATGAGAAAAGATGGATAAAGATAAAAATTTCCAAGATAAGATGAAAAAGAAAGTCAGCATCAAAGAAAATTTTCTTATGTGGGTTGTGATTGGATAGGAAAATAAGGGTATCTTTACAAATAGTTACATCAAATCCAAGTACGGTTGGAAAAATGTACATAAAAGAAAAATGGAAGATGTTAAATTTTCCGTTTTCCACCTTTTTGTTACATAAGAAATAGAATTTAGAAAATTAGATTTTTCTGAACTACGAAAAATAAAGTTGGTTGGTAGGATTTTGGATGCAACAATTAGATGAACTACGCTCTTAATCAGTAAGAGTGTGGGAAAATTTGGATGAAAATGTATTTTGATTTCCAAAATATTTGCATTCATATAGAACTGCCAGTATATTTAGGATGTGAGCATTATATTTTAATAAGGATTTTTTCTTGAAAAACTTGCATACACATAGGTGGTACCACTTAGGCATACATGCATTATTACATTGTATTTCACTTTGCACAAGTGCACAATGGTTGCAAAAATTTTATGCACACATGATGGATGTATATTTATCGAGGGATTATTGAATTTTTACCCTTATCAAATTTCGGGGGCGAAATTTCCTAAGGGTAGGAGAATGTAACACCCCGCATTTTTAACTCAAGATAATAAAATAAGAATAACTTAATGAAATATTCAGAATTAAGTGAAACAGACTATGTCATTGCGTTCAACTTGGAATTCTGGTCAAAATAGACACCTGGTTTGCGTAAAAGGGGCATTGTATGAAGAAGTTATTAAGGTTTGAAGTTTGTATATGGATAAGAAGAGTATATATGAATAAAAATAAGTCCATAACTTCAAAACAGTTCAAATTCATGCGGAAAAGGGGAGCGGGAAAATTCCCACCTAGGGGTGTCGACCCCTGGGTTGACCCCATAAAGGGGGTGTCGACCCATGGGTTGACCCTATAAAGGGGGGGGGGGGTCGACCCCACTACGGAAGATCTGGGCAGATTATTTCTACGTGGACGTGAACTACTCCTTTTACCAAATACATTGCTGAACACCTATAAATAAGCCTGTAGAGCCTACCCTAAGTCTCGTATTTCTGATACAACGCAGAAGCTCTACCATTCCTCTCCCTCAAATCTATTCAGAAAATTAAGATTATTAGTTTAGGAAAAACTATGAATCTAGATCTGAAGAAAAGGAACGTATGTTTGTAAATAGGTGTTCAGATCTCTTATCGTAGCGAGGTAATTCCTAGGTTGGGTCTATTTTCTATTCTCTTCTCTTTCTTCTTTTTCTTTCTTTCTTTTAGTGAAAATTATGAATCCATGGTTGTTAGGTTCTGAATCCAATTAGGGGAAAACCATGGAATGATAGATCTGGACCAGATCCAAGATTTGGAAAGCATCTGAGGTGAGTGGATTCAAGTTATATCATATTAGATAATAATGTATTATCATTTAACATTCTCTGTTATTGTACAATGTGAATTGGCTAGAATAATTAAAACTATTGAAATGTTATTATGACATGTTTAAATATGATATGGTGAAATGTTTAAACATATGTTAAAAGGATTAAAATGACGAATATGACATGTTGGAATATTAATATGCTAAGATATTAATATGTTGGAAATTTTACCAAAATATGCGTGGCGATTACTATTGTTTCAATTTCATGTTAACTTGTGACATTTGTGTACCTGTACCATTAACAGTAGAAATTGAGAAAATTACATGATTTGGCGATCACATGTTATTGTTAAATTTGAACAATTATCTGATTAATTGATTACATGACGGAATAGAATTGATTATATATTAGAAAGAACGTATGATATAAAACAGGCATAATATAATGGCATGTAAAATATAAATTACAGTGGAATTTTGAAAGAATAAACATGCCTAGATTATATATAATATTTACAGTAAATAAGAAACTGTAACCGTGCTTAGACACGAGGTTAGATTACACTTGTGGTAGAAGTATGCCCGGAACCGCCCGGCATGTCCAGCATCCACAAGTGGTAAATCTAATGTGAGGGGTCTAAGTACATAAATAAAACATGTAACTGTGCTAAGACACGAGGTTAAGTCAACTTGTGGAAGAAGTCTGCCCGGAACCGCCTAGCAAATCCAGCATCCACAAGTGTAGGCTTAATGTGAGAGGTCTAGTGCATAAACATATATATATATATATATATATATATATATATATGTCTGTATATGTAAATGGCAGGACTGATAAAAATCATTAATTGTAATTAATGGAAATTAGTGGAATTGAAAGAAAGATACAACAGTAAAAGGAATGGAATAAACGGGGAATGATAATAACCTATTATAAATAAATTACATTAATAAGAATGTTGTGTAATGGGTAGACTTGTCCTAGGGAAAAGTGAAGATTATAACTTAGGTTATAATAAACTAGTAAGGACATGAGATAACTGGTGAAATGAGATAAGTGACACTTAATTATAAATTAAGTAATCGGTAAATGGGGAAAACTGAAACTAGTTATTTGTAATAAGTAGAGAAAAGGGGAAAGTTTATAAAATGTAAGAAGTTGTAGTAATCTGTAAACTTGGAAGTATGAGATCTGCTGATAAGAATAACATGTCTAGGCTTGTCCTAGGGACAAGTGAAAATTATAACTTAGGTTATAATAAACAATAAAGGGGATGGAATAACTTATGTAAGGAGATAAGACATACTTAATTGTAAACTAAGCTATTTATAAGAACAAGAATCTAAAATCTTTGGACGAGACAACATAAGTTATATTTATGGGAAGAGAAACTTATTAGTGGACCTTAGTTAAGAGAACTAAGTTAATAAGTAAACAACTTTAAGTTGTAGTGACAATGTAAGATGGAATTATGATTAAATAGGAAAGAGTGAGACAAATTTATATGATACAAGTTATATTTAATCATAAATAATGACTGACATGTTAAAAAGAGAACACGTGAATTGAGATATACTTAATTACATATTAAGCAGAACATGTTATTGTAACGATGAAATCAAACAAGAATATAAAGGTATTGTGGATTACAAACATTGGATCACAATCTAGAGAATAACATGTTATGGGCTTATTAATAAACTTAAATGGGTTAAGTTATATGACTGAAATCAATAAGCAAGAGAAACTTGGTAACTTGAATAAGAAGTCAATGTGAATGGGGATAACCAAGTTAAATGGAAACCTGGTGAGGTAAAGCAAGCGCGTAAAATAATATTAATACATAGGGTTTAATGACACATTAAAATGGGGCACTTGGACCAATTCGCATGTTTGAGGGTGAATAACCAAACGGGGTAGATGATATTGGTATCATAAGGCACGAGGGGAGCGCATGTTCATCTGATTATTCTGTCGGCTCCGAAGGACTGGAAGTGGAAGCACGCGGCTTCCTGAGATACGTAAGGTGCTCCTGGTAGTCTTCTGTGTGGTGGCAGATGTTTAGGCCATTGCTCGCAGAGGTTGGGTCTACGCGTAACTACTAGGTGGGTGGGCCTTGACTGCAAAAGTAGATCTACAGTTAGAATGTTGTGACGTGCTGACACTTGGGTGATTCGATGGTCACCTCAATGGGGAGGCAGAGGTCAGGACCAATAAAGATAGTAGATCGTCAGGTGCCCGTCATCGACAGCCAGTGGGATGCGGAAAGACTAGAGCTAAAACCAATAGACCATTCACTTTTCACTATCGAGGTACGGTGGTTGAGGGAAGATGCCAGCTGGATGTTTAGATTATTTGTTAGGAGAAAGTCTTTTAGCTCTTGTAGTATTTACTAGTTGAGGGAGGGGCCGAGGTGGGGCCATAGCCACCATGAAAAACAGACCCTAGGAATATCTGTATTTTGAGGCTCTTAAAGACGGGTCTGTACAGATGTGGAAAAGCTCCCGAGAAAGTTCCGTGTTTCTTGTATAGCCCTTCCATAGAACTCAGTGCAAATTATGTGCAGTTAAGGCATCGAATACGATTGACGATGCGTACATGGGACGGTCTAAATACATGGATGTCGCCTTGGGTGTTGTATCATAGACTTAAGGGCATTACTCCGATATGAAATCTGATTCGGTTGACGGTGGCAGACCGTACATTTACATAGCGTAGTAATGACAAATATATGTGAAAATGTAACATTGTCATATAGAGATCCATACGTCACTCTGGCGTAGGATGTGGGGATGCACACATTTCTGTGGGATTATGGTGCAGACCGTGCGAGTGAGGTACCATGGGGTGTACCTTAATATTGGGGGTAGCTACATATATACTGTATTAGGTTAATCCACTAGGAAGTAAATGGGTACGACGTGTGTGTAAGCCTTGAGTGTTGTCAACCCAAGTAACCTAATAAAGAAGAAAATATGATTGAACGATATATGAAGGATTATCTAAAGTGTATAGTTTAAATCCAGTCACCAGGACTTGTGTTCCGACCCCCTCCTCATAACATACTCACTAGAATTGTTGGAGAGACATGATAGCTTTGGATATTGGTTAGGCAATATTGTTAATACAATAAGGCTATATTTTCATTATGTTATATTTTATCCATTCCGCTGTGAGATATTTTCTGAGCTCTGACATATCTTATGTCTTTGTCTTTTCTGCAGGATACCATAGCAAACCAACACGAGTTTCGATAGATTGGAATTTTGAAGAAAAAAATCGGTCTATCGGAATTCGGGTTGTTACAGAGTCACATATTCAGTTACATACTACCAAAGTAGTGCAGTGACATATTCAATTACATGCTTATAGAAAAAACAAATACATTAGGAAATCTGATGGATATGCACCAATGAGAATAGTGTAAGATGAGTGGCATGGAGAGGAACAAGACATCAGCTTTTCCTTCTTTCTAACTTCAAGCAACATAACTATAGGCAAAGTAACCAGATCCAAGGCATAAAACTCCATATAACTTGATTGTTCCGAGCAAAGCTTCACCTGGAACCGAGATAGATAGCAGAAAGAAACATTGGACCAATGACCAAGGATTACAGTCATTGACATGGTAACACTTCCAGAAACTCATGTTTAAATTCGAATGACCAACATATCTTGGCGAAACGAGTGTCGAAGCATCACCTTGGAGATGAGACAATCAATAATTGAACTACACAATTTCCAGACTACATTCATTTTAGCAATAACTTAAAACTATCATTTATATATATATATATATATATATATATATATATATATATATGAATCGTGAATGTCCTTAATGAACATAACTATTCATTACTCCTTCTGTTTGCACAGTAAGGGGTCTTTCAAATTTAATTTAATGGTCATGAATAAATTCCAAATTACTAAATAACTTCTTTGAAGTAGTCTTTTATCGTTTATACTACTCCTAGTGCTCTTACTTTCTCAAATGCTTCTCATTTTAAGAGGATTTTATTACTTTAACTCTACCTAATTTTAGTAAATAAATTTACTATCTTTTCTCTTTTAATTGAGTATGTGTAACAACCCGCATTTTACGTATTGAAGGATCGTAAAATATTTTCATTTTATTCTATGAGGGTTGGATCATTCTCATCTTTTGGTATGTTTCTTATGAAGATGTGAGACATGTTCATAATTTTTACCGATTTGGTTTATGACCATTTTGCCTTTATCAGTTTTGTACAGGGAATAACTTTTGACTCGGGTCGAACCAGAGGGTGATACCTGTGCCATTGGAAAGGAATTGATGATTGCCATTCCATAGAGTGGTTACATTAAAGTTTTGGCTCAGCGGTTTGGGAGTTAAGGCTTTCGCTAATACTAATCAAAGACGAAAAGCTAAGGCGCATAGAGATGATAGGCGCTTATCTATCGTGGAGCTCGGTAGTCTTCCTTAAAACCGCTACCGATTCTTGAACAGAAAGCGGTCGTCCAACTGTTACGGAGGCCTTTTCCTCTGTTCAATACATAATGACTGAAGCTAACTTCGGTTGGTTAATTCGATCACAAGGACCGGGAACGAATTCACCGCCATATGGCTGACCGGCGATTACTAGCGATTCCGGCTTCATGGAGATCGGGAAGAACACCAATGGCGAAAGCACTCTGCTGGGCCGACACTGACACTGAGAGACGAAAGCTAGGGGAGCAAATGGGATTAGATACCCCCAGATGGAACCAAATTAGTTTTTAAAGAGGATCTCCTCCCATCTAGAGGGGATATTCGTTTGTTCCGTGCGGGACCCTCTATCAAATTCGGGGGTCAGAGAGTTTCATAAAACGTTCTTGGTGGAAAAAAATGTGAGTGAAGTAGGAACACCAAGGTACACAAAAGATTCGTAATGGAGATAATTTAAGATAAAAAAAGACTTTTTTGCATAAAGCTTTGGATAAAACGAATCATAATGAGGACTTTAAGTTGGTAGAAATGACCAAGTAGTACGTTAACCAGTATCGATCTCATACTCAGTTTGCCCCCAAGAAGTTAGCCCAGGCATTAGTTGCTGTTTTAGTTTTTTCAGTTGGCTGTCCAGGTTTGGTAAGCCATAATGGGCTGAATTGGAGAGGCCTATTAGTGGGCTGATGGGAGGGTATAAATAGGGGGTGAGGGATATGTGAAATAGTTTAGTTTTTCATTTCCTCATTGGGTGGCCTTGTGCTCCTTCTTCTTCTAACACCTTTCCAACATTAAAAATCCAAATATAAGGAGGGAAATCATAGATCTACACCATTGGAGGCTAGATCTAAATCAACTGGGGCAAGAGTTTATCGGATCAAGGTGTTTGGTGAGAGGTGCTTGCTATTCGGGTTCTTATTTAATCAATTCTAGCTTGTTTTGGCAAATCAGTGAGTGATTTACATCTCTTACATGAATGCAATGAAGTATATGAGTGTTTGTGCATGTTTCTCATCAAATTCAGGTGTTTTATTAAGTCCATTTTCATATTATCCACCCTATGATTTGATTTAACAAGTTTAGATAGGTAATTTCTATGTTATTCCATATGATTATGCAAGTTAGATCCAAAATTTAGACCACGTGTTCATTTTTTATGTTTTTTTAGGGGAAATTTGCATAATTTGATGATAATTGTTATTTTCATGATGCTAATGGTTTCATAACATGCTTATGATTGTATTGGATGAGTTGATTTCGTCGAATTTATCGTCTGGTGAAGTTTTGGTGGAAATCGTAGTTGAAATTATGAAGTGAAGGTTTTGAGTAGAAAATGGAGTAGAAAGCGGGCTCGGGAGAGCCAGGGAGTTGGTCGGTCGAGTGATTTGGGTGTAAGGCATGCGAATGAGCGAGCCCGGAGGAAAAAGGGTTCGGTCGAGCGCGCCTGGGAATAGTCTCACTTTTAGGTCAGATTGGTCGGTCTTATCTGGGTCGTTCGTTCGTTCGTGATGTACGCGGGTGAAATGGACAGGTTGGGTCGGTCGCTCCTGGTCGGGTTGGTCACTCCGGGTCCGTCGGACTTGGTGATAAAGGCCTGAATGAGATGGGTCGAGCATACATGTGGTTGGATCGAACGAGCCATATGGGGTCTGTTCAGCGAGCCATAGCAGGTGGTTGGTCATACTTCTAAGACCCGGTCGTTCGTGCATTAAGGCCAGGGTCGGTCGCACCAACGAGTGGTCGAGCACCAGAGGGTCGGTCGCACGGGTTATTTTCTAAAAATTTATATTTTTGGGTACGACTCGGATTTGAACAAAAAGGTCTGAGAAAAAAAAATCGAGGGCAAAACCCCCGGACCCTAGTCGCAGCGCAGTGGTGTAATTGGATCGGTGATGGTGTGACTTCGAAGTAAATTTAGGTTGGATGGTTCGAAGTGTTGAAAAGTGTTCGTTGATCGGTGTAGAGCAGCGAATGAGGTGACAACTTAATGGTCGTGAGTTGGTGGATAATGGTTGCTCGAGAAGGTTGCTTGAGTTATGAAAAGTCGTCGGGTTGGATGACTAGAGATGAGAAGGCCGAGAGATTATCATTGTCGTAAGTTCTAGAGGCTCAAAGCAGGGATACAATGGGGGAACCCAAAAGACCGATTGTAGGTCGAGTACCCTGTGTATCGTTGAAAGGCCTAGTTGTTAAGGTTGGACATGCATACGTATCCTTGAAAGGCGTATGGGGTTTATGCTAGAACTGGGGTTACCATTAGCCCTTGACATATGGCAAGGTTGGCCGTCATACGATTAACGATGGTTTCAAAGAAGGATTGGCGGTGATAGCCAGAGTCAGTCATGGATGATTAGTTGTTCTATTTGTACCGTCTCATGTATATTGTCCAACATCAAAGGAGATGTTCCTTGGGTGCTTGCCTGATATTGGTCTAGGCCTCTAGGGCTTGAGCTTGAGGGATGCTGAATTCGATTAGGATGGTATACATGATATATATATATATATATATATATATAATCTGGATGTTATGAGTGCTTTACCATGATTGATGTTCTGGTTTCCATGGATGAATGGTTAAATTGTTTATTGTAAAGGTTATCACTGTCCGATGTGGGGAAGGTAAGGTTGAGTTCTTCTCTGGTGTTGTGGGTAGATTAGTATTTTTGTCTATCCCTTCTCATATACTTTATTGTTGAAGTTTGTTAGTTGTTTTATCGCTCACTAAGACTGTTGTCTGACTCAAGGTTTTATGTCTCCTCTTATTACCTTAGGTTGTTCATCCGGTTGTGAATGGGCAGACAAAGTAGCAGGTTACAGGTGATTAGTGAGGACGATGCTACTGTGCGGAGGCCAGCAGGAGGCCATTGTACCAGTTTTATTACTATCTAGTATTTTTTCGGCTGTTTGAGTGCTCTATGAGTTTTGTAGTGAGGATTTATGTACAAACTTTAGTATCAGTTGGATAACCTTTCAGGATGTTGAGAAAGTTTCCTAAAGTTTGCTATATGATGCCTCATTACTATTACCTGTTGTATATGTTCTATTATATTTTATCCTTGCGCTGTGAGTCCTACGACAGGTTTCGATGTTGTTTACCTACTCTGATGATCGTCCATAGTTTCCTAGCACACCCTTCAGCGCATTATTCCTTTTGTTTAGTGCGGGGGTTGTGGGCGGTCGTCATATTTGGTATCAGAGCTGTAGTTAATGATTTTAGCCAAAGTTCAAAAACGCAATCACGTATGAGAGACGTACTTGTAGATTTCATTTGCATGCTTACTTTATATATTAGCATATATAGTAGTAGCGGTTGTATCCCTTTAGCAGTTTTTCTTCGAAGTGGCTAATTATTCTAAATTGCAGATTTAGAATGAGTTGACGACCATCAATACACGCTGCTAGGGGAGCTAACACTGGAGGGTAAATGGTGGCGAACCAGACAACCTAGCCATGTTCGAGGCCATGGCGGTAGGAATCATGAATAGGGTCCCTGCTTCAGTGGCGGCTATGGTTGATGTAGGAGTTGCAGTGCCTAGAACTGTAGAATTTGCAAAGCTATGCAAAGATTTTTCTTTATTAGGAGGAAAACATTTCAAGGGAACTAAACCAGTTGAGGAAGTCCAGAGGTGGATGGATGCTTGTGTTAGGATCTTCAAGGGCCTGGGCATTGATGATGCAGCAAAGAGAAAGCTTGCATCAAGGCAGCTACAGGGCAGAGCAATGGACTGATGGAACTCTGTCACACTTGAGACCTCTGAAGAGGATATTTCATGGGAGTTGTTCCAAGCTAAGTTTGAAGTGAAGTTTATCTCCACCGTGCAAAAATCTATTTTGTTTAACAGATTCGTGGAGCTTAAGCAAAATGGTCGGTCGGTTCTTGACTATATTTCCAACTTCGAGGCTTTGTCGAAGTATGCTCGTTCATATGTGGATACTCCTTATCAAAAGAACGAGAAGTTTGTTTTGGGGTTGGATGAATATCTTGGTAATCAGCTTGTGGATCACCTCGACGATAGCTTTGAGCAGATCGTCGAGAAGGCTTTGAGGCATGAAAGTTTGTTTCCTAAGAAGATGTCTGTTGTTGCACCTAAGGAAGAACAGAAGCACAACAGGGTGGTAATAATAAGAAAAGGAAGCAGCAACAACAGAAAGGAAAGAATGGTCAAAAGAAGCCCAAAAGTGAGGTGGTTTGCTTTAACTGCCAACAAAAAGGCCATTTTGCTAGTGAGTGCAAGAACCCCAAAGCTGAGAAGAAGTGCTTCAAGTGTGGAAAGCCTGGGCACGAGAAGAAAGACTGTCTAGAATCAGCTAAGGGCAAGCAGATTGTGAAGGCATATGCTTTGGAAGCCATGCCATCTTCTTCAAGAGCTCCTACCGCAGAGGTGAAGGGAAAGGGTATCATGGTGCAATATACTCTTTCTGTTAATGGTGTTTCAGTTTGAGTTTTGTTTGATACTGGAGCATCGCATCCATTCATTTGCAATGAGCTTGTTTGTTGCTTAGGTTTGGAACTCGAGATTTGTGATAGACCATTGATCATGACTAATCCAGTTGGGGGTTCGTCCAGTTTGTACATGATTTGTCGTGGTCTAGTGTTGTCGAGTCATGGTTGCTTTTTATGTGTAATTGCTTTTTTCTTAACTTCGCTGGGTATGGGATCATCTTGGGCATGGATTGGCTCAAGAAGTATGCGGCAAGGGTGAATTGCGAGAAGCTAGAGGTGAGGGTCGGGGATGTGGAAGGGCGAAAGGTATTGATTAGATGTAAGTGCAAAGATGGGGTCTTTGCGAGTTATCTCTATTCGCTTGGGATTCCACAAGAAGACCTTTCATTAGTGTTGATTGCTAATAAGTATGTAGATGTCTTTGGCGAGGTTAAAGGGTTGCCGCCGCATCGTGAGATCGAGTTTAGGATCGATTTGGTCGAGGGTGCTAGACCAATCGTTATGTCTCTTAGGCGGATGGCGCCTATGGAACAACGAGAATTGGAGGTGCAATATGAGACCTTTTGGGAAAAGGATTCATTCAAAGAAGTGTATCTGAATAGGGTGCACTGGTCGTATTTGCAACCAAGGTGGATGGCTAGTTAAGATTGTTGTGGACTATCGTGAGCTGAACAAGGTGGCTAAGAAGAACTCATATCCATTGCCAAGGATTGATGACTTGTTCGATCAGCTTCACGAAGCCAAAGTGTTTTCTCAAATAGATCTAGCAACGGGATTTCACCAATTAAGGGTGGAAAAGGATAGTGTGCCAAAGACTGCTTTTAGGACACCATCCGGTTTCTTCGAATGGTTGGTGATGCCATTTGGATTGACTAACGTGCCAGCGTATTTCGTGGATCTTATGAATAGGGTGTTCAGAAATCGGTTGAACAAGTTTGTGCTTGTGTTCGTGGATGATATTCTGGTTTACTCCAGAAATAAGGAAGAACATAAGATGCACTTGAGAGTTGTGTTAGAGATCTTGCGAAAGCATCAGCTGAGAGCTATGTTTTCGAAGTGTCACTTCTGGAAGAATGAAGTGAGGTTCTTAGGTCATGTTGTTTCTGGAAATGGGATAGCAGTTGACCGCGCTAAAGTGGCAACAACCCAGGATAGGGATATGCCTAAGAATGCGACGGATGTTCGAAGTTTCCTTTGGTTGGCTGGTTATTACCGACAGTTTATCAAGGTTTTCTCTAAGGTAGCTGCACCGTTGACAGGATTGACGGAAGAAGAACGAAGTGTTCACATGGGATGCGAAGTGTGAACAAGCGTTCAAAATCCTGAAGGAAAGACTGGCGAGTGCACCTGTGTTGACCATTCCAAGTGGGAATGAAGATATGGTGGTATACACCAATGCATGTGGTATTGGACTTGGAGCAGTGCTAATGCAAAAGGATAAGGTTATGGCCTATGCGAGTCGACAACTAAAGCCGCATGCTCATGATTTGGAGCTGGTGACGATTGTGTTTGCTCTGAAGATGTGGAGACATTACATGTTGGGGGTTCGATTCGAGTTGTTTACGGATCATAAGTCATTGAGGTATCTTTTCTCCTAAAAGGATTTGAATCTTTGGCAGCAACGATGGTTAGAGTTTCTGGCATCGTATGATTTTGGTATAGCCTATACTCCTGGTAAAGGTAACGTAGTTGCAGATGCGTTGAGTCAATGACACGCAAGTTTGGGGCGATGTTTTCAGAATGGAAGAGCCTTGAGTATTTGGCAAGGTTCGATTTCAGGCCAAGGTGTGATCTGAACCTGAAATGTTGGAAAGCTTATCGATAAGACTTACTCTCATCGAAAAGGTTGGCGAGAGCCAAAAGCGAGATGCAAAGCTTGTCGAGTTTATCCAGAGACTAGAACCAGAAGATAAAGAATTCGAATTCGATCGAGGAGGTTGGCTTTGAAAACAAGGACGATTAGTTGTTCCTGATATTGATGGATTGAGAGATGAGGTTCTGAGAGAATGTCATCACTCGAAGTTGACGATTCATCCCGATGGTAATAAGATGTATCAGGACATGTAGGGAGTCTACCACTGGGAGGGAATGAAGAGAGATATTGGAAAATTCAATTTCAAGTGCATTAACTGTCAGTTGATGAAAGCTGAATAGAAGAAGCTGAGTGGTTTGCTTCAGCAATTGGGAGTTCCTACGTGGAAGTGGGAGCAAGTATTGATGGATTTTATCTATGGACTACCTAGAACCAGGGCAGGGAATGAAGGGATTTGGGTCATTGTAGATCGTTTGACCAAAAGTGCAAGGTTCATTCCTGTCAAATCGACTAGGACAACGTCAAAATTGGCTGAACTTTATATGAAATGGATAGTTCGATTCCATGGTATCCCAAAGAATATAGTGAGTGACCGAAATCCATTGTTTATGAGTGGATTTTGGAAAAGTTTGCAAGAAGCTTTGGGAGCCGAGTTGTGTTTATGAGAGGGTCAATCGAGTTTCGGAAGATCTCCTAAGAGCTTGTGTGTCAGATTTTGGGGGATCGTGGGAAGACCATTTACATCTAGTTGAGTTTGCGTATAATAATAGCGACCAGTCTAGCATTGGGATGGCACCATACGAGGCATTGTACGGAAGACCGTGTAATTCTCCAGCTTGTTGGTTGGAAAATGGAGATAAGTTGATACTTGGGCCAGAGATGTTTAGAGAGACCTCGGATTGTTTCGAGATTGTTCGACAATGAATGAAGGCAGCCAAGGATTGTCAGAAGAGTTACGCCGATAAGCATCGTAAATATTTAAATTCGACGTTGGGGGAATGGTTTTCATAAAGATTTTGCCATTAAAGCATGTGGTTCGATTTGGGAGTAAAGGAAAGTTGGCTCCTAGGTTCGTTGGACCATTTCCGATAGTCGAGCGAATTGGAAAGCTCGCATATAGATTGGAGTTACCTGAGAAGATGTCGAGTGTGCATAATGTATTCCATGTGTCGTTTCTAGGGAAGTTTGTACATGATTCGAATGTGGTGGTACCTCCAGAGCAGTATGAAGATCTAGAAGTAGAGGCCGCGGTTGTGAGACCTCGTAAGCCACTTCGTGTTGTGGGGAATGACACAAAACAGCTTAGGAGGAAGATGGTTAAGCTAATCAAGGTACAATGGAGTGAAGATGGAAACGATTGTACATAGGAGACGGAAGAGAGCATGAGGGTGACTCGTCCAGAACTCTTCGTCGGTAGGACCCTTTGATATCGTATTATCATTGTATCTTGTTTGATAGGACTCCGCATGTTAGGATAAGGCTATGGATGCATGGCTTAATGGTTGCTTGTTTGGATGGTAGAATTGGGTTCTCATGGATGATAGCATGCAGAATCGTTGTGGTTGCTTATGTTTGCTTGGAATTTCGAGGGAGAAATTCCTAAAGGGGAGAGGGGAAGGAGAGAGAGTGTAACAGCTCGCATTTTACGTATTAAAGGATCGTAAAATATTTTTATTTTATTCCCTAAGGGTTGGATCATTCTCATCTTTTGGTATGTTGCTTATGGGGACGTGAGACATGTCCATAATTTTTACCGATTTTGTTTGTGACCATTTTGCCCCTATCAGTCTTGTACAAGGAATAACTTTTGACTCAGGTCGAATCAGAGGGTGAGACCTGTGCCATTGGAAAGGAACTGATGATTGCCTTTCCGTAGAGTGGTTACAATAAAGATTTGGCTTAGCGGTTTGGGAGGAATCGCTGTTTTAAGGTTTTTTAGTTGGCTGTCCAGGTTTGGTAAGCCATAATGGGATGAATTGGAGAGGCCCACTAGTGGACTGATGGAAGGGTATAAATATAGGATGAGGGATATGGGAAATAGTTTAGTTTTGTATTTCCTCATTGGGTGGCCTTGTGCTCCTTCTTCCTCTAACACCTTTCCACCATTAAAAATCCAAATCTAACGAGGGAAATCATATATCTACACCATTGGAAGCTAGATCCACATTGGGGCAAGAGTTCAACGGATCAAGGTGTTTGGTGCAAGGTGCTTACTGTCCGGATTCTTATTTCATCAATTTTAGCTTGTTTTGGCAAATCGGTGAGTGATTTACATCTCTCACATGAATACAATGAAGTATATGAGTGTCTGTGCATGTTTCTCATCAAATTCAAGTGTTTTTTCATAGATCTATGCCATATTAAGTCCATTTTCATATTATCCACCCTATAATCTGATTTAACAAGTTTAGATAGGTAATTTCTATGCTATTCCATATGAGTATGCAAGTTCGATCCACAATTTAGATCTTATGTTCATTTATTATGTTTTTTGGCGAAATTTGCATAATTCGATGATAATTGTTATTTTCATAATGCTAGTGGTTTCATAACATGCTTATGATTGTATTGGATGTATGGATGAGTTTACATCATCGAATATATCGCTTGGCGAAGTTTTGGTGGAAATCGGAGTAGAAATTATGAAGTGCTGGTTTTGGATTGTACGTAGGGGGATCGTTAGCTCCAGGGTGTGATTTCTTAGAAAACAAGACAGAAAGCAGGCCTTGGGAAAGCCAGGGAGTCGGTCGTTCGAGTGAGCTAGGTGTAAGGCAAGCGGACGAGCGAGCCTGGAGGAAAAAGGGTTCGGTCAAGCGAGCCTGGGGTTGGTCTCACTTTTGGTTCGGATTGGTCGGTCCTATCTGGGTCGGTCGTTCGTGTTGTACGGGGGTGAAGTGGACATGTTGGGTTGGTCGCTCCTGGTCGGATCGGTCACTCTGGGTTGGTCGGACCTGGTGATAAAGTCCTGAATAAGATGAGTCGAGCATACAGGTGGTTGGATCGAGCGAGCCATATGGTGTCGGTCGAGCGAGCCATAGAAGGGGGTTGGTCATACTTCTAAGACAAGGTCAGTCGTGCATTAAGGCCCGTTGTATATAACATTGTTGTATTCAGAATTATATGATTTTTGTTTCATGATAAAAGCCAAATATATTTCATTATTAAATGTGTTTGTAACTGTACTGGTATACTTCACAATAGATAGGAATATAATATTTCTATTTAAATCAAATACAACCAGTAACTGATTCTGAACAGCCTCAACGCAGTGTAGCGGTTTGCTGATAAAGTTTCATTCGGATAGTTACATGTATATACACACATGTATACACACACATACGTGCATATATACATATATGTATGTGTGAATGCAAATAATATCGAGCTCAAGTAATCAAGTTTACACACTCATGATCAAGAAAACACACTGATCAGCAAGCCAAATGGACGATGCACAAATTTTCAGAATTGGTGCAACTCTTGTCAATGAATACAAAGGGTGATGGAGTTACATCAAAATGGTCAAGCCAGTGACATGGCATGCAACATAAACAAGCCAGTTTTCTTGCATGGACACACAAACAGTAATGCATGGATGAGTCAGCATGTAAATTACAATTTACAATAGCACATGTTTGATACGAAGCAATCAAGTATAATAAGCCAAGTTCAGCTCAAGTGCACAGGCTCAACATAACATGGTCAATTCAGTTAAAGGGGCTGAGGTCAAATGCCAAAATAACACACAGTGGTGAAGTTGTCAAAGTATGAACAAGCATGTTTCAATATGCATGGTATAACATATCTAAAAACAAAGTTCAAACTAGGTTCATGTAAATACAAAATAGATTTGCACAGGTCATGGCAAATAGTATGAACACGTATTAACAACTCAGCAGTTCAGAAATCAAGTATTATATGGCGCAACATGTGTGCGCTCAAGTTAAAGCATACTGGACCATTGCATGTACGATCAAGGAATCAAGAGACAAATGGCAACTGGATGAAGTAAAACAATTATCGTGCTAACATACAAGCAGTTCAAATAGGGTGAAGCTAGCACCATGTACTCAGCAGTGGACAATCACAGTAATGAAGGATAGATGTGTACAAGACAATAATTCATGGTCACGCTCATAGCAGCATTAACATGAAGCTTAACATTGAAGAACAATACAATTGATACAAAGTGCAGCCCAGTTTCAAGTCAGAGTAAATGGACATGCACAAGTGTGCATAAGTTTTCATGCACAAAGGGATGTGCACTGGTCAGGGACTTTTAAAATGGTGTGTGCAACAAATCAATCTCTAAGCATGTGTGAAAACAAGAAGCTGTAAACAAGGAATAGTTTTTAAACATGAGTCAAGTCAGAAATGCAAGTTATATACAATTTCACAACATGGTTCAGTCATTAGCAAGCCAATGTGTCGAGCTAAATTGGCAAGTTTTAAACTGATTCAATAAATCATGCAAAACACTTGATGAAGCCTTTTAAAGCTTTTCAAGAAATATGTTCATGTTTTGGAAAGAGGTCATCTATTTCCTGAAATCACCTGACAGTAATGGAAAATGAAATTATGGGCATGTATCAATCATGGTTTGGACATATTTATATTCAGCATTAGTTTTTGGCAAACTCTAGAATACAAACACAAATCAAGGCACACATTTTTGGACAAGAAAATTTTCATTCGAATTAATTTCCAGAAATCAAGAAATTCGAACAAGGAAACGTTATTCTTTTTGGACAAGAGCATCAATTCATTTCTGGAAATCATTAGTGATCAATTGTAGGAAAATAAATCAACTTTTTAATTCTAGGTGCCAAATAATTTTTCCACGAATCAGCGTATTATTTTTGGCAACATCTTTGGAATATATGGAATGGGATCATGCACTAATGTCCAGAATTTATCTAAAATTCAGAATTAAAATAGAGATTAAATCGAGGCACCAGTTCATGCAAGAAATTCAATCCAAGGTATCTTTTTCATGCAACCAAAAGAGGAAATCATGGCAACACAAAACACGCACAAATCATAGGAAGGCATGTAAGGAAATCTGAGCAATTATAGGATTTATATATCCCATATTACACCGTTTTCATCACTGGCATAAAAATTGAAGATCAAGCAACAAAACCCTAAAGCATATCAAAGAAAATCATTTCTCAAACTTACAGTTTTCAATAGCCAGAAGCTCAAATTGCTAGCCATCGAAGAATCAAGGAATCGAGCATCAGAGAATCAATTTCCTCAAGCATTTTAAGCAGCGATTTGGAGCATCATAGAAAAACCCTAGTTAGTATTGATCTGTCGCCATTTTTGGTTCTAGAGGAAAGGAGATATCGGGTTTAACAATGAAGAAAATGGGCCGGCCTCAGTTGACTTGAATTTACAAAGGGGATAACCCTTTCTTTATAAATCTAGGTTTTTAGTTGTTTTATTTTGTACTGTTTTTTTAAATTCATCTTGTATTTGTCTATTAGTTTATAGAGTCTGTAAAATCTAAGTGGTTTACTAGTTTTGTCCGTAAAACTAGCGGTTTTCTAGTTTCCTCTGTAAAACTAGGGCTTTTCTAGTTTCATCTGTAAAACTAGAGAGTTTACTAGAGTCTGTAAAACTAAGGGAAAATCTGACCTAGGTGATATAGGTCAGTCTAGGGTTTTAAGCGTAGGGTTAGGACAAGAGCGAGGGGTTCGCGAGTTTACAGGGTCTGTAAGCGGGATTTATTATTAACACTTAGTAGAAACCTTAGGAATGCAGCAGTAGGCAGGATTTTGCCGAAGTTGGGTTGTGTCATTTACTTTCTGCATTTCTATTTCTACTATATTCTGTGGCCTGTGAATATTTTAATACCTTGTTGAAAATTCAATAAACCCTATTCACCCCCCTCTAGGGTTAATCTAGATCCAACAAGTGGTATCAGAGTAGGTTACTTCATTAACTCTAGAATCATGGATTTTTGTTGTCAGTCCTCTAAGAGTCAGTCCAGTGATATTCCAATTATTTTCAATGGGACAGATTTTTAATTTGGAAATCAAATATTGAATTATATTTAAAATTTGTTAATTCTGAATATTGGAATATTATTGAAAATTTGGTGGATATGGTAGACAAGAGGAATAAAGTTTTAAATGCTCGTGTGCATATTATTATTCCTTTCTTGGCAATGATCAATTAAAATTTACCTCATTGTTTAACTGTGCATGATATTGGAGAACTCTCAATGCGTTGTATGGAAAATTTGACAACTGCTCAAAACCCTCAACTGTTAACTCAAATTCAGATTTATGCTTAACAGGTTTTACAAATGATAATTCAGATGGATCTCTCGATGGATACTCAACATATGATGAAACTAAAGATTTCTCATATGAAAATTTGGTTTATTTTTGTATTGAATTAAAAAATGCTATTGATAGTCTCAAATCGAAAAATAAAACTTTGAAATCTGAAAAACTTGAGTTGATCACTAAAAATAATATTTTGGAATTGAAACTTGAAAATATCATGACAGCTTCAACTCTGATTGCAAGGATTGTTTCAACTCGAAAAACAATTTAGCTCATCTCAATGAAAATATCCAAAAGCTTAAAAAACAAATTATGAGTTCAAAAGAAAAGGAAGATGAGCTAATCTGTATAAACAATTCCTTGCAAAAAGAATTGGAAACTTTTAAGATCTAAAAAAATTCCAAATGTGAAATTGTTGAGAAACAAAAACATTTTGAAAATGAGATTTCTGAGTCCAAGGCCAAAATTGAAAAGCTTGAAAATGAACTCTTGGTTTTGAAACAAAATGATGCTGAAAAGAGCAAGATTGCTATAAATCGTTGTTCAAATTTAATAAAAGAAAATAGTGGTCTTAAATCTAAAATTCAACAGCTTGAATCAACATTGATCAAATTTTCTAATGGAGAAAAATCTTTGAATATGTTATTGAAAAACCAATTTTCTGTTGGAAATAAACGGGGTCTTGGCTTTAGGAAAATCAATGATTTGAAAAAAAAAATCAAATGATTTTAGAAATCCTTCAAACTTCTTTGGAAAGTTCGATTTGAACATTTAAACTCTGAAAATTTCAAAGGATTTTTAAATCATAAACGTGATGAAAAGTTGTTTTTATAACAAACCATTTAAACAATCTTGGTTCCCAAAAGGAGATAGAATGAATTTGTCTAAATTCAAACAGATTTGGGTTCCTAAATGCACAAAGATAGATTCTAATGGTTTGTTGTACAAACAAGTCTGGGTACTGAAAGTGTTAAAAACATTTCAGAGTGGTTTTCCAAATTTTGTTAAACCACTCGATTCCCTAAACAGTTAGGTACCGGAGGAGGCTGAGGGACTTCTGTGCAGAAAGAGAAACTGGATTCAAACTGCTTCATATCATTGAATCACTTTCAGTTCCTTTGCCAAACCTGATGAGCTAGAGATTCTAGTTTACATCGATTTCAGGTATAACCTCTAAACTCATCTTTATAAATATATTTTTGTGTATTCCTCCTTCTTTCCCTTCTGTTTTTTTCACTTAGATTTATCACTACTATGTATTTTTGTCTTTCTTCTTGATCTTTAATAACTTCAAATTGCAGAATTCATGATTTTCTAGAAATTCGCTTTATTTGCATAAAACGCTGATTTTTAATAATTTCCAGATCTTGAATTCAAAACTGTAAACTGCAATTATTTTGAAGTTTATTTTGTTCCTGAATTTCTAACAGTGTTGATATATTCTTGTCATATCTTAAACACTGTTAATTTGAATTCTAAATTTTTGAAGATCGGAAAGTTTAATGGAATTTCACACACCACTGTTGTTCTGAGTCTCTTCTAGTTTATTTTAGAAAAGCTTGAAAATTTATACTCATTATAGCACACTGTTACTTCTCAGTTGGGATAATTTCTTTAATTTTCAGATTGCCTTGAATTTTTTGAATTGACTTGAAACTCATTGTTTACATCTAGAAATTCATCTTATATTCATGATCATTATGGTTGAAATTGGTTTGTTTGAAATCATCTAAATTCTTGATATTTTGAATATCGCACAGCTCTTAAATTTGAAATTATCAATCTTGTGTGACTGATTCATTATATATCAAACTTGACATTGATTCAAGTGATTTCAAATAAAGTATTTTTATTTTTTGATTTTTTTATCATGAATACCTCTCAAACTTGATGTAAATGATCTGAATTTTCTTTGGGCTTATCAGAAATAATTTTGAAAAATTCATTGAAAATCCCGTCTTAAATATCACTATTATTTCATGGTTATTTGATTTGAATATTTGTTTGTTTAAAATAATTTGAAATTATTGATTTATTGAATCCCACACATATCCTGAATCTGAAATTTATAAACCATGTGATTGATTCATTGAATCCTGATATCTTCACAATTCATTCAAATGATTTAAAATATACTATATTTTATAATCTTGGATCATGGAATATCTTTTGTGACCTTCATCTTGACTTGTCTACTTTGAACTGATTTCTTGTGCTGCTCTGATATTATTTTGAAAATATTTTGGAATTTGCTTGTTTATGATCTGTTTGCTGCTCTGATACTATTTTCAAATAACTGCTCTGATACAGCTCTGATAAGTGTGCCAAATTTGTTGATTTTGTCTGGTGGGGTTTTACGATTAAAATTTGTTAATAAGGACACCAATTGGTATCAGATGTGCTAATTTTTTTTATATATATTTTAATCCCTCTTGTCCTGTATAGCTCTTCATATTCCTCTTGTAATTGATTTTCAATTTTAAGATTATTTATTGATTATTCATTCAGAAATTGAAATCAATGTCCAAATTGAATTGTATTTATAATCATCAAAATTATTACCAGATTTTGAAATTGTGATGAATTATGATTGTAGTATATTTCACAACAAGTGGAGATTTTATTTAGATTCTCATGATGGTTGAACATTTATTATAATATATTTGAATTGACAATTATTTCATGATTATCTCCTTTATCTATCATCAATCAGCCATCCATCATGATTTTATATTAATGTGGAGAGTTTATTTTCTAAAAAAAATCATCTTGTTTTAAAACAGTGGAAATATTATTATAGAAATAGGACTATATTATTATTCAGAATTAGTGACACTTGAAAATTTTCAATGATCTCGGTACAGTCGATCATCTTTCATAATATGACTAATTAAGAAATTTATTTCACAAACCATTTCTGTACCTACCACATTTCTATCATCCATTTTGGTTCTATATACTGAGGAGTTTTCTTTCGGAGCTGAAAATGAAATGATAAATATAATTAATACATAAGTGTTTCTCTAACCTCATTTAAGAATCCAAGCTTTGGTTATGCATGGTTATGAGATTACATATATTTAAGCTGCAACTTATCTCATTTAAAAATCCAAGATCTGGTTATGTATGGTCAGTGTGCTCTTAAATCAAAAGAAAAAGAAAAGAAAATAATTTGCAATAAATAAATTTTTATATGAAATTCTCCTTGGGGTATAAAAACCTGCCTATCAATCCATCTTTCTAATCTGTGAAATGTGTTGAAATCTTATGATATATTATGATTTGTTGATTGATAGCTATTGGGATTTGAGATTATGCAATTTTGTAACTTAAATTTTATTTATAATTATAGTCCAAATCAATCAACTGTTTTTATGCTCAATTTTTTTTAAAAAAATCTTGGAAAATAATTGGAATTCATTGTATAAACTCTCTCCGTTATATATAAATTTCATCGTAGATCCGTCATTATCTACAATGTGAAATATGCCACTAATTCTCAGAATATTATGATTTTTCTTTGACTGATTGAGATTTACGATGACCGTTCTTCCTCTTAAGCTAAAATTATATTTTTTTAGTCATTTCATTTATATTTTAATTTCTGTATCCTTTTGATGATAACAAAAAGGGGAGAATGGTTTGAGGTTCTGATTTATGAGTGAATATTTTGTAAATATTTTAATGTTGAAAATTCATTCAATTTTCATTCACTCAAGCACAGTTATAGGGGGAGTTTCTGTTGTAGGGGGAGCTTTCAAATAGGTGGAGTTCAGTTCTTCACTCTCAAACACATTTATTGGATTTAAAATCTTAATATTTGTTTGTAATCATAAAAATGGGAAGATTATTGTATATAACGTTGTATACACAATTATATGATCTTTGTTTGATGATAACAACCAAACATATTTCATTATTAAATGTGTTTGTAACTGTACTGGTATACTTCACAATAGATAAGAATATAATATTTCTATTTAAATAAAATACAACTGTACAGAAATTTAAATATTCACATAGTATTTTATTTGAATATAATATTTTATTTCTATATTTAAACAGTACAAATTTACAACTCCACTATTTGTATATACATCACTAATATACATTTCAATACAATCAATTTCAGCACATAGTTCCTCTCTACAACACTCACACTTAGTTATATAGACATTCACTCATATACATATTTTCATACTGTTCTTGTCTTCAGTCTTCTATCTTCACATCATCTTCAATGTCAGTCCAGTCATCGTCTGCTTACCTGTCACATAACACACTCACAGTACACTGCAATAGAAATGAAACTGAATACATGTGAATATAAATTTTATTTTCCTTAGATTTCTGGTGTGTTTCTCATCATTTTTCATGACTCGATCTGATATGTATATATTTCTAGTACTCACGGTTTAGCCTTAACACACTATACCGGTATGCTGAACAGAACCAGTAACGGGTTCTGAACAGACTCAACGCAGTGTAGCGGTTTGCCGATAAAGTTTCATTCTGATAGTCACATTTATATACGCACATGTATACACAAACATACACACATATTGTAACATCTCGTAATTTTAATGTTAATATTCACAAATTAAAGAACAACTAATCTCAGACATGAGAATTAAGGGAAACGGGTTGCGCCATTGCGTTCGTCTCAGAATTCTAGTTGAGATAGAATTTGAGTTTGCGTGAATTGGACTTCGTATGAAGAAGTTATGGCCATCAGAAGTTTCAAAAAAATTTAAACAGATTTCGAAAATTCAAAATTCAGAGTCAGATGGTCTAGGCGGGAAAATTCCCGCCAGGGCCAGGTCGACTATAGGTTCGATCTGGGGGTCGACTTGCCCTAACCAGGTCGACCATAGGGTCGACCTGGCGGTCGACCCGGCCCCTCCCCCCGGGCAGATTTGTTTAATGACCTGTTAGTGACAAGATGCTGACTCATTAGGGTTTCTAAACTGCTTTGATTGGCTGGGATTAATTCTAGGTTGATCGGAGGGCCTAAACTAATCCTAAACTCTATAAAAAGACATGTAGACTCAAACCCTAAAATCAAAATAAAAATTAGACTCATGGCCTCCATGCCGTCACCTAGCAACTTAGAATAGCCGCCACCAACTAGAGAGGAAGAAAGCAAATTAAAGACAACAATTCAACTCAAATCAAGCCTAAAACTACAACAATGAAATTGTCTACAACAAGGGAATGCTAATCAATTACAGAATTCAGATCCCAGAACTCAAGTCCTCTTTATCGGTGAGATCTAGTCACTTTTAGGTTTAAATAAATAAAAGTGAATCGTGGTAGACTATGATTTGGGTGTATGTTGTTTGTAGTTATGCAAGTTTATTGTTGTTGTGGATCATGAAATTATGCAAGTTTATTGTTATTGTTTATCATGAAATTATGTAAGTTATTGTGTGATGAATTAATGAATCTATGCAAGTCGTTATCATGAATCTATACAAGTCATTATCATGAATCTATGCAAGTTGTTATTATGAATCTATGCAAGTTGTTATTATGAATCTATGCAAGTTGTTATCACGAATCTATGTAAATTGTTATAAGATCATGCAAGTTATTATTCCTAAAACTATCCAAGTTGTTATGTTATGCAAGTGGTTAAACATGTTGTAAATCATGAATCTATGTGAGTTATTAATTATGTTGTTAATTCATGAACCTATGCAAGTCACCTATGCAAGTTGTTATGTTGTGAATCATGAACCTATGTTAGCTGTTAATTATGTTGTTAATTCATGAACCTATGCAAGTCACCTATGCAAGTTGTTATGTTGTGAATCATTAACCTATGTTGGTTGTTAATTATGTTGTTAATTCATGAACCTATGCAAGTTGTTATGTTGCAAAATCATGAATCCATGCAAGTTGTTAATTATGTATTGAATCATAATTATATGCGAAGTTATCATGTCATTTTCCCTAGTTGTCATGCTTATGCTAAAGTTGTACTGAAAATTATAACCTTGTCATTCCCTTTATTTTAGTTGTTATGGCGAGGCTACCTTGTAGCCTCGATGACACCAAAAACGCAAACGGTTACGCTAGTTAAGAAATGGGGAAAAGGGGATTTTGTAATAAGCATAGTGATTATGTAAATTGGACACATGATTCTAATAGGGAAACATGTAAATAATTACCTATTATGACATGGGTAAAATTGGGTAAATATGGTATAATTTGAATATGACCATTTATGGATAGGAAATTCAAATTGTTAATAAGATAGGTATTGACACCTATAAAAAGGAAAGGATTAATTAATTAACTTAATTAATCAAAAGAGGAATGTCTAAGCAATTGAAGTCGGAAGATTTAATATTGAGAATTGGCATAAATGCCTTAAATGGCATAAAATAAATTTGTGATGAAATTGGTATGATTTTACATATCATTAATAGATGGACATAATTGAGTCAATTATGGCCATAGTTAAATTTGGAATTGATTGATAACTTGAATAGGGAAATTAAATCAAATAGGGGAATGATTAATTAGGAGTAATTAATCGTCTAAGACACAAGGTTAGGCTCTTTTGTGGTGTAAGACTGCCCGAACCTGCCCGGCAAATCCAGCTGCCACAAATGCCAGTCTAATGTGAGAGGTCTTAGGCATAAATTAAATACGTAACAGTTATTGTGGGGTTCATTGGGTGCCTTGGGTGGCATGTGGAATTAAGTGGGTACCTTGGGTGGCATGTGAAATACGATTAGGTGTCTCAATAATTAATTAATGCTGACTAAAGACTACTTAACCTAACTTAATACATATGGACTGTATGATGATAGACATAAGTTAGGGTTAAGTAAAACGAATTGGATTGTGGGCCGGTTAAGTATAACTGATGGGTAGGTGGGTAATATTAATATATATAGGCCCACAAACTTAACCATTAAATAAATAGGATCAAATCAGTGGGAGGGTTAAGTACAACTGAAGGGGTAGGTGGGTAATATTAATACATATAGGCCCACAAACTTAACCGAAAAAAAAATGGTTATGTAATTAAAGACACTTAATGGTATACATAACCGAGGAAGAATAGTAAAGTTATGTATTAAAGACACCCTTAGGGGTACGCATAACTAATGGGAATAGATAGAGTTATTAAAGACACCTATAGGTACGCATAACCGATAGGTAGAATAGGGGGTATGTATTAAGGACACCTATAGGTACACATAATTGATTGAGGGCTATGTAATTAAAGACACCTTAGGGTATACATAGTTAGTAGAAAACCTAGTGGGGATACAAGACAGAGGGGAGAGCTTGTAACATGTTGTGTGGGACCCATTTTAGTTAGTAACCCGGAGGGGTATCGAAGTAAGAACTCCATACTAGGCGGGGAAGGGGCACGCTTGCTGATTGATTGTAAGAGATCCAAAACGAGACGGATGGTGTGGGCGGCGCAAACCGACCCGGGACATGTGCGTGCATGGGCCGGGCAGAGGGGGACAAGACTACCGTGATACCAGTAGGTATAACTGTGCACACCTTAGGTTGCCACTTTAGGGAACTGATACTCCCTAGTTGTGGGACCAGAACAGGGTATCTACAGAGTAGGGAGCCGATCGATTAGGGTAGTGGTTAGGGTATACCCGGACGTATGCCCTAAGTCTACCAATTTATAGTAGGAGGGTAGTGGGTACAACTAGTTGAGATAGGAGCAGGCGGCACCTATGACAGCAGCTAGGAATACACGGAACTACCACCATCGTTATCATTAGCGGAAGGGATCATCCCATCTTTATTTGACTAGTAATAGTGTAGAGTAGTTAGTAGTGAAGCATGCATACACCTTACGTTATTTGTCCTGTCATACCTGTCGTGTGTACCTTGAATCCTCTTATCCACTTTGTGTGCCTGTAATGTTTACCTTTATTTATTTACTGGCTAAAAGTTACTAGACTCACCAGACGTATGTCTGACCTAGTTTGTTTCGCCTCTTTTCTTCCGTTCCCCCCCAGGTTCTCAGGGAGGAAACACCCAGGTTTAGTCAGGATTTGGATATCATCTTCTAGGAGCTACTTCTGAAGTATGGCTCGAGTCTCTGTCTCTTATATGGCTTGCTCTTTAATATGGGAAATGATGTTTTTTTCTTTTAAATACCTATGTACTCTGATGATGTAAGACATAAGTGTTTTAATGGTTTTATGACTCATGGTATTATGTAGCAAAGTATTTTGGTGATTTAATAAAGTTGTTTATTTTCTGCTGCAAAATTTTATATCTGTCTTGTGATATTTTGTGTCTGTTTACCAAAAATGCTCCACTGAAGTTAAGGCATTCCCTTTGTGAGTGACCTTAATGGAGGTGGGCTGTTACACTTGGTATCAGAGCTGAAGGTTACCAGATTAGATAAAAGTTTTGAAAATATTTTTCTATAAGGTTTTAAAAGAAAGTATTTTCAAAAAGGAAAGCCTATTTTGAAAAAACGTTCCCTGAAAAGCCATATGTAGTATCCTTCGGTCCTTTGTCTAAAATCTCTTCCTTTGATAGGATAGGCGAATGCTCTAGCGAAGGATGGATAGGATAGGGATAGGAAAAATTTATGTAGAAGGTTTAATTTCCTTATCTTATTATGAAGTTAAGACTCTTTTGGATTCTGGCATTGAGACTCTGCACTTTAATACTAGTCTTGTTTCTAATCCCATAGTTGTTTTAAACCCCTTTGGTGGTTCGTCTCATTTATTGGTAAGGGTTTGAAATTATCTGTGTTAGGCGTCAAAAATTTGAATGTGACATTTGTGTGCTCAAGTTTATGGGCTATGGGTTGGTTCTAAATGGACCATCTTCCTATGTAGAGGGTCGTTCTAGATCTTGAGAGGAGGGTCGTTAAGTTTCTAACTTGTCATGGGAAGACCCCTAAATTTTCTTGTGACCCGCAAGGGTCTGTTATGCTTAGCTTTCTGAGAATCATTATGTAATCCAATCTGTACTACTGTCTGTAAGTATCAGAAAATTTCTGAGGGATAGGGGTTTCTAATCGAAGCATGAAGTAGATCTCTAGTTTTGACATTGTTTAATGGGGTAATTCTTTGGGTGTCAGTCTGATGTTGATTTCAGTCTTCGGGGCTGAGACTTAGGGAATTATTCTCTTAACCGATTTCAAATAGGAACAGAGCTTTTGTTTTAGTTATATCATTTGTTTATATCCCATCACCAGGTCTTCGACCTGTAGATAGGAAAACCATGGATGTAAACATGTGCTTGGGACATGTTATGTTTGATGGTTGCAAGTGGATGCAAGTGTTTTCTAGTGGTTACTCGTGGATACATTTACACACACATTAGGCACTAGATCGGCTCAAATCACTTTAATATTGCATATAAAAATGTGTGTGCATATTTAGGGTAATGGATGAACAATGGTTGTGTTATCATATGGATGCTTCATTTTGATGAATGGTTGAGCACACATGTAGAAATAATATGTATCGATAGGATTCTTTCGCATACATGTTGGACTCATAGCACTGACATAATTCGCATTAAGGAGGTCAACTGAATCAGTGGACCGCCTGATTTTGCATTAGATAAGGAACATATACACACACTTTTTTGCATATGTTCATACACCATTAGAAATCTTTTAAGGACAATGGATGCCTGTGTTTGATGGTTGAGTAGATCGATGATTGTATGGTAGGATGCACATTCTTCTTGACTTGAAGATTTCGGGGACGAAATCCTTTAAGGAGGGGAGAATGTAACACCCCGTAATTTTAATGTTAATATTCACAAATTAAAGAATAACTAATCTCAGACGTGAGAATTAAGGGAAATGGGTCGCGCCACTGCATTCGTCTCGGAATTCTGGTTAAGATAGAGTCCGAGTTTGCGTGAATTAGACTTCGTATGAAGAAGTTATGGCCATCGGAAGTTTTAGAAAAATTTAAACAGATTTCGAAAATTCAAAATTCAGAGTCAGATGGGCTAGGCAGGAAAATTTAAACAGATTTCGAAAATTCAAAATTCAGGGTCGACCGGGGGGTCGACCTGCCTCCCCCCTCCCCCCGGGCAGATCTGTTTAATGATCTTTTAGTGACTAGATGCTGACTCATTAGGGCTTCTGAACTGCTCTGATTGGCTGGGATTAATTCTGGGTTGATCGGACGACCTAAACTAATCCTAAACTCTATAAAAAGACATGTAGACTTAAACCCTAAAATCAAAATAAAAATTAGACTCATGGCCTCCATGCCGTCACCTAGCAACTTAGAATAGCCGCCACCAATTAGAGAGGAAGAAAGCAAATTAAAGACAACAATTCAATTCAAATCAAGCCTAAAACTACAACAACGAAATTGTCTATAATAAGGGAACGCTAATCAATTACAGAATTCATATCCCAGAACTCAAGTCCTCTTTTTCGGTGAGTTCTAGTCACTTTTAGGTTTAAATAAATAAAAGTGAATCATGGAAGACTATGATTTGGGTATATGTTGTTTGTAGTTATGCAAGTTTATTGTTGTTGTGGATCATGAAATTATGCAAGTTTATTGTTATTGTTGATCATGAAATTATGTAAGTTATTGTGTGATGAATTCATGAATCTACGCATGTCGTTATCATGAATCTATGCAAGTCATTATCATGAATCTATGCAAGTTTTTATTATGAATCTATGCAAGTCGTTATTATGAATCTATGCAAGTTGTTATCATGAATCTATGTAAATTGTTGTAAGATCATGCAAGTTATTATTCCTAAAACTATGCAAGTTGTTATGTTATGCAAGTGGTTAAACATGTTGTAAATCATGAATCTACGTGAGTTGTTAATTCATGAACCTATGCAAGTTGTTATGTTGTGAATCATGAACCTAGTTAGCTGTTAATTATGTTGTTAATTCATGAACCTATGCAAGTCACCTATGCAAGTTGTTATGTTGTGAATAATTAATCTATGTTGGTTGTTAATTATGTTGTTAATTCATGAACCTATGCAAGTTGTTATGTTACAAAATCATGAATCCATGCAAGTTGTTAATTATGTAGTGAATCATAATTATATGCGAAATTATCATGTCATTTTCCCTAGTTGTCATGCTTATGCCAAAGTTGTACTGAAAACTATAACCTTGTCATTCCCTTTGTTTTAGTTGTTATGGCGAGGCTACCTTGTAGCCTCGATGACGCCAAAAACGCAAACGTTACGCTAGTTAAGAAACAGGGAAAAAGGGGAATTTGTAATAGGCATGGTGGTTATGTAAATTGGACACATGATTCTAGTAGGGAAACATATAAATAATTACATATTATGACATTGGTAAAATTGGGTAAAAATGGTATAATTTGAATATGACCATTTATGGATAGAAAATTCAAATTGTTAATAAGATAGGTATTGACACCTATAAAAAGGAAAGGATTAATTAATTAACTTAATTAATCAAAAGAGGAATGTTTAAGCAATTGAAGTCGGAAGATTTAATATTAAGAGTTGGCATAAAAGCCTTAAATGGCATAAAATAAATTTGTGATGAAATTGGTATGATTTTACATACCATAAATAGATGGACATAATTGAGTCAATTATGGCCATAGTTAAATTTGGAATTGATTGATAACTTGAATAGGGAAATTAATTCAAATTGGGGAATGATTAATTAGGAGTAATTAATCGTCTAAGACACGAGGTTAGGCTCTTTTGTGGTGTAAGACTACCCGGACCCGCCCGGCAAATCCAGCTGCCACAAATGCCAGTCTAATGTGAGAGGGCTTAGGCATAAATTAAATACGTAACAGTTGTAAAGACACGAGGTTAGGCTCTTTTGTTGTGTAAGACTGCCCGGACCCGCCTGACAAATCCAGCTGTCACAAATGCCAGTCTAATGTGAGAGGTCTTTATAAGGTTACGGTCTTAATGAATTAAGAAACACTTAACTAGATAAACATGTTGTGGGGTTCATTGGGTGCCTTGGGTGGCATGTGGAATTAAGTAGGTGTCTTGGGTGGCATGTGAAATACGTTTAGGTGTCTCAATAATTAATTAATGCTGATTAAAGACTACTTAACCTAACCTAATACATATGGACTATATGATGATAGACTTAAGTTAGGGTTAAGTAAAACGAATTGGATTGTGGGTGGGTTAAGTACAACTGATGGGTAGTGGGTAATATTAATATATATAGGCCCACAAACTTAACCATTAAATAAATAGGATCAAATCAGTGGGAGGTTTAAGTACAACTGAAGGGGTAGGTGGGTAATATTAATACATATAGGCCCACAAACTTAACCGGAAAAAAAGGGTTATGTAATTAAAGACACCTAATGGTATACATAACCGAGGCAGAATAGTAAAGTTATGTATTAAAGACACCCTTAGGGGTACGCATAACTAATGGGAATAGACAGAGTTATGTATTAAAGACGCATATAGGTACGCATAACCGACAGGTAGAATAGGGGTTATGTATTAAAGACACCTATAGGTATGCATAACTCATTGAGGGCTATGTAATTAAAGACACCTTAGGGTATACATAGTCAGTAGAAAACCTAGTGGGGATACAAGACATAGGGGAGAGCTTGTATCATGTTGTGTGGAACCCATTTCGGTTAGTAACCCGGAGGGGTATCAAGGTAAGAACTCTGTACAAGGCGGGGAAGGGGCATGCTTACTGATTGATTGTAAGAGATCCAAAACGAGACGGATGGTGTAGGCGGCACAAACCGACCGGGGACGTGTGCGTGCATGGGCCGGGCAGAGGGGGACAAGACGATCGTGACACCAGTAGGTATAACTGTGCATACCTTAGGTTGCCACTTTAGGGAAGTGATACCCCCTTGTTATGGACCAGCACAGGGTATCTACAGAGTAGGGAGTCGATCGATTAGGGTAGTGGTTAGAGTATACCCGGACGTATGCCCTAAGTCTACCAATTTATAGTAGGAGGGTAGTGGGTACGACTAGTTGAGATAGGAGCAGGCGGCACCTAGGACAGCAGCTAGGAATACACGAAACGACCACCATCATTACCATTAGCGGAAGGGTTCATCCCATCTTGATTTTACTAGTAATAGTGCAGAGTAGTTAGTAGTGAAGCATGCAAACACTTACCTTATTTGTCCTGTCATACCTGCCATCTGTACCATGAATCTTCTTATCCACTTTGTATGCCTGTCATGTTTACCTTTATTTATTTACTGGCTAAAATTTACTGGACTCACCAGACGTATGTCTGACCTAGTTTGTTTCGCCTCTTTTCTTCCGTTCCCCCCAAGGTTCTCAGGGAGGAAACACCCAGGTTTAGTAAGGATTTGGATATCATCTTCTAGGAGCTACTTCTGAAGTATGGCTCGGGTCTCTGTCTCTTATATGGCTTGCTCTTTAGTATGGGGAATGATGTTTTTTTCTTTTAAATACCTATGTACTCTGATGATGTAAGACAGAAGTGTTTTAATGGTTTTATGACTCATGGTATTATGTAACAAAGTATTTTGGTGATTTAATAAATTTGTTTATTTTCCGCTGCAAAATTTTATATCTGTCTTGTAATATTCTGTGTCTGTTTACCAAAAATGCTCCAATGAAGTTAAGGCATTCCCTTTGTGAGTGACCTTAATGGAGGTGGTGTGTTACACATATATACATATATGTATGCGTGAACACAAATTATGTCGAGCTCAAGTAATCAAGTTTACATACTCATGATCAAGAAAACACACTGTCAGCAAGCCAAATGGATGGTGCATAAATTTTCAGCAGTGGTGCAACTCATGTCAATGAATACAAAGGGTGATGGAGTTACATCAAAATGGTCGAGGCAGTGACATGGCATGCAAAAAAAACAAGTCAGTTTTCTCGCATGGACATGGAAACAGCAATGCATGGATGAGTCATCATGTAAATTACAATTTACAATAGCACATGTTTGGTATGAAGCAATCTTATATAACAAGCCAAGTTCAGCTCAAGTGCACAGGCCCAACATAACATGGTCATTTCAGTTAAAGGGGCTGAGGTCAAATGCCAAAATAACAAACACAGTGGTGAAGTTGTCAAAGTATGGATAAGCATGTTTCAATATGCATGGTATAACATATATGAAAACAAAGTTCAAACCAGGTTCATGTAAATAGAAAATAGATTTGCACAGGCCATGGCAAATAGTATGAACACGTATGAACAACTCCGCAGTTCAAAATCAAGTGTTATATGGAGCAACATGTGTGTGCTCAAGTTTAAGCATACTGGACCATTGCATGTACGGTCAAGGAATCAAGGACAAATGGCAGTTGGATGAAGTAAAAAAATTATCGTGCTAACATACAAGCAGTTCAAATAGAGTGAAGCTAGCACCATGTACTCAGCAGTGGACAATCACAGTAATGAAGGATATATGTGTACAAGACAATACTACATGGTCAAGCTCATAGCAGCATTAATATGGAGCTTAACATTGAAGAATAATACAATTGATACAAAGTGCTGTCCAATTTCAACTCAGTGTAAATGGACATGCACAAGTGTGCATAAGTTTTCATGCATAAAGGGATGTGCACTGGTCAGGGACTTTTAAAATGGTGTGTGGAACAAATAAATCTCTAAGCATGTGTGAAAACAAAGAGCTGCAAACAAGGAATAGTTTTTAAACATGAGTCAAGTCAGAAATGCAAGTTATATACACTTTCAAAACATGGTTCAATCATTAGCAAGCCAATGTGTCGAGCCGAATTGGCAAGTTTTAAACTGATTCAAGAAATCATGTAAAATAGTTGATGAAGCCTTTTAAAACTTTTCAAGAAATTTGTTCCTGTTTTGGCAAGAGTTGATCTATTTCCTGAAATCACTTGACAGTAATGGAAAATGAAATTATGGGCATGTATCAATCATGTTTTGGACAGATTTATATTCTGCATTAATTTTTGGCAAACTCTGGAATACAAACACAAATCAGGGAAAGTATTTTTAGACAAGAAAATTTTCATTCGAGTTAATTTCCAGAAATCAAGAAATTCGAACAAGGAAACAGTATTCAATTTGGACATGAGCATCAATTCGTTTCTGGAAATCATCAGTGATCAATTGTGGGATGATAAATCAACTTTTTAATTCAAGGGGCCAAAATAATTTTCCCAAGAATCAGCGTATTATTTTTGGCAACATCTCTGGAATATATGGAATGGGATCATGCACTAATGTCTAGAATTTATCAAAAATTCAGAATTAAAACAGAGATTAAATAGAGGCACCAGTAATTCAATCCAAGGTATCTTTTTCGTGCAACCAAAAGAGGAAATCATGGCAACACAAAAAATGCACAAATTAGAGGAAGTCATGTAAGGAAATCTGAGCAATTATATGATTTCTGTATCCTATATTACACTGTTTTCATCACTGGCATAAAAATTGAAAACCAAGCAAAAAAACCCTATAGCATATCAAATAAAATTATTTCTCATACTTACAGTTTTCAATCGCCAGAAGCTCAAATTGCTAGCCATCGAAGAATCAAAGAATCTAGCATTAGAGAATCAATTTCCTCAAGCAATTCAAGCAGCGATTTGGAGCATCAGAGAAAAACCCTAGTTCGTATTGATCTGCTACCATTTTTGATTCCAGAGGAAAGGAGATATCAGGATTAACAATGAAGAAAATGGGTCGGCCTCGATTGAATTAAATTTACAAAGGGGATAACCCTTTCTTTATAAATCTAGGGTTTTTAGTTGTTTTATTTTGTATTGTTTTTTGAAATTCATCTGGTATTCGTCTATCATTTTCTAGAGTCTGTAAAATCTAGGCGGTTTACTAGTTTTGTCCGTAAAACTAGCGGTTTTCTAGTTTCGTCTGTAAAACTAGGGGTTTTATAGTTTTGTCTGTAAAACTAGACAGTTTACTAGAGTATGTAAAACTAAGGGAGAATTTGACCTAGGTGATATAGGTCAGTCTAGGGTTTTGAGCGTATAGTTAGGACAAGAGCGAGGGATTCACGAGTTTACAGGGTCTGTAAGCGGGATTTATTATTAACATCTAGTAGAAACTTTAGGAATGCAGTAGTACGCAGGATTTTGCCGAAGCTGGGTATATCTTGTGTCATTTACTTTCTACATTTCTATTTCTGCTATATTCTGTGGTCTTGAATATTTTAATACCTTGTTGAAAATTCAATAAACCCTATTCACCCCCTCTAGGGTTAATCTAGATCCAACAAGGCCAAGGTCGGTCACACCAAGGAGGGGTCGAGCACCAGAGGATCGGTCGCACGGGGTTATTTTCTGAAAATTTATTATATTTTTGAGTACAACTCAGATTTGAACAAAAAGGTCTGAGAAAAAAAATACTTTTCAAGGGTAAAACCCTCGAACCCTAGCCGTAGGACAACTCAAGTTAGAAGATTCGAAGTGTTGAGAAGTGTTCGTTGATAGGTGTGGAGCAGCGAATGAGTTGACAACCCAAAAGTCGTGAGTTGATGCATAATGGTTTCTCGAGAAGGTTGCTTGAGCTACGAAAAGTCGTTGGGTTGGATGACTAGAGATGAGAAGGCCGAGAGGTTATCGTTGTCGTAAGTCCTCGTAGGATCAAAGCAGGGGTACGATGGGGGCACCCAAAAGATCGGTTGTAGGTCGAGTACCCTGGGTGTCGTTGAAGGGCCCAGTTGTCAAGGTTGGACATGCGTACGTTGTAACGACCCACGGATTTTCGGCCACGAAAATCGACATAAATACCTTTACCGTAACTCATGCCGACCCTTCAAGCACCGAAAACACTGGATAATTATGAGAAAGAAATTAGAGGATGAGAAATAGAAAGAAAGAAGTATTAGAATAGAAGAAAGAAGAAGAACACCACATCAGAATCTCACAGCGTAACAGATAAAATATAATATAACAAATCCTTTTGTATAAAAGAACTGTATATACATACCAATCATCAGAGTACAACATATATTAGTCACAACAGAAAATAACTTTATATAACTAGCGGTGAAGCCGCCTGCTTCCAGCTCCTGAAACTCCAAGAGAAACCTAACCTGGAACATACTCGGTCTGACCCTAGCACATTTGAAGCAAAGCAAAATACACCGGGTCAGTCTGGAATACTTTCAGTGATAAATTCACAGAACACACAACTTGTTTAACTTTGGAAAATCCTTTCTGAAATCAAAGGATAATAGTATGACCAGCCCACACATAAACACGGACGGTTTTTACCTTACTATAACCCAAAAAGTTTTTGAAATCATAACTTATTCTGATATTATCATAGTGTCTAAATACAAATAATTTAGAATCTAGCGGAATGCTTGCATCTCACGCTCCACATATATAGTATACAAACCAAAACCACGGGCGCTTATTGGATATTGGATTCTGACTTGACAAGGTATGGAACCACCTTCCGCATGTGTATCTCTAGAGGCGAATACACTGGGTTCAACAAGAACGTCTTGCAACCCGGCCCATACATGACCGACCACTCATTTCGCTTGAGAGTATCAAATGTATATCACCGATGGTTAGGATCAGCAACTGCCTCCTGAAAAGTGACAACATCGAATATAGGTTAAAAAAGCAAATGGAATTTCTCTATATAGGTGATCATACACCCTAATGGGAGCGACCCACACAGCCATGCTGCCTGCCCGATTTTTTTCATTTCCCGGTTGATGAGGCTTGAGGCTAGAATTCCTTTTCGAACTTCTGGTCACCATTCACTTTGAATGCCACATCGTCAGATCCGCCAGATCACACTGATTGACATCCACAAAAGTAATCTAGTTTATTTGGCTAGAGAATAGCCATTTCTCCGCCATCAACTATGGTACGTTTGGAGAAATCAATGCATGTAATTCCCTTGGAAATACTCTGTCAGATATCTGTCCATACAAGTCATCCAGGAATAGGATGAACCGAAGGTACTCTCCTACTGCATCTCATATAGGAATCACCCCATGGATCAGTAGCGAGAAGTCCTTGCAACCCTTAGATTCCAACCACGACAGAATCCTATTTTACCTCTGGTTGCAACATAAGAGATTATTAGTGATTCCTCCGTTTATGAAAATCTACGGTCTTCAATGCCCATCTCAATCATCATCTGATCTCTTCACGTATTTGTTGGTCGAAATGGGTTTCAAAAATAATTCGATCCCGGTCTTTCCGTACAACAATCATATTGGTTGGGTTTGATAGTCGGTGTTTTAACTATCAAATAACAATAGTGTGAATGAATTTGTTGATTCGGTACTTTGCATTCCTTGGCCTCTTCAAAATATATGTATATACTTAACCAAATGGTTAATCAACTTTTAAATCTTCTAATATATTTTAAGCATTTTCTTTATTGCTATTTGATATGTTTCGAGTTGGTATATACATATATACCAAACTTTCCACTTCCTTTACTATAGGAAATATCATCATATTTATCAAAACCCTTATTTACATTTTCTTAAATTCGACATCTCGATATATATATATATATATATATATGTGTGTGTGTGTGTGTGTGTGTGTGTGTGTGTGTGTATACACTCAATATTTTAAAACAAATTACCGATTCCGATAAGGCAAAGCAAGTGTAGAATTATAATTTAAAACCAAATATTATTATTTGCATTAAAACTAATTTATAATTCAGTACCTCGCACTTAAGTTCAATACTCCTCGTATGGGATATCACACTAATCACGACACCTTTCACTCGTTCCAGACTAATACCATTCTTCGATAATAATGAAGCCGTTTAAGTTGGGATATTCTATTTACCTCTCAGACCTTAATCGGCAACATTCTTATCTCAGAATAATATCAGTTCATCACTTAACCACTAATAATAAAATCTCCTTTACCACTTTGATTACAAATCTGGTGTTATAAACCGTTTCTTACTTTTGAAATCTTCATCCCATGGTCTTTTTACTTAATTCCCTTAATCAAGTAAATATTCACCAAATCATAACTTTTAACATAAACATCATTTTTCTTATAACATTTTGATTTAAAATCAAAATCTCTTGTCAAATAATTTGTTTCCATCTATTCGGGCATTACCATAGTAAAACTTATCTTGAATTTTGTAAATAGAATCTGCTTCCATCTCCTTTACGATAAAACCTTTTAACTTGGATTGTTATTTCAAAAATTCATTTACCAATAATTTACACAATCCCATTTGTATGTATTTTCCTTTCCATTCGAAATGCATATTTCAATTACGCCCTTTTTCTCAAGTCAATCCTTTAACCTTTAAGGTCATCATTTTGGTTTAAAAACCGTTAAAACCTTGTTTGGATTTCCCCCTTATCACTCATACAAATTCCCTTTTTAATTTAATTAAATGACTTAATTAATTTAAAATACTATTTAATTGTTTTAAAAACTATTATCCCATTTTACCAACACGTAGGTAATTTCTTTGGATTTTCTGCTTTATAACTTATCTACATCGTACGATTTTGCTACATAAACCATTTAAATAATCCTTTTATAACTTGATTAAAATATCTATTTATAAATTTCCAATTTAATTATTTATATAAAATGACTGAAAAGCCTCAATTTAGTTATAAAATAATTTATAACTTTAAAACTGCGTCGTTTCACCGAACGGTAGAACAACGTTTAAAACAACACGTTTAGGGCCATTCACTGCCAATTACCCAATCAACATTGTCGGTTGATTTTAAACACAACACAGGTGAATATTTATTCAACCATCACGCTCAAACAGGTTTTTCTACCATATGGGGTTCAATCAGTTCAAATATCAGCAATATAAAACAAACAAATAACATATACAATATTTGAGGAATCCAGTCGGATCCCTCCAACCTGTTCTTCCCTGCATCACAGCTCGTTATACATTTCACAATAATATATGAAATAAATTTCAACCAATAAATAACAACAACCAATCAAAGAATAACAGCCAATAGCAACCAATCAACCAATTTTATACTTTTAAAGGTAAATTATATTTTAATATGAATTTACCACATCACAGGGTTCCAGAAGGTGCGAGAATTAACTCACCAGATTTATACGGTTGGCGGTTGACGCGTTTGTTCCTCTTAATATTGAACGGACGTTCAAAATTAACTGAAATTTCAATGGCGTCAGATCAGTGCCTAGTCAGTGCCATCACCTAGGCCTCGTCCCTGCGATCCCAATGGATCCTGTTTCGCGTAAATCCGATATCATATGAAAAAGTTATACTCGATTTAAGTTATAAAATTTAATCGATTATTAAGCTAAATTCAATTATTAATTAACTATAGTTAATTATTATCTTTACCGTTAATTACCTTAAATATCAGGGTCCACGTCATCCTTGTACTCAACAAAAACGGTCCTCTCCCTTTGGCTCCTTCTCAACCCAACGGTCCTCTATCTCGTTTAAACTATTGGAAGCAAGCGACCATCAATGGCCCACAACCCATGCCAGAGATCGCCGGAGACCCCCCTCTGTCTGCCTCCTTGAAGCCCCTAGGCCGATGCCTCCCCGTCCCACGTGCAGCCCTTCCATCAAGTCTCCGACCATCGTAATTTCTCACATGAACGAAAATCAGACAATGACCAAATTCCGACGCCACAAGCACCCATCGATGACCAGACCACCACCATTCGATGCGCCATGCTTCGCCCGACCATTTCCCTTCAGACCATCCTCCCCTCGTCGCCTCCTCCGCTGGAAAACAGACCCCAACTGAATGCAAGCTACCCCTAAAAACGCCGTTCAACTCATCACCACAGTCACCTCTGACCACCAGAGGACACGCCATCACCACCAAAACTTCTGCCTGACTCTCCTCTTCAATTACCCCAAGGTCTCATCACCTCAAATCAACCAAATCTCCCTAATTTTTGCCAAGAACGAAACTGGTTTTGTGGCTTTAAACCACGATTCCGGCCACCTCCGACCACCATAGGTCCCTAACTTTCTCTAGTAGGTAGATATCGTCCCGATCTACCACTTTCGCTTTGGAACCCCCTCGAATTCATCACGGATTTAAAGAAATAAATTAAAATGTAACCGGGGGCTTGTTTGCAAATTTAATGAATAGAAAATGAAGATGGCTGGAAATTTTTGATTTTTGAGGTTTATATAATCATGAATATTAATATTTTAAGTCGACCTGACAAGCGATGTTGACTAACGACTTTTATTTCGTACCTATCGCTATTTTTAACGCTGTTTATTCGCTGCTGCGCTCACAAACAAACTCCGTTCGAGACGCGAATGGATGGCATAGTATAATTTGACGATACGGTCCTAACGAAACTTGTTTCGTCGAATTCCAAGTTTGTTTGCTCGAATGGCGCTCGTTCACGTCCATATGGTCATTTTATTTGCATTTTATTTTGCCACACTCACAAATTAACCCCGATTGACGCGCCACTTGAAACATAGCAATAATTTACTATTGCGGTCCCAATAAAATTTATTTCGTCGAAAACTGAGGTCGTTTGAATAAAGGCCCTTTTATAACTGCCCAATTCGAATAAAATAAACCAATTTTAAAATACCTCAATATAATGTTATTAAAATATTGAAATTGGCCATATACAACCAGAATATCGTATGCTACCAAGATAAAATAGCTTGGGTTGAGTTTGAAGCCAAATCGATATTATAAAAATTTAAAAACCCCTTTATTTAATATAAATAACATTATATTTTATAAAGGAATTCTACAACGACCTTTTCAAAATTTGATTTGGACATAAAATAAAATCTACAACACGAAACTCGAATTTTCTCTTTCATCAGAAAAATATTATCCAACAGATTCGGACGTTTCTTGTTTCGAGAAAATCCGACTCATATTGGTCCCTGTACGGTCGTTTGAAATTCAAAACGCCAAATTACGAGTTGCTGCGCCGCTGCAGCTCGTTTTATAATTAAATTATAATTATATCGCTCAACCGTCGTTTTATAAACGAAATCGTTATTACAATTAAATACAAACCACATCAAAACCATTTTAAATCGCCCGTTCGTGTTATATTTCAAATTCAACGTTTTTCCCAATATCCTGAAATAAAAATATTATTATATTATTAATATAATTTAAATATTTAAATTAAATGGTCAAAATCGATTACTTAAATTTAAACTAATATTTTAAATAAATAAAATATTTCAAATAGATGGTCAGAAAATACGGGACGTTACATTCCTTCCCCCTTAAAATAATTTCGTCCTTGAAATTGCTAAGGTAGAAAGAACGTCACAATCCATTATCTTTATAATAATATTTAATTTAAAACTCGATTTTATTTCCAAACTAATCTAATCGGTCATAAAACCAAATTAATTCAAATAGAAGAATTTCCCAAAAATCTTCAAAAAATTTCTAACACCTTAAATTTTGGAAATTTTTTAGCAGATTCTCCCCTTTACGGAGGGCATCTGCAATATCGCAGGTTTAAGAAATAAATATACGTCGACCAACACGGTCAGAAAAATTCAAAAACCAAACTCAAAACCCAAATAAAAGGAAAAATTTCATATTTTCATAGGCGTACCTTTTTGCGAGCGTTATTATGCGATATGCGATATTTTATACTTGAGTTGTCTTAATTATTATGCAGCTCTATTCGAACTGGATTCAATTAACTCCAGAATTTTTTCTTGGATGGATTATAAAGCTGAATTGGCACTTCTGCACCTGTTCTCACTCAACTGAACTTCATTAATTATCACAACAACGCCAGTTATGTTCAAAACATCCATACCATTCATATCAACCCATTTTACACACAGTTTAATCCATACGAGGTTATAATTATTTATAATCACTTCATTTATTTCTTTAATTATCCATTCAAATGTGTTAAATTTGGATTGATTATCCAACTTATTTATTTCATTTTGGTTTCAACCAAATCGATTCATGTTCAGGTTTATACCTATGAGATCGAGCACACCATCCCAACATATCATTCAAATCAACCATAACAAATCCGAATAATTTGCCCATATTATAATAATTTGAAAAATCATCACTTTTATTCTTTTATAAAATAAATTGGCAAAACAAATTTCAAAAATAAATTTTTATACCAAATCACAAATACGCGCTCTCATATATATACTCAAACTCAATCTACGGCATTACTAACCCCATCTCTATTGAGTTACGCCACAGAGCCAAGGTTATCACTAAACCAATAGCTCTGATACCACTGTAACGACCCACGGATTTTCGGCCCCGAAAATCGACATAAATACCTTTAACGTAACTCATGCGGACTCTCTAAGCACCGAAAACACTGGATAGTTATGAAAAAGAAATTAGAGGATGAGAAATAGAAAGAAAGAAGTATTAGAATAGAAGAAAGGAGAAGAACACCACATCAGAATCTCACAGCGGAACAGATAAAATATAACATAACAAATCCTTTTGTATAAAAGAACTATATGTACATACTAATCATCAGAGAACAACATATATCAGTCACAGCTGAAAATAACTTTATATAACTAGTGGTGAAGCTGCCTGCTTCCAGCTCCTGAAACTCCAAGCGAAACTTAACCTGGAACATACTCGATCTGACCCGAGCACATTTGAAGCAAAGCAAAATACACCGGGTCAGTCTGGAATACTTTCAGTGATAAATTCACAGAACACACGACTTGTTTAACTTTGGAAAATCCTTTCTGAAATCAAAGGATAATAGTAAGACCAACCCACACATAAACACGGACGGTTTTTAGCTTACTATAACCCAAAACGTTTTTGAAATGATAACTTATTTTGATATTATCATAGTGTTTAAATACAAATAATTTAGAATCTAGCAGAACGCTTACATCTCACGCTCCACATATATAGTATACAAACCAAAACCGCGGGCGCTAATTGGATATTGGATTCCGACTTGACAAGGTATGGGACCACCTTCTGCATGTGTATCTCTAGAGGCGAATACACCGGGTTCAACAAGAACGTCTTGCAACCCGGCCCACTCATGACCGACCACTCATTTCGCTTGAGTGTATTGAATGTATATCACTGACGGTTGGGATCAGCAACCGCCTCCCGAAAAGGGACAACATCGAATATAGATTAAAGAAGCAAATGGAATTTCTCTAGATAGGTGATCATACACCTAATGGGAGCGACCCACATATCCATGTTGCCTGCCCGATTTTTGTCATTTCCCGGTTGATGAGGCTTGAGGCTAGAATTCCTTTTCGAACATCTGGTCACCATTCACTTTGAATGCCACATCGTCAGATCCGCCAGATCACACTGATTGACGTCCACAAAAGTACTCTAGTTTATTTGGCTAGAGAATAGCCATTTCTCTTCCATCAACTATGGTACGTTTGGAGAAATCAATGCATGTAATTCCTTTGGAAATACTCTGTCAGACATCTGTCCATACAAGTCATCCAGGAATAGGATGAACCGAAGGTACTCTCCTACTGCATCTCATATAGGAATCACCCCATGGATCAGTAGCGAGAAATCCTTACAACCCGTAGATTCCAACAACGACAGAATCCCATTTTACCTCTGGTTGCAACATCAGAGATTATTAGTGATTCCTCCGTTTATGAAAATCTACGGTCCTCAATGCCCATCTCGATCATCTTCTGATCTCTTCACGTATTTGTTGGTCGGAATGGGTATCGAATATAATTCTATCCCGGTCTTTCCGTACCAACAATCGTATTGGTCAGGTTTGATAGTCGGTGTTTTAACTATCAAATAACAGTAGTGTGAATGAATTTGTTGATTCGGTACTTTGCATTCCTTGGCCTCTTCAAAATATATGTATATACTTAACCAAATGGTTAATCAACTTTTAAATCTTCTAATATATTTTAAACATTTTCTTTATTGTTATAACAAAACTATTTGATATGTTTCGAGTTGGTATATAAATATATACCAAACTTTCCACTTCCTTTACTATAGGAAATATCATCATATTTATCAGAACCCTTATTTACATTTTCTTAAATTTGACATCTCTCTCTCTCTCTATATATATATATATACACTTAATATTTTAAAACAAATTACCGATTCCGATAAGGCAAAGCAAGTGTCGAATTATAATTTAAAACCAAATACTCTTATTTGCATTAATACTAATTTATAATTCAGTACCTCGCACTTAAGTTCAATACTCCTCGTATGGGATATCACACTAATCACGACACCTTTCACTTGTTCCAAACTAATACCATTCTTCGATAATAGTGAAGCCGTTTAAGTTGGAGTATTCTATTTACCTCTCAGACCTTAATCGGCAACGTTCTTATCTCAGAATAATATCAGTTCGTCACTTAACCACTAATAATAAAATCTCCTTTACCACTTTGATTTCAAATCTGGTGTTATAAACCGTTTCTTACTTTTGAAATCTTCATCCCATGGTCTTTTTACTTAATTCCCTTATTCAAGTAAATATTCACCAAATTATAACTTTTAACATAAACATCATTTTGCTTATAAAATTTTGATTTAAACTCAAAATCTCTTGTCAAATAATCTATTTCCATCTATTCGGGCATTACCATAGTAAAACTTAATCTTGAATTTTGTAACTAGAATCTGCTTCCATCTCCTTTACGATAAGGCCTTTTAACTTGGATTGTTATTTCAGAAATTCATTTATCAATAATTAACACAATCCCATTTGTATGTATTTTCCTTTCCATTCGAAATCCTTATTTCAATTACGCCCTTTTTCTCAAGTCAATCCTTTAACCTTTAAGGTCATCATTTTGGTTTAAAAACCATTAAAACCTTGTTTTGATTTCCCCCTTATCACTCATACAAATTCCCATTTTAAATTAATTAAATGACTTAATTAATTTAAAATACTATTTAATTTTTTTAAAAACTATTATCCCATTTTACCAACACATAGGTAATTTCTTTGGATTTTATGCTTTATAACTTATTTACATCGTACGATTTTGCTACATAAACCATTTAAATAATTCTTTTGTAACTTGATTAAAATATTTATTTATAAATTTCCAATTTAATTATTTATATAAAATGACTGAAAAGCCTCATTTTAGTTATAAAATAATTTATAACTTTAAAACTGCATCGTTTCACCGAACGGTAGAACGAGCTTAAAACAACACGTTTATGGCCATTCACTGCCAATTACCTAATCAACACTGTCGGTTGATTTTGAACACAACACAGGTGAATATTTATTCAACCATCACGCTCAAACAGGTTTTTCTACCATATGGGGTTCAATCAGTTCAAATATCAACAATATAAAACAAACAAATAACATATACAATATTCGAGAAATCCAGTCGGATCCCTCCAACCTGTTCTTCCCTGCATCACATCTCGTTATACATTTCATAATAATATGTGAAATAAATTTGAACCAATAAATAATAGCAACCAATCAAACAATAATAGCCAATAGCAACCAATCAACCAATTTTATACTTTTAAAGGTAAATTATATTTTAATATGAATTTACCATATCACAGGGTTCCAGAAGGTGTGAGAATTAACTCACCTGATTTATACGGTTGGCGGTTGACGCGTTTGTTCCTGTTAATCTTGAACGGACGCTCAAAATTAACTAAAATTTCAATGGCGTCAGATCAGTGCCTAGTCAGTGCCATCACCTAGGCCTCGTCCCTGCGATCCCAATGGATCCTATTTCACGTAAATCTGATATCGTATGAAAAAGTTATACTCGATTTAAGTTATATAATTTAATCGATTATTAAGTTAAATTCAATTATTAATTAACTATAATTAATTCTTACATTTACCATTAATTATCTTAATTATTAGGTTCCACGTCATCCTTGTACTCAGCAAAAACGCGTCTTCTCCCTTTGGCTCCTTCTCAACCCGGTGGTCCTCTCTCTCGTTTAAACTATTGGAAGCAAGCCACCATCAATCGCCCACAACCCATGCTAGAGATCGCCGAAGCACCCCCCCACCCTCTGTCTACCGCCGTGAAGCCCCCTAGCCGACGCCTCCCCGCCCCACGTGCACCCCTTCCATCGAGACTCCGACCATCGTAATTTCTCACATGAACGGAAATCAGACAACGACCAAATTCCGACACCACATGCACCCATTGACGACCAGACCACCACCATTCGACGTGCCATGCTTTGCCCGACCATTTCCCTTCAGACCATCCTCCCCTCGTCGCCTCCTCTACCGGAAAACAGACCCCAACCGAACGCAAGCCACCCCCAAAACGATACTCCGTTCAACTCATTACCATAGTCACCTCCGACCACCAGAGGTCACGACACCACCACCAAAACTTCCGCCTGACTCTCCTCTTCAATTCCCCCAAGGTCTCATCACCTCAAATCAACCCAATCTATCTAATTTGGCCAAGAGCGAAACTGGTTTCGTGGCTTTAAACCGTGATTCCGGTCACCTCTAACCACCATAGGTCCCCAACTTTCTCCAGTAGATAGATATCGTCCCAATCTACCACTTTCGCTTTGAAACCCCCCTCGAATTCATCATGGATTTAAAGAAATAAATTAAAATGTAATCGGGGGCTTATTTGCAAATTTACTGAATAGAAAATGAAGATGGATGGAAATTTCTGATTTTTGAGGTTTATATAATCGTGAATATTAGTATTTTATGTCGATGTGACAAGCGATGTTGACTAACAACTTTCATTTCGTACCTATCGCTATTTTTAACGCTGTTTATTCGCTGCTGCGCTCACATACAAACTCCGTTCGAGACACGAACGAATGGCATAGTATAATTTGATGATACGGTCCTAATAAACTTGCTTCGTCGAATTTTGAGTTTGTTTGCTCAAATGGCGCTCGTTCACGTCCATATGGTCGTTTTATTTGTATTTTATTTTGCCACACTCACAAATTAACCCCGATTGACGCGCCACTTGAAACCTAGCAATAATTTACTGTTGCGGTCCTAATAAAATTTATTTCGTCGAAAACTGGGGTCGTTTGTATAAAGGCCCTTTTATAACTACCCAATTCGAATAAAATAAACCAATTTTAAAATACCTCAATATAATATTATTAAAATATTGAAATTGGCCATACACGATCAGAATATCGTATACTACCAAGATAAAATAGTTTGGGTTGAGTTTGAAGCCAAATCAATATTATAAAAATTTAAAAACCCCTTTATTTAATATAAATAACGTTATATTTTATAAAGGAATTCTACAGCGACCTTTTTAAAATTTGATCTGGACATAAAATAAAATCTACAACACGAAAACTCGATTTTTCTCTTTCATTAGAAAAATATTATCAATAGATTCGGGCGATTCTTATTTCGAGAAAATCCGACTCATATTGGGCCCTGTACGGTCGTTTGAAGTTCAAAACGCCAAATTACGAACTACTGCGCCGCTGCAACTCGTTTTATAACTAAATTATAATTATATTGCTCAACCGTCGTTTTATAAACAAAATCGTTATTATAATTAAATATAAACCACATTAAAACCATTTTAAATCTCCCATTCATGTTATATTTCAAATTCAACATTTTTCCCAGTATCCCAAAATAAAAATATTATTATATTATTAATATAATTTAAATATTCAAATTAAATGGTCAAAATCAATTATTTAAATTCAAACCAATATTTTAAATAAATAAAATATTTCAAATAGATGGTCAGAAAATACGGGACGTTACATACGTATCGTTGAAAGGCGTATGAAGATTATGCTAGAACCGGGGTTACCATTAGCCCTTGACATATGGCAAGGTTGGTCGTCATACGATTAACGATGGTTTTAAAGCAGGATTGGCAGTGATAGCCAGAGTCAGTCATGGATGTTTAGTTGTTCTATTTGTACCGTCTCATGTAGATTGTCCAACGTCGAAGGAGATATTCCTTGGGTGCTTGTCTGATATTGGTTTAGGCCTCTGGGGCTTGTGCTTGAAGAATGTTGAATTCGATTAGGATGGTATACATGAGATATATATAATCTAGATGTTATGAGTGCTTTACCATGATTGAATGGGTGTTCTGGTTTTCATGGATGAATGGTTGAATTGTTTATTGTAAATGCTATCACTATCCGATGTGGGGAGGATAAGGTTGAGTTCTTCTCTGGTGTTGTGGGTTGATTAGTATGTTTATCTATCCCTTCTCATATACTTTATTGTCGAAGTTTGTTAGCTATTTTATTGCTCACTAAGACTGTTGCCTGACTCAAGGTTTTATGTCTCCTCTAATTACCTTGGGATGTTCATCCGGTTGTTGATGGGCAAACTAAGTAGCAGGTTACAAGTGATTAGTGAGGACGGTGCTGTTGTGCGGAGGCGTGCAGGAGGCTGGTGTACCATTTTTATTACTATCTAGTATTTCTTTTTTCCGCTATTTGAGTGCTCTATGAGTGTTGTAGTGAGGATTTATGTACAAACTTAGGTATCAGTTGGATAACCTTTCATGATGTTGAGAAAGTTTCTAAAGTTTGATGCCTCATTACTATTACTTGTTGTATATGTTATATTATATTTTATCCTTGCACTGTGAGTCCTACGACAGGTTTCGATGTTGTTTACCTATTCTGGTGATTGTCCATAGCTTCCTGGCACACCCTTCAACGCATTATTCCTTTTGTTTAGTGCGGGGGTTATGGGCGGTCATCACAGTATGTCAACGATGTTTATTTTGCAAAGCTTATATGTCTTGTCTTCTTTCTCTTTTTAATTAAACACCAATTTACTATCACAATCTATACTAGATTATTTAAGAAAGGAATATTCTTAAATCTAAACTCTAAAGCTCGTTACATCAAGACCATGACAATTGCAAATAACCATTTGAATTGTTTATTGCTTTAATTTTTTTCCCATTAAACCTCTTATTCGCAAATATTTACAATTAACCTTTTCACCTTCTGTTTTCGCTAAAACTCATATTTATTGTTTGTCTAACAGAAGAACTAATGAACATGTATAACTCTAAGAATTTTTATTTTCAGCTAGAATTATTATGTAATTCTAGTCCTTATACAAGAGGCTAAACAATTCTTAAAAAATTTCTTCTTTCAAATAATTTTGTAGCATGTAAAAATTTATCTTGATGGGTTTCTAAGTAAAATTTTCTAACAAATTATTCTATGGAAGTATATTTTTTTTTAAGTCTTTGCTTCCAGTTCTTGATGTTTCTAAGTGTTGCTCCTAAAATGTCCTTTGTGTCCATTTTATTAATTGAATGACGCTCATTCTTACATATATTTAACTCAGACTCGAATATTAATACCTACGCATAAATGGCCTTAATTACTTCCTCAGTATTTTCTGTTTTCCCTTATCGGGAATTTATTGCTTTTTTTAATTTCAAAATCCTATACATACAAATGTGGAAGTTTATTCTATTTAACCAAACATATCCTTCCGTCTTTCCTGAAATCTTAGTATATTCTTAAGCGATGGACATTAATTTGTCCTAATTATGTGCTATCCCAATGGACACTTATTCCAAATTCTTCCTATTCATTTCTCTGTTATCTTTTCCATAAATGATAGTTAAACCACCACTTTATTTCCATTAACTACCTACTTAATTTGGGAGTTTCTTTCCTTTTCGCTATCTCATCTTTTCATTCCTTGTATGTTATAGGTCTCTAAATTGATAAGGAAGTTGCTATATCACTATATGGCCTCCAGATTATTTCTAAAATTTAATGCCAAGTCTTTCCTAAAAAGACCTACAGATGCTCTTTCCTAAAGATTTGCGTACTTTAAAAATATACATACTTATATATATATATATATATATTAAAAATTTTGAAAATCCATTTTCAAAATAACAAGTACGCCTCTCATACGTATACTTACCCTATAATCGGGCAACCTAGGCTCTGATACCAAGTAACAACCCGCACGGAATGCGCCTAAATTTCGACCCAAAAAGGAAAATCAAAACTTAGCGCCATTCTGAATGGATCATCGATTCCTATAAGGAAATGCATAACGGATATTACAGAGCATACTAAAATGAAATCAAAATCTCATACAACAGAAGCGATAAAATATAATAACTTAAGATAGATGTACCTTTAATTTAAAACATCATAAATATTAGTTACTATGAGTCTCATGCAATAATAGGTACATCAACATTAATTATCCCTACAAAATAATATTGTCATAATGCTTATAGCTATGATCCTCCATTGTTAGGCTCCATTTCTAAAGTATAATTGATCCAAGCGTTCCCACCTACCATCCTATTTATATTTTAGGAGGAGAAAGGTCAGAACATAAAGTTCTGCTGACCAAAAATGATATGTGTTTAAAGACTATACTCTAATTTTGGCAGATTATATATTTCAAAGTATGTCTACGTAAACACACAAACATGCATACACAAAGGGTATATTATTAGTTAATAAGGTGGATATCTGAGTCAATTGCTTAAGACTTTCATTAATGCATTTAAGGTGGATTAGTGATCACTTAAGACCCAACGAGGTGGACATTCTCGATCACTTAAGGCCCATTCTAACATATTAATTAAGGGTGGATACTTATGATCTCTTATGACCCTAAGGTGGACCCTAACCACTTAAGACCCCATCCTAGCACGTCAACATCCTTGTACAAATTATATACATATACATATACATACATATATATATATATATATATATATATATATTCTCACAAGTAATATGAGAATTATCATCTCAACGCTTAGGGTAGGCCAGCATATAGCCATTTAAGACTCCACCGGCGGACACCTCATGTTACTACTTAACTGATATTACGGTAGTACCGCTCAAGACTTCCCTTAGACTGCTAGTTAATTAAATTGCATGCTACATCCCACGTATACCAAACCCGTCCCTAGATTGGCCCTACATAGCTCCTATCGGAAGTGGACATTCCTATAAACTACCCTATTCGTTATCGCCATGACTAAACCACCTTTTAGAGAAGGAGGACCTATAAATCACTTCAAATCTAATAAGGGAGGGTCCCATGACTTTGTTCCAATTCCTAAAAATAAATCTTCAGAATGGTCCAAGTCCTAACCACTTAAGACCCAAACTAGATAAGAAGAGAGTCATCCACTTAAGACCTTCTCAAGGCAACAGTAAGCCTACCTATTTAAACCGTAATAGGTATATATACACAAACACACACTAGACATCTCACATTAAACCGACTACTTATAGAAGTTGGATATGCTGGGCGGTTCCGGGCAGACTTCTACTACAAGCGGGTTTAACCATGTCTCATAGTTGAAACACCCCACCTCCGTTAAGGTCACTCAAAAAGGGAATGCCTTAACTTCGGTGGAGAATTATAGGTAAAAGATGCAGATAAATTACAAGATAAACAAATAAAGCAGCGGAAAATAAGTCATTTTATTAACAATGTGGTTCAGTCAAGCTCTTACAACAGTTGTCTCAATCATACTTAAAAGTAATACATAGAATTTCTGTCTTGATTTAAATACTTCCAAGTATAAAAGAAGCCTAAAAATAACAATGATATTCCCCAATAAAACATGAACCTGCCATAGCAGTGGAAGAGAGGGTCCAAAGCAAAACATCGACTATCTTCGAGCTTGAAAAGAAAACTGAGCTAAGTGGTAACATTTCCTCCCTGCAAACCTGGGGGGGGGGGGAACAAAAGAGGTAAAACAAAACTAGGTCAGACATAAGTCTGGTAAGTCCAGTGATTTTCAGCATATAAATAGGCAAAAGCATCATGACATGAATAAAATAAATATAAGACAATACCGTGTTAACATGGATAGCATGATAACATAAGATAAGCATAAGGTATGATAAGGCAAGATAATCTGATTGCGCTTCTACTCTTTCTCTGCTTCGCTACTACCCTGTTATTTAGATTTCTATATCTCTGCACCACCTAATTAATGTCCCAACTAGTAATCCGTATAAAATAATAATATTGTAATGTGATCCCAATCCCCGTAATTGTGGTAGCCTTTAGGTGTACATCTATCGTGAGGATTCCACCTCAATCTGTCTAATTGCCATGAACATGCTAGATGTACCCTTACTACCCTATCGATCGGCTCCCTACTATATTAAATTTTCTTGTGTCTGTGTCAATCGGCCCTCTCTTGCGTGTAGATACCCTATGCTGGTTACACCATAATGTGTATCAATCCTCATGGTAACACCCCGACACGATTCAAGATGCACAATGTATAACTACTAGTACCCAGTGCCTGCTTTTCCCCACTCCGGAGTACGTACACGCCCGTAAACCAACTGGAACCTACACTGATGTATCCCCTGCTGCTATTTTGACCTCTTATAATCAGCCCAGTAATCGTGCCCCACCCTACCTAGTTTCAGGGTACCATGATACATCTATGTGGGTTACTACTGAAATGGGTCCCCGTTACTAGGGTTTCTTATTGGTTAAGTTTGTAGGCCTATATATATAAATATTACCCATCTTCAAGAGATGTACTTAACCCTCCCACCGATTCTAGCATGTTTACTTAACGGTTAAGTTTGTGGGTCTATATGTACTAATATTACCCTCCCAACTTGATACGTACTTAACCCTCCCACTGATTCAAGCATGTTTATTTAATGGTTAAGTTTGTGGGCCTATATTTACTAATATTAACCACCAGCCCGATATGTACTTAACCATTCCAATGATTCAAGCATGTTTATTTAATGGTTAAGTTTGTGGGCCTATATTTACTAATATTACCCACCATCCCGATATGTACTTAACCCTTCCACACATTATGTCGTATTGGTTAAGTGTTGTCCATTCATGTTAACTTAACCTACCCATTCATCATGTCATGTTGGTTAAGTGTTCCTATTAACTTAACCCTCCTCACTTATCATATTGGTTAAGTGTTTCCTATTAACTTAACCCCGTTCATCCATCAAGTTATATTGGTCAAGTGTTTCTTGTTAACTTAGCCTCACGTGTTCATCATGTTGTATTGGTTAAGTGTCATCAATCAATTCAAGTTAACTTAACCCACCTACTTGTCATATTACTTTGGTTAAGTGTTGCCTTCTTGTGTAAACTTAACCCTACCACAAACCAAGTTATATTGGTTAAGTGTTGCCCTCTGGTTTTAACTTAACCTTACCACAAATAAAGTTATATTGGTTAAGTGTCGCCCTCTTGTTTTAACTTAACCTTACCACAAATCAAGTTATATTGGTTAAGTGTTTCTTATTACTTAACCCTACACATTCATCATGTTATGTTGGTTAAGTGTTTCCTATTGACTTAACCCTAGTCATTCATCTTGTTCATTAGCATTAATTGATTTATTAATGCACCAACCTCTCACATTAGATATGTGTTGTTGTGGTAACTGGATGTGTCGGGCGGTTCCGGGCAGTTTTACACCATAACTCAATCTAACCTCGGGTTTTTCTTGGGCATGATGCACTAACCTCTCACATTAAATAGGTGTTGTTGTGGTTACTGGATGTGCCGGGCGGTTCCGAGCAGTTTTACACCACAAATCAATCTAACCTCAGGTTAGGCATATTCATCTTTAATTTACACATTTACCATATATATACCCAAATCTAGATTTTACATGCTAATTACCAAATCAATAGTTAAGCCAAATCTAGATTTAATGTTCCAATTTACATTTTATGCGCAATCTAGATTTAATGCTCAAGTTACCCCAAATTCGCAACAATAACAATTATGCCTAAAACTTGATTTATATGCCAATTTCATATTTGTCGTTCATGCTAATTCTAGGTTAAATATGTCAAATTACATATTCCATAATTCATGTCAAATTACCCCAAATTGCATCTTAATAGTCATGCCATACTACATGTTCCAAATTATGCCAAATAATGTCAATTTCATGTTATACCCAATTACCCCCGCATTCATAACGTACGTATTTCGAGATTTAACTCAAGACTCATGAAATAGGGGGAGAAGTAAGATGGAACATCGTAAGGATGGGCATAGTCATATGATGATAAGAAATAATTGTCCAATAAACTTGATGTACTAAAAAGACAAGTTTTTGCATAGAATACATCGCAGGCATATAGATTGATATGAATATAATCATGAATCATCACAGGCATATAGGTTTGACAAGAATTATATCATGAACTTAAAAAGGATTACAATTCCAATATACAGCAAGGAGAGATATGATTGGACCAATTTCATAGTCAGAAGTGATTCCCAAAGATATATATATATATACGTATATATATATATATATATATATATATATATATACACCCCAATTCTTGATCTTAAACCACAACCTATGTTGTGCCTTATATATTTACAGTTCAATTTACGTCCCTAAATTCCCAAGTCATATGCCCAATACTTTATGCCTCAAATCTCAAGTCATATGTTCGATACACTTTATGTTTTGAATACAACATGTGTTATGCCCTCAAATCCATTACAAATCAGTTATGCCCAATTATACATAATTTAACACTTTTCACAATTTTAGCGCTAGCCATGTCCAAATCATATATTATGTCCAATTTTTATCCAACATACGTTAATCTCTTATGAGATTTGGCTCAGGCTCGCAGTAGCCTGGCTATAAAAACAAAAAGCGAAGAAGGAAAGAAGAGACAAAGGATGGACATAATAATATCGAATGAGATAGATCCAATAGAAAGGCAGACAGAAATAAGCATAATCTCAGATTCAGATTTATTATAATGTCAGAATCACAATTTAAATTTTATTTCTGAAAGTAACATGAACTTACAACAAAAGAATGATCTTGTTTTCTAGGATCTGTATTCTGAGACTGAATAGCTCTCCCTTGAAGTAGACTATCGATTCTCTAACTTAGATTTAATTCTTAGAAAATAGTTGTTGAAGTCATTGAATTAGCCTTTGAATCTCTACTAGAATTCTAACTTGATTCTACGAAGGACTTGAGTAGCATAACCCCATGTTTGATTTATTTTGATATGAATTAAGGTAGAGTATAGGTGTAATGAAGTTGTGTAGAGAAAACTGTAGCCTTAAGGGTGTTTATATAGCATAGAGATCAACGAATCTGCTCAGAACGAGCGACTAAATGCAGAAAAATGAAACTGTCCTCGGATCTGGAAATAAAGGGGAAGTCGACCCCAAGGTCGACCCCCTGGTTGACCTATCTGACCCTGATCGACCCTCTGGTCGACCTGGGTCCTAGGCGGGAAATTTCCCGCCCAGGCCGGATGTGTGATTTGAATTTCGAATTTCAAACCTGAGCTATTTTATTTAAATCTCTGAATCTTCTGAAGTTCATAACTTCTTCATATGGAGTCTGATTTACGCAAACTCAGACTCTATCTCAAGCAGAATTCTGAGGCGAACGCAATGGCATAACCCGTTTCCCTTAATTATTCTCTTAAAATTTAAGGATACTTTAATTTGTTAGTTTAATATTCTCATAAAATACGGGGTGTTACATTCTCCCCTCCTTAAAGGATTTCGTCCTCGAAATCTCTAAGTTAAGAAGAATGTATATCCTAACATCCAACATCCATCTACTCAACCATTCAATCACAGGCGTCCATTGTCCTCAAAAAGACTTCTAATGCTTTCATGACCATATGCGTAGTGTGTGTACATGTCCTTATCTAATGCAAAATCAGACAGTCTACTGATTCAGTTGACCTTCTTAAAGCGGATTATGTTAGTGCCATGAGTCCATCATGTATGCAATTATTTGTAATCGTACTTTATAACTTCTACATGAGTACTTAATCATTCATACAAATGCATCATCCATATGACAACACATCAAGTTTTAATCAATATATATATAAATTCACTCATGCATATGCAATATGAAAGTGACTGAGCCGATCTAGTGCCTAATGTGTGTATATGAATCCACGAGCAATCACTAGTAAACACTTGCAACCACTTGCATCCACCAAACATAACATGTCTCTAACACGTGTTTACATCCATTAGCTTCTACCTAAGGATCGAGGATAGGACCGAGAGGATATACTTAAAAGATAAAGACTAGCATGAAAATAAACTTTACAGAAAAAGAGGAATCAAGGATATACCCTTAAAAAGGTTATGATGCGCGTATCTAGTCTTCCGTCTTCTAAGTCGCATCTTCTTGAGCTTCGCTTCATTGTGCTCTGATTGTCTCGACTTTGCGATTGCGATGCTTCTTGACCTCCATTTCCAAAATTCACTAGTAAAGATAGGACCTCGATCACTTACTATGCTAGAGGGTATCCGATGTAGTCAAACTATCTTTCCAAGATAAACAGATGTTAACAATGATACCAAGTGTATATACTAAGATGATTAGAGGTATCTCTTCTACTTAGCTTATCCATCATGTCACAATTCTGAGGGTCTAAAGCTAAAGATTGCTATATACTTTTTACCTCTCTTAAGGTCAGTCTTACTTAGAGCACCTGCCACAACCATTTATTTCTCATGCAAATCATCCTAGTCGAACTCGTCATCCCTCAAGTACAAGCCCCAAAGGCCTAAACCAATATCAGACAAGCACCAAAGGAATACCTCCCCCGAATTTGGATGACTTATGTGAGATGATACTAGCAAAACAACCAAACAATTGAGCACTTAACCGACTCTAGCTATCCTCGCCAATCTTGCTCCAAAACTATCGTTGATTGCATAACTGGCTTTGCATTGTCAACTAGATATATGCGGAAGTCTATCTCGAGTTTTAGGAGGCAAACCCTTAACCTAATCAAAAACACCTGTGTGCTCATGGACTACTCTAACGGATTGCAAATCATCGATAGATGCATCAAGTGATTCTAGATAGCCAAGACAAACTGATCCCTTAGGATCGCACGAAATATCGAGGGTATTCCCGAGGCAAGTTGAAAGTCTAACTACGCTCCTTTCACAATTACTAGCTAACCAATCCATGCCTAGAATCAACCCATGAAACCAAAAACATAAGCATTACACTTAGATTCAATACTTAATATAGCTATTCTTAAATCCTTACAAACCAAAGATAAATGAGTCGAACCACCAATTGGATTTGAGACAATAATGGGATCCTCTACTATACAAGCTCTAGGGTGCAGAGACTCAACTATGGAAGCAGATATAAACGAATGTGAAGCGCTAAAAAAAGAGTACTAACAGGATAATCAAAAGAAAACTAAACTTTTTCAACCGAAGCTTTACTATCTCTGTCTCTCTCTCTCTCTCTCTCTCTCAGGTATGCTGGCGGTGAGAGCATGCACTTGCCCTCCTGAAAATCCTGTCATTTGTTCTTGCCCTTGTTCTTAATTATACAACCCGTTATACCATAATAAAGATATTTCTTGTCTTAGGTTTTACTATTCTTTCCTTTTTACCTCCTTTGTGAACCAAGTCTATATCCATGAGTTCCTCATCCTTGGGTTGTGCTCCTTAGACAAACTCCCTCATTCTCATCTTTGCCATCCTTGTGTAACTTGTTGACAAGTCTCTTGAAAGCTGCCTCCATCGCATGGAAAACCCTATAAAGCTTGAAAGAAAATTAGTCGTAGGTGAAACTACTGCGGCTATAGATGGAAGTTGGGCGCTAATTTGCCCTTTGACAAGTGTCGCAGTCTCATCAAGCCTACGGAACCATGACGCGATGAGGTTACCTCCCAGAAAGCCAGGAGCCCCGGAGACTTAATAAAGAAAGAAAACAAGGATTCAAATAGAGTATCAAAAAATAATGCATATGGCTTTGGGGAATATGCCTTCAAAAAGCAAAACTTTTCTTTTGAAAATGCTTCTTTTAAAACTGTTTCACTGCACCAGAAAATACTTTTGGTTGCGTTGAAAAAACACTACCATAACTTGTAGTAGCGTTTTAGAGAACGCTGCGATACGACATGCAATTAAAAGTCTAAATTTTTTTGTTGCGTTGTAGTAAACGCTACTAAAAATCACCATATTGTAGCGTTTTTAACATGCAACTAAAGTGTTTTCTGCAGCGTTTTTTATATGTAACTATATAATTTTTTATATTACTTTACATTCATTTCTGTAGCATTTTTAAAACGCTACTAAAAAGTTGCTGATTGTTCAACAACATATTTTAATGCTATTATTTACGATTAACAACTTGTACCATTTCCAATAACCACTTACATAATATCTATGTTAAAATAAGTGATCAATCACATGATTTTCATAGTCAAGCCAATAATTAAACCACATACTTAACATATACAAACAAACAATCAATCATATCATTATCATATTTAAATAATTTGAAAAACACACTAATCACATAATCAAATTTAATATTCATAATTAGTTCGATTGTAGTTTCTAAAAATATATCACATACCACAAGCATTCACAAACAAGTTTATACAAATAGTACTAACAAAACATGACAACATATATAACAATTAAAGCCTTGTGCATTGCTTGATTACCAATAATTCTTTGTACATGTCTTTTTGGTGCGTCTTTCAGATCCTAGAGAGCAAAAAACAACAACATTAATAGATTTTGGATAACAAGTATCTAATTATTAATACACAATCATAGCAGGTATTTTAATTTTTTAACACTTAGAAAAGTCACTTAATGGATGATATTAATGTAGTTGGTTTTTATTTAACATGCAATGAATGTTTACCCACAATCATAGTTTTCAATTATTTTGCATGTAAAGCATGCTTATAAGAACCAGGTGGTGCTAGCATTCGTAAGTGATGTTTGCACATGAGGAGGCTGCAATTCAATGTTGAGTTATCAATGGGTAATTTATGAATGCATGGAACATTACAAATACCTTCGTTCAATTTAGTTTCAACTACAGGTTGATCCAAGTACTTATCATCTCTATGCAGTGCCAATGCGTGGCCAATAAGCTCAATCATACTCTCTTCCAACTCATAAATACTGCACTATTACACTTTAAACTTCTACCAAATAGAAACAAGTTGTATATAATTCAAGTAAAAGAAACTAATAAAATAGTAGGTAACAAAATGCTTCCTCATTACCGAACTTTCTTGCTTGCCTCTTTTCAACCAGTCCCATCATTGCTGAATTAAATGCTTCCACATCTGTTGCAAGCACAATATATATCTGTTAACTTATTTAGTAGTTCATAACGAATAGTTAAACTAAATTCAGCAGTATTATTATATTACCTTTCCTTCTTTGTACACGAAGCTACCATCGACAACTATGAAGTTCATATATTTGATCACATTAGTGTGGATCAGTACCCGAACCAGTTCACCATTCACCATAGTAAACTAAAAAATCACATAAATGTTCAGAATGTGATTACGACCTTGGTTTACAACAAAAATTGACGAATAATACATCCAGGAAGAACCCTGAAAACCGGCGACTATTGATAACAAAATACAAACACTGATCATCAAAACATTTTCATCGGATTTAGTTACCATAACAGAATTAGTTCCTCATACAACATCCGTACATTTACATAAATATAGCTGATGATGGCATGCATCATGATATTTTAACCATTAAGATCTCATTGCGGAATTTCTTTAGCACTTGTTCCAAATCTTTGCCTTCTTGCCATGCCTACCCACTAATACTCCAGGTCCAAGATGCTAAACATAGATTACCACGTGATCGCTGAAAGGCGAACCATGTAACCCTGTTATAGTGATACAATGTGATTAACCAGTTAATTACAATTGGAAACCAATGTTCTGATAGAACAGGATGGCTATAGTTGGCTGTTTAGATTATAAAAGCTTCATCGCTGTATAGGATGGTTAATTACAATTAATAATGTCAACAACTCAAAAGGATAAGGATGGAGAGGTAAATCCAGATGTCTGTATAAAAACTGGTAGAGATACCAGACAAACATTTTCAATCTTTGATATGTTTATCAATATACAAAAAAATAGCCTTCAGAAAGTGATTAAAACAATGCCGAGAAAATGATATATCTGTGGTATTGAGTTTGTACACAGATCTGGTAGTTGTGATAATTGGAGAAAAATGAATTGAATGCATTACTTTCAGTGTTTACAGTTAAGACGTTGCTCAATTTTTTTAACTAAGCGATGCAAAAATTGAGCACAACTCGCAAAAATTAAGCAAAGCTCAGTTTTAGAAAGTGCGGTATGCTCTCTGTTTTTGGAATCGAACAACAAACTGAACCATTGCTCAAATTTTAAAATTGGGCGATGCAAAACTAGGCACTGCCCAGTTTCAGAAACTGAGCTATGTTCAGTTTTAGTTTCTATGCTAGAAACTAAACTATGCTCAATTTAGTTTCAGAAACCGAGCATAGCTTAGTTCAAATAGGGAAACATATAAGAGTAGAATAGGTGTGATCAGAAGGTGAAATGTAATGAAACTGAACTAAAATGGGATGTTTTTTTTAGCAAATGATAATGTATATGAACTATGCCCGAGCTACATACGTACTTCACTATCAGATGATGAACTGGCATTGTCGATTTGATTAACTGAAAAACTTATTTCTACAGCATTCTAGCTTTTGATTATTCAGGTGAAGAAAAAAAATCTTTGTAGCATTGATCTTGATACCAGTTGGGTCCTTGAAGACTTCCTTTATAGCGTTCACTTCAGCCAAATCACCAACAAGTTCAGAAGTTGCATGAGCATTTATGTAATTGACCTATGTTAATCCAGAAATCAAGTTAGATGGATTATTATTTCATGTAAATAAGTATGAGTTGTATTTCTAATAGTTTTTTCGACAAATGAACCCATGACCTGTAAGGAAGACAGTTCATAACATAAAGATGAAGCTAGTGCAAAAACTAGAAATCATATTCGACGATAGTGTCAAATAACTGTGCATAGCTGCAAATAAAGCGATAGTCCGTAGAAAAAATATAGTCGCAAGCAACCAGAAACTGAAGAATTTATATTAATAAACAAATATTGATGCACTGACATAGCTAATGGATACTCGATTTCAGTTGTGTACATAACGAATTTTACGGATATCAAACTTGTTTACTAGCAAATAAAAGATTTAATTCAAGGTAACACTAATCATGTTATTTTCATGATTCTATACAGTAGCAATTTGAAAGTGTATAATGGTTTTGACAGTTGTAGCACATGATTAATTTATATGCAACTGCCTGCTATGAAGTAATAAACCTATTCCTTGTTTGAATATAACCACAAATGCATATGGATTTTTGCGGCCCAACAAACCGAGGATCTGTTTGGTTTTAAATATAAGTTATGTGTTTTGCATTGTTGAATGACTCCTATCAGATTTCAAGAGAGAAGCATAAAGAGCGATGATTGAATAGAATAAATGGATATAGTAATGTTATCCTTTTTAGTCATTTTTAATACTATAATATAGTGCTGTCAAATTTCTGCATATATTTATGATAAGAATAGGAGTTGTATAAATAAGTAAAATAAAAAAATGAGTGGAATTAGACTCATAGTTAAACATAATAGGTTTAATGAAGTGATAACCTATGATTCTACACTTTTGGATGCTTGCTACAAAACTACCAATGGTTCTTGAAGACAGAAATAGGCCTTAACTATTTTTGCATCAATAGTCTTCTTACTGCTTTAGGTATATGTTGTATATCTACACTTATGATTAGCATGAAGCATAATTATCCAGTAGACACACCAACTATGAATAAGCAATCAAACACAGAAATATTCATCATCCTAACTCTAGCTGCTTTTTGGAGCAAGTGATATTATTACATAGATACTATGACATATCTTCCAAGGAGTAACACTCTGAGTGTAAACAACAAACGAGTAAAATTATGATATTACATTTTGAGTTCGTTCAAAAAGTGATGCTCTTGATTTGCTCCACTTATAGGTTTATTTAGTTGAAATTGAAACAATGAACATTTTTGTCTTATTGAATTATTTAATTAATGAATCGTTTATGTAACAACATAGGAAAATAAGAGAGAAACTCAAAGTACTAAGTACTAACCCATTATGCACCCATGCATCCAAATGATCACTAACTTCCCATACATGATCGCTTGGAACCTCTCACTTCCACTTCTTTGTCCCATCATTTCGTGTGATGCTATGCAGATGTGCATTATGAATACTTAGAGCTCTCTTCATTTCAGCGTCAAGTGATACCCATTCTTTAAACTGTGTTGAACCTGACAATTGAATTATATTAGACAATGTTGACTCATCTAAAGGTATAACAGAACCACTGGAAGGTGAAGAGATATGAATTATATCCTAATATCCAAACTACAATTTATAAAGATATAATGTTATGTAACCATAAATACAGAGTAAACGAAATTTCTCAGTCTTATCTAATAAGCACACAATGGAAACAAACAATTAGTTTAGATAGTTTTACTATCCAGTTAAACAAAATTGGAATGAAAGGTGTCATAAATTGTTGATTTCATAATCACATAACTACGAACAATTTTCCATAAAATCATGTAACTACAAATGGGACAAAATTCTCACCTTATGCTTTAAATGACTATAAGAGTAATTTTCAACTACCTTCATTAGCATAAGAATTTAATCAATAAGTCACCCAAACATTTATTATTTATGTAACATCATATATGATTAACTTTTGGCAACATAACTTAATTTTACCATTTATAGTTTCTCACTCTCTGTAGAAGCTAATTTCTATATCTGGTTAACTTACAAATATGCTACGCAAATTTCAGATGTACTGAAAATAAATCCAGCTCTACTTAAAATTGCGGTCCATGGGAAAGTAGAAGCGAAAGCCTCATAAAGAAGCCAATCAAGATTATGAGAAAGCCTCATAAAGAAGCCAATCAATATCAGTAGCATTATGGCCAATAAAATTAACTCTGAAAAAACTGAGAAAATAAAATATATGAATTTGAAAGCACTAGCAAGAACATAGTGAACAAAAGAAATGAGAAAGGGAATGTTGGAAAAAATTGGAAGAGAATATATTGATCCCATGTCATCATGTACACAATGAAGAGCACATCATGAAAGGAAAAAGTAAGAACGACTGGCGCTTAACAACATACAGCTTATAGCAATGCAGAGCCACTAAAAGCATAAAGCAATAAATGTAATATAGTAAAAGGGACGCACAATAGACAGTAAAGAAAAAAGAGTGCTGCAGAAAAGGAATGCACAAACCGTTAGCACTTCCTCAGATCCCATAACATTTCCACCATAAATTAGAAGTTGCCCTCCTTTGTCCGATGCAGTAGCATTAGGAGACAAGTTCAACACAGTGACAGTAGCCTGTGACTTCCAGAAGCCAATCTGCAGCTTGACAACGGCTTTAGATGATGATGAGTACGGCTTTAGATGATAATGCGTCCGACTGGCGCTTCTTGGATGGGTCTGAAGATAAGTCCCACAATAATATATCTCCATTAATGTAACCCACAACAAGGATAGATCCAGAACTTGATACCCAGCAAATAGAAGAAATTTTCATCCCTTCTTGTTCATCTCCCCCTTCATTTTGGCTAATAGAATTTGTATTTTCATCTTTTAATTTGAGATCTATGTATCCCCTAACTGTGACGACACGACTTTCAGAAACATCCCAGAGTTTCATTGTCCCATTTTCGTATGCAATTAGAACTCTGCAGTTGCGAAATTCAAATTTTATTTAGTATTTGCAAGTGGGTTAATCTGTAATAATTGTCACGTGTCTCTGAAGCACTCAGACTAAAGAATTATGGGATATGTGAATAACCAAGCTTTTCTGAATGCTTGGTGCATTTAGTATAGCATAATATTTCACTATAATATCTGAAAATATATCGGTCTATTGCTTGAAAGGCAGTAATAGTCCAAACATGTAAAGTACACACATACTGAGTACCGGAACTAGATGGCCGTGGCAACACCCCAATCACAGACTGATGAATGGGACATGAATACCAAACGATTCTGTGGAACAGTTAATTAGACATATAAATGCCGAATTAAATACCAATAGACACAAACAATTCATTAAGTGGTCAAACAAATTAAGAATTCAGGATCTTGCATCCATGTTCATCATTGACAATTATAAAGATATGTTAGATGTAGGCCTTGTATTAAAACATATATGATACAGTATGAGCAAACCACCTATGTTAATTTATTTTACTTTGTATGTAATATGGTATAAGACTTCGGCTGCATGGACTAATTCATCTCACGTCAAAGAATACTATGATATCCAAACCTATAAATAAAGAAATTTAATTATTGCAAAATTTATAATAGAGGAAACATGGTATCGATTCAATACCATTACTATCACCTAAACAAAATTTCCTTTTAAATCCAAAAGTTAATTATTAAGATGGCAATTATATTAAATGCATGAACATTGCCATAATATTAAAAACACAAACAATGTGTTGATTAATAGAAATTGCATGCGCAATAGATGGTAAGATCATATGCACTTAATTATGAAAAATGTGCAATATATTTCTAATTAGATATTATTTGAATACTGAATTCAAGTCTATTTTGAAATATTTGAAAAAAAAAAATCAGTATTGACTTTGAAATGAATGAGTATTAATTAGCCATATAAATGGGGACACATTATTATATTTGCATACATACTAGAATCTTACGATTTTTAATTTATCGTTTCCCTCATCAATTTAGCTTTCCTTCCCCTCTAAGTAATTATAAAAGCATTTGATTTATATAAAGAAGATTGCTTGATACTTAACAGGGAATTAAAGACAAAGGAGTTCCCATTAAATTTTCTCTAAGCCGTCATCACTAATCCATATAGGCAAAGGAGCTCCCTAAAATCTACTATGACTAATAGCCCAAGCTCTTGAATATTCAAGCCAATTGTGAATCCGTATAAATGTTCTACACCATTAAATTACAATATAGGCTCGAGGTAGTAACAGGCTTTCCAATATCTAAATCTGTATAAATTAAATTGCTCGATTTCAAACTGATCTCTACTCGGTCTATAAACTGAACAATGCTCGGTCTATATATGGAGCATTTTCAAGTTTTAAAAATAGAGCAAGTGTGTTGTTTTAAAACGGAGCATGAGCAACTAAGCATGAGCAATGCTCAGTTATAAAATTGGAAATTTGTCAGTTTTAAAATCGAATACCATGCTCAGTTTTAAAAGCGAGGAAGAGCAATGCTCAATATTAAAACCGAGCGCTATCGCCACTACTCAGTTTTAACACTGAGCATGAGTATGCTCAATTTTTGAAACTGAGCATTGCTCAATTTTTAAAAATGAGAGAAATTGAACAATGCTAAGTTTTTTAGATGAACCATCGCATTCTATTTATAAAAATGAGTATATGTAAATTGATCAAATGCTCAGATTATATAGGCACCGTTTTTTAACTTGAGCATACCTTGTTTAACACCTCATATACCCATGTTAGCTCCCAATAATTGCGATGTAAAAAAATAATGTAAAAGAAAGGATTATATTATGGTAAATTTTATCAACTCAACAAGGTTAATAGTCAATGCATGATTTGATTCTAGTAAGATAATCCACCAATTTTTGTTAGCGTTAATCCACGTGGATTTCTGTGAGGACCCGTTTCTTCCCCGTTAAGGAAAGAGCGGATACTTTGAGAACAACACATAAATGAACGCAGACGGAAGAACATTTCATTGTTATTACAACAATTCCATCAGATACAAGAATATACAGAGTATAAATGAATAAATTACATTCGATAAATATCAGAGATTACAATAAATTACATAGCAGCGGAAAGATAATACAAAGCACAACTGAAGGTGATATACGGATACAGAGCTTTCCGGATATCATTCCAGCTGTAAACCAGGATCCTGTGAATATAAATCTGCAAAACCAAAACTACTAGCTGCCCGTGTCGAAAATAGGGGCACCCAGAGTTTAGGTTAAAACAATAAACTCCAGGTCAGTCATGTGACTGGTGTGAGTACTAAAACAGTTATTTAAAACTTTACTTAAAAAGAGAGTAATTCAAGGGACCACGCCGTATAACACGGAACGGGTTTCCTCCCAAGAATACCAGTGCATAGGATAAACAACGCAATGCTTTTTCGAAAAATGAAGCTATTATAAGACCCAGGTCCCATCACACAATGCAACGCAAGCCGGAGGATAGGGTTTTCCCTTATAATAGCCAAACATGCTTGATACGTTTAAAACAAATCATTTGATACTATAATAAGTGTATAGTGTCAAAATAATTTCAATCATAAATATAAATCATAGACGGCATGAGTGCCCCATCCCACTATGTCGCCATACTAGGCTCTACAAATAAAGCCGAAATACACGTATTGGAAATTGGATTTTCGTCATGAGTCGAGGCAAGGGGCAAGCTCCTCTCCGCGCTCGAGACACTCTAGCAAATGCCTCAGGACTACACACTCTGGGCAATCCTTAGATCGGTTGGGCCGGTCCTCACTTACGTTAGAGGATTAGTTATTCCTGAACACACGTTTCCCGGTCCTTACAGACCTATAATCGAGGCGCCTCATTCCAACAACCACAAAGGTGAAAAGTATATAAATGTCAAGGCTGGTAAGTCACTGAAACCACCAAAGCTAGAAAGAAACGTCGTGTTCTCCCAACGGCCCATATCCCGTTTTTAACTCATACCGAGGTGTGAGGCTCGCGAATTCATGTTATACACAAAGCTGCCACGTAGGTCGTGCTTTGATCATCAACCACAAGACTCTGCTTTTCAACATAAGGCTTGATCATTGCATCTTAGCGTGCCACACAGGCAATTCATTCCATGCGATTGATATCTATCGATATATAACCTCTAAGCTCATACGTCTCAGAGAAGGGCGTTAAGCAAGAGAATAAATTCTCCGCCGCCAAATAGATATATATTTAACAGAAATCAATCAACACAGAATAAAATCCAATGTCAGACATACAATCCATTTACAAGTTCGTTCTGGGTCTGAACGAAACCGGAGGCACTTTCCTCGCATATCCATCCATCTCCAAGTACGTCTGGACGACCACCAACTATTTCCATCCTCTTGGGTGTACAACCCAATCAGGATCGCCAGTAATTATCCAAACGATGTGAAGACTTCCGGTCTTCGACCACCGTCTTCATCTTCGACTTCTCGTCGAATCGGTTATTCAGAATGGGTATAAACCCGGCCTTTCCGAACAACCCGCGTATATTAAAAACAAATGTTACACAAACTCAACATACACCTCATTCCAATTCAGAATATTCTTTTATTCATAAAATCACATTTTTAGGGAAAGGTTCCCATTAATTTTATCCAAGATAAATTCTTTAAAATTTATCCTTTAATCATCCTTTTGATGTCGTTTCAAACCAAATTATGGTTTTCTGAACTAGTCGAGATTAGCGAACCACACCGAAGTAATTATTTATTTTATTTCCCAATCCCAACCTATTCATCCCATGAAGAAAAACTGGTGATACTCCATATCTAACACCATGGTGTTATCGGTAAAATTAATTACCATTTCACGTTTAAATCTAATTAAAGATTTAACTATCGCTTTGGAGCAAAACTGGTGATACTCCCTTCTCGCTTATTTTCCAAATTTGATAATTTAGATTGTAAATTCACATTTCAATCTAATTGCAGATTCGTTAAAACTCCTTTTATTGGGTTAAAGAACTAATGTCATTTAAAACACCGTTCACGACAAACCCAAATCACATTCTATTGATTATCGGGTTAAAGAACTAGTGTTATTTAAAACACAGTTCACGATAAACCCACAAATCAATTCTAGTTCAATTCAAATCAAATATATTAGGAATTCCGATTATTTAAAACCCCTTTTTAAATCTAATTTATTTATTTAAAAATAAAAACCCGGGTTTTAAATTGAGTTCAAACTAGTTCATTTCGATAAAAATCTATTTTTATCTTCTCAAATATGGAGTTTTTCAACCCAAATTTTCCCAAATCATTTCTTATGATTTTACACAAATTATTACTATTTTCAATAATTTTATCAAGGCCCGTACAGTCGATTTCCAACAACGGCCATCGAACTGCACTTACAGCGACCTTTTTCGAATTTGATTTGGACGTAACTCCAAATCCAACCATTATATTTCAAATTTCTAATATTCATTAGAAAGCTCTTTTCGATACGAACCCAACGATTCCGGTTTTAGGAGAATCCGACGGTCGGATCTCCCGTAATGTCCGTTTGAAATAAATGGTCGAAATTCACGAACTGCCACGGCGCGGCGCGTTCTGTTCAGGCCATTATATTATATATATAATATATATTTCGTCGATTACTATTTAAAACGAATTATATAAATAGTTTTAAATTCATTTCAAAAACAATTTCAACTTCCATTTCAATTCAAATCAAAATTGAATCTTTCCTTATAAATTCGTTTTAAAATTCATTTCTATTCAATTCAAGTTTCAATTCAATTTGAATTCATTTCACATCGTTTTAAATTCAATTCGAATTCATTTTCAATTCGATTCAATTCAAAGTGGTTTTCTATTCGATTCAATTCAAATTGGTTTTCTATTTGATTCAAATTCGTTATATATTCAATTGAAATCAAATTCGTTTTATATTCAGTTCATTTCGAAATCGTTTTATATTCAATTCATTTCGAAATCGTTTTCTATTCAATTCATTTCGAAATCGTTTTCTATTCAATTCATTTCGAAATCGTTTTCTATTCAATTCATTTCGAAATCGTTTTCTATTCAATTCATTTCGAAATCGTTTTCTATTCAATTCATTTCGAAATCGTTTTATATTCAATTCATTTCGAAATCGTTTTCTATTCAATTCATTTCGAAATCGTTTTCTATTCAATTTGATTCAATTTTCATTTCAAAATATGCGATTTCGAAATCACTTTTCAATATTCATTTTAAAATGAATAAAATCGATATAAATGTCGTTCACGTCAAAATGGCGTCAATCTAACCAACACGGCTTCTTATATTTCTATTTTCAAATATTCTATTTCAAACATTTCCTTTTCAAACATTTCTATTTCAAATATTTCATTTTCAAATATTTCTATTTCAAATATTTCATTTTCAAATATTTCGTTCAGCACATGACTAATCTCAACGGATGAGTACTGTCAACACATGAACCTTTATTTTATATTGATAAAGATGTAAATTTTATTATTAAAATATTTCGTTCAACACATGACTAATCTCAACGGATGAGTACTGTCAACACATGAACCTTTATTTTATATTGATAAAGATGTAAATTTTATTATTAAAATATTTCGTTCAACACATGACTAATCTCAACGGATGAGTACTGTCAACACATGAACCTTTATTTCATATTGATAAAGATGTAAATTTTATTATTAAAATATTTTGTTCAACACATGACTAATCTCAACGGATGAGTACTGTCAACGCATGAACCTTTATTTTATAATATTCTTTATTTTCTAAATTGAAATGAGGCCCAATCAATCACCATATAATGTTAATTACATGGATTTTCATACATCACACGTATATAATAGCATTGAAAAATAATCAACCATCAACCAAAGTGCATTACACTGTATAAGCATCAAATATAGATATCTACGCTTATAACAGCCTGTCAATCAATCGATCGACATATTTAATCAATCAGGATGAGTGAACTTCAAATTTCATCCCAATACCCGTGTGGGGTTTCAAACAATCAAACACATATTTTATTTGTGCAGTTGGGCGATGTGTAAAATTATCGTCCCAATCAATGTCATTTAAATAGGTGTACATAAACAAACCGTTCAGTTTGTAAATGAATATTTATTTATTCACATTCACTATATTCATATTCACGTTAAAATTTATATTTTTTAACGATAAAACATTTTATTTTAACATATGAATTTCTATTCGGTTCATTATTTAAATAAAATGATATTTTTATTTTTCTAGCATATTTTATTTGTGCAGTTGGGCGATGTGTAAAATTTATCGTCCCAATCAATGTCATTCAAATAGGTGTACATAAACAAACCGTTCGGTTTGTAAATGAATATTTATTTATTCACATTCACTATATTCATATTCACGTTAAAAATTATATTTTTAACGATAAAACATTTTATTTTAACATATGAATTTCTATTCGGTTCATTCTTTGAATAAAATGATATTTTTATTTTTCTAACATATTTTAGGAAATTTCGGCGGCATAACGACACGATACTAGAATCGGGACGAGGCCTAGCCTTATCCCCGGTCTAGTGAAGGCCCACGCCATTCACACATCAATCAAATCCATTCCATTTCACCAAACAATTCAAATTTCAATCAAATAATCTAACTAATTTTTGCAATCAAACAAACAAGTCCATGGTCTGTGGACGATTGTGTCGGGTGCTACTAAACACCGTCTGCAACCTAGTATATATATATGACTAGAAAATGAAATTGAAAGGTGAGAAATTCTCACCAATAGCTATCCAATCATCTTGACTCTTCTTTGATAGAAATTTTCATCGCTATCGCATTTTTGTTATCTTCGTTACTGTAGCCACTACATATGTAAAAATCGAATTTTTACTTCGCTACACAATATATAAAAATCGAATTTTTATCTTGTTATTCAACATATAAAAATCGATTTTTTACTATACTATTCAATATATAAAAATCGAATTTTTATTATACTATTCAATATATAAAAAATCGAATTTTTATAACAGTGTTCGTATCGATAAAGATTATATTTTTATAATTCCTTTCACTTATAAAAATATCGACTTTCAAAAATATGGCTCTTTTCATATATATGGATTTCGCCTTTCAAAAATATAGATTTCATCTTTTCAAAAATATAGATTTCATCTTTTCAAATATAAAGTTTTCGCCTTTTCTAATATGAAGTTTTCGCCTTTTCTAATATAAAGTTTTCGCCTTTTCTAATATAAAGTTTTCATCTTTCATCTTCTACATAATAAAGATTATATTTTTAATACTTTAAAAATATATAAATCATATTTTTGATCCACTTCATATATAAAAGTTATATCTTTAACCTTTTTTTAAAAATCTCGTCTTTTCACTTTTAAAAATATCGTCTTTCACTTTTAAAAATATCGTCTTTTCACTTTTAAAAATATCGTCTTTTCACTTTTAAAAATATCGTCTTTTCACTTTTAAAAGTATTGTCTTTTCACTTTTAAAAATCAAATCTTTTATAGTTTAAGGATGTAATCTTTGCTATTAAAAAAATTACATCCTCTTTAAATGAAAAATTACTTCTTTAATTTCAGTTTAAAAGAACAGTTTTTAAAACCATACTAGTTTAATTTCTAAACTAATTACATAAAAGAAAGTAAAAATAAAACAAAATAAAAATAAAAAGGAAACTTACAGAGGGGGGGTGCGCCATCGCTCGGCGAAGGAGGGGGAGATCGGCTTGGCAGTGGGGTCCATCCAGAGGCGGCGGCGGCTTTGGCAGGCGCAGGCGCGGTGGGGTCGTTGGTCGCATACAGGGAGAGGAGGAGATGCGCGTGGGGGAGGGCGAGGGGGGTGTGCGCGTCGGGCGATGGCGCAGGTGGGCCCCCGGCGCGGTGATCTCGAGGGGCGGCGGCTCCGTTTAGCTAGGGTTCCTTTTTTTTCTGTACAATGAATTATAACGGGGGGGGGGGGGGGGGAAGTGATAAAGGAGTGGGAGAAAATATATATTCATTTAATTATTTAATTATTTTTGTTCTCCTCAAAGTTGACTTTCCGTTTGAACTCAAAACGAAACCCACCGCCTGTCGTCCCTAGCGTATTACCCCCGTTCCGAACACAATGGGATATGTATCGTAGGCTGGTTCGGCTGGTTCGATCAGTTTCCGTTGAATTTACATTTAAATCACTATATTGAATTTTAAACGTACATTTCAAATTACCGGGGTCGCATACGAACTTCAAAAATTCCAGAAAAATATTTTCTAGCTTCGTATTGACGATACGGTCCTAACAAAACTAGTTTCGTCGAATTCTGAGACCGTTGGAAAAATGGCCAATTTCCAGTCGATAAAAATCAACTAAAACTGGTCAAACGCGTTTTCCTTTGCCACGCTCACATACTGATTCGAAAAATTATGAAATTTGAAACCTAGCAGTAATTTGACACTGCGGATCCAACAAAAGTGGTTTCGTCGAAATCCGAGGTCATTTGCAAAATCTCCATTTTTAAGGGCCTGAATTCCATAGCGACTATTCAGAATTTTCAACTGGACATAACTTTTGATTCCCGCTTTGAAATTTTGATTTTCCGGATTCGTTGGAAAGGTATTATCAATTAGATTCTAATGTTTTTGGTTTCACTAAAATCCAGATTGTTTTACACCCGGTACATTCAATTGAAGTTTGAAATCGAATTATCGAACTACCGCGCCATTTTCAATTCCTTTTATAATTATATATAATTATTTATATTCTAACGACGACGCGTATAATATATACGTCGAATTATATTCAAAATAAATTTCTCGTCGATAATATTTAAAATAATTCATTTTAAATATTCAAAATTCGCTAAAATTGCCAAAATAAAAATTTTAAACTGGTTCAGAATTTCCGGGTTATTACAATCTCCCCCACTTAAAACTTTTCGTCCCCGAAAAGGAACAAAGTCGAAAGTGGTTTGATTAATCAACTCTACGTTCGATCTGGCTTCCATTCTCCAACGTTTCAGTTTCTGAGAATTTTCAAATTTTCAAAAATTTGGCTAACACCCGGAATTTTCGAAAAATTTCGCCATAACCTCCCCTGCACCGGGAGCCACGGGAAAATCCCGAAATTGCCATATAGGCCTTCTGATCTCAAAAAGAAAAAGAAAAAGCCAAGCGGCTAGCCAATAGGCTCATAAAATCATCATCACCCAAACAAAATAGTAAATTATAGTAAACATGTACCTATTTGTCGGGCAAACAAATTTTATTCTCTGCTCTAGCCTCCTTGCTATGACCTGTTCAATGTAAGTATATGTATATGCAAGCAAATGCGACCAATTTTCAATACAATTCAATATTTGATTCAATTAGGCTAAATGGTTCAAAAATTATCAAACAAATAAACAAACAACACAAACATCAATCAATTAGTGGATTAGAGTTTCAAATTCATAATTTTGATACATATACAAAAAATCATGTTTTGATGCCACTTCACAACAATGTGTTCTAGCTGTATTAGTTTTGGTTCTCATACCAGTCTAATGGAAATATATAGATATCATACCTTCGAAACACGAAAATAATTACTGATGATGACGCGTCAATCATCAGAATCAGGCCCGTGCGACCAGAATGTGATTCTATATCTATCTAATATATTAAAACTTCGAATATACGTTCATGACGCGTATATGCAAAACCTTTATATACTAGATTGTCCATATTCAAAATAAATAAATAATCAAATACGTTTAAAATGGTTTAAATTTCAAAACAAAATTGTTTTCATTTGAAAAATATACACTTCACACTCGTTCTAGGATACTACTGATCCCATCTCTAACAAGTCATTCTAATTGGATATTACTAATCCAATATCTGATGAATTCTTTCGTATGGTTCTAATGTGTCTTGTTCTCGAGCTCTGTAAACCAAAGCTCTGATACCAAATGTGAGGACCCGTTTCTTCCCCGTTAAGGAAAGAGCGGATACTTTGAGAACAACACACAAATGAACGCAGACGGAAGAACATTTCATTGTTATTACAACAATTCCATCAGATACAAGAATATACAGAGTATAAATGAATAAATTACATTCGATAAATATCAGAGATTACAATAAATTACATAGCAGCGGAAAGATAATACAAAGCACAACTGAAGGTGATATACGGATACAGAGCTTTCCGGATATCATTCCAGCTGTAAACCAGGATCCTATGAATATAAATCTGCAAAACCAAAACTACTAGCTGCCCGTGTCGAAAATAGGGGCACCCAGAGTTTAGGTTAAAACAATAAACTCCAGGTCAGTCATGTGACTGGTGTGAGTACTAAAACAGTTATTTAAAACTTTACTTAAAAAGAGAGTAATTCAAGGGACCACGCCGTATAACACGGAACGGGTTTCCTCCCAAGAATACCAGTGCATAGGATAAACAACGCAATGCTTTTTCGAAAAATGAAGCTATTATAAGACCCAGGTCCCATCACACAATGCAACGCAAGTCGGAGGATAGGGTTTTCCCTTATAATAGCCAAACATGCTTGATACGTTTAAAACAAATCATTTGATACTATAATAAGTGTATAGTGTCAAAACAATTTCAATCATAAATATAAATCATAGACGGCATGAGTGCCCCATCCCACTATGTCGCCATATTAGGCTCTACAAATAAAGCCGAAATACACGTATTGGAAATTGGATTTCCGTCATGAGTCGGGGCAAGGGGCAAGCTCCTCTCCGCGCTCGAGACACTCTAGCAAATGCCTCAGGACTACACACTCTGGGCAATCCTTGGATCGGTTGGGCTGGTCCTCACTTACGTTAGAGGATTAGTTATTCCTGAACACACGCTTCCCGGTCCTTACAGACCTATAATCGAGGCGCCTTATTCCAACAACCACAAAGGTGAAAAGTATATAAATGTCAGGGCTGGTAAGTCACTGACACCACCAAAGCTAGAAAGAAACGTCGTGTTCTCCCAACGGCCCGTATCCCGTTTTTAACTCATACCGAGGTGTGAGGCTCGCGAATTCACGTTATACACAAAGCTGCCACGTAGGCCGTGCTTTGATCATCAACCACAAGACTCTGTTTTCAACATAAGCCTTGATCATTACATCTTAGCGTGCCACACAGGCAATTCATGCCATGCGATTGATATCTATCGATATATAACCTCTAAGCTCATACGTCTCAGAGAAGGGCGTTAAGCAAGAGAATAAATTCTCCGCCGCCAAACAGATATATATTTAACAGAAATCAATCAACACAGAATAAAATCCAATGTCAGACATACAATCCATTTACAAGTTCGTTCTGGGTCTGAACGAAACCGGAGGCACTTTCCTCGCATATCCATCCGTCTCCAAGTACGTCTGGACGACCACCAACTATTTCCATCCTCTTGGGTGTACAGCCCAATCAGGATTGCCAGTAATTATCCAAACGATGTGAAGACATCCGGTCTTCGACCACCGTCTTCATCTTCGACTTCTCGTCGAATCGGTTATTCAGAATGGGTATAAACCCGGCCTTTCCGAACAACCCGCATATATTAAAAACAAATGTTACACAAACTCAACATACGCCTCATTCCAATTCAGAATATTCTTTTATTCAAAAAATCACATTTTTAGGGAAAGGTTCCCATTAATTTTATCCAAGATAAATTCTTTAAAATTTATCCTTTAATCATCCTTTTGATGTCGTTTCAAACCAAATTATGGTTTTCTGAACTAGTCGAGATTAGCGAACCACACCGAAGTAATTATTTATTTTATTTCCCAATCCCAACCTATTCATCCCATGAAGCAAAAATGGTGATACTCCATATCTAACACCATGGTGTTATCGGTAAAATTAATTACCATTTCACGTTCAAATCTAATTAAAGATTTAACTATCGCTTTGGAGCAAAATTGGTGATACTCCCTTCTCGCTTATTTTCCAAATTTGATAATTTAGATTGTAAATTCACATTTCAATCTAATTGCAGATTCGTTAAAACTCCTTTTATTGGGTTAAAGAACTAATGCCGTTTAAAACACCGTTCACGACAAACCCAAATCACATTCTATTGATTATCGGGTTAAAGAACTAGTGTTATTTAAAACACAGTTCACGATAAACCCACAAATCAGTTCTAGTTCAATTCAAATCAAATATATTAGGAATTCCGATTATTTAAAACCCCTTTTTAAATCAAATTTATTTATTTAAAAATAAAAACCCGGGTTTTAAATTGAGTTCAAACTAGTTCATTTCGATAAAAATCTATTTTTATCTTCTCAAATATGGAGTTTTTCATCCCAAAATTTCCCAAATCATTTCTTATGATTTTACACAAATTATTACTATTTTTAATAATTTTATCAAGGCCCGTACAGTCGATTTCCAACAACGGCCATCGAACTGCACTTACAACGACCTTTTTCGAATTTGATTTGGACGTAACTCCAAATCCAACCGTTAGATTTCAAATTTCTAATATTCGTTAGAAATCTCTTTTCGATACGAACCCAACGGTTCCGGTTTTAGGAGAATCTGACGGTCGGATCTCTCGTAATGTCCGTTTGAAATAAATGGTCGAAATTCACGAACTGCCGCGGCGCGGCGCTTTCTGTTCAGGCCATTATATTATATATATAATATATATTTCGTCGATTACTATTTAAAATGAATTATATAAATAGTTTTAAATTCGTTTCAAAAACAATTTCAACTTCCATTTCAATTCAAATCAAAATTGAATCTTTCCTTATAAATTCGTTTTAAAATTCATTTCTATTCAATTCAAGTTTCAATTCAATTTGAATTCATTTCACATCGTTTTAAATTCAATTCGAATTCGTTTTCAATTCGATTCAATTCAAAGTGGTTTTCTATTCAATTCAATTCAAATTGGTTTTCTATTTGATTCAAATTCGTTATATATTCAATTGAAATCAAATTCGTTTTATATTCAATTCATTTCGAAATCATTTTATATTCAATTCATTTCGAAATCGTTTTCTATTCAATTCATTTTGAAATCGTTTTCTATTCAATTCATTTCGAAATCGTTTTCTATTCAATTCATTTCGAAATCGTTTTCTATTCAATTCATTTCGAAATCATTTTCTATTCAATTCATTTCGAAATCGTTTTCTATTCAATTCATTTCGAAATCGTTTTATATTCAATTCATTTCGAAATCGTTTTCTATTCAATTCATTTCGAAATCGTTTTCTATTCAATTTGATTCAATTTTCATTTCAAAATATGCGATTTCGAAATAACTTTTCAATATTCATTTTAAAATGAATAAAATCGATATAAATGTCGTTCACGTCAAAATGGCGTCAATCTAACCAACACGGCTTCATATATTTCTATTTTCAAATATTCTATTTCAAACATTTCCTTTTAAACATTTCTATTTCAAATATTTCGTTTTCAAATATTTCTATTTCAAATATTTCATTTTCAAATATTTCTACTTCAAATATTTCGTTCAACACATGACTAATCTCAACGGATGAGTACTGTCAACACATGAACCTTTATTTTATATTGATAAAGATGTAAATTTTATTATTAAAATATTTCGTTCAACACATGACTAATCTCAACGGATGAGTACTGTCAACACATGAACCTTTATTTTATATTGATAAAGTTGTAAATTTTATTATTAAAATATTTCGTTCAACACATGACTAATCTCAACGGATGAGTACTGTCAACACATGATCCTTTATTTCATATTGATAAAAATGTAAATTTTGTTATTAAAATATTTCGTTCAACACATGACTAATCTCAACGGATGAGTACTGTCAACATATGAACCTTTATTTTATAATATTCTTTATTTTCTAAATTGAAATGAGGCCCAATCAATCACCATATAATGTTAATTACATGGATTTTCATACATCACACGTATATAATAGCATTGAAAAATAATCAACCATCAACCAAAGTGCATTACACTGTATAAGCATCAAATATAGATATCTAACGCTTATAACAGCCTGTCAATCAATCGATCGACATATTTAATCAATCAGGATGAGTGAACTTCAAATTTCATCCTAATACCCATGTGGGGTTTCAAACAATCAAACACATATTTTATTTGTGCAGTTGGACGATGTGTAAAATTTATCGTCCCAATCAATGTCATTCAAATAGGTGTACATAAACAAACCGTTCGGTTTGTAAATGAATATTTATTTATTCACATTCACTATATTCATATTCACGTTAAAATTTATATTTTTAACGATAAAACATTTTATTTTAACATATGAATTTCTATTCGGTTCATTATTTGAATAAAATGATATTTTTATTTTTCTAGCATATTTTATTTGTGCAGTTGGGCGATGTGTAAAATTTATCGTCCCAATCAATGTCATTCAAATAGGTGTACATAAACAAACCGTTCGGTTTGTAAATGAATATTTATTTATTCACATTCACTATATTCATATTCACGTTAAAAATTATATTTTTAACGATAAAACATTTTATTTTAACATATGAATTTCTATTCGGTTCATTCTTTGAATAAAATGATATTTTTATTTTTCTAACATATTTTAGGAAATTTCGGCGGCATAACGGCACGATACTAGAAACGGGACGAGGCCTAGCCTTATCCCCGGTCTAGTGAAGGCCCACGCCATTCACACATCAATCAAATCCATTCCATTTCACCAAACAATTCAAATTTCAATCAAATAATCTAACTAATTTTTGCAATCAAACAAACAAGTCCATGGTCTGTGGACGATTGTGTCGGGTGCTACTAAACACCGTCTGCATCCTAGTATATATATATATGACTAGAAAATGAAATTGAAAGGTGAGAAATTCTCACCAATAGCTATCCAATCATCTTGACTCTTCTTTGATAGAAATCTTCATCGCTATCGCATTTTTGTCATCTTCGTTGCTGTAGCCACTACATATGTAAAAATCGAATTTTTACTTCGCTATACAATATATAAAAATCGAATTTTTATCTTGTTATTCAACATATAAAAATCGAATTTTTACTATACTATTCAATATATAAAAATCGAATTTTTATTATACTATTCAATATATAAAAAATCGAATTTTTATAACAGTGTTCGTATCGATAAAGATTATATTTTTATAGTTCCTTTCACTTATAACAATATCGACTTTCAAAAATATGGCTCTTTTCATATATATGGATTTCGCCTTTTCAAAAATATAGATTTCGCCTTTTCAAAAATATAGATTTCATCTTTTCAAAAATATAGATTTCATCTTTTCAAATATAAAGTTTTCGCCTTTTCTAATATGAAGTTTTCGCCTTTTCTAATATAAAGTTTTCGCCTTTTCTAATATAAAGTTTTCATCCTTCATCTTCTACATAATAAAGATTATATTTTTAATACTTTAAAAATATAAAAATCATATTTTTGATCCACTTCATATATAAAAGTTACATCTTTAACCTTTTTTAAAAAAATCTCGTCTTTTCACTTTTAAAAATATCGTCTTTTCACTTTTAAAAACATCGTCTTTTCACTTTTAAAAATATCGTCTTTTCACTTTTAAAAATATCGTCTTTTCACTTCTAAAAATATCGACTTTTCACTTTTAAAAATATCGTCTTTTCACTTTTAAAAATATCGTCTTTTCACTTTTAAAAATATCGTCTTTTCACTTTTAAAAATCAAATCTTTTATAGTTTAAGGATCTAATCTTTGCTATTAAAAAAATTACATCCTCTTTAAATGAAAAATTACTTCTTTAATTTCAGTTTAAAAGAACAGATTTTAAAACCATACTAGTTTAATTTCTAAACTAATTACATAAAAGAAAGTAAAAATAAAACAAAATAAAAATAAAAAGGAGACTTACAGAGGGGGGGATGCGCCATCGCTCGGCGAAGGAGGGGGAGGTCGGCTTGGCAGTGGGGTCCATCCAGAGGCGGCGGCAGCTTTGGCAGGCGCAGGCGCGGTGGGGTCATTGGTCGCGTACAGGGAGAGGGGAGAGGAGGAGACGCGCGTGGGTGAGGGCGAGGGGGGTGTGCGCGTCAGGCGATGGCGCAGGTGGGCCCCCGGCGCGGTGATCTCGAGGGGCGGCGGCTCCGTTTAGCTAGGGTTCCTTTTTTTTTTGTACAATGAATTATAACGGGGGGGGGGGGGGGGAAGTGATAAAGGAGTGGGAGAAAATATATATTCATTTAATTATTTAATTATTTTTGTTCTCCTCATAGTTGACTTTCCGTTTGAACTCGAAACGAAACCCACCGCCTGTCGTCCCTAGCGTATTACCCCCGTTCCGAACAAAATGGGATATGTATCGTAGGCTGGTTCGGCTGTTTCGATCAGTTTCCGTTGAATTTACATTTAAATCACTATATTGAATTTTAAACGTACATTTCAAATTACCGGGGTCGCATACGAACTTTAAAAATTCCAGAAAAATATTTTCTAGCTTCGTATTGACGATACGGTCCTAACAAAACTAGTTTCGTCGAATTCTGAGACCGTTGGAAAAATGGCCAATTTCCAGTCGATTAAAATCAACTAAAACTGGTCAAACGCGTTTTCCTTTGCCACGCTCACATACTGATTCGAAAAATTATGAAATTTGAAATCTAGCAATAATTTGACACTGCGGATCCAACAAAAGTGGTTTCGTCGGAATCCGAGGTCATTTGCAAAATCTCCATTTTTAAGGGCCTGAATTCCATAGCGACTATTCAGAATTTTCAACTGGACATAACTTTTGATTCCCGCTATGAAATTTCGATTTTCCGGATTCGTTGGAAAGGTATTATCAATTAGATCCTAATGTTTTTGGTTTCACTAAAATCCGGATTGTATTGCACCCGGTACATTCAATTGAAGTTTGAAATCGAATTATCGAACTACCGCGCCATTTTCAATTCCTTTTATAATTATATATAATTATTTATATTCTAACGACGACGCGTATAATATATACGTCGAATTATATTCAAAATAAATTTCTCGTTGATAATATTTAAAATAATTCATTTTAAATATTCAAAATTCGCTAAAATTGCCAAAATAAAAATTTTAAACTGGTTCAGAATTTCCGGGTTATTACAATTTCTTTTGAGGTCACCAAAGAATTCAAACAATAATAACACTGTAACAACCCGTATTTTCAATAACCTGTTATAACGTAAATCGAGGCAGAATTTAATTTATAAATCTGAATCAAGGGAAACGGGCTATGCCATTGCGTTCGTCTCGGAAAAATACGCGAAATAGAGTCCGAGTTTTCGAAAATCGGAGTCCGTATGCCTGGAAGGCTAGGCGGGAAATTTCCCGCCAAGCCAACCAAGTCGATAGGCCTGTCGACTTGGGAGTCGACTTGGTTGGACCCAAGTCGACAGCCCTGTCACTTGGCTGTCGACTTGGTTCAGCCGGGCAGTTTTGCCTGGTGCACCATTTTGGGGTTTTGGTTAGGTTTTGGGGCCAGATTCGGTTTTAAGGACTGAGATTGGAATTAGGGTTTAATCCTAAGGTTGAAACTAATCCTAATCTCTATAAATAAGACCCTAACCTAACCCTAAATCATCATTATTCATTCATACAACTAAACTATGGCAAAATCATTCCTCTCATGGCCTCCACTCTCTTCATAAAATTCCTAAATAAATTTCTATGAGAGATTTTCCATGCATACAAGTGTTTTCAAGCTTGTATGAGCATCATTAGCTTGCATTCAAGTCAAGTTTCCATATTTACATCATAAAGCAAGGGTTTTGATCATTTTGGCTCAAGGGTTTTTCTATTGGAGCTTGCATTTTGGGTTTATTTGATTGCATAAGGGCTTTGTCTCAATCTATATATATTTTTGTGTCTTCATAAGCATTGTAAGCCCTTTTCTACTTTCATATTTAAACTCTAAAGTTAGATGAATGATGCAAGTTTGGTTGATCATTATGATATGCAAGTTTATCATGTTATGTTATGCAAGTATGCCATGTTATGATATGCAAGTTTACCATGTTATGCTATGCAAGTTTGCCATGTTATGATATGCAAGTTTATCATGTTATGTTATGCAAGTTTGTCATGTTATGATATGCAAGTTTATCATGTTATGTTATGCAAGTTTGCTATGTTATGATATGCAAGTTTGCCATATGATATGCAAGTTATGTTATGCAAGTTTGGGTTGATCATTTTGCTCATGTTATCATGTTATGCAAGCTTATCTTGGGTTTATGAGCTTAAAGCTTCAAGCTTTATGCTAAAGGTTGCATTTTGGCAACATGTAAGTTATCATATCCCTTATGATAACTTGCATGTGAGGCTAAATGCGAACTTATGGCCATTTCTACATGTCATTTATCACCATGTATCACCAATATGCTAAGTTTGGTTTTATGCATGCTTTTGAGGCCTAAAAATGTAATATGCAAGTATATGAACATATGTACATTTCATATGCCACCATGTTAAACTTGTGGCTTCAACACCATTATGTCATGATTATGCCAAGTTCCCTCTTTCTATCCTTTATGCGCTATTGCGATATGTAAGCGATGGGATTGCGTTTGGGGTTGGGTAAACTTAAAAGACATGAAAACATAAGATTGGGAATTTACCTATTAAGTTAGGTCTACCCATTGGGAATTTACCTATTAAGTTAGGTCTACCCAAATTCTTGAAAACTTGTAATATGTTTTGGAAACATGATGGACATGACACTTAGAAAATATAAGTGTGACCAACTCGAGGTTAGGTTGAGTTTGTAGCATAAAACTACCCGGAACCGACCGGCCTAACTAGTTGCTACAAACAATAGGACCCAATGTGAGAAGTTGGTCATGTTGTACCTTGAACCCGAGGTTAGACCAAGTTGTGGTGTAAAGCTACCCGGAACCGACCGGCTTAACTAGTAACCGCAACAAAGTCTAATGTGAGAGGTTAAGGCACATTAATTAATTAATGCCTCATGATTAGGGTTTAAGTCATGGTCCACTTAATACTTAATCAATTTGGGCTTGATGGATTAATCGGGGTTAAGTCGTGAACCCATCGTTACACTTAACCAAGTTAATCCATGATTAGTAAAAGGGTTAAACCATACTTAACCCACTAGAAAATCCTAGCAATGGGGGTCCATTCCAGCAGTAATCCCAAGTTTGTATCATTAAGACCCTAGGGACTAGGCTAGGGTGGGGCACGATTACTGGACTTGATGTAAGTGACCAAAACGATGGCCGAGTGGTACGCCGGTGTAGTTCCGGACGGACTATGGTCGTGCACATAGTCCGTAGCCGGAGAAAACATGCACGGGTACCAGTAGATCGAGACTGTGCACTTATGTTTATGGTGTCCAGGGGTTTACACCCTAGGGCTTGATACACCCGAAGGGTGGACCCGGCACAGTCCGACTACAATTATGTTTGGGCCGTATTGACACCAACACGTGACGAGTTAGGCTTAGGGAGCCGATCGATTAGACCGTTTGGTTGGACCTCGTATTAGGGTCATTTCATGTTATTGGGCCAAACCTTGGGCCAAGGGATCAATACTTGTTTATTCAAGTCATGTTAGCTTGCTAGTACACCTGTGGTGCAAAAACCTTAAACCTGATTATGCGATGACACCTTTATCTACCTTGTTAGTTAATCATCATGCTAGTATGTTGTTATCCTTATGTTCATCCCTGTTTCTCATGTCAGTTAACTTTATCAGTTTACATTGATTGTAGTAGGGCTTACTCAGTCTTTTTGACTGACCTATTTTTCTTTCGCCTCTTTTCTTCCGTTTCCCCCCCCCCCCCCCCAGGTTCTCAGGGTGGGAATATTGGAGCTTAGCTTGGATTTCTGATCGCTTGCTTGTGGGATTTTAGCACATGTACGGTCTTGACATGAAGCTAGCTATGGCTATCACTTATTTTGGGGATAGTACTTATGTATTTCAGTTTTTCAGTGATGTTGTTTTTATCTAGACTTGTGTATTTGGAAAGTTGACATTATGTTGTACCAGACTTGTTTTGAAATAGTTTGAAATCTTCCGCTGTTTTACTTATCTTATTTACTCTGTTTACATATATACATATGTTCTTGTTCTGCCTTGATATATCATTATGCATGTTTACCTGATTCAAACACCCCTCCAAAGTCAGAGTGCTTGCAAGAGCCACCCTGGCGGAGGTGGGGTGTTACATTTGGTATCAGAGCATATGGTTTACGAGAAGGAACAAAAAGGTTTTTATAACTTTTGGAAAACTATTTTCAAAACCAAGTATAAAGTATTTTCCCAAAGAAAAGTCTAGTTTATTTTAAAGGCTATTCCCCAAAAAGCCATTAGCAAAGAAAAATTCCTTCGTTTTTCTCCATTCTGAATCTATCTTTTTTTTCTTCGTTTTCAGTATGGCCGATAACTTTGCTATTCCGGAGGGAGTACACATACCTGGTTGGTATAGGAGACTTTTGGAAGCTAGGGCGACCGAAGCCGACCCCGCAAATGTTACTCCTCCTCCGGTGGCTAATGTTTCTCCTCCTCCTCCCATAGCTGATGTTCCTCCTCCCCCTCAACCTCCACAAGCGGATTTTTCGGAAACTTGTAAGGACTTTAAGACGATGGGTGGCAAGAATTTCATTGGAACAGAGACTTTTGTAGAGGCAAGGAATTGGTTGAAAGAAACCGAAGATCTTTTCGCCATCTTTGACATAGATGACCGTAGGAAGGTTTTATTGGCAGTGTGGTTGCTAAAGGGAGAAGCTGCACGTTGGTGGGTGGTCACCACCGCTACTAGGCCAATTGAGACTTGGGATGACTTTAGGGGAAGTTTGGACTAAGGTTCCTATCACTGAAGCAAGGGGACATGACTATTAGGGAATACATAGATAAGTTTAATCAACTGGCTCGGGTCGGTTTAGACTTGGTTAACACAGCTCAGAAGAAGGCCCTATACTTTGCTCTAGGATTAAACGAGCCATTACATGGTTTAGCCATGTCTCATATAACCTTGGGGGCAACTTTCGAGAGTTTGGTGAATATGGCCCTACTCAATGAAGAGAATAGGAGTGACAAGAAGGAGGTCAAGATGAATGAGTCTCAAAACAAGGAAACGGAGTCCAAAAAAGAAATGAAAAAGAAGGAGGAGAAGTCTGAGGATAAGAAGGAAAAGAAGTGCTTTACTTGTGGAAGCTTGACTCATCTAAACAAGGATTGCAGAAAGAGGAAGGGCAATAACGACAAGAGGAAGTGCCATTATTGCGGTTCAGTTGGGCATCTTATTAAGGATTGTAGGAAGAGAAAAAGGAAGAGTGGTGAATGCTTTCATTGTGGTGAGTTTGGACATTTCAGCAAAGATTGCCCGAAGAAGCAAGGGCAAGGTCAGACTCAGTGTGCAAGACCATCTGGAGGGCGAGTTCATCCCCTCAACATCGTTCTTTCAGCTCATGATCGAGCTAGTGTTTCTGTTGAAAGTCTTGTTTACATTTCTGATTTTCCTGTTTGTACTTTGTTTGATTCTGGCACATCGCATAGTTTATTTCATCTGATCTAGTTGAAAGTTTGCACCTAAGTACTAGTCTAGTTAATGATCCCGTGTGTGTTTCAAATCCAATTGGGGTTTCCGCCCATTTGTCTATTATCTACGTGGATTTGAAAATCTCTATCTTTAGTGTAGAGTTCTCGTGTGATGCTTATATTCTCGGTTTCATGGGGTATGGGTTGATTTTGGGCATGGATTGATTGTCCAGTTTTGGAGCCATCCTTGATTTTTGAGCATAGGGTTGTGAGGCTCATGACTCGCCTCGGTAATACCCTAAAAATTTCTTGTAACCCTATGGGTCCCATTATGTTGTGTTATCTTGAATCCCTCAACTCGTCTATCGATAGTTTGCAATCAGTGAGGGTGGTCCGGGAATATCCTGATATCTTGGGTGAAGTGAAGGGGGGTTACCCCTAAGCGAAAGATTGATTTCCGCATTTATATGGTTGATAATGCCAAGCCAGTTACGTGGCCGGTTAGGCACATGGTCCCGCGAGATGAGAGTTAAGAAAGCAAGTCAAGGAGTTGCTTGAGAAGAACTTCATACGATGAAGCATTTCCGAAGAGGGTGCTCTAGTAGTATTCGCTGCTAATGTGGACAGTTCGCTTCGCCCGTGTGTTGATTATCGTGAGTAAAACAAGAAGAATAGACAACCATTACCAAGGATCGATGATTTGTTTGATCAGCTTGTAGGAACATCTGTTTTCTCTTGATCTTGCTACTGGATTCCATCAGCTCAGAGTAGCTGAGGATAGTATAGACAAAACTGCGTTCAAAACTCCAGATGGATTCTTAGAATGGCTAGTCATGCCATTCGATTTGACTAATGCACCCGCCTACTTCGTGGACTTGATGAGTAGGGTGCCTAGGGAGTTCCTAAACAAGTTTGTGGTAGTCTTTGTAGAAGATATCCTGACTTTCTTAAAGAACGAGGAAGAACATGCTAGACATCTCAAGGAGGTGATGGATACGCTTAGAGCCCATCAGTTGAAAGCCAAGTCCTCCAAATGTCATTTTGGAGAAAAGAAGTTAGATTTCTTGGGCATATAGTAACTAAGCAAGGCTTAGCGGTGGATCCCGCTAAAGTGGTCGCGGTTCAAGACCAGAAAGACCCGACGAGGACAATTGAAGTAAGAAGCTTTCTCAGTTTAATTAGTTAGTTAGCGTCCCTTGAGCTTAGACCTACCCTTATGGATCAAGTAGGGACTTCGCAGAAAGAAGACCCGCAGTTAGTTGAGATCATGGACAAGTTGATTAGAGGCAGGATGTTAAGTCACCTCGCCATAGATAACAAGGGATGGCTAAGACGCGATGAGAGAAAGAAGGTTCTTGAAGATGCACATCATCCGAGGAGGTGGCCGAGTTTGTCCCAAGGTGCATGTTGTGCCAACAGGTTAAGGTCGAGTCATAAAAAGCCCGGTGGGCTATTACATCCATTGGAGGTCCCCACAATGGAAGTGGGAAAGCGTCACGAAGGATTTCGAGAATGGACTGCCTAGATCAAGGAAAGGGAATACGAGCATGTGGGTCATGGTAGGTAGACTCACGAAGAGCGCTCATTTCACTTCGGTAAAGAGCGAAAGGACTGCATCATAGCTAGCAACGGATTACTTTCAAGAAATAAGGAGGTTGCACGGGGTTCCCTCAAGTATAGTTAGTAACCGCGACTCAATCTTCACTGGCCAGTTTTAGTATAGTCTACGGGAAGTCATGGGCAAGCACTGAATCTAAGTACGGCCTATCATTCGCAGGCAGATGGTTCATTTCGTTCAAGCATGAGTTATAGAAAATCACGTTAGTAAGAGCAATTGGCAACGAGGGTTGGTATTTTCAAGAAAAGTTCTGCTGCGTGGAATACTTTATAGTAAGTAAACGAGATCCAGGATTCACTAGTGAATTTTGGAGAGCTTGCATGAAACCATGAGGTCATAGTTATGTTTAAGCCAAGAATGATAAAAGAGTAAGTGAAAAAAAGAAGACGAGAGGCGACAATGAAATGGGTTCCAACTCATATTTGGAAATAAGAGTTAAGAAGCCAAGGAATCATGAAGTAAAAGACGGTCAAAGCACAGTGGAGTTAAGCAAAAAGGAAACGTGACTTAGAAGATTGAAGGCTAGATACGCGCATCATATCTCTTTTTAAGAGTATATTCTTGATCCTTGTTTTCCTGTGGAACTTACTTGCATGTTATCTTTTACATATATCCTCTCGGTCCCATTCTCGATCCCATTTCTGTTGTAAACTCCATAAGGGGGTATGACTCATCGGTTAGTAATACATGTCAGGGTTTGAAGGGGTCCGTTAGGTTGACTAAACCTTTTTCCCTTTTATAGAATATGGGTTGGGTTAGGAAGGGATTTCTTGTAATCCAAAAGGAGTATATCTTGCTTATCTTCCCGATCTCTTTGTAGCATATCTTTCTTTTGCTATCTATATCGTGTTAATCTTGTCATGAGAACCTTAGGTAGAAACCCTTTGGATGAAACATGTGTTTGAAACATGTTATGCTAGATGTTTGCAAGTGGTTGCAAGTGTTTGCAAGTGGTTACTCGTGGATGCATTATACACGTTAGGCACTAGATCGGCTCACACACTCCTCATATTGCATATGCATGAGTGTTTATGCTTATTCATGGATGAAAATTTTTGTGTTATCACATGGATGTTGCATATGGATGTATGTTATGTGCACACATATAGATGTTATACATTATGTTAGGAATTGCATACATATGGATTCATTTCACTAACATAATTTGCATTGATGATATTTGCATTAGATAAGTACATATACACACACCTTTGCATATGTTCATACAACATTTAGAATCTTGTAAGGACAATGATTGCTCGTGGATGATGTTTTGAGTAGATGGATGTTGGATGGTAGGATACGTTCTTCCTAACTTGAAGATTTCGGGGACGAAATCCTTTAAGGAGGGGAGAATGTAACAACCCGTATTTTCAATAACCTGTTATAACGTAAATCGAGGCAGAATTTAATTTATAAATCTGAATCAAGGGAAACGGGCTATGCCATTGCGTTCGTCTCGGAAAAATACGCGAAATAGAGTCCGAGTTTTCGAAAATCGGAGTCCGTATGACCCGATTAAGGCCCAATGAAGTTTTCAGAGAATTTCAAGTTCAAAACAGATTTGAATTTCAAGTTCAAATTTCGAATTTCAGGCCTGGAAGGCTAGGCGGGAAATTTCCCGCCAAGCCAACCAAGTCGACAGGCCTGTCGACTTGGGAGTCGACTTGGTTGGACCCAAGTCGACAGCCCTGTCGACTTGGCTGTCGACTTGGTTCAGCCGGGCAGTTTTGCCTGGTGCACCATTTTGGGGTTTTGGTTAGGTTTTGGGGCCAGATTTGGTTTTAAGGGCTGAGATTGGAATTAGGGTTTAATCCTAAGGTTGAAACTAATCCTAATCTCTATAAATAAGACCCTAACCTAACCCTAAATCATCATTATTCATTCATACAACTAAACTATGGCAAAATCATTCCTCTCATGGCCTCCACTCTCTTCATAAAATTCCTAAATAATTTTCTATGAGAGATTTTCCATGCATACAAGTGTTTTCAAGCTTGTATGAGCATCATTAGCTTGCATTCAAGTCAAGTTTCCATATTTACATCATAAAGCAAGGGTTTTGATCATTTTGGCTCAAGGGTTTTTCTATTGGAGCTTGCATTTTGGGTTTATTTGATTGCATAAGGGCTTTGTCTCAATCTATATATATTTTTGTGTCTTCATAAGCATTGTAAGCCCTTTTCTACTTTCATATTTAAACTCTAAAGTTAGATGAATGATGCAAGTTTGGTTGATCATTATGATATGCAAGTTTATCATGTTATGTTATGCAAGTATGCCATGTTATGATATGCAAGTTTACCATGTTATGCTATGCAAGTTTGCCATGTTATGATATGCAAGTTTATCATGTTATGTTATGCAAGTTTGCCATGTTATGATATGCAAGTTTATCATGTTATGTTATGCAAGTTTGCTATGTTATGATATGCAAGTTTTCCATATGGTATGCAAGTTATGTTATGCAAGTTTGGGTTGATCATTTTGCTCATGTTATCATGTTATGCAAGCTTATCTTGGGTTTATGAGCTTAAAGCTTCAAGCTTTATGCTAAAGGTTGCATTTTGGCAACATGTAAGTTATCATATCCCTTATGATAACTTGCATGTGAGGCTAAATGCGAACTTATGGCCATTTCTACATGTCATTTATCACCATGTATCACCAATATGCTAAGTTTGGTTTTATGCATGCTTTTGAGGCCTAAAAATGTAATATGCAAGTATATGAACATATGTACATTTCATATGCCACCATGTTAAACTTGTGGCTTCAACACCATTATGTCATGATTATGCCAAGTTCCCTCTTTCTATCCTTTATGCGCTATTGCGATATGTAAGCGATGGGATTGCGTTTGGGGTTGGGTAAACTTAAAAGACATGAAAACATAAGATTGGGAATTTACCTATTAAGTTAGGTCTACCCATTGGGAATTTACCTATTAAGTTAGGTCTACCCAAATTCTTGAAAACTTGTAATATGTTTTGGAAACATGATGGACATGACACTTAGAAAATATAAGTGTGACCAACTCGAGGTTAGGTTGATTTTGTAGCATAAAACTACCCGGAACCGACCGGCCTAACTAGTTGCTACAAACAATAGGACCCAATGTGAGAAGTTGGTCATGTTGTACCTTGAACCCGAGGTTAGACCAAGTTGTGGTGTAAAGCTACCCGGAACCGACCGGCTTAACTAGTAACCGCAACAAAGTCTAATGTGAGAGGTTAAGGCACATTAATTAATTAATGCCTCATGATTAGGGTTTAAGTCATGGTCCACTTAATACTTAATCAATTTGGGCTTGATGGATTAATCGGGGTTAAGTCGTGAACCCATCGTTACACTTAACCAAGTTAATCCATGATTAGTAAAAGGATTAAACCGTACTTAACCCACTAGAAAATCCTAGCAATGGGGGTCCATTCCAGCAGTAATCCCAAGTTTGTATCATTAAGACCCTAGGGACTAGGCTAGGGTGGGGCACGATTACTGGACTTGATGTAAGTGACCGAAACGATGGCCGAGTGGTACGCCGGTGTAGTTCCGGACGGACTATGGTCGTGCACATAGTCCGTAGCCGGAGAAAACATGCACGGGTACCAGTAGATCGAGACTGTGCACTTATGTTTATGGTGTCCAGGGGTTTACACCCTAGGGCTTGATACACCCGAAGGGTGGACCCGGCACAGTCCGACTACAATTATGTTTGGGCCGTATTGACACCAACACGTGACGAGTTAGGCTTAGGGAGCCGATCGATTAGACCGTTTGGTTGGACCTCGTATTAGGGTCATTTCATGTTATTGGGCCAAACCTTGGGCCAAGGGATCAATACTTGTTTATTCAAGTCATGTTAGCTTGCTAGTACACCTGTGGTGCAAAAACCTTAAACCTGATTATGCGATGACACCTTTATCTACCTTGTTAGTTAATCATCATGCTAGTATGTTGTTATCCTTATATTCATCCCTGCTTCTCATGTCAGTTAACTTTATCAGTTTACATTGATTGTAGTAGGGCTTACTCAGTCTTTTTGACTGACCTGTTTTTCTTTCGCCTCTTTTCTTCCGTTTCCCCCCCCCCCAGGTTCTCAGGGTGGGAATATTGGAGCTTAGCTTGGATTTCTGATCGCTTGCTTGTGGGATTTTAGCTCATGTACGGTCTTGACATGAAGCTAGCTATGGCTATCACTTATTTTGGGGATAGTACTTATGTATTTCAGTTTTTCAGTGATGTTGTTTTTATCTAGACTTGTGTATTTGGAAAGTTGACATTATGTTGTACCAGACTTGTTTTGAAATAGTTTGAAATCTTCCGCTGTTTTACTTATCTTATTTACTCTGTTTACATATATACATATGTTCTTGTTCTGCCTTGATATATCATTATGCATGTTTACCTGATTCAAACACCCCTCCAAAGTCAGAGTGCTTGCAAGAGCCACCCTGGCGGAGGTGGGGTGTTACAAACACATTTTCATTTAGTTAATTAACTACAGATGCAAAGGTATATGGAATTAATGTTAGCATATCATGAAATCCAATCATATATATGATGAAGACATAACCAGAAATATGACAGGTTATCATTTATGAGAGAAGAACCAAAAACATAAGCAACCGAAAAAGAAGTTTCTAGCAACTAACACACGGAGAAATAGAGGAAGCCCAAGTAATAAACAAATGAGAATCTCCTTGCTTGATTAACTTAAGTGGGTAATTCTGGTCCTTCATGCACCTACATAATTTACACCTCATAACAGACACAAACACATTGACTTAACTGGTTAATTCTGGTCCTTCACGCATCTACATAATTTACACCTCATAACAGACACAAACACATTGACAAATATAGAAAGCTTGTATTACATGTCTATTTAACACTTTAACATGATGCATATATAAATAGTTGAAAGAAAAAACTGTTAATTGTTCTACATTGTATTTTTTAATATATCTATTTTTTGTTTGTAATAATGCAAATTATTTTTGTACGACATATTATCACTATTTCCCCAAATGTAGTTGATAAAATGTAACAACAAATGTTTTTTTTAATCACACAAGTAACGGTCGGTTTTTAACCGCTTTAGGGGCTGTACTAGTTCAGGTCAAAATCAGACTGAATGTGTTTACTTAGTTCTTCACATACTCGAATTAGCCAATGTTCAATATATGACATCAAAAAAGTGAGGATTATTCATAAACACACACAGAAACAATGTGAAAAATAAGAAGCTTTGAAATGATCCATATTATGTACTTCATCTCAATGTCAATGGCTAGCGGATTATACCAACGAAAATTTGTTTTTTTTTTCAAGAAATCTGGGACAAAAAGACCAAAGTGAGATACATAAAAAGGGGGCTATGGAAGTGGTTACCAACTTAATTTTGTTAGTAATTTTCTGTCTGTGTAACAGTGAAAGGTAGGTTATATACATATTCCTTACTTTATATAAGGAATATAAATGGTGTACTATAATTAAATATACATCTGAAGTTCTGATATGAAATAAGTGACTTATAACAGTTGATGTTTATCAAAACATTTGCAAGGGAGCATATTACTTACAATAATGGTTGTCTTCAATGCTTGTAGCCCAAAAAAAGTATTGCCACTGCCATCACTTTTGGGGAGAATATGACCCTCAAACATATTCTTCATTAATACTCCTTGCAATATTCCTTTATTACAACATAATAAAATATAATTGATGCAAATGCCAATAGCCCTTCTAATACTAAACAGTGATCTTGACATATTTTCTTAAGGATATTATATATGTGAAAAAACGATACAAAGTTCCTTTTATTGCATTGTACAGCAAGGCCACTCAACACCAAAATATGATAAAACAGGTGTAAATAAAAACAGCACCCCGTTTATAGCCATATGCAATGGCATCCAAATTATATAGAACTTATTTTATCATTCTTCTACAACCATTTTTTATTACTATGATTTGATAGAAAATAAGTAATTGAAGGATAAATTAGAAGTTAGCTGGACGCAGATGCAACCACCAAGAGTGCACATATGTAAAATATATGAATCAATAGCTGTAGTTAAGTTTGTCCAGATACCTTAAATTGTTTAGGATATCATTTTACCATAATTACACATAATTGCAATTTTAGCTTTAAAAATAGTGACACTAGAATAACTTCAATACCTTAAATATTGTGCATGTTTATGCATTGCGGCTGCAAATTTTGCTAAAATCTGCAAAACATGTAAGAAAAACCAATTATCCTATGAAGCTGTGGTATAATAGTTAAGCATAAGTTCCCCCCTTCCCTCATCTCCTATAAATTCATATTAATATTTCTATTTGAATCTTCCACACTATAAAAATTCGTCCATTTTAATCTCCTTATCAATATTCTCATTTAAATTCTCTTGACAAGTGACAATGTATCTTGCCATCTCATCGCGAGTTCATATTCCATTCATAAGCAACACCACTGCAACACTAAGTTGCAAGTTACAACTGCAACATAGTTTAAAAACTAAGTCATGAACCCAAGGTTCAAAAATACTCAACTTTAGAACTTTGTTGCCAAGTTGTGCCACTTAGTTTTGAACTAAGTTGCATGCTGAGTTGTGCCACTCAGCTTTAAAACTAAGTCGCAGTGTTTTGCAACTCAGTTTTAAAACAGAGTTGCCAACTCAATGTTAAACCTGAGTTGCAAAAAAGTTAAACTTACTTCAAAATAATTTGTAGGCCTTCAAATAATTTGTAAGTAATTTGGCATCATGCAAGAGCCTAAACTGTTATGATCATGACGGATAACATTATACTTTTATAAGATATATACTACTTCACCAGAAATATAAAAACATTTTACTGACTAGAATGATACGCATTTGTAACTAGAACTTTGAGAAACATAATTTATCACACATGTGTATATTGATGATACCCCAACATAATGTTTTGTAGAGAAGGTACATGGATTTATTACAAGCATACACATCCTAACCTAAAACACTTCACATAGAATGGGGCTGAACTAATCAAGTCAAACAAAGACCAAATAGCTTTAATGAATTTTTGCTGTCATATTTCAAGTTCAACAATAAGAAAATGAGAAGACATTGAAAGAATTGGCAGTTATTTAAAATAAGCTAAATATGTTTCAAATCCATTTTGTTGCAAATTTATCAAATAAGCAAGTTCTCATGGTTTTAGTTCATAGATAAATGACTTCGTATAGACTTACATCGATGCAAAAATGAGAATTCGAATTGAAAATTATAAACTAGGTAAAAGTTTTAAGTAAATAATAAACTTGAAGGTATGTGATGAGAATATATAAAATATAATAATTCAAACACAATTATTTATAAAAGACATAACTGTTAAAAATCAAAAAAGTATTTATGTAACTATATTATCATAGTTCATCAAACAAATTTTAATTATTCATGGACAAATTTTAGTCCAAATCTTTGAGAACAGTCAAGACTTTTTTTTGCTGGTATTGGAAAAGAGTCCTAAAATGAAAATAAAACATAAATATTTGATAAAATTCCACAAAAAAATGCCAATTCATGTGAATTCATTACTACAGGTTAAAACTTGTCCATGGTTTAAAACAAAAGATAAAAGCAATGAATGAATATGTTTAAATGCAACACTTCATCTCATTAGTCTTCTTTATAAGCAAAATCGAGCAAGCTTTCTTCAGTTTGAACCAAGAAAACTTAACAATTAACTTTGATTTGACTCGACTACATAAAAATAGCGATCATTAATACTAGTTCACATTTGACAGTGCGTGTTCAATTCGAAAGCTGAACAAAGAAAGATCAAAATAAAACTACCTGAATCGAAATTCCAACAGAAATCGAAAACCCTAGACTTTTATTGGATTAGGCAGTGGATGAAATTATAGGAAGGTGGTGGTGACAAAACAAGGTGGAGGCGGTGACTAAACGAGGCGGGGCCAAAATCAGGTGGAAGCGTCATCTGAAGGAGTGTAGTGGATTGAAGGAGAAGGAGGGGACGAGGAGTAATCTAGGGGAAGAAACGAGGGAAGTAATTTAGGTTTAGGCGGACAAATGAAAATCAGAAAACTGACAGCGTGTAAGTCAAAATATACGGCTGTTGCAGGGACCATTGCATTTGTTGTGTACCCATGAATTTCGTCCCATACCTACCGTACACTTTAGCGTTCGGTTTATTTGACCGCGATTTCTTCGGTTCGTCTAGCATTTCTCATAGAGGAAGGAAGTGAAATGTAACGAGACAGAAGGGTTAAACATAACCACTATTTTAGTTAATTATTAAATAAATGTAACCAAAACCCCTAAATATAAAATTAAAAACCACATTGGTTACATTTACATATCAAACGCTACCAATGAAAGTAACCATATGAATGTTTTCTTGTAGTGTTTTGAAAATGATTTTTCAAATCTTTTATCTGATCCGGTAACCTTCGGCTCTAATACCAAGTGAAACACCCCACCTCCGTTAGGGTCACTCACAAAGCGAATGCCTTAACTTTGGTGGAGCATTATAGGTAAAAGATGCAGATAAATTACAAGACAGACAAATAAAGCGGCGGAAAATAAAGTCATTTTATTAACAATGTGGTTCAGTCAAGCTTTTCCAACAGTTGTATCAATCATACTTAAAAGTAATACATAGAACTTCTGTCTTGATTTGAAAACTTCCAAGTATAAAAGAAACCTAAAAATAATGATGATATTCCCCACTAAAACATGAATCAGCCATAGCAGTGGAAGAGAGGGTCCAAAGCAAAACATCGACTATCTTCGAGCTTGAAAAGAAAACTGAGCTAAGTAGTAACATTTCCTCCCTGCGAACTTAGAGGGAGGACGGAAGAAAAGAGACGAAACAAAACTAGGTCAGATATAAGTATGGTAAGTCCAGTGAATTTTAGCATATAAACAGGCAAAAGCATCATGACATGAATAAACTGAATATAAGACAATACTGTGATAACAGGGATACCATGATAACATAAGATAAGCATAAGGTATGATAAGGCAAGATAAACTAAATGCGCATCTACTCTTTCTCTGCTTCGCTACTACCATGTTATTTTGATTTCTATATCTCTGCACCACCTAACTAGTGTCCCAACTAGTAATCTGTATAAAATAATCATATTGTAATGTGATCCCAATCCCTATAATTGTGGTAGACTTCGGGTGTACATCTATTGTGAGGATTTCGCCTCAATCTGTCTAATTGCCATGAACATGCTAGATGTACGCTTGCTACTCTATCGATCGGCTCCCTACTGTATTAACTTTTCTTGTGTCTTTGTCAAACGACCCTCTCTTGCGTGTAGATACCCTGTGCTGGTCCCACCATAAGGTGTATCTATCCTTATGATAACAACCCAACACGATTCAAGATGCACAGTGTATAACTACTAGTACCCAGTGCCTGCTTTTTTCCACTCCGGAGCACGTGCACACCCGTGAACCGTCGGAACCTACACTAACGTACCCCCTATCGCTGTTTTGACCGCTTATAATCGGCCCAATAATCGTGCCCCACCCTGCCTAGATTCAGGGTACCATGATACATCTATCTGGGTTACTACTGAAATGGGTACCCATTACTAGGGTTTCTTATTAGTTAAGTTTGTGGGCCTATATATATAAATATTACCCCCTTCACGAGATGTACTTAATCCTCCCACCGATTCTAGCATGTTTACTTAACGGTTAAGTTTGAGGGTCTATATGTACTAATATTACCCTCCCAACTTGATACGTACTTAACCCTCCCACTGATTCAAGCATGTTTATTTAGTGGTTAAGTTTGTGGGCCTATATTTACTAATATTAACCACCAGCCCGATATGTACTTAACCATTCCAATGATTCAAGCATGTTTATTTAATGGTTAAGTTTGTGGGCCTATATTTACTAATATTACCCACCAGCCCGATATGTACTTAACCGTTCCACACATTATGTCGTATTGGTTAAGTATTGTCCATTCATGTTAACTTAACCTACCATTCATCATGTCATGTTGGTTAAGTGTTCCTATTAACTTAACCCTCCTCACTTATCAGATTGGTTAAGTGTTTCCTATTAACTTAACCCCATTCGTCCATCAAGTTATATTGGTCAAGTGGTTCTTATTAACTTAACCCCATGTGTTCATCATGTTGTATTGGTTAAGTGTCATCAATCAATTCAAGTTAACTTAACCCACCTACTTGTCATATTACTTTTGTTAAGTGTCGCCTTCTTGTGTTAACTTAATCCTACCACAAATCAAGTTATATTGGTTAAGTGTTTCCCTCTGGTTTTAACTTAACCTTACCACAAATAAAGTTATATTGGTTAAGTGTCGCCTTCTTGTGTTAACTTAATCCTACCACAAATCAAGTTATATTGGTTAAGTGTTGCCCTCTGGTTTTAACTTAACCTTACCACAAATAAAGTTATATTGGTTAAGTGTCGCCCTCTTGTTTTAACTTAACCTTACCACAAATCAAGTTATATTAGTTAAGTGTTTCTTATTACTTAAACCTACCCATTCATCATGCTATGTTGGTTAAGTATTTCCTATTAACTTCTAGTCATTCATCTTGTTCATTAGCATTAATTGATTTATTAATGCACCAACCTTGAGACGACTCCAATTCCCGTACTGACAGTGACAAGGGTAATCTTTGGAATATAACACAGAAACAGATAATAGCAGAACATAATTAAATAAATACACCAGATAATGCACAATAGAATATACTGGATAAACGTAATCATCAGAGTTACACAGTATATAGGATCTTACTTAGTACAAATACAATTCAGCTATACATAAATGTCTACAACGGAAAACAAACATAATGTACAATAGGAGCTGAACACCATAAAAAGAGATAAATGATAGAATCCATCTTCAGCTCCAGCTATCCAGGGAAAGCCAGCTAAAACCTGAATACAAAGCTCCCCGTGTAGAAAGAGGGGCACCCGAGTTTGAAAGTGAAATAAACTACGAGTCAGTCATGGGACTGGTATGAGTAATCTACTCAACACAATTAAAATATGGCCAATCGCAGGACCACGCCACTTTCGTGGAACGGGTTTACTCCATCGGATCGCCACTGTTTTAAAACAAATAATTTTTTTAAACATCGCAATGCTTTTTATAAAAATGAAGCCATTATAAGACTCAGTTCCCATCACACAATGCAATGCAAACCGGAGGATAGAGTTTTACCTTATAATGGCCAAAATTTGCTTGATACGAATAAAACAAAAGCATTTGATATTATTACTAGTGTTTATAGGTTTCAAAAGCAATTTCAATCATAGACGGCATGGGTATCATATATCATGTCGCCATATATATATGCAATCAAAACCGCACAGTCACGTATTTGGAAATTGGATTTCCGTCATGAACCAAGGCAAAAGATAGTCCTTACCGAATTCGAGACGCTCTAGCCCATGTCTCAGGAATAGCCGCATCTGTACGTTGGATCGTTAGGGCCGGTCCACCGATGTGGATTATTATGCCTGAACACTGCGTTTCTCCGCCCTTTGGGGCGTCAATGAGCCAACGAATGACTCCATCGGTCCCGGATCGATCGATATAACCGAGGCGCCTCGCAACAGCAACAACCACATAAGTGAAAAATAGTATAAATGTCAGCTAGTTTAAGCACCGACACGACCTCTAACTAGAAGGAAACGCATGTCCTCCCTGATGTCCTCTCCCTTTCTAGTTCATACCGGGGTGTGGGGCTCGCGAATTCACGTTATACACAAAGCTACGCCACATAGGCGGTGCTTTGATCATCAACCACAATACTTTGCTTTTCAACAGAAGCCCTGATCACTGCATCTTAGCATGCCACACAGGCAATTCACACCATGCAACTAATGGCTATCAATTACACTCATTATCAATATTTCGGAAGATCACCACTCATTATCAATATTTCGGGATGTCTCTCAATCGGGACATCAGTTACCATCCAAACGAGGTGAAGAACTCCGGTCTTTGACCACCGTCTTCATCTTCGATTTCTTATCGTCGATTTAGCTATTCAGAATGGGATAAACCTGGTCTTTCTGAGCAGCTCGCATATATAATAAACAAGTGCAACACCAACACACATACGCATCATTTCAATTTATTAGTCGCTAACCGTAAATCAGTAAGAGAACGATTTCCCAAATATTAACCCCGAAGGCCGAAACCAACATCAGATCAAACCCAGGAAACCATTCGACTTAGCCAACCTTCAGTTAGTTTCTAAATTTCACATCCATATCGTTTATAATATTTATAACGATTTATTGCTATTTTTATTTATTTTAAAATAGCCAATTTATTCAAACGACGCTTCGGGCCATATCGCGGTCGTGGCGCTGTTTTTCTTCAGATTTGATTTACACATATTTGAAAATCTAACCGTTGGATCTTTACAAAATTCATATCATTAGAAAGATCTTTTCAAAACGAATCCAATGGTTCCAGTTTCAGGAAAATCCGACGGTCGGATCTCCCGGTATAATCGTTTGAAGTTTCGATTTCAAAATATGAACTACAGCGTCGTTATTCGATTTAATTTAATTATATATATATATATATATATATATATATAATCGATTATGGCGCTGTTTTTCTTCAGATTTGAATTAAACATTCCAGACAATCCAACCGTTGGATCTTTACAAAGTTGGTGTTGTTGGAAAGATATTTCCAAAGCGAACCCAACGGTTTCAGTTTCAAGAAAATCCGATGGTCGGATCTCCCGCACTAATCGTTTGAAATCACGGTTTCAAAACACAAACTGCAGCTTCGTTATTCGATAAATTTCAATTCTATTTATATATATATCGATTCTTCGATTTCAAAGCTATATTCTTTTCATATATTTGATAAAAATGATATTTTTATCCAACAAATATTCACTTCGACACTTCACTATTTTTAACAACTCATGTGTACAGTAAAAATGTGATTTTTATTGTAAAACAATTCATTTCAAAACACGATTATTTTATATAGTTCATATAGGTAATAAAAATAGGATTTTTATTATAAAACAATTTATTTCAAATACGAATACCATTCAACACATGAATTTCAATTCAACGAATGAGTTTCGATTCAACACATGAAGGTTTTCTATAGTTTGTATATATAGAGTAAAAATGTGATTTTTATTGTTAAAATAATTTATTCAAAACAAGAATACCATTCAATACATGAATTTCTATTCAACGAATGAATATCGATTCAACATATGAAGGTTTTCTATAGTTTGTAAATATAGAGTAAAAATGTGATTTTTATTGTTAAAACAATTTATTCAAAACACGAATACCATTCAACACATGAATTTCTATTCAACAAATGAATTTCTATTCAACACATGAAGGTTATTCAATATGTGAAAATAATTCTAACACATGAATTGTAACAACCCGAATTTTTAATAACATGTTATAACATAAATCAAGGCAGAATTAAATTTTTAAAATCTGAATCAAGGGAAACAGGCTGTGCCATTGCGTTCGTTTTGGAAAAATACGCGAAATAGAGTCCGAGTTTTCGAAAATCGGAGTCCGTATGAAGAAGATATGGACGAACGAAGTTAGGCAGAAAAACCGAAAACAAGCCAGAATGCACTGGCGCACTTGTGAAGTGCGCCAGTACAAAAATACACTGGCGCACTTGGCAAGTGCACCCAGCAGCCTGCACAGCTTGCTGGTTTGACCCTGGCTGGCCTGGTGCACCTGTTTTGGTTCTTTGGTCTGTTCTGCTGGCCTATGACGATTTTTGATGGTTCAGATCTAAATTAGGGTTAATCCTATGGCCTAAACTAGTCTCTACACCTATAAAAACACCCTAATACCTAGCTTAAACCATCACAAATCATCCTAACAACTAAATTCTGCCAAAATGCTCCCTAATCATGGCCTCCATCTTCACCTTGAGAGCTTCTAAGGCAAAAAGGAGCCATCTTTCTTCATCAAATCAAAGGAGCTACTTATTCTCAAGGCTTCTAGTGTTGCTACATCATTCCTAGAGCTTCTACAACGTCTCTATCTTGTTCTATTTGGTTTCTAGTTCTCATAGCCATGCTTTGTAAGCCCCACTCTACTCTTAGATTTAAACTATGAAGTTAATATGATCATGTAGCAAGTTGAAATGGGACTTTTAGTATAATATTTGTCTTGGGGCTATATTTGTATGCATAGATCCATTTATGACTCTTTTGATCTATGATTGTGGCACTATCATGAACCTAGTACCATTTACCTTGATTTTTGGGTTGAAAGCTATGAGCTTTATTTGGTGGTTATGCATAATGCAACATAGAACTTGGTGGTTATGCATAATGCAACATAGAACCCCTCATAACCTTGATGTTAACTTGCATATGATGTTGAACTACATGCTACCCACAAGTTTATCACTCTATGTCAACTATTATCATGTTTCACCTTTGCCTATGATGTTGAACTACATGCTAGTTTATTTGCTAAGTTTGATGTCATGCATGTTTTGAGGCCAAAAACCCCTATATGCTAGTTGTGATGAACACCTTTGCCTCAAATATCACCATGTTTAGCCTATGACCAACTTTACCACCTTATGTCCACCTTGGTAATATTTTTATGTTCCTTGATTCACTTGTGTTGATGCGAGTTTACGTGCGAATGGGAATACGTTATGGGTAGTTAGGCAAACTTGAAATAACATGAAAAACATGACTTGAAAATATGACATGAAACTTGATCATGCTTGAAAACTTGAATGTGGTCATGACATGTAGAAAACCATAAAGTGGCCAACTCGAGGTTGGGTTGAGTTTGTAGCGTAAATCTGCCTGGAACCGCCCAGCAAATCTAGTGGCTACAAACAATAGGACCCAATGTGAGAAGTTGGTCACATCGCGCTTGAAACCCGAGGTTAGACTAGGTTGTGGTGTAAATCTGCCCGGACCCGCCCGACATATCCAGTAACCACAACAAAGTCTAATGTGAGAGGTTGGGTGCAATAAATTAATTAATGCCACATGTTAGGGTTAAGTCATGAGCCACTTGGATACACTTAACCAACTTGAAACATGATTGGATAGGGTTAACTACACTTAACCCGTTAGAAACCCTAGTTACACGGTCCTTTTCAGCAGTAACACTTTTGGATGTATCACGATACCCTAGGGACTAGGCTAGGGTGGGGCACGATTACTGGGCTGATTGTAAACGACCAGAACGACGGCTGAGTTGGTGCGCCGGTGTAGGTTCAGGCGGACTATGGTCGTGCACATAGTCCGGGGTTGAAAAAGCAGGCACGGGCACCAGTAGGTTTAGATTGTGCGTGCTTGATTCGTGTCAGTGGTTGGCACCCTAGGACTTGATACACCCTAGGGTGGACCTAGCACAGTTTGACTACATTCCGTGATTGGGTCGTATGACACCGACACTCGACGAGTTAGGCTTATAGGGAGCCGATCGACTAGACCGTGTAGTTGGGCCCCGACTTGGGTCATCTCATGATATTGGACCAAGGGATCATTTCTTGTTTATACTTGACATGGGTTGGATTACTAGTACTTTTGGTGCAAAACTAAACCTTGTATATGCGATGCCACACTTGATCTACCTTGTTATCTATTTATCATGCCAGTTAGTTACCATCTTTATGTTTCATCTCAGTTTCTTATGTTTAGTTAACTTTATTAGTTTTTATACTAATAGTAGGTAGGACTTACCAATCTTTATGACTGACCCTTTTTCTTTCGCCTCTTTTCTTCCGTTCCCCCCCCCCCCCCCCCCAGGTTCTCAGGGAGGGAACACTAGTGCTTAACTTGGACATTTGGCTTGCTTTCTTGACAGCTCATGTACGGTTTGGACTGAGCTTGCTATGGCTTCACCACATCTATCTTGGGGATAGTTTACTTTATGTTATTTTCAGTTTATGTTTTCTAGACTTGTGGTAGTTGGAAAATAATGACTAAGTACTTTGATGTAAGTTGACTATTTTGTTTTGAAATGATGGTTTTTAAACTTCTATCGCTGCTTTACTTATTTATTTATCTATGTTCTATCTTGTGATATCTCTGTGCATGTTTACCTAGACAACACCCCTCCAAAGCTAGTGCATTCTCTCGTGAATGGCCCTAGCGGAGGTGGGGTGTTACATTTGTTATCAGAGCCAGGTTTTATTAGACCGGACAAAAGTTTTAAAAACCCTTTTGAAAAACTATTTTCAAAACCAATTAAGTATTTTTCCAAGAAAAGTCTAGTTTATTTTAAAAGGCTATTCCCCAAAAGCCATTAGCACTATCCTTTGTTTCCTCGTTCTAAATCTATCTTTTCCTTTTTCAGCATGGTCGATCTTAACCTTCCCGAGGGAGTACCCATACCCGGATGGTTCCGAAGGTACTTGGAAGCTAGGGCCAACGATGCGGGCCCAGCAAACACTCCCACTCCTCCTCCCGTACCTGAGGTTCCTACTCCTCCTCCTCCTCCTCCTCAGCGTCCACAAGCGAATTTCGCAAAGATTTGCAAAGACTTTAAGGCGACGGGTGGTAAGAATTTTGTTGGGACAGAGACTTATGTTGAGGCAAGAAACTGGTTAAAGGAAACTGAAGACCTTTTTGCTATCTTTGAAGTGGAAGACCGTAGGAAAGTTCTGTTGGAAGTATGGCTATTGAAAGAGGAAGCTGCTTATTGGTGGGAGGTCACCAACGCTACTAGGCCTATAGAGACTTGGGCCGACTTTAGGATGAGGTTTGGGCTTAAGTTTCTATCATCTGCTGAGGAGAATCTCCAAATGGAGAAGTTTATATCTTTGAAGCAAGGGGACATGACCGTGAGGGAGTATGAATAAATTTAACCAGCTTGCTCGATTCGGTTTAGACATGGTTAGCACACCTCAGAAGAAGGCTCTACGCTTTGCTCGAGGATTGAATGAGCCATTGCAAGGATTTACCATGTCTCATATACCCATGGGGGCCACTTCTGAGAGCTTAGTGGATATGGCCTTGCTTCAAGGAGATGATAAGAATGGCAAGAAATAAGTTAAGCTTAATGAGACTCAAACCAAGAAGGTGGACTCCAAGTGGGGAGGCAATCAGAGCAATCAGAACAACAAGAATAACAAGAACAACAAGGGTAACAAGGCCAACAACAACAAGGCAAAGGAGAGAAGGAAGTGCAACTTCTGTGGGATCACTGGACACATAGCCAAAGATTGTAGGAAGAAGAAGAGGAAGTTGGGAGAATGCTTTCATTGCGGAGAGTCTGGACACTTCAGTAGGGATTGCCCAAAGAAGCAAGGGCAGGGGCAAGGACAGACTCAGCGAGCAGGACCTTCTGGAGGGCAGATGCATGCTCTCAACACTACTCCAGCTTCGGACCGAGGTAGTATTTCTGTAGAAAGCCTTGTTTACATTTCTGGTTTTCCTGTTCAAACTTTATTTGACTCTGGCGCATTGCATACCTTTATTTCTTCTAACATTGTTGAAAGTTTGCACCTAAGTACTAGTCTAGTTGAGGATCCCGTTAGTGTTTCAAATCTGACTGGGGGTTCCGCCCATCTATCTATGATTTGTATGGATTTGAGGATTTCTATCTTGACCGTAGAATTCACATGTAATGCTTATGTTCTCGGGTTCATGGGATACGGGTTGATTTTGGGCATGGATTGGTTGTCCAGTTATGGAGCCATTCTCGATTGTGAGCATAGGGTAGTGAGGCTTATGACTCGCCTTGGCAATACCCTAGAGATTTCTTGTAACCCTCTGGATCCCGTCATGTTATGTTATCTTGAATCCCTCGACTCGTCTATTGACAATCTTCAATCTGTGAGGGTGGTCCGAGAGTATCCTGATGTTTTTGATGAAGTGAAGGGGTTACCCCCTAAACGCGAGATAGACTTCCGTATTTATCTTTTTGATAATGCCAAGCCAGTTTCATTGCCTGTTAGGCACATGGCCCCACGAGAAAGAAGAGAGCTTAGCAAGCAAATCAAGGAGTTGCTTGAGAAAAATTTCATTAGGCGAAGCATTTCTGAATGGGGTGCTCCTGTGGTATTCGCTACTAAGGCGGATGGTTCGCTTCGTCTATGTGTTGATTATCGTGAGTTAAATAAGCTGACAAAGAAGAATAGTCACCCATTACCGAGGATTGATGATCTCTTTGACCAGCTTGTAGGTGCTTCTATTTTCTCTCAACTCGATCTAGCCACCGGATTCCATCAGCTTAGAGTGGCTGAAGATAGTATTGACAAGACTACGTTTAGGACTCCAGAGGGATTCTTTGAATGGCTTGTCATGCCGTTCGGTTTGACTAATGCACCCGCATACTTCGTTGATTTGATGAGTAGGGTGTTTAGGGAGTTCCTTAACAAGTTTGTGGTTGTCTTCGTGGATGATATTCTGGTCTTCTCTAAGGACGAGGAAGAGCATGCTACACACCTCAAGGAGGTTATGGATACGCTTAGGGCTCATCAGTTGAAAGCCAAGTTCTCCAAATGCCATTTCTGGAGAAGGGAAGTTCGGTTCCTTGGGCATATAGTTTCTAAGCAGGGCATAGCTGTGGATCCCGCTAAAGTGGTGGCGGTACAAGACTGGAAAGTTCCGAAGAATGCAACTGAAGTGAGAAGCTTTCTCGTTCTGGCAGGATTTTATAGGAAGTTCATTAAGGACTTCGCTAAGATTTAAGCTCCTCTCACTAAGTTAACGAAGAAGAACTTAGTCTTTGCATGGGACTTAGAGTGTGAGCTTGTTTTTCAAAGGCTCAAGAAAGCCCTCACCACAGCTCCAGTTCTAGCATTACCCGATGGAGGGAAGATGTTTACCGTGTACACCGATGCATGTGGCACGGGATTAGGCGCTGTCCTGATGTAGGAGGGGAGAGTGATATGCTTTTGGGGTAGGCAACTCAAAGTTCATGAGAAGAACTATCCCACTCATGATTTGGAATTGGCGGCGATCGTTTTTGCACTCAAATCCTGGTGCCATTATCTTCTAGGTGAAAGGTTTGAGTTATATACTGATCACAAGTCACTCAAGTACCTCTTCTCGCAGAAAGATTTGAATCTAAGGCAACAGAGGTGGATGAAATTCTTGGCATCATATGACTTCGATATAGCTTATACCCCTGGCAAGGGTAATGTTGTGGCAGATGCACTAAGTAGAAGAAGGTTGACTTTGAGTCCCTTGTTTGTTGAGATGAAGAGCCTAGAGTTCTTGGCAACCTTTGATTTTACACCTGTTGTTGAGTCGATGACTGGTTCGTTAGCATCCCTTGAGCTTAGGCCTACACTTCTTGATCAAGTTGGGGCTTCACAGAGGGAAGACCCGCAGATAGTCGAGATCATGGACAAGTTGATTCGTGGTGAGACGTCAAGTCACCTCGCTAGATATACTATTGATGACAAGGGATGGCAAAGGCGTGATGGAAGACTATGTGTCCCACGAGTGGGAGATTTAGTAAATAAAGTTCTTGTGGAGGCACATCACTTGAGGATGACCATACATCCCGGAGGGGATAAGATGTACCGGGATATGAAGCGCATTTTCTTTTGGGATGGAATGAAAAAGGATGTTGCAGAGTTTGTTTCTAGATGCATCGTTTGCCAACAAGTAAAGGCCGAGTCGAAGAAGCCCGGTGGGCTACTGCATCCATTGGAGGTCCCGCAATGGAAGTGGGAAAATATCTCTATGGATTTTGTGGATGGATTGCCAAGATCAAGGAAGGGGAATACTAGCATATGGGTCATAGTGGATAGACTCACGAAGAGCGCTCATTTCATTCCAGTAAAGAGCAAGAGGACCGCATCAGGGCTAGCATCTGTTTATCTTCGAGAGAGAGTGCGATTGCATGGAGTTCCTTCTAGCATAGTTAGCGATCGTGACCCAATCTTCACTAGCCAATTTTGGAACAGTTTGCAAGAAGCGATGGGTACGCGATTGAATCTAAGTACGGCCTATCACCCACAGACGGATGGTCAGACCGAAAGGGTGAATAGGGTACTAGAAGATCTGTTGAGGCTATGCATTCTTGACTTTGGTGGCACTTGGGAAGACCACCTTCCTCTCGTACAGTTTGCTTATAATAACAGCTACCAAGCAAGCATAGGGATGGCACCATTCGAAGCTTTGTATGGGAGGCCGTGCAAGTCACCAACATGTTGGTGGGAGACGACGGATAAGCTTATACTTGGGCCCGACATGATAAGGGACACATCCGAGAAGGTTGAGTTGATTCGAAGGCGGATGAAAACGGCCCAAGACAGACAGAAATCCTATGCAGACAATGAAGGACAGACTTAGAGTTTGAAGTTGGAGATATGGTCTTTGTGAAGGTTTCTCCCTTGCGAAATGTGGTTCGTTTTGGAGCAGTTGGAAACTAGCACCAAGGTTCGTAGGACCCTTCCCTATCATCGAGAGGATTGGGCAAATGGCTTATAGAGTGGAATTGCCCGAGAAGCTGGCTGGAGTGCACAATGTCTTTCATGTCTCGCATCTCCGAAAATGCCTACATGAATCAGCCGAAGTAGTTGAGCCTAGCATTCTTGAAGACGTGGAGGTAGAGAAAGAGGCAACCCTGAGGCGAGCTCCGATTCGTATCTTGGGAACGGAGATCAAGAAGCTGAGGAATCGAGAAGTCAAGTTAGTAAAGGTTCAGTGGAGTGAAGCCGACGAACATGCAACTTGGGAAACCGAGGAGAAGATGCGTGGGCTTTATCCATTCCTTTTTTAGGGTACATTCTCAATCTCCTTTCCTAGTTAGCATATATTTCTTTTACTATCCATGTTTATCTTGTTATCTCGTTAATCTTGTCATGAGAACCTTAGGTAGAAACCCTTTGGATGAAACATGTATTTGAAACATGTTATGCTTGATGGTTGCAAATGGCTGCAAGTGTTTGCAAGTGGTTACTCGTGGATGCATGATACACGTTAGGCACTAAGATCGGCTCACACACTTTCATATTGCATATGCATGAGTGTTTATGCTTATTCATGGATGAAACTTGTTATGCTATCACGTGGATGTTGCATATGATTGAATGTTATGTGCACTCATGTAGAGATTTTAAATTATGATTAGGAATTTGCATACATTTGGACTCATTGCACTAACATATTCTGCATTAAGGAGGTTTACTGAGTCAGTAACCGCCTGATTTTCGCATTAGATAGGTGCATATACACACACTTTTGCATATATTCATACAGCATTAGAAGTCTTCTAAGGACAATGATTACTTGTGGATGATGTTTTGAGTAGATGGATGATGGATGGTAGGATACGTTCTTCCTAACTTGGAGATTTCGGGGACGAAATCCTTTAAGGTGGGGAGAATGTAACAACCCGAATTTTTAATAACATGTTATAACATAAATCAAGGCAGAATTAAATTTTTAAAGTCTGAATCAAGGGAAACGGGCTGCGCCATTGCGTTCGTCTCGGAAAAATACGCGAAATAGAGTCCGAGTTTTCGAAAATCGGAGTCCGTATGAAGATGATATGGACAAACGAAGTTAGGTAGAAAAACCGAAAACAAGCCAGAATGAACTGGCGCACTTGTGAAGTGCGCCAGTACAAAAATACACTAGCGCACTTGGCAAGTGCACCCAGCAGCCTGCACAGCTTTCAGGTTTGACTCTGGCTGGCCTGGTGCACCTCTTTGGGTTCTCTGGTCTGTTCTGCTGGCCTGTGACGATTTTTGATGGTTCAGATCTAAATTAGGGTTAATCCTATGGCCTAAACTAGTCTCTACACCTATAAAAACACCCTAATACCTAGCCTAAACCATCACAAATCATCCTAACAACTAAATTCTGCCAAAATGCTCCCTAATCATGGCCTCCATCTTCACCTTGAGAGCTTCTAAGCAAAAAGGAGCCATCTTTCTTCATCAAATCAAAGGAGCTACTTATTCTCATGGCTTCTAGTGTTGCTACATCATTCCTAGAGCTTCTACAACGTCTCTATCTTGTTCTATTGGGTTTCTAGTTCTCATAGCCACGCTTTGTAAGCCCCACTCTACTCTTAGATTTAAACTATGAAGTTAATATGATCATGTAGCAAGTTGAAATGGGACTTTTGGTATAATATTGTCTTGGGGCTATATTTGTATGCATAGATCCCTTTATGACTCTTTTGATCTATGATTGTGGCACTATCATGAACCTAGTACCATTTACCTTGATTTTTGGGTAGAAAGCTATGAGCTTTATTTGGTGGTTATGCATAATGCAACATAGAACTTGGTGGTTATGCATAATGCAACATAGAACCCCTCATAACCTTGATGTTAACTTGCATATGATGTTGAACTACATGCTACCCACAAGTTTATCACTCTATGTCAACTATTATCATGTTTCACCTTTGCCTATGATGTTGAACTACATGCTAGTTTATTTGCTAAGTTTGATGTCATGCATGTTTTGAGGCCAAAAACCCCTATATGCTAGTTGTGATGAACACCTTTGCCTCAAATATCACCATGTTTAACCTATGACCAACTTTACCACCTTATGTCCACCTTGGTCATATTTTTATGTTCCTTGATTCACTTGTGTTGATGCGAGTTTACGTGCGAATGGGAATACATTATGGGTAGTTAGGCAAACTTGAAATAACATGACTTGAAAATATGACATGAAACTTGATCACGCTTGAAAACTTGAATGTGGTCATGACATGTAGAAAACCATAAAGTGGCCAACTCGAGGTTGGGTTGAGTTTGTAGCGTAAATCTGCCCGGAACCGCCCGGCAAATCCAGTGGCTACAAACAATAGGACCCAATGTGAGAAGTTGGTCACATCGCGCTTGAAACCCGAGGTTAGACTAGGTTGTGGTGTAAATCTTCCCGGACCCGCCCGGCATATCCAGTAACCACAACAAAGTCTAATGTGAGAGGTTGGGTGCATTAAATTAATTAATGCCACATGTTAGGGTTAAGTCATGAGCCACTTGGATACACTTAACCAACATGAACATGATTGGATAGGGTTAACCACACTTAACCCGTTAGAAACCCTAGTCACGCGGTCCTTTTCAGCAGTAACCCTCTTGAATGTATCACGATACCCTAGGGACTAGGCTAGGGTGGGGCACGATTACTAGGTTGATTGTAAGCGACCAGAACGAGGGCTGAGTTGGTGCGCCGGTGTAGGTTCAGGCGGACTATGGTCGTGCACATAGTCCGGAGTTGAAAAAGCAGGCACGGGCACCAGTAGGTTTAAATTGTGTGTGCTTGATTCATGTCAGTGGTTGGCACCCTAGGACTTGATACACCCTAGGGTGGACCTAGCACAGTTTGACTACATTCCGTGATTGGGCCGTATGACACCGACACTCGACGAGTTAGTCTTATAGGGAGCCGATCGACTAGACCGTGTAGTTGGGCCCCAACTTGGGTTATCTCATGATATTGTGCCAAGGGATCATTTCTTGTTTATACTTGACATGGGTTGGATTACTAGTACTTTTGGTGCAAAACTAAACCTTGTATATGCGATGCCACACTTGATCTACCTTGTTATCTATTTATCATGCCAGTTAGTTACCATCTTTATGTTTCATCTTAGTTTCTTATGTTTAGTTAACTTTATTAGTTTTTATACTAATAGTAGGTAGGACTTACCATTCTTTATGACTGACCCTTTTTCTTTCGCTTCTTTTCTTCCGTTCCCCCCCTAGGTTCTCAGGGAGGGAACACTAGTGCTTTGCTTAGACATTTGGCTTGCTTTCTTGATAGCTCATGTATGGTTTGGACTTGAGCTTGCTATGGCTTCACCACATCTATCTTGGGGATAGTTTACTTTATGTTATTTTCAGTTTATGTTTTCTAGACTTGTGGTAGTTGGAAAATAATGACTAAGTACTTTGATGTAAGTTGACTATTTGGTTTTGAAATGATGGTTTTTAAACTTCTACCGCTGCTTTACTTATTTATTTATCTATGTTCTGTCTTGTGATATCTCTGTGCATGTTTACCTAGACAACACCCCTCCAAAGCTAGTGCATTCTCTCGTGAATGGCCCTGGCGGAGGTGGGGTGTTACATGAATATTATTCAAAATTTCGGCAGCATAACGGCAGGGTAGTTAAAACCGGGGTCGTCCCTAGTACGGCTCCTCCCTCTACCTTAAAGCCTCGCAGCTTTTGACAATGGGGAATCATGCATCTAGTTCGCACGCAGGCGGCATGTATATTTTTTTTTTCGACAAACTAATCCTATGTGGTTTCAACCAAATAATTCTCAACCACAAACAGGTATTTTTCAACCACAATCAATCAATTTCAAGCACAAACAATTCTAATCAACCATTCGCTATTAATCAATTTTCACACCAATCACAACCAATAAATATCGTCCATGGTTTGTGGACGAGGGGCGTATATATATATAAGCATTTCACTTCTATTCAACACACATATAATTTTTACAATGCATATATAACTTATACATCGAACGTAAAACTTATACAACGCTTATACAAGAGGTGTACAACGCTTATATAACTCATACATCGACTATATAATTATACATCGTCATTTTCCATATCGTTTATAATTTAGAAATCTCACATTGGGTTCCACTCCACCAAAAATAGCAGAAGGCTCAGAAAAATATGCGGTCTCTTCTAAAATGTAGAAGACGTGCACACGAGTCCACTGTCTCTTGTTTCACTGAATTTCGTCAAAAAATGAAAAAGATATGATTTTTACAGTGAAATTTAAAACCGTAGCGCTTTAAAATGCTATAATATTGTTTATAAAATTTAACAGCCGTACCTCTCCTTGAAGCTTCAAAACTAGGTTATCGTTTTTCGTTCAATCCGTGCAACTATATGACGATCGTCCTGCGCCACCTTGAAGGGCTAGGAGAGGCGCACCTGCACCTCTTACGGCGGTGGACTGGGTGGTAAGAATCAGGCGGGGCGGCAGTCGAAAGTGGTGAACTTTGAGAGGCCGATTCGTTCCCGATACTCCACGATAAAACTCAAGACCAGGATGGATTTAAAGGCGAGATCGAGCTCTGCAATTTACTCAACTGGGTCGTGGTGTTTTATTGCGTGGATCGAGGGAAAATGGAGGGAGAATGATGGAGTTGCAGTTGCCGTTGGTTTTGAGGTAATCGGGATTTACTGGGTCAACGCGATAATGGGAGAAGAAACATGATTGGCCCGTATTTTATATTTTAATTTCAATTTTCCTTAAATCCGAAAATACCCTTCTATCCATACAAACTCCAATCCAAACCCAACGACTGTCGCCCCTAGAGTTCTACCCCCATTCCGAACACAATGGGATATGTTTCGTAGGCCCATTCGAATGTTTCAGTCAGTTTTCATTCAATTGAAAATATATAACATTCAATATTTGATTTGAACGTACATTTCAATTTGCCAGGGCCACAAACTGATTCTAAAAATTCCCGAAAAATAAATCTAGCTTGTTTCGACGATACGGTCCCAACAAAACTGATTTCGTCGAATTCTGAGACCGTTTGAAAAATGGCCCATTTCTGGTCGATCCAATTTAACTATAATTGACCAAAACACATTTTTCTTTGCCACGCTCACATACTAGCTTCAAAAATTATGAAATTTGAAACCTAGCAATAATTTGACATCCCGGATCCAACAAAAGTGGTTTCGTCGAATTCCGAGGTCGTTTGCAAAATGGCCATTTCCACGGCTTATATAAACTCCATAGCGACCTTTCAGAAAATTCATTTGGCCATAACTTTTGCTTCCCGCTATGAAACTTCGATTTTTCAGATTCGTTAGAAAGATATTCACTAACAGATTTAAATATTTTTGGTTTCACTCAAATCCGTTTTGTTTTGCACCCGGTACGGTCAATCAAAGTTTGAATTCAAATTTTGAAACTACCGCGCCATTTCAGGCCTTGTTTATAATTAGAATTAATTACATTTATTTTCAAACGTCGATTCAAACTCACTTTTCATTGCTATTATTTAAAATATTTATTTTAAATATTTAAAACCTATTAAAATAGCCAATTTAAAAATTTTAAATTGGTTCAGATTTTCTGGGTTGTTACAAACCTCTCACATTATATATGTGTTGTTGCGGTTACTCGATGTGCCGGGTGGTTCCGGGCAGTTTTACACCACAACTCAATCTAACCTTGGGTTTTTCTTGGGCATGATGCACTAACCTCTCGCATTAGATAGGTGTTGTTGTGGTTACTGGATGTGCCGGGCAGTTCCGGTGTAACACCCCGCCTCCGCTAGGGTCACTCGCAAAGGAATGCACTAGCTTTAGAGGGGCATTATTGGTAAACATGCACAGAAATATCACAAGACAGAACATATAAAATAGCGGAAGTAAAATCAAACTTTCATAACATGAATAAATAAGGTCTAAAGCCTTTTACATCAGAGTACATCAAAACCTGTCTTGCAATAGTAAAGAAGCATAAAGACATTTTCGAAAATTATTCCCCAAGTAAAACAGTAAAGTAGCCATAGCCAAGAAAAGTCCAAGCCATCCATGATGACCTTCAAGCAGAAGAAGTCCGAATTAAACAACAGTATTTCCTCCCTGTAACCTGGGGGGAAACGGAAGACAAGAAGCGAAACAAAACGGGTCAGTCAAAAAGACTGAGTAAGCCCTATCTACTATCAGCATAAAAACTAGTAAAGTTAACTGACATGAGAAACTGAGATGGACATAAGCATGATGACAAGATAGACAAGCTAAATCAAAATAACAGAATGAACTACTGAACTCAGATAAACTAAGGTGTCATGATAAATTACGATGTCAAGATAAAACAAGGTATCCCATCGTCAGGTTCCTATCAAGTATAATATCCCCATGATATCTATCACGTATAACATCCCATGGTATCTATCCTGTATCTTAGCTCTGCACCTACCATACTAGTATCCTCACCGTATCATGTGTTAACCATGAATGACCCTTACTCAAAAGTCGTGTAATGGTTCATGTCAACCTAATATATCGCATTTATAGGTTACTCAACTCGTATGTTTCTTTCCATGTAAATGTTCAGTTCCTTGCCGTAGACCGTACGGGCTTTCCCATGAGGTTCTATACTACTCCAATGTAATTCCATGATCCTTAAGCTCGTTTGGACTGTTACCCTAGACCTAGCTAGGCTTTCCCAACATGAATCATCGTTTGTGCAACTAGGACTTATGCCACCTAGGACCACTAGTGATTATGCTTACCTATTGCACGTTTTCGTATTTCGGTTTAAGTTTAACCACCCAGGGCCACTAGGAATTACGCTAACCGTCAACCGCACCCTTTTTTCCCACGCATTCATCGTGAATCATTTTTCCATGACTGTATGCACATGTATCACATCGTGCCATCCGAGTCCTGTCACAGGGCAGATCAAGAAATACAGGACTCGGTCGGGAGCTTTCGATTTATCTGCCGATGCAGATGCTAAGGTCTGTTTTTCCTATACGTGGCTATGGTCCCACGAGACCACTCCCTCAACTAGTGAAAGACAAGACAGGATAAATCCTGTATGAGAACACACTACTGGCCAACCCACAATCTAGCCTTACCGCAACCATAATTAGATAGCAATTATGGTATTTTGGGTGTTCTCTACCTTTCCGTACGTACACGCTTGACCAAAGATGGTAGGTAGCCTGACGAAATGCTATCTAGGGCACGACCGTGTATCGTCGACTATCCCCTATCCATCCCCGTCTTTAGGTCGCTCGTATAGCAACCAAGGCATACTCTTGGTTCTTCTAACGCAGACCTTAACCTCTCATGAGCCTAGTGAGATCACCTGGCAGCTCACAGAGGGATACCAAGAATATCCTCACGTTCCCCGAAGCCGCTGCTTCGTTACCCAGTTCGCTGGAGCCTTTATCTAAATCAGATAACTTGCTCCTACTCGTGTGCTTAAACGATGACCTACCGTATCGGGTTACTCATCCAATCTATGAACTGGTCCAAAATTCCTTGACTAGGAATTATTACTTAGCTATTCTCCAACTAAGGTTTACCACTTAGCTTATTCCCGTTATTCTTGTTAATTACGGTTATCCACCTAATTCTCTGAACTAGGGTTTATATAATGAATTAAGTGTCACTTAAGTTCATGACTTAATCCATCTACAAATCATGTCAAAATTGGCTAAGTATCCAAGTTCAAGACTTAACCCTACAAACCATGTGTCAAGTTGGTTAAGTATATTAAGCAATTCACGACTTAACCTCGTCCAATTATCATTCTAGATTGGTTAAGTATATATTAACTTGACCCTATCAATTTACTTAGTCAAATCGGTCAAGTGTATTCAAGCGATTCGTGACTTAGCCTTATCATGTTTTCACGTTATATTGGTTAAGTATTGGTTAACTTAACCACATCAAATTAACGAGTTAGATTGGTTAAGTATAGGTCACTTAACCACATTAAATCATCGTGTTAGATTAGTTAAGTGTTTAACTTAACCCTATTAAACTACCAAGTGGGATTAATTAAGTCTAGGCTAACTTAACCCCATCCGATTTCCATGTTTAGACTAGTTGAGTCTAATCTTAACCCCATCCATTAACTGTATTTTTCGAGTAAGTGTCATTAAGAAAACTTACTTAACCTTACCAAATTATCGTGTTGGATTGATTAAGTGTTGGTTAACTTAACCCCGTCCACTAGTCGTATAAAAATGGTTAAGTGTCATTAGGCAAATCAAGTTACTTAACCTACCCAACCTTGTCATGTTTTGTTAAGTATCATTAGCCTAATCAAATTACTTAACCCATTTGTCCATGTCATATTTGGTTAAGAGTCATTAATCAAATTAACTTAACCCTATCATGTGGCATTAATTACTTAATGCACCTCAACCTCTCACATTAGACTTTGTTGTGGTTACTAGTTAAGCCGGTCGGTTCCGGGTAGCTTTACACCACAACTTGGTCTAACCTCGGGTTCAAGCACAACATGACCAACTTCTCACATTGGGTCCTATTGTTTGCAACTACTAGTTAGGTCGGTCGGTTCCGGGTAGTTTTACGTTGCAAACTCAACCCAACCTCGAGTTGGTCACTTTCATGTTTAGTCTAGCGTCATGCTCATATTCAAGTTTTTAAGAATATGGGTAGACCTAACTCAATAGGTAAATTCCCAATTCCATAGTATGGGTAGACCTAACTTAATAGGTAAATTCCCAATTTCATATTTTCAAACATACTCACAAGTCAACTTCCATGTTATATTTCAAGTCATGGTTTCAAGTTGTATTTTCATGTCATTAGAAATTACTCATAACATAACCCAACGCTTTTAAACTCGCATATACGTTCGCAACAACGTAATGGATTAAAAGAAGAGACTTGGCAAAGGCATGACAAAAATGGATATTAAGCCACAAGTTAATCATGGTGGCAAATGAGGCACAAATGTGTTCATTAACTTGCATGTTACATTCTTAAGCCTCAAAAACATGCATAAACCCAAACTTGGCACATAAGCGAATCATGGTGACAAAAGACATGGAATGATGACTAGTAACTCGCATATATCATCATATAAGGGTTATGACTTCATATACAAGTTGACATAAAGGTTATGAGGGTTCTCATGTTGCATAATGCAACATTTCAACATAAAGGTTGTAGCTTTTAGCCCACAAGATCAAGATAATGACTTCATAAACTTGCATGACATGATAGCATGTATCATACTTAATGATCAAACCCAAACTTGCAACATGAACATTTAACTTCATAGTTAATATCTAAGAGTAGGGAAAGGGCTTACATTGCTATGAAGGCACAAATCGATTAAATTAAAGATTGAGACAAAGCATATGCATGCCATCATCCAAAAACCCAAAGATGAAAGCTCCAAATCAATAAAAACCCCATCTTGATGAACAAAGATCAAAGCTTTAGCCTTGAAATCAACTTGAGAATCTCTCATACTAACATAGCGACTCTCTAACACTCACATGATCATGAAACCTCTCATAGAAATTAAGATAGAAACTTTGGGCAAGAGATGGAGGCTAGGGTTTTGAGTGGAGGCCATGAGAGTAAAAAATTTGCCATAGTTTAGTTGCATGAATGAATAATGAGGATTTAGGGGTAGGTTAGGGGCTTATTTATAGAGATTAGGAGTGATTAGGACCTTAGGATTAACCCTAGGATCAACCTGAACCATCAGATTTCGAACCAGGCCCAAAAACCTAGCCAAAACAGAAAACAGGTGCACCAGGCAAAACTGCCCGGCCACCATAAGTCGACACCCGAGTCGACAGGGCTGTCGACTTGGGTCATGCCATGTCGACTCCTAAGTCGACAGGGCTGTTGACTTGGGGTGGTTGGCGGGAATTTTCCCACCTAGCCTTCTAGGCCAAATTTTCGAAATTAGAACTCGTTTTTGAACTTGAATTTTTCTGAAAACTTCGTCGGACCATAACTTGGTCATACGGACTCCGATTCTCGAAAACTCAGACTCTATTTCGCGTATTTTTCCGAGACGAACGCAATGGCATAGCCCGTTTTACTTGATTCAGAATTTAAAATTAAATTCTGCCTTGATTCTCGTCTTAACATGTTATCGAAATACGGGTTGTTACATTCTCCCCACCTTTTAGGATTTCGTCCCCGAAATCTCCAAGTTAGGAAGAACATATCCTACCATCCATCATTCATCTACTCAAAACATAATCCACAAGCAACCATTGTCCTTAGATGATTTCTCATGCTGTATGAATATATGCAAAACGTGTGTGTACATGTTCCTTAGCTAATGCTAATGATCAGGCCTGAATAATCTTTCTAATGCAAAATATGTATAGTGCCATGAATCCAACATGTATGCAAATAGTCCTAGTCATATAGATACTATATGCGTGCACAATCATTCATTCATATGCAACAACCGCATGATAATACATTCGATTTCGTCCATAAACAAGTATAAATACTCGTGCATATGCAATATGAAATGTGACTGAGTCGAGCTAGTATCTAATGTGTATTCGCGCATCCACGAGCAACCACTTGCAACCACTTGCAACCATATCAATCATAACATGTTTCAAATACATGTTTACATCCATAGGGTTCTACCTAGGATTCCCTGAAACAGGGCCGAGAAGATAAACAAGACAAACTCCTTATGGGGTTTGTAATAGAAAATAGGACCGAGAGGATGTCCACAAAAGATAGCCTACAAGTAAGCTCTACAGAAAACAGGGATCAAGGATATACTCCCAAAAAGAGATATCATGCGCGTATCTAGTCTTTGACCATCAAAGTCGTATTTCCTTGAGCTTAATTCCATTGTGCCTTGACCGTCTTTTAACTTCGCGATTTCGTAGCTTCTTATTTCCTGTTTCCATAACATGAGCTGGAACTCATTTCTTCGTTGCCTCTCGTTCCACTTGCACTTATCCTTTTTCTAGAATACTTGGCGCAAACATGACTGCGTACTCATGATCTCATGCAAGCTTTCCAAAATTCACTAGTGAATCTTGGATCTCGTTTATATACTATAAGGTATTCCATGTAGAAGAACTTTCTCTTGAAAGTAAACAGATGTCAACCAGGTTATCAAGCGCACTTACTATGGTGATCTCTATAACCCATGCATGAATGAAGTAAACCATCCGTCTTATCGGCGAACACCACTCGATCGGGCTTCAAATTTCCAATAAAGGCATCAAGGGATTCTAAGTAAATAGTCATGACAGAACCTCAAAAAGGTCACACGATACTTCGAGGGTATTACCAAGGCTAGTCAAAAGGTCTAACTACCCTCCTATCAAAACCTAGAGTGGCACCCCCTACTGGATAACCACTTCATCCCTAGAATCCATCCATAGCTTATAAACATAAGCATTATTTCCAAACTCAACACTTGGCATAGACATTCTCAAATCCAAACAAGTCATGTATAAATGGACTGATTCTCCAATAGGACTTTGAGACAAAAATGGGATTCTCTATTACGCTAGTACTTAAGGTGCAGGGACTCAACTATCGAAGCAGACTTAAATGATACGAAAAACGAAGTCCTAACGGGATGATAGAGAAGAAAAGCTAAACCTTTAACAAGATCGTTACCCTCCTTCCGAGGTACCCTAGAAATGAGAGCATACTATTGCCCTCCCGATGATCTTGTCCTTGTCCCATAATACTTAACTATCCGCCCCGTTTTACCATGCCAAAGGTACTCTCTCGTCATGGGTTTCATTGTTCATCTTTCTCCCTCCTTTGAGGACTAAGCCATACCAACAAGTTGCTCATCCTGAAGCTCGTATCCTTTATCCTCTTTCTCACTATCCTTTCTTATAACGCGGCCACTGGTCTCTCGAGAACCACCTCCATCGTATGGAAAGCACTTTCATAGATAGAAAAGACTAGTCGCAGTTAAAACCACTGTGACTACAGATGGAGGAAAGAAAGGAAAAGAGATTCAATTAAGGAAACAAGGATAGTGCTAATGGCCTTTGGGGAATAGCCTTTTTCTTTTAAAAGAAAATTTTCTTGAAAAATGCTTCTTTGTAAACGATTTTCAAATAGTTTTCAGAAGGTCTTTAAAAACCTTTTGCCCAGTCTGGTAACCTTCTGCTCTGATACCACGTGTAACACCCCGCCTCCGCTAGGGTCACTCGCAAAGGAATGCACTAGCTTTAGAGGGGCATTATTGGTAAACATGCACAGAAATATCACAAGACAGAACATATAAAATAGCGGAAGTAAAATCAAACTTTCATAACATGAATAAATAAGGTCTAAAGCCTTTTACATCAGAGTACATCAAAACCTGTCTTGCAATAGTAAAGAAGCATAAAGACATTTTCGAAAATTATTCCCCAAGTAAAACAGTAAAGTAGCCATAGCCAAGAAAAGTCCAAGCCATCCATGATGACCTTCAAGCAGAAGAAGTCCGAATTAAACAACAGTATTTCCTCCCTGTAACCTGGGGGGAAACGGAAGACAAGAAGCGAAACAAAACGGGTCAGTCAAAAAGACTGAGTAAGCCCTATCTACTATCAGCATAAAAACTAGTAAAGTTAACTGACATGAGAAACTGAGATGGACATAAGCATGATGACAAGATAGATAAGCTAAATCAAAATAACAGAATGAACTACTGAACTCAGATAAACTAAGGTGTCATGATAAATTACGATGTCAAGATAAAACAAGGTATCCCATCGTCAGGTTCCTATCAAGTATAATATCCCCATGATATCTATCACGTATAACATCCCATGGTATCTATCCTGTATCTTAGCTCTGCACCTACCATACTAGTATCCCCACCGTATCATGTGTTAACCAATAATGCCCCTCTAAAGCTAGTGCATTCCTTTGCGAGTGACCCTAGCGGAGGCGGGGTGTTACATCCGGGCAGTTTTACACCACAACTCAATCGAACCTCGGGTTAGGCATATTCATCTTTAATTTACACATTTACCACATATATACCCAAATCTAGATTTTACATCTAATTACCAAATCAGTAGTTAGGCCAAATCTAGATTTAATGTTCCAGTTTACATTTTACGCCCAATCTAGATTTAATGCTCAAGTTACCCTAAATTCGCAACAATAACAATTATGCCCAAAACTTGATTTTTATACCAATTTCATACTTTGTCATTCATGCCAATTCTATGTTCAATATGTCAAATTACATATTCCATAATTCATGTCAAATTACCCCAAATTGCATCTTAATAGTCATGCCATACTACATGTTCCAAATTATGCCAAAAAATGTCAATTTCATGTTATACCCAATTACCCCCGCATTCGTAACGTACATATTTGGAGATTTAACTCAAGACTTATAAAATAAGGGGAGAAGCAAGATGGAACATCGTAAGGATGGGCATAGTCATAAGATGATAAGAACTATTGGTCCAATAAACTTGATGTACTAAAAAGACAAGTTTTTGCATAGAATACATCGCAGGCATATAGATATGATATGAATATCATCATGAATCATCACAGGCATATAGGTTTGATAAGAATTATATCATGAACTTAAAAAGGATTACAATTCCGATATACAACAAGGAGAGATATGATTGGACCAATTTCATAAAATTGATTCCCAAAGATATATACATATATACGTATGTATATATATATATATATATATGCCCCAATTCTTGATCTTAAACCACAACCTATGCTATGCCTTGTATATTTACAATTCAATTTATGCCCCCAAATTCCCAAGTCATATGTCCACTACTTTATGCCTCAAATCTCAAGTCGTATATTCGATACACTTTATGTTTTGAATACAACATGTGTTATGTCCTCAAATTCGTTACAAATCAGTTATGCCCAATTATACATAATTTAATACTTTTCCCAATTTTAGCAGTAGCCATGTCCAAATCATGTATTATGTTTAATTTTTATCCAATGTACGTTCATCTCTTATGAGATTTGGCTCAGGCTCGCAGTATCCTGGCTATAAAAACAAAAAACGAAGAAGGAAAGAAGAGACAAAGGATGGGCATAATAATATCAAATGAGATAGATCCAATAGAAAGGCTGATAGAAATAGGCATAATCTCAGATTCAGATTTATTACAATGTCATAATCACAATTTAAGTTTTATTTCTGAAAGTAACATGAACTTACAACAAAAGGACGGTTTTGTTTTCTGGGATCTGTATGCTGAAACCGAATAGCTCTCCCTTGAATTAGACTATCGATTCTCTAATTTAGATTTGATTCTTAGAAAATAGTTGTTGAAGTCGTTGAATTAGCCTTTGAATCTCTACTAGAATTCTAACTTGATTCTATGAAGGGCTTGAGCAGCATAACCCCGTCTTTGATTTATTTTGATATGAATTAGGGTAGAAAATAGACGTAATGAAGTTGTGTAGAGAAAACTGTAGCCTTAGGGGAGTTTATATAGCATAAGGATCAACGAATCTGGTCAGAACGGGCGTCTAAATGCAAAAAAATGGATCTATCCTCGGATCTGGAAATAGGGGGGAGGTCAACCCCTGGTCGACCTATCTGACCCAGGTACGACCCCCAGGTCGACCCTCTGGTAGAGCTGGGTCCTGGGCGGGAAATTTCACGCCCAGCCCGGGTGTGTGATTTGAATTTCGAATTTCAAACCTGAGCTGTTTTATTTAAATCTCTGAATCTTCTGAAGGTCATAACTTCTTCATACGAAGTCTGATTTACGCAAACTCGGAGTCTATCTCAAGCAGAATTCCGAGACGAACGCAATGGCGTAACCCGTTTCCCTTAATTCTTCTCTTAAAAATTAAGGATACTTTAATTTGTTAGTTTAATATTCTCAGAAAATACGGGGTGTTATAATAGTGCACTAAGTTTATTGGCTCATGGCACCCAGATCTCTCACATTAGCTAAACTCACTTGTGGCTGCTCGATTTGTCGGTTGGTTCTGGGTAGAATTCTATCATAAATGGCGACTACTCTCATGTTTATATGTCATTATTTTATATATAAGTTAGCCATTTAAACACACACAAGCAACTATTCACATGGATACATTTTAAATTATAACCATATTCTAACTTATTTATTACGTCATTAATACGTTGATTACTCTATATAAATATACAATTTAATGTGATATAAATGCCAAATTCCATTCGAATTAAAAAAACAATTTAATGGTGTGAATTGTCAATCATGTTCACACAAAAGGTATACAAGTCCAACTCCGATAATAACTACTTAATTCATGGCATAATCAATAACAAGCAGCAAATGAGAAAATAACAACAAAATTATTCAAAACTTGTATCATAGGTTTGTTTAGGTAACGAAAGAGAAACAATGTGTTAAATACGTACTTAAACATATACATATATACATAAATATATGCATATATACATAATCCTTTATTTAAGTCAAATATACCTTTTTCTATGTTGCACATAAAAATATTAACATTTGATTATTCAAATATGAACTTGTTCGAATTATCCATTTTAGAATGGAAATCTAAACCTATTCAAATAATAAAACCAAACCAAATCTTAATCTTTTTATGTCACATACACTTTTTAAATAAAAAGAGGTAAACCGAATTAAACAAATGTAAAATCACCAAACTATTCCTCAAACATAACCCAAACAATTCACGAACCCAAAATATTGATTGACAACTTTGCGATAAATAAAAATAGGAGATTTAGGGGTTTGCGGTATGATGTTACCGTGAAACCAAACCTCCTTAGGAATACAAATCAATATGAAATCTACAAAATATAGAATTTAGCCTAAACAAGCATTATTTTCACATATAAAGATTTGGACAAGGGAGATAATACTGATTTGAATGCTGAAATCGTCGTTCTTCGATTCTATGCATATCTATTTAAGAGAATCAGATAGATTTGGATCTCATATTTAAATTATAGAAATTCCAGAATATAAGCTAAATAGAAATAGATTATAAGTAAAATAGATTAGGGATAGAAGAAGAAACCTATTTCAGCCTAATTTCTAGAATATCAACAGCATAATGGAGGCATAGAGAATGAGAGGGTTGAGAGAATTGTGAGATAAGTTAGGTGGTTTTTATTGGCATGTAAATGAATAGTAATCATTAAATTAACATGGATTTAATCTAAGCTATTTATTTTATATAAAACCAACCTAAACACCACACCAAACCAGTCTCATTGGACTCTGGCCGCACCAGGCGGTCGACCGAAGGTCGACACCCCTTCTACGGGGTGGTCAACCCCCTGGCCTCCAAAACGACCAGTGGCCTGCGTTAATTACTAGAAAGGTTATTTTATTAAACATTACTTATTTTTATTAATTCCTTGCCATTTAAACAATATTCTTGTCCTGTATTATATGTATATATACACGCAATATTAAATTAAATGGAATATTCTAATCAACCATTAGTTAGTTATTTTTATTTCATATATTTGTACTTACAATTCAAATTTCAAACGTTTGTGTATATATATTAGCATACAACATTTTTTAAACGTGAATCCTTCATACGGACTCTGTTCTTGACATATTATATATGAAAATGGATCAGAATCTAGCCACGAGTACAACTACGATATTTTAGTGGCCAAATTCCTAATTTTGTAAAATTCCATTTTTCAACCCATTAATATATTATTATTTTATTATTGATTTTTATTACTTATTATTATTTATTTTAAATTAGATTATCTTAACTCCATTTAGGTATGATTTTATGGGTGTTACACAATCTGTCGGAAAGACAAGTCCAAAATCCTTAGTATTGCTTAGACAATGCAATATACCTTTTACTACTCGTAAATGTGATTTTTTGGATTGGATTGGAATTAAATCCTGCACATAAACAAACACTCATTGTTATATCTGGTTAACTAGTTGTTAAATATAATAATGATTCTATCATACTATGATATAATTTTTGATCAACACTTTGCCATTATTTAATATATATATATATATATATATATAAGTAAGCCATTTATACACACCCAAAAGCAACAATTCACATGGGGACTTTAAATTCTAACCTTATTCTGATGTATTTATTACATCATTATTACTTTTGATTGCGTTAATTACACTATATAAATATATAATTTAAATGTGCTATAAAAGCTAATTTCTGTTCTATTTAAGAAACGTTTTAACAGTGTAAATTGTCAATCTTGTTCACACAAAAGGTATACAAGTCCAATCCCTATACTAAACTACTTAATTCATGGCATACTCAATAACAAGCAGCAAATAGGAAAATTTTAACATAATTATTCAAACTTATATCATAGGTTTGTTTGAATAATCTAGGTAATGAAAGAGAAACAAGGTGTTAAATACGTACTTATATATATGTATATAAATATATACATAAACCCTTATTTAAATAAAATTTACCCTTTTCTATACTGCACATAAAAACATTAACATTTGATTATTTCAAATATGAATACGTTCAAATTATCCATTTTAGAATGGAAATCTAAACCTATTCAAATAATAAAACCAAATCTTAATCTTTTTACACCACAAACACTTTTTAAATAAAAAGAGGTAAATCCAATTAAACAAAATTAAAATCACCAAACTAGTCCTCAAACATAACCCAAACAATTCACAAACCCAAAATATTGATTGATAAATTTGCAATAAACAAAAATAGGAGATTTAAGGGTTTGCATTATGATGTTAACGTGAAACCAAACCTCCTTAGGCATACAAAGCAATATGAATTCTACAAAATATAGAAATTATCCTAAACAAGTATTATTTCCAGTCATAGAGATTTGGGTAAAGGAGACAATGTTGATTGAATGATGAAATCATCGTTCTTCGATTCTACTACAGATCTATATAAGAGAATCATATAGATTTGAATCTAATATATTAATTATAGAAATTCCAGAATATAAACTAAATAGAAATAGATTAGAAGTGAAATAGATTAAGGATGGAAGAAGAGACCTATTTTAGCCTAATTTCAAGAATATCAGCAGCATAATGGAGGCGTAGAGAATGGAGAGGGTTTAGAGAATTATGAGGTGAGTTAGGAGGTATTTATAGGTGTGTAAATGAATAGTAACTGTTAGATTAACATATATTTACTCCATGTTGTTCGTTTTATATAAAACCAACCTAAACGCCACTCCAAACCAACTTCATTGGACTCTGACTGCACCGGGCGGTCGACACCCTCCCTAGGAGGGCAGTCGGCCGGCAGTTGACACCTCTTCTAGGAGGCGGTCCTACGTTGATTACTGGAAAGATTTTTTATATTAAACGTTACTTATTTCTAATAATTCCTTACGATTTAAACAATATTCATGTCCCCTGTTATATGTATATATACACATAATTTTAAATTAAATGGAATATTCTAATCAACCATTAATTAGTTATTTTTATTCTATATATTTATACTTACAATTCAAATTTTAAACGTTTGTGTATATATATTAGTGCACAACATCTTCTAAATGTGAATCCTTCGTACGGACTCCATTTTTGACATACTATACATGAAAATGGATCAGAATCTCACCACGAATAAACTACGTATTTTCGTGTCCAAATTCCTAATTTTGTAAAATTCCATTTTTAACCCATTAATATATTGTTATTTTATTGGTGATTTTTATTAATTATTATTTTCTTTAGATTAGATAATCTTAAGTCCATTTAGGTGTATTTTTATGGGATGTTACACAATCTGTCAGATAGAAAAGTCCAAAATCCTTAGTATTTGTAACGATCTAAGATTTTTGAAAATCAAATTTGAATTTAATATGAATTTTTAATAAAGTTTAAAAGGCTTAAATTAGGGTTGAATCAAATTTTAAGGCACTAATAGTATTTTAACAGACTGAAAGTTTAATTTTATTGCGAAATTAGTTATAACAATTTTTATTTGGAGAAAATGTTTCGTCGTTAATCGAACTTCCAAAATTTAGTTGTAGTTCAGTCACGAAAGGCGATTATGATTTGAAATTAAATTATAATTGAATATTCGTCGCAAAGTTTTGTTCAGTTTCAGTTCATGTAGTCTTAAAATATTTTATAAAATTTTACTGCAATTTTTGTTTCGGGAAATAAGCATATATTTTCTGACGTATTTTAGGGCATCTGTGGTCCTTTTGACACTTTACAGAATCAATCAACCGGTCTGTTTTATTACTGTTTTAGGATTGTAGTACGTTGTTGTACACAATTTTATTGTTATTTCTTTTTATTCCTTGTCTATAAATATTAAAATAAAAATAAAAGAAAAATGAGAAAAAACAAAACAAAACAAATCGTGGACCACAAAAAAAAATTTGTAGCATCATAGAATGGATAAGCAAAGTGGAAACATAAGCCATCATCCCAACTCGACACATGCATAGAAAATTAACAAGAAAAAAATAAAATAAAATAAATAGAAACGTGGCAAACATGCAAGAATATATTGAGACAAGTGAGGAAATATGTTACACGCATAAACAAGGGAAACTTTGAATTTCTTCACCGTGCAACTACATTCCTCCCCAATGTAAAAACGCCTCTCCCATCTTCTTCTGCTAACTTTTTCCCTTACTTTTCTCTCCTTTCTCCTCGTAAAAAATATATATTTGAAAGTGTGAACCTGTCTTCCACCGCAAATACTCAGTTCATCTTCCCATTTACACGCAAATACTCAGCACTTCCTTCTTTCCATGTTCCGCTTTCATGCACTTCCACCTCTCTCATCCTGATCCAGTTCACCGCAATCACTTTGCTCCTCTTTCCAACTTCTAAAGCCTTCGCCCATTTGCAGTTCAAGGAGAAAAAAAATGGTGTGAAACCTGCATGCAAGTTCTTTAGCGCATGTAAAATTTTCATCCTTTCCGTCAGCTGTTTGGCCTTCCCATTTGCAGATGCCTATTCCACCATTTTTCATGTATGCGAAATCTATTTTGTAGACCAAAGCTTTGGCATATATATATATATATATATATATATATATATATAAAGAAATATATAACACATGGAAGAAGTTGCTTGCTGAAGAAAAGAAGAATGTAAGGAAGAAGTCTCTTGCATGTGTGTCCATTCTCTTGCATGCGACACCATTTCTTACATGTGCATGCAAGCTCACTACCCCAGTTCAGGCATGAACTCTTTTGCATAGCCTAGTTTTATAAAAAAAAAAAAAGGAGACAGACGTAAGATTTAAGAAGAGAAGGAAAGAGAGTGAACGTATGAATGCTGGAGACGGGAAAGCAATTGTACAAAGACAGGAAAGCGGTGCAATTTATGGAAAGCAAATAAGGTGAGAACAATTTTATTTTATTTTATATGATTTAAATTTTATATGCATAGTTAATGAATTTGAAAATGCATGGTTTCATGAATGGTTAATTAATTGTTGTTAGTGTGTGATGGTTGCCAAATAAATGCATTTGAGGCGTGTTAATGTATAAAGCATATTAGGAATTTTATTGGTTGATTGCATGTAGGAATTGTTAGTGTGTGATGGTTGCCAAATAAATGCATTTGAGGCGCGTTAGTGTATAACGTGTATTTGGTATTTTTTTGGTTGATTGCATGAAGGAAATGAATGTATAAAACGGTGGTTGAATGTGTGCATATATGATATATGTACTCACAACGACCTTATATGAATTATCAGCGTAAAATTCGGAAATTTCCTAAATTTAATTAAGAAATGGTTTATTGGTTAAATGAGAATTTAGTGATTAGTTAGTATTACTTAACTAAATAATATTGATTTGACAATGTTTATTGATTTAATAATGCTAATAATCTTTGATTCAATAACATTTTGTTAATTAAGTAATATTTGATCTTGTGAATAATTTTTCTAATTAACATTTTATGACATGGAACACATTTGATAATGTTGATTTAAATTTTATGGTGTCACTAAAGCGATTTGTTAACCAAGTTACATTATTAACATTCTTAAATATGGAACTAAATAATGATTTGAGCAATATTTTGGAACTTGTTAATTTGATTTAATAGTAAAAATAAATTCGATTTTGGAAACCAATTAACATGTCATTATCAACATTAAGTGGTATTATAATGTATTTTGAAGTAGCTCAGAATGAAATTTTTTGAGTTTGAACTTAATGATACAATATTTGTGAATAAAAATTTTAAATTGAATATTGAGAAATGTTAATTATTTTGTGAGTTAAGTATTAAGTTAATGATAATCATCTTGTGAATCAAGTATGGTGTATAATGTAAATTTGAAACCTAAATATAATAACTAGTTTCAAATGTAAAAATTTGGTTAAATTGGTTTAGACGAAGCGATCTTCGGATATTTGATATAATTTTTGTGGATGATGACTAGTACTATTTGTGGAATTAAACAGAGAAAATATCGTAATTCCGCTTATAGTATCGGTTTAATATGGAAACATATATTGGATATAAGAAGTTTGATTCTAACCGATTGTGTGTGTATGTGTGTGTATATATATATCTAGTATGTATCGTTTGGAATAAGTTGAATGATATGGTAATAACTTCGTTTTAAACAAGTAAGGTTTGAGTTAATTTTGGAAGTTAATATGGGTCTAAGTGGATGAAAGAGAAAAGTTGAATGTCTTCAAATCGATTGGATTAACTCAAGATCTTTGGAACTATAGTTATACTCTTCAAGTATGAATGTGAATACAAGTTCAAGTCATCGGCGTGGAAAAGAAACAATTCCAATTTAAAGTATTTGTATATTTATATAGGTTTTAGACTTTTTAAATATAATATGTTAATTTCAAAAATATTTAAATAAAAACTTATTGTTTTAAAGATATGTATATGTTTAAAGTATTATATTTGTATACTTCTTCAAAGTTAAATATATGTTAAGCAATTATTTTAAACATTTCTATGTTAAAGCTAGTCTATATATAATTAGTTTTAACAAATGTATTATTTTCAAATATTTTATTTAGTTAAATTGGAATTGTTTCGGTCCTGAATCCTTTGATTTGAATTTAATGAATCCGTTTTGAATGATTTCAATGAATTTGAATTAAGGAAATATTGAAATCGTGATCCTTGGGTTATATTGATTGTTCGGAAGTAAGGCATTAAGAAAAAGACTATCTATAAACCATCATCTCTTAAACAATCATTTCTAGATTTAGAAAAAGATTAAGAGATGTATGTGTATATATATGATGGAAAGCACTTGTTTTGAAATATGAAGCGTTGGTTATTTGGAAAGACTGGGATCAGAATTTATTTTTCGAAAACCTTTGAAATAATCATACGATGTAAATAATGAAGATATAAAGACGACGATTGAAGACCTTGGTTTTTCACATCGAACGGACTGCCTGCTGATTGGTTTCTTTACTGAATAGCTACAATACAGAGATGCCCCTATTACCGGAGTGGCAGAAAGTCCGAATGTATTTGGAGAATTTTCGGATTTTGTTCCGTTCAGACCTAGAATGGACTTGTATAGATTGTGTGTCTGACATTGTGATTGACGGCATAACACTGATTTCCATTGATATGTATCTGGTTTGTGATGTACGAGCTCGAAGTGATTATGTATGGATGGAAATCAGTGGTCATTTTGTGAATGAACAACGTGACATACTTAAGAAATGAAATGAGCTTGTATGATCATGGCATTGCTTATCTAGGCATGCTTTGTGTATGACGTGACATCGACAAACCTCACACCCCGGATGATGAGAAACTGGCGGTTAGGTTGTATACTTATATATGATTGATGATGAAGCTACAGCAGTGGGAAACCACTTATGAACTTGGGGAAATGGGGTATGTTTGGAGGGCCGTGTCTAGTCGAAAACCGTTGATCTACTCTGCGATTTGTTGTTGGTGTCCGAGACGGACGAAAAATCCATATTACACTTCGCTTTGTATCCCTGATTGATCTTTCATGCCATGAATCAACAAGTTGGAATCCTAATCTCCAATACGAGCCATACAGATTTTGATTGTATACATATATGTCAATATAAGCAATTGGGGTTATGGGGGCTATGATTCAATATTTATTTAGGAAATGGTTTTCCACACTGTATTATAGTATTGAAAGAGAATTCTATTTATGAAAGCATGTTTGGTTATCATAAGATAAAACTCGCCCATCTGGTGTGCGCTTGCATTGTATGATATGGGACGAGCTTATGATAGCTTCATTTTCCCAAAGTCATCGCGAATTTTTATGCATGGGTATTCACATGGAGTAAACCCGTTTCGCGTTAGTAGCTTGGTCTAGTGAATTTCCCAACTTTAAAATAAATCCTAAAAATAACTGTTTTATGTTCTCACACCAGTCCCATGACTGGCCTGGAGTTTATTGTTCCTTCCTAAACTCTGGGTGCCCACTAATTTTTACACGGGCAGCTAGTAGTTTAGTTTTACAGTTATAGATCGTTGGAGCAAGATTCAAAGTGCTTTCTGGATTGGAGTTCACGCTAGAGTTTGGAGCTTCCGCTATATCATATTGTTCCTTCCGCTGAGAGTATATTTACTTTTCTTCCGCTGTATAAGTTGTAACTCTGATATTCTATGTAACTCTGATGTAAGATTGTATTATGCAATGAAAAGTTCTGTTATTTTGTTCAGTATATGTATGTACCCAAAACAATTCGTCTTTATGAACGGCTTAAGTTGGTTTAATTACCAACGAGAACCGGGTAAAAAGACGGGTCGTTACAGTTGGTATCAGAGCTTTGGTTCATACAAAGCTACGGGTACGACATATTTTGAACAAAGAATGGGACTCATAAGAGTTATAATATCTCACTAGAGATAGGGTCAGGAGTACCCTAGAATGAGATTTTGGAATATTTCGTTGAGAGATTATATTTTGAAAATAAATTATTTTGAGCTAAGTAAATCATTTGAAAATTTTGTGGAAAAATAACTTTTAATGAGAATTTTCAAGTATTTTTATTCGACGTCACGATTGGACTATTGAGTATGTAAGGATTTTGAATATACGTCTGATCAGCATATATACGAAGTCCAATATATACTAGATAGATATAGAATCCCATTTTAGTCGCTCGAGGATGATTCTACTGATGACCATGGCACCATCAGTGCTTATTGTCGAGTTTCGAAAGTGGGATGACTATATGATTTCGGTTAAGATGTCGAGAAATACTTAAATGGTTTCGATATGATTTGAAATTTTAAAAGAATTTAATATAAGATAGATAAGCTAAAAACATACTTAACCTGGATAATATGTTAATTTCAGGGGTAAATCTTACTTAAAGAATTGGAAAATAAATTTTGGAAGTGCACATAAGTAAGCTTATTTGTTAATCACATATGTTGAACATCACTCATTTTAAACAAAAGTAATTGATCAAACTATAATAAAGACTTAGAGCATAAAAATCTATTAAGATATCATACTCCTCGATGAGTGTTAAGCAATAGAGTTGAACCTATACCTAGCATGAATTGTAAATGATAAAATGCAAGTTAAACTGTTTTGCGTAGAAGAAGATTTTAGTAATCAAAGGAATTTGAAAATAATTTTGACTTAAGCTAAGAATTTGGTTAAAAGATGTAACAAATATCTAAGTGGGGGAGGAAACCACTTTTCCCCAATTGGAACTGTATGAGCAATTAAAATAGAAAGTATTTAAAGAGTAACCGCTTAGGGTGCAAAGAAAACGAAATTTGAAGTAAGATTTACTCAAGAGGTAATTAATGAATAAAAAACGAATTCCCCAAGAATAAACTACTTATGATTGTATCCTTAGGAACGCTTGACTTTCCTATCTTGGCTTAGGCTAGTTCCATCGTTTAAATTCGAACCGTTGAGTAGCGTTGTTTATTTCCCTTTACTTAAGCTTGGTCGAATATCTTGACTTGAATTATCGTACTTTGAACTGCCTATACTCGCATCCTTGGGCGCACTTGACTTTCTTGTCTTGATCCTGTTTGAGAATTTGGACCAAACTTATTTTGAGTAGTTCATCTTTTGGTTTAGGCGTGTTTTGATTTAGGCCATTATACCTTTTGATGCTCATTTGATATTAAGCTTTTGTTTTGAATACGTAGAATTTGACTTGATTCATGTATGTATACCCTTTTGTGCCAGTTTTCGAATGAAACCAAGATCGAGTTCAACTAAATAACTTTGATTTATCCAAGACATTATGTTAACAGAACTTAAACAAATAAGTTTTGCATAGAAATTTGGAAGTGTTTGAAATATATAATTTAATTATGCAAGGAAAATGGATTTTGAAAGATGAACTGTAAGGATTTGGTTCCAAATATTGAAACTTATTACTAATGTTTGAATAATGATAGTTTGAAACATGCACGTACTAAATTAGAGTGTGCAGCGAAAGCGTGATGGTAAATTTTAATAAGAATGAATAAAGCTCTATAGTATGGTTAAAATGGGTTATGTTTGAAGAGAAAAAAAAGGTGCAACTATTTGAATCATAAAGAGATTTCTGAGATTTCGACTTATGGTTCTTGAAATATTCTGTCTTGTGATATACGAAGATATTTGAAATGAAGGAAGTGTAAACGATTTTCAAAAACTTCAAAAACCAGAAAGGCATGAATTCGTATGGAATTGGATTTGAAAGGTTCGAATGGTTTAAATACAATCATGGATTTTGAAATATGAAACATAAATTGCATTCTTAAAAGTTGAAAATTTTATTTTCAATTGGACGAATTTGGTTTCCAACTGTTTTAGATATCATGAATAATTTATAAAAGAGATTTCGACGACTGGAATCCCGATATTTTTAAATGTTTTGATAACGAAAAGTATTTGTAAATTATGATCGCAAAATGATTTACATCTTCGGGATATGAAATGATTTGGTTTGTTCAAGTAACCGTGATTAAAACTGGGTTGTGATGAGGTATTTGATTTTGTATGATGGGTGGTACTCAGTGGCCCTGTCATGAGGATGAATTTCTCGAACAAATAACATATAGATTTGATTAGGGTATGTTGAAACTTTGAAAGCAAATTTGGTTTTGAAAATCCCGAAGTAACTTATGTATATGGAAGAAATATATAATATTTCAATAGCTTGTGTAGAAAATGAGATTCTAAGTCGGAGAAATCATTTTGAGATTTTCAAAATGCGTTGCAAACGACGACTTGTATTCATAATATAAGCTTGAACTTCTTTAATTAACCCTTCCAAATTTATACCTTCCTAATATAACGATTTGAGTTTTGTTTTAATAAGCTTTCATATAAAGGTTTTGGCAAATTTAATCATATGAAATTTTTTCTTATAAGTTGTGTTGATAAATTTAGACTTAATATAAGAATTTGTAAGTTTAACAAATTTATATGTAAGATTTATTTTTCTTATGTTTAATTTCATGAGCTCTCCTTTTCGAGGACAAAAAGCCTTTAGTGGGGGAGAATGTAACGATCTAAGATTTTTGAAAATCAAATTTGAATTTAATATGAATTTTAATAAAGTTTAAAAGATTTAAATTATGGTTGAATCAAATTTTAAGGCAATAATAGTATTTTAACAGACTGAAACTTTAATTTTATTGTGAAATTAATTATAACAATTTCTGTTTGGAGAAAATGTTTCGTTGTTAATCGAATTTTCAAAATTTAGTTATAGTTCAGTCAAGAAAGGTGATTATGATTTGAAATTAAATTATAATTAAATATTCATTGCAAATTTTTGTTCAGGTTCAGTTCGCATAGTCTTAAAATATTTTATAAAATTTTACTGCAATTTTTATTTTGGAAAATAAGCACATATTTTCTAATTTATTTTAGGGCATCTGTGGTCCTTTTGACACTTTACAGAATCAATCAACCGGTCTGTTTTATTACTGTTTTAGGATTGTGGTACGTTGTTGTACACAATTTTATTATTAGTTCTGTTTATTCCTTATCTATAATTATTAAAATAAAAATAAAAGAAAAATGAGAAAAAAAAAACAAAACAAAGCATGGACCTCAAATAAAAATTTGTAGCATCATAGAATGGATAAGCAAAGTGGAAACGTAAGCCATCATCCAAACTTGACGCATGCAGAGAAAATTATCAAAATAAAATAAAATAAATAGAAACATGGCAAACATGCATGAATATACCGAGACAAGTGTGGAAATATTTTACATGCATAAACAGGGGAAACTTTGAATTTCTTCACCGTGCGACTACCTTCTTCCCCAATGTAAAACCGCCTCTCCCATCTTCTTCTGCTAACTTCTACCCTTACTTTTCTCTCCTTACTCTTCATAAATTTTTTTTTGAAAGTGTGAACCTGTCTTCCAACGCAAATACTCAGCTCATCTTCCCATTTACACGCAAATACTCAGCTCCTCCTTCTTTCCATGTTCCGCTTGCATGCACTTCCCCCTCCCTCATCCTGCTCCAGTTCACCACAATCACTTTGCTCCTCTTTCCAACTTCTAAAGCCTTCACCCATTTTCAGTTCAAGGAGAAAAAAAATGGTGTGAAACCTGCATGCAAGTTCTCCACCGCATGTAAAATTTTCAGCCTTTCCGTCAGCTGTTTGGCCTTCCCATTCGCAGATGCCCATTCCACCATTTTTCATGTATGTGAAATCTATTTTGCAGACCAAAGCATTGGCATTTTTATATGTAAAAAAAAGAAAAGAAATATATAACGCAAGGAAGAAGTTGCTTGCTGAAGAAAAGAAGAATGTAAGGAAGAAGTCTCTTGCTTGCGTGCCCATTCTCTTGCATGCGACACCATTTCTTACATGTGCATGCAAGCTCGCTACCCCAGTGCAGGCATGAACTCTGTTGCGTAGCCTAGTTTTATTAAAAAAAAAAGGAGAGAGAAGTAAGATTTAAGATGAGAAGGAAAGAGAGTGAACGGAAGAATGCTGGAGACGGGAAAGCATTGGTACAAAGACAGGACAGCGGTGCAATTTATGGAAAGCAAATAAGGTGAGAACAATTTTATTTTATTTTATTTTATATGATTTAAATTTTATATGCATAGTTAATGAATTTGAAAATGTGTGGTTGCATGAATGGTTAATTAATTGTTGTTAATGTGTGTTGGTTACCAAATAAATGCATTTGAGGCGCGGTAATGTATAACGCGTATTAGGAATTTTATTGGCTGATTGCATGTAGGAATTGTTAGAGTGTGATGGTTGCCAAATAAATGCATTTGAGGCGGGTTAGTGTATAACGCGTATTTGGAATTTTGTTGGTTGAGTGCATGTAGGAAATGAATGTATAAAACGGTGGTTGAATGTGTGCATATATGATATATGTACTCACTATGACCTTATATGAATTTTCAGCGGAAAATTCGGAAATTTCCTGAATTTAATTAAGAAACGATTTATTGGATAAATGAGAATTTAGTGATTAATTAGTGTTTCATTAAAAAAAATTGATTTGACAATGTTTATTGATTTAATAATGCTAATAATCTTTGTTTCAATAACATATTGTTAATTAAGTAACATTTGATTTCATGAATAATTTTTCTAATTAACATTTTATGACGTGGAACACATTTGATAATGTTGATTTAAATTATATGGTGTCACTAAAGCGATTTGTTAACCAAGTTATGTTATTAACATTCTTAAATATGGAATGAAATAATGATTTGAGCAATATTTTGGAACTTGTTAATTTGATTTAATAGTATAAATAAATTCGATTTTGGAAACCAATTAACATGTCATTATCAACATTAAGTGTTATTATAATGTTTTTTGAATAGCTCAAAATGAAATTGTTTGAGTTTGAACTTAATGATACAATATTTACGAATAAAAATTTTAAATTCAAAATTGAGAAATGTTAATTATTTTGTGAGTTAAGTATTAAGTTAATGATAATCATCTTGTGAATCAAGTATGGTGTATAATGTAAATTTGAAACCTAAATATAATAACTAGTTTCCAATGTAAAAATTTAGTTAAATTGGTTTAGACGAAGCGATCTTCAGATATTTGATATAACTTCTATGGATGATGACTAATACTATTTGTGGAATTAAACAGAGAAAATATCATAATTCCACTTATAGTATTAGTTTAATATGGAAACATATATTGGATATAAGAAGTTTGATTCTAACCGATTGTGTATACATATATATATATATATATATATATATATATATATATATATCTAGTATGTATCGTTTGGAATAAGTTGAATGATATGGTAATAACATCATTTTAACCAAGTAAGGTTTGAGTTAATTTTGGAAGTTAATATGGGTCTAAGTGGATGAAAGAGAAAAGTTGAATGTCTTCGAATCGATTAGATTAACTCAAGATCTTTGGAACTAAAGTTATACTCTTCGAGTATGAATGTGAATACAAGTTCAAGTCATCGGCGTGGAAAAGAAACAATTCCAATTTAAAGTATTTGTATATTTATATAGGGTTTCAACTATTTAAATATGATATGTTAATTTCAAAAATATTTAAATACAAACTTATTGTTTTAAAGATATGTATATGTTTAAAGTATTATATTTGTATACTTCTTCGAAGTTAAATATATATGTTAAGCAATTATTTTAAACATTTCTATGTTAAAGCTAGTCTATATATAATTAGTTTTAACAAATTTATTATTTTCAAATATTTTATTTAGTTAAATTGGAATTGTTTCGGTCCTCAATCCTTTGATTTGAATTTAATGAATCCGTTTTGAATGATTTCAATGAATTTGAATTAAGGAAATATTGAAATCGTGATCCTTGGGTTATATTGATTGTTCGGAAGTAAAGCATTAAGAAAAAGACTATCTATAAACAATCATCTCTTAAACAATCATTTCTAGATTTAGAAAAAGATTAAGAGATGTATGTGTATATATATGATGGAAAGCACTTGTTTTGAAACATGAAGCGCTGGTTATTTGGAAAGACTGGAATCGGAATTTATTTTCCGAAAAACATTCAAAATAACCATAGGACGTAAATAATGAAGATATGAAGACAATGAATGAAGACCGCGGTTCTTCACATCGAACGGACTGCCTGCTGATTGGTTTCTTTACTAAATAGCTACAGTAGAGAGATGCCCCTATTACCGAAGTGGCAGAAAGTCCGAACGTATTTGGAGAATTTTCGGATTTTGTTCCGTTCAGACCTAGAAAGGACTTGTGTGGATTGTGTGTCTGACATTGTGATTGACGGCATAATACTAATTTCCGTTGATATGTATCTGGTTTGTGACGTACGCGCTCGAAGAGGTTATGTATGGATGGAAATTAGTGGTCATGTTGTGAATGAACAATGTGACATACTTAAGAAATGAAATGAGCTTGTATGATCATGGCATTGCTTATCTAGGCATGCTTTGTGTATGATGTAACATCGACAAATCTCACACCCCGGATGATTAGAAACTGGCGGTTAGGTTGTATACTTATATATGATTGATGATGAAGCTGCAGTAGTGGGAAACCACTAATGAACATGGGGAAATGGGGTATGTTTGGGGGGCCGTGTCTAGTCGAAAACCGTTGATCTACTCTGCGATTTGTTGTTGGTGTCCGAGACGGACGAAAACGTCGTGTTACAATTCACTTCATATCCCTGATTGATCTTTCGTGCCAAGAATCATCAAGTTGGAATCCCAATCTCCAATACGAGCCATACAGATTTTGATTGTATGCCTATAGATTAGTATAACAAATTGGGGTTATAGGGGCTATGATTCTATATTTATTTGCGAAACTGTTTTCCACACTATATCATAGTATTGAAAGAGAATTTTACGTATGAAAGCATGTTTGGTTATCATAAGATAAAACTCGCCCATCTGGTGTGCGCTTGCATTATGTGATATGGGACGAGCTTATGATAGCTTCATTTTCCCAAAGTCATCGCGAATTTTTATGCACGGGTATTCACATGGAGTAAACTCGTTCCACATTAGCGTCGTGGTCCGGTGAATTTCCCAACTTTAAAATAAATCTTAAAAATAATAGCTTTATGTTCTCACACCAGTCCCATGACTGGCCTGGAGTTTATTGTTCCTTCCTAAACTCTGGGTGCCCACTAATTTTTACACGGGCAGCTAGTAGTTTATTTTTACAGTTATAGATCGATGGAGCAAGATTCGAAGCGCTTTCTGGATTAGAGTTCACGCTAGAGTTTGGAGCTTTCGCTATATCATATTGTTCCTTCCGCTAAGAGTATATTTACTTTTCTTCCGCTATATAAGTTGTAACTCTGATATTTATGCAATGAAAAGTTCTGTTATTTTGTTCAATATATGTATGTACCCATAACAATTCGTCTTGATGAACGATTTAAGTTGGTTTAATTACCGACGAGAACCGGGCAAAAAGACGGGTCATTACAGTATTGCTTAGATAATGCAATATATGTTTTACTTCTAATAAATGTGATTTTTTGGATTGGATTGAATCGTGTACATAAACAAACACTCATTATTATATCGGCTCGACTAGCTGTTAAATATAATAATACTCCTATCATACTATGATATAATTTTTGTCAACACTTTGTATTTTCATCTCTATCGAGATGTGTGGTTGTACTCATAGGAATTGGTTTTGCACAAGTGTTTTCCATTCCGAAAGATTTAATTAGAATATTACAATATTTTTCTTGATTTTTAAAGATACCATTAGATAATTTTTTAATTTGTAAGTCAAGAAAATAAGATAATTCTCTCATATGGGACATTTCTAATTCCTTAGTCATAATTTATGAATATTCTTGACATAATTTTTCGTTAGTAGAACAAAAACTTATATCGTCTACATATATCTAAATTATAAATATTTTCTTTTTTGCTCGTTTTATAAATAATGTCTGATCAACCTTCCCAATTTTAAATCCCGAACTAATAAGATAACCTTTAAGATGTTCATATCAAGCATGAGGTGCTTGTTTTAAACCATATAATGCTTTTTTTAATTTATATACGTATTCAGGGTATTTTCAAGTGGGAATAAAGAAGGTTGAGACATTTTCTTTTATACATCCGTTTAGGAAAGTACTTTTTACATCCATCTGATATAATTTAAAATTATGAAAATAGGCATAGGCTAGTAAGATATGAATTACTTCTAATCTATCGACCGAAGAAAAATTTTCTTCGTAGTCTATTTCCTTCTTCTTGATTACATCCTTATGCAAGTAGTCTTGCTTTATTTCTAGTTCTATTTCCTAATTCGTCAACTTTGTTTTTATAAACCCATTTCGTACCGATGACAGCTTAATCACTTGGCCTAAGAACTAATTCCCAAACTTCATTGTGTTCAAACTGATTAAGTTCTTCTTGCATAGCCATACTCTAATTTTCATCTATAATTGCTTATTTTGTATTTTCGGGTTCTATATTAGATAAGAAAGCAGCATGACTTACAAGATTTAATTGATTTTTAGTTCTTACATTTGAAGTTATATCTCTAATAATATTTTGAACTGGATGATCTCGTAAAATTTTCGATAGACGTCTTAATTCCTTATTATTTCGAACAATGTTTTCAACTTCTCTAGTATTTTGATTGGTATTTGCACCTTGAATATTATTATCATTCATATTTTACTAGTATTTTTATTTTCTGTGCTAGTAGAAATATTTTCAGAATCGTTATTATGAATAACGTTTGCATCTTCTTTATTATTATAAATAAAGTTTTCATCTTCTTTAGAGTTTTTATTTATCAAATTTTCATTATTATATTGATTTTGATCAATATTTTAGTCAAAAGATATGTGAAATGTTTCCTCTATTTAATTTATTCTTTTATTATAAATACGATAAGCTTTGCTTCAATCAGAATATCTTGGGAATATTCCTTCATTCGATTTTGAATCAAATTTTCCCAATTTATCCTTGGTGTTTAAAACAAAATTTTTTGAACCAAAGATCTTAAAATGTGAAATATTTGGTTTTCTATCATTAAATAGTTCATATGGAGTATTTTTCATAAGCGGCCAAATAGAAATACGATTTAAAACATAACAGGCTGTTGCAACTGCTTCTACCTAGAAATGTTTAGGTAATGTGCTTCCATTTAGTAACATTTGACGCATTCTTGTAATGTTCTGCTTTTCCATTCTATGACCCAATTTTGTTATGGAGTTCTAGGAGACAAAAAATTGTGAAAATTACCCTTCTTTTTACAATATTGATTAAATATTTCGTTTTTGAATTCTCCTATATGATCACTTCTTATATTTTTTTATTATATCCTTTCAAATTTTGAATTTGCCTTACAAATGTTTTAAAATGTTCAACAATATCACTTTTATTTTTCATAAATATTGTCCAAGTATATCTAAAAAAATCATCAACAATGACAAACACATATCTACTATGGTTTATGTATTAAACTTGGGTTGGCCCAAATAAATCCATATGAAGTAATTCCAATGGTCGTAATGTTGACATGACCTTTTTAGATTTAAATAAAGATTTCATAAATTTACCTAGTTGACTAGCGTCACAAAGGTAATCGGCTTTAAATTTCATTTTTAGTGATCCCTTCACTAATTCATTCTTCGAAATTTAATATATTTTTTAAAAATTTGTATGATAAAATCGTTTGTGCCATATCTAAGGATCATATTCAAAATCGTTTGTGCCATAGCGATGTAAATTAATACTAAGCAAATTATGTGAGCAATTGACTAATACTAAGCAAATTATTTTTTAAAAATTATAATAACAAAACATCAGTAATAGAAGGTAAATTAGATGTATCATAATTGCTCATATCGCCTTTGTCGATGAATATTCCTTGGAATTATCTCCAAAAGTGACAGTTCTTCCTTTCGAGTAGATAATACTTTTCAACATGTCTTTGTCTCCTATCATATTTTTTGAGAAACCACTGTTGAGTATTCATTTTCCTCTTTTCTTGAGTGGGACCTGCAAAAAGGTTGTAATAACATTGGTACCCACTTCCTCCGTTAGTGTCCTAAGAGTTAGGCCTTAGGAAACTGTAACGATACGGATATCGCCCGATCTGATCGACTGCTAAATCGACCAAGACCGTTCAAAACCCGAATACGTTAACTTTGGGAATACAACACATCAGAACAAATAATAGAAGACTTTTATCACATCATAATAAGGTTACATGCAGAATATTTGAGTACATTAAATAATAATACAGCGGAAGATTAAATTATAATAAATGTAATACACTGCAGCGGAACAATTAAATTAACAAAGCGGAAGGCTATCAATGCTCTGGACACAGCTCTAAGCTTCGATCCAGAATCCTGCTCAATATATCTGCAAAATAAGCTAATTGACTACCTGTGAGGAAAAGAGGCCACCCGAGTTTGCACGGTGAAACAAACGATGGGTCAATTATGGGACTGGTATGAAAAATCTTACTTAACTTATCTAATAAGAAGGCTAATCACAGGACCATGTCGCTAACGCGGAATGGATTTACTCCATTGGATTGCCAGTGCATACAAAATTAATTAAATTTTGAAACAACGCAATGCTTTTTAGAAAAATGAAACCATTATAAGATTTAGGTCCCGTCACACAATGCAACGCAAGCCAGAGGATAGAGTTTTACCTTATAATGGTCAAAAATGTTTGATACGATAAAACGGATTTGATATTATTATTAGTGTATATATGTTTCAAAAACATTTCAATCATAATGTATTAATCATAGATGGCATAGCTACCATATACTATGTCGCCATACTAGTTATACAATCAAAACCACATGGTGTCTTATTGGAAATTGGGTTTCCATCAAGAGTCAAGGCTAGGAACGATCTTCTTACCGATTCGAGACACTCTAGCAATGTCTCAGGATCCCCCGCAGTGAACCCTTAGATACAACAGGGCCGGTCCACAAATAACGCTAGTGGATTGGCAATTCCTGAACATACGCTCCCCAGTCCTGTTGAACCTATAATATGGCCATTGGCGACCAAAAATAAATCCGAGGCCTCGAAATACATCATCCACACAAGTAAATGTCAGGGCGTGTAAAACCCTGATACCACTTCTAGCTAGAAAGAAACGTGTCCACTACCTGCGTTCTCTTGCTCCGTTTTTTACTCTTACCGGGGTATGAGACTTGCGAGGTCATGCTATACACAAAGCTATGCCAAAATAGGCTATGCTTTGATCATCAACCACAAGGCTCTGCTTTTCAACAAAAGCCTTGATAGGGCAGGGAAACGCATGTTCAGGGTTTAAGTTTAATCCACATCGGTGGACTGGCCCTGAGGATCCAAGGGCCCACCTGAGTCTGGGTCCTGAGGCTCGGGCTAGAGAGTCTCGAATCGGTTGAGGACTATCTTTTGCCTCGGTTCATAGATGGAAACCCAATTTCCAAATACGTGACTTTGCGATTTTGATTGTATAACCTATATATGGCGACATAGTGGTATGGGGCATTCATGCCGCCTATGATTGATACTTATGATTTGAAGTTGTTTTATACACTATACACTTATAATAGTATCAAATGATTTCTTTTAAACGTATCAAGCATTCTTGGCTATTATAAGGTAAAAACCCTATCCTCCGGCTTGCGTTGCATTGTATGATGGGAACTGGGTCTTATAATTGCTTCATTCTTCTTTATTTAGCATTGCGTTGTTGTTTTATGCACTGGTATTCTTGGGAGGAAACCCGTTCCGTGTTATACGGCGTGGTCCCTTGATTTAGCTAACTTTAAAAATAAAGATTAATAACTGTTTTAGTTCTCACACCAGTCCCATGACTGACCTGGAGTTTATTGTTTTAACCTAAACTCTGGGTGCCCTTATTTTGACGCGGGCAGCTAGTAGTTTTGGTTTTGCAGATTTATATTCACAGGATCCTGGTTTATAGCTGGAACGATATCCGGAAAGCTTTGTATCCGTATATCTCTTCTAGTCGTGTATTGTATTATTTTCCGCTGCTATGTATTTAAATGTAATTTAAATCTCTGATATTTCTGTGTAATATTCATTTATACTCTGTATATTCTTGTGATCTGATGTATTGTTGTAATATACAATGAAATGTTCTTCTGTATGTGTTCTGTTGTGGCTTGTTCTCGAACTATCCGCCGCTTTCCTTTACGGGGAAGTTACGGGTCGCTTCATTTGGTACCAACTGTAAAAACCCGCAACTTCCCCGTAAAGGAAAGCGTCGGATAGTTCGAGAACAAGCCACAGAAAAACGCAGACGGGAGAACATTTCATTGTATATTACAACAATGCATCAGATTACAAGAATATACATAGTATAAATGAATATTACACAGAAATATCAGAGATTTAAATTACATTTAAATACATAGCAGCGGAAAATAATACAATACACAACTAGAAGAGATATACGGATACAAAGCTTTCCGGATATCATTCCAGCTGTAAACCAAGATCCTGTGAATATAAATCTGCAAAACCAAAACTACTAGCTGCCCGTGTCAAAATAAGGGCACCCAGAGTTTAGGTTAAAACAATAAACTCCAGGTCAGTAATGTGACTGGTGTGAGAACTAAAACAGTTAATCTTTATTTTTAAAGTTAGGTAAATCAAGGGACCACGCCGCATAACACGGAACGGGTTTCCTCCCAAGAATACCAGTGCATAAAACAAACAGCGCAATGCTAAATAGAGAAAAATAAAGCTGTTATAGGACCTAGGTCCTATCACACAATGCAACGCAAGCCGGGGGATAGGGTTTTTACCTTATAATAGCCAAGAATGCTTGATACGTTTAAAAGAAATCATTTTGATACTATTACAAGTGCATAGTGTATAAAACAACTTCAATCATAAATATCAATCATAGGCGACATGAGCGTCCCATGCCACTATGTCGTCATATATAGGTTTACAAATAAAACCGCAAATGTCACGTATTTGGAAATTGGATTTCCATCTATGAACCGAGGCTAGGGATCGTCCTCTACCGATTCGAGACTGTTTAGCCCGAGCCTCAGGAACAGCCGCAACTGCCCCATGGAGCGACAGGGCCTGTCCACCGATGTGGATTATTATGCCTGAACACTACGTTTCCCCGCCCTTTGGGGCGTAAATGAGCCAACGAATGACTCCATCGGACCCGGATCGTCCGATCAAGCCGAGGCGCCTCGCAACAGCAACAACCACATAGGTGAAAAGTATATAAATGTCAGGGCTGGTAGGTCACTGACACCACCCTAGCTAGAAAGAAACGCATGCCCTCCCTGAGGTCCTCTCCCGTTTTTGGTTCACAACCGGGGTGCGAAACTCGCGAAGTAAACGTTACACAAAGCTACGCCACAAAGGCCGTGCTTTGATCATCACCACAAGACTTTGCTTTTCAACAGAAGCCTCGATCAATTGCCACTTAGGCATGCCACACAGGCAGTTCACTCCATGCGTTTGATATCCATCAATATATAACCTCTGAGCTCGTACGTCTCAGAGAAGGGCGTTAAGCAAGAGAATAAATTCTCCGCCGCCAAACAGATATATATTTAATAGAGATCAATCACACGGACTAAAATCCAATGTCAGACACACAGTCCATTTACAAGTCTGTTCTGGGTCTGAACGAAACCGGAGGCACCTAGTACCCCGCATATCCATCGATCTCCAAGTACGTCTGGACGATCACCAACTGTTTCCATCTTCTTGGGTGTACAGCCCAATCAAGATCATCAGTAATCCTCCAAACGACGTGAAGACCTCCGTCCTTCAACCACCGTCTTCATCTTCGACTTATCGTCGTATCAGTTATTCAGAATGGGATAAACCCGGTCTTTTCGAATAACTCGCGTATATTTTAAATAAGTGTTACACAAACACAACATACGCCTCATTCCAATTCATCAGTCACTAACCGTAAATTGATCAAGAGAATAATCCCCCAAATATTAACCCCGAAGGCCGAAACCAACATCAGATCAATATCCAGAAAACCATTCTGCTTAGCTAACCGATAGTTAGTTTCTAAATTTCACATTCATAGGGAAAGGTTCCCATTAATTTTATCCAAGATAAATTCTTAAAATTTATTCTTTAATCTATTTTTGAATATCAACCCAAACTAGTCGGGATTAGCGAACCTTACCGAAGTAATCATTTGTTTTAAATTTCCCAATCCCAACCTATTCATCCCATGAAGTAAAACGGGTCTTACTTCATATCTAACACCACGGTGTTACCGGTAAATTCAATTACCATTTCACGTTCAAATCTAATTAAAGATTTAACTATCACCTGGAGCAAAACTGGTGATACTCCATTTCGATTATTTCAATCTAATTAAAGATTCATTAAAACTCCACTTAGTTTTAATCGCTAACTGGGTTAAAGAATCAGTGTCATTTAAAACACGGTTCACGATAAACCCAAAATCACATTCCATTAATTATCGGGTTAAAGAACGAGTGTTATTTAAAACACTGTTCACGATAAACCCAAAAATCAATATCAATTCAATTCCAATTAAATATTATTTAATTGGTACACTTCATTAAATCTAAATAAAAAGATTTAATCTTTTCTCAACTGGGTTCAAGAACAGTGTTAATGAAGACGCCATTCACGACAAACCCAAATCACATTTGATATTAAACACAAGGCTCTGAATAGAAAATATATCGGCTTATATTCAATATCAAATTCTACGACTAACAAATATCGTATTGGAAATAACGATATATATATATCTTTCAAATTTCCATAACAATATCTGTATGATCACGAAATCCAACATCAAAATATTCCGAGGACGATTTCGATTCAAATCCATTCCAATGTAATCATTGGAAATTCTGGTTATTTTCAAAACCATTTCAAATTCAATTTATTCATTTGAAAATAAATAGAATTATAATTCTAGTTCAAAACTAGTTCATTTCGATAAAAATCTATTTTTATCTTTTCAAATATGGGTTTTTCCATCCCAATCCTTTCTAAATCATTTCTTATGATTTTACACAAATTATTACTATTTTTAATAATTTTATCAAGGCCCGTACAGTCGATTTCCATCAACGGCCATCGAACTGCACTTACAACGACCTTTTTCAAATTTGATTTGGACGTATCTCCAAATCCAACCGTTAGATTTTGAATTTCTAATATTCATTAGAAAGCTCTTTTCAATACAAACCCAACGGTTCCGGTTTTAGGAGAATCCGACGGTCGGATCTCCCGTAATGTCCGTTCGAAGTTAATGGTCGAAATTCGCGAACTGCCGCGGCGCGTTCTATTCAGGCCATATTCAAAATCTTTATATACTGGGCTGTCCATATTCAAAATAAATAAATAACAAATACGTATAAAACGATTTAAATTTTAAACAAAATTGTTTTCATTTGAAAAATATACTCTTCACACTCGTTCTAGGATACTACTGATCCTATCTCTAACGAGTCATTCTAATTGGATATTGCTAATCCAATATCTGATGAATTCTTTCGTATGGTTCTAATGTGTCTTGTTCTCGAGCTCTGTAAACCAAATCTCTGATACCAACCTGTAAGAACCTGTTACTTCCCCGTGAAGGAAAGAGCGGATACTTTGAGAACAACACACAAAAGGACGCAGACGGAAGAACATTTCATTGTTATTACAACAATTCCATCAGATACAAGAATATACAGAGTATAAATGAATAAATTACATTCGACAAATATCAGAGATTACAATAAATTACATAGCAGCGGAAAATAATACCAAAGCACAACTAGAAGTGATACACGGATACAGAGCTTTCCGAATATCATTCCAGCTGTAGATCAGGACCCTGTGGATATAAATCTGCAAAACCAAAACTACTAGCTGCCCGTGTGGAAAATAGGGGCACCCAGAGTTTAGGTTAAAACAATAAACTCCAGGTCAGTCATGTGACTGGTGTGAGAACTAAAACAGTTATTTAAAACTTTACTTTAAAGATAGTAATTCAAGGGACCACGCCGCATAACACGGAACGGGTTTCCTCCCAAGAATACCAGTGCATAAAACAAACAGCGCAATGCTAAATAAAGAAAAATGAAGCTGTTATAAGACCCAGGTCCCATCACACAATGCAACGCAAGCCGGAGGATAGGGTTTTTACCTTATAACAGCCAAAGCATGCTTGATACGTTTAAAACACATTATTTGATACTATAATAAGTGTATAGTGTCAAAACAATTTCACATCATAAATATCAATCATAGGCGGCATTAATGACCCATACCACTATGTCGCCATACTAGGTTCTACAATTAAAACCGCAATATCACGTATTGGAAATTGGATTCCATCACGAGTCGAGGCAAGGGGCAAGCTCCTCTCCGCGTTCGAGACACTCTAGCAAATGCCTCGTGACCGCACACAGCAATCCCTGGATCCTCCAAGGCCGGTCCTCTCTTACTTTTGAGGATTGGTAATTCCTGAACACACGTTTCCCGGTCCTTACAGACCTATATCCGAGGCGCCTCGTATCCAACAACCACACAGGTGAAAAGTATATAAATGTCAGGGCTGGTAGGTCACTGACACCACCCTAGCTAGAAAGAAACGTCGTGCACTCCTTGGGTCCGTATCCCGTTTTTGACTCATACCGAGGTGTGAGGCTCGCGAATTCACGTTATACACAAAGCTACGCCACACAGGCCGTGCTTTGATCATCAACCACAAGACTTTGCTTTTCAACAGAAGCCTTGATCATTTGCCACTTACGCGTGCCACACTAGCAATTCACTCCATGCGACTGATGTCCATCGATATACAACCTCTGAGCTCGTACGTCTCAGAGAAGAGCGTTAAGCAAGAGAATAAATTCTCCGCCGCCAAACAGATGTATATTTAATAGAGATCAATCAACACAGAATAAAATCCAATGTCAGACACACAAACCATTTACAAGTTCGTTCTGTGTCTGAACGAAACCGGAGGCACTTTCCTCGCATATCCATCCATCTCCAAGTACGTCTGGATGATCACCAACTGTTTCCCTCATCTTGGGTGTACAGCCCAATCGAGATCACAAGTAATTACCCAAACGATGTGAAGACTTCCGGTCTTCAACCACCGTCTTCATCTTCGACATCTCGTCGAATCGATTATTCAGAATGGGTATAAACCCGGCCTTTCTGAATAACCCACGTATATAATAAACGAATGTTACACAAATACAACAAACGCCTCATTCCAATTCAGAATATTCTTTTATTCACAAAAACACATTCTTAGGGAAAGGTTCCCATTAATTTTATCCAAGATAAATTCTTCTAAATTTATCCTATAATCTTCCTTTGGATATCATTTCAACCTAGTCGGGATTAACGAACCACACCGAAGTAATTATTTATTTTATTTCCCAATCCCAACCTATATATCCCATGGAGAAAAACTGGTAATACTCCATATCTAACACCACGGTGTTATCGGTAAAATTAATTACCATCTCACGTTCAAATCTAATTAAAGATTTGCCTATCGCTGTGGAGCAAAACTGATGGTACTCCATTCTCGATCACCTTTCAGATTTGATAATTTAAATTATCAATTCACATTTTAATCTAATTAAAGATTCATTAAAACTCCACTTAGTTTTAATCTTTTCAAAAATCAATATCCTGCCTTTAACTGGGTTAAAGAACCAATGTCATCAAAAACACGATTCACGACAAACCAAATCAAATTTGATATTAAATACAAGGCTCTGAATAGAAAATATATCGGCTTATATTCAATATCAAATTCTTGAAATCAACAAATATCGTATTGGAAATAACGATATATAATATATCTTTCAAATTCCCAAAACAATATCTGTATAGTCACGAAATCCAACATCGAAATATTCCGAAGATAATTTCGATTCAACTCCACTTCCACTTCACCTATTGGGAATATTGATTATTTTTAAAATCACTTTCAAATTCAATTTATTTATTTCAAAAATAAATTGATTTTAATTCTAGTTCAAAACTAGTTCATTTCGATAAAAATCAATTTTATCTTTTCAAATATGGAATTCTTCAGCCCAATTCTTTCCAATCCATATATTATGGTTTTACACAAATTATTGATATTTTTAATAATTTTATCAAGGCCCACACAGTCGATTTCCATCAACGGCCATCGAACTGCACTTATAGCGACCTTTTCTAAATTTGATTTGGACATAATTCCAAATCCAACCGTTAGATTTCAAATTTCTAATATTCATTGGAAAGCTCCTTTCGATACGAACCCAACGGTTCCGGTTTTAGGAGAATCCGACGGTCGGATCTCCCGCAACGTCAATTCGAAGTCAATGGTCGAAATTCACGAACTGCCGCGGAGCGGCGCGTTCTATTCAGGCCATTATATATATATATATATATAATATGTATATATTATATATATTTCGTCGATTTCCTTTTAAAACGTATTTTATAAATCGTTTTAAATTCGTTTTCAAAACCATTTCAACTCTATATTCAATTTCTAATCAAAATTGAATATTTCATATCATTACTATATAAATGATAATATTTTCAAAATGTTATATTTTGAAATCACTTCTTTTCTATATTCATTATAAAAACGAATATAATCGATATAAATATCGTTCACGTCAAAATAGCGCAACTCTAATCAACACGGCTTTGTATATTTCAATAAATCCGTTATTCTATTCAACAAATGAATATTTATTCCATTCAACACATGAATCTATATTTCTTCTAACACCTGACTAATCTCAACACATGAGTACTGTCAACACATCACTATTTTTGTTATGTAAAATATTTTATAAACTATGGTATCTATCATTTGATTTCAATTAGACTTCACCGTGAAGTAGTTCTAATTTTAAATATGATAAAGATGTAAATTTCAATGTATAAAATATTTCACTCAACACATGAACATCGTCAACACATGACTATTTTTATATTCAACACATGAATTTTCCTTTAAAATATTTATTATTTTCCCGATTGGAATGAGGCCCAATCAATCACCATATAATGTTAATTATATGGATTCCATACAACACATGTATATAATAGCAATAATAAACAATCAACCATCAACCAAAGTGCACTACACTGTATAAGCATCAAATATAGATATCTTACGCTTATAACAGCCTGTCAATCAATCGATCGACATATTTAATCAATCAGGATGAGTGAACTTCAAATTTCATCCCAACACCCGTGTGGGGTTTCAAACAATCAAACACAGATTTTAGTTGTGCAGTTGGGCGACGTGTAAAATTTATCGTCCCAATCAATGTCCTTCAAATAGGTGTACATAAACAAACCGTCCGGTTTGTAAATGAATATTTTATTTTATTCACTTCCACGTTAAAAATTATATTTTTAATGATAATATATTTTATTTCAACACATGAATTTCTATTCAGTTCATTTACTCAATAAAAATGATATTTCTATTTTTCTAACATATTTTAGAAAATTTCGGCGGCATAACGGCACGATACTAGAAACGGGACAAGGCCTAGCCTTATCCCCGGTCTAATGAAGGCCCACGCCATTCACGCATCAATCAATCCATTCCATTTCACCAAACAATTCAATTCAAACCAAACAAACTAACCAACTACTCAACCAAACAATTTAACAAACAAGCCATCCATGGTCTGTGGATGACGGGTGTCGGGTGCTACTAAACACCGTCTACATCCTAGTATATATATAACTAGAAAAAGAAATTTAGAGTGAGAAGTTCTCACCGATAGCTATCCTACTTCACGACTCTTCATTTATAGAAATCTTCATCGTTCTTGCCTTTTGTCGCTTTCGTTGCCCGTAGCCACTACATATATAAAAATTGAATTTTTACTTCGCTATTCAATATATAAAAATCGAATTTTTTACTTCGCTCTTATATAGATAAAAATTCTATTTTTACATTGCTATTCTTCATATAAAGATTTCGCCTTTTCAACTATAAAGATTTCTCCTTTCCAAATATAAAGACTTCATCTTTTCAAAAATATAGATTTTGCTTTTATTTCCTCATTATAAAAATCACCTCTTTATTTCAATGTATATATAATAAAAATCAGATTTTTATTTCGCTACATAGACAAAGATGATATTTTTATATTCTATATTTCATAAAGATTATATTTTTATCCTCCTATAATATAAAAGATTGTATTTTTATCCTCCTACAATATAAAAGATTGTATTTTTATCCTCCTACAATATAAAAGATTGTATTTTTATCCTCCTACAATATAAAATTTCAGATTTTTAATTGCTAAAATTAATTAAACAAAACAAAATAAAAATAAAAAGGAAAAAGGGGCTCACAGTGTTCGACTGCAGAGGGGGGGGGGGGGCGGTTTTTATGCAGAAGAAGGAGGAGATGGAAGCGAGAGAGGGAGGAAGAAGAAGAAAGGGAGGCGGCGGCAGAGGTAGCTGGGGGTTGCGCACAGGGGGGCGGCGAGGTGGAGGAAGAAGGAGGAGGAGAAGAAGGTGGCGGCGCTGCAGGTGAAGGGGAGGCGGCGGCTCTTCTGGGTGGTGGCGCGGTGGTCTCGGGGAGGGCGGCGGTGAACCCAGGGAGAGGCGCGCGATTTTAGTTTTAGGTTTTTTTTTTCTCTGTTACGAAATGAAGAAGAAGAGAGGGGGGGGGGCAGATGAAATAAAGGGGAGGAAGGAGGGATTTTAATTTTTTTAATTTATTTAATTATTTTATTTTCACTAAAAAGCAACTTTTATTTTCGACCTCAAAACGAGACCCACCGCCTGTCGTCTATAGCATTTTACCCCCATTCCGAACACAATGGGATATGTATTGTAGGCTGATTCGATCGTTTCGATCAGTTTCCGTTAAAATCAATATATAACTCTATATATTGAATTTGAACGCGCATTTCAATTTACCGGGGTCACATACTAACTCGAAAAATTTCAAAAAAATATTTTCTAGCTTCGTATTGACAATACGGTCCTAACAAAACTAGTTTCGTCGAATTCTGAGACCGTTGGAAAAATGGCCATTTTTCAGTCGATTAAAATCAACCGAAACTGGTCAAACGCGCTTTCCTTCGCCGCGCTCACATATTGATTCGAAAAATTATGAAATTTGGAATCTAACTATAATTTGACATCACGGACCCAACAAAACTGGTTTCGTCGAAATCCGAGGTCATTTGCAAAATTTTCATTTTTAAGGGCTTGAATTCCATAGCGACTATTTAGAATTTTCAACTGGGCATAACTTTTGATTCCCGCTATGAAATTTTGATTTTTCGGATTCGTTGGAAAGGTATCTTCAATTAGATCCTAATGTTTTTGGTTTCACTAAAATCCGGTTTGTTTTGCACCCGGTACATTCAATTGAAGTTTGAAATCGAATTATCGAACTACCGCGCCATTTTCAATTCTATTTATAATTATATATAATTATTTATATTCTAACGACGACGTATATAATATATACGTTCGAATTATATTCAAAATAAATTTCTCATCGTTTTTATTTAAAATAATCTATTTTAAATATTCAAAATTCGCTAAAATTGCCAAAATAAAATTTTAAACTGGTTCAGATTTTCTGGGTTATTACAACTTGCATGATGGCATGCCACATTGACAATTCACGCCATGCAATCGATAACTACCAAGACATAACATCTGAGCTCGTGCGTCTCAGAGAAGGGTGTTAAGCAAGAGAATAAATTCTCTGCCACCATAGATATATATTAAATAGAAATCAATTTAATTTACATGGAATGAAATCCAATGTCAGACACACATCCATTTACAAGTCCGTTTTGGGTCTGAACGAAACCGCAGACACCTTATTCCGCCTCCCGTATGTCTAATACAGAAGTGAGGTGCTCGCGTATCCGAACAATCAACAAGTACATCCGGACAAACTACCACTTTAACCTTTTACTAGGAGTGACCCAATGTCAGGCATCTGTAGTCGTCCATTCGATGTGAAGATCGTTGGTCTTCATCCACCGTCTTCAATGTCTTTAACTTTAATCGTCGTAACAATTATTCAGAATGGGTTAAATCGGGTCTTTTCGAATAACTCGCGTATTGTTATAATTAAAAATCAAGTGCTATAAAGACACATCCAACGCCTCATTCCAATTCAGAATATTCTTTAAATTAAATATTCGCATTATTGGGGAAAGATTCCCATTAGTTCTATCAAAGATACATTCTTTTAAATTTAGTCTTTTAATCTTCTTTTTAAAGATTCATTAAAACTCCAATTTGGTTTTAATATCAAAAATCATTACTTTATGATTATACAGTTTTAATAAATTAATCTTATCTTTAACTGAGTTAAAGAATCAATGTCATTTAAAAACATTATTCTCGATAAACCCAAAATCACCTTCCATTAAATATGGAATTTTCGCAGAAATCAAATCAATATATAATCGATATAAATTTCCATATCAGACTAATAATATAAATGGAATAACGGCAAAGCCTTCTAAATTCCATATGTAGTAACAGTCCTCTTTTACAGAAGCCTATTTCGATTATTACTAAATCGAATTTCCATTCAATTCCAGTTTAATCTATTAAATTAGAAAACTTGACTTTGGAAATTTTCTTTTTAAATCTTAGTAAAAATATTTATAAATTCCAAATTATATTTCACTGTTAATTAGGTTAAAGAACAAATGTCATTTAAAACATAGTTCACAATAAACCCAATTCACATATCAATTATTTCAATTACTAAATATAATTTTGAAACACTAATAATCTTAGTTAAAAGATTTATTCTTTCATACAAAGTTTAAGAACAGTGTTATTTAAGACACCATCCACGACAACCCAAAATCCAATTCTTTTATTATAATATCTTTTTAAAAATATTCTTTATTTAAAAGAAACTCTTTGTTTAAAATATTCTTTACATAAAAGGTATTCTGAATCGGAAAGCGACTCAATCATTTACCATATAGCTTCGGTTATATGGATTTCATACATCATATGTAAATGACAACAAATGATAAGCAATCATCAAACCATCCATTCAACATCCAGAGTGAAGTTCTCAACTGTGTGAGCATTAAAATGAAACATAACGCTCATCGCAGCCTATCAATCTATCGATTGACATATAAATAAATATTGGGACTTGTGTTTATCAATTATCATCTCAATACCCATGTGCGGTTTTCAGCCAACAACAGTTCATATAAATAAATAATTGTTAATGAATTTAACCAATTTTAATACTGTTAATATATTGATGATAATGAACAAAACATGTTATTTTATTCCTAATGCCGAATAAAAATGTATTTGACTCGTATAATTTTCTTATACATTTCTAATGTCTAATAAAATGTAATTTATTTATATGACATTATTGATGACAAATAAAAGATAATTTTCATTATACTTTATTTGTATGTAATTATTCTTACTTTAACACATAAAAGAAATAATCTCATTTGTATATGCTTTTAAATGTATAACCTAACACATAAAAATGTTTATTTTAAATTGTATACAAATTCTAATGTATGCATTAACATATAAAGATGTCACTTTAACTCGCCTATACATTCTAATGTATATTTTGACCAATAATATGATTCTTATATTGGAATATAAATTCTAATGTAAGATTGCAAATAAAAATGATTTTTATATTTGCATATAAATTCTATTGTATGTTATGCAAATAAAAATGATTATTATATTTGCATATAATTCTATTTCAACAAAATGTATAAGAAGTGATGCATCCATTTTGCTGACAATTCTATTTTACCAAATAAATATTTTTGTTTATAACAAAACATATTTAACAAAATACTATTTGTGTTTAACTCTTTTATTTAACACAAAAATGTGATTTTTGTGTCATTTCAAATCTAATTAACAAAAACGTAATTTTTGTTTTCAATAATCATATTTAACCAAATGTAATTTTTGTTTCAATTATTGTATTTTTGACAAAAATAAATATTTTGGTTCAACTAAGCTATTTGGCCAAAAATGTTCATTTTGACCAAAAAGGTGTATTTTGATTCAACTAATCTATCTTGACAAAAGTATATATTTTGACAAAAATATATGGTTTGCTTTAACTAATCTATTTTAACAAAAATGGATATTTTGACAAAATGTACATTTTTACTCAATAAATCTTTTTCAACAAACAATAAAAATAATGACTCTGTTTTGTCGACAAATTTATTTCAACAAAACAATAAAAATGATAACTTTGTTTTGTCGGCAATTCTAACTCAAGAAAACAAATAAAAGTGATGTGTTTGTTTTGTCGACAATTTTAATTCAACAAAACAAATAAAAGTGATAGGTTTGTTTTGTCGACAAATCTATTTCAACAAACAAATAAAAGTGATAGGTTTGTTTTGTTTACATTTCTCTATTCAACCTAACAAATAAAAATGATAATCTTATTTGTTTACAATTTCGACTTAACAAATAAAATGATAATTTTATTTGTTTACAATTTCTACTTAACAAAAACGATTATTGTTTTAACACAAACCTATTTGACAAAAATGTAATTTTGTTCTAACATAATTCTAATTTACAAAAATGTAATTTTTGTTCTAACCATTATATTTTGACAAGAATGCCAATTTTGTTTCAACGGTTACATTTTGACAAAAGCGACAAATTGGCTTTAACTATTATAATTTGAAAAAACGACAAATTTGATTTCAACTTGTATAATTTGACAAAAGCGGCCAATTTGATTTCAACTTTTATAATTTGACAAAATTGACAAATTGGCTTCAACTAATGTGTTTTGACAAAAATGGATATTTTATTGTAACTAATGTGTTTCGAAAAAAATGTTTATTTTTACTTTAACAACTATGTTGACAAAAATGCATATTTTTGTTTTAACAACTATATTGACAAAAATGCATATTTTTGTTTTTAACAACTATACTGATGAAAATGCATATTTTTGTTTTAACAACTATATTGACAAAAATGTTATTTTGTTTCACTAAACTATATTGGCAAAAATGTTATTTTGTTTCACTAAACTATATTGACAAAATGTTATTTTGTTTCATTAAACTTTATAATAACATGTATGATATATTTGTTTCATCAATTTAATAATAGCAAGTATAATATATTTGTTTTGTCAATTTAATAATAACAAGTATGATATATTTGTTTCATCAATTTAATAATAACAAGTATGATATATTTCATCAATTTAATAATAACGAGTATACAAGTATGATATATTTGTTTCATCAATTTAATAATAACAAGTATGATATATTTATTTCATCAATTTAATAGTAACAAGTATGATATATTTGTTTCATCAATTTAATAATAACAAGTATGATATATTTGTTTTCAACACAACAATCATCACACCACTAGATCTACATAACAATGACAATCAATTAGAATTTAACATCGGATCGGAAGAAAAATCACAATCACACAATTAGTTATTTTTAATTTAAATAAATAAATAAATAGAATTCTTACATTGCTTTTTGTTATAATTTTCAACATGCTCCATTTTGATTCTGGTCAGCCCCATGTCGTAGATCTCAATTTTGTGGTTCCAACGCTTTCAGTTTCATCGAATTTTGTGTTCGTATGATCGAGTTACAATTGATTAAAGATTAATTACTTTTAAAACATAATTAACATTAATTAAAATTCTTTTAACCTTAATTAAAGAAAAACAGGCCGTTGTCTTCTTCCATTGATAATCGTTCTAGGAAACCCATAGTCGACCTTCTATCCGACCCTTCGCACGCACTTCCAAGGCACCAGAACCTGATCAAGCCACTTCACCTCAAAGCCCCTCCTTCTACCTCCCTACGACATGAACCACATGGAGTTCAGTCCCTCCCTGCGCTGACAATTTGGCTTCGAATGCGACAAGTTTAGAGAGGAAAATCGTCCACCATAGTATACCATTTCAAATCTTGACCGTACGATGTTGATGAGCTCGAAAATCTCAGCGATTTTCGTGTATGAATCTTTAGATAATTTGTAATATTTGTGAAGAGATCAAGGGATTTGTTTTGAACGGTTTTGGCCATTCAAGAGGAGATGGCAGCGCTGAAACATGAAGAGGGTATTAGGGTTTTTTTTTTCTTCTAGGATATTTATAATAATTTAATAATTTTAATTCTAGTTTTCATAAATAAACCCGCTAATTCTTTATAACTCCAATTACAACCCAACGAGAGTTGTCCCTAGCCAAATACCCACATTACGGACGCAATGGACCAGGTCCTGTCAGCCGGTTTGATCGTCTTAAGCCTGTTTTATTTAATTTAATATTTAAATCATTTATTTAATAAATTCAATCTTACATTTAAATTCACCGGGGCCACATACGAACTCTAAAAATTCCAGAAAAACTATTTCTAGTTATGTTTTAATGATACGGTTCTAGTAAGACTAATTTCATCAAATTCCGAGCCGTTTGAAAAATGGCCATTTTCTGGTCGATCTGATTTGATTGAAACTGACAAAACATATTTTCTTTTGCCACACTCACATATTAATTCTAAAAATTATGAAAATTGAAACCTAGCAATAATTTGACATTCCGGTTCCAACAAAAGTGGTTTCGTCGAAAACGGAGGTCGTTTGAAAAATGGTTATCTTTAATATTAAAATATATATAAAAATTCTACAGTAACTATTCCGAATTTTAAACTGGGCATAACTTTTGATTCCCGCTATGAAATCTAATTTTTTCGAATTCGTTGGAAAAATATTTTTAAATAGATTTAAATTTGGTTTCACTAAAATATGATTTAATTTGCATCCTGTACAGTCATTCAAAGTTCAAATTCAAATTTTCAAACTACCGTGCTTTTTCTAACTCCTTTTATAATTAAAATAAATATATTCGTTCTAACTTCTATTTAAATAAATTTTTAGTCGTTATTATTTAAAATAAATCATTTTCAATATTAAAAATCCATTAAAATTTCTAAAATAAATTTTTTAAATTGGTTCAGAATTTCCGGGTTGTTATAGAAACCAAACCCAAGAGGGTTCGGTGTACCTTTTATAAATGTAATTCTTATTTTTGTGAACAGTTTCTAAGAATGATTTTATACATTCATTCTAATCAAAAGATTATTTTTTTAGGAACCCATATGTTCGTAGTTTTAGAAAATATTTTTGTAAGATGTTTGTCTGAGCTGCTAATTTTGATTTTTCTATTCAATTTCTTCCAAGGTTGAATATCAGCCTTCTTTTTATAACCTAATCCTCTTTTACTAGATGTAGGTTGAGAAATTTCTTTAACTTTAAATAAATTCTCTCTTTCTTTATTAAATTAGAAACATTCTTAGTAATATCATCTAATATTATTTTAAGACTAGAGTCATCTAATTCTATTATTTTAATTCTAGTTTTTAACTCATGATTTTCAGAGACAAGTGCGTTATTCTTTTCTTTGTGAGTTTCAATTTATTGACTTAATAAAGAAAGTTGAGAACTAGCATCAAAAAGAGATTCTTGAAGTTTTCTAATTTCTTCTTCTAATATCTCTTTTTCATCTTTCATCATATCTCTTTCTAATTCTGCCTTTTCCTGATCCTCATTAGCTTGTTTATATTTTCTGCTGAAAATATTTCTAGATTCTAACAATTCTGAATTTATTTCTACCATATCTTCATAAGAAAAATCACTTACCTCATTATCTTTAGCCATGAAGCATAAGTTAGCTTGTTCATTGTCATTATCACTGTCACTATCTGATGATGATGAGTCATAATCATCCCTTGTTACAGAAAAAGCTTTCTTCTTGGATTTACCTTTCTTGTTTTGATATTCTTTCTTTTTCTATGGACAGTGTCCCTTGATATGGCCTTTCTTTCCACAGTTATAGCATTTTATTACCGAACTTATTGCTAAGTTGTTATTGATGGATTTTCTTTTGAAGATATACTTGTTCCCTTTTCTATATTTCAAAATTTTCTTGAATTTTTTAGCAATGAATGCCATATCTTCTTCATTGTCAAAATGTCTTCATCTTTCTCAACATGAAATGCAAGATTCCTTTTGTCTTGCGCATGAACTCTTTTTTCCTACAAATTCACTTCATATTGCATTAGATTTCCTGTTTACTCTTCTGGTTTCATGGTTGAGAGATCATTAGCTTCTTTGATAGCCAAGACCTTCCTTTCCCATTCTTCCGTTAATGAGTTTAGGATTTTCGATACTATATCAAAATTAGAATATTTTTCTCCTAAGCCTAGTGATGAATGATAAATATCCCGAAATATAGAATACATATCATTGATAGATTCATTTTTATTCATTCTAAAATTCTGAAACTGACTTTTAAGCATGGATATCTTGCTTTGTTTAACCTTGTTAGTTCCTTCATGAGTTACTTTGAGTGTTGGCCATATTTCATATGCAACACATGAAAAAACGATTACACTCATTTCTATCTAAGGTACAATGCAACATATTCATAGCTTTAGCATTTGTAGTAGCATCTATTTTTTCTGTATTTGGCCATTCAGAATAATTATTAGTAGGAGGTGTATATTCTTTCTGAATTATATTCTGTGAATCAAAACGGTTTGCTTGCATATAGATTCTCATTCATGTAGCCCAATAACTATAGTTTAAACCATTAAAAATGGAGCTCGTGCGGTGGATTGGCCATCAGTAAAGTTAGTGTTAATGCCGGTGTTAGTGTTGTTTTCCATATTATCGGAATATCAACTAACCGCTTTACGGTTATAAGATGTCCTGCCCGGATACCAAATGAAAATCCAAGTATGATCAACTAAAATAGAAATGAAAGCAGTATACTAAATGCGGAAGTTCTACTAATTTTGATATATGCAAGTAAATATTTAAAGAGATAAATATCTAGAAACGATATCACAGATAAGCAATATAAAAGTTGTAAATAAAAGTAAAGAACATTAGGAATTTTTATACTGGTTAGGAGTACCATTCTACAACTAGTACCTAAGATACCCATAGGTCTTTCACTATAAAGCCCACTATTCATTCGAAGGAACGAGTCTCTACCACCGTTATAGGACTTCTTTCATCCTAGGCTATACCAGCTAGGATTTTTTCACCTGGACTTGCTTATAGGACTTCACCACCTGAATTGCCTGTAAGATTTTCTACTATCTTTGCAGGACTTTGTTACAAGAATATAAATGACATGATTGTTTTCTAATACAACATTGATGGATAACAAATGAAGTACAATATCCTATAATCTTCTCCTCGAGTTTATAGATTAAGAAATGTGAGCAAGTAGAGATAGAATAGGATTTTGATCTCTTTTGAATTCAAACAAAGTTTGAATTATAATAATAGAATTCAAAGAGATTAAGAAGGAAAGAATTGAGCAATTAGAATGAACAAAAACTTGAATTCAATAGAATATATAAGAATGAGATCGAGTAAGTTCTTTAAGATGCTATTCTTGCATGTATATATAATGAATGAAGAGTTATAATGTAACGTCCCGCATTTTCGTCGATTTGAATTTGAATATTTGTATCAGTTTAAATATTGAATTCGAAATATAAATGGGTTTATATATAAATTTAAAATGAATTTGAACGTATAAAAATATATATTAAATATATTCAAGCCCAAAACGTAACAACCCGTATTTTCAATAACCTGTTATAACGTAAATCGAGGCAGAATTTAATTTATAAATCTGAATCAAGGGAAACGGGCTATGTCATTGCGTTCGTCTCGGAAAAATACGCGAAATAGAGTCCGAGTTTTCGAAAATCGGATTCCGTATGACCCGATTAAGGCCCAATGAAGTTTTCAGAAAATTTCAAAGTAAAAACGATTTCAAATTCAAGTTTGAATTTGGAAATTAGGTCAGATTGGGCTAGGCGGGAAAATTCCCGCCAGAGCACCCAAGTCGACAGCCCTATCGACTTGGGAGTCGACTTGGTTGGACCCAAGTCGACAGCCCTGTCGACTTGGTTCAGCCGGGCAGTTTTGCCTGGTGCACCATTTTGGAGTTGTGTTGAGTTTTGGGGCCAGATTCGGTTTTGAGGGCTGAGATTGGAACTAGGGTTTAATCCTAAGGCTAAAACTAATCCTAATCTCTATAAATAAGCCCCTAACCTAACCCTAAATCATCATTATTCATTCAAGTAACTAAACTATGGCAAAATCATTCCTCTCATGGCCTCCACTCTCTTCATAAAATTCCTAAATAAATTTCTATGAGAGATTTTTCCATGCATACAAGTGTTTTCAAGCTTGTATGAGCATCATTAGCTTGCATTCAAGTCAAGTTTCCATATTTACATCATAAAGCAAGAGTTTTGATCATTTTGGCTCAAGGGTTTTTTCTATTGGAGCTTGCATTTTGGGTTTATTTGATTGCATAAGGGCTTTGTCTCAATATATATATATATTTTTGTGTCTTCATAAGCATTGTAAGCCCTTTTCTACTTTCATATTTAAACTCTAAAGTTAAATGAATGATGCAAGTTTGGTTGATCATTATGATGTGCAAGTTTATCATGTTATGTTATGCAAGTATGCCATGTTATGATATGCAAGTTTATCATGTTATGCTATGCAAGTTTGCCATGTTATGATATGCAAGTTTATCATGTTATGGTATGCAAGTATGCCATGCTATGATATGCAAGTTTACCATGTTATGCTATGCAAGTTTGCCATGTTATGATATGCAAGTTTATCATGTTATGTTATGCAAGTTTGCCATGTTATGATATGCAAGTTTATCATGTTATGTTATGCAAGTTTGCTATGTTATGATATGCAAGTTTGCCATATGATATGCAAGTTATGTTATGCAAGTTTGGGTTGATCATTTTGCTCATGTTATCATGTTATGGAAGCTTATCTTGGGTTTATGAGCTTAAAGCTTCAAGCTTTATGCTAAAAGTTGCATTTTGGCAACATGTAAGTTATCATGTCCCTTATGATAACTTGCATATGAGGCTAAATGCGAACTTATGGCAACTTCTACATGTCATTTATCACCATGTATCACTTATATGCTAAGTTTGGTTTTATGCATACTTTTGAGGCCTAATGATGCAATATGCAAGTATATGAACATATGTACATTTCATATGCCACCATGTTAAACTTGTGGCTTCAACACCATTTGTCATCTTTATGCCAAGTTCCCTCTTTCTATCCTTTATGCGCTATTGCGATTATGTAAGCGATGGGATTGCGTTTGGGGTTGGGTAAACTTAAAAGACATGAAAACATAAGATTGGGAATTTACCTATTAAGTTAGGTCTACCCATTGGGAATTTACCTATTAAGTTAGGTCTACCCAAATTCTTGAAAACTTGTAATGTGTTTTGGAAACATGATGGACATGACACTTAGAAAATATAAGTGTGACCAACTCGAGGTTGGGTTGAGTTTGTAGCGTAAAACTACCCGGAACCGACCGGCTTAACTAGTTGCTATAAACAATAGGACCCAATGTGAGAAGTTGGTCATGTTGTACCCTGAACCCGAGGTTAGACCAAGTTGTGGTGTAAAGCTACCCGGACCCGCCCGGCTTAACTAGTAACCACAACAAGATCTAATGTGAGAGGTTAAGGCACATTAAATTAGTTAATGCCTCATGATTAGGGTTAAGTCATGGTCCACTTAATACTTAACCAATTTGGGCTTGGTAGATTAATCAGGGTTAAGTCGTGAACCCATCGTTACACTTAACCAAGTTAATCCATGATTAGTAAAAGGGTTAAACCGTACTTAACCCACTAGAAAATCCTAGCAATGGGGGTCCACTCCAGCAGTAATCCCAAGTTTGTATCATTAAGACCCTAGGGACTAGGCTAGGGTGGGGGCACAATTACTGGACTTGAGGTAAGTGACCAAAAACGACGGCAGAGTGGTACGCCGATGTAGTTCCGGACGGACTATGGTCGTGATCGTAGTCCGTATTTGGAGAAGTCAAGCATGGGTACCAGTAGATCGAGACTGTGCACTTATGTTTATGGTGTCCATGGGTTGACACCCTAGGGCTTGATACACCCGACGGGAGACCCGGCACAGTCCGACTACAATTATGTTTGGACCGTATTGACACCAACACGTGACGAGTTAGGCTTAGGGAGCCGATCGATTAGACCGTTTGGTTGGACCTCTTATTAGGGTCACTTCATGTTATTGGACCTCGTATTAGGGTCACTTTATGTTATTGGACCTCGTATTAGGGTCATTTCATGTTATTGGGTCAAAGCTTGGGCCAAGGGATCAATACGTGTTTATTCAAGTCATGTTAGTTTGCTAGTACACCTGTGGTGCAAAACCTTAATCCTGATTATGCAATGACACCTTTATCTACCTTGTTAGTTAATCATCATGCTAGTATGTTGTTATCCTTATGTTCATCCCTGCTTCTCATGCCAGTTAACTTTATCAGTTTACATTGATTGTAGTAGGGCTTACTCAGTCTTTTTGACTGACCTGTTTTTCTTTCGCCTCTTTTCTTCCGTTTCCCCCCCCCCCCCCCCCAGGTTCTCAGGGTGGGAATATTGGAGCTTAGCTTGGATTTCTGATCGCTTGCTTATTTTAGCTCATGTACGGTCTTGACATGAAGCTAGCTATGGTTATCACTTATTTTGGGGATAGTACTTATGTATTTCAGTTTTTCAGTGATATTGTTTTTATCTAGACTTGTGTATTTGGAAAGTTGACATTATGTTGTACCAGACTTGTTTTGAAATAGTTTGAAATCTTCCGCTGTTTTACTTATCTTATTTACTCTGTTTACATATATACATATGTTCTTGTTCTGCCTTGATATATCATTATGCATGTTTACCTGATTCAAACGCCCCTCCAAAGTCAGAGTGCTCGCAAGAGCCACCCTGGCGGAGGTGGGGTGTTACATTTGGTATCAGAGCATATGGTTTACGAGAAGGAACAAAAAGGTTTTTAGAAAACTTTTGGAAAACTATTTTCAAAACCAAGTATAAAGTATTTTCCAAAGAAAAGTCTAGTTTATTTTAAAGGCTATTCCCCAAAAAGCCATTAGCAAAATTCCTTCGTTTTTCTCCATTCTGAATCTATCTTTTTCTTCGTTTTCAGTATGGCCAATAACTTTGCCATTCCGGAGGGAGTACACGTACCTGTTTGGTATAGGAGACTTTTGGAGGCTAGGGCGACCGAAGCCGGCCCCGCAGATGTTCCTCCTCCTCCTCCTCCGGTGCTTAATGTTTCTCCTCCTCCTCCCATAGCTGATGTTACTCTTCCCCCTCAGCCTCCACAAGCGGATTTTGCGGAAACTTGTAAGAACTTTAAGACGATGGGTGGCAAGAACTTTCAAGGCACTGAGACTTTTGTAGAAGCCAGGAATTGGTTGAAATAAACCGAAGATATTTTTGCCTTCTTTGATATAGATGACTGTAGGAAGGTTTTATTGGCAGTGTGGTTGCTAAAGGAAGAAGCGGCACGTTGGTGGGTGGTCACCACCGCTACTAGGCCAATTGAGACTTGGGATGACTTTCGGGGAAAGTTTGGACTAAGGTTCCTATCACTGAAACAAGGGGACATGACTATTAGAGAATACATAGATAAGTTTAATCAACTGGCTCGGGTCGGTTTAGACTTGGTTAACACAGCTCAGAAGAAGGCCCTATACTTTGCTCTAGGATTAAATGAGCCATTACATGGTTTAGCCATGACTCATATACCCTTGGGGGCAACTTTCGAGAGTTTGGTGAATATGGCCCTACTCAATGAAGAGAATAGGAGTGGCAAGAAGGAAATCAAGGTGAATGAGTCTCAAACCAAGAAAACGGGGCCCAAAAAGGAAATGAAAAAGAAGGAGGAGAAGTCTAAAGATAAGAAGGAAAAAAGGTGCTTTACTTGTGGAAGCTCGACTCATCTAAACAAGGATTGCAGAAAAAGGAAGGGCACTTGCTTTAACTGTGGAGAAATGGGACACTTCACTAGGGATTGCCCGAAGAAGCAAGGGCAAGGCCAGGGTCAGACTCAGCGTGCTGGACCATCGGGAGGGCAAGTTCATGCTCTCAATGCCGCTCCAGTTCCCGATCGAGGTAGTATTTCTGTTGAAAGCCCTGTATATATATTTCTGATTTTTCAGTTCGTACCTTATTTGATTTTGGTGCATCGCATAGTTTATTTCATCTGATCTAGTTGGAAGTTTGCACCTAAGTACTAGTCTAGTTAATGATCCCGTGTGTGTTTCAAATCCAATTGGGGTTTCCGCCCATTTGTCTATTATCTACGTGGATTTGAAAATCTCTATCTTTAGTGTAGAGTTCTCGTGTGATGCTTATATTCTCGGTTTCATGGGGTATGGGTTGATTTTGGGCATGGATGGGTTGTCCAGTTTTGGAGCCATCCTTGATTTTAGAGCATAGGGTGGTGAGGCTCATGACTCGCCTCGATAATACCCTAAAAATTTCTTGTAACCCTATGGGTCCCGTCATGTTGTGTTATCTTGAATCCCTCAACTCGTCTATCGATAGTTTGCAATCGGTGAGGGTGGTCCGGGAATATCCTGATATCTTGGGTGAAGTGAAGGGGGGTTACCCCTAAGCGAGAGATTGATTCCGCATTTATCTGGTTGATAATGCCAAGCCAGTTACGTGGCCGGTTAGGCACATGGTCCTGCGAGATGAGAGTTAAGAAAGCAAGTCAAGGAGTTGCTTGAGAAGAACTTCATTAGACGAAGTATATATGAATGGGGAGCGCCAGTAGTATTTACTACCAAGGCAGATGGTTCTCTTCGACTTTGTGTTGATTATCGTGAGTTAAACAAAGAGAATAGACAACCATTGCCAAGGATCGATGATTTGTTTGATCAGCTTGTAGGAACATCTGTTTTCTCTTGATCTTGCTACTGGATTCCATCAGCTCAGAGTAGCTGAGGATAGTATAGACAAAACTGCGTTCAAAACTCCAGATGGATTCTTAGAATGGCTGGTCGTGCCATTCGGTTTGACTAGTGCACCCGCCTACTTCGTGGACTTGATGAGTAGGGTGCCTAGGGAGTTCCTGAACAAGTTTGTGGTAGTCTTTGTAGACGATATCCTGACTTTCTTAAAGAACGAGGAAGAACATGCTAGACATCTCAAGGAGGTGATGGATACGCTTAGAGCGCATCAGTTGAAAGCCAAGACCTCCAAATGTCATTTTGGAGAAAAGAAGTTAGATTTCTTGGGCACATAGTTTCTAAGCAAGGCTTAGTGGTGGATCCTGCTAAAGTGGTCGAGGTTCAAGACCGGAAAGCTCCGACGAGGACAATTGAAGTAAGAAGCTTTCTCAGTTTAATTAGTTAGTTAGCGTCCCTTGAGCTTAGACCTACCCTTCTGGATCAAGTAGGGACTTCACAGAAGGAAGACCCGCAGTTAGTCGAGATCATGGACAAGTTGATTCGAGGCGAGAAGATAAGTCACCTCGCTATAGATGACAAGGGATGGCTAAGACGCGATGAGAGAAAGAAGGCTCTTGAAGATGAACATCACTCGAGGAGGTGGCCGAGTTTGTCCCAAGGTGCATGTTGTGCCAACAGATTAAGGCCGAGTCATAAAAAGCCCAGTGGGCTATTACATCCATTGGAGGTCCCCGCAATGGAAGTAGTAAAGCGTCACGAAGGATTTCGTGGATGGACTGCCTAGGTCAAGGAAAGAGAATACGAGCATGTGGGTCATAGTAGGTAGACTCACGAAGAGTGCTCATTTCACTCCGGTAAAGAGCGAAAGGACTGCATCATAGCTAGCGACAGTTTACTTTCAAGAAATAAAGCGGTTGCACGAGGTTCCCTAAAGTATAGTTAGTAACCATGACTCAATCTTCACTAGCCAGTTTTGGGATAGTCTACGGAAAGTCATGGGCAAGCGACTAAATCTAAGTACGGCCTATCATTCACAGGCGGATGGTTCATTTCGTTCAAGCATGAGTTATAGAAAATCACGTTAGTAAGAGCAATTGGCAACGTGGATTGGTATTTTCAAGAAAAGTTCTACTGCGTGGAATACTTTATAGTAAGTAGACGAGATCCAGGATTCACTCGTGAATTTTGGAGAGCTTGCAGGAAACCATGAGGTCACAGTTATGTTTAAGCCAAGTATGATAGAAGAAGAGTAAGTGAAAGAGGAAGACGAGAGGCGACAATGAAATGGGTTCCAACTCATATTTGGAAATAAGAGTTAAGAAGCTAAGAAATCATGAAGTAAAAGACGGTCAAAGCACAGTGGAGTTAAGAAGATTGAAGGCTAGATACGCGCATCATATCTCTTTTTAAGAGTATATTCTTGATCCTTGTTTTCCTGTGGAACTTACTTGCATGTTATCTTTTACATATATCCTCTCGGTCCCATTCTCGATCCCATTTCTGTTGTAAACTCCATAAGGGGGTATGACTCATCGGTTAGTAATACATGTCAAAGTTTGAAAGGGTCCGTTAGGTTGACTAAACCTTTTGGGCTTTCATAGAATATGGGTTGGGTTAGGAAGGGATTTCTTGTAATCCAAAAGGAGTATATCTTGCTTATCTTCCCGATCTCTTTGTAGCATATCTTTCTTTCGCTATCTATATCGTGTTAATCTTGTCATGAGAACCTTAGGTAGAAACCCTTTGGATGAAACATGTGTTTGAAACATGTTAAGCTTGATGTTTGCAAGTGGTTGCAAGTGTTTGCAAGTGGTTACTCGTGGATGCATTATACACATTAGGCACTAGATCGGCTCACGCACTCCTCATATTGCATATGCATGAGTGTTTATGCTTATTCATGGATGAAAATTTTTGTGTTATCACATGGATGTTGCATATGGATGAATGTTATGTGCACACATATAGATGTTATACATTATGTTAGGAATTGCATACATATGGATTCATTTCACTAACATAATTTGCATTGATGATATTTGCATTAGATAAGTACATATACACACACCTTTGCATATGTTCATACAACATTTAGAATCTTGTAAGGACAATGATTGCTCGTGGATGATATTTTGAGTAGATGGATGTTGGATGGTAGGATACGTTCTTCCTAACCTGAAGATTTCGGGGACGAAATCCTTTAAGGAGGGGAGAATGTAACAACCCGTATTTTCAATAACCTGTTATAACGTAAATCGAGGCAGAATTTAATTTATAAATCTGAATCAAGGGAAACGGGCTATGTCATTGCGTTCGTCTCGGAAAAATACGCGAAATAGATTCCGAGTTTTCGAAAATCGGAGTCCGTATGACCCGATTAAGGCCCAACGAAGTTTTCAGAAAATTTCAAAGTAAAAACGATTTCAAATTCAAGTTTGAATTTGGAAATTAGGTCAGATTGGGCTAGGCGGGAAAATTCCCGCCAGAGCACCCAAGTCGACAGCCCTGTCGACTTGGGAGTCGACGTGGTTGGACCCAAGTCGACAGCCCTGTCGACTTGGCTGTCGACTTGGTTCAGCCGGGCAGTTTTGCCTGGTGCACCATTTTGGAGTTGTGTTGAGTTTTGGGGCCAGATTCGGTTTTGAGGGCTGAGATTGGAACTAGGGTTTAATCCTAAGGCTAAAACTAATCCTAATCTCTATAAATAAGCCCCTAACCTAACCCTAAATCATCATTATTCATTCAAGTAACTAAACTATGGCAAAATCATTCCTCTCATGGCCTCCACTCTCTTCATAAAATTCCTAAATAAATTTCTATGAGAGATTTTTCCATGCATACAAGTGTTTTCAAGCTTGTATGAGCATCATTAGCTTGCATTCAAGTCAAGTTTCCATATTTACATCATAAAGCAAGAGTTTTGATCATTTTGGCTCAAGGGTTTTTCTATTGGAGCTTTTATTTTGGGTTTATTTGATTGCATAAGGGCTTTGTCTCAATCTATATATATTTTTGTGTCTTCATACGCATTGTAAGCCCTTTTCTACTTTCATATTTAAACTCTAAAGTTAAATGAATGATGCAAGTTTGGTTGATCATTATGATATGCAAGTTTATCATGTTATGTTATGCAAGTATGCCATGTTATGATATGCAAGTTTACAATGTTATGCTATGCAAGTTTGCCATGTTATGATATGCAAGTTTATCATGTTATGTTATGCAAGTATGCCATGTTATGATATGCAAGTTTACCATGTTATGCTATGCAAGTTTGCCATGTTATGATATGCAAGTTTATCATGTTATGTTATGCAAGTTTGCCATGTTATGATATGCAAGTTTATCATGTTATGTTATGCAAGTTTGCTATGTTATGATATGCAAGTTTGCCATATGATATGCAAGTTATGTTATGCAAGTTTGGGTTGATCATTTTGCTCATGTTATCATGTTATGCAAGCTTATCTTGGGTTTATGAGCTTAAAGCTTCAAGCTTTATGCTAAAGGTTGCATTTTGGCAACATGTAAGTTATCATGTCCCTTATGATAACTTGCATATGAGGCTAAATGCGAACTTATGGCAACTTCTACATGTCATTTATCACCATGTATCACTTATATGCTAAATTTGGTTTTATGCATACTTTTGAGGCCTAATGATGCAATATGCAAGTATATGAACATATGTACATTTCATATGCCACCATGTTAAACTTGTGGCTTCAACACCATTTGTCATCTTTATGCCAAGTTCCCTCTTTCTATCCTTTATGCGCTATTGCGATTATGTAAGCGATGGGATTACGTTTGGGGTTGGGTAAACTTAAAAGACATGAAAACATAAGATTGGGAATTTACCTATTAAGTTAGGTCTACCCATTGGGAATTTACCTATTAAGTTAGGTCTACCCAAATTCTTGAAAACTTGTAATGTGTTTTGGAAACATGATGGACGTGACACTTAGAAAATATAAGTGTGACCAACTCGAGGTTGGGTTGAGTTTGTAGCGTAAAACTACCCGGAACCGACCGGCTTAACTAGTTGCTATAAACAATAGGACCCAATGTGAGAAGTTGGTCATGTTGTACCTTGAACCCGAGGTTAGACCAAGTTGTGGTGTAAAGCTACCCGGACCCGCCCGGCTTAACTAGTAACCACAACAAGGTCTAATGTGAGAGGTTAAGGCACATTAAATTAGTTAATGCCTCATGATTAGGGTTAAGTCATGGTCCACTTAATACTTAACCAATTTGGGCTTGGTAGATTAATCAGGGTTAAGTCGTGAACCCATCGTTACACTTAACCAAGTTAATCCATGATTAGTAAAAGGGTTAAACCGTACTTAACCCACTAGAAAATCCTAGCAATGGGGGTCCACTCCAGCAGTAATCCCAAGTTTGTATCATTAAGACCCTAGGGACTAGGCTAGGGTGGGGGCACAATTACTGGACTTGAGGTAAGTGACCAAAAACGACGGCAGAGTGGTACGCCGATGTAGTTCCGGACGGACTATGGTCGTGCACGTAGTCCGTATTTGGAGAAGTCAAGCATGGGTACCAGTAGATCGAGACTGTGCACTTATGTTTATGGTGTCCAGGGGTTGACACCCTAGGGCTTGATACACCCGACGGGAGACCCGGCACAGTCCGACTACAATTATGTTTGGGCCGTATTGACACCAACACGTGACGAGTTAGGCTTAGGGAGCCGATCGATTAGACCGTTTGGTTGGACCTCGTATTAGGGTCACTTCATGTTATTGGACCTCGTATTAGGGTCACTTCATGTTATTGGACCTCGTATTAGGGTCATTTCATGTTATTGGGTCAAAGCTTGGGCCAAGGGATCAATACGTGTTTATTCAAGTCATGTTAGTTTGCTAGTACACCTGTGGTGCAAAACCTTAATCCTGATTATGCGATGACACCTTTATCTACCTTGTTAGTTAATCATCATGCTAGTATGTTGTTATCCTTATGTTCATCCCTGCTTCTCATGCCAGTTAACTTTATCAGTTTACATTGATTGTAGTAGGGCTTACTCAGTCTTTTTGACTGACCTGTTTTTCTTTCGCCTCTTTTCTTCCGTTCCCCCCCCCCCCAGGTTCTCAGGGTGGGAATATTGGAGCTTAGCTTGGATTTCTGATCGCTTGCTTATTTTAGCTCATGTACGGTCTTGACATGAAGCTAGCTATGGTTATCACTTATTTTGGGGATAATACTTATGTATTTCAGTTTTTCAGTGATATTGTTTTTATGTAGACTTGTGTATTTGGAAAGTTGACATTATGTTGTACCAGACTTGTTTTGAAATTGTTTGAAATCTTCCGCTGTTTTACTTATCTTATTTACTCTGTTTACATATATACATATGTTCTTGTTCTGCCTTGATATATCATTATGCATGTTTACCTGATTCAAACGCCCCTCCAAAGTCAGAGTGCTTGCAAGAGCCACCCTGGCGGAGGTGGGGTGTTACACGAAATATCACGGCAGTTCGTAAATTAACGTTCTGAACTTCAACTGAGTATACCGGACTCGTTTTGAATCGGATTTCTTCGAAACAAGAAGCGTTGGAATCTGTTGAACTGTATCTTTCCAACAGAAGTGAAAAACCAAGATTTCGTTGTGTAGACTGCAAGATATGTCCAAATCAAATATTCAAAAAGTCGCTGTAGAATCGCATATCGACCTTAACGGTTTATTTGAATATAACTTGATATCGGATGCAAATCGGGACAAGGTTCTTTTGAAGCGCAGCAATAATTTAATTTTTAGAATTTTACTGTAATTTTTAAATAATTAAATATGTAACTTTTTATTTGGGGTATTGTGCACCCTGTATCGGTATTTCGGGATTTCACAGAATGAGTCAATCTACTGGTATTATTATATTTTTGGGATCGGGATGCCTTACTGAACACGACCATAATGTTATTTCTGTCCATAGTGGTTTGTACGTGAACGGAATTTACGCAACCAGATACCTTAAATAAACAATATGTATACCGTCCATGCATCACATGCGATACACACATATGAGGTTAAACCATCACCTAATCTAAAGCCTACGTTCCCCCTTCTGTATTAAACAATACCCTAACCAAACATGCTACCCTAATATAGGACGTGGGAAAGGGGTACCCAAGGATTGTTGAAATGTACTAAAGTGACAGCGTACCTTAGAATAAATATAATATATAGGTATTCCTTACCCATTAAGTAACTGTACAGCCTAAACTCTAAGCCTAAGGAAAACTAGGAGTTGAAAATTCGTTGCTTCCTTCATACCAAAGTTATAGGGTAGACTTACCCTAAAAACTAAACGATTACTCTTCATCGGACGAAATGAGTTTTTAAAAATCAAAGCCTATGCATACCCCTAACACAGCAGCTACTACCTAATGCTTAACACTTAAGCTTTCTCCATGTTATAAATACCAACTCATTCACTGGTTCTCCACTGAAAATGAATACATCCACCATTTTTATATCTTTTTCCTTTTCTGTAAATATACGAGAGTGATGGTGTCGCGGAGGAGGGGTTTCTGGTGAGGACTGGTCGGCGACTTGAGGTACAAGGTCGTAGCAGTAAGTGTGATGATGTGGGATGGCACTGTAGCGGTGGGTGACGCCGAAAAGTGTGCTGGAGGAGATAAGGTAATTGCATATGTTACGAAGGAGGAGGATCTCGACGCCATGGTTCTCTGTGCTCAGCGAACGAATGTGTGAACAGGACGGGAATGCTTTGGCAAATGGAGACGCTGTGGCTTTTGGAAAATTGCGCGTGGAGTGTTCAGGCAGGAGGGTGCTCATTCACGCATGCAGGTAGTTTGTGGATTGAGTAAAGAAGTGAAGGCTGCGTTTGTGGGCATGGATGCTACTGAAGTGGGATCAAAACGTGAAGGAGCTTGTGTTTTGTTTCATAGGGGAAGTGGGCGGAAGATGAGCAACATGGCACGGTGTGTAGGAAAGAGAAGTGAGATGAGGGTTACGTGAAGAGTTTGGAACGCAGGAGGAGAGAGAAATGTATAGGGTGATGGACGTGAGGCAACTGTGTAGTGGGGTGGAGTTTGTATATATGTATATTAACGGTGACGAGAGGAGTATACAAGGAGTTATAGTCATGTGGGGGACATGCTGTGAGATCTCAAAAGGAATGAGAGAAAGGGGGTTCA